>CM057347.1:462426464-463815002 GCA_030015575.1 Agapanthus africanus
TGAGACATATATGGTGATTGAAGAGAGAAAATTGAGTTGTTAGTTTAGGAAAAATATTTATATGGTTAAAAGATTTAATAGGAGCTCTCATGATTTTTCAAAATTAAATATTTTAACTAAATAAATATCGTAAGACAAAATATCTTATAAATAGAATTTAAAAAGGGGTAAAATCATATGTATATGTATTGTTTAAAGAAATACCAAATAAAATATCTTTTGTTTAAACTATGATACTAAAATATAAATATGGTTATAAAATAGTGTTAGACAAATAAATATTTAAATACTAATAATATGCATATTTAACAAACTTGAAAAACCATAATTATATTCATATATCTTAATTAAAAGTATTAAACTCCAAATTATAATAATAGTAAAACAAAACCCAATATATCCAAGAAAAAGAAACGTATGATCGAACTAGGATGTTACATTAAATTTATATAGCAATTTCACATTTAATAGAGTGCATAGTATCAAAAAATTATATCACATGACATTATATGAAATATAATAATAAATCATAAATTTCTAACATAATTTTTAGCTTGCAAATTACATGCCTCGTAAGATAAAATTAAAAAAATAGAAGGGAGGTCTGAGGATAACAAAAAATTATTTTGACAAAATTACTTAGGGTTTTTGTTGTGATCCTTTAAAGACTTAAGCGGATACTTACGAGAGAAAAGTGCCGATGGGAATGTTTTAGTTTTTTTCCCATTAGCGTGATATGAAAATAAATCGAGACTGTATTGTTATTTTGAAGGGTTTTGGGTTAGGGTTTTATAAAAAAAACTATAACCTGACTCATTAAGCTTGTATTATAGCCCAATTAAGCACTCATCTTGATGGAAGAGCTCACCTAAGAGCTTAAAGCATCTAGACTGTTTAATATAATCTCTTAGAGTCAATGCGGAATGGCATGGGACCGCTCCCGCTTAGGCCGCACCGCTTGTCAAAGCGAAGCGGCTTTGGATCGCTTTTGTGGCCGTCTATACTGTTTTTTAGATCATTGATTGTATTTGATCCTTCTGAATCAATAGTCTTCATCTTGATCAATGTTTTATGGGATTATCATGCATCTATGTTGGTCCAGTTGTTGAATAAAAGTTTTCATTCAAACAATAATTAATATCACCGTTGACCGTAATTTACTTCAGGTAATTTAGCCTAAATTGAGAGACTACAAGATGAAACAATAAGATAAAACCTTATCCAAACTAAACTAACAACATCGAATTCTAAATAATTATTATAGATAACGAACTAACTTTGTGTACGAATTGTCTGTTGCACAAATAATACAATCTTATCCAAATAATACAATCTTATCCCTATAAAATCTCAACCAATACCCTTCTTAGACTAGAATTCACTTTTGCCAAATAAAACACTTAAATCGAGCGAATCCGGGAATTTGAATAAAATCAAGCTCATCATATGTAGACAAGATCATCATATGTAGACAAGACGGCTAATCCATATGTAGTTAATTAGTCATAGATGCTGATTATTTTTGGGGACTTGAGAGAAGCTTATTGAATGAAAGAACATAATGCAAGAAAGAGGGCAAGGACTTATTTAATAAGCACAAGATGTTTATAATGAAGGGATCTATACAGAGGTAACTACTTTAAATCAATTTCTAAACACCAAATTTAACTTAAGATAGAGAAAGACTTGGCGTAGTTTCTCTTACCCTTCCTGCTCCTCCATCCACCAAATATTTGTGATAAAAATAAGCATTGCTACCTGTTGTGTCAGTTATAATATCTGCACCCGCCGTGATTCAAGCCTTGTAACTTATGAAAGGTACTTTGAGTCATACCAACAACCCCCTTTCTAAAAATACAATATAGGGGAAGATATCCTCTTGTTGCATGCATTCCTTGATCTTGTGATCTCCTTCTAGCATGTCACACTTCACCAACTGCCCTCTAGTTTATCTCTTATCTTAGTGATAGTGCATGTTTAGATTAAACTTTTTGCTTATAATCCGAGTAAGACGTTTATCGTTTATTGTAGATATGCTAATGCGATAGAAAGAAATCCAGACGATCATGATGCATATTACAACTGGGCATTAGTTCTTCAGGTATGGCTAGGATCATCAGAGTTTTCAGTTTGTTGATTATGATCTTAATAATTCTATTTGTTGATTTTAAATTTTTAATAATTCTATTTGTTGATTATAATCTTCTTCAATAGTATCATGTTTATATTCTTCTTGTACTGTGGCCTTAAACTAACCTGTAAATCAAATTGGTATTTTCAATAACTAAATTGAAGCTGATGATCTTTTAATCAATTTACTGAAAGACTTGTGTTTCATGTGATCAAATTCATGTCAGCTACCTGAATAATATTTAATAGTTAATGGTGTATATTGTGTCGTATACTTGAGTTTGGTAGACATGTTTGGATCATTTTTAATGTTAAAATTTGATTCATGTACACATGTCATTGATGTTTCTTACTTTATTCATATATACATTTAGTTAATAACTTGATTCTGCTAAATTATATTTTGTTCATTGTATTATCTTGTTAGTTAATTTAATGATGTATTTTGTCACTCTTCATAGGCTCTATCTTTTGGAATAAATGTATATCGATGCCTTTCACTTGGGTGGATTTCGTATATTATATGTAACATTAATATCGTTCTATAATGTTAG
Organism: Agapanthus africanus; assembly: GCA_030015575.1. NCBI lineage: Eukaryota > Viridiplantae > Streptophyta > Magnoliopsida > Asparagales > Amaryllidaceae > Agapanthus > Agapanthus africanus. The sequence goes on from CM057347.1 coordinate 462,429,149, forward strand.
ATTAAGCATTTAACTTTTAGTTTTAGCTTTTACTTTTGTAAGTGCGGTTATGGTATTAATTTGTGTTTTTTTTAAAACTTTTTAAAATTAAAGTATCAAGTGCGCGTGCACGGTGTGTGTAAACATGTATGTATGTGTACGTGCGGATATACATACATTCATATATGTATAACACACACACACACACGTATGAATGCACATACATACATACATACATACATATATATATATATACACGTGCATGCACACACATAACTGTGTCCCTATGTCTTATTTTAGGAATTTGTGATGTCCCTGTATCTGTGTTGTGTAGTACATGCGTCCTGAATTTGTATCCATGCTTCATTGATCAAAATTATTGAGGGTGGTTTTCTGTGACCTGTCGCTCCAGCCGCTATCAGGTAGATCACACAATTGTACTCCCTGTAGCAAAATTTAGAAACATCATGCGAGTCATAAACGCCTACTATTGAATTTTAAGTTCTATAATTTGATGGAGATGCTATATCATAGCCTTAGTAAAAAAGAAATTGGTTTGTATAGTAAAGGGAAACAAGGGTGACATTGTTGTTCTCAACTTATCATGCATCAATATGATTGAGAAAAATGGCATATCATCAATTTCAGACGACAAACATTGTGTTATCAACCATCAATCTTACTGACATTCAGTCAAATGTTAATATGAGATGCAGCAGACGCTAGTACTGAGCGCATAATGTTGGCCTAAATATATGCATAACAATTCTTTTTTAAATTAGGCATTACATTTTGCAGGAGAGTGCAGATAATGTTAATCCAGATTCTGGTTCACCTTCAAAAGATGCATTACTTGAAGAGGCTTGCAAAAAGTATGATGAAGCTACACGACTTTGTCCTACTCTGCATGATGTATGTTCTTTTGACAGTTAATATGCTCTATTTATATCTTATATTTCTTTCAAATAATTTCTAGATTGAGGATTTGCATAGCCTCCATAAAACTGGATTGAAAATAGATAGTATTTTTATGGATATTAAAAAGTTTCTACCACGCAATTTAATGAAAGGTATCTGGATAACACCTCCAAATAATCTAGTATGTATCATGCTCAAATAAAACCAAGCTTCTTACAAAATACCTCACGTATAATAGCTTGTTCTTTTCCCCCTTCGAGAAAACTAATCGTGGTAAATTGTGATATATATAACTTTGTATATAAATCATTTATATATATTTTTCTCCACGTCAAAGCCAAACTACAAGACCCTTGTTAACAATTGATGCTTTAACACCTTAATACCAATGCCTAATGCAAAATCAGATAGGACTATGACCGCTTTCGTGTAGACTGGTGGCGGTTGACATGAGAACCACAAGGCGTTAGAACTGGATGGAGGTGGAGATGTCTATGAGTTTTATTAGTGGATTTCCTATCTGTTTTTTTGGGAGGTCGAAGAAAGATCAAGAAGGTAAAATACCAAATGTACCTTGCCATTTCTGACTGCGACATAATTTTTATTTAAATAACTATTTGGTCATTTTACAGTATATATTTTTAAGGTCAACCTTCCTTCCTTACCCCCTAACGTTCAAAATCTAGTTGCTAACTTGCTACACCTAAAACTAAATCTGGTGTTCTTATGGAATACTTTTTTCTTAGATGCATTCTTGTTTCATGCGACGTTGATGTTCACAATACTTAAAAGATATATTGTGAAAGTCTACATTGCTTATGGATCCTTAATTTAATTCATATTCCCTTTTTTGTTATAAGGCTATATTCTTCTCTACCAGGCATTTTATAATTGGGCTATTGCGATCTCTGATCGGGCTAAATTGCGTGGCCGCACTAAGGAAGCTGAAGAATTATGGAAACAGGTGAAAACTTTTAAATCTTGATTTTTCGAAACCCAACCCTTTTATCTGCAGAAGTTTGTTCAACCCTTGATTCATTTTAATTTCTTTTAAGAAGTATCCACTTTCAAATTAGATCTCTTGACCAAAAGAATTAATACCAACTTTGATGGAAAACTTAAACTTATTTAGTTTACCACCTTTGCTTCAAATCACTGTATTCATTCCAAAGGTACTGTTTTTTTGGGTTGGAGGGGGAAGTGAACATTGGTGGAGGGGGATTCTCTAAAACCTGAAAAATATAAATCCCCCCCAAACACTTCCTCTTTGAAACTGTATGACCACCATAAAAGTAAAGTGGCACGTAGTTTAATGTTTTGACAAGTTGGAAGTTCAGTCTAGTTGATAATCCTCTTGCTTCTTCTCACCCACTAGTACTTTTAAGACCAGATTTAAGTGCATTATCTATTCTCGTATAAATGCACCCTAATATTCATCTACATAGTGTCACCTAGCAATTATTCAAGAATTTTAATATGAGGTTGGTATCATAAAAGTATGATGACTGGGGTTTCTCTTGTACAACGTTTATTATTAAGATCTTGGAAACCAGGTGAAAGGAAATGAAATGGAGGAAACTAAATCGTACCAGTATTAAAGTGGAACCTTGGAATCAATCTTTTGGTTCATTCTTGTTTCTCTCTTTTGCTTTAACTGTGCTTAGAGCTCTAGGGAATTCTCTATAGAAAGTCAACTTCATTTCCCTTCATCAAGACTCTTTATTGGTCTAGGAGAATCTTGAAGGGTTGCTATTTAGATTCTCGAGCTTAAGCTGCATAACCAATAAGGTTGGTTTTCCTATTCAACAAGCCCTGTAGGATTCATGGAGGTCCCTCACTGGGTCATAATATGGCTGCAAGTTAAAGAGTTGTTGGCAGGTATGTTTACAGCTGATTATAAATTTTATTGCATGTTCCATGAAGCCTAACACTCTGAAGCTGAGCTAGATGATCATGATTGTTTTAACAATCTTTCTTAGTAGAGAAGGGTTTTGAAGGGCGGTTCAATGATTGCATGACCAAAATAGGTAGATCTACATCTACTACCTGCCTACAGGCCATCAAGGTTTCATGGAAGAGCCTCTCTTGCAACGTTGTACGGCTTATTCATTGAGCACCATCTTAGATTCACACAAGATACTTGGATAGTTGGATACTCGAGGGCACAAAGGATACTTGAGAATACATGTGGGATACTTCATTTGACACCTTAGAAAATTTATTTTGTATTCCAGATGTATCCAAACTTATAACTCTGATTACGGCACTGAAAACTATGAATCAATAATTCAGAACTTCAATTTAATTCATATATGCATTTATGTTTGACCGCTTTCTTAATAGAAATATAACTTTCTTGTTTACTGGGATACCTCTCCCACATTTGAATTCTCCGAGATACTGCATCATATTTCCAAGATAATCAATGGGGCATTCTGTTGGATGAGATGGATTTAGAAATGAATAGACAACTGGTAACACTTTGGCTTGTTGATTAAAGAAAACATGTAGTTTTATCTGAGTCATGATTTGATTGGACTCTTACCTCATTAAAGCTAGCCTACCACAATTACTTTGAGGTGGATGTTTCAAGGGAGCAGAAGCTAGTTTGTTATGATTCTATAATTTGATGTTGGTAGCCAGGGCACATTCTGCTTTACGATGAATAATTCTATTTTTGAAGTAAGGGATGATTATTTTTAAATTCATTGTTGCCATGTCATATTGTAAGAAAAGCTATATATAATATTAATAGTAGTAGTCTCTGCAACACCTGTGTCGTTTCTTTTGCAGGCAACAAAAAATTATGAAAAGGCTGTTCAGCTAAATTGGAATAGTCCTCAGGTATGCTTTATGCAAATATTTTTATATCCTCACTAATTTAATCCCAAGTATACTGTTTTAATTTTTAATTTATCAGGTAATTGGTTTATATTTGGAATAATGGTTCCTGCTAAAGCCTATTATGCTGAAGACTTTTTTGTCACTTTTATATATGAGCCTTTTCTGCATTAGGGTCTCTCTGCTTCTGTCCCCTTGTTTCTATTAATATTAATCAGTTGGTTACTTAAACCACATTTTATTCTTCTTTGTACTGTGTTATGGCAATCCTATATTTTCCCCCTCTTATGTGTTCTTTTTTGTCCTGTGTTACCTCATGGTTGAATGCAGAGGAAATGAGAACATCAATGAACAATGCAAGATTAAGCAGCAACAAGACAGCAATAGAGAAGGGGGATAGAAGAATCTGGGAAACCATGATTTATCCTGATTTGCACCCCATCCCCCAAGACACCCCCACCTCCATCCCGCACACACACAGACTTACACTTCGAGCGAGTAGGTCGCCAACTTTGTTGACACCCTTTAGTTTCTTTCCCAACAAGAGCGTATTATATCTTACAGATTAAAAAAATTAAAATCTAAGAATTGATGATAAAGTGATTCATTAACGATCATTTGAATTGAAGGAATAAGGGAAGAATAACACTTGAGATCAAGACACTAAAGCGGAAGCTTCTAAAATGATATTGCAATAAGAATGGTGCAGTTACAGCGAAGGGATGGCCTATAGCACTTAAAAAAAACAGGTTTATTGAAAGCGGTGACAACCCGTACAAAACTACTTTCTAATTAATATTTTAGACGCAACTAGCATCCAAGTGCCCAAAAACTAAAGTCGACTGTACGATCTAAAATGTCAATTGCCCCAAACCGGATGCAATCAGCCAAAGTTCATACTTGAAATTTACTGATCAACCTCTAAGACTATGCTTTTCTAGCTGTGGCCGATATACCCTAATTATGACAAACACTAAATTATAAGACTGTTGTCCAGCTGTGGCCGAACCCTAATTATGACAAACTCTAAATTATAAGTGTTATAGCCAAGATAATGGACGACTTAGTTTTTGGAGTGATCAAATTGTAGAGCTATTTAAGTGCCAATTTGCCTCTGAACTCTGTACTTCTACAAGCATATTATACAATCCTATGGAAAAATAGAGAAGATTTATTGAGATTGATACTTCACAATGAAATGCCATATGCTTGTCTACTACCCTTTTCAGTAACAACCAATCAATTTTTATCTTGAATGAGTGTACTCTTCCTTTATTCGAGGTTATTTTCTAATTCGCTGTAAATCTTTGTTTTGTCTATCACTTTGGACTTAACAATCAAATAAGTATTCATGATCGTTGGGCCTGTGGTCATTGTTTTTACTAGGTTTTTTTGTGCGTGCGATGTGCGTGGAGGGAGAATATAGAATATAGAAAAGATTGATGGATTTATTTTAGGTGTGGAGAGAGAGAGAGAGAAGGGGGGGGGGGGAGTTCCAAAAAAAAAAATTAAACTAATAAATAGTTGGCAGTAATGTATGAGAGGACGGGAAATTCTTCACAAAATTTTCTTATTTATAACATTTTTCTGTTAATAAAAAGAGAAATCATGACTCCATGAGATACAAAATTGATTGCAGATTATTAGGCCCCACTTGAGTTTGCACTATAATAGTAGAGATTGGGGATGTGGACCTTTGCTGGCAATCTCCATAAAATCTGAGATATTATAAATGCTATATATGCCACTGTTTATTTGTTTGATCTTTTGAACATTTTATCTGATGATTTAATTGTGTCTGAACGTTGCTTCTGATCATTTCTTTTTTTCTTTTTTGTGATTCTAGGCCCTTAACAACTGGGGTCTTGCTCTACAGGTATGTTCCACATAGAAACTTTTGTTTCAAATTTTTGGCTGGTTTCTTTATTTGCATATTTCGAGATTTGTAATTTAGTTATGTTCTGCTTATGATAGGAAGCTTTTTGTTGATACATCAAATGCAGGAACTCAGTGCTATTGTTCCAGTTAGGGAAAAACCAACCATTGTCCGTTCGGCAATTAGTAAGGTATGACACAGTTATCTAAACATTTCTCTCATACATTGACCTACATGTTAGCCTTCTATGCTTTTTCCCCCTTTTATAAGAAACTTCCTTCAATGTTGTTTTCGCAGTTTCGTGCTGCAATCCAACTGCAGTTTGATTTTCATCGGGCAATATACAATCTTGGGACTGTTCTGGTGACTATTCCATACTCCTTCCTATCGTTTAGTTGTATCTTTCTAAAGTTATTTCTCAAGATATCACTAAGAGCAATAGCATGCATGTATTATTCTCATCTTTATATATTTCCATAATTATATGTATTACCTTGCAGTATGGATTAGCGGAAGATACATTAAGACTTGTTAAGCCAATGAATGCAAAAGAAATCTCTCCTAATGAACTGTACAGTCAGTCGGCTATTTATATTGCAGCTGCTCATGCCTTAAAGCCAAATTACTCGGTAAATATAGATTAACATTGTTCATTTTTTCTACACAATTTTTATTCTCAGTTAACTTTTATCCATCATTTGTAATCATGTATATTACACAAATTGAAATGATTTATGATGCTCCATTTTCTGTTGGACTGCAGTTATGAATTTTAATTCATTTCTGTTTCAAATCCTAATTTGCAGAGTAAATAGGTAAATCTGTCGTAGTGGCCATAAAACATGCTCGAAACATTAGTTTGTCTTACTTGTTTATCAAATTAATGCTAGACAACGGCAAGGTCTTTTTTAATATGTTGATTAGGCTGGGAATGTGAGGGCCTCCTGTGGGTATCTGATGTTTTTCTGTAAGTCAAGGTGGATAAATCAATGAAAGATTGAGTCGGTGGACATGATTTATGACATTCCTTGCAAGAGCCAACAATATATGTTTCCCTCTAGGCCATGTTTGGATACCCATATTCCAATGGGGAAAAAAGCCAAGATTCTTTTTTTTCCATTGGACTGGGTCAATCCAAGAAATTGGCTGTTTGGTTAAATTTTTTATGAATTCCAATGGAAAAGACCAAAAAATATGCCTAATCCATTGGATTCTAAAAATTGGCAAAGACCCATTTTTTTAAATCCAAAACTCTCTTTCAATGACACATCATTACATCAATCTCTCGTTTTTTCTCTCCCCCACTTTAATGATATCCTTATCCCAACCATCCAAACATGTATTATATTACCAAAACCCATTGGAATTTTACCTTTGGAATGCATATGCATTCCAAAATATTTTAATCCTAAAACAAATCCTATGGACTTTATCCCTAACTATCCAAACAATATTAGATGAGCACATGCTTCAACATCCCTATCTCATTTTTTTTAAAATATTGTAATCCTGTGCCTTGCATCTAATCTAGGGTTCTTTGCTGTTTGAATTATATTTACTTCCAAAATAATTAAGCTCTGCCACTACACTACGAGACTAAAATTTGACTTTACAGCATGTTCAAAAACTAAATTAGCATTTATTATTCTAGACAATTAGTGATTTTATGAATTTGCATAAATTAAATCCACAACTTTGACAATTAGATATATGATTAAGAGTGAAGAGATATGATACATAGTATGTACATGTGTGTAGAATGCTGGTTTTTGAAACATCCAGAACAAATATATAAAAAAAACACCGTTGCCGGTCCCAAGTCCGGATGAAAAAGGGTGAGGGTTGTGGCAGGCTTGTGACAACCAACGTAATTTTGTCAAATTCTTTGATATATGATAAGAACCATAATAAGAATATCGTTGGGGCGTTGCCTACTCAGCGACGCGCTGCATCGTATCCCGAGTGTAGTGTTAAGTATGCAAGGACTTTTAGGTCGTCGTTTGGAAGCGGCGCGCTACATCGGATCCCTGGTGTAGTGACAAATAAGCAAGGGTTTCATAGGACCCGTCTAATTTCTTGGAACATGGGTTCCCTTATGGGTAGACTAACAGAATTAGTGGAGGCGATGACTAGGAGAGTTTGTATTATGTGTTTGCAAGAAATTAAGTGGGTAGGTGAAAAGAGTAGAATCATAGAGATTTGGGGTTATAAGGTTTGGTATACAGATAAAGATAAAAATCGTAATGGGGTAGGTATAATCATAGATAGACGGTTGCTTGAGGATATAGTTGAGATTTGGAGAAAAGGTGATGGGATTTTACCGGTTAAGCTTATTCTAGGTGGGAAGGTCTTTAATGTTAGTAGTGCTTATGTACCACAGATAGGTCTTGATGACGCTAGTAAGCATTTATTTTGGAAGGATTTAGACGAGATGGTGCAAAAGGTAGCTAGTGGAGAAAAGTTATTTATTGGTGATCTTAATGGACATGTAGGTACTAGACGTAGTGAGTTTGAAACTATCCATTGAGGTTTTCGTTTTGGACAGAGGAATGAAGCAGGTAGCTCGATTCTAGATTTTGCATTGTCTTATGACTTGATCTTAGCTAACACTTGGTTTAGAAAAAGAGAGTATCATCTTATCACCTTTAGGAGTGGATCGAAAGCCAGATATACTTTTTTCTCACTAGAAGGATATATAGTGGTTGTTGCGTCGATTGTAAGGTAGTGTCAGGTGAGTAACCACTCAATATAGATTTTTAGTTTTAGATATATGATATAGAAGAGAACTTAGGAAGATTAGACGTAAGGTGGGGCCTAAAATTAAGCGGTGGCGACTGAAAGAAGATAACCAAAAAGCCTTTATAGATCGTGTTGTTCAAGAGACGGATTGACAGTCTGAAAATGATTCAGACACAATATGAAATAAGATAGCTAGTTGTATCAAGAGGGTGGGTAGAGATCTACTTTGTGAGTCGAGAGGCGGTGCTTTACCATCTAAAGACACGTCATGGCGGAACAAATAAGTAAAGGTTGCGAAGAGATTTGAAGAAAAGCAGTGATGCGAAGAGATTTGAAAAGTATAAAATAGCTTAAATAGAAGTTAAAAAAGCTGCCCGGAAAGCTAAAACTAAGGTCTACAAGAAGATGTATGAGAAGTTGGACACTAAGGAGGCTGAAAATGATATACAAGATTGATCGGATGCAAGAAAGGAAGACCATCGACTTATGTGCAGTAAAGTGTTAAAGATGAAGATCGGAAGGTTTTAGTTCGAGATGAGAATATCAAGTAAAGATGGAGAGATTATTTTGGCAAATTGTTGAGTTAGTTTTACTAAGGATTTGGATGGATTTGTCATTCAATCTCAAGATATAAATCGTGAATTCATGCGTAGAATAAGAATACCTGAGATTAAAAAGGGTTTGAAAAGAATGAAATTAAGAAAAGCGGTTGGTCCAGACGGGATTTCTATCGAGATTTGGAGATACTTAGGAGAGATAGAAGTTAGATGGCTAACAGATCTGTTTAATAAGATTTGGCAGCCCAAAAAGATGCCAAATGAGTGGAGGAAAAGTATCCTTGCATTTATCTACAAGAACAAGAGTAACATTCAAAGTTGCTCAAACTATCATGGAATAAAACTTATGTGTCACACCATGAAGTTTTGGGAATGATTGGACACATGCTAAGAAATGATGTTAAAATAACAGAGAACCAGTTTGGGTTAATGCTTGAACGATCGACGACAGAGGCTATTCATTTGCTTCGTCAACTTGTCGAGCGTTTTCGAGAGGAGATTTATGTATGATATTTATTGATTTAGAGAAAGTGCACGATAAGATACCTAGAGAGGTATTATGGCGGTCAATGATGAATAAAGGAGTCCCAGTCAAGTACATTGACATAATCAAGGACATGTATGATGGAGTAATGGAAAATGTCAGAACTTACTGTGGCCTAACGAGTGATATTCCGATTATAATTGGTTTGTATCAAGGATTTGCATTAAGTCCATTTCTGTTTACCATCGTGATGGATGGGCCTACTAGAACTATTCAGGATGAGATACCTTGGTTTATGTTATTCGCTGATGATATTGTTCTGGTAAATCGGACGAAAGCATGGGCTAATGCCAAATTGGAGTTATGGAGGCAAATGTTGGAATCTCGGGGTTCGGATTGAGCAGGGCCAAGACAGTTTATATGCAATGCAAATTTAGGAAACAGAGAAGTCGAGACCACAATGATACAACAATGGATGGATAAGAGATATCACCGAGCGATTAGTTTAGATGCCTAGGTTCCATCATCCAAAAGGATGGGAAGATCGACAGTGATGTCAACCAAAGGATTCAGGCTGGGTGGTTGAAATGGAGTGCAACAGGGATTTTGTGCGATCATAATTTTCCGTTAAGATTGAAAGAGAAGTTTTATCGGAGCGTTATTCGGCCTGCCTTATTATATGGTACAGAATACTGGGCTTCTTAGAACATCATACACAGAAGAGGCACGTAGCAGAGATGCACATACTTCGTTGGATGTGTGGTACCACTAGAAAAGATAAGGTGCGAAATAGGGATATTCGTATAAAAGTTGGTGTAACATATGTGGAGGTGAAGATGCGGGAAAACCGTCAAATGGTTTGGTTATATGCGACACAGGCCTATGAAGCACCGGTCCGACGAGTGGATACTCTCGATATAGGCAATGTCAAAAGGGCGAATGGGGGACCGGAAAAAACGTGGATGGAGGTGATATGAAAAGATATGCTTGCCAAAGGCCTCAATGAAAGTATATTGTTCGATAGGAGTGCGTGGAGGCGGAGAATTCATGTGCTGGACATGGCATGATTCTCATGTTGGTTCATGTAGCCTACCCCATTTGCTTGGGATAAAAGGCTATGTTGTTGCTGTAGAACAAATATATAAAAAAGAGAGTAGAAAATGCCCTACGCAGATCCTTGAATCATCGAGTAGTTTCAATGAAAATTATTTTCTTAATGCAAATTACGTGAATGTAGCAGCAGGTTGTAGCATTTAAATAGTTTAACCGTAGGGTATACACAGAGGTATAAGTACCTGGTAATATTTTTGGAAATCTATGAAAGTTACTGCAGTGTAACACAAACCTCTCTCTAGTGATCTGCAATTTGATTCATTCGAGTTTGCTCTCAGATTGTTAACCTTTACAGCATAAAGAACATACATGTGGTGTCTTGACTAGAAATGAAATAACGAAAGCTACCAGTGCACAATTCACAACTCCTTATAGCTCGTCAAATGATCAGTGATTTAATTGCACGTGCAAAAAAGCTAGTTATAAATATATGCTCCACCTTGAGCTCTCTTATTGGCAATTAATGCCCTGCTTAGTATTACATAAGACATGTACTTATGTAGTTACTTTACTCTTGTTTAGCTTGTGCCAGTAAGAAAGACCTCTGGATAACAGGTTTCTATAGACCACTTTGCTCTTATTCATATCTGGTAAAGAGCACCAGAGTACATTTATTATACAGACCTAAGCTCTATCAATTACCGGTCTCGAATTGGAGATTTAATCTGAGTATTGTACTTGCCTGCAAGATAATCATCATAATCTATATAATAAAATACATGCATAGGATTAAGGAAATACATTCAATCAGACGTTTAGTTGTTTAGGCTGAGGAAAGGTTATAGAAGAGGTTAACATGTATTTGGGCAAGGGAAGATCCCCAATCTTGAGATTTCGACTATCTTGAGAGATTTTTTAGGATTAACCGAATACTACTGTTGATATTAAAGTATTTCTTGTGCCTTAATGAACCACGGAGCCAAGATTGAAGTATTTGCAGTTTCTGACTAAAAATAGTTCTTATCTATTCTTACTTAGTATCAACTGCTTCAAGAAACTTATCTTTAAATTTATGTTTGGAAATGCAGGTTTATCGTAGCGCCTTGAGACTAGTCCGGACCATGGTCAGTACTTAATTCTCTCTGAAGTGCTGGGGACTTTCTTCATCAGTATGCATTGTTTGATTCTAGTACATTGAATATGTGGCACAAGCAACGGAGCTTGACCATAGTTCATCTTTAGCATGTCCTCCTTTATGCATTGTTTAGTGGTTTGGAGACTTGGCGTGTGTTCTCAAGAATTCTCTCTACTCACCATTGTCAAATGCAGAGATTTATCCACAGTCCTAATAAAACTAGGTCCATTCTAAAATGACACCTTATGATAACCTTCTCCAAGAAAAACTCAAAAGATACTAAGTGCTAATTTTCTTGTCATTAAAGTGAATAAAAGTTGATATTTTTTTTATTTGTCTTTTTGCACGACAGCTACCTTTGCCGTACCTTAAGGTAGGATATTTGACAGCACCACCTGCTAAGAACCCACTTGCACCTCACACAGATTGGGAAAGATCCCAATTTGTTTTAAATCATGACGGACTTCAGCAGGTCAGATTACTAATTTTAATTCTTATTACTTAATTTACATTTTTCTTCCATATAATTATCCTGTGCCATGTCAGGTGTATGTTTTCAAAAAAGAAGCAACTTTATGCAAATTTCTCTCTTATATTTTGGTTCAGAGTTGTTGGCATTTTAATAATTTCTTTAGTTCCTTGATCAGAGTTGACAAAAACTTTTTGGTATTATTGGTAAAAGAAGGAGAAGGTTGTCACGCATGAGTCTGCATTCCAGCCATCCGAATTTCTCATCATTATTGTTACTTATTTTAATATGAACAAGGATCTATTGATTGTGTTGACTTAATTAAGTTCCATAAGGTGTCATATTATCGTAAAGGAAAATTGAAAACTAATTCCCTACAACTCATGTATTCATAGCCTGCATAAATGTGTGATATGAAGGAATGACCACTCCAGATAAAACTTTATTTTCTTTAACAAGTTCAGCAATTAAGGCTAGAGATGTCACTGAGGGTTCAGAGACTTATGACATGCAGTAAATTTAAGTCTGTAGAACACTAGAATTGTATATAGAATCTATAAGAGGCTTATTCAAACTGAAACCAGCTTCCATTCTTTCTTCTGAGCATGTTGTAAAAAGCCCCGCTTTAGCGGAATGCGGTCATGAAGTGCTTGCATAAAGTCATGAAGTACTTGCATAAAGCTGTAGTATAAGCCTCTTGGCTGCTACTGGCCTGAAACCCTGCTTTGGTCCGCTTTTATGCGCATGTGGCCCTGTTTAATTGTCATATTTAATGATATTACAATTGAATTTCATTATTGTCTATAATCTATAAATTATCTTTTAAAACCTTATATTATGGCATATTTGCTAACGTTGTCTTAATATCTATATCTTTAATATTGATATAAACTTTATAGAATAGAAAAATGAAAACCATCTCTTGTATCTATATATTTTTAATCTAAATTTTTATAACTATCTAACTTTTCCACCATATTATTTTATTTATTACTTTAAAACGTCTTTGCGCTTTTTGACGCTAATACCTTAATAAAGCCTACTAAAGTTCAAGCCTTGTCCTCCCGCTTTACTACGCTTTCCGCTTTCCATATCATTGCTTCTAAGTGCATATTATCACATGTAAAATAATTTTCTGGCAAGTTCATTATAACTAACTAGTTCTGAATTTCTGAGTTTTATGTATGCTTAAATTCCTTTTCTTTCAGATCACTAAGGGTGACAAGCAACTGTCACAAAGCCCTTCTGGCAGGTTTGAGGGATCTCCCCACACTGATAAAATAATTAAAGTCGACGTTCCCGATATTGTTTCTGTATCAGCATGTGCAGACCTAACACTGCCCCCTGGTGCAGGACTTTGTATAGATACTATTCATGGACCTGTCTTTTTGGTAAGTCCACTCCAAATGCATTTGACTATCTCGATTTCATTTTTGAGCATCTATTAGCCATTGAAACAGATTATATTTCACCATAAACTCATCGGACATGCTTAGCTCCTGCATTTGGCAATTCACTTCTCATTTTTTTCCTGGGCATGAGTGACTGGTTGCCTCTTGCCATCTGTAGAATGTTAATCCACTGCTTTGTGATTAGATCTGTGAAAAGTGAAACGTTATGACCTTAAATGTGATGCAATTTTACGACTTAAAGTTTGCATGCAAATTTGATGAAGCATATCTTGACATTGTAAAGTTATTTTGTGCTTCTAGAAGCGGTTAATTATAAGTTATTCTACATATTGAGCATCCTTGTAGGTTATATAAATATTTAGGTATAATACAACAACATGCCAACATGTGAAACAATGGCTCAGAATAGTTAGAGGAGTCCAGGATTCCTTGGATAAAGTACTGCATCAAGTCAAGGAAATTACCAGCCAACTCAAACCATTAAATGACCAAGTTATGAATCAAAATAAGTATCTTCTGTTTGGATAACGTACAGACAATGGCATAAGCCTTGGCCCTTGGGTCTCACAGACTTACACTGTTCCAGGGGATACTATTCAAGCTAACTGCAAAATATCATCTAGCAACTGATGTTATTTACAGTAAATAACCATGCCTTGATGGTAACTGAACATTTCTTTGTACTTCAATTCAAAAGAAACAAGTATTTGGTATCTGGGTAAGCCTATGGAAAGTTGTGCCCCACAGGCCACAACTTTCTGAGCATCTCTATGACTGTAAGGAAGTTGCATGCAAACTGAACTCTAGAGAAGTTGAATTAGATTCATCAGTTCATTTTTTATTTCCATTTGTTATGGAAGCAATATATATCAACTTAATTGCGTCTTATAAAAATCATAGATGGATGATGACTGTCTTCGACTTTAAGCATCAAACTAGAGTATTACTGTATGGTGAAGGGACAGAAGCCTGAAGCCTCCCAGTACGTTCAAAGTGATGGCTTATGTTGACTAGGGCGTACCTGCACAGTCATTAAACTTTCAGAAGAAAACCTGCAGCTTTTTTTTCCGTCTGTGAGCTTGTTTTTATTAGCAATCGTGTGAAAAAAGGTCTAAAATCTCTGGCCCATAAACTTGAGCATGGATCATAAGCCTTTTCTAGATCGAGATTAGGATGCAGCAATCTTATATTTGAAAGTGTGGATTTATTGATATAAAATATACATGCCGTGTGAGGTGTCCTAACCATGCTGTGGTGCCCCTAATAATATGGTTTATTGCGATTTCGATAAATCTAAGGTTAATAGCACAAAATACCAATGTGGTTTATCCCATAATGCACTTAAAAATACGGTTTTATTGCAAAATCTAAAGTTTAACTGCAACAAAACACCTCATAGTTCTCCCCATATGCACTTGTTCCTCCTCAATTCATTTTATTAGTACAAACACCCCGTCTGCTTGTTGACCAAAATCTTAATAAACACTTGAACAACTTAAATTATCATTTAATATAACTTTAGCACTTTTTGTGGTTTCGAGTAGAATTTGAGTGCCTTTTGAGGGTTTCGGTCTAATTAATCTACAGATGTTAAACAGAGGCATGCTTGCTCTAATAAATGACTTGAGGGGGTACAAGTGCTATACAGGGTAAAAAAACAGGGGTGTTTGTGCAATTAACCCTTAATCTAATTCTAATCTCTAATATTCCTTTTTAATCTTTATGAACAAATTTTATTATTTTGGCAAAAATTATTCTTTCGCTAGCTGTTGAAATATGGTTTTGATCATGCTTCATTATTTTTTTTCCGGAAAAAAAATTAATTTTTATTTTCTTTAAGAACAATCATATAGTTCTAGTCTGCTCTTCCTTTTTTATGAATGAATACTCCCTTGAAGCCATTGACGCTGCTTCTAGTTTTCAGAACATGCTATTATTGTGTCAAAATACCAAATGCTTATCTTTTATCAAACAGGTTGCCGAGACATGGGAATCTCAAGATGGCTGGCTCGATGCGATTCGCCTCGTTTACACAATCTTTGCAAGAGGAAAGAGTGATGTTCTTGCCGGCATAGTAACTCGTTGATTCATAACTTCAAATCCATCGCACAGATTACATAAATCTTCTGGTGTGCGTCCGAGTCTCAATATATGTAACCATAAGCTTCATTTACACTTTCCAGTTATTATGGGTTCAAATTTTTTTAAGCTGATAGATTGTTAAGGTTACGGTTTGTACACGATATTGTTGTATTATAGCATAACTGTCAAGGAACTCGGTCGGTCGGTCTAATAAACTACTTATGGTCATTGCATCTCCTTGAACTTTAACTGCCGTCATATATTTATTCAGTTGCGTATAGACCGCCATCCGAAATTTACTTACGAACACCGCTGCTGCTTTTTCATGAAGGAAGAACTTTACTGTTGCTTTGCTTAGAACAGTCTATCTTGGACAATGTATTTTTGATGAGTACTATTCTAACTGCCAAGTGAGCACTCTGCATACCCTTAATTTCTGGTAGAACAAACTATAGTTTTGTTGGATATTATAAAGTTTTCTCATCTTTTGTTAGGATATGAGTTTTGTTAGATATACGAGTCATGTGACCAAAATATGATACTTGGTGACTATATCAATCTTATTTGATTATTATCTGGGAAAGATATGGCAAATAGATTAAGTAGGACCTTAAATGTGTCATCTTCTCTTTGATTTTAAGAAAAATAATTCAAGTGATCCAAAGAAAAATATTGGGGGCCTAGGCTTGTCTCAATCACCAGGTGCACATATGCAACCTACAGCCTGCAACCTGCAATGCGGTGGTGGTCGTAAGATATAGGCACTGTGTTGTTTTTTGTTTTGTTTTTTTTTTGTGCAGTTTTTCGTGGGTTTTCGGACTTGGGTAATAATAACGCCGTTGCCGTTGGTTGTGTTGGTGGTGGTGTTGATGCTGCAATTTACCTTCTGTCCTGCCCTTTCGTTGTTTGATTGCATGAATATTGATTATTGAAGTATCAGTTTCGCATATATTTTATTTAATTTTTGGTTGTTTGGGAGAAATGAAGAAATGGAATTGATTAAGAAGATACTTATCTTAATCTTACTGGCTTTTTACCAACCTTTTGTCTCACACGACTGTTGTGGAAATTTTCTTCAATTTCTATCAATATTGGTTGGAAACGGCAGAAGATTTTTTACTTTTTCGTTTTTTTATTTGGGGAAATATCGGCTTGAGTTACATCTTTCAAAATAAATATTGGATTTCATTTCCAGCCCAGAATTATCTAGGCAACAATAATTGATCAGTTTATCATGTGTTTTTTTTTATTTGCCTCATAAAAATCTTCGAACCAACCAACTCATTGTGGCTTTCTGGACCACATAACAGCTTTGTGTTGTCGAATTGTAATTTAACATTTTATCAAGGATAAACGAATGCTTGGTTAGCTGTTATTGATGGATTTTATAGGGGGATCCAGAAGTGGTAGTGGTTATTGTAGGCTTTATGTTCCTTTTTTATCTGCTTTAGTTGGTTATTGTAGGCTTTATGTTCCTTTTTTATCTGCTTTAGTTGGTATTTAGCTCATTTTTATTCTATTTGCCTTTAGAACCAAATAATTTTCGTATGGTTGGAATCACGTCTAGCCCCAACTTACATGGAAGTAAATCCAGAAAGACATTAGGTCAATATATAAAAGAGAAAAATATTAGTCAGCTAAATGACTATCTAATCATCCTCTTAATGGATGTATATTTTTCTCATAATTTTCAAAACAATTCCCTTTCAAACAATCGACCAAAATGCATATGATGAAACCCCAATTTATTTTCAATTACTAAATCCATGTAAACAGGTAACAAAACCAGAATTTTAAAACGAATGATCTTTCGACAGACAATCGTTCTTGTCCTTATATTGACAGCAAATGGCAAAAATGTTTGGAACAAGATAAGCCTTAGTGTCGTCTTTATGCTCATCAAATTTTTTTGTGTATTTTCTTAAATGTTACCATACACAATCAATCTTGTTTTAATGGAAAATGCTAAATTGATGATGATGGTGATGATAAGAATAATAAGTACCTAGCTGTTCCATGACATTTTGAGCCAATTATTTACAACTGGTAGAGGATCAAGAAAGGAGACGTCTTTGTATAAGTGATCATTTTCAGCCAAAAAGAAGAAAAGAAAAGGTCACTTCATCTCAATAAATCCAGAGGCACAACCCCACAAAAAAAAGAAAAAGAAAAAGAAAAAGAAAGTGAATGAATCCAATTGTCACAGCGGGTGAGCAAGTTGTGGAGAGAGGCATCATAGTCCAAGGAGCCAATAATTTACATATGTGGGCCATTGTGGGGTCCACTGCCACACTATGATATGTCTATTTGATTAACAATAAGTATTATTGTTCCCTTTTTTTTGTTTTATATTCATATACACACCCGCAGGTGAAAGGTCGAAGGACTTCTAGCTGATATCTAAGATTTCGGTATTATTTTTTACTAATCCACTTTTAAATGCGTGTCTGGTAGGATTTGGATGTTTCAATACCATCTTAATATAAAAATATTTTTGCTTTTGCATTAGAACTCCGAAGTCATGTACAGAGAGTAATTAATGTATAACAGTGGGCCGGTGGGATCCACTGCCATACTAGGACATGGAATAATAAGCTATAGTAGCATCTTTTATGGGTAGATGTCAAAGTTTCTGTTTTGAGATGCATCAACAATCAGCAATCTGGGTTGCAAGATTATGAAAGACTTAGACCGTGGAATCCAAAAAAGTGAGAGGATTCCACAATTTTGTGTTTGGTTGTAAAATTTTGGTTTATAGGATTCCTTTGTCTTTTATAGGGGCCCACCACAAAAAAAGATTCTTGAATCCTCAAAAAATTGAAGAATTTGTGAGGATTTGACACTATTCATTGTACTTTTAGATGAGCCACGGGATACTCTTTTTATCTAATAATCCTCTCTCTATCTATCTCTCTCTAAAATTCTTAAATCCAAATCTCACTTTCTTTCCACCAACCAAACAAGGATTACAAGGATCTAAGAATCCAATAATAGAAATCCAATACCAACCTAACAATAAATTACCAAATCCAGAAATTTACATCCGTACTATTTTGGAATCCAAATTTCATAATGTTGCAACCAAACCGCCCCTCAGGGCCACACAACGTTTCTTCACTTGACACCATTATATCATCGGATTTTTATTATCTGTGGTGGGGCTAATCCCTTTGCACTTAAAGATCACAAACAAAATTTATTTTTGCTATTTTGTCCTCTCTTCTCCGCTTGTGTTAGTATAAATTATGTATCAGTATTTGAAAACGGAACATTATACAATGTTGGATAAATCGATTTATCTAACAAATCTAAGCTGTTAATTTTAACCGCCATTTTAACTAGCAGTTAAAATCGAACGGCTTAAATTAAACCGCTACTTTAACTAGCGGGTTCAATTTAATAAAAAGAGGCTCCGCTCGAACAGCTTCAGCACTGTTTCAGCGTTTTAAGGGTTAGAGATCCAAATCAAAAGTGACTTTTGATGTGATTTGAACTGCGATCTTGCTGGAGTTCTCTTGATTCGTAGATCGATCTTATAAGGTAATTAATTTACTTTAATTAGTATAGGATTTGTTAATATTTGGGGATTTTTGTTAGGGTTTTCAGATGTAATTTGGGTTTTTTTTCCTGTGATTTGAATTGCTGGGTATTCTCATATTTCTTAGATCGATTTTGGAACCCTGGCTATCATGTATTAACCAATCTTTATTATTGATTATGCAAATGGCTGTTAAACCTCAAACTTCTTTTTCATGAATTAGTTTCCTGATGTGTAGGGTATTGTAGTTATCTACTTCATGCGGCTTAAATTCCAAGTTTGTGCATGGGATGTATATGAAAGTCAATGCTATAGTTAAACATGTGAGCATTAAGCAATGTATAATCTTCGTTTGACATTCTGTTGTGGTCATTAATTTGGAGATCATTACATTTGAAATAATTACTAATATTTCTAGTAGAAGTTGATTAAGTGCTTCTCTCTTATTTTTAATTATGATAGATTTTTAACATTCTGTAACATTTCTGTGTCGAATGAACCCTTGAAATATCAAATGGGATTTTGTATGAAGTAATCAAGATAATACGCGCATTCAATTCATTTTTACCGTCTTCTTGGATTGATTTTATCACATAAATTAATGACTTTATTAGTTTAGGCTTTTGTCTTATTTATGTAGGGTTTTTTGTTAATATATTTATGATTTTTGAGTTTATTATGTAGTTATAATGGCCGGTAAACGCAAATATACACCCAAGAGGGCTACACCACAGAGGACCACACAAAAGTGGGCTAAACCGTCTCTTCCTCCTTCTTCGCCAAAAAATATTTGTAAAGAACTTTTCCAAGAACGTATCAAAAGAAGGAAAATACAATTAAAGGTGAATGTAGTCAATTCTACATAACCATCAGCATCCCAAGCATCCCAGGCATCATTTATTCAATAGAAACCTGGCCCCATGAATAATGTCGTATTGTATAATCAAGAAAATCAGATCTCCGAACCTATTTGGAGTGGTAAAGGTAGGGGAACTTTTATTGCGCTCAAATTTACGAGCATGTATACGCAATGGACTCTGACTGATCAGCAGATTGAAATATTGGACGAATGAGGTTTTGTTGAGTATCGTAAAGTTGGCTATCAACAACATGACCTAACGTTGATATCTATATTAATTGAGAGATGGTGACCCGAGGCGAACACTTTTCATTTATCCATTGGAGAGACGTCGATCACTCTTGAAGATGTATCATGGATTCTCGATCTCCTATTCATAGGTTCTCCGATTGTTTATGAAGAATGTATGAGTTCCTTTATACATTTTTACGCCGTATTAGGAGTTAATCCCCCAAAGGAGATGAGGAAAGACGACGCTGTACTTGCGATGTGGGTGTATGATACTTTTAGTACTCTCGGGACTGATGTCGATTGGGAGAAAATTGTTCAATGCATAAAAACTTATGTTTTGTACAACATTTACAAGGCATTATTCTCTACACGTCCCAAGAACCTAGATCATCCTAAATGGATTGAATTTTTGAAGGACGGGAAACACATCTCCAAATACGCTTGGGGGCGGAGGTTTTGGCGTATTTGATAAATGGATTGAACGAAGCAACACTGTCAAATGCAAGAGCGATAAAGCGTTATCTTACTATTTTGCAGGTATCGTCTTAGTTGTATAATTATTTTTTTATTGTAAAGATAATTGTAGCGAATCTAACAATTAATTGTTATTCAGTGTTGGGCATATACGAGAATTTCAGTCATCCGGCTTATCTTCGATACTAGCATCAAAGAGATTAGACGTCTTTCTAGACAATGGGGTGTACGCACACATCGATTTCCCCATCATCATAAAACTTTATACCGGGGAATGCTTGATAATTTGAAAGATCCACGGGTAATTACTATTTTATTATTTAATTTAACGACATTTGTTTAATTCTTTATGAATAATGATAAATATTTTCTACCGTTTCTTTAATGACGGTTCACATGGGATTTATACACCGAGTATCTTAGTGCATCCGAAAAAAATTTCCTTCTCAGTATAGACACTTTGGACTATTACGGGTTGCTGTCATCTGCTTCGATATTGTCCAGTGGCAATATCCCTAAAGGATAACCGGACATTTTGGCGGTATTTAGAAGGTATCTGTTGACGTTCAACCTATACATACTCTGTAGGAGAAGCCAACCAAAAAGAAATCAGTATACGATGTGGTTTTGGAGTATATCAATTTGTGGGGTGAAGCCCAAATTGGTATCAAAACAAAAAGGGTTAAATTTGATGCTAGTACAGCGGAAGATGAGGATGTGGTTGACGATTACGTCACTTGGTACACTGCTATTACCAGGAAGGTAAAAAACCACCGCATTCAACCAACTACGATCTACGAGCCTAATATCGAATTAACCGTTAGCTGCTTCTCGAATATGTAAGTATTGTTTATATTTTGTTTTGTTTTATATCACCTTTAACATATTAGATCCAATTATTGATATTTATAATTATTGGATGACGGCAATCTCAAGAGATTACGACAATCTCAAGAGATTTCACAAAGAGATCAAGAGATTTATAGGTGAGCTCGGTTGAACGTAATAAATCTTTGTTGGATGACGACAATCTCAAAAGATTTGTAGGTGAGCTCGATTGAACGTAATAAATATTTGTTGGATGACGACAATCTTAAGAGATTACACGAAGAGATCAAATGAGTTCTAGAGGGTGATTGATAAGAAGGGAGAATGAAGCCCCAAAAAAGGATGAAAATGTCGGGTGTCGGGACCCAGTTCTTGCTTACGGAACAAAGTGTCACACGGAACAAAGTGCCACGCCAAGTGTCATGCCAAGGGGCGGGGCCAACTCTTGAATCCATGGGGCCACCTCTTGAGTCCGTGGGACCTACTGTAAAACAATGAGGAATTTTCGGAATACATTCCGAAAGAGGGCAGATCTGTACTATAAATGGAATGATACCACTCTTCAATACAGAGGCGCCTTTTAAGTGAACCGGCACTACAGGAGCTTGAGAACTCAGTAGTTAAGCGTGATCGGGCCAGGGAAGTTCAGGGATGGGTGATCTCCTGGGAAGTGGTCCCAGGTCCGGTTCGCTCCGAAGGAAAAATCTGTGCGGTTTAACCCAGAGCGGACAATACTCTCTGTATTGGGGGTGGGATATGACATAATGGTATCAGATCTGATCTCTCAATAGTAGGTCTGTGTTTTGAGGACGAATAATTGTTCAAAAGTGGGGAGGATGTCGGGACTCCGTACTTGCTCACGGATCTAAGTGCCACACGGAACAAAGTGTCACGCCAAGTGTCATGCCACGGGCGGGGGCCACCTCTTGAATCCGTAGGGGCCACCTCTTGAGTTCGTGGGACCTACTGTAGAACAATGGGGAATTTTCAGAATACATTTCTAAAGAGGGCATATCTGTACTATAAATGAAATGATATCACTTTTCAATACAGAGGCGCCTTTTAAGTGAATTAGCCCTACAGGAGTTTGAGAACTCCGTAGTTAAGCGTGCTCGGGCCAGGGAAGTTTTAGGATGGGTGACCTCGATGCAAACTTGTATATTTAAAAGTTAATACTAAATATTCATATTTTGATAACCTCTAGAGAAGTTAAAATCCTTCGTACAAAAGAAGGATCAATTGTATATTATTCCAACTTTTACTTGCTGCAAATTGGGGAGCGAGTTAAAGAAGAAATGATATCGGCTTATATCGATTTGTTATGCATACGCGAATCATCTGCCAATAGCTTTTTCTTTTATCCTGAATTTTGTGTAAGTCATTGTTATTCAATACGTTTTGTACATCAACTAAATAATATTCAATATCATGTTATTCATTCTACTTTTTATTTTTTAGACAATACTCCGTGATTGTTATTGAGGATACAAAGTAGAGAAAGTAAGAAGCAAATACAAATGCAGATCTAGCTTACTAGAATGGGTCAAAAAGAAAAATCTTTTCCAGAAGTCTGTACTAGAGTGTGGCACGGTAAGTGTGTATTTTATTTTTCTCATTTTTGTTTTATTTACAAAAAATACGATTTATAACGATGAATTAAAATTTTAATCTCAGATATATATTTCCATGCATCACGAAGATCATTGGATTTTGTGTGTCTGGTACATTGCAAAGGGAAAGTTTGTGCTATATGATCCAATATTCATCAATATCAGTGTTTTGTATAAGCTTGAATGTGATGCACTGATTAGTACAATTTAAAAATGATTACTATTTTCATTTGCTTATAACTTGTAATAATTTGTTTAACTCAAAAAACTTTTTACACCAAAATCATTTTGTTAAGTATATGTTGAAGGATGTACCCAGTCCAAGCAAAATTGCTTTAGGAAAGACTTGGAAATAGGGTGAGAATGAGATCCATCCGAGACAAGACACCGGATCACTCGATTGCGGTGTATTTTTAATGAAATACATGGATTGCTTGTCGCGAGGACATCAACTGGAAGATGAAAATGGGACACAAATATTGTAGCTAATTTTAGATATAAGATGTGTTATGAGAAAACTAATCAGAAACTACCTAAATGATTTCATAAATTTTAGATTTTATTTTTATTCTCCAACTATATATGATGTGTGTTGATGTCTTATTGATGTGTGTTGAAGTTTGCATATATGATGTGTTTTGATGTTTGTATCTGAACTCTGATATTTGCTTGATGTAAATGATATAAATTTTTAAGTTTGGCTGTAAATTATCTACATTTTGTGTGTAAATAATGTACATTTATGTATATATGAAGTCTGATATATTATTTCTTAAGTATATATTTTTTTGTTTTACTTAAAATTTAATCGCTACTTTAACAAGCGGTTAGACTTTGAACAAACGACAGCAACATAGAGCAGTTTAATTAATCGCTGTTTAAAGTAGTGGTTATATTTTAGTCTAGCAATATTTTGAAGTCTCTGACTATTCAACCGCTGCTTTAAGTAGCTGTTAAATTTTGGCCTAGTAATATTTTGAGATCTCTAACTATTTAACCGCTGTTTTAGGTTGAGATTAAATTTTGTCCTAGTAATATTTTGAGGTTTATGACTATTTAATCGCTGCTTTAAGGAGCGGTTCTCATTTAATATAAAGAGTCACCGCCCGAATAGCTTAAGGGTCAACACAGTTTCCGCAATTTAAGGTTATGGATCAGAATTGATCGATTCATATTGTGATTTAAACTGCGATTCTTGCTGGAATTCTCTTGATTCGTGGATCAATCTCATAAGGTAAATTAATTACTTCAATTACTATAGGGTTTGCTAATTTTTGGGGGATTTTTGTTAGGGTTTTCATATTTAAATTGGGATTTGCTAATTTTTTGGGGGATTTTTGTTAGGGTTATGGTAGTTTTTATTTTTTGTTTTGATTTATAATATGGTTCTTGAGCTTGTATTCTTGATGTAATGACCTAGGTATTTTTCAAGGAAAATTGACTATTTTGTTTTTTCTTTAAATTTTGTTTTGAATGCTTGAATTGAAGAAAGTCTAAGTTGATACTTTTGATCATATCAAGCATTTATCACTTATCCCTTATACATGATTTTCTTTTCCACTATTATTTCTTACTTTTCCAAGTTATATTTAGACTTTTGATTATTCTTGATTCCTTTTATCCAATTAGATGTAATGGTCATTCCATTCTTTCAGTTTACATACAACACTTCTAACATAAATATTTTCAAAAATACTATTGAAATAGATTTCAGAAAGGGGAAACAGATGCTTTGAAATTTGAGATATTTTACTCCAATGCGTTGCTTCTCATTCAAGGGCCGATTAAAGTCCCGGATGTTGGGGAGCTCTGTTGCAAATTCGATTATTGGGACATGCTTGTAAAACGAAGCGACTGAAAATATCCTTTCCAGCATTCCAATCCATCACCGATATCTTTGCATCCAAATTTCTTCGAGAAGAATGATAGATACTATAATGTAGCTGTGGAAAGAAACTTGATAAGATTAAAACACGATTGCTAAGAAAACATAGCATTGCAAATTGATTTCTCTCTTTGATTGCAAAAATTAATATAAGCAACTTATTTTTGGGAACAATTTATACAGAATATGCTCAGCATAAAGCCTCAAAAGAAAAATCCACTCGCATCGAGAACAATTTATGCTAAAGAGCGCTCATTCTAATTTTCTAACAAATTAGAGTGCATGTATAGCTTTCTTTAAGGTCTGAAATATGTCTCTTGCAGCTAGTTTCTTAGCAGTCTTTTTGTCGGTTCATGTAGAAATCGCCGTATAAATCATGCCATTTTCTTCAACTTCAGCTATAAATGAAGTGATGCCATATTTATATGTTTTTGATTAACATTTCTCGTATGTCTTTTTAGAGCAAAACTCATTCATTTTTCTTACTGGATTCATTCCATTACTTCAACTTCAGTTATAAACGATGGAAATGAATCTTGTAAGAGAATTGATGAAGCTTTGCTCTAAAAAGAAATATAAGAAATGTTAATAAAAAATATACAAAGATGGTATCGCTTCATTTATAGCTGAAGGTGAAGCAAAAGGCATAATTTATATCGCGATTTCTACATGACCGATAAAAAGATTGTTAAGAAACTAGCTGCAAGAGACATACTTCACGTATTAAAGAAAGCTATACCTGGACTCTAATTTGTTTAACTCAATAATTTTTTGACAGTAAATGATGTAATAAATTTTAAGTTATGTTATTTGATTATGTGTATGGCTGTTAAAACTATCTAAATGATATAATAAATTTTAAATTGTTGATGTGTATATTATGTATGGCTGCGTGTTGAACAATAAATTTTTAGATTTCACAAAAACTACCCAAATATTTTAATAAATATGATATTTGTTTTAATTCTCCATCTATATATGATGTGTGTTGATATTTGTTGATGTGTGTTGATATTTTGTATATATGATTTGTGTTGATGTTTGTATCTAAAATCTGATATTTGTTTGTTGTAAATCTTGTAAATTTGTAAGAAAATGATGTACATTTGATCTCAAAATTTAACCGTTAATTTAAGTAGCGGTTAAATTTTGAGCTTTTTCAGGAACAGAGCTCAAAATTTAACCGCTATTTTAAATAGCGGTTAAATTTTGAGCTCACTCCAGCAATAGAGAGCACACTATTTAACCGCTACTTTAAGTAGCGGTTATATTTTGAGCTCACTATTTAACCGCTGATTTAAGCAACAGTTATTTTTTCTGCACCAACAAATTTAACAACAGTAATGACTGACACAACCAATATCAACACATTTAACAACATCATTAATTGACACAACCAATATCAATAACTAATATTGTATCAAGTATCATTCCTTTACATCAAATATCATTCATTTACAACAAGTATCATTCATTTACCAAAAAATCAACAAATATGTTATAGTTTATCAAATATTATTCTTTTACATCAAATATCATTCATTTACAACAAACTATTCTTACTAATCATATGGTTGGTTCAGATCCCATGACGGCTCATTCAGATCCCATAACGGTTCAAGACACATGAAATTCGGTTTCCCAGGATACATGTCTTCTATACGTTGTGTTTGTCTACTCGGACAAGTTCTTTTGTTATGAAATGTTAATTGATTGCATCTTGTGCATACCCTCCTTTTCTTTTTCCCATCACTATTTTTATTATCGATCCAAGATTTTATCCAATTCTTTTTACGACCCCTAGGGTTAGATTGTAAAGGATTTTGTATTTTTGAAAAATCATCTTTCACGAATTTCAAATCATCTGTTGCTTCATCTGCCAAGTCTTTTTTCACACTCGGTATTTCAACTGGAAGTTTAGATATTCGTGTCGTAAGTTTGGATAATTCTGCAAGTATAATTTTGCATCCATTCTCTGACGCAGCAACTTTTCTGGCAATTAGATTGAACTCGTTGCATAAATGACTATACTGCGACATTTCATTCATCTGTACCAAAGGTGGTATAATACTCGTCATGACAATATTTTGATTAGCATTTCTCATCCATCTTTGCAAAATATATTGAGACGGCATACTATTCACATATTTAGATACAAAAACTCTGAATATATTCCTACATAATAATTCAGTTGATTCAAAATGATTGCAAATGCAGTTGGAAAATTGCCCTTTTGTCGTAAATTGAACATAATATACTCTTCGCTTGTCTTTTTTCGGACTAAACAACACGTTGTGAACTTTATATTTGGTTGTCCCATCGACTTTTGAAATTTTCTCGATATTAAATGATTGAGATTTCTGGAGCTCTAATTGAATCTTTTAAAAAATGCTTTTGGTATAAACTTTGGAAGTATCTAATTCCAGTGGCATATTTGTTGAATACATACGATTTTTACATAGCGTATCAAAATCCATTGCTCGTAATGCATTCGTAGTGCACTTCTCGTTTTCATAACAAAATCTTTAATTGTGGTGTTCCAATTAAGATCAGCATAAAAAAAACATTCATGCTCTCACTACGTCCGGTTGTTCGCATTCCTGCAGAATTTTTTTTATTGTATAAGCTGGTATTCATTTCTCCCGTAAACCATACATTATTGAAAGCCATTTATGTATACTAATTTGATACTTTTCATCTAGCGTAGACCACTTATTTTCAAATACCTTAACTGTCAAATTTTTATCTACGCAACATTTGAAGTCGTTTCGAAAATCAGTATACTGATGATATAAACTCTGTAATTTCTCAGGATACTTCTAACTAATGTGCCATATGGAATAATGATGTATTTTATTTAGAAATAACTTGATAATAGCATTTGTCATAGTATGATCTTAATCAGTGATTATAGATAGCGGTGCCTTATTATTTATCGTAATTAACTATTGTCGAAACAACCAGGCGAAAGACTCTTTAGACTCATTCCGTATTAACGTCAAACAAAATATTTGTGATTTATATTGATGATTAACACCAGTGAATGGGGAAAAGGGCATTTGATATTTGTTCTTTCGATACGTGATATCTAAAGTAATTGCATCACCGAAAGTTTTATAAGAAGTTTCAGAGTGCGCATCCACGGATAAGAGGGTATCGATATTATTTTTTTGTCATATTTTACTATGCAAGTAAAATTAGGCTCCTTAACTTGAATGGGTTGCAAATAAGCTAAAGTAGCTTGGGCGTCCGATACGTCCATAGATTGATGACGTATGTTTCTTAATTCACTCTTTACATCATTTAGCCCGTAACCAAGATTCTCTACCCAGCGTGACCTTATCGTAGTATCATATATGTTATTTTGGACCAACCCCACTATTCTTGTCACGCCCCGCTTCCCAGTGTACGGGAAGAGGACGCGACGAGGCCACTACGTATTTAATGTGAAGTAAATACGCTAAGCGTATCTAAACAATATAAGAGTAAATACACAAGAGACAATATATAATAAAACAGCAACTTTATTTATTCACATTCTTTCTGTACAGTGCATAGAAAAGTAAATACAACTGAATGAAAACAATGCCTAAACAATGGCATAACAGAAAAAGAAAAGTACTGAAATAAAAGTGTACAATGAACTAAAGCTCTGGGTTTTCAATGAAGTGGTCCAAGTCTTCACTAGTGGGCTCGATCTCCAGAGTGTCCAGATCACCTGACGATATTCAAAGAAGAAAGAAAGAGAATGTCGTCAGTGAACAAATCGCTCGGTAAGTCCCAAAGATGAGAGAGAAATAGAATAGACAGAAAGAGAAAGTAGCTTTTAAAGTTGTAATATCTGAGTATTTGGTGTTAACGCTGTTGTTTGTAGCTTGGTACAGAAAGATACCAGTGTATACGAGAGGAGTCACACTTGCCCCGGCGACTAAGGTATTAGGAACTCAAGGAACCGTTTATGCCACGGTACAACAGCAACAGAATACAGGTTAGGTGTCTTATGGTTGCAGTCTCGTGCCACTTCTAACACGTTCCATACTAATCTACCCCTTAAACCCTGAGATGTCTTGTTGTATAGTTGTATTGTATTGTCTTGTATGGTAAACTGTATAGATTGTATAATTGAGTGACTTACCGAAACCATGATATCAGTAAATAGATGTAACTGTAGAATCATGGATGTAACTGGAGAATCATGTAAATGGAAGTATATCCATGGTTCGGTTCAGTCAATCTAGATTGAATAGTTTGAACAGATTGATATACGAATTCATGTTGAATTGTAATATTGTAGATTGTACTTGAATGATATTCAAGTCAGATTATAACGAGACTCATTCTGAGTCAGAACAATTAGAAAAGAAATTGAAGTCCTGATTGTTTTGATATTATCGGTAACCACTGCACATGGGCGGCAGGATTTGTGTCTTTTTCAAAAACGATTACCGTGTTGATAACACCGTTGTTAAGTTGTATATCTTAAATAGGCAAGCACCCACTTCTCTGGATCCCTGAGGCTCAAGAGATTGGTCCCGCTTAAACCTATATTTACTAGGGTCCTTAGGGTAATTTATAGAACATGAGGGTTTTTTATGTATAAATACTTTGTATAATTTTCAAAATACACCCCAAGTATTTAATTATCGTCTTTAGAGTTGTAATAAACGTATATTTTATATTTGTGATATTTCTAGTGAAGATAACCTAATTTTCATAATATATAGTATTAAATTGTAATACATTTGTATGGAATTCATGGTATTTTAATATAAAGTGATTCTTTGATTTGGAAAAGTTGGAATATTTATATTATAAAAAAATAGATATTTTGATATTACATATATATATATATATATATATATATATTTATAAAAATAAATTTTAATATCTATTATAATTCTATAAATCTCATTTTCTTAAGATTTTCGTATTTTAAATCTTTCGAGACCGAATGTTCCTTGCGCAGGTCTGCATCTCGCACTACTAAGTTTAGAGATGTGCGATAATCCAAACCATTCCAGTCGGGTTCCCCAAAATGGGTTGTAGCGGCGCTTTGCAAAGATTTGTTTAAAAATACTAATTCTTGTAAAAATGGTTTTATTAGTAAAGGGTATTTATATGTAAAGGTTCGTTTCCCGTATTTTATGTTCCCAAAAGTATTGTGCTATGTTGCATATGAGTGTTATGAAGAGGTAGGTCATTACCTCATGATCTAAGTTGAAGGTATAGCAAGATTGTGATGATTTAATGTCAAAATGAAACTACATGGTATTTTACTGAAAAAGAGCAATAAAAGTTACAAAGTAATATAGATTGTCATGAAACTTGTTCAACATATTTGTTAATAATTAATAATCAACATGTAATGGTTTAATAGGGTCGTGTTTAAGAAAAGTGGGATTTTTAGAAAGAAACTGAATCGGAAATCAGTTTGACTCCGATTCCGTCGGGTTTTATTAAAAGATATTTTTAGAGTAGTAAAGAAGAGAGAGAGGTGGGACTTATTGGCTTAGATGTTAGGGATGAGGAAGAAGAAGTGAACGTAAGTTCCGGTGCGTCGTTTCGTCGCCGGGAGCTCCTAGGGTTGTCGTCGGATAATCGCCGAAGCTTTTGCCCCTTTTGCTAACTTCAAATGCACACAACTACTAGGGTTTTTCTTGAGAGTTTTTTATCAGAATTTTGGAGTGAGGGGTGTGTGTCTAGGGGTTGTATTTATAGGGTAAGGCTAGGGTTTAGGGTAGGTGAAAGGTTTAATTGAAAATAATATATTTAAATGTATTAAAATAGGTTTAATGTGATTTAAAGAGGTTCTGGAACCGATCTACAGAAATAAAATGTGTAGGTGTATAGTAGAGGTGAAGAGGCCCAACTTTCATGTTGGTGACTCGGAGGTCCGGCCGAGTCCGGTCGGCGGCGGCGGCCGGAGTCGGCCGATTCGCCGGCCGATTCGGGCGATTCCGGCCGAGTCAAGGGTGGTCGGCGTTCCTCGACGGTTCATTATCCCCCTGGCACAGTTAGCTTATTTAGTGTAGTGAGGTTTTTACGAGTTATGCACGTGTAAACCCTTGGTATTCTAAAAATTCAAAATAAAATAATATTAAAAATAATGTGAGGTATGGGATTTGAACTCTGGAGGCTTGGTTCAGCAGTGTAAGGTATTACCAATGAGCTACAAGCTCTTTCTTGTAATTAAAAAGCAAAACAGACTTATAACTTGTGCTCAGGCAAAAATACCCCTTTCTGTATTTTTGAAAAAATTGTACAGAAAGTTTGGGGTTGTTGCATTCTACCCTCCTTATAAAAATTTCGTCCTCGAAATTTGTAAAAGGAAAGTGTAACAGATTCAAGGAAAGTTTGGTGACTGAAGTACTGATAGTATATGAAAAATAACAATGTGATACAAGGGTTTTAAAAATGTGAAAGAGACTTACTGGTGTTACCTTGGTCAACTGTCTTAGCTTCTACGGCTGCTAAGGTGTAAGCCTGTCGCCGTGGCATGTTCCTCCTAACTGGAGGCACATTCCTCTATCCTTGAGGTATGTTCCTCAGTGCATGATGAAATTGGCGATTTGGCTGTGCAAGAAATCCACGTGGAGGTGGTGCTGGGAGTGCAGGACGAGTTGCAGGAGCCTGGATAGCTGGCCGCTGCGGGTAGTTGGTGTGTGTGAGCTGAGTTGTATCTATATGGACAGGTTTAAGAGTGGACGTGCCACAAACAAGGCACATGACTTTTGCACGCCTACAGTCCTTTATCAAATGTCCATCTTTCTTGCAATGGAAACAGAAATGTGGTCTTGGCTGGTTATTGGGTTCTTCAGTTCTCCTGGGTTTGAACGATGGCCTGGAAGAGGCTCCTTCTGCCATTTGAGTGGTAGGGCATTTCAAACCGGCAGATTGAGGTCCGCCCTTCCTCTTTACTACTGCCTCATATTTTCGGGCAGCCTTCAAAGCCAAATCATAGGTTGGGAAATCCCCTGTAGTTAGAGCAGCTTGGATTTCCGGGTCTAACCCTTACTAAAATCTTTTAGCCCTGATCTCAGCAGTTGGTATGAGATGGACTGTAAACCTGTTACGATCTTGTGTTAGCTGTGTAAAATAGACCATTGAGACATATCTTACCAACTGAGCATGGCGAATTCAGCGTCATACTCATCTACTGACTTGGTCCACATTGAACCTTGTTGCAGATGGATGAACTGCTGTTCCATGTCGAACCTGGCAGTCTCAGGGAAGTACCTAGCGTCGAACATGTCACAGAAAGTCTTCCATTCGATGGGTTGTTCAAGACGGCTTTCTTCCGCCTTCCACCAGTTCCGTGCATTGTCCGTGAGCTGTAATTTTGCAAAACGAACCCAAGCTATTTCTGGCACTTGTGCCGCTGCCAATTCATCCTCAATACTCTGAGCCCATTCCTCAAATTCCAGCGGGCTCCCCTTTCCTGAGAACTGTTTGGGATGTAAAGCTCTGAATTGCTTCACCCCAGGTGCTTCAGCCTCGGGACGATTCAAGAGCTGCTGCTGTCCCTCTGGGAGGCTGCGGATTTCCTCAAGCAGAACCGTTTGCTCGTTGGGTGGAGCAGGAACTACAGGTGTGATTGGTAGTGGTAGAGGTGTATTGTGGACATTGGTGCTGGTGTTGTTTGGAGAATCCATAACTTTGAAAGAAAAATTTAGGTTAGGACAGATTTAAAGTATATGATTTAAAGAATATGAAATTGTAAGATTCAAGAAATATGAATTGTAAAGAATGTTTTAGTTGCTGGTTCTTGTGTTATATTGCTTAGGTTGTTCACGCAGAACAGAACTGCATGGTAAAGTTTCATACAGCTCGGACCTATATGGGCCATCAACAAAACCTGTCACGCCCCGCTTCCCAGTGTACGGGCAGAGGACGCAACGAGACTGCTACGTATTTACTGTGAAATAAATACGCTAAGCGTATCTAAGAACTATAAGAGTAAATACACAAGAGACAATATATAATAAAATAACAACTTTATTTATTCACATTCTTTCTGTACAATGCATGGAAAAGTAAATACAGCTGAATGAAAACAATGCCTAAACAATGGCATAACAGAAAAGAAAAAGTACTGAAATAAAAGTGTACAATGAACTAAAACTCTGGGTCTTCAATGAAGTGGTCCAAGTCTTCACTAGTGGGCTCGATCTCCGGAGTATCCAGATCACCTGACGACATTCAAAAAAGAAAGAAAGAGAATGTCGTCAGCGAACAAATCGCTCGGTAAGTCCCAAAGATGAGGGAGAAATAGAATAGACAGAAAGAGAAAGTAACTTTTAAAGTTGTAATATATGAGTATTTGGTGTTAACGCTGTTGTTTGTAACTTGGTACAAAAGGATGCCAGTGTATACGAGAGGAGTCTCACTTGCCCCAGAGACTAAGGTATCAGGAACTCAAGGAACCATTTATGCCACGGTACAACAGCAATAGAATACAGGTTAGGTGTCTTATGGTTGTAGTCTCATGCTACTTCTAACACCTTCCGTACCAATCTATCCCTTAAACCCCGAGATGTCTTGTTGTATAGTTGTATTGTATTGTCTTGTATGGTAAACTGTATAGATTGTATAATTGAGTGACTTACCGAAACTATGATATCAGTAAATGGATGTAACTGTAGAATCATGGATATAACTGGAGAATCATGTAAATGGAAGTATATCCATGGTTCGGTTCAGTCAATATAGATTGAATAGTTTGAACAGATTAAATATATGAATTCATGTTGAATTATAATATTGTAGATTATAGATTGTAGATTGTACTTGAATGATATTCAAGTCAGATTATAACGAGACTCATTCTGAGTCAGAACAATTAGAAAAGAAATTGATGTCCTTATTTTTTTGATGTTATCGGTAACCGCTGCACATGGGCGGCAGGATTTGTGTCTTTTTCAAAAACGATTACCGTGTTGATAACACCGTTGTTAAGTTGTCTACCTTAAATAGACAAGCACCCAATTCTCTAGCTCTCTGGGGCTCAAGAGATTGGTCCCGCTTAAACCTATATTTACTAGGGTCCTTAGGATAATTTATAGAACTTGAGGGGTTTTTATGTAAAAATACTTTATATAATTTTCAAAATACACCCCAAGTATTTAATTATCGTCTTTAGAGTTGTAATAAATGTAGATTTTATATTTGTGATATTTCTAGTGAAGATAACCTAATTTTCATAATATATGGTATTAAATTGTAATATTGCATTTGTATGGAATTCATGGTATTTTAATGTAAAGTGATTCTTTGATTTGGAAAAGTTGGAATATTTATATTATAAAAAAATAGATATTTTGATATTACATCTATATATATATATATATATATATATTTATAAAAATAAATTTTAATATCTATTATAATTCTATAAATCTCATTTTCTTAAGATTTTTGTATTTTAAATCTTTCGAGACCGAATGCTCCTTATGGAGGTCTGCATCTCGCACTACTAACCCCAGGGATATGCGATAATCCACACCATCCCAGTCGGGTTCCCTAAAATGGGTTGTAGCGGCGCTTTGCAAAGATTTGTTTACAAATACTAAATCTTGTAAAAATGGTTTTATTAGTAAAGGATATTTATATGTAAAGGTTCGTTTCCCGTATTCTATGTTGTCAAAAGTATTGTGTTATATTGAATATGAGTGTTGTGAGGAGGTAGGTCATTACCTCATGATCTAACTTAAAGGTATAGCAAGATTGTGATGATTTAATGTCAAAATGAAACTACATGGTATTTTACTGAAAAAGAGCAATACAAGTTACAAAATGATATAGATTGTCATGAAACATGTTCAACATATTTGTTAATGATTAATAGTCAACATGTAATGGTTTAATAGGGTTGTGTTTAAGAAAAGTGGGATTTTTAGAAAGAAACCGAATCGGAAATCGGTTTGACTCCGATTCTGTCGAGTTTTATTAAAAGATGTTTTTAGAGTATAAAAGGAGAGAGGGAGGTGGAACTTACTGGTTTAGATGTTAGGGATGAGGAAGAGTAAGTGAACGTAAGTTCCGGTGCGTCGTTTCGTCACCGGGAGCTCCTAGGGTTGTTGTCGGAAAATCGCCGAAGCTTTCGCCCCTTTTGCTGACTTCAAATGCACACAACTACTAGGGTTTTTCTTGAGAGTTTTTGATTAGAATTTTGGAGTGAGGGGTGTGTGTCTAGGGGTTGTATTTATAGGGTAAGGCTAGGGTTTAGGGTAGGTGAAATGTTTAATTGAAAATAATGTATTTAAATGTAATAAAATGTATTAAAATAGGGTTTAATGTGATTTAAAGAAGATCTGGAACCGATCTACAGAAATAAAGTGTGCAGGTGTACAGGGAAGGTGAAGAGGCCCAACTTTCATGTTGGTGACTCGGCGGTCCGTCCGAGTCCGGCCAGCGGCGGCGGCCCGAGTCGGCCGATTCACCGGCCGATTCGGCCGATTCTGGCCGAGTCAAGGGTGGTCGGCGTTCCTCGACGGTTCATTATCCCCCTGGCACGGTTAGTTTATTTAGTGTAGTAGGGTTTTTACGAGTTATGCATGTGTAAACCCTTGGTATTCTAAAAATTCAAAATAAAACAATATTAAAAATAATGTGGGGTATGGGATTTGAACTCTGGTAGCTTGGTTCAGCAGTGCAAGGTATTACCAATGAGCTACAAGCACCTTCTTGTAATTAAAAAGCAAAACAGACTTATAACTTGTGCTCAGGCAAAAATGCCCATTTCTGTATTTTTGAAAAAATTGTACAGAAAGTTTGGGGTTGTTACAATTCTTCAAATTATGAATTTGACTTCTGTCGAATTTGGAAATTTTTTTGTGACAAGATAGATATTGCACTATTGGCTGCGGTACAAATGGATGGTTGTGCTCTCTCTTATAAGAAGTCACTATCCATTAATCTTTCTTTTTCACAACAAATATACGAGATTCACAGTTGGATCCAATATAATTACATCTCCGGAACGCTGAAAAGATATTTTACATTTTAAATCGAGCTTGAACTATTTAGGTTTTGCGGCCTTATTACATTCATATAGTCTAGAGATAGGTTCATCACTGTGAACTGCACGCCGAGCAGAACGAACTTTGATAGCAAACCTAATATTTCGAGCATAAGCCAAATATCATTCATAAGCATCATCTAGTGAATTGATTATTATGCCAATTTCAGATTCTACCAAATCACATGTATTCTTAAAAATTTCATACTTTGAATGACTTGTTACACCTCATTCGTTATTCTAGTCAGGACTGACTTTAGGAGACGGAACATTTTTACATTTGCTTCCACTAGTTGACGATATAAACTCAACATTTTCATACTTTGAATCACTGTTACCCCTTGTTCATTATTCTCATCAGAATTGATTTTAGAAGACGAAATATTTTTGCATTTTCTTCCACTAGCTGACAATATAAACTCAACATTTTTTCTTTTAGAGGTTGTTAAATCGATATGAATAATAGGTTTTTTCAAGTATTGATTTTCTTCTGTTTCCACTACTATTCCTTCTTTATCTTCTTCTAATTCAAGAATAGTCCACTCATATGCTAGATTAAACGATATGCTAGCATATGTAAGCTTAAAAGTAAAAAAATTACCACAACCACTTTGAAAAAATTCGTTGAGGAAGATGTAGACGTGCTCTGACGGAAGCCAGGGTTCCAAAATCGAGAGATCACTTCGAAAAACTTTGTTGAGGAAGACGCAGAGTGCTATGTCGATCTCTAGGGTTTGAAAATCGATAGATGATATATTCTTCAACCGCTAGAAAAAAATTACTTAAGTAGCGATTTGATATTTATTTTCAACCTCTACTTTAAATGACGGTTAAATAAAACCCGTTGGATCTTAACCGCTTCTTAAAGTAGCGGTTGGGTTTGCACGGTCAAAATTTATTGGATAAATTAACTTTTGATGTTAACCGCTATTTTAAGTAGCGGTTAAATAACCACCGTTGAATTTTAACCGCTTCTTAAAAAATCGGTTAACGTTGAACGGTCCTGATTTGTTGGATAATTTTTTATATTCAACGTTATACCTAGGACCGGACCTGATGAGGCTCGTAAATGCGAATTCCCTAGATTACAACACATGGCAGATAGCGTGTCGTCTATGTAAGCCCACTAGATTCTTGGGGCCTACGGAGGGGGAATCGGTATGGTGCATTGGAGACCTTCCTCGGCACCTCGTCTCCGAGGTTGTCCCCAACCTTTCGGAAACCTCCCCGGAGTACCTTCCTGTGCGATTAGCAACCGGCCAACAACTCGCCCCCGAACAATCTGGCATCCGAGCTTTTAAGACTCCTCACTCGTTTCCAAGCTACATACCGAGCTGAGCTTCCCCGGCTCCTCTGTTTAATCGAGAGCATGGAGCCTGAGCGCCCCCGTAACGGCTCCGTATATCTCGCCAAAGCGAGATCTCCGCCGCTCCACGTCCTATGCTGGCACGTCCTTCCATTAACGAGCGCATCCCGCTATTAATGGACATATCCCTCCATCTGCGCGAACATGCTGCGGGGGCGTAACGATGGCAAGAATCTCATGTCGGTTCACCTCATGCGACCGCTATATAAACCCCCTCCATCAGATGACTCAGGTATGTGGAATTCATTCCAATACGCTGCTACCCTACCATTATTCCTCGGTGCTTACTTGATCGTCGGAGGGTCCTACGGTGGTTTCCCATCCCGGGACTTCCCGTGCAGGTAGCTCGGCATCAACAACATCCAACAACCCATTAAGATCCGCACATCCAATTCTTATTCCCAATCTCAGCCGTTCAGTACTGCTTGTACCAGATTCGATGAAGGAAAACATCTAAGGGAGATTCCGACCTCCATCAGTTGGCGCCGTCTGTGGGAAGACTTTCTTCTCTACCAAAAGGTTGATCTTCTGCTTTCGATTCAATGACAAGAGACAACTGCGACAATCCCAGCATGAGCCGTTCCGTCCTCCATAACGGGGGCGGAAACGGCCCTACCCCCCTCCAAACGTCATCAATGCCTTATCTGCTTGAATCGATAGGCTCACGGCAATGGTGGATGCGCTCACCCTCATTCAACCGGCCGACTATGCCCGTCAAACCGCAACATCCCATCCCCGGCATAACGACGTGCGCAGGGAAACGGAAGGGCACACTCAGGCTCTCGACCTCACTC
Source organism: Agapanthus africanus (assembly GCA_030015575.1). Classification (NCBI taxonomy): domain Eukaryota; kingdom Viridiplantae; phylum Streptophyta; class Magnoliopsida; order Asparagales; family Amaryllidaceae; genus Agapanthus; species Agapanthus africanus. The sequence goes on from CM057347.1 coordinate 462,467,296, forward strand.
GCACTCATCTTGATGTTACCGAACACCGGTGTGCCGGTTCCGGCAGTCATGGCCCGCATGCGGGAAATGATTCCATGACTCATTGGGCGCCGGATAGCTCGACACCATGATCTCAGGGGAGACCAGGCTATCACTTCAACACGCGTCGTGCTTTCTTGCCCCCTGAAGAAATGTTGGTCAAATCGCTTGATTCCAGGCTAGATCCGTGCCGCTACTTCCTTCAAGGTCACGTATACGGCGAACGCCGGGGTTATCCATGGAGGGTCCGCCCCGAAGATTTAAGGAATGTGATAGAGCGGAGCTTAAGCCGCTCTATCGCGCAAGCCAGGAGTAGAGATAGCAGGTGCTCCGACTGCGAAGAATCCTCGAGGTACCAATAAAGAATCGAGGCCCTCGAAAAGAAAATTGAAGACATACGACAGGATGACCGTACGGCCAGCGAATGCGCGAAGTGCTCCGCTGATTCACTCACAAGTCCCTTTACCGAACAACTACTAGCCTAGCGTGTCACGTCCAGGAACAAACCGTCCAAAGTGGCCTTCTTTGACAGGAAGCCTTACCCGAAGGACCACTTGGACGCGTTTACGATGGGCATGAGCTTCCAAGACAACTCAGATGCGGCTTAATGCCGAGCTTTCCCCACCACCCTCATCCGAGTTGGTTGAGATTGGTTTCGAAGGCTCGCGCCGCGCTCGATCTCGACCTTTGATGAGCCGGCGACCTAATTCCTCGGTCATTTCATCAGTAACCGACGGCAAAAAAAGACGGTCGACTACCTGTTCACCATCAAGAGCGAAGACAAGGAATCCTTCAAGGGGTACGTCACTCGCTTCTACAATGCCCTTCTAGAGGTTCCCAAGTATCGCGATGAAACGGTTATCACCGCCCTGAGGTCGGGTCTTAGGCAGAAAGAGTGGCTCCGCTCTTTTGCATTAGCGCAACCTAGGACCATGGCCGAAGTAAAAGCATGGACCGAACGAGAAATCCAACTCGAGTCAGAGGTGAAAGCTAACCTGCTTTGGGGCGATCAAGCAGATTGAAAAAAAAATGGGACAGAGAGGACAGAAAGAAAGCCGACCGTCCAAAACCCTATACCCCGAGATTCCATGAGTACACTCCTCTGAACATCTCCCAGACAGAACTGCTAGAGGAGGCTAAAGGCGAGAGTTTTTTTAAGCTCCCGCCGGCTAATGGGCGGGCAAGCGGCTCCGGGGTCCTTATTGTGCTAACCACAGGTCGCAGGGGCACCCGACCGAGAGTTGCAAACAACTCCGTGACTATATTGAGGAACCGATCCGATCTGACCACCTGGTGAAATACCTACAAGACAAACGGTAGGGAAAACAAGAGCAAAAGGACCAACCCCCTTCCGGGGAGTTAACAATCGGATAGATCATGGTCATTTCGACGCATCCGACTCTGGATAGTGAGGGGGACCGCCGCCCTATACCAGTGATGGCCATAAGTGATCCGCCCCATAAGAAGCACAGGAAGGATGACCCGATCACCTTCACCGATGAAGACCTTCACGGCATATCACTCCCACACAATGACCCCTTTGTGAAAGCAGCCCAAGTTCACCGTTACGAGGTCCGGAGAATATTGGTCGACTTAGGAAGCTCAGCGGATATCTTTTTCTACGACTGTTTCCAGCGTATGGGATTAGGTCCATCTGATCTCCAACCGACCTTCCATGTCCTCTCCGGGTTCACCAACCATTCCATCCTGACCGAGGGTTCGATCACCCTCCTCCTCAACATCGGGGATGCAGGCAAAATGTGAACCATATCGGTGAACTTCTTCGTTGCCAAGATCCCGTCGTCTTATAACATCCTCCTGGGATGCCCCACCTTAAACGCCCTTCGGGCTCAAATCTCAACCTACCACCTCGCGCTCAAGTTCCCTTTAGATAACAGGGGGATAGGCCATGCCTATAGAGACCAACAAACTGCCAGGATCTGCTTCGCCTCAACATCTCCCGCCGGGGAGCAGGGCAACGATTTTGAAGATACGCACGATCCTCAGGGGACCTTGGACATACGCGATGACCGGAAGGAAATTCGAGGCTCTCCAATAGAAACTTTAGTGGAAGTTCCCCTCATAGAAGGAGTCGACGGCCGGACTGTCAAGATCGGCTCTTTTTTGACAGGGGCGTCCATGAAGACCTGATTCGGTTCCTTCGGAACAACTCGGATGTGTTCTCTTGGATGCTAGTAGACATGCCCGGGATCGATCCCGAGGTGATTTCCCACAAGTTCGGGGTTGACCCGTGTAACAACTCCAATTTTAGTGTACAAAAAATTTGCTTAAAAATTAATGTATACTTGGAGTAATTGCATTTCTGAGAGTACCATAAATATTTGTTTTGCTAATTAATTACAATAAGGAGCTTGTGGCTCATTGGTAATACCTTGCACTGCTGAACCAAGCCACCAGAGTTCAAATCCCATACCCCACATTGTTTTTAATATTGTTTTATTTTGGATTTTTAGAATACCAACAGTTTACACGTGCATATCTCACAAAAACTCCACTACACCCTGAAAAGTAACCGTGCCAGAGGGTTAATGGACCGTCGGGAGGGGGGGATTCCGGCCGCCTGACTCGGCCGGAATCGGCCAACTCGGCCGGCGGACCGGCCAACTTGGGCCGCCGCCGCCGGCCGGACTTGGCCGGACCGCCGAGTCACCAACAGGAAAAGTTTGGATTTTGGTATTCCCTGCACACTTGTATGGTTTAAATCCTTAAACCAGTAACATAGACACTTTATAATCCTAATTACTCCACTTTTAATACATTTTATTACAATTTATCAAATTTTTTTCATTTTAACTTTTCACCTACCCTAACCCTAGCCTAACCCTATAAATACAACCCCTAAACACTACCCCCTCACTCTAAAATTCTGAAGCTCCGACGATTTTTCCGGCGACAACCCTAGGAGATCCCGGCGACGAAACGACGCACCGGAAGCTACGTCTATCCCACTCCCTCTCCTATTTAAGCTAAACCTTTAAGTCCCACCTTCCTCTCTCCTTTGCAACTCTAAAAACATCTTTTAATAAAACCCGACGGAATCGGAGTCAAACCGATTTCCGATTCGGTTTCTTTCTAAAAATCCCACTTTTCTTAAACACAACCCTATCAAACCATTAAATGTTGACTATTAATCATTAACAAACATGTTGAACAAGTTTCATGACAATTTACATCATTTTGTAACTTTTATCGCTCTTTTTCAGTAAAATACCATGTAGTTTCATTTTGACATTAAATCATCACAATCTTGCTATACCTTTAAGTTAGATCACGAGGTAATGACCTACCTTCTCACAACACTCATATGAAATATAGCACAATACTTTTTGGGAACAAAGAATACGGGAAACGAACTTTTACATATAAATACCCTTTACTAGTAAAACCATCTTTACAAGATTTAGTATTTTTAAACAAATCTTTACAAAGCGCCGCTACAACCCATTTTGGGGAACCCGACTGGGATGGTGCGGATTATCACACATACCTGGGCTTAGTAGTGCGAGATGCAGACCTCCGTAAGGAGCATTCGGTCTCGAAAGATTTAAAATACGAATATCTTAAGAAAATGAGATTTCTAGAAATATAAAATATATATTAAAATTATTTTTATATAAATATATGTATAAGAAACATTAAAATATCTATTTTGTATTAATATAAATATTCCAACTCTTTTCAAAAATCACAAGAATCACTTTACATTAAAATACCATGAATTCCATACAAGTACAATATTACAAATAAATACCATATATTATGAAAGTAGGTTATTTTCACTAGAAATATCAAAAATATAAAATATACAATTATTACAACTCTAAAGACGATAATTAAATACTTGGGGTGAATTTTGAAAAGTATATAAAAGTATTTTTACATAAAACCCCCTCAAGTTCTATAAATTACCCTAAGGACCCTAATAAATATAGGTTTAAGCGGGACCAATCTCTTGAGCCTCAGGGAGCCGGAGAAGTGGGCGCTTGCCTATTTAAGGTAGACAACTTAACAATGGTGTTAGCAACACGGTAATCGTCTTTGAAAAAGACACAAATCCTGCCGCCCATGTGTAGCGGTTACCGATAACATCAAAACAATCAGGACTTCAATTTCTTTTATAATTGTTCTGACTCAGACCGAGTCTCATTAATAATCTGGCTTGAATATGATTCAGGTACAATCTACAATATTATAATTCAACATGAATTCATATATTCAATCTGTTCAAACTGTTCAATCTATATTGACCGAACCGAACCATGGATATAATTCTATTTACATGATTCTTCAGTTACATCCATGATTGTACAGTTACATCCATTTACTGATATCATGGTTTCGGTAAGTCACCTAATTATACAATCTATACAGTTTACAATACAAGGCAATACAATATCGTTCTCCGCCGAATACCTGGAAGACAAACGTCTTGCCTGAATTTGGGGGCAGATACTATTTGGTTTTATCCGTCCACCTCTCCGAAGATACCAAGTTGATTTATGGCACCGTATATCGGAGGTTTAGACAGATGCAGCCGTTGTAGACTTCGTCAGATTCCCCCTCATTCGAGGGGTTTTTGATTGTGGAGACGCTTTTCCCAACAGGCGCAAGCCCCTGCAGTTAATTACGCTACCGCATCGTGGTAACCACTTTCTCTTTCTCCAGATAGTCACTTCGTGTCGTATGTGTTTGTTTTGTATTTGGTTGCCCGTGGATTGTATACAGAGACTAATTTATGTTCTCACCCGTAGGGCATGGATTGGTCCAAATCCGTATTTTCTTAGATTTGGGTTTTGGGTTCGGTTTAAGGATCGTTAATCTCATTTGAAATCTCATTTGAGACTAAGATCAACTTAAACGTTTGTTAAGGATACGTTAGTCTAATTTTAGACTAAGATCAACTTAACAATTTGTTAAGGATACATTAGTCTAATTTTAGACTAAGATCAACTTAACGGGATTATTTAGATCTAACAAAAAAACATTTGGGCTCTATTGTATTAGTTTAGGGACTTTGCGGTCCATAAGTTTAAGGATATCGTAGTCCATGGGGTTTAAAAACATCATAGTCTATAAAGTTTTGGGTTGTCGGGACCCACCACCTCTCTGAAGACGTTGAAGAATTACAACGACACATATCAGAGGTGTAAAGAGATGTACCTTTGAACCAATGTCAGTTGAGAGATCTGCAGTTGGATTGATTTAAGGATCGTTAATCTCATTTGGGATTAAGATCAACTTAAATGGTTGTTAAGGATACATTAGCCTAATTTTAGACTAAGATCTACATAACAGGGTTTTTAAGATCATTTAGATCCAGCGAAAGAGCATTTGGGCTCTATCGTTTTAGTTTAAGAACGTTACGGTCCATAAGTTTAAGGACATCATAGTCAATGGAGTTTAAGGACATCATAGTACGTAGTTTAAAGACGTCATAGTCTGTAAAATTTAAAGATATCATAGTTTATGAGTTTAAGGACCCCACAGTTCGTGGTAATTTAGAGACATCATAGTCTGTAAAGTTTAAGGACATTATAGTCCATGAGTTTAAGGACCCCACAGTCCGTGAAATGTCTGGTTGTCGGGACCCGTCACCTCTCTGAAGATGTTGAAAGATTACAACGACAAATATCAGAGGAGTGAAGAGATGTACCCTTGAACTAATATCGGTTGGGAGATCTATAATCCAATTTGGGACTAAGATCAAAGATTTATGAGCATATGGGCTCAATTAATCTGAATTGAAGATCTGTGGCCAACTTGGGCTCGACCCATTCATTTGAAATGTTGGACATTTAATTAGGCTCAGTCCCTTTTCATTTAACAATGCTGAGCATTGGTCCTGACAACTTTTGTCTTTTATTGGATGCTGAGCACTCATTATGGCTCTGGGCTTTGTCATTTAAAGAACAGTTTATATTCTCTTAGTGCACACATGAGGAGCACGTGGCGCGCTTGGCGTTGAGCGCCAGTTAATGAGCGCAGAGCGCTTTTGTCAAGTAGCGCACACGTGAGGAGCACCTGGCGCGCTTGGCGCTATGCGCTAGATAATGAGCGCAGAATGCTTCTTGTGAAATAGCGCACATGTGGGGAGCACGTGGCGTGCTTGGCGTTGTGCGCCAGACAATGAGCGCAGAGCACTTCTTTAAATTTGGAGCGCTAAGGCCCTGCAGCGCTTTGCACTAGATTTGGAGTGCTGAGCGCTTCTTTTAATTGGAGCGCTAAGGCCCTGCAGCGCTGTGCGCTAAATTTGGAGCGCTGAGGCACTTCTTTTAATTGGAGCGCTAAGGCTCTGCAGCGCTGTGTGCTAAATTTGGAGCGCTGAGGCGCTTCTTTTAATTGGAGCGCTAAGGCTCTGCAGCGCTGAGACGCTTCTTTTAATTGGAGCGCTAAGGCTCTGCAGCGCTATGCGCTAAATTTGGAGCGCTGAGGCGCTTCTTTTAATTGGAGCGCTAAGGTTCTGCAGCGCTGTGCACTAAATTTGGAGCGCTGAGTCGCTTCTTTTAATTGGAGAGTTAAGGCTCTGCAGCGCTGTACGCTAGATCTGGAGCGCTGAAGCGCTGCTTTAAATTGGAGCGCTAAGGCTCTGCAGCGCTGTGCGCAAATTTGGAGCGCTGAAGCGCTGCTTTAAATTTGGAGCGCTGGGGCTCTTTTAAGGCAATTCTGCTCTCTGAGAATTAAATTCTCTCTTATAAGAGACTTTGTCTCATGAATCTAAGAATAAGTTATTATTTTATAGGAGATGTTTCAATCTCTTATGTTTTTGGTGAAAGACTTTGCCTTTATGGATCTGTGATCCTAAGAGAATTGAATTATTCTCCCCCCTTTTTATAATGAGATGTTATGATCTCTTTTGTGAAAGACAATTTGTCTTAAAGATCTATGATGTAGCATAAGAACTAAGTTCTTTTTATGATGAGATGTTTTGATCTCTCTGTTTTTACTTTGAAGAAAAGTTCTTCTTCTGCTAAGAGTTTTGCTCTTCTCTCTGAATTTTCTCAAAGTTTATGGGGGGTTCCTCTATATTTAGAAAGAGAGATCATTGGTCGTTGGGACGCACCACCTCTCCGACGACGCTGAGGGATTACAGCGCCATATATCGAAGGTGTGGAGGGATGTACCCTTTGAACCATGTCCCACTTATCAGGAAGAAGAATATGTTGAAGCTTAAACTCCTAACTGCTGAAAAAGGCTTCTTTGCGTTTGCGCACGTGGGTCGCACGTGTTGGACGCACGCGGCGCTTGCACATCATGGGGGGCAGCTAAGGCCCTAACATGGAGAAGTAAGCTCTTTTGAGAATTGAATTCTCCCACGTGCGTTGCACGTGTTTGGCTCACGTGGGTTGCACATGGCGCGCATGTAGCGGGCGCACGTGCATTGCACGTGGCGCTTGCACATATGCACATTATGGGGGGAAGCAAGCTCCTATGGAGAACTAATCTCCTCTGAGAATTGAATTCTCTCACGTGCGTTGCACGTGGCGCGCATGTGGCGGGCGTATATGCATTGCACGTGGCGCACATGGCGCTTGCGCATATGCGCATTAGGGGGGGGAGCAAGCTCCTATGGGGAACTAATCTCCTTTGAGAATTGAATTCTCTTACGTGCGTTGCACGTGTTTGGCTCACATGCGTTGCACATGGCGCGTATGTGGCGGGCGTACGTGCATTGCACGTTGCGCATATGGCTCTTGCGCATTATGGGGGGAGCAAGCTCCTATGGAGAACTAATCTCTTTTGAGAATTGAATTCTCTATCTTTTCTAAAAGGTTTCCCCTCATTTTTATATGGGAGTGGTAGAGAACGGATCTCTCTTTTTCCCGATGTGGGACTAAAAATGCATTCCTCATGTAGTAGAGCATTACTTTAGATTACACGTGCGTAACACATTTGCTCATAACTTTTGATCCCGGATGAATTATGAGGCTCATAATATATCAAATCGAAGGATTTTTCGAGGCACTTTCGATACCATCAGAATTTAGCTATTTCTCATTCGGGAGTTTGTCAAAGTACAGCCCGGAAAATACTGGTTCGCATTTTTTTCCTTAGATTACACGTGCATATCACATTTGCTCATAACTTTTGATCCCGGATGAATTATGAGGCCCATATTATATCAAATTGAAGGTTTTTTCGAGACTCTTTCGATAACATCAAAATTTAGCTGTTTCTTATTCGGGAGTTTGTCAAAATACAGCCCAGGAAATACTGGTTCACATTTTCTTAAGCGTATCGCTGCCATTTGATACCTTGGGCTCTTTTGCGCAGAAATTTTTGGTGGGAACAAATTCCTCTTACTACTTTGCCCACGTATGTATGTACATGGGTGAAGTAGTGCATAGTTATGCATGGCCATAGAATTGAGGGCTTAGGAGACAAGTATAGGGTCCTTGTAGCCTAAGACTTTTTCATTTTCATGAGTCGTAAGGGTCTTAAGAAGGTTTTTTCTTCCTACAAGTCGAGAGGATCTCATAGGTGCATATTCTCTCTAGAAATCGAGAGGATTTCTAAGTGTTCATCGCCTCCGTGTGTCGTAATGATCTCACTCGGATATTTTTCCTTACGAATCGTGAGGACCCATAAGTAGCTCCTTTATTTCAGTGGCCTGTAATTTTGGCAAATGTGGCCCGTAGATAGTCCATCTTGACCTCCTTGTACGGTAGTGATGGCTTAGGAAACGGGTTCAGGTCTGCCGCCTAAGACTTTTCAATTTTATGAGCCATGAGGGTCTTATAAAGATTTTTCTCCCTATGAGTCGTGAGGATCTTGTAGGTGTATTTTCTCCTTAGGAATCTTGAGGATTCCTAAGTTTGCTTTCTCTTGAGTATCGTAAGGATCTCACAAGAGAATTTTCTTCCTTACAAGTCGAGAGGACTCGTAAGTGATTGATGAGTTGACCTACTCCCGAGTCAAAGCATTGCTTCAATGGGGAGGTCGAGGGTTGACTTTGGCCGTGTTTCACGGGGTCAGGATTGACTTTAGCCGTGTTCCACAGGGTCAGAATTGACTTTGGCCGTGTTCCACGGGGTCAGAATTGACTTTGGCCGTGTTCCACGGGGTCAGGATTGACTTTGGCCGTGTTCTAAGAGGTTAGGGGTTGACTCTCGGTTGTCTATGTACCGCCGAGTCCTGGAACTGGGAACTTTGCTGTGGCTCCGCTTTGCTGACGTTTCGTCTACTGTAATGAGACGAATGTCGAGGTGATCTCTAGGTTGTCTGTGAACTGTCGAGATTTGGAACTAGGGACTTTGCCATGGCTCCGAGGTTGATTGTCGCGTCTGAATCCTGCTGGAATGAGGAGGAACGCTGTTGTGGGTCTCCAGGCTGTAGATGTGGCCGTCGAGACTTGGAACTAGGGACTTTGCCATGGCTCCGAGATTGATTGTCACGTCCGAATCCTACTGGAATGAGGAGGAACGTTGTTGTGGGTCTCCAGGCTGTAGATGTGGCTGTCGAGAGTTGGAACTAGGGACTCTGCCATGGCTCTAAGATAGTCTCTAGGCTGTCTGTGAGCCTTCGAGATTTGGAACTAGGGGACTTTGCCATTGCTCCGTTTGTTGACGTCGTATCTGCTTCTGGTTGGAACGAGAAAGAACGCCATTGATGATCTCTAGGTTGTAGTTGTTGTCGTCGAGACTTGGAACTAGGGACTCTGCCATGGCTCCATTTTGCTGACGTTGTATATTCCTACAAAGACACTGATTTCTTTGCGGGTCGACGCGAATCGAGATGCTCTCGCCAAGGACGTTGATTTCCCTGAATTGAGGTATTTTCCAAGGACACTGATTTCCTCGGAGTTGAGACGAATCGAGGTATTCCTGCAAAGACACTGATTTCCTTATGGGTCGACGCGAATAGAGATGCTCTCGTCAAGGACACTGATTTCCCTGAATCGAGGTATTTAGCAAGGACACTGATTTCCTTGCAGTTGAGACGAATTGAGGTATTCCTGCAAAGACACTGATTTCCTTACGGGTCGACGCGAATCGAGATGCTCTCGCAAAGGACGCTGATTTCCCTGAATTGAGGTATTTGCCAAGGACACTGATTTCCTCGGAGTTGAGACGAATCGAGATATTCCTGCAAAGACAATGATTTCCTTGCGGGTCGACGCGAATCAAGATGCTCTCGTCAAGAACGCTGATTTCCCTGAATCGAGGTATTTGCCAAGGACACTGATTTTCTCAGAGTTGAGATGAATCGAGGTATTCCTGCAAAGACACTGATTTCCTTGCTGGTCGACGCGAATCGAGATGCTCTCGTCAAGGACGCTGATTTCCCTGAATCGAGGTATTTGCCAAGGACACTGATTTCCTGGGAGTTGAGATGAATCGAGGTATTCCTGCAAAGACACTGATTTCCTTGCGGGTCGACTCGAATCTAGATGCTCTCGCCAAGTACGCCGATTTCCCTGAATCGAGGTATTTGCCAAGGACACTGATTTCCTCGGAGTTAAGACGAATCGAGGTATTCCTGCAAAGACACTGATTTTCTTGCGGGTCGACGCGAATCGAGATGCTCTCGTCAAGGACGCTGATTTCCCTGAATCGAAGTATTTGCCAAGGACGCTGATTTCTCTGGGGGTTGAGATGAATCGAGAGATTCCTGCAAAGACACTGATTTCCTTATGGGTTGACGCGAAACGAGATGCTCTCGTCAAGGACGCCGATTTTCCTGAATCGAGGTATTTGCCAAGGATACTGATTTCCTTGGAGTTGAGATGAATCGAGGTATTCCTAGAAAGACACTGATTTCTTTGCAGGTCGACGCGAATCGAGATGCTCTCGCCAAGGACGCTGATTTCCCTGAATCGAGGTTTTTGCCAAGGACACTGATTTCCTCGGAGTTGAGACGAATCGAGAGATTCTTGCAAAGACACTGATTTCCTTGCGGGTCGACGCGAATCGAGACGCTCTCGCCAAGGACGCTGATTTCCCTGAATCGAGGTTTTTTGCCAAGGATACTGATTTCCTCGGAGTTGAGACGAATCAAGAGATTCTTGCAAAAACACTGATTTCCTTGCGAGTCGACACGAATCGAGACGCTCTCGTCAAGAACGCTGATTTTCCTGAATCGAGGTTTTTGCCAAGGACACTGATTTCCTCGGACTTGAGACGAATCGAGAGATTCCTGCAAAGACATTGATTTCCTTGCGGGTTGACGCGAATCGAGATGCTCTCGTCAAGGACGTTGATTTCCCTGAATCGAGGTATTTTTCCAAGGACTCTGATTTCCCTGGGGTTGGTTGACTTATTTCCGAGACGGAGCGTTGATCCGGTGGGGAAGTCATTGGTTGACTCTAGGTTGTCTATAGACCGTAGAGTCTTGAAATTAGGGACTTTGCCGGGCTCCGTTTGGTGATGTTGCGTCCGAATCCTGTTAGAATGAGGAGGATCACCGTTGCTGATTTTTAGGCTGTAGATATTGCCGTTAAGATTTGGAACTAGGGACTTTGCCATGGCTCCGTTTCGTTGTGTCGCTTCCGTGCCCTACTGGCATAAGAAGGAACGCCGTTGTTGATCTTCTGGGATGCAGATATTACTGTTGAGATCTGGCTTTCCCTTTTGACAGGATCTGGTGGGGGACATGTGGTTCCCTTTTCGTTTATGCCCATAGATTGTATATAGGGGTCAGTATGGACTTCCTGTAGGGCAAAAGTTTCATTCTTTCATCATTTTTTTATTTCTTTCCGCGATGCTTTATCATTTCAGCTTTTTATATCGCGAAAGTCACGATTGCCCAATCATTTCGGCTATTTTTCGTGGTGCCCAATCATTTCGGCTATTTTTGTTTTTTACTCGCTGCTTTTTATTGCGAGTTTCCCAATCATTTCGGCTATTTTTGTATGCATATATATTTTTACTTGCTGATTTTGTTGCTAGTTGCCCCATCATTTCGGCTATTTCATATGCATTTTTGGCTCACTGATTTTTATCGCGAGTTTGGAACTTGGAATATGGTGCCAATCTTAGTATCAGCATCGCTACGACTGGAATATTGCCAGGAGCGAATCATCATTTTCCGTGAAAGGGCTTGGAATTTGATACCGATTTAGGCATCGGCATCGCTACCACTGGGATATTGCCAGGAGAGAATCATCATTTTCCTCTGTCGATGTCGAACAAAGGTGGCTTAGCAAACAGGGTTAGGATCCTGTTGACTAAGGCTTTTTGACTTTACGAACCGTAAGGGTCTCATAAAGGTATTCCTCTTTACGAGTCGTGAGGATCTCGTAGGTGCATTTTCTCCTTAGGAATCATGAGGATTCATAAGTGTGTGTTCTCTTATAAGTCGTAAGGATCTTACAAGAGTGTTTTCTCCTTATAAGTCGAGAGGACTTACAAGGGTCGTTCACCGTATGAGCATATCCCTAGTCGCTGGTGGGACTTTGTTAGGAAAATATTTATTCGTGCCCGTGGATTGTATACAAGGGCCAATATTGAAACGCTTGTAGGGCAATAGCGGGGTGTATGACGGCTTACGAACAGGTTCAGATCCCTGTTGCTTAAGGCTTTTGAATCCTATGAGCCGTGAGGGTCTCAAAGAGGAAATTCTCCTTACGAGTCGTGAGGATCTCGTAAGTGTGTTTTCTCCTTAGGAATCGTGGGGATTCCTAAGTGTGTTGCTCCCTTGTGAGTCGTAAGGATCTCACACAGGTATTTTCTCCTCACAGGGTCGAGAGGACCTTGCAAGTGTCTTTTAACGAGATTGCGCCCTTTCGGGTTTTCACAAACTCGCCGGTAGTCCTGCTGTTTTTACTCACGGAGCCCTTACGAGTTCTCATCCGTGCCCATCTCGCTTATGGACGTACCATTTTTTTTGTCAGCCTTGGGATGCCGCGGTCCGTGGTAGTTTATAGACATCTCGGTTAATTGCAAGTTTTAGGACATTGCAGCCCATCGTTGCCATATTTGAGGCAAATTTGTAGTTTACGGACTTTTCGGTCCATTGTTCGTAAGTCCGAGATTTTTCGGGGCAACGTACGATTACGCAGCTAGATATCCTCGCAAGTCTTCGTATCTTTTTTGTCAGAGGTAGATTCCTTGAAGAGAGGGCTGAGAGCTATTTGTTCATCAGAATCGCTTCCAAAGGTGAGAAATTGCGATCCCTTGTTGTCAACTATGTGACATTTGCCGGTAGTTCTTTTGCGTTCATCTGTCGTACTTCTCTATTTCCGACGAGTCTTGCGCTTCACTCGCTGGACGTGTTGTCGGTGTGCAACATATCCCTGCCATCATTTTTTAAAGGCTGTGCACTCTTCGATAGGGTGTGTAATCCTTTGATGGTATAAGCAGAAGTTAGGATGTACGTCCGCTTCATCAAGATGTATACCACCAGGAGTATTTCCTCTAAAAGAAGGCAACTTCATTCCTATTGACAGGGCCCTAGCGAATCGTTTCCTTGCTTTAAGCTCACTTTTGCTGGTGTCAGGGATGCTTCGACCCGGTTGGGATACTCTACGGTTTCTCAATACCGGAGCTTCTTCAACTTGACGCCGACGCTTGGCCCTCTCGTATATGGCTGTTTCCCGCTCTCTGCCAGCTTTGCCTTTCTGAAGAGCTTCGCTTAGCAGTCTGTCAATCAATTCGTCCGATGGCTCCAGGGATTTTGATTCCGGTTCTGGATCTGCTCCCAGTTTCTCTGTATCAGGAGCCTCTTCACCATTTATTGACGAGTGAGTGATCATGTGGTAGTTTTCCACATAGTTATCTGGTTCATCTGACGAGTCTTCTTCCCCATCATTATCATCATCTTCGTCTTCAAGGATGTGGTTGAGAAACTCTTGGAGCGTGACCGGGGTTCGCGCCTTCTAGTTATATTCCTCCAGCGTGTCGATATGTTTTCGCAGGTCAGTGCACTTGTCATCAGGCTTCACGGGCTTTTTGGTCTTCTTCTTCTTCTTCGAAGACTTTGACGGCTGGGCTTGAGCATTTTGATTATCGCTACCAATTCTTGGTGTCAGGCGCGGCTTCAGCATTTCTTCAATGATCTCGGGTTCCAGCGGACTTTTCTACCTGATCGTCGGACATGTGTGAATATCTTTCAGCATTCTTTTCATTTTAGCTGAAAGAGCGATCTCCTATGGAGCTTCTTCTATAAAAGAGCACGATGCCCCCTGCGTGTCCACCCTTTTAGGGGTGTGCTGTTGTGGCGGATTTACCTTCCAGTTTTTGGACAGCGCGAACTTGCCCTGCTGGTATTGGTCTTCAACCCAATTTTTGAAGGCGTAGCAATTTTCGAGTGGATGGCCCAATACTTGATGGTAGGGGCAGTAATTAGGATCGTTGACATCGTTCGGTTGTAGTGGGTGTCTCGGTTCCGGTAGAGTGATGAGCTTGCGCACTGCTAGTTCGAACAGTCTCCTTGTTTTATCCCGGGGAAATGAGTAAGGGCGTCTCAACTTCTCATCGAGGGATTGCCGCTTGTTGCTTTGGCGAACAACCGATCTCGGGCCACTTGGCTGTTGTTGAGTGTTGGCGACGAAGGTTGCTTTCACTTTGCCCTTTTCATTCCGAGGCTCCGACTTTGAAGAGGAAGGCCTATGGCCCATCTGGTCTATTTGAGCTAGCTTGTTAATCAAGGCCTGGAAGGTAGTCGGCTTGAAAAACATCATGAATTGGGATATGGTCGCTTGCAGATTAAGAGTTCCCATAAACATGCCTACTGCAGGAGCCTCTTTTATGCGCTGTTCGCACTTCGACCATAGGTTGCGCCACCGTATCACATACTGAACCCATGTTTCGCCTGGTTTCACCCTGGCATTGATCAACGCCGTGATTGGGGTGCGTTCGCTGGCGCTTGTGAAACGCTGGGTGAATAACAGCTCCATCTTCGTGAATGTTTTGACGGGATCGTTTGGAAGCTCCGAATACCATTCGAAGGCCGTTTCCGCCAAGCTGCCAACAAATTAGCTAAGCAGCATCTTATCGTCACCTCCGGTGTTTCCTCACAGAGCCCTAAATTGAGCAACGTACTGGTATGGATTCCCCGTCCCCTTATACACATGGAATTTAGGAATTGTGTATCCTGGCGGGTGCTTTATCTGATCGTACCATCCTGGGTATGGTCGCCTAGTTCTGACAACTTGGCCGGTTGTTTCATTCGCTTGATGAGCTCGTATTTGCTGAGCTATATAATCATCGAGCATGGCTTTGGAGATGGTCTCCTCCTTGGCTGCTGACAGAGTCGGCAGAGGATTTGATGTCTCTCCTCTATCATATTTAATTATTACTGGAGGATCTTCGGCTGGAGGGTCTGGCTGGATCATCAGGCCTACCATATCTTGGAATAAAAGGGCCATTTGTTTTATGTTGGCCGCTTGTTCCGCAGCCTCTTTGTCCTTCTTCTCAAGCATTCTCCGAAGGAATTCGGCATCCGTTTCCTACTCATGACGCTGCTCCGAAGATGTCTCCGGGCCTGCTTTTGGTCCAGTGAGTGCGGCCATGGCTGTCAGCATTTCTTGGAGTTTTTGTTGTTGTTACTCCTGAGCCTTAGTCACAGACCGTGTAAGAGGTCGGTGACCCGTAGAGATACGGCTATCCTCTTTTCCGGAATCCATCTAAACAGTATGCATCACCATGCCCCCAGACTTGGGGCGTTTAGATTCAGTGTCCTTTCGATTTGCCAAAGACGCAGGGATCTTCTCCGGCGTCTTTCTTTTGTGGGCGGTCGAAGTTGAGGGAGCCGTTGCAGCGGGCACCAAAACAGATGACACCTTTTGTGGCTTGACAGGGTGATCCCCTTCTCGCCGAGATTTCATCTTTTTCTGTCGGCGGGGGTAGTCTTGATCAATCACGGAGTCTTGGACCTGTCGCCAGACCTTGTGAATTTTGGAGGACAGCCGCTGAGGGGGTTGTTCTGGCTCTACCTTTGTAACATTTTCATAGGCGGAGAAGATCTTTTTAGCATGGCAGTCGGAGAGTTCTTGCGGACCCTCCTGAGTGGTTCAAAGCTGTTCCCAGTTGGAACAGCATCAGCAATTTCTATCGTTGGAGCTAGCGGTGTCAATCCAGAAGGGGATCTGCCCCCATCCTTCCTCACTCGGCGCCAGTGGCGACGTCGAGCATGTCGTGCGGCAGGGATCACCTCCGCTATTGTATGAGCTTCCTTATGCCCCCTGCTTTGAGGAGAGGCTGTTATTGGCGCTAGCCTGTTGAAGACAGACGTCCGCTGAGAGGGAATGGTCAACCTGTCGAGAGCCGACCTTCGAGTAGGGAGAGCATCTTGGACGACCTCAACTGTAACAGGAGTTGGAGTGTCCTTCTCTGGTATTGCGAGCCTCTTTGCGGGCCCACTTGAGCTTTGACCCAGCCTGTTGAAGACTGAGGCATTGGAGCTGGACGATCCGCTGAGAGGGGCCGTGGTGGTTGCAAGCCGATCAAAGACCGACTTCTTCGCAGCTTCTTGTGACGGCATCTGAATGTTGAAACTCGTTGGTTGGATCATGGTCCTAAAGAATAACCCTGTGGCGGCTCGCGTCACTTGGTCCACCGGCATTGTAAAAAGGGAGGCCACTTGAGGCCCGTAGGTCATTCCTCCGGCAGGGACGGAGTGAGAGTTGTTGCAGTTAGTGCAATTTGAATCCATTGATCTTCTGTTTTCTGCACGGAGCAAGACACCAAATCTTAGTACCTCGAATCCAGGGGCAACCATAGCAAACCACGATTCGTTCGCGAAACACGACACACGAAGTGTGGAGTGGAAATAGGAAAAGGTCCCACCGGGCGTGCTAGAATCTGTTCTCCGCCGAATACCGGGAAGACAAACGTCTTGCCTGAATTTTTAGGCAGATGCTATTTGGTTTTATCCGTCCATCTCTTCGAAGATGCCAAGTTGATTTATGGCACCGTATATCGGAGCTTTAGACGGATGCAGCTGTTGTAGCAGATTTCATCAGATTCCCCCTCATTTGAGGGGTTTTTGATTGTTGAGACGCTCTTTCCTACAGGTGCAAGCCCCTGCAGTTAATTACGCTACCGCATCGCGGTAACCACTTTCTCCTTCTCCAGATGGTCACTTCGTGTCGTATGTGTTTGTTTTGTTTTTGGTTGTCCGTGGATTGTATATGGAGACTACTTTATGTTGTCGCCCATAGGGCGTGGATTAGTCAAAATCCGTATTTTCTTAGATTTGGGTTTTGGGTTGGGTTTAAGGATCGTAAATCTCATTTGAGATTAAGATCAATTTAAACGTTTGTTAAGGATACGTTAGTATAATTTTAGACTAAGATCAACTTAACAATTTGTTAAGGATACGTTAGTCTAATTTTAGACTAAGATCAACTTAACGGGATCATTTAGATCCAACAAAAGAGCATTTAGGCTCTATTATTTTAGTTTAGGGACTTTGCGATCCATAAGTTTAAGGACATCGTAGTCCATGGGGTTTAAAGAAATCATAGTCTATAAAGTTTTTGGTTGTCGGGACCCACCACCTCTCTGAAGACGTTGAAGAATTACAACGACACATATCAGAGGTGTGAAGAGATGTACCCTTGAATCAATGTCAGTTGAGAGATCTGTATTTGAATTGATTTAAGGATCGTTAATCTCATTTGAGATTAAGATCAACTTAAATGGTTGTTAAGGATACGTTAGCCTAATTTTAGACTAAGATCTACTTAACAGGGTTTTTAGGATCATTTAGATCCAGCGAAAGAGCATTTGGGCTCTATCGTTTTAGTTTAAGGACGTTACGATCCATAAGTTTAAGGACATCATAGTCCACGGAGTTTAAGGACATCATAGTCCGTAGTTTAAAGATGTCATAGTCTGTAAAGTTTAAAGATATCATAGTCTATGAGTTTAAGGACCCCACAGTCCGTGGTAGTTTAGAGACATCATAGTCTGTAAAGTTTAAGGACATCATAGTCCATGAGTTTAAGGACCCCGCAGTCCGTGAAATGTCAGGTTGTCGGGACCCGTCACCTCTCTGAATACGTTGAAGGATTACAACGACAAATATCAGAGGAGTGAAGAGATGTACCATTGAACCAATAACGGTTGGGAGATCTGTATTCCAATTTGGGACTAAAATCAAAGATTTATGAGCATATGGGCTCAATTAATCTGAATTGGAGATCTGTGGCTAACTTGGGCTCGGCCCATTCATTTGAAATGTTGGACGTTTAATTAGGCTCGGTCCTTTTTCATTTAACAATACTGAGCATTGGTTCTGACAACTTTTGTCTTTTATTGGATGCTGAGCACTCATTATGGCTCTGGGCTTTGTCATTTAAAGAACAGTTTATGTTCTCTTAGCGCACACGTGAGGAGCACATGGCGCGCTTAGCGTTGAGCGCTAGTCAATGAGCACAGAGCGCTTCTGTCAAGTAGCTCACACGTGAGGAGCACGTGGCGCGCTTGGCGCTATGCGCCAGATAATGAGCGCAGAGCGCTTCTTATGAAATAATTCACACGTGGGGAGCACGTGGCGCGCTTGGCGCTGTGCGCCAGACAATGAGCGCAGGGCGCTTCTTTAAATTTGGAGCGCTAAGGCTCTGCAGCGCTTTGCACTAGATTTGGAGCACTGAGCGCTTCTTTTAATTGGAGCGCTAAGGCTCTGCAGCGCTGTGCGCTAAATTTGAAGTGTTGAGGCGCTTCTTTTAATTGGAGCGCTAAGGCTCTGCAGCGCTGTGCGCTAAATTTGGAACGCTGAGGCGCTTCTTGTGAAATTTGGAGCGCTAAGGCTCTACAGCGCTGTGCGCTAGATCTGGAGCGCTGCTTTAAATTGGAGCGCTAAGGCTCTGCAGTGCTGTGCGCTAAATCTGGAGCGCTGAAGCGCTGCTTAAAATTTGGAGCGTTGGGGCTCTTTTTAGGAAATTCTGCTCTCTAAGAATCAAATTCTCTCTTATAAGAGACTTTGTCTCATGGATCTAAGAACAAGTTCTTATTTTATAGGAGATGTTTCAATCTCTTATGTTTTTGGTGAAATGCTTTGCCTTTATGGATCTGTGATTCTAAGAGAATTGAATTATTCTCCCCCTTTTTATAATGAGATATTATGATCTCTTTTGTGAAAGACAATTTGTCTTAAAGATCTATGATCTAGCATAAGAACTAAGTTCTTTTTATGATGAGATTCTTTGATCTCTCTGTTTTTACCTTGAAGAAAAGTTCTTCTTCTGCTAAGAGTTTTTCTCTTCTCTCTGAATTTACTCAAAGTTTATGTGGGGGTTCCTTTATATTTGGAAAGAGAGATCATTGGTCGTTGGGATCCACCACCTCTCCGACGACGCTGAGGGATTACAGCGCCATATATCGAAGGTGTGGAGGGATGTACCCTTTGAACCAAGTCTCCTTTATCAGGAGGAAGAATATGTTGAAGCTTAACTCCTAACTGCTGAAAAAGGCCTCTTTGCGTTTGTGCACGTGCGTCGCACCTGTTGGGCGCACGTGCGTCGCACGTGGCAGGCGCACATGGCACTTGCACATCATGGGTGGGCAGCTAAGGCCCTAACATGGAGAACTAAGCTCCTTTGAGAATTGAATTCTCCCACGTGCGTTGCACGTGTTTGGCTCACGTGCTTTGCACGTGGCGCGCATGTGGCTAGCGCTCGTGCATTGCACGTGGCACACATGGTGCTTGCGCATTATGGGGGGATCAAGCTCCTATGGAGAACTAATCTCCTTTGAGAATTGAATTCTTTCACGTGCGTTACACTTGTTTGGCTCACGTGCGTTGCACGTGGTACGCATGTGGCGGGCGTACGTGCATTGCACGTGGCGCATATGGCGCTTGCACATTATGGGGGGGGAGCAAGCTCCAATGGAGAACTAATCTCCTTTGAGAATTGAATTCTCTCACGTGCGTTGCACCTGTTTGGCTCACGTGCATTGCACGTGGCGCGCATATGGCGGTCGTACGTGTATTGCACGTGGCGCACATGGCGGCATTATGGGGGGAGCAAGCTCCTATGGAGAACTAATCTCCTTTGAGAATTGAATTCTTTACCTTTTCTAAGAGGTATCCCCTTGTTCCCCGCCGAAAGTCGCGGCGAAGACGCGATAGACGTCTTGTCTGAAATTCGGGGCAGATGCTAATTGGAGCTCTCCGTCTACCTCTCCGAAGATGCCAAGTTAATTTATGTCACCATGTATCGAAGGTTTAAACGGATGCGGCCGATGTAGCAGACTTTGTCAGATTCCCCCTCGTTTGAGGGGTTTTTGATTGTGGGGACGCTCTTCCCTGCAGGCGCAAGCCCCTGCAGTTAATTACGCTACCGCATCGCGGTAACAACTTTCTCCTTCTCCAGATGGTCACTTCATGTCGTGGGTGTTTGTTTTATGTTCGGTTGCCCGTGGATTGTATACGGAGACTAATTTGTGTTGTCGCCCGTAGGACGTGGATTAGTCCAAATCCGTATTTTCTTAGATTTGGGTTTGGGGTTTTGGTTTAAGGATACGTTACTCTCATTTTTGGACTAAGATCAACTTAAACATTTGTTAAGGACACGTTATTCTAATTTCTAGACTAAGATCAAATTAACAGGATCATTTAGATCCAACAAAAGAGCATTTAGGCTCTATTGTTTAGTTTAGAGACATTGCGGTCGATTACCAATTTAAAGACATGGTAGTCCATTGTAGTCCGTGGAATGTATGGCTGTTGGGACCCGTCACCTCTCTGAAGACGTTGAAGGATTACAACGACAAATATTAGAGGAGTTCAGAGATGTACCCTTGAACCAATGTTGGTTGGGAGATCTATAGTCCAATTTGGGACTAAAGTCTGTTTGAGGGTTTATGAGCATATGGGCTCAGTTGATATGAGTTGAACATTTTATTGTTCTTGCTGTTGAGCATTGGGCTCTGCATAGCATTTACATTTGGCCTGTTAGAACTTTACTTGGGCTCTGCCCTTTTAAATAATGCATAGCATTTATATTTGGCCTGTTAGGCCTTTACTTGGGCTCGGCCCTTTTAAATAATGCATAGCATTTTAGTGGTCTGACAGTGCGCCGCGTGGCTTGTCAGGCGCTTTGCGCCAATTAAAGAGCGCAAGGCGCTAGTGCATGTGGAGGTGACACGTGTCACGCTCTGCGCTAAGCGCAAGTCTGTTAGCACACTGCTCTGCGCCAGTGAATGACACGTGGCACGCTCTGGTGCAGTACGCCATTCCAAGAGCGCAGTGTGCTGTATTTAGGAGCGCAAAGTGCAGATTGTTTTGTGATTGACACGTGGCGCTCTCTGGCGCAGTACGCCAATCCAAGGAGCGCAAAGGCCCATTTCAAAAATGCAAGGCACTGTCCAATAGCGCAGAGTGCATCTTGATCCAATTCAGATCAAAGAAACAAGTTTTTCTTGTTCTCATGAAAGAGGTTCTATCTCAAGATTCAAGAACCAATGGTTCTTATTCTTATCAAAAGGCCGTGCCTTTATATAGATCAAGAGATCTAAGAATGAAGTAAATCACTTCTTTTTTAATCTTTTATAAGTAGATCTTTTTGATCTTTTTTCTTTTTATTGAAGATCTTGATCTTGTTCTTAGATCTTTGATCTTTTTAGAAGAGATTCTTCTTTTTGTGAGGTGTTTTCATCTCTGTTATTCAAGAATCAAATTCTTTACCTTTAAAGATGAAGAAGATGTTCTTTTTTCTTCAAAGGCTTACCTTTTCTTCTCTTTGAGTTTTTCTTAAAGTTTTTAGAGGGTTCTCTCTCTTCTGTATTTCTGTATGTCTATGTATGAGACTTGGAGTCTAGAGGCCTTTATATAGGGCCAACTGGTTTGTTAAGTTAGTTTCAGAGATCTTTTTCTGATTGATCTGGGGATATTTCCCCACCGTTGGATCTTTGATCCTAAGGCCTCTGTTTTACAGAAGATAATCTTCTTATTTTAATAAGATTGGAAAGATCCTTCTAGAATTTTCATTCTGATTAATTAATAATTTATTATTTAAATTTCAGTGCTGGCGCAATTGGTGCTAGCGCAGAGCGCAGCGCAACTGCGCTAGCGCGCCTGCGCTTGAGACGTGTCGCGCAGCACAGAGCGCAGCGCAACTGCGCTAACACGTCTGCGTTTGACACATGATGCGTAGCGCAGAGCGCAAGTGATCTGAAGCGTTGCTTCATTTATTTTAAAATTTGAATTTTGAAACAGAGCCTTACTCTGATTGGGGGTGCGCTGCCTTGGGCGCATCGCTCCTTGCGCTGGCGTGTCTGCTTTTGACACGCGGCGCGCAGCGCAAGGAATCTGAAGCGTTGCTGCAATTCCAGCCTTGGAAGTTGAACAGAATTTTGCTCTGATTGGGAGGAGCAGAAGCGTCGCTTCATTTTTAAAACAGAGCTTTGCTCTGATTGGGGGAAATAAATGCCCCCCACCGTTGTGCTTACGTGGCCCAAGCGTGAGCACATCGGTGGCAACATCTCAATCGCTGGATCAACTTTTGGAAGTTGAAACGGCTCTCAATGCCTATAAATAGGACCTTTGGTCTCTTAGATGATTTTCATCTCCTCTTTGAGAATTATCTCTTATTCAGAGCATTGCTCTTCAGTTGAAGAACTTTCAAGAGTTAGAACTCTTTCAAAACTCAGGTATTTTTTAATAAACCAGGGTTCTACCCATTAACAAAGCTTTGCTCTTTATAGATCTTTGATCTAAAGAAAACCCATTTAGGGTTTCATTTAGCAGAGCTTTGCTTTATAGGTCTAAAGAGATCTAAAGATAACTAAAGAGAACCCTATTAGGGTTCCATTAATAGAGCTCTGCTCTCTAAAAGGACTTTTCTTGTGATTTCTTAATTCATTAATGGAGCTTTACTCCTTTCAAATTATATTGAAGAACTCTTGAGAGTTTTTCATGGATCTTGAAGATTAAAGATGGAATTTTAATTTTCGATGAATTATATCATCTTTTCAGAGCAAAGCTCTCAATGTACTCGGGGGATTTCCTTAAATTCCCTTCATAACTGATTTTGACAGGTGTCACTCCTGTCTGTAGAGCATTGCTCTCGAGGATTTTAATTTCCTGTGCCTATTTTGAATCCGAAATTGCCTAACCAGTCTGTCTGCTAATTTTGTTAATTTTCTTTTGCAGGAGTAATGGATGCTCATATGTACGATCTCGACGAGATTATCTCTTACGGAGACATCCGCCGATTCGGCCGTTCTCAGAATCGAGAATTTACAAACGCCGATTGTGCTAAAATCATGAGTCGCTTCGACGCATATAATGGCCAACTGCTTCCTCGGCGTTCCCCTCTTCTGAAGCTTATTGTGGGAGCGATCTGGGAAGCGCTCCTTCTATTCTGTACCGGCGTGCCACTTAGAGCATTGGATGCCGCTGAGGATAAGGTGCACTCGGTGTATCTGATGAACCTAATCTCAAAAAGACGGTGAGACAATCTTGTCGATCTCCTGCACCAGGCTTTTCAACAGTCTGCCATACTCGCTGCCTATCGGAGGGTGGAGGACATCCGTGGGGATCCTGATGCTCGTGCTCGTGAAAGAAAGCACACCAGGATGGTTCGAAAGGCCTGGAAGATTCTGGACGAGGTCACTCTTGAATTCCTCAATCCATGCCCTGGGTCTGAGGTTTTGCCGTTGTAACCGTCTCGATAATGTTTTTGTTTACTGCTTTTATAATTGTAAGAACTTTTTCGCAGTATGAATGGCAAATTTTTCATTTCAGCGTGTTTTATTTTATGTATTAAATCTTTCGCACATGCCTGAATGAATATGCCTCGGACGCTTAATTAAATGCAAATCAGATGTTCTTTCTGTCGCTTTCTTCTCCTTGATGTTTTGTTGCCATGTGATTTTAGCAAGTGCGGTCTGTTGATAGCGTATAGCTGTCAATCTTATGCTTTTTGTAGAGTGGCGATGGCTTAGAAAACAGGGTTAGGATCTGTCACTTAAGACTTTTCAACTTTATGAGCCGTGAGGGTCTCATAAAGAATTTTCTCCCTATCGGCCGAGAGGGTCCCGTAGGCGTAAATTCTCCTTAAGAATCGTGAGGATTCCTAAGTGCGTTTTTCCTTATAAGTCGTAAGGATCTTATAAGAGAAATTTCTCTCTTACGAGTCGAGAGGACCCGTAAGCGGTTGTTTCCCTCCTTGTCGAGATTTGACTTTGGAGAGTGTGACCCGTGAATAGTATGAAAGAGTCCATTTCGGACTGACTTGCAGGGCCCCAGTACTTAGAAAACAGGTTTTCTAATCCCCGCTGCCTAAGGTTTTGCCTCATGAGTCGAGACGAATCGAGCATTTCTCGCAAGAATATTCTAACGTCACAGTTAACCTCTGCTCTTTACGACAGAGGTCCGTTAGGGTCTGTGGTACTAGGGTTTTGTCCGTCGTACCGTCGCGTTGGCTGATGTATTCCTCGATAGGTAATCTTGCTGTTCGAGTAGCCTTGCGACTGTTATGTCTCTGATCCCTTCGGGGGCTGGACAAGACGTCTTCAAGCAATCCTCCTAGACAGTTTGACCGTCGGAAGAGCAAGCGTTAGGAATTTTGCCATGCCACTTTTTACTTGAGCTTAAGCTCATTTTGGAGAGCCTCGATGAGTCATAACCACTCCGCATTGGTGTGGGATGATCCCCGATAGTCTTTCAGGTTTTATATGAGTTGCCGTCAAGACCCTGAAGCTAGGAATTTGGCCTTCGCTTCACTTGCTGGTATTGCGTCTACTGTATTGAGACGAATGTCGCAGTTGGCTCTAGGTTGTTGGTGAACCGTCGAGGTTTGGAACTAGGGATTTTGCCGTGGTTCCGTTGTTTGACTGTCGCATCTGAATCCTGCTGAAGGAAGAACGCTGTGGTGACGTCTCGTCTGCTGTGTCGATACGAACGTCGAGGTGGTGACCATTCCATGCTGGTGTGGGATGATTTTCGATAGTCTTTCAGGTTTTATATGAGTTACCGTCAAGACCCTGAAGCTAGGAATTTGGCCTTTGCTTCGTTTGCTGGCATCGCGTCTGCTGTATAGAGATGAACGTCGAGGTGGTGACCACTCCGCGCTGGTGTGAGATGATCTCCGGTAGTCTTTCAGGTTTTATATGAGTTGCCGTCAAGACCCTGAAGCTAGGAATTCGGCCTTCGCTTCGTTGTTTTAGCGCGTCCGAATCCCGTTGAAGGAAGAACGCTGGGGTGACATCGTATCTGCTGTATCGAGACGAACGTCGAGATGGTGACCACTCCGCGCTGATGTGGGATGATCTCCACTAGTCTTTTATGTTTTATATGAATTACCGTCAAGACCCTGAAGCTAGGAATTTGGCCTTCGCTTCATTTGCTTTGGCGTGTCCAGATTCTGTTGGAGGAAGAACGCTGTAGTGACATCTCGTCTGCTGTAACAAGACGAATGCTGAGATGGAGCTGGAATTTTGCCGTCGCTCCGCTTTGTTTCGACCATGAGGTCTTTTGTTGACGTTCCATCTGCATCCTGATGGACCGCGAAGGAACGCCGTTATTGACATCGCGTCCGCTGTAACGAGACGAATGCTGAGGTGGAGCTGGGATTTTGCCGTCACTCCGCTTTGTTTCGACCATGAGGTCTTTCGCTGACGTTGCATCTGCATCGTGCTAGATTGCAAGGGAATGCCGTCGTTGATATTGCGTCTGCTGTAACAAGACGAATGCTGAGATGAAGCTGGGATTTTGCCGTCACTCTGCTTTGTTTTGACCGTGAGGTCTTTTGTTGACGTTGCATCTGCATCCTGCTAGATTGCGAGGGAATGCCGTCATTGACATTGCGTCCGTTGTAACGAGACGAATGCTGAGATGAAGCTGGGATTTTTCCGTCGCTCCGCTTTGTTTCGAACATGAGGTCTTTTGTTGACATTGCATCTGCATCCTGCTGGATTGCGGAGGAACGCCGTCGTTGACATCTCGTTTGCTGTGACGAGACAAATGCTGAGATGGTCTCTAGGTTGTCTGTGAACCGTTGAGATTTGGAACTAAGGATTATGCCGTGGCTCCATTTCGTTGTGTCGCTTCCGTGCTTTGCTGGCATAAGGAGGAACGCTGTTGTTGGCTTTCTGGGATGCAGATATGACCGTCGATACTTGGCTCTCTTTCTGATGGAGCCTGAGGAGGGAAGGCGTGATTCCTTCTTTGTTTGCGCCCCTGGATGGTATACAGGGATCGATGTGATCTCACCTGTAGGGCATAGATTTCATTTTTCTTTATTTCTTTCCGCGATACTCTATCATTTCAGCTTTTGTATCGCGAAGGTCGCGATTGCCCAATCATTTCGGCTATTTTTCGCGGTGCCCAATCATTTCGGCTATTTGTTTTGTTCTTACTCGCTGCTTTTTATTGCGAGTCGCCCGATCATTTCGGCTATTTTGCATGCATATATTTTTACTTGCTGATTTTGTTGCAAGTTGCCCCATCATTTCGGCTATTTCATATGCATGTGCGGCTTGCTGGATTTTTGCTACAAGCTCGGGATTAGACACCGATTTTGGCATCAACACCGCTACAACTGGAATATTTCCAGGAGAGAATCATCATTTGCTTCTGTCGATATCGAACAAAGGTGGCTTAGTAAACAGGGTTAGGGTCCTGTCGACTAAGGCTTTTGACTTTATGAGCCGTAAGGGTCTCATAAAGGTATTTCTCCCTTCAAGTTGTGAGGATCTCGTAGGTTTGTTTTCTCCTTAGGAGTCATGAGGATTCCCAAGCGTATGATCTCTTGTAAGTCGTAAGGATCTTATAAAATGGTTTTCCCCTTATAAGTCGAGAGGACTCACAAGGGTTGTTCACCGTGCGAACATATCCCTAGTCACGGGTGGGACTTGGTTAGGGAGATGTTTATTCGCACCCGTGGATTGTATACAAGGGTCAGTATCGAGCCGCTTATAAGGCAGTAGTGGATGCTGTGGGGGCTGCTAAGAACGGGTTCAGGTTTCTATAACTTAAGACTTTTGAATCTTATGCGCCGTGAGGGTCCCATAAGAGAGTTCTCCTTACGAGTCGTGAGGATCTCGCAAGTGTAATTTCTCCTTAGGAATCGTGAGGATTCCTAAGTGTATTGCTCCCTTATGAGTCGTAAGGATCTCATGCGGGTGATTTCTCCTCACAAGGTCTAGAGGACCCTGTAAGTGTCTTTTAACGAGGTTGCGCCCTTTCGGGTTTTCACAAACACTCACCGGTAGCCCTGCTGTTTTTACTCACGGAGCCCTTTCGGGTTTTCATCCGTGCCCATTTTGGTTGTGGACATACCGTTTTCTTTTTTTTTTTATTCTTCTCTTTTTTTATATATATAACGAGGTTGCGCCCTTTTGGGTTTTCACAAACACTCGCCGGTAGCCCTATTGTTTTTACTCACGGAGCCCTCTCGGGTTTTCATCCGTGCCCATTTTGCTTATGTTTTATTTTTATTTTTATTTTTATTTTTATTCTCTCTTTTTTTTATCGGCTTTGGGATGCTGCGATCCACCGTAGTTTCTCGACATCTCGTTCAACAGCTAGTTTTAGGACATAGTGGTCCGTTGTTAGTTTAAGGACGTTTTGGTCCACTGTTAGTTTAAGGACGTTTCGGTCTGTCGTTGCCGTATTTGAGGCGGTTTTTTTAGTTTACGGACTTTTCGGTCCATGAGGCTTTCCCTGTGAATGAGCATGGTGCCCCCGGCTTTTCTCGGAGCATGTGGTTGTGGCAGGCTCGCCTTCCAGTTTTCGGACAGCGCGAACTTGCCTTGTTGCTATTGGTCTTCAACCCAATTTTTGAAGACGTAGCAGTTTTCAATCGGATGACCCAATACTTGGTGGTAAGGGCAGTAATTAGGATTATTGACATCATTCAGTTGTAGCTGGCATTTCGGCTCCGGTAGAGTGATAAGCCCGTCGCGCACTGCTAGTTCGAACAGCTTTCTTGTTTCATCCCGGGGAAATGAGTAAGGACGTTTCAACTTTTCATAGAGGGGTTGCCGCTTGTTGCTTTAGCGAACAACCGGTCTAGGGTCACTCGATTGTTGCTGAGCGTTGGCGACGAAGGTCGTTTTTTCCTTCCCTTTATCCTTTTTGTTCGATCCCTTGTTTGCGGGTCCGGGATTCTTTCCAGGTAGCGTGCGATTGCACGGCTGAATGTTCTCGCAACTTCTCGATTCTTTCGTTTTAGAAATGGATTCCTTGAAAAGAGGACCGAGGGCTACTTTTTCGTCGGAGTCGCTCCCGAAGGTGAGAATTTGCGATCCCCCAGGATCAACCCTATGATAATTGCCGTCAATTCTTTTACGCTCATTTGTCGCATTTTTCTGTTGTCTACGAGCTTCACGCTTTGTCCTGTTGAAGTGTTGCCTGTGAGCAACATACCCTTGCCACCAACACTTAAAGGAGTTGCAGTCTTCAGTGGGATGTGCGATCTTTTAATGATATAAGCAGAACTTAGGATGTACGTCCGCTTCATCAAGATGTATACCGCCAGGAGAATTTTCTCTGAAAGAGGGCAGCTTCATCTCCATCGATATGGCTTTGGCGAATCGTTTCCTTGTCTTGATCCTGCTTTCATTTAGGGCGGATGTACTTTGATCTGGTGGGAGTGTTTCGACCTTTTTGTCCAGTCGCCGGCGTTTGGCCTTTTCAAATATGGCCATATCACGCTCCCGATCAGCTTTACTTCTCAGGAGAACTTCGTTTAGGAATGCGTCGATCATTTCATCTGACGGCCCCAGAAGTTCCGATTCAGGCTCTGCCCCCCGTCTCTCGATGCAAAGGGCTTCTTTATCATCTATCGATGAGTGAGTGATCACATGGTAGCTTGCCACATAATCCTCAGGTTCATCCGACGAGTCTTTGTCATCATCTCCGTCTTCAAGGACGTGGCCAAGGAATTCTTGGAGCGTGATTGGAGTCTGCACCTTCTGGTTATAATCTTCCAGCGCGTCGATTTGTTTCTGCAGGTCCGTGCGCTTGTTGCCAGGCTTCACGGGCTTCTTGGATTTCTTCTTCTTTTTCGAAGGTTTCGACGGCTGGGTGTGAATGCTTTGGCTATCACCACCAATATTTGGAGTTGGGTGCGGCTTCAGCATCCCCTTGATGATCTCATGTTCCAACGGGTTCTTCCATCTGATCGCCGGGCGTCTGAAGATCATTCAGCATCCTTTTGGTCTTGGCCGAAAGAGCCACCTCCCATGGAGCTTCCTCAACAAAAGAGCACGTTGCCCCCGGTGTGTTTGTCTTCTTAGGAGTGTGAGGCTGTGGCGGATTCACCTTCCAGTTTTCGGATAGCGCGAACTTGCCTTGTTGGTACTGATCCTCGATCCATCCCTTAAAGACGAAGCAATCCTCGATTGGATGGCTTACCGCTTGGTGGTAAGGGCAGTAATTAGGATCGTTGACATCGCCTGGCTGCAACGGACGTTTCGGACTCGGCAGGTTGATGAGTCTGTTGTGCACTGCCAGCTCGAACAATCTCCTCGTTTTATTCTGAGGAAACAAGTAAGGACGTCCTAGTCTCTCCTCGAGGGATGGGCGTGGACGCACGTTGTTTTGGCGAATAACCGTCTTTGAGTTGCTCGGCTGTTGTGGAGTATTGGCGACGAAAGTTGCTTTTCCTTTCCCTTTTCATTTTGAGAGTCCGTCTTTGGAGGAGATGGCTTATGTCCCATCTGGTTCATTTGGGCCAACTTGTCAATCAAGTCCTGGAAAGTAGTTGGCTTGAAGAACATCATGAACTGGGAGATGGCCGCCTGAGGGTCAAGAGTGCCCACGAACATGCCCACCGCCGGCGTTTCTTCGATCCGCTGTTCGCATTTCGACCACAGATTCCGCCATCGGATAGCGTACTGGACCCAAGTCTCGCCTGGTTTCACCCTGGCATTAATCAGTGCCGTTATCGGGGTGCGTTCACTAGCACTCGCGAATCTTTGTGTAAACAGTAGCTCCATCTTCTCAAATATTTTGACAGAGTCGTTAGGTAGCTCCGAATACCATTCAAAGGCCGTTTCTGCTAAGCTGCCGATGAATTGGCGAAGCAACAGTTTGTCGTCGCCTCCAGTGTTGCCGCATAAGGCTCTGAATTGAGCGACATGCTGATGTGGATTCCCTGTCCCCTTGTACACATGAAATTTAGGGATCGTATATCCCGACGGGTAACTGATTTGGTCATACCAGGCCGGATAGGGTCGTCCAGTTCTAACAATTTGCCCATCCGCTTCATTTGCCTGGTGAGCTCGTATTTGCTGAGCTATATATTCGTCTAGTGCAGCTTTGGAAATGGTTTCCTCCTTGGCTGCTGAATGAGCTGGAGGTGGATTTAATGTTTCTCCTCTGTCGTTTTCGAGGATAATCGGAGGATCTTCAGCTGGAGGATCGGCTGTAACATCATTCCTACCATGTCTCGGAAGAGAAGCGCCATTTGTTTTATTTTGCAGCTTGTTTTGCTGCTTCTCTGTCCTTCTTTTCGAGGACTCTGCGTTTGAAGTCAGCGTCAGTTTCTTGTTCATGACGCTGTTCTGATAATGCCTCCGAGCTTTCTTTTGGCCCGGTAAGTGCGGCCATTGCAGTCATCATTCCTGAAGCCTCTGTTGTTGCTCTTGGGCTTTGGTCATGGATCGAGTGAGTGGTCGGTGACCCATCGAAGCACGACTTTCCTCTTTTCCGGAAGCCATATAAACAATATGGACCGTTATGCCCTCAGACTTGGAGCGTTTAGTCTCGGCGTCTTTACGCTCTGCCGTAGTCATAAGGGCTCTCTCTGGCCTCCTTCTCTTTTGAGTGGTTGACGTTGAGGGGGCCGTTGCAGCGGGCACCCAGGTGGTTGTCGTCCTTTGTGGCTTGCTAGGACGGTTCTCTTCCTGCTGAATCTTCAGCTTCTTCTGTCGGCGGAGATAGTCTTGATCGATCACTGACTCCTGGACCCGTCGCCAGACTTTGTAAACTTTGGAGGACAGCCGCTGAGGGGGCTGTTCCAGTTTTGCTTCTGTAATATTCTCCACCGGTGGAGGAGATCTTTTCAATATGGCGGTAGGAGAGTTCCTGCGCACCTTGTTCAGCAATTCAAAGCTGTTCCCGGTTGGAACAGCAGTATTGATCTCCGCCGTTGGAGCTGGTGGAGTAAATCCAGACGGAGAGTTGCCTCCGGCCTTCCTCACTAGGCGCCAGTGGCGACGTCGAGCGTGTCGCGCAGATGGTGTTGGTTTGGCTATGAGGATAGCTTTGTCATGCCCTCTATTTTGAGGAGAAGCTGTTATTGACGCTAGCCGGTCGAAGACTGACGTTCGTTGAGAGGGGATAGTCAGTCTTGCGAAGGCCGACTTTCGAACATGGGAAATAGCCTTCATGACTTTGCATGGAGTAGGAGCTAAAACGGACAGTCTTGTGAAGACCAACCCTCCAGCAGGGGAAGCTGCTTTGACGACTTTAGGAGCATGAATGGCTATCCGCTTCGGGATGGCCGCTTCAGGTATCACGGGCTTCTTCATGGGCCCACTTGAGTTTTGGCCCAGTTTGCTGAAAACTGAGGCATTGGACTTGGGTGACACGTTGAGAGGGGTTGCGGTAGTTGTAAGCCGATCAAAGACCGACTTCTTTAGAGCTTCTTGCAATGACATTGGGACATTGAAGCTCATCGGTGGGAGCATAGTCCCGAAGAAAAGTCCAGTGGTGGACTGAGTCACCTGTTCCACCGGCAAGGCGAAGATGGAGGCCGCTTGGGGCCCATAAGTCACTCCTCCGGACGGGACGGAGCGAGAGTTGCAGTTGCAGTTAGTGCAGTTTGAAGCCATTGGTCTTCTGTTTTCTGCACGGAGCAAGACACCAAATCTAAGTACCTCGAATCCACAGGCAATCATAGCAAACCGCGATTTTTTCGCGAACACGACACACGAAGTGTGGAGTGGAAAGAGGAAGATGTCCCACCGGGCATGCCAGAATCTGTTCCCCGCCGAAAGACGCGGCGAAGACGCGATAGACGTCTTGTCTGAAATTCAGGGCAGATGCTAATTGGAGCTATTCGTCTACCTCTCCGAAGATGCCAAGTTAATTTATGGCACCATGTATCGAAGGTTTAAACGGATGCGGCCGATGTAGTAGACTTCGTCAGATTCTCCCTCGTTTGAGGGGTTTTTGATTGTGGGGACGCTCTTCCCTGCAGGCGCAAGCCCCTGCAGTTAATTACGCTACAGCATCACGGTAACAATTTTCTCCTTCTCCAGATGGTCACTTCATGTCGTGGGTGTTTGTTTTGTGTTCGGTTGCCCGTGGATTGTATACGGAGACTAATTTGTGTTGTCTCCCGTAGGACGTGGATTAGTCCAAATCCGTAATTTCGTAGATTTGGGTTTGGGGTTTTGGTTTAAGGATAC
The DNA here is from genome assembly GCA_030015575.1 of Agapanthus africanus. Classification (NCBI taxonomy): domain Eukaryota; kingdom Viridiplantae; phylum Streptophyta; class Magnoliopsida; order Asparagales; family Amaryllidaceae; genus Agapanthus; species Agapanthus africanus. The sequence continues at coordinate 462,499,584 of CM057347.1, forward strand.
GTTACACTTATTTTTGGACTAAGATCAACTTAAACGTTTGTTAAGGACACGTTAGTCTAATTTCCAGACTAAGACCAACTTAACAGAATCATTTAGATCCAACAAAAGAGCATTTGGACTCTATTGTTTAGTTTAGAGACATTGCGGTCGATTACCAATTTAAGGACATGGTGGTCCATTGTAGTCCGTGGAATGTATGGCTGTCGGGACCCATCACCTCTCTGAAGACGTTGAAGGATTACAACGACAAATATCAGAGGAGTTCAGAGATATACCCTTGAACCAATGTTGGTTGGGAGATCTATAGTCCAATTTGGGACTAAAGTCTGTTTGAGGGTTTATGAGCATATGAGCTCAGTTGATATGAGTTGAACATTTTATTGTTCTTGCTGTTGAGCATTGGGCTCTGCATAGCATTTACATTTGGCCTGTTAGACCTTTACTTGGGCTCTGCCCTTTTAAATAATGCATAGCATTTATATTTGGCCTGTTAGGCCTTTACTTGGGCTCTGCCTTTTTAAATAATGCATAGCATTTTAGTGGTCTGATAGTGCGCCACGTGGCTTGTCAGGCGCTTTGCGCCAATTAAAGAGCGCAAGGCGCTAGTGCATGTGGAGGTGACACGTGTCACGCTCTACGCTAAGCGCAAGTCTGTTAGCGCACTGCGCCGCGCCAGTGAATGACACGTGGCGCGCTCTGGTGCAGTGCGCCATCCCAAGAGCGCTGTGCGCTGTATTTAGGAGCGCAAAGCGCGGATTGTTCTGTGATTGACGCGTGGCGCGCTCTGGCGTAGTGAGATAATCCAAGGAGCGCAAAGGTGCATTTCAAAAGTGCAAGGCACTGTCCAATAGCGCAGAGTGCATCTTGATCCAATTCAGATCAAAGAAACAAGTTTTTCTTGTACTCATGAAAGAGGTTTTACCTCAAGATTCAAGAACCAATTGTTCTTATTTTTATCAAAAGGCCGTGCCTTTATATAGATCAAGAGATCTAAGAATGAAGTAAATTACTTCTTTTTTAATCTTTATAATTAGATCTTTTTGATCTTTTTTCTTTTTATTGAAGATCTTGATCTTGTTCTTAGATCTTTGATCTTTTTAGAAGAGATTTTTCTTTTTATGAGGTGTTTTCATCTCTGTTCTTCAAGAATCAAATTCTTTACCTTTAAAGATGAAGAAAATGTTCTTCTTTCTTCAAAAGCTTGCCTTTTCTTTTCTTTGAGTTTTTCTCAAAGTTTTTAGAGGGTTCTCTTTCTTCTGTATTTCTGTATGTCTATGTACGAGACTTGGAGTCTAAGGGCCTTTATATAGGGCCAATTGGTTTGTTAAGTTAGTTACAGAGATCTTTCTCTGATTGATCTGGGGATATTTCCCCACCGTTGGATCTTTGATTCTAAGGCCTCTCTTTTACAGAAGATAATTTTCTTATTTTAATAAGATTGGAAAGATTCTTCTAGAATTTTAATTCTGATTAATTAATAATTTATTATTTAAATTCCAGTGCTGTGCGTTAGCGCACCTGTGTTTGACACGTGGCGCGCAGCGCAGAGCGCAACGCAACTGCGCTAGCGCGCCACTGTTTGATACGTGGCGCGCAGCGCAGAGCGCAAGTGATCTGAAGCGTTGCTTTATTTATTTTAAAATTTGAATTTTGAAACAGAGCCTTGCTCTGATTGGGGGTGCGCTGCCTTGGGCGCAGCGCTCCTTGCACTGGCGTGTCTGCTTTTGACACGTGGCGCACAGCGCAAGGAATCTGAAGCATTGCTGCAATTCCAGCCTTGGAAGTTGAACAGAGCTTTGCTCTGATTGGGAGAAACACCCCTCTTATTTATATGGGAGTGGTAGAGAAGGGATCTCTCTTTTTCCCGATGTGGGACTAAAAATGCATCCCCCATATAGTAGAGCATTACTTTAGATTATACGTGCGTAGCATATTTGCTCATAACTTTTGATCCCGGATGAATTATGAGGCTCATAATATATCAAATCGAAGGATTTTTCGAGACACTTTCGATACCATCAGAATTTATTTGTTTCTCATTCGGGAGTTTATCAAAATATATCCCGGAAAATACTTATTCGCATTTTCTTCCTTAGATTGCACGTGCATAGCACATTTGCTCATAATGTTTGATCCCGGATGAATTATGAGGCCCATAATATATCAAATTGAAGGTTTTTCCGAGACTCTTTCGATACCATCAGAATTTAGCTATTTATCATTCAGGAGTTTATCAAAATACAGCCCGGAATATACTGGTTCATATTTTCTTAAGCATATCGTTGCCATTTGATACCTTGGCTCTTTTGTGCAGAAATTTTTCGTGGTAACAAATACAACTATACAACAAGATATCTTGGGGTTTAAGGGGTAGATTGGTACGGAAGGTGTTAGAAGTGGCACGAGACAGTAATATTTAATACACCTAACCTGAATCCAGTTGCTGTTGTACCGTGGCATAAACGGTTCTTTATACTACACTTGCCCCTAGTCTCTGGCATATAGAGACTCCTCTCGTATATACTGGATTCCTTCTGTACCAAGCTACAAACAACAGCGTTAATATCAAATACTCATATAATACAACTTCAAAAGCTACCTTCTCTTTCTGTCTATTCTATTTCTCCCTTATCCTTGGGACTTACCGAGCGATTTGTTCGCTGACGACATTCTCTTTCTTTCTGTTTTGAATGTCGTTAGGTGATCTGGACGCTCCGAAAATCGAGCCAACTAGTGAAGACTTGGACCACTTCATTGAAGACCTGGACCACTTCATTGAAGACCCAGAGCTTTAGTTCATTGTACACTTTTATTTCAGTACTTTTTCTTTTCTGTTATGCCATTGTTTAGGCATTGTTTTCACTCAGTTGTATTTACTTTTCTATGCATTGTACAGAAAGAATGTGAATAAATAAAGTTGTTGTTTTATTATATCTTGTCTCTTGTGTATTTAATTTTATATTTCTTAGATACGCTTAGTGTATTTACTTCATAGTAAATACGTAGCGGCCTCGTCGCATCCCCTGCCCGTACTCTGGGAAGCGGGAAGTGACAACCTGAAAGCTAAGCCAATCCGATAAAAGAAGAGAAGTTTCACGCCAATAAAACAAAAGGCGATAGAAGAGAAAGTGGACCGATTGCTCGCTGCCGACTTCATCAGGAACCTGGATTACTCGGATTGGCTGGTGAACGTGGTTATGTCAAGAAAGTAAATGGGAAATGGCGCATGTGTGTCGATTTCACGTACCTAAACAAGGCTTGCCACAAAAACAACTTCCCGCTTCCTCGGATAGATCAGGTAGTAGACAGCTCGGCCGGTCACGAATTACTAAGCTTCATGGATGCCTTCTCCGGTTATAATCAAACCCGAATGAACCCGGCCGACTAAGAGCTGACAGCCTTTATCATGGATCGGGGAGTATACTGCTACAGGGTAATGCCCTTCGGACTCAAGAACGCCGGAGCCATATACCAATGAATGGTCAACAAACTGTTCAAATCACAAATTGGGAAAAACATGGAAGTCTACGTCGACGACATACTCATGAAATCTGCCTCATCGGCCGGACACACAACAGACCTCGCCAAAACATTCGACGTCCTGCAAAAATACAAGATAAAGCTGAATCCAGCCAAATGGGTGTTCGGCATCACAAGAGGAAAATTCCTTGGATTCATAGTTATCTACCGAGGAATCGAGGCGAACCCAGAGAAGATTAGCGCCATCATCAATACGGCGACGCCCAAAAGCAATGTCAATATCATGCGACTCACCAGGAGGGTGGCCGCATTAAGTCGTTTTATGTCCAGATCCGGGGAAAAATGCCCCCCTTTCTTCACAGCCCTAAGGAAAATCCCCAGGTTTGAATGGTTCGAGGAATGCCAAGATGCTTTAGAACAACTCAAGGCACACCCGGATACCCCGCCACTTCTCACCAGACTGGTCGAAGGCGACGAGCTGTTACTATATCTAGCCGTCTCCGACCAAGCCTCTGGCTTAGTGCTCGTCAGAGAGTTCAAAGGAACGCAGAAACCGGTCTACTATGTGAGCTATGTTTTCAAGGACGCGAAAACCAGATACCCGACCATAGAAAAAATAGTCCTTGCGCTTGTCGTCGCCTCCAGGAAACTACGACACTATTTCCAGGAACACACGATCCTCATCCTCACTGGACGACCTTTAGGGAATATCCTCGCTTCTCCCGAATCATCGTGCTGCTTAGAGAAATGTAAGTGGGAGCTGTCTCAGTTCGGCATCAAATACCGACCCAGACGGGCAATTAAAGCACAAGCCTTAGCCGATTTCGGTGTCGAGTGCACAATTCCTACTAAGGAAGGAACGAAGACTCAGGGCCCCGACCCACGACCCTCGGTCGAGGAGGTGCCCGGCCCAATCCTGGACCGGGTAATCTATGTGGACGAATCCTCCACAGAGGAAGGGAGTGGGGCCGACCTGATCATCCGTGGCCCGAATGGGGCAGAAATGGAGTACTCTCTGAGTCTTGGTTTTAAGGCATCAAACAACGCGGCAGAGTACCGGGCTTTATTAGCCGGGCTACGAATCGCCTTCGGAGTAGGGCTGAAGACCATCCGGATACACAGAGACTCCGCGCTAGTCGTCGGCCAAGTAACCGGGTATTTCGAAGCCAGGGAACAACTCATGATAAAATACCTGGCGGAGTTAAGAAGGGTTCGGAGAAAATTCGACGAAGTTCAAGTGGAGCAGATTCCCAGAAATTTGAATACCGAGGCCGATGCCTTGAGCAAACTTGCCTCTTTCTATTCGGCCAATCACAAGAGAAACATCCTCTTCAAAGTCCTGCCATGACCCAGCGTGGAAGATGGAGAGGCAACACTCCAAATCTACACGACCCAAGAAGATGTCCCGGATTGGAGAAAGCCCATTGTAGAATTTTTGAAAGATGGGGTTCTTCCGGAAGACTGGGTTGAAGCTCATCGGCTTCGAGCAAAAGCTCTCCATTTTGTATGGAGCAAAGAAAATCTATAAAAGAAGCCATACACTTAATCTCTACTCCAATGCGTTGATCCCCACGAAGCAGACTACGTCTTATAAGAAATACACGAAGGGGTCGGAAGGGCGTATCAAGGGGCTCACAGCCTGGTCCAAAAGACACTGCTCCAGGGGTACTATTGGCCAGAAATACATCAAGATATAGAGAAAATGGTCAGAAGATGCAAGAGCTGTCAACTCTTTGGCTGCATCCCTCGTCTCTCCGCCACCGAACTAACGCCACTGAGTTCCCCTTGGCCATTTGCACAGTGGGGGATAGATATGGTGGGCCAGCTCCCCGCCGGCATAGGTGGACACAGGTACATCCTCATCACCGTAGACTACTTCAAAAAGTGGATTGAAGCCGTGCCTATCAGGAAACTAGACGCTACGATAAAATTTCTGCAGAACAATATAATCTCCCGATTCGGGATCCCAAGGTGCATCGTCACTGACCATGGAACCAACTTCGAGAATGACAACGTCAAAGAATTTTGCAATGACTATCACATATTAATGAAGTTCGCCGCGGCCGCACATCCCCAATGCAACGGGCAAGCCGAAATGGCGAACCGAAGCGTCATTTGAGGGCTCCGAGCTCGCTTAGAAGGAAGGCAAGGCGGCTGGGTTGAGGAACTACCTTGGGTACTATGGGCACTGCGGACGTCGAGAAAAACACCTATGGGAGAAATCCCGTTCAGCCTCTGCTACGGTACTGAGGTGATGGTCCCCACAGAAATTGGATTGCCCAGTTATCGGGTCGAGCACTTTGACGACGAGGCTAACACTTTGGCGCTACGAAGCAACTTGGATATCTTGTTAGAAAAACGAGATCGGACATAAATCAAGATGGCCGCTTATCAGCAGCAAACCGCCAATTACTACAACGCCCGAGTCAGGCATCGAGCCTTCAAGACAGGAGACTTGGTCTTGCGATGAAACGAGTTCGTAGACCAAGGGAAGCTACATAAGTTTTGCTCGAAATGGAATTGGCCCTTACTCGTGACAGAGGCATTGCCCAGTGGAGCCTACCGCCTCCAAGACTCCAAAGGGAGTAATTTTGCTCAGCCATATAACGCCGAAAAACTTAAATTGTATAGATAAACATATACCTTTTTTTCGAATAATGCAATTTCCTTCCGCATTGGCTAAATTTTCCAAACCGAGTACTCACACAAGGTAGACTTCGACACCGACCTATAACCCAACCCTTCCTTCCTTTCCTCGGCCCCGAGTTAGGGGGCAGGGAGGGGACACAGGTCGGCCAGTGCAAAAAAAAGGGAAGAGAGAGATGATACACCGCAACCTTAACAAAAAGAAAATTATTTATAGTTTATTCGGAGGTATTCTTGGCTCCGCAGCCTTACAACCATTACAGCAAAGGAGGAAGAGGATTAAGAAAACATTGACGATGGTACTCGGAAGAAAGCTCCTCCAGATGAGCCCAAGCAACCTCCGCCCGCTCCCTCTGACGGTGCCCGTGGACCCTAAAAGCTACGGATTCGCCGGGATCCCCAACCGCCGAACACAACGCCACGACCAACCTCTGCTGGAAACATTCAAGAAGAATGTCCACCGAGCAATCCCGCCGGCTCTTCGAGATCAGGCCAAGCTCGTGGGCCGTATGCATCTTATCAAACTCCTCGTCCATTGCTTTCGGGGACAGAGCATTGTAGAGACCCGGGGAAGACCTCCATATCACATAGATTAGCACTTGCAAGAGAGGAGATCGTCGGGGAAGTAGAAGCCCGCAGTGCCCTTCCAAATGACCTATCACAGCTTCATATGTCGGCTCGGAACGATCGAGATCATAGAAATATACGTCGTCCCGAGATACGATCTCCCTGATGGTGTATACGCGGCCCGTCATCTTCAAGAAATGTAGCGACTAGGAGGAATTCAACGTGGGAATTCGAAGGTGAGACCATATCTTCGATATTTATAGCATCAACAAAAATCTTCCAACTGCTGAGATTTTCTCGCGCTACAACGTAAATCACGGAATGCCGCACTTTCCTGATAAGGCACGGACACGTGGCACCCGATTGCTGGTCACCGCCCCTATACGGGTCAAAGAAGGTTGAATGACATTTCCGAAAACCATAGAATCTGGAAAGCCCTCATCAATAGGCGACCTGGTAGTTTCTAGCTCGGCCCATCCGCTGAAGGAAGCTTCCTGCCCGGCCATTCTGTGGATCCTAAGCCCTCGCCAAGAGAAGGCCGAGTAGTCTCCTTCTCGGTTCATCCGCTGAAGGCATCTTCTGTCCGGCCACTCTGCGAATCGCAAGAGGCGGTCGAGTAGTGTCCTGCTCGGCTCGTCCGCGTAGTTTCCTGCTTGGCCCGTCCACTCTACGGATCCTAAGCTCTCATTCAGAGGTGGCCGAGTAGTTTCCTGCTCGGCTCATCCACCGAAGGCAGCTTCCTGCGCGACTACTCTGAGGATCGTAAGCCATCATCTAGAGGCGGCTGAGAAGTTTCCTGCTCGGCCCTTTAAAGGTCAAGGCCTACCTACACTTAGTGTTCGTTCGATTTATACGCGGCGCATGATCGTCATCTCGACTCCGGGTGATGGTGGACGTCGGCCTACCTATACTTGGCGTTTGCTCGATTTATACGCGGCGCATGATTGTCACCTCGACTCCGGGTGATGGTGGACGCCGGCCTACCTATACTTGGCGTTTGCTCGATTTATACGCGGTGCACGATCGTCACCTCGACTCCGGATGATGGTGTATGCCGGTCTACCTATGCTTGACTTTCGCTAGCTCTTACGTCGCACTCGCCCAGCACTCGACACTCGATTTTGCACATACTGGACATTCGCTGAACACCGACTTATCTACACTTACAAAATATAAAAATAAAAGGGAAATGCTCTATACGCAAGCTAAAAACACTTTATTTACATTCAACACTATGTACAAGGTACTATGGACTCCCCAGCTTTACAAAATTCCCAGAGGCTTACAAAATTTGGTAGCCAAGACAGGGGTAGCTCAACCTGCTTTCTGTTAGTGATATATGACATGGAGGCCATTATTGTATCATACTGGATTGTATATTACATATTGGAAGCTTGTGATATTCACAGTTATAATAACAGTCTTGCTCAAAATGGTAGTATGCTACTTGGTTTGATTCTACCTCAATATGTGCATATGTTTCTTTTAGCATATCGCTTATACATATTGGTAGAGCCCTTAAGATTTTTTCTTGGCTACCAGCATTGTGATGGTAGTCACACTAGTGGGGGCTGGGTAGTCTATAAGCACATCCTTATACAGGTCCCTAGTTGTAAGATTATCGAGACGGGGCATCGATACTGCAGAGTATACTAGTGTATACGCTTCTCATCCCTGCAGGGGAGATGGTATGTCCCACAACCATTAGTACGTCGTACTGGAGATAGTATACAGGTGCTTATAGGGTTATAAGTTACACTGGACGGACTCGTAAGGAACTGCTGGTTGGTATTATACCTATCGTCAGGTAGCAGTTCCCGGATGGCATGAGTACTGGTTAGTCCATTGACTTGATATCACTATTCGTCTCAAGTGTGTTCCCACTGCACTTAAATTACTACCTTACAACGGCTCAAAAGAGTCGTGCAAACAGGTAGTAGTTGGGTGGAGTCCTGAAGCACTTGGAGGTAGTAGCGGTTAGATAGGATTTGTCACTCCCGGTATTAGGGGTTGATATTGGGCTGTGTTCGGAAAGCCATTACACAAAGTCCCTGGCCAGGGCAAGCGAGATTTACTGGTAGGTACTCCAGTACTTTCTCAGGGTGTATTGGGTTCTACCCTGGCACGACTTATTATGCTATTAGGGGTCTGACGGTTGTCACTGTTGGGGTTGAAAATTACACCACGGTTGACCAAGTCAAAGTCAAAGTCAACCCCAAATAAGCGTGTTAGTTGTATGTATGCCCTAGAGGCCAGTATTGTACAGATGATGTATATTATATTGGATGCTTGGACATATATAGAGATGACTTTCTTGCTCGATATGATAGTATGCTATCTGGTTGATCTTTATCTTAACATGTACACTTGTCTCTTTAAACTGTCTTATAGTTACATGTTGGTAAAGCCCTTAGAATGTGTACTTGACTACCTGGACTATGATGCAGATCATACTAGTGGGGACATGGTAGTCCGTAAGTACATCCTTCAAGGTCCCTAGTCGTGGGTGTATCGAGACGGGGCATCGATATACCAGTGTAGACTAGCATATACGCTTCTCGACCCATGAGATGGGCGATGGATGATCCCATATCCATTGGTGTTTGACATCAGAGATGGTATACGGGTGCTCAGTGGAGACTGGGTACACTGGACGGACTCGCCGAGAACTCTCAGATGGTATTATACCTCACGTCAGATGGCAGTTCTCAGGTGACACTTGTGCAGGTTAGTCTGTAGACCCAAGATCGTCATAGAGTCTTGTGTGATTCCCACTGTGCTTTGATCTCCACCTTACCACGTCCATGAGGGCGTGCAAAACGGTGGTCTTTGGGTACAGTCCCGAGTCACATGGAGGCAATGAGCGATAGGAGGGATTTCGTCTCTCCCGGTATTGGGGGTTGATGTTGCGCTGTGCTCGATTGGCCGTAACAGGGAAGTCCCTGGCCAGGGCTGATCAGAGATTTGCTGGTAAGTGTTACCAGTAGTTTCTCGACCCGTTATGAGCCTCACATCGGCACGACTTATCGGTTACTGGGGTCTGACGTTTACCACCCTTAGACTTGATATACGACATATCAGACGAACAGACCGGACTGTACGGTAAGTGTTACTGGTTGGATTCACAGGAGTGTGAGCGGGCTAGCTCGTCGATCTTTTGATCGCTCAATACCCGGGTGGCCGTTACGTTTAGCAGACTGCTTGCGGCTTGTGGGTGCTTGATATGATCATCATCTGCTACCGGCGTATTGACGAGTCTTTAGAGTCCTACACAGAGGTTTCCTGGCTCAAGCGAAATGAAATAGGAGCGCATATGAGATATGTGCAGGACCGAGAATAATGCGTGTATGTGATACCATATTCCATTCTCACGATAAATGTATCGATTGGTTATATTCGATATAACCTAGATATCGAATCAAGGATTGATTCGATAAGCCGATACATAGGATACTAGTCGGTTATATGCGATATGACCGGATCGTTAAATCAAGTGTTGATTTAATGATTTAATGTATAATTATATATTTGATATATTACTTTGCATTAACTAGTATTGGTTCACTTTAAATGGATTTTCTCACTTGATGTGCAAGTTGTATATGTGATACACTTTTGTGCACATGTTTGTATCATGTTTGATGATGCATGTTTAATTGGTTAAGTGTAAAGAATCAAACCATGGTTAAAAAGATGATTAGGGTTTTGCTTATTCATTTATTTATTTGTTTGTTTATTTATTTATTTCGAAAATATTTTGATGAGAATGGTGGCTTTCTTTGTTTCTAGTTGAAGCTTCATGAAGCTTTGACTTTGTAACCATTCTTGTCTTCATGCTTAACCCTAACCCTTCCAAGTAACCATGGTCAATTCTCTACACTCTACCTTAGTTATTATATGATAAGTATTCATTTTACTTTTCATTTTTAATTAAGACTTATCATATTCTACCTTCATCTTCTTCTTCATCTTCAAAGAAAAAGCTTAAGTCCATTAATGGCAACTTGAGCTAAAGTGTGAGAAATCCAATTCTAAAGTGAACCCACCTCCTATTTCTTCACCCTCTACCTCTTGCCAAGTAGTATAGGGTGTTTTCTTCACAAGTTTCACAACTTGATGGAGTTGGAGCTTGAACTTGTGATGCCTCGACGTAGATCATCTTCGGCACGAAGCCGACGACCTAGCCCGTCCATTTCTCCGATCAAGCCGACGATTGAGTCCGGGATTCGAGATGGACAGCGAGAGGATGCCTATGTGGAGCTAAGGAAGTGGAGAACCGGATCTACAAAGGTTGTAGCCTCTCTCTTTTAGTTAAATTGTTAACTAGTTTCGTTTTTCGCCTAAACTTCTAGTCAACGATCCGTATTAGGGTTTCTCGGCACCCGTAAAATTTGAAATTGGCATGGTTGATGCTTTGTGAGACCTCATTAGCGTGCCTAGGAACCCTACAGTGGTATCAGAGCCTAACTAGAGCCTTAGGCGAAGTCTAGACGATGTTTGAAACCCGATCGAACCGAAACCCTAAAAGCCAAAATGCTCTCTGGAAATTTTCTGAAAATTTAGTTTTTTGTCAATTAAAAATATGCAGAAAAATAAGCAGGGTCTTATTTGAATTACTGTGAAATACAAGGGCCTAAATCGATTTTTCCACCGCGGAACCGCGGCACGAGCTAGGCATGTGCGGAGGTTCCGCGGCCGTACTGTCCCCTTGTCTGATGATTTCTGCACAGTAACTCATATAATTTAATGCTATATTTTCTGGGTATTTTTATTGTGACTCTACAGATGAGTATTCTGTGGTTGTATTGGGAATCAAAGATTCGATCGGATTTTCAAATTTTTTCTGTGTGGTTTTCCGGATAATTTTCGAATATGTTGAGAAGTTCGACTGGATATAAATACCTAACTTTTCCCCTGCCGGAAAATTTCTAAGTGTTGGATTTTTCCGTGGTTTAAAGACGTTCTAAGTAGTGCAAGTAACGCGATGGTCCCTCTAGAAGACAACAAACCTTAACTCGATTATGTGACCGTCTTGAACTGCCCTTTGAACCTTCGGGTTTGGGGCAGTACGGCGTGCCACATGTGAGGCGTTGGCTTGACCCTTCTACGGCTGGACCGTTGGTACTGAGGCATGAAGTGAATGTCTTTGAACTTATTTCATGTGTTGAACGGTTTCGGGAAAACTTGGGTGTTCGAATGTTCGATCGGAAAGTTTAATATTTTCTATTTGTCCGGAATGGGATACAATAATTGGAATTCACAAACAGTTATGAGATAACTGGATGAATGTTATAAATCTAGCGGTTTAGTCTCACTTGATATTGAAAAGAGTTTTCGATAATGGGACTAAAATGAGGGGTTTATAATTGTTAGGCATGTGATGTCTAAGTATTTTATTTGATTAGGCATGCGATGTCAAAAGAGGTTGCGGATTCCAACTGTTGTAGTTTTACACTTTCTTTTCTGTGACCGTAAGTGTAATATGTGGTATCGCCGGTTTCGTTGCTATATGTCAACGACAATTGGGATGCGCATATTTATTTACGTTGATGACATGTGATGTTATGTGTTGCTGGATATGTTATATTGGATTGTCGTGTTTGAGTAGCCGGGGGTTTTTATGTGAGATGAGTGTTTTTCATTTTCATTCATGTAAAAACTTGTATGTAATATTCTTTTATTTGGGGCACTTCCAGGTTGCGGAAGTTGTCACCTTTTGTATATTATTTACTTTTCCGCATTAGGATAGACCCAAGGAGGGGAGCACAAGTAACCGGGTTCTAGGGTCCAGTGGGAGACCATCTCGAGGAGTCGAGTTCGGGTCTCCTAACCCTAGAATTGGTAGGGTTGCTTGCCGCTCTCGTAGGGGTCTAGGGGTGTGGGATTGGCTATTCATCGCGACCGTGGAATCCGTGTTTTATATTGGCTCGTATTAAAAACACGGACGTCCTAGTATATCCAATATTTCATATGATATTTTATGCTGTGATTTATCTGTGATGTGATCATGTGATGTTCTGTGATAGATACAGTATATAGTATATATGATATATTATATAGACGTTACTTATGTTTTTCACCCGCACTAGCCCTGCCCTGCTCTGTCGTTAGTTACCTAACCTAACGGTGTACGAGGGGACATCCAGGCGAATGCGGATGGCATAAGTATACGTCATATTTATCTGTGATGTTTAGGTGATTTAAATGATGGGACTTCATTAATGTGATTAATGAAAGAAAAGAAACCTAAGATGTTGTAGAATCAAATTTTAAACAAAACAGGTAGCTAAAGTTCTTGCTTTGCATAGCGATATATATGATATACCCTGCACCTTATTCGATGAGGAAAGGACCGAGATCCCTTCACCGGGAGTGACTCCTTTAGCAATAACTGGCAGATGCTACACACTCGGTTTGACTTTTGATTGCTTCTATAGTTTCTACTTTGCACAGTGATATATATGATATATCCCGCACCTCATTCGACGAGAAAAGGGCCGACGATCCCTTCACCGGGAGTGACCCCTTTAGCAAAACTAGAAAAGCCTCAAAATCGCTCCATTTCAAAAACTTCATTTGATTCTACAACGATATCAAGTTCATTACGCTCATGGTTTTCTGAAAACCTGCGTAGCCCTCCGTCATTTCAGATAAGTACTACTTAGTATTCGTGCTACGGTAGTTTGGCATTCGTCAAGGCGTAGTGTACGGTAGCTAACCAGTATTTATCTGCTTATGCATATGATGCAGATTGGATTAGGGTATTCGTACGACGTTGTTTGGCATTCGTCAAGGGTCGTGCGGGTGGGTTTAATTCAATCAAGAAATGTACGGGTTGAACTTGACTAGTGGACTATGGGTTGTTTGGCATTCGTCAAGGTCATAGAACACTAGGGGTAAAATATTATTGGGAATTTCAAGTGTTGAAATTTGCAATGAGATTGCATACCTTCTATGAGATAGTTGGATCCCGATACCCACTGCGAGTAAGAGTTACTCCTGGGAGAGTTTTACACATTACAATTAGCCGATCAGGTAGGTGTCTAGAAAGGTGTCAAAGGGGTTACGCCTCTGGGAAAACGAGGTTTACATTAATTAGGTTCGTGCGAAAGCACGGGGGACCTCCCTCAAAGTACCGACACTGGCCTAGCTGAAAGATTGGCGAACTTGTAGTGTGTAATTAATCCCGGCTAGTCTTTCCTTTTAGGGTTTGAAGGAAGATTTGATAAAAACCAGTGGGAGCCATCCTGATTAGATAAGATAATAACCAATCTGATCTTGCAAGAGCATACGCTAAAGTGTTTTCTTCTCTCTCTCTCCAGGTAGCGACCATTTCATGCCCTAATAAAGAAAATAATATGGATGAATTGACTGAACCCGCTTATTATACTGAGCAGGGGAACGTTGAACCCGTTCTATCTTATAAGTGTTATAAGAATGAACAGGAAACAAGAGAATATCTGGATTCTCACACCGTCCAAACGGAGAACATGCATGTTGATGCATCATCTTCGGGTGTGTTTGTCATTGAGAACTGTTTCTCAGTTCACCCTACGTCCTGGGTATTAGATACCGGATCAGGATCCCACATATGTAAGATGTTACATGGGCTGCGGAAAGGTAGAGAACTGGGAAAAGGTGATTATTCCATTCAAGTTGGGAATGGGGCAAATGTTACAGCCAAAGCAGTTGGCGAATATCACCTAGTATTACCAAGTGGTGATACAATGATTCTGAATGAGTGCTATTATATACCGAACATGATGTGCAACATTATATCAGTTTCTTTATTGAGTAAAGAAGGATATAATTTTGTAGTACAGGATAATGTTATGAACATATTCCTAGATCAAAAGTTGATTGCATCAGGCTCGTTACATAATAGCATATTCATTCTAAATCAAAATACAGTCCTCAATATACAAAACACACACAAGAGGAAAAGTTCAGAAATGAACGAATCTTACTTGTGGCATTGTAGACTTGGTCATATCAATGCGACACGACTGGCTAAGTTACATAAGGATAGTTAGTTGAATCCGTTCGAATTATCATCTTATGATACTTGCCATTCATGTCTCAAAGGAAAAATGACCAAAGCTCCGTTTAGTGGACACGGAGAAAGAGTTACTGAACTCTTAGGACTGGTACATAGTGATGTATGCGGTCCCATGTCTACCCATGCCAGGAACGGTTCTTCCCACTTCATTACATTCACTGACGATCTCTCTAGATACGGGCATGTGTTCCTATTGAAACACAAGTCTGAAGCTTTTGAGAAATTCAGAGAATATAAGCAAGAAGTAGAGAACCAAACGGGCAAAAGTATTAAGATCCTTCGATCTGATCGAGGAGGAGAATACTTGAGCAATGAGTTCCAAGATTATCTAAAAGAGAATGGGATTCTCTCTCAGCTTACTCCACCTTATACACCACAGCACAATGGTGTATCGGAACGAAGGAATCGCACCCTATTAGATATGGTGCGTTCAATGATGAGTACAGCTGAGTTACCTATTTCCTTCTGGGGGTATGCGCTTGAGACAGCCATACACCTATTGAATATGGTTCCTACCAAATCAGTGCCTACCACTCCATATGAGATATGGAAAGGGAAGAGACCATCTCTTAAGTATGTTAAGATATAGGGTTGTCCAGCCTATGTCAAAAGACAAAATCCGGACAAACTCGAGGCAAGATCAGTCTTATGTAAGTTTGTAGGATATCCCAGAAATTCACAAGGGTATATCTTCTACCACCCCGAGGAACAAAAGGTGTTCGTTTCTCGACACGCCACTTTCTTAGAAAAAGGTTTTCTTATGAAACAGATTGGTGGCATTGAGGTAGAACTGGAAGAGGTCCCAGCAACACAAACTATAACTGAAGATTCAGTAGAACCAGAGGATTCAGTAGTACCCGACGAACCCCAGCCTCTCCGCCGATCTAGCAGGGTTTCTCGTCCACCTGAGATATACTACGGTTTTCTCATTGACGGTGGAAGCGAAGATTGCATCATGGAAGATGATGACCCAACTAGTTTCGAGCAGGCCATCACGAGTAGGGACTCAGTGAAATGGCTGGATGCAATGCGGTCCGAGATGGAATCCATGTACACCAACAAAGTATGGACTTTGGATGTTGCTCCTGAAGGGGTAAAACCCATCGGGAGCAAGTGGATCTTCAAGAAAAAACTTGGTGTAGATGGGAAAGTGGAGACTTTCAAAGCTAGACTTGTAGCAAAGGGTTTTCGTCAAAGACCAGGTGTGGAGTATGACGAAACCTTTTCTCCAGTGACTATGCTTAAATCCATCCGGATCATGCTTGCCATCGCTGCATATCATGACTATGAAATCTGGAAAATGGATGTTAAGGCCGTCTTTCTAAATGGTGATTTAGAAGAGTGCGTGTACATGACTCAGCCAGAGGGCTTCGTAGACAGTGGGAGCAGCGGGAAGGTGTGCAAGCTGCTTAAATCCATTTATGGATTAAAGCAAGCATCGCGGAGTTGGAACATCTGCTTTGACATCGTTATCAAAGAGTTTGATTTCGTCAAAAACCCAGATGAACCTTGTATCTACAAGAAGATAGCAGAGAGTAAGGTGGTCTTCCTCGTATTGTACGTGGACGACATACTCTTGATAGGAAATGATATTCCTATGCTGCAATCAGTCAAGCTCTTCTTATCACAAAGATTCTCAATGAAAGATCTTGGTGATGCCTCCTGCATATTGGGAATAAGGATCTATAGAGATAGATCCAAACGGATATTGGGATTGTCCCAATCCAGGTATATTGACACCATACTAAAGAGATTTAGTATGGAAGAATCCAAGCGTGGGAACTTGCCCACGATCTCTGGAGTCACTCTCTCCAAAGAGATGTCTCCCAAGACTGATTTGGAGAGAGCTCGCATGCAAGGGATACCCTATGCTTCGACTGTAGGCTCTATCATGTATGCGATGCTATGTACCAGACCCGATGTAGCATACTCACTAAGTGTAGTGAGCAGGTATCAAGCTGATTCTGGAGAGAGTCACTGGACAGCTGTGAAGAGCATTCTCAAGTACTTACGAATGACTAAAGAGATGCTCTTGGTGTATGGTAATGGAGAACTCCAAGTGGAGTCCTTTACCGATTCGAGCTTTCAGAGTGATAAGGACGACTCTAAGTCGCAGTCGGGATTTTTCTTTACGCTTTACGGAGGGGCGGTTAGCTGGAAGAGTTCCAAGCAGGAAACCGTGGCAGACTCGACGATGGAGGCTGAATACATCGCTGCCAACGATGCGGCTAAAGAGGCTGTCTGGATCAAGAAGTTCATTACTGAACTTGGTGTGGTTCCATCCATTGAGCATCCAATACCTTTGTATTGCGATAAAAATGGAGTGGTGGCTTTGGCCAAGGAACCCAGGTCCCATCAGCGATCCAGGCATATTCTGAGGCGGTATCACCTGATTCGGGAGATAGTTGATCGCCGGGAGATCGAGGTCAGGAGGGTTGACACGAAGAACAACACGGCGGATCCACTCACGAAGGCCATTCCCCAGATACTATTTGAGAGACTCTTCGGGATGCTCGGTATGCGATACTACAGCAGCTGGCCCTAGTGCAAGTGGGAGATTGTTAGTTGTATGTATGCCCTAGAGGCCAGTATTATACAGATGATGTATATTATATTGGATGCTTGGACATATGTAGAGATGACTTTCTTGCTCGATATGATAGTATGCTATCTGGTTGCTCTTTATCTTAACATGTACACTTGTCTCTTTAAACTGTCTTATAGTTACATGTTGGTAAAGCCCTTAGGATGTGTACTTGATTACCTGGACTATGATGCAGATCATACTAGTGGGGACATGGTAGTCCGTAAGTACATCCTTCAAGGTCCCTAGTCGTGGGTGTATCGAGATGGGGCATCGATATACCAGTGTAGACTAGCGTATACGCTTCTCGACCCATGAGATGGGCGATGGATGATCCCATATCCATTGGTGTTTGACATCAGAGATGGTATACGGGTGCTCAGTGGAGACTGGGTACACTGGACGGACTCGCCGAGAACTCCCAGATGGTATTATACCTCACGTCAGATGGCAGTTCTCAGGTGACACTTGTGCAGGTTAGTCTGTAGACCCGAGATCGTCATAGAGTCTTGTGTGATTCCCACCGTGCTTTGATCTCCACCTTACCACGTCCATGAGGGCGTGCAAAACGGTGGTCTTTGGGTACAGTCCCGAGTCACATGGAGGCAATGAACGATAGGAGGGGTTTCATCTCTCCCGGTATTGGGGGTTGATGTTGCGCTGTGCTCGATTGGCCGTAACAGGAAAGTCCCTGGCCAGGGCTGATCAGAGATTTGCTGGTAAGTGTTACAAGTAGTTTCTCGACCCGTTATGAGCCTCACATCGGCACGACTTATCGGTTACTGGTGTCTGACGTTTACCACCCTTAGACCTTATATGCGACATATCAGACGAACAGACCGGACTTTACGGTAAGTGTTACTGGTTGGATTCACAGGAGTGTGAGCGGGCTAGCTCGTCGATCTTCTGATCGCTCAATACCCGGGTGGCCGTTACGTTTAGCAGACCGCTTGCGGCTTGTGGGTGCTTGATATGATCATCATCTGCTACCGGCGTATTGACGAGTCTTTAGAGTCCTACACAGAGGTTTCCTGGCTCAAGCGAAACGAAATAGGAGCGCATATGAGATATGTGCAGGACCGAGAATAATGCGTGTATGTGATACCGTATTCCATTCTCGCGATGAATATATCGATTGGTTATATTCGATATAACCTAGATATCGAATCAAGGATTGATTCGATAAGCCGATACATAGGATATTAGTCGGTTATATGCGATATGACCGGATCGTTAAATCAAGTGTTGATTTAATGATTTAATGTATAATTATATATTTGATATATTACTTTGCATTAACTAGTATTGGTTCACTTTAAATGGATTTTCTCACTTGATGTGCAAGTTGTATATGTGATACACTTTTGTGCACATGTTTGTATCATGTTTGATGATGCATGTTTAATTGGTTAAGTGTAAAGAATCAAACCATGGTTAAAAAGATGATTAGGGTTTTGTTTATTCATTTATTTATTTATTTGTTTATTTATTTATTTGGAAAAGATTTTGATGAGAATGGTGGCTTTCTTTGTTTCTAGTTGAAGCTTCATGAAGCTTTGACTTTGTAACCATTCTTGTCTTCATGCTTAACCCTAACCCTTCCAAGTAACCATGGTCAATTCTCTACACTCTACCATAGTTAGTATATGATAAGTATTCATTTTACTTTTCATTCTTAATTAAGACTTATCATATTCTAGCTTCATCTTCTTCTTCATCTTCAAAGAAAAAGCTTAAGTCCATTAATGGCAACTTGAGCTAAAGTGTGAGAAATCCAATTCTAAAGTGAACCCACCTCCTATTTCTTCACCCTCTACCTCTTGCCAAGTAGTATAGGGTGTTTTCTTCACAAGTTTCACAACTTGATGGAGTTGGAGCTTGAACTTGTGATGCCTCGACGTAGATCATCTTCGGCACGAAGCCGACGACCTAGCCCGCCCATTTCTCCGATCAAGCCGACGATTGAGTCCGGGATTCGAGATGGACAGCGAGAGGATGCCTACGTGGAGCTAAGAAAGTGGAGAACCGGATCTACAAAGGTTGTAGCCTCTCTCTTTTAGTTAAATTGTTAACTAGTTTCGTTTTTCGCCTAAACTTCTAGTCAACGATCCGTATTAGGGTTTCTCGGCACCCGTAAAATTTGAAATTGGCATGGTTGATG
Source organism: Agapanthus africanus (assembly GCA_030015575.1). Classification (NCBI taxonomy): domain Eukaryota; kingdom Viridiplantae; phylum Streptophyta; class Magnoliopsida; order Asparagales; family Amaryllidaceae; genus Agapanthus; species Agapanthus africanus. Next base: position 462,519,081 of record CM057347.1, read on the forward strand.
ACTTGTGAGACCTCATTAGCATGCCTAGGAAGCCTACTAAGCGGGTCCAAGCCTAGATCAAATGAACCCATGCCCAAGTCGAGCCCCGGGGCCGGCCTCCCCCATGCTATAATGAAATCATGTAATAAATAATTTTGATATAATTTTTTTATGCATGAATGTAATAAAATGGGCATAAAGCCGAATTTTTGTAAAGCCCATGGCTCATGTGCAAAAGAAATGAGCACATGAGACATAGGATGGGCAAAATGCCATTTCGTAAAGCCCAAGGGGCTATATGTAAATTTGTAAGCCTATAAAAGGCAACATGATATTGAAATAAAGCATAAGAATTGATTCCCCTCGAATTCTAGGGTTTCTGTAACCCCTTCTCCTTCCTCAAGGTTCTAAACCTTCTTCCCCCTTTTGAATTAAATCAAGAGTTTAACTCTTCCTTTTTCAAAAAGAAATAGTTTTTCACCATAAAACCCACAAAGGGGAGCTCGGATCTCTCATCAGATCTCTAAAGAGGAGATTTTGAATCTCATCCCCCTTTTCCTTCAAGATCCAGCCAACGAAGAGGTGGAAGAAGGGGACTTATCTCTGAAAATCCCATTCCGGGAGGATCCAAGGCTCAAAAGAAGATCCAAAGATGTTTAGGAGTTTAACTCCATTCAAGATTTGTTGGAGTTTAACTTCATAAATCAAACCCTTTTTTAGGAGTTTAACTCCAATTCTATACATAATCTCTGTTAGGAGTTCAACTCCAAAGCCCCTTTGGGAGTTTAACTCCTAACCCAGGGGCTAAGCCACTTTTCCGCTGGTGTTTCTAGCGGTCGCGTGCCGCGCACGTGACCCATGGGCGTCCAGCGGCCGCGTGCCACGCACGTGACCCGCGGGCGTCCAGCGGCCGCGTGCCACGCACGTGACCCGCGGGCGCCCTGCGGTCGCGTGCAGGACACGTGACTCGCGGGCGCTAAGCGTCTACGTGCGCCTCACGCGACCCGCGGGCGCTCAGTGCCCAGCGGTCGCATGCAGCGCACGTGACCCGCTGGCGCCCAGCAGTCACGTGCAGCGCACGTTACCCGCTGGCACCCAGTCCCCATGTGCCAGGCACATGACCCGTGGGCGCCAAGCGCCCACATGCCAGGCACGTGACCTGCGGGCATCCAGCCCCCACGTGTCATGCACACGTCTTTAAGACGCTCCTCACTCCTCATTTTCCATGCACTCCACACTAGAAACACGTCCCCCATTAGGAAATTTTTTCAAAACATACATACACTGCACATCGAGTTCGCATGACCGGTTTGACCCATCAATCGGAGGTTCCCTCGCTCCAAAGGCGAGGGGTAATTAATAGCAGCTTAGTCTGCGGCTGTCGGAGATTCGGATCCTCATAATCAATAAACCCTCGTCTACCCTAGGTAGGGGGGATCTGTAGTACGCCTGACAAGCGCACGTGTATTCCCATCTCAATAGGATGACGAAAAACACCTTACAGTCACCCCTTAGGTCCGATATGTGAGTATCTTAGACGAACAGACCGGACTGTACGGAGATTGTCACAGATAGGCTCAGTAGGAGTTCGGATGAGTTTGCTCATCGGCCTTCTTTTCGACAGATATCTGGGTAGCCGTAATGTGCAGGTAGTACCGCTGACGGACTTATGGTTAAACCCACTGCCAGCGTACTGTCGAGTCTTTAGAGTCCCACACAGAGGGTTTCCCTGCTTCGGGCGAAACGATGTAGAGGCCGTATAGTTTTACGGCAGGGTTCCGATCACATACGTGTACTGGCTACACGGATGATATTCGAGCGGATAATATTAGTGGACTTTGGTTTAAGCTGGATCCTAGTATTATACGAATACGGGTATGTATATACGGTGAGGGTATTCTTGTAATTTCACAAGAGATACTTCTAGAAGGGGACACCTCATTATTTAGTTTATCTATTTTTGAGAAATAGATTAATGAGGTGGAAATTGGAGACATTCATGGCATGGGGTGAAGCATGACTTATTGTATTTGTTTATTAGTTTGGACTCACTATTCAAGCATGGTTGATATTTTCAATTGGAAAATATTGCATGCTTGAATGAGTGAAATGAGTGAGCCATTCTTCACTTGCCTTAGACCTATTTCATTTGTTCATTTGCTTTCTCTCTCCATTTTCTCCTCCTTCTTCATCAAAACCCTAAAATTCACATGTGTTGTGAGCCATAGGGTTATATGAGATAAAAAACTCCATTAAATACTTTACATCTTCTAGGCTATCTAGTTTAGCGAACTAGCTACCCTAGTTACCTCGGTTTAGAGGTTAGAGCTTGAAGAATAGACTCTCGGGAGGATCATCTTCGACACGAGGAGGCCGACGATCAAGCGCGATCCGGAAAATCGAGGAGCTCAAAGAGAGGAGGAATTGAAGACCCGAAGTGTCACGCCCCGCTTCCTGGTGTATGGCGAAGGGGACGCGACGAGGCCGCTATGTATTTAAAGTAAACACGCTAAGCGTATCTAAGCAATATAAAAGAAATATACACAAGAGACAAAAGTAATGAAACAACAACTTTATTCATTAACATTCTTTTGTACAATGCATGGAAAAGTAAATACATCTGAATGAAAGCAATGCCTAAACAATGGCATAACAGAAATGGAAAGTATTGAAATGAAATGGAAAATGTACAAGTGAAACTACAGCTCAGGATCTTCAGTAAACTGGTCCAAGTCTTCAATGCTGGGCTCGATCTCTGAAAGGTCCGAAACACCTGACGACATTCAAAGAAAGAAAGAGAATGTCGTCAGCGAACAAATCGCTTGGTAAGTCCCGAAGATAAGGGAGAAGTAGAATAGACAGAGAGTAAGAGAGAGAGAGTGTAACTTTTAAAGTTATATTATATTTTTATAATGTTGTATTTAGTTTTAATGCAGTTGTTTGTAGCTTGGTACAGAAGGATGCCAGTGTATACGAGAGGAGTCTCTATATGCCAGAGACTAAAGGTAAATGGAAGTACAAGGCTCCGTTAGAAAGCCCGAAACAACGGCGTTGTATTCAGGTTAGGTGTCTTAAATCTTGCAGTCTCGTGCCACTTCTAACACCTTCCGTACCAATCTACCCCTTAAACCCCGCGATGTCTTGATTGTATTGTTTGTATTATATTGAAATTTTAATGTCTTGTATTATAGATTGTACAGATGGATGACTTGCCGAAATCATGATATCAGTAAATGGATGTAACTGGAGAATCATGTAAATGGAAGTATATCCATGGTTCGGTTCAGTCAAGTTGTATAAATTGATAGATTGAATATATATGGATTCATATTGAATTGTAGTTTGTACTTGAATTATATTCAAGTCAAATTATTATAATGAGACTCAGTCCAAGTCAAAGTAATTAGAAAAGAAATTGAAGTCCTGAATTAGGTTTTGATGTTATCGGTAACCGCAGCACATGGGCGGTAGGATTTGTGTTTTTTTCAAAGACGATTACCGTATTGATAACACCGTTTGTTAAGTTGTCTACCTTAAATAGGCAAGCAACCATATCTCCGGCTCCCTGAGGCTTAAGAGACTGGTCCCGCTTAAAGCTATATTTATTAGGGTCTTTATTGTAATTTATAAAATTTGAGGGGGTTTTATGTAAAAATAATTTTGTATAATTTTCAAAATACATCTAAAATATTTAATTATCATCTTTAGAGTTTTTACAGATGTAGATTTTATATTTGTGATATTTCTAGTGAATAGCTCCAATTTTCATAATATATGGTATTAAATTGTAAAGTGTTGAACTTGTATGGAATTGCATGGTATTTTCATGTAAAATGATTCTTTTGATTTAGAAAGGTTAGAATATTTATATTATATCAAAAATAGATATTTTGATGATACATATATATATATTTATTTATATAAAATAATTTTAATTTATTATTTTTTTCTAGAAATCTCATTTTTCTTAAGATATTTGTATTTTTAAATCTTTCGAGACCGAATGCTCCTTACGAAGGTCTGAATCTCGCACTATTGAGCCCGGGGATGTGCGATAATCCACACCATCCCAGACGGGTTCCCCAAAATGGGTTGTAGCGGCGCTTTACAAAGATTTGTTTAAAATACATAATCTTGTAAAAATGTTTTTTATAAGTTAGAGCTAGTTCTGTGTAAAACGGTATTTTCCCAATCTATATTTCCCAAAAGATATCGTGCTATATTGCATATGAGTGTTGTGAGGAGAGGTAGGTCATTACCTCGTGATCTATCTAAAGGTATAGCAAGATTAATGATGTTTTAAAATCGAAACTAAACTACATGGTATTTTACTGAAAAAGTACGATAAAAATTGCAATATGAATTATTTTGCTATGAAACTTATTCAACATATTTTGTTAATGATTGTTAGTCAAGATATAAAAGTTTAGAATGGTTTTATTTGAGGAAAGGTGATCTTTTTAAAGAAAACCGAATCGGAAGTCGGATTAACTCCGCTTCCGTCGGGTTTTAGTTTTACAAATTTTTAGAATGGAATAGAGAAGGGGGAGGAGGGACTTACGGGTTTAGATTCAAGAGAAGAGGGAGAGGAATCGGTAGGAGGTGTTGGTGCGTCGTTTCGTCGCCGGGAGCTCTTAGGGCCGTCGTCGGAAAATTGCCGGAGTTTCGCCCTTTGCTAACTCCACTTGTACACAAAAGTTCTAAGAATTTTCTTGAGAGTTTTGGACAGAAATTTAAAGTGAGGAGGGTGTGTTTAGGGTTGATATTTATAGGGTAAAGCTAGGGTTAGGGTAGGTGAAAAGTTATATTGAAAATGTATTAAAAAATATGGTTTAATGGGGTTTTAATTGAATTTAAAAGGATCTGCTAAATTGCAGGAAATTTAAAGTGTACAGGGTTAATGGGGAGGCAGAGAGACACACTTTCACTATTGACAACTCGGCCGGCGGAGACGGGCCGAGTCGCCTGCCTGAGTCGGCCGAGTCGGGCCGGGGCTCGCTGCCACATGTCCCTCGTCGCTTAGTGTAGCTCTTGGGTCAGTTTGTTTTACATGTGTAGTGGGTTTTTTACGAGTTATGCACGTGTATGCTCTTGGGCTTCTAAAAATTTAAAAGAAAACAATATTAAAAATAATGTGGGTGATGGGATTTGAACTCTGGTGCTTTGTAACAGTAGTGCAAGTCTTTACCAGTGAGCTACAAGCTCTTTCTTGCTATTAAAAAACAAAACAAACTTATATCTTGTGCTCAGGCAAAAATACCCCTTTCTGTATTTTTTTGAAAAAAAATTGTACAGAAAGTTGTACAGAAAATTTAGGGTTGTTACATTCTACCCTCCTTATAAAAATTTCGTTCTCGAAATTTGTAAAAGAAAAGTGTAACAGATTCAAGGAAAGTTTGGTGACTGAAGTACTGATAGTGTATGAAAAAATAACAAGGTGATACAAGAGTTTTAAAAAATATGAAAGAGACTTACTAGTGTTACCTTATCCTACAGTCTCGGCTTCTACGGCTGCTAATGTGAATGTCTATCGCCGTGGTACATTCCTCCTAGCTGGAAGCACATTCTATCCTTGGGGCATGTTTCTTTGCCCTTGAGGTATGTCCCTCATTGCTTGTTGGAATTGGCGAGTAGGCTGTGTAGGTGGTGGAGCTGTGAGTGCAAGACGAGATGCAGGAGCCTGGATAGCTGGCCACTGCGGGTAGTTGATGGATGTGTGATCTGGGTTGCTTCTATAAGGACAATTTCCAATTCCGTGATTGAATGCGCCACAAACTAGACACAGGCCTTTTGCGCGTCTACATTCCTTCCACAAGTGTCCCTTTCTCCTGCAGTAGTAGTAGAAGTTTGGACTCGACTGGTTATTGGTTTCTTCTGATCTTCTGGGTTCAACAGTTGGCCTTGAAGAGGCCCCTCCTGTCATCTGGTTGGCAGGGCGCTTCACTCCGGCAGATTGAGGTCTGCACTTTCTCTTTACTACTGCCTCGTATTTTCGGGCAGCCTTCAAAGCCAAATCATGGGTTAGGAAATCCCCTGTAGCTAATGCAGCTTGGATTTCTGGGTCCAACCCTTGCTGAAATCTTCTAGTTCTGATCTCAGCAGTCGGTATGAGAAGGGCTGCAAACCTATTACGGTCGTGTATTAGCTGTGTAGTATGTGATATAAAATCGAATCTTGAGACATATCTTACCGATTGAGTATGGTGCACTCAGCGTCATATTCATCTACCGACTTGGTCCACATTGAACCTTGTTGCAGATAGATGGACTGCTGTTCTATATCAAAGCGGGCACTCTCAGGGAAGTACTTTGCATTGAACATGTCTTGGAAAGTCTTCCATTCGATGGGTTGATCAAGACGGCTTTCTTCCTGAGCCATCGCCGCCACTTAGGCCTTCATGGTGCCTCGGGGATCTTGGACCCCGCTGCCTTCTCTATGTCCGCCAGTAAACTGTCGGCCATAGAGAGCCCTGAAGTCACATTGATGCAGAAGTTGCCCTCCTGCAACTGAATCCCAGCCGGGGGTGGCCGAGAAACCACCCTCTTCTACCTCTAGAGTGGGGATTCGGCAGGGGGCGGCACCTCCGTCCTAGCTCGAGGCGTCGAATCCCGCGCGTGCTTCTACCCTCCCCCACGGCGTTCCTCCGGAACAGGGGGTGTTGCGGAAGCCTTGGCCAAAGGTGCTTGCCGGGGACCCGCGCCCGGAGCAGACCGGGACGAGCTTGCGCCGCCGCGTTCCTCTCCTGGGTCTTGGCGGCCATAGCGGCCATAATCTTCGAATGATCCATCGGCTCTTCGAGATACACATAAGAAAAAGTTCAGCGACCAAAAATAGCAACTAAATTTTATAAGTCTAAATAGATCAGTAAAAGCCCTAACTTACCCACAAAGCGCACGGGACTGAGTCCTGCCCAGCTCAAAACCTGCTTGGAAAGCAGGACTTCAGCCCGCTGGATCGGTTCCCACTGAGACACCACCCTTGCCTCGGGGGCATTAGACGGCCTAAATTTAGGACAATCGGCCCTGTGCCACTTGATGGGAACAAGCCAATCCTCACCCTCCGATGGCCCGATAAAAACAAACTTCTTATTCTATTCATGGATTGAAGAAGGGACAACCACTACCCCTGACCTGGCTGTCCTACCCTTATGTTTTTTAAACGAAAGGTACACCCAGCCCGGTTCCTCTATATTGGTACCGGGATGATTTTTATAGCAATGAAAGGAGAGGAGAGGACTCAAATCAAAAGGGATCCGATCAATTTTCAACCGTACAAGAAACCCGAAGAGAATCATCCACGAATTCGGCGCTAGCTGGCCTGGAGCGAGGCAGAAACAATGGAGCATGGCATAAACTTCGGGAGAGAAGGGTAGACGCATTCTTGCCCGGAATGCTTCCAAGTACAGAGCAATCTCTTTGCCCTGCACCTGCTCTGCCCGCTCGTCCTCCCTGGCCAAACGGAGTGAATAGCCAGAGGGGATATGAAAACGAGCTCGGATATTGGAAAGCTCATCCAGATGGTTCAAAACTGAGGGCGCATCGTGGGTATTCCCGATGCATGCCTTGGGGGCCCTTTTCGCCCCCCGACGATGAGGGACGAGGGCATCGTTCCCCCTGGGGGCGAGCCCGACACAGAAGACGAAGACGACGACGACGAAGAAGAAGAACTCTCTTGGCTATCGGAAGCCGAGGAGGAAGAAGACCCGCTGGGCTCAGCTTCAAAAGCCAAGCCTCATCTCCCGACTCAACCCCTACTACATCAATAGATATTTCGGTGGAAGACATCTAACCTAATTTAAGAAAGGTTTGGCCGAGGAAAGTTTTGTTAGCTGAAGTTCCGACCTAAGCAGATGTGCGCCGGGCAATCTTCAGATGACAAGAGACGGTTAGGGTAAAGTATCGGCCGTGGGATGCTCTGTATTTATACACTCAGCAAGAAGGCACCCAACGGCCCAAATTCGTTCCTGCCAAAACGAAGTGTCACACCTAGCGGCCACCAGGATTCCACGTGGCGACCGGCCACTGGACACATCCCTTCTCACCAGGATTCGGGTGACAGCCCCTCACGTCCCGCCACCCAGTAGTGGACACGTTGTGCGTAGTCCAACCGACTGAGTGAGCGAAACGGCCTCCCCTTTAAAGCGCAATCATTTCACTGATACACTAACGTCATCAAAGATACGTGCAGGAACTAAGGCGCCTCGTGAGCCGCCACGTAGATCCAAGGATTCAAGATGAGTAGCTGCCAAATGTCGCGTCTTCATCGGACAGCCCATTGTAGGGGAATCTTAGGCTGAATCGTTAAAAACCGGGCTTACCACTCTCGACCCTAACCTATAAATAGGTCAGGGCAAGATTGGGGGGCTAATGATGAGGCTCGTAAACGCTAATTCCCCAAATTACGACACATGGCAGATAACGTGTCGTTTACGTAAGCCCACTAGATTCCTGGGGGCTACAGAGGGGGAATCAGTATGGTGGATTGGGGACCTTCCTCGGCACCTCGTCTCTGAGATTGCGCTCGACCTTTCGGAAACCTCCCCGGAGTATCTTCCCTATGCGATTAGCAACCGGTCAACAACTCGCCCCCGAACAATCTGGCATCCGAGCTTTTAAGACTCCTCGCTCGTCTCCGAGCTACCTACCGAGCCAAGCTTCCTCGGCTCCCCTGTTCAACTGAGAGCACGGAGCCTGAGCGCCTCCGTAACGGCTCCGTATAATTCTCCAAAGCGAGATCTCCGCCTCTCCACGTTCTACGTTGGCACGTCCTTCCATTAACGAGCGCATCCCGCTACTAATGGACGTATCCCGCCATTAATGGACGTATCCCGCCATCTACGCCAACGTGCCGCGGAGGAGTAACGGACGGCAAGAATCTCATGCCGATTCACCTCATGCGACCGCTATATAAACCCTCTCCACCAGATGACTCAAATAAGTGGAATTCATTCCAATACGCTGTTACCCTAACATTATTTCTCAGTACTTACTTGATCGTCGGAGGGTCCTACGGCGATTTTCCATCCCGGAACTTCCCTTGCAGGTAGCTCGGCATCAACAACATCCAACAATCCATTGAGATCCACACATCCAATTCTCATTCCTAATCTCAACTGTTCAGTACCGCTTATAGTAGATTCGACGGAGGACAACATCTAAGGGAGATTCCAACCTCCACCAAGACACTTTGTATTTACCTTGGTTATTTTCCCATATATCTATTTATTGATAAATATTATTCTTCATTGTAGGTTCGACCAAGTTATGTTTACTAGGTAAGAGAAAGATATGCGAGATAGGCCACTCGTATCTTTCTTATTTCAATAACTGATGCTTGTATCTGTAATTACGATCAGATGATTCAATTGATCAAGAATCGCATCATTTTGATTTATATTAGAACATAACTGAGACTATTACGTAGAAAAAACTAAAAGCATTTGTAGTTGAAGAGAAGGTAGGTTATTGCAGAATACCTGTTCAGAAGCGAAAAAAAAATCTTGGAAACGAAACGAAACAATAAAAAAGCATTAATTTTTTTTGGAAGCTTGTTAAAATAAATGAATTTTGCGACCTGGTTGCTAATGATGTTATGACCAATGGAAAAAACGTGTTAGAAAACAGTATATGGAAGCATGGCACACACAATTCACTAATTATGAAATCCTTCTTTATGAATAACAAGCTTAATGTATTGTGCAATGAGTCTTGCAATCTTTTCCTCCTTTTTCTTTCAAGCAAAGGTGAAGATTCAGCTTTGAAAATACATTATTATGAATTATACAATGAATCTCGAGAAACTTAACCTTATACAAGAATATGCTTATATGTGATGAAACCCTATATCAATACTCTCCTTAAGTGACATAGAAAATACCGACAGTAGCATTATTTTGATAACAAATAACTGTGTTGGTTAAGTTAATTTTGTAATAACCTAGAAAACTCCAGAAACAAGTATATTAAACCAAAGGAGAAGAAAAAAAATTCTCCTTTTATTACTCTAAATCAACAAGTAAGAGACATTAAATCAAAGATTAGAGTGCAGCAGAACCCCCTTCTCATATCTAAATCAACATGACTTCAATTACAAATAGGAGCTGTGAATAAGTTTATTACACTATTTGGAATTAGCTAAAATATAACCATAAACAACTCTATCCAATAAAACAATATAATTAATGTTTCCTAGCTATTCTGTGCTCCACACAGAATCCAAACTCTAATAAGCCGCTGATGGAGGGTATGATCTCCTTCAGATGGTGTCTTCCATCGATCTGTAGCGAGCGTTGTTGAACGGTTGAGATTTAAGTTGAAAACTGTCTCCTAGAGTGTGTGGATCTCAATGGGTTAAGTTTGAGGTGGAAGCTGAGCTACCTGCAAGTAAGTTCCGGAGTGGGTGACTACCGTAGGACCCTCCGACGATCAAGTTAGAGCCGAGGAATATTGGCAGAGTAGTGGCTTATTGGAATCAAAATTGTGTTACCTGAATCGTCTGAGAGAGGGGTTTTTATAGTTGTCGCATGGAGAGAGCAGGTGCGAGATCTTCGCCGTCAATTACACCCCTGACGTTACGCATGCGTGAATGATGTGATCCCTCCATTAATGACGGGATACGCTCATTAATGAGGGGATGCGCCAGCGTGGGACGCGGGACGTGGGCGGCGGTTATCTCGCTTTGGTGAGATACGCGGAACCGTTGCAGAAGCGCTCGGGATATGCGTTATCGTTTGATCGGGAGAGCTGGGGAGGCTTAGCTCGGCGGATGGCTCGGAGACGAGCCGGGAGGCCAAGGAAGCTCAGCTCTGCAATAGCTCGGAGGCGAGCAAAAGAGGAGGGGTGCAAGCTTGACTGCCAGATTGCTCGTGGGCAAGAGGTGGAGTGCCTATATTGATCTTACCTTGGTAGCTCTCAGGAGTCTAGTGGGCTGTCGCGGGTGACACGTCATTTTCCACGTGTCATGATCTGAGGAATTCTCACTTGTGAGCATCATCATTAGCCCCCACTCTCGTTCCGACCTATTTATGGGTCAGGTCGAGAATGGCCTGCTTGGTTTTTCTCGGTCCAGTCTGTTGCCGAGAATCATTAATGCGGATTTTCCGGGGTGACGTGGCGTGTGGCAGTTGCGTCGTTTCGATATTTGAACCCATGTGGCACCTCCCCTAGAGCTTGGATCGTTGCGCATATCTCCGATGATATCAGCGGATCAATGAAATGATTTAGCATTTAAAGAGAGTGCGCCATTTCGCTCGTCCGTCTGATGGGCTGCAGGCTACGTATCCTACGTGGCTTGGCGGACACGACAGGCTGTCGTTGTCACCTGCAACCGAAAGGACGTCCCCAATGGCCGATAGCCATGTGGAGCTCTGACGGCTGACAGGCGCGACGCTTTGTTTTGGCGGGAATCGATCTGGGCCGTTGGATGCTTTCTTTGGAGTGTATAAATAAAAGGGGACCCCCCTTGGGACAACACTTCCACCATAATTTACTTTCGTTGTCAAAAATTGCTCGACGTTCCTTCCTTTTAGATCAGATTACCTGTGTTTTTTCCTCGACGAGCCCATTCCTTTGAATCAGGTTAGATGCCTTCATTTGAGGAGTCTGTAGAAATAGTTGGGGTTGAGTCAGACGATGAAGCTCCAGTTCTTGGAGCCGAGTCTAGAGGGTCTTCCACCTCTTTGGCTGTAGATAGCCGAAAGGGTTCTCCTGCTGCTTCATCTGTGTCGGGCTCGTCCCATAAAGTCAGGGCTACCCCCGTTGCTCGCCTTCAGGCAGCAACAAGGGCCCCTAAGGTGCACATCGGTAACACTCGCGATACGCCCTTCATCCTGACGGATGTGGACGAGCTTACCGAGATTCGGGCTCGATTTCATATCCCCTCTAACTATTCGCTTCGTTTAGCTAGAGAGGGCAAACAGGCGGACCAAGTGCAGGGGAAGGAGATCGCTCTGTACTTGGAAGCATTCCGGGCAGGAATGTGTCTGCCTTTCTCAACCGAGCTATGCGGGGTACTTCGTTGCTTCCATCTTGCCCGGGCCAACTAGCTCCGAACTCATGGAGAATCCTCCTCGGATTTCTGGTCCGGTTGAAACTTGAAGACATCCCTTTCAGCTTGACCCTTCTTGTTTCTTTCCTCTGTTATAAGAATCACCCCGACACTGATAAGGACAAGCCGAGCTGGGTGTACTTTTCCTTCAAAAAACATAAGGGAGGGGTTTCCGGGTCGGGAGTAGTAGTCGTTCCTTCTTCAATTCATAAATGGAAGGAGAAGTTCGTATTCGTCGGGCCCACCCAAAGGCGAGGATTGGCCTGTGCTTACACAGTAGCACAGGGCCGACTGCCCGAGGGCAAAAACGTCATCCTCACCTGAGGCAAGGGTGGTGTCTTTGTGGGAGCCGATCCAACGGGCCGATGTCCCGCTTTTCAAGCAGGCTCTGAGCCGGGATGGGATCAGCCCTGCACGCTTTCTGGGTAAGTTAGGGCCATAGACGATCTATTTAGACTTTAATAAATTTATCTTGCCCTTTTCAGCGTTACTAACTCTTTTTGTGTATTCTCCATTTGCAGAACAAATGGACCGAACCAAGTTCCTAGCCACCAGGGCCGCGAAGTCTCAGAAGAAGACCGGGGGCGGAAGCTTATCCAGGCCCGGCCCGAGCTCGGCCCTGAAGCCAACTCCACCGACAAAGCCTTTCGCTGTGCCCCAAGCCCTGGAAGACAGCCGCGGGAGGAGCTAGAAGCATGCATGGAACCCGGCACCCCTGGGCGAGGGAGGAGGATGAGAAGGAACCCACCGACGTTCCCCTCAAAAGGCATAAAAGAACGGTCTCTCGGGTGCCCTCCACCGGAATTCCAGTGCAGGAGTGGGACTTTTTCTTCGGGGTGCCCTCGGGGCTCTCTGTCTCCGACAACCTGCTCTCCGACATGAAGTAAGCAGCCGGGGGAAAGATTCCCCGCGGGACCCTGAAGGCCCAGGTGGCATCCATTGCTCAGTAGGCGGTTCAGGTCGGTATCCGTTTTCCTTTAAGATTTTTCTTAAGTATTTTTTTTTCAGTTTGAACATTTCTAACCCCTTTTGCTGCTTTCCTCAAGTCCTTCACCACTGCGCCCTCATTGTCAATATGAAATCCGAGGAGATAGCCCCGGCCATGAAGAAGGCGGGAAAATCGTCCTCATGGGAGGAGGATCTGCGCCTTCATCTGCAGCGAGCGGAGGAGAAGATGGCCGCCCTCGAAGCTCGTGTGGTCACCGAGGAGCTAACAAATTCCAAGTACAATGAGTTTCACCGACTTCTGAGTGAATCCAACCTGGCCATCTAGGCTAAGTTGGAGGAGGTTGGCAACCTCTATAACACAATGAAGAAATCAAGGGATATCAGCAGGAAGGACACTCGGGTGGCGCTCGAGGAGATGAAGCTTGCCGAGGTTCAAGTGGTGAAGTCCGTGGAGAAGTATAAGGCGTCTGACTAGTTCTACACCGACCTCGCCGAAGCCTCGGCCATCGCTTAGCACGAGGCCCTCGATGCCGTCAAGGCGTCAATACCAGAGTTTTCAGATGGTGAGCTCCTCGCTAAGTACCCGTTCTTCAAGGACGTGCCGCAGGGGGCGGGCACCGAAGTGGTCGCAGAGGGAAAAGCAGTCCAAAAGACCGAAACCCCGGCTCCCAAGGACAGTGTCGAGTAGGGTGAAATCCCGGCAGAGCCCACGGCCTGAGCTATCTTCCCTTTGAAGTTTTTTTTTCTTTTTAAAATTTTGTATGACTCCAGGCATTTTCGTAAGGCTGAAGAGCCCAAAATATCTTGCACAAATTTGAAATATAAATAAAGTTGAGCTTATTTTCCTCTGCATAAATGTCTGTTTTCTGCATGAGCATTTTAGCTCGTCAGTCTTCTCCTCCCGCGAGTGTTAGGTCATAGGTCTATGCCAGGCTTTTTAGGTAACGATCACGCGTCGAGTGTAAGTCGAATAATAGCCAAGTGCAGAAAGGTCGTTACGGTACCCTCCCGCTCCCCGAAGTTGAGGTGGTGATCGTTCATTTAGGATGAATCAAAAGATATCCCAAGGCTAGGAAGATCGGTATCAGTCCATATCTCGGAGTCGAGGTGACTACCACGTGTTTTAGCATGAGTAGAAAATCAGCCAAGTTAGAATAGGTCGGCCATAACTGATTCTTCCTCAATGTTGGTCCTAGATTCATATTTTTGTAGGGTAGGAATCTACCCCTCAAAGATTAGCCGAGCAGGAATCTGCACGGTAGCCTTTGTAGGAGGGCTTTAGATCCTTAGCGTTGATGGATAAGAAGCTGCCGGCTAGGGATGGGCCGGGCAGGGAAACTGCTCGGTGGCCTCGTTAAGAGGGCTTTGGATCCTTAGTGTAGATGGGTAGGAAGCTACCCGCTAGGGATGGACCAGGCGGGGAAGCTGCTCGGTGGCCTCGAGAGGAGGGCTTTAGATCCTTAGCGTAGATGGGTAGGAAGCTACTCGCTAGGGATGGACCGGGCAGGGAATCTGCTCGGTGGCCTCGAGAGGAGGGCTTTAGATCCTTAGTGTATATGGATAGGAATCTACCTGCTAGGGATGGACCGGGCAGGGAAGCTGCTCGGTGGCCTTGAGAGGAGGGATTTAGATCCTTAGCGTAGATGGGTAGGAAGTTACCCGCTGGTGACTTTGAACGTACACTTAGCTGGATTCAGCTTCATTCTGTACTTGCGCAGGACGTCGAATGTCTCCCCGAGATCTTTGGTGTGCCCGTCCGACGAAGTTGATTTTACGAGCATATCGTCGACGTAGACTTATATGTTCCTCCCGATCTGCGGTTTGAATAGTTTGTTGACGAGGCGCTGATACGTGGCCCCAACGTTTTTGAGACCGAAGGGCATCACTTTGTAGCAGTATACCCTCCGATCTGTGGTGAACGCGGTAAGCTCTTCATCTGCCGTGTTTATCCGGATCTAATTCCAGCCGGAGAAAGCATCCATGAATCTAAGTAATTCGTGGTCGGCCGAGCTGTCCACTACCTGGTCTATCCGAGGGAGGGGATAGTTGTCTTTAGGGCAGGCTTTGTTCAGGTCTGTGAAATCGACGCACATGCGCCATTTCCCATTCGCCTTTTTGACCATGACCACGTTCGCCAGCCAATCCGAGTAGTCAAGATTTCTAATGAAGTTGGCCGTGAGCAATCGATCGACCACATCCTTAATCGCCTTTTGCTTGGTAGGCGCAAAACTTCGCTTCTTTTGTCGGACGGGTTTGGCCTTTGGGTCGACTCTGAGACTGTGTGAGATAATTTTAGGGTCAATCCCGGGCATGTCCGCCGGTGTCCAGGCGAATACGTCTGAATTTCCTCGGAGGAAGCGGATCAAGTCTTCGCGACGGTCTTCTGTCAAAAGAGAACCAATCTGAATAGTCCGTCCATCGACCTCCTCGATGAGGGGGTCTTCTATCAACGCTTCTATCGGGGCTCCTCGGATGTATTTCTGGTCGTCATGTGTATCTAAAGACCCTTGAAAATCAGACGCGTCTTCCCAATTTTTGACCTGCCCTCTGGCGGAAGATGTCGAGGCAAGGCAAATCTTGGCGATCTGCTGGTTCCCATAGGCCCAGCCTATCCCCCTTGATCCAATGGAAATTTGATCACAAAGTGATAGGTTGATATTTGAGCCCGGAGGGCATTCAATGTAGGGCGTCCTAGAAGAATGTTATAAGAAGAAGGCACCTTGGCGATGAGGAAGTTCACCGGTAGGGTTTGCGTGCGACCCGCTTACCCGATGTTGAGGACGAGGGTGACCGTTCCCTCGACCGTGATGGAGTGGTTGGTGAACAAAGAGAGGACATGGGAGGTCAGCTGTAGGTCGGATGGTCCTAGCCTCATACACTGGAAACAATCGTAGAACAAGATATCCGCTGAGCTACCTGAATCAACCAATATCCTCTGTACCTCATAATGGTGGACCAGGGCTGTTATCACGAGGGGGTCATTGTGAGGCAGCGATATACCGTGGAGGTCTTCATCGGAGAAGATGACGGGCTCGTCTTTCCTACACCTCTTTTGGGTTGGATCGCTTACACCTTCGACTGGAAGGAGGTGGTGATTTCCGCTAGTTTCTCGAGTGGGACCCGAGGTAACGACCATGGTTTGGCCGATCGTTAATTCCCCGGGGGCGATCGGTTCTCTTTGTTCTCTTTCCGCCTGCCGTTTGTCCCTTAGGTACTTCGCCAAGTGGCCAGAGCGGATCAACTCCTCAATGTAGTCGCGGAGCTGTTTGCTGTTCTCGGTCAGGTGCCCTTGTGTCCTATGGAAGGCGCAGTAAGGGCCACGTAGACGTTTTCCCGCCTTCTGGGTAATTGGCGGGAGCTTAAAGAATCTTTCGCCCTTCGCTTCCTCCAACAGCTCGGTCTGGGAGATTTTAAGAGGAGCGTACTCCTGAAATTTCGGGGAGTAAGGTTTTGGTCGGTCAATCCTCTTTTTATTTTCTCCGCCGCTCTTCTTTTGGTCGGCTTGGTCGCCTCTGGGAAGATTTGAGTTCACCTCCGATTCGAGTTGGATCTCCCTCTGGGCCCAAGCTTTTACTTTGGCCATGGTCTTAGGTTGCGGTAATGCAAAAGAGTGGAGCCACTCTTTGTGCCTAAGACCCGATCTTAGTGCGGTGATAACCGTCTCATCGCGGTGCTCGGGGACCTCGAGAAGAGCAGCAAGTGACATATCCCTTATAGGATTCTTTGTCCCCCCACTTTACGGTGAAGAGGTAATCGACCGTCCTCTTCTGTCGTCTGGTCTCGACGAAGTGACTGAGGAACTGGGTGGCCAGCTCATCAAAGGTCGAGATGGAGAGGGGTGCCATCCCCCGAAACCAGTCCCGACCTGCCTGGATTAGGGTGGTGGGAAAAGCGCGGCATTGAGTTACGTCCAAGTTATCTTAGAAGTTCATGCCCGCTGTAAATGCGTCCAAGTAATCTTTTGGGTCGGACTTCCCGTCAAAGAGCGCCACCTTGGGCGGCTTGTTCTTGGATGAGACACGTTCAGCCAGCAATTCCTCAGTGAAGGGCTTCATGAGAGAATCCACGGAATACCTAGCCCCTTCGCCGGACAGATGGTCGTCTCGCGGTATGCCCTCGATCTTCTTTTTGATGGCATCGAGTCGGTGGTGGTAACCCGAGGATTCAGCATAGTCGAAGCGGCGACTGTCCCCACTCTTGGTCTGCGCGATGGTGTGTGTTTGATTCCATTCTATCCGATTTCTCAGATCCTTAGGCGAGGTTCTTCTCGGGTAGTTCTGACGTGCACCTCTGCGGCTTTGACATGAGTGGGGGCGTCGGTCATGCCTGGAAACAGGCAAGCTGACCGACATCTCCTCAGAGAGTGTGGGCGCACGTCGGACTTCGGGGCGATGGCCCAGTCTTCCCCGAGACCAGGGTATGGAGCCTTCTGAAGCCCAGCGGGTCATGGAATCATGGCCCGCGTGTGGGCCGTGGTTGTCGGAGGTGGCATGCCGGCGCTTGGTGGCGCTGAAGGGAGAGTGGGCAACGGCCCTTCTACGTGCGTTGTTGTCTGAGGGGAGGAACCGCGATCTGGTGAGCAAGGCCCATAGCCTAAACTCGGACGAGGGTGTCCACCATCGATGTGAGTCTGTCGATTCGAGCCGATAAGACATTGATGAGGTTTGGAGGGGGGAGGAACCGCTAACGCCTCCGTTGTATGGGGGGCGTGGCGGCTTGTGTTGGGATCATCGCGGCTTTCGCTTGCTATTAGGTCGAGGGCGGAAGATCAACTTCGATGGGTGGAAGAAATTTTTGATTCATTCCCACAGACGGCGTGTTTAGTCGAAAATATTGCACTTTTGATATAATATTTTCCCTACTTTTGATAAATATTTAAAGGTGTTTATTATAAATATAGAACATATGTGGGTTTATCTGCAAAATACTCTTTATCATGTGTTTATATATTATAATTAATATTATGAAGTAAAATATATGCATATAATAATTATATAATATTTTTATTATGCATATCATATCAAATAATCTTAATCAAATTTCTTAAACATTTATTGCCATATAAAAAGATGAAGATACTATCTCTGGTTTAACAAATATTACTAATATTATTCATGGAGATATTGTACAGATTTAGCTCCGATCGGGAGATCGAGATATTCGAGATGTCAGGATCAAAAGCTGCCAATAAAATCGTAGAATCAATACTGGCAGAGACTCAAGAAATATTTAAAGAATCCAGGCATTGAAGAATTCTCCACGTGTCATCATGAGAAAGCACCTAAAATTTGGAACCTTGATCTCCCCAAACCGTCGTCCTTCCGCGGCCAATAGGCACAATTCGCGGTGGATCCGCGACCATTTAATGGCCGTAGAATCTGAAATTTTGGGAGTTCAATCGTGATTGCATATCTTAACCTATGAAGCAAACCATCATCTTTAACATGAAGCAAATCACTGTCAAGAACAAGAGATCCACGACAGATCCGCGATTCGACGTGAATATCGACGGAACATATACTTCCTATGAGGCAGAGATCGAGAGCAACTTTTTCTTGTAATCTAAATTCGAAGGCTTTGTACTTGTAACGTTGATTAATAAAGATAGATCATTTGCTTAATTATTTCACATTTATATTCTGCATTTAAATTCTGCATTATGATTTCCTTCTCTATCCTTTCTTCTTCTCCTCAAAAC
Source organism: Agapanthus africanus (assembly GCA_030015575.1). Lineage (NCBI taxonomy): Eukaryota > Viridiplantae > Streptophyta > Magnoliopsida > Asparagales > Amaryllidaceae > Agapanthus > Agapanthus africanus. The sequence continues at coordinate 462,537,751 of CM057347.1, forward strand.
ATGCGTGAGTAATTTTGCGCTTGCTAGGGTTCATAGGATTAGGGTAGATTAATGGATGATAAAATCTCTTAACTTCTTTTACATATTATAGAGTTTATAAATTTTAGCAAAGTAATTGTTAACATTCTTATCGGGCGCGCTATCAATTTATTGATAGTCTCGACCGTGATTTGAGATTTGATTAACAATTGTTTTGATAAAGGTTAGACATGAATAGAGATCAATGCAAGGATAAGGGTTAAGAGGGGGGAAACCCTAGTTTCTTCCGAAAGAACCTTAATCCACATTCATCACTATCGATATAGTTTTAAATCTATTAAAAGATAAAAGGAGTCATGTTTAATTAATCATCCATTACTACTAAATTCTATGAACCTTACAAGCCTCTTTTTTTTTATAGATTCTACATCCGTATATCTACAACCAATCACCCTTTCTTTCAATCAACTCGTCTAAAGTATGTAAAAGATTCGACGTTTTCCTAAGGACGACCCGTACTCATCTCGGCTAGCTACACGCGACATCGTTATTGATTGCGGTAACTACAAACACTTTTTCACATCAATCAAATGGTGCCGTTGCCGGGGATACGTGCGTAATTTTTTTTCTTGCTATTCGGGTTGAATTCTTATCCGATCCATAAAATAAAAAAAATTAAAAACAGCAAATTGTATATTTGTGCGACTTTTTGCGAGAGAATCTGGAGTCACGAGAACGAGGAATTTGAAATTCAGAGACTTTCAAAGAGGACCAGAGGAGCAAAGGAGGTACTGTAGAAAAATTTGGCAGAAAATCCTTCCATTGCACGGCGAAACCGCGGCAACAAGGTAGTTTTGGCGGCGGAACTGCGGTGGCCTTGGAGAATTGTGCTCCCAAATTTTTTTGATATATTCCTCATATCTTTCTCTCTCCTCTAGAAATCCGATAATTTGATTTTCTGCTGAATTCTTGCAAAATATCGCCGCTCAAAAATCTTCTGCGTGTTTTGATATTGGTTTGTTTGTGCATATTTTAATACGGACTTTAAGGGGCAAAACTAAAATTCAGATTAGGTGGGGATTTCATCACCCTTCCTAGGACCTACAAATCACAAAACAAATATCTGCATAACCCTACATTAATTAAAAAAATATCTATACCAAGACTCTAAGGACCGTCGCGCTCATTTAGGACAGAGAAGGGTCGTGGGCAATCTATCGCTTATCCGCATCTCTCTTGTGGTGTCTAGACAAGTGTGATTAAGGCAAGTGGTTACTTAATTAGGCCCGCTATTTTCGGTGATTCGTATAGCAGATACCTCCCACTTACCCGGCACTTACCTCGATACAAGAGCGATAAAGAGGTGGTAGAGGATTGACCCTGCGACTTGTCCTTTAGAAGTCTAGGAGCGGTATAGTGCTTGACCTAGGTGACCGTAGTTCTAGGGTTGATTATGCATTTTTGTGATTCGTCGAGTCAAGCCTCACGTCCGACACTTTTTCAAAACAAACCATTTAAACCGTTCTCATACATGCTTCCACGTACGCTAAACCCGCTTAGTGCATGATCGGCTCGACACGGGATTCTAGTACCCGTCTTATCTGCGTTTCTGCTATCGACTCCGAAGTCGGTACTTCTTCATCTCATTTTTCCCCTCCACCCGCCACAACGATCGAGATGGACGGTTCTCCATCAGATTTTGCCAACACACCCCTGCCACCACCCGTAGGTGCGCAGAATACACCGCACATCTCTTTCCAAGAAAGATGCTGCCCGATACGCGGTCCCCTTTCTACTTGTCTATCTATTCCACCAGCCAATGGAGATAATTTTGAAATTAAACCCCACTTCATCAACCTATTGCCCAAATTTCACGGGCTTGAGTCTGAAGATGCATACATTTTTATCATCAAATTCGAAAATGTGTGTGCAATGATGGGCACTACACAACTTTCTATGGATGTTATGAGATTAGGTTTTCTCCCTTTTACCTTGTGCGACCTAGCAGAAAAATGGCTTTATAGCACTGCCGCACATTCTATCACCAAATGGGACGAATTCGTTATAGCATTACTTAAGAAATTTTATCCCAATCACAAGACTGACCATGTTCGAAGCGAGATTAACCAGTTTACCCAACTTCCTAACGAACCACTCTGAAAATGCTTTGAACGGTTCAAGGATCTTCTTCTACAATACCCCTATCACGAAATTGATATATGGCAACTTTGCCGAATTATATATGAGGGTGTTAATCCTGCCACAAAACAGATGCTTGAAACCATTTGTCAATGCCATTTCATGTCAAAACACGATGGCGAAGCATAGCAATTCCTGAAAGATCTTGCTGAACAAACTTTACAGTGGGAAAGAGTTAGACCAACATCGTCTAGGGGAGGTATCTATCAACTCGATGTTTCCATCGCAGTAAAAGCCGAAATGGCCGCGATACAAAGAAAACTCGAAGCTATAGAAACCAAAGTCTCTTTAGCCTCCCTAAACTAGGTTACGCTTCCCAAAACCGTGTGTGATTGTTGTTCCGACCCATCACACTTAACGGAAGAATGTCCTTTGAGTCCACCGTTTCAAGGTCAATAACAAATTAATACTACTTTTTAGTAACGATTTAGAAACGATCCTTATTCTTCCACATACGGTCAGGGATGGAGGAATCATCCTAATTTTGCTTGGAACCAAAACCAAACTCAAAATCAAAACCAGTTCCCAAACAACTATCAAAGGCTTCCCCCACAGCAACAACAACCACCACAATCGAGTCAGCACCCCTTTCAACCGCAAACTTTTCAAAATCCGGCCAACAATTTTGCACCTTATAATTATTCTTTCCAAACGGCCAGACCAATAAAACCTCTGCACTGGAACGTAACTTAGAAACGTTCATTAACCAATCTACACCAATAGCTAATTTAACATCTTTTATCCAAACGTTATTGCAGCACACTGCTTCCCACGGTGAAAACATAAAATCGATAGAAGGACAACTTGCATAGTTAAATGCCGCGATGAGTGAGAGAGAGAAAGGGAAATTTCCATCTCAAGCTCTACCGAATCCTGGCCACTCACAAATTCATAATGTGTGTGCCGTAATCACATTGAGATCGGGAAGAGTGTTGAATAACCAAGTGGGTGAACAGGTTGATGATGATGAATCAATTGATACCCCGGTTTCTACTTCTACTCCTCCTTCGGATAATCCAACAACTTCTTCCGAGCCTATTCTTCATTTTCCACTAGGCTCGAACACTCAGTCCACTTTCTTGAGTCAACCTAAAACGATCCCAACTTCAATTCTGGGATTTATTCCATCTCCACAAACTTCTCCACAAAAGTTGGACCAAATCCTTATCGATAAAGCTTCTTATCCAAACAGGTTAAGGGGCAACAACCAAGTCCACAAACGGAGAAGATTGTGGAAATTTTAAGCAAGTTAATATAAATTTTCCTTTCCTAGATGCAATCCAACAAGTTCTGTCCTATGCAAAAATTTTAAAGGACTTGTGCATCAGGAAAAGGAAAATTCAAGTACCTAAAAAATATTTCCTAGCGAGTAATGTGAGCACTGCTTTTACCCAACAAATACCCAAGAAACGAAAGAACCCCGGGAGTCCTACAATATCTATTTCTATTGGGGGTAATAATATCAATCGTACTCTATTCGATTTAGGTGCTAGTGTTAACTTGCTTCCATAGTCTGTCTATGAGTAGTTAGGTATCGGAGAGTTGAAACCTGCGCATTGCACTCTTCGGATAGCCGATCGATCTATCACGCAACGTAGGGGTGAGTTAGAGGATGTGTTAATCAAACTCGGGGAATTTATATTTCCTGTGGACTTTATAATTATTGATACACAGCCTGTAGCAAATCCACGGAACCAAATCCCGGTGATTCTAGGTCGACCTTTTCTAGCGACTTCCAACGCAATAATCAATTGTCGTAACGGTTCTATGAACCTATCTTTCGGGAAGATGTCAATTAAGCTTAACATTTACAAGTTGGGAAGTGAACCCTTCGAATCCTATGCTCATGTATGTTCTGTCGAAACGATAGATTCCGACAGTAGCGAACTTGAAGAGCTTCACGATACTTATCTAGACTCCACTAGTGCGTTAATGTTCGATCCTGCTATTTTTTAGGACCCTTCTTTCGACAAGTCCACACCCAAGTTCGAATCCTTTGGCTTATCGAATAAGTTAGTCGAGTTGTCCGGGTCAACATCTAACGTTAAATATGAACCTTTTACAGAGTCCGAGGATCATACCTTTCTTTCCGATAAGATTATCATTCGGAATATCGATGAAAACTTTGAAGACATTTTCGCCGAAGAACTCGTATTCCTAGAAAATATGAGAGTTGTGATGAATCAACCCCAAAACAAAAAGGTTGAACCGCCACCCCTTCTCCTTATCAAGAACGAGAATGCGAGTAATCCATAATTATTGTTTCTTCTCTACAAATCGAGACGTAAACCCGTTTTATTACACTTCTTATCTCCTCCCCACTTCTTCACGTCTATAGGTGACATGATCTTCTACCAATTTTGGTGTTACATTGATAAAATATTTGAATGGTTGGTGTTGGCTTTTGATCTTTATAAAACTTTATATTGACCAATAACTTTACCACCCCTCTTTATAATTTTAAAATACTTAAGACTGTTTTACTCAAGTTTGGGGGAGGGGACAAAATTATATTTTGGCTCTTGAACAAAAAGAATTTTCTTTATTGTGAGCCAAAAATAAGTTTGGGGGAGAATTTCACTGTCATTATTTCTTGTCCTCTTTAATAACTTTTCCTCCCAAGTCTACAGGTTTTTCTTTGCTTCACAGATGACATCAGTGAAGACACTGCTGCAAAAAGGTTTGGGGGAGGTTTGTGCCTATTCACGCATCATTTTGCATTATACTACATAAAAGCACAAAAAAATTTATTGATAATAAAAGTTTGAAAGTGAAAAATTACATATGAAAGATAGAAATAGTTTGAGAAAAGCAAGAAAGTTAGATGTTTTCTTAAACGAAACTATTAATAAGTAGTTATGAGCCGTTGTCCCAAGGGTTAGTAAGATGAAGGGAATTACTAATATAAGAATAAAAATAAGTCTGAAAAATAGTCCATATTCTTGAGGTCAAACATTTGAACGTTGATACCCTACTATACGCACTTGCAGATATCTTGAAACTTTGGATAGTAGGGGATATCTTGAAATGCTCTTTTCTAAAAGCCTTAGTATAAAAGAAAATAAATATACAAACAAAATAAAAATATAAATAAAAAATGGTGAAGAAAAATGAACACTGGTTTTGTAATTGCTTAAGGCAGCATAAAAAAAAATATAGCGAGGGTGTTTTATCACCTAGTGCGTTAGACCAACTGGTTTGGGAGCCACTGCTAAGCCTTATATGCTGCAAGACCAGAAAATTGCTAATTACGCCTAAATGAATGAGCACATTTAGTAATTGGTCGGTTAGTATCTCAGGAAGTATTAACGGTTGCATGAAGAATGTGTGAGCAATTCCATCTAAAATATTCACCGACTAAAAAGTACTAAGGAAGATGAATAAGAGTATGATAGCTTGAATTGAATTCTCTAAGGGTAGGGATGTCTTTTACACACACGTAGGGGTATATGATCGATGTTTGAAAGAAAGGTAGGGAGAAAGACTAAAGGCGATGTTTTATTGAGGGATGATGTGATCTCTGACATCTTTTCACGACCATTAAGATAGGGCTTGTTCCCCTCCGAAAGACGGTGACGACGACGTGAGGACGTCTAGGCCTGAGATTCGGGGCAGATGCTATATGGTTTTATCCGTCCACCTCTCCGAAGATGCCAAGTTGATTTATGACACCGTGTATCGGAGTTTTAGACGGATGCGGCCGATGTAGCATACTTCATCAGATTCCCCCTCGCTTGAGGGGTTTTTGATTGTGGGGACGCTTTTCCCTGCAGGCGCAAGCCCCTGTAGTTAATTATGCTACCGCATCGCGGTAACAACTTTCTCCTTCTCCAGAATTTCACTTCGTATCGTGGGTGTTTGTTTTGTTTGTGGTTGCCCGTGGATTGTATACGGAGACTGAGTAATGTCGTCGCCCGTAGGACGTAGATTAGTCCAAATCCGTATTTACTTAGATTTGGGTTTGGTATTTTTAGTTTAAGGATACGTTAGCCATATTGAGGCTAAGATCAACTTAAACGTTCGTTAAGGATACATTAGTCCTGTTTGAGACTAGGATCGGCTTAACGTGGTGATCCATTTATTATATGGCCGTCAGGACTCGTCACCTCTCTGACGTTATTGAAGAATTACAACGATAGGTGTTCAGAGGAGTTTAGAGATGTACCCTTGAACCAAAGTTGATTTGGAGTTTTATAGTCCATTTGAATGTTTAAGGATTCGTTAGCCGTATTTGGGGATAAGATCGACTTAAACGGGACCATTTAGATCCGGCAAAAGAGCATTTGGAGGCTCTATTATTCCAGTTTAGGGACGTAGTGGTCCATGTTCCAGTTTAGGGACGTGGTGGTCCATCGCCAGTTTAGGGACGTGGTGGTCCATAATTAGTTTAAGGACGTTTCGGTCCGTCGCCAGTTTAGGGACGTGGTGGTCCATTATTAGTTTAATGACGTTTCGGTCCGATATTAGTTTAAGGACGTCTTGGTCCGATATTAGTTTAGGGACGTTTCGATCCAATATTAGTTTAAGGACGTTTCGGTCCATTATTAGTTAAAGAACGTTTCGGTCCAATATTAGTTTAAGGACGTTTCGGTCCAATATTAGTTTAAGGACGTTTCGGTCCAATATTAATGTGTGGTCGTTGGGACCCGTCACCTCTCTGACGTCGTTGAGGAATTACAACGATAGGTGTCAGAGGAGTTTGGAGATGTACCCTCGAACCGGATGTAAATTGATTTAGGAGAGCAATCTTGCTCAGTCAATTTAATTTGAGGACTTATGGCCATGATTGGGCTAAGTCCAGTTGAAAATGTTCAACATTTTATTTGCTTTTGCATTGCATTTCTTTTTATTTTTATTTGGGTTCTACCCATAAAGGATGCAGAGCATCAATTTGTTTTGGGCTCTGCCCATTTATAAATGATGCAGAGCATCAATTTTACTTGGGCTCTGCCCTTTTTATTGCTTTGCAATTTATTTTGGCCTGTTAGGTCTTTTCGACTTGGGCCTGGCCCTTTAGCAAAAGAAAGGCATTGCATTCTTAGGCGCTTTGCGCCAATCAAAGAGCGCAAGCGCTTGTGGTGACGACACGTATCATGCAAGCGCAGTGCGCTGTGCTAGTGCGCTGCGCTTGCGCTGCTGACACGTGGCGCACTCTGGTGAGTTGCGCCAATTACAGAGAGCAAAGCTTTATCTTAAAGCGCATGGCGCAAGTAGTTCAGATGCCGACATGTGGCGCTCTCCCAAGAGCGCAACAGCGCAGTTTGCAAGTGTAAGGCACTATAAATTTGAGAATCTTTTAGATTCAAGAACCAAAGGTTCATAACAGAAGTGCAAAGCACTGTTTGCTTTCTTGATCTAATTTAGATCAAAGAAAACAAGTTTCTCTTGTTTTTCTTATCTCAGATAACCAGAGGTTCATAAAAAAGTGCAAAGCACTATTTTTATTTGTTCTTTTATTGAAGATCATTGATCTTGTTCTTAGATCAATGATCTATTAGAAGAAATTCTTCTCTTTTAAAGGTTTTTACCTTTTTTCCTCTTGAGATTTCTTCAGAGTTCTCTCTATTTAAAAATTTTGATTTCTCACCAAAATGTTGATGCCTTTGAATTGAGGTCTGGGGTCTTTTTTATAGTGCCCATAAATTAGTTAAATTTGTTAAAGAGATTTTTCTCTGAGTGATTTGGGGAATTTTCCCCACCGTTGTATTTTTAATACAAGGTCTTCTGTTTTACAGAAGAAAATCTTCTTGTTTTAACAAGAACAGAAAAATTTCTTTAAAATCTTAATTCTGTTTGGCGCAAATGCCCCAGCGCATGACACGTGTCACGCAGCGCACAGCGCAACACAACTGCGCTGAAAGGTGTCGCGCAGCGCACAGCGCAGCGCCACTGCGCTAGCGCATCTGCGCTGACACGTGTCGCGCAGCGCAGTGGTTGCGCAACTGAAGTACTGCTTCCTTTAATTTTGCTTTAAATAGAGGTTTGCTCTGATTGGGCGCGCCTTCTTGGGCGCTGCGCTGACGTATCAACGCCTGACACGTGGCGCGTTGCACCCGAGATTTGAAGCGTTGCTTTAATTAATTAAAATTTGAATTTTCAACAGAGCTTTGCTCTGATTGGGTGCGCTGCCTTGGGCGCTGTGCTCCCTGCGCTAACGTGTCTGATTTTGACACGTGTCGCTCTGCGCGCAGCGCAGGAGATCTGAAGCGTTGCTTCATTTATTTTAACTTTAATTCTCACTTTAATTTTCAAGACGGAGCTTTGCTCTGATTGGAGGAAAACAGAAGCATTGCTTCTTTTCCCACATTGGAATTTGAACAGAGATTTACTCTGATTGGGATAAACAAATGCCCCTCCACCGTTGTGCTTACGTGGCCCCAAACGCAAGCGCAACGGTGGTAGGATTCCAACCGTTGCGGCAACTTTTGGAAGTTGAAAGGGCACTTGATGCCTATAAATAGGACCCTTGTCCTACACAGATGATTACCATCTTTAAGATTTTTATTTTCAAAAACTTCAGAGCTTTGCTCTTGCCTTCGAGAACTCCTTGAGTTAGATTTTCTTTAACAGAAACTATTTAAGTAAGAATTAGTCTTGACTTAAATCAATTTTAATTAATAGAGCTTTGCTCTCATAGATTTTTGATCTAAAGAAAACCCTTTTGGGGTTTCACCAAATAGAGCCTTGCTCTTAGGAATTTGTTTCAGGGTTTCTTAACCCATGAACAGAACCTTGCATCTTTGGCAAAACACAGATCTCTTTGATCTAAAGAAAGATGAACTCTTAAGAGTTTGGATAATGAAAATTAAAAAATGGAGTTTTGTATTTAATGGATTATATCATTAATAGTAATGATCTCAGAGTTCTCGGGGGATCTCTTTAAATTTCCTTTATTATTGAATTTGATAGGCGTCACCCCTCTTTGTAGAGCATTGCTCTTGAGGAGTTTTAACTTTCTGTGTCCCTCCTTTTCTTATCGCTAATCTTCCATTGATGTTTCCTCCAGGCATTATGGCGGTGCGTCTATACAGTTTGCACGAGTTCATCACCTACGAGGATATCCACGCACAGGGCCGTCATCAAAACCAAGAGTTCACGGATGCCCAGTGTGCAGCGGTCATGGGTCGTCTGAACGCACGTGTTGGTTGGCTGCTCCCTCGCTGCTCTGCTCTCTTGAAAGTCGTGTTGGGAGCAATTTGGAGGGCACTTCCGGGGTTTCATGAGGCCCTACCGCTCAATGCGTTGGATGATGCTGAAGACAAGGTGCATTCAGTGTACCTGTCGGGGCTGATCTCGAAGAAGCGGCGGGATAGCCTCATTAACATCCTACATCAAATTTTTCAGTAGACGACGATAGTCGCTGCTTAACGAAGGCTGGGGGGCTTGCCGAGGATCTTGACACACAGGAGCGCGAGAGGCTGCGCACAAGAATAATCAGAAAGGCCAGAAGAACTCCGGATGGCCTTACTTTTGATTTCCTCAATCCGTGCCCCGGATCTGAGATTATTCCATTGTAATAATATTTCTCGTTTATTGTTTTATGATTGTAACAATTTTTGGCTATATTAATGGAAAAACTTTATCCCAGCTTGTCTTATTTTTCGTTCTGAGTCTTTTGCCTATGCATGAATGAGTGTGTCTCGAACGCTTGTAAATCGGATGTTCTTTTGTCGCTTTCTTCTTTCTCTTATTATCAGCATGTTGACTTGATAAACATAATTGGCAGATAACTTAGTTTTTTTTCAAAAAGATAGCGATGGCTTAGGCCGTAGGCTCGGATCTGCCGCCTAAGAATTTTCAACTCTATGAGCCGTGAGGGTCTCATAGAGACTTTTCTTCCTACGGATCGAGAGGATCTCGTAGGTGGGTTTTCTCCTTAGGAATCGTGAGGATTCCTAAGTGTGCTTTCTCTTGTAAGTCGTAAGGATCCTATAAGAGAATTTTTCCCTCTTACGAGTCGAGAGGATCCGTAAGCGGTTGTTTCCCTCCTTGTCGAAACTCGACTTTGGAGAGTGAGACCCGTGAATAGTATGCAAGAGACCGTTTTAGATTGACTTGCAGGGTCCCATTGTTCAGGAAGCAAGTTTTTTAGTCCCTGCTGCCTGAGGCTTCATCTTGCAAGTTGAGACGAATCGGGAATTTTCCGCGGAGACACTGGTTTCTCTGCGAGCCGACGCGAATCAGGAGGTTCTCGTCAAGGATTGTTTGTTTCCCTGAGTTGAGGTATTTGCTAAGGATTATTTGTTTCCTTAGCGTCAAGGATTATTTGTTTCCCTGGGGTTGAAAAGAGTCGAGAATTTCCCACGGAGGCACTGGTTGCTCTGTGAGTCGACGTGGATCAGGAGGATCTCGTCAAGGATTGTTTGTTTCCCTGAGTTGAGCTATTTACCAGGGATTATTTGTTTCCCTGGTGTTGAAACGAATCGAGAATTTCCCACGGAGACATTGGTTGCTCTGCGAGTCGATGCGAATCAGGAGGCTCTCGTCAAGGATTGTTTGTTTCCCTGAGTTAAAGTATTTGCTAAGGATTATTTGTTTCCCTAGCGCCAAGGATTATTTGTTTCCCTAGGGTTGAAACGAGTCGAGAATTTCCCACGGAGGCACTGGTTGCTCTGCGAGTCGACGCGAATCAGGAGGCTCTCGTCAAGGATTGTTTGTTTCCCTGAGTTGAGGTATTTGCCAGGGATTATTTGTTTCCCTGGTGTTGAAACGAATCGAGAATTTCCCACGAAGACATTGGTTACTCTGCGAGTCGATGCGAATCAGGAGGCTCTCGTCAAGGATTGTTTGTTTCCCTGAGTTGAGGTATTTGCTAAGGATTATTTGTTTCCCTAGCGTTGAAACGAGTCGAGAATTTCCCACGGAGACACTAGTTGCTCTGCGAGTCGACGCGGATCAGGAGGCTCTCGTCAAGGATTGTTTGTTTCCTTGAGTTGAGGTATTTGCCAGGAATTATTTGTTTCCCTGGTGTTGAAACGAATCGAGAATTTTCCACGGAGACATTGGTTGCTCTGCGAGTCGACGCGGATCAGGAGGCTCTCGTCAAGGATTGTTTGTTTCCCTGAGTTGAGGGGTTTGCCGAAGACACTGGTTTCTTCGGAGTTGGGATGAATCGTTGAGGTTTGGCTTCGTTTTCTGGCGGAGCCTGTTGGGAAAGTAAGGTTCCCTCTTTGTTTGCGCCCTTGGATTGTATACAGGGATCGATGTGATCTTAACTGTAGGGCCAAAGTTTTATCATCATTTTATTTTATTTTATTTCCGCGATACTCTATCATTTCAGCTTTTATATCGCGAAGGTCGCGATTGCCCAATCATTTCGGCTATTTTTCGCGGTGCCTAATCATTTCGGCTGTTTATTTCGTTTTTACTCGCTGCTTTTTATTGCGAGTTGCCCAATCATTTCGGCTATTTTGCATGCATACATTTTTACTTGCTGCTTTTTATTGCAAGTTGCCCCATCATTTCGGCTATTTCATATGCATGTGCGGCCTACTGGCTTTTCGCCGTAAACCTGAAATTAGACACCGATTTCGGCATCAGCACCGTTACAACTGGGATATTACCAGGAGCGAATCATCATTTGCCTCTGCCGATGTTGACCAAAGGTGGCTTAGCGACCAGGGTTAGGGTCCTGTTGACTAAGGATTTTGACTTCGTGAGCCGTAAGGGTCTCACAAAGTTATTTCTCCCTATAAATCGTGAGGATCTTGTAGGTGTATTTTCTCCTTAGGGATCGTGAGGATTCCTAAGTGTTTTGTTCCTCTGTAAGTCGTAAGGATCCTACAAGAGGATTTTCTCCTCATAAATCGAGAGGATTTACAAGGTTTGTTCACCATGTGAACGTATCCCCAGTCACGGATGGGACTTGGTCAGGGAAATGTTTATTCGCGCCTGTGGATTGTATACAACAGCCCGTATTGGACCACTTGTAGGGCAATATCGAAAGTTGTGGGGGTTGCTTAAGCACAGGTTTAGGTCTCTGTAACTTAAGACTTTCAAATCTTATGAGCCGTGAGGGTCTCATAAGAGAGTTCTCTTTACGAGTCGTGAGGATCTCGCAAGTGTATTTTCTCCTTAGGAATCGTGGGGATCCCTAAGTGTGTTGCTCCCTTGTGAGTCGTAAGGATCTCACGCAGGTGGTTTTTCCTTACAAGGTCGAGAGGACCCTATAAGTGTCTTTTACCGAGGTTGCGCCCTTTCGGGTTTTCACAAACACTCGCCGGTAGTCCTGCTGTTTTTACTCACGGAGCCCTTTCGGGTTTTCATCCGTGCTCATTTTGCTTATGGACGTACCGTTTTTTTTTATTCCTTTTATTTTCTTCTTCTTCTTTTTTTTTTACGAGGTCGCGTCCTTTCGGGTTTTCACGAACACTCGCCGGTAGCCCTGCTGTTTTTACTCACGGAGCCCTTTCGGGTTTTCATTCGTGCCCTTTTTGCTTATGGAAATACCGTTTTTTTCATTCATTTTTTTTTTATTATTTTCTTTTTCTCTTCTCTCTTTTTTTTATTCATCTTGTCAGCCTAAGAATGCTGCGGTAGTAGTTTAAAGACGTTTCGGTCTGTCATTAGTTTAAAGACGTTTCGGTCCATCATTAGTTTAAGGACGTTCCGGTCCGTTCAGGAAAAGGCCAGTCACTGCTTATAGAGTTCGAGCTTAGGACGATAGCGAGCGGACATAGTCGTCGTCATCTATCATTGACCTAGGCTACGGCTCATTAAGCATAGTATTTCTTCAGGAAGCGACCATTTATTGGCCGGAAAGGCCTTTCACCGTGCATATCCATGAGCAGATAGGCTCCACCCTGGTAGACCTTGTCTATGATGTACGGGCCTTCATAGTTCGGCTCGAACTTTCCCCGCTTGGCACGGTTGGGGATCATAGGCCTTTTGACCACTAGCACGAGTTCGCCTTGGTTGAATGTCCTCGGTCGGGTCAATCTTTCATATGAGCGCGTCATTTTCGCTTTATAAGCTTCTAGATTTTGTTGCGTTATGAGCCGGGTTTCATCAATGGCGTCAAGCTCCTCAAGCCGAAGGTGAGCATTTTCTTCGTCCGTCAGCTCTTAGTGGACTGCCACTCGCAGAGAGGGTAACTCTATCTCGAGGGGGAGTACTGCTTCGGTACCGAATACCAACGCATATGGCGTCGTGTTCGTGGACGTCTTGAACGTGGTTCGATACGCCCAAAGAGCTTCTTGCAGCCTTTCGTGCCGGTCCTTCTTATTTCGGGACACCGTCTTCTTTATGATCTTTGTCAAGGTCTTGTTGAAGGCTTCGGCTAGACCATTAGCTCACGGATTATAAACTGAGGAGTATCTCCAGTCTATATTATGCTGCTGCGCGAAGCGACTGATCTTGTGGCTTCTGTAGGCTGGCCCGTTATCGGAGATGATCCGTCTCGGAGTTCCAAACCGATAGATGACGTGCGTCTTGAAGAAATGGAGGATATTCTCCGTCTTCACTTCTCTCAGCGGCACTGCCTCTGCCCATTTGGAGAAGTAGTCGGTCGTCACCAGGATGAAACGATGTCCCCTGGACGATGCTGGTTCGATGGGGCCGACTATGTCAGTTCCCCACATTTCGAATGGCCAGCTAGCCACTGTTGGATGGAGTGGATTTGGATGTTGGTGGATGAAGTCCCCATGGATTTGGCATGAGTGGTATTGCTTCACATATTCGAGGCAATCCTGAATCATCGTGGGCCAGTAGTATCCCATCCGTTTGATCTTCAACTTCATCTTCGGGCCCGCTTGGTGAGAACCACAGATTCCGTCATGAACTTCCTGAACGACTCTTTCTGCTTCTTTAGGTCCTAAGCATCTCAGCCATAGAGAATCGAATGACCTCTTGTATAGAGTATCATTGACGAAGGCGAAAGACAGAGCTCGTTTCATGAGCTGATGTCTTGTGGACGCTTCTTCAGGTATTCGGTGGGACTTAAAGTAGTCTATGAAGACTTTCCTCCAATCCTCAGCCTTTTCCCGATCTTCTATTTGCAAGGTCGTCTGTTCAGCTGCTCCCTTCTCTTCAGATGATTCCGGAGATATTTCTGCTGGGGCAAGCACCCGACGGCTTTGTACCACGATTCTAACATCATCGAGGTTCTCGTCAGCCAATTCTTTAGCTAACTTGGCTAATGCGTCCGCTTTGCTGTTTTCCGCATGCGGTATGCTTTCCAAAGTATAGGAGGGAATTTGGGTCAACAGTTGTTGCACCTTTTCGCCGTACTTCACCAACTCCGGTTTGCACGTTTGGTAGTCGCCGTTTACTTGACTAACGACCAGTTGAGAATCTCCGTATATGAGGAGGTTTTCAATTCCCATGTCAATGGCGATCTCGAGGCCTGCTATCAAAGCTTCGTATTCGGCTTCATTGTTCGTCCTCAATTCTGTTAAGGAGAAAGCAAAGCGCATTATCCCTCCTTGTGGAGTCACGAAGATGAGGCCTACCCCCGATTTGATTATAGGGGTACTTTGTTTGCACTTCTTCATGGAGGATGCTCCGTCGAAATAAAGCTCCCATTGGGTATCACCACTGTCGATCGCGTCAAACGCATGTTCGTCTGGCAAATCGCAATTCAAAGGAGAATCGGCAGGTATCGGGTGCTCGGCGAGGAAGTCGGCGATGGCCTGGCCTTTCACTGCCTTGAGAGGTTGATACGTTATCGAGAACTCCATCAAGAGCAGAGCCCATTTAGCGAGTCGACCTGTCAATATGGCCTTCGACATTAAATATTTAAGAGGGTCCACCTTCGAAATGAGACGGACTTCATGTGCCAATGCGTAGTGTCTGAGCTTTGTTATCGCAAAGATCAACGCCAGGCAGTGTTTTTCAATGGGAGAGTAGTTGCTTTCTGCTCCCAGAAGAACTCGACTTAAATAGTATAGTGCTCTTTCTTTCCCCTGGTCATTCTCTTGCGCCCATAATGCGCCTAAAGAACCTTCGAGGGCGATCGTATAAAGAATGAGAGGTTTTCCCTTAACCAGAGCAGCCAACACCGGCGGGTTCTGCAGGTACTGTTTAATCTCGTCCAGCGCGCCCTGGCATTTTTGATCCCAGACGAATGGAGTCCCCTTCTTCATCAGGTGGCTGTAAGGGCGGCACTTGCCAAAGAGGTTGGATATAAATCGCCGAATATACGCGAGTTTTCCTTGGAGAGACCGCAACTGTTTGAGAGTTCTCGGCGGAGGCATTTCCATGATCGCCTTGATCTTAGATGGATCTATTTCGATGCCTCAGTGTCGGACGATGAATCCCAGGAATTTACCCGAGGAAACCCCGAACGCACACTTAAGGGGGTTCATCTTCAAGTTGTATTGTTGAAGGCGTCGAAATACGGTCTTTAGATGCTCGAGATACTCCTCATATGATTTGCTCTTGACCATGAGGTCGTCGATATAGCACTCGACGATTTCATGTATAAGGTCATCAAAGATCTTCGTCATGGCCCTCTGATAGGTGGCACCGGCGTTTTTTAAACCGAAGGGCATCACTTTATAACAGAATATTCCCAAAAGGGTCCTGAAGGCGGTGTGCTTCTGGTCTTCGGGATGCATCTTTATCTGATTATACCCTGATGAGCCATCCATGAAGGAGAAAACCTCATGAGTGGACGTATTGTCTATCATTAGTTCGGTGACTGGTACCGGGAAATCATCCTTCGGGCAGGCTTTATTGAGATCCCGAAAGTCCACGCAAATGCGCACCGTCCCATTTTTCTTCAACACCGGGACGATGTTAGCGATCCATTCAGGATATTGAACCTCCTAGATAAATCCAGAGTCGATTAACTTCTTGACCTCGGCGTTGATGCTCATCTCAAACTCGAGCCGCATTCTCCTCGGCGCCTGTTTGAATGGCTTGACATCCGGGGATATCGCCAATTTGTGCACAGCAATTTCTGGATCTAGTCCTGTCATCTCGGAATAGTTCCATGTGAAGCAATCTTTATGCTGTATAAGGACGTCATTTAACGCAGCCACCCTTTCTTCAGATAGCAGCTTACTGACGAACGTCGGCCGTGGGTCACTTGCCGTGGGCACCCAAGTAGCTATCGCCTTTTGTGGATTGATAGGACGGTCCTCTTCCCGCTGAACTTTCACCTTTTTCTGTCGGCGGGGATAATCTTGACCAATTACCGAGTCTTGGACTTGACGCCATACCTTGTAGATTTTAGAGGACAGCCGTTGAGGGGGCTTTTCCGGCTTCACCTTTGTAGCGCTTTCCATAGGTGGAGGAGATCTTTTCAGCATAGCGGTCGGAGAGTTCTTGTGGACCTTCCTAAGTGGTTCAAAGCTGTTTCCAAGTTGGAACAGCAGCATCAATTTCCGCCGTTGGAGTCGGCGGAGTCAGTCCAGAAGGAGAGTTTCCCCCGGTCTTCCTTACTCGGCGCATGTGGTATATCCCTAGTAGGAGGGGTGTTGTCTCCTGAGGGTTTTCAGCGGATTACACCCACAAAATCGTATAATAAAAGAGAGATGGTGAAAGTTATATAAAAATAAGAACTATAGAAGAAAGAACTTGAAAATAAGAGTTTTCAACTCTACCAGCTTTTCAGTTGCTATAAGCCCTATCTTAATAGTCATGCAAAGATGTTAGAAATCACATCATCCCTCAATAAAATATCGCCTTTAGTTTTCATTCCTACCTTTCTTCCAAACATTGATCATATACCCCTACGTGTGTGAACTGGACATCCCTACACTCAGAGAATTCAATTCAAGCAATCATACTCTTGTCCATCTACCTTAGTACTTTTTAATAGATATTTAGATGGAATTTGCTCACACGTTCTTCATGCGACCGTTAATACTTCTTGAGGTACTAACCGACCGATTACTCATGTGCTTGCTAATTAGGTGTTTTTCCTCGTCTTGCAACACCTAAGGCTTAGCAGTGGCTCCCAAACCAGTTGGTCTAAGGCACTAGGTGATAAAGCACCCTCGTTATATTTTTTTATTGCTGTCTCGGTGATAACAAAACCAGTGTTCATTTTTCTTTTCACCATTTTATCTTTTCTTTTCCATTTATTATTTCCTTCATACTTTGGCTTTTAGACAAGAGTATTTCAAGGTATCCTCTACTATCCCGAGTTTCAAGATGTGTGTAAGTGCGTATAGTAGGATATCAACGTTCAAATGTTTGGCTTCCAGAATAGGAACTATTTTTCAGGCTTATTTTTATCCTCAGATTAGTAATTTCCTTCTTCTTACTAACCCTTGGGACAACAGCTCATAACTACTTATTACTAGTTTCATTTAAGAAAACATCTAACTTTCTTGTTTTTCTTAAACTATTCCTATCTTTTAAATATAATTTTTTACTTTCTACTCTTTTATTATCACAATTTTTTGTGTGTGCTTATATATAGTATAATGCAAAGTAGGGCGTAAATAAGCACAGGAGCATTGAAAAACGATTTCTTCGTAGCTTCTTGCGATGGCACAGGAGTGCTGAAGCTCGTTGGCGGGAGCATGGTCCTGAAGAATGGTCCAATGGTGGTTTGAGTTGCCTGCTCTATTGGCATAGTGAAAAGGGAAGCCGCTTGGGGCCCGTAGGTTACTCCTCCAAATAGGACAGAGCGAGAGTTGCTGTTGCAGTTAGTGCTGTTCGAAGCCTGTTGATTTCTTGAAGAGCTTGAATATTCTGCCCCCTGTGTCGACCTTGGTCTTGAGGACCGATTCCGTTGGCAAGGCTGCTGCTTGACAGACATTCTCTGGGCTTC
Source organism: Agapanthus africanus (assembly GCA_030015575.1). Lineage (NCBI taxonomy): Eukaryota > Viridiplantae > Streptophyta > Magnoliopsida > Asparagales > Amaryllidaceae > Agapanthus > Agapanthus africanus. The sequence goes on from CM057347.1 coordinate 462,555,653, forward strand.
CTCCATCGGCGTTGAGGCACCGAGGGTGGGAGGTGGGAGCATCGACCCAAAAAGAATCCCGTTGATTTCTTGAAGAGCTTGAATATCCAGCCCCCTGCGTCGACCTTGGTCTTTGGCATGTGCCAGTTGTTTGAGGACCGATTCCGTCGGCAAGGCTGCTGCTTGACAGACATCTTCTGGGCTTCCTCCATCGGCGTTGAGGCACCGAGGGTGGGAGGTGGGAGCATCGACCCAAAAAGAATTCTGTTGATTTCTTGAAGAGCTTGAATATCCTGCCCCCTGCGTCGACCTTGGTCTTTGGCATGTGCCAGTTGTTTGAGAACCGATTTCGTCGGCAAGGCTGCTGCTTGACAGACATCCTCTGGGCTTCCTCCATCGGCGTTGAGGCACCGAGGGTGGGAAGTGGGAGCATCGACCCAAAAGGAATCCTGTTGATTTCTTGAAGAGCCGGATTGCAGAGATTTGAGCCTGCAAGTGGCCCGTACTTGACTCCACCAGATATGACAGAGCCTGTATTGCTAAGGTCGGAACAAACGCTATTCTTCATAAAGACGAAGCGCCGACTTCAGTATCCACTCCCCTAAGGGCAACCACAAACATACACACCGCGATTATCTGATCACGAGAAAAACACGACACATAAGGTGTGGAGTGAAAAGAGAAAAAGGTCCCACCGGGCGTGCCAGAATCTGTTCCCCTCCGAAAGACGGCGACGACGACGTGAGGACGTCTAGGCCTGAGATTCGGGGCAGATGCTATATAGTTTTATCCGTCCACCTCTCCGAAGATGCCAAGTTGATTTATGACATCGTGTATCGGAGGTTTAGACGGATATGGCCGATGTAGCAGACTTCATCAGATTCCCCCTCGCTTGAGGGGTTTTTGATTGTGGGGACGCTGTTCCCTGCATGCGCAAGCCCCTGCAGTTAATTACGCTACCGCATCGCGGTAACAACTTTCTCCTTCTCCAGAATTTCACTTCGTGTCGTGGGTGTTTGTTTTGTTTGTGGTTGCCCGTGGATTGTATACGGAGACTGAGTAATACCGTCGCCCATAGGACGTGGATTAGTCCAAATCCGTATTTACTTAGATTTGGGTTTGGTGTTTTTAGTTTAAGGATACGTTAGCCATATTGAGGCTAAGATCAACTTAAACGTTCGTTAAGGATACATTAGTCCTGTTTGAGACTAAGATCGACTTAACGTGGTGATCCATTTATTATATGGCCGTCAGGACTCGTCACCTTTCTGACGTCGTTGAAGAATTACAACGATAGGTGTCAGAGGAGTTCAGAGATGTACCCTTGAACCAAAGTTGATTTGGAGTTTTCTAGTCCATTTGAATGTTTAAGGATTCGTTAGCCGTGTTTGGGGCTAAGATCGACTTAAACGGGACCATTTAGATCCGGCAAAAGAGCATTTGGAGGCTCTATTGTTCCAGTTTAGGGACGTAGTGGTCCATGTTCCAGTTTAGGGACGTGGTGGTCCATCGCCAGTTTAGGGACGTGGTGGTCCATAATTAGTTTAAGGACGTTTCGGTCCGTCGCCAGTTTAGGGACGTGGTGGTCCATTATTAGTTTAAGGATGTCTCGGTCTGATATTAGTTTAAGGACGTTTCGGTCCATTATTAGTTTAAGAACGTTTCGGTCCAATATTAGTTTAAGGACGTTTCGGTTCAATATTAATGTGTGGTCGTTGGGACCCGTCACCTCTCTGACGTCGTTGAGGAATTACAACGATAGGTGTCAGAGGAGTTCGGAGATATACCCTCGAACCGGATGTAAATTGATTTAGGAGAGCAATCTTGCTCAGTCAATTTAATTTGAGGACTTATGGCCATGATTGGGCTAAGTCCAGTTGAAAATGTTCAACATTTTATTTGCTTTTGCATTGCATTTCTTTTTATTTTTATTTGGGCTCTACCCATAAAGGATGCAGAGCATCAATTTGTTTTGTGCTCTGCCCATTTAAAAATGATGCAGAGCATCAATTTTACTTGGGCTTTGCCTTTTTTATTGCTTTGCAATTTATTTTGGCCTGTTAGGTCTTTTTGACTTGGGCCTGGCCCTTTAGCAAAAGAAAGACATTGCATTCTTAGGCGCTTTGCGCCAATCAAAGAGCGCAAGCGCTTGTGGTGACGATACGTGTCATGCAAGCGCAGTGCGCTGCGCTTGCGCTGCTGACACGTGGCGCACTCTGGTGAGTTGCGCCAATTACAGAGAGCAAAGCTCTATCTTAAAGCGCATAGCGCAAGTAGTTCAGATGCCGACACGTGGCGCTCTCCCAAGAGCGCAACAGCGCAGTTTGCAAGTGTAAGGCACTATAAATTTGAGAATCTTTTAGATTCAAGAACCAAAGATTCATAACAGAAGTGCAAAGCACTGTTTGATTTCTTGATCTAATTTAGATCAAAGAAAACAAGTTTCTCTTGTTTTTCTTATCTCAGAGAACCAGAGGTTCATAAAAAAGTGCAAAGCACTATTTTTATTTGTTCTTTTATTGAAGATCATTGATCTTGTTCTTAGATCAATGATCTATTAGAAGAAATTCTTCTCTTTTAAAGGTTTTTAACTTTTTTCCTCTTGAGATTTTTTCAGAGTTTTCTCTATTTGAAAATTTTGATTTCTCACCAAAATGTTGATGCCGTTGAATTGAGGTCTAGGGTCCTTTTTATAGTGCCCATAAATTAGTTAAATTTGTTAAAGAGATATTTATCTGAGTGATTTGGGGAATTTTCCCCACCGTTGGATTTTTGATCCAAGGGCTTCTGTTTTACAGAAGAAAATCTTCTTATTTTAATAAGAACAGAAAGATTTCTTTAAAATCTTAATTCTGTTTGGCGCAAATGCCCCAGCGCGTGACACGTGTCGCGCAGCGCATCTGCGCTGACACGTGTCACGCAGTGCAAAATGCAGCGCAATTGCGCTAGCGCATCTGCGCTGACACGTGTCGCGCAGCGCACAGCGCAGCGCAACTACGCTCACGAATTAGTGCTTGCGCAACTGAAGCGTTGCTTCCTTTAATTTTACTTTAAATAGAGCTTTGCTCTAATTGGGCGCACCTTTTTAGGCGCTGCGCTGACGTATCAGCGCCTGACACCTGGCGCGTTGCGTCCGAGATTTGAAGCGTTGCTTTAATTAATTAAAGTTTAAATTTTCAACAGAGTTTTGTTCTGATTGGATGCGCTGCCTTGGGCGCTGTGCTCCCTGCGCTAACGTGTTTGATTTTGACACGTGGCGCTTTGCGCGCAGCGCAGGGGATCTGAAGCGTTGCTTCATTTATTTTAACTTTAATTCTCACTTTTATTTTCAAGACAGAGTTTTGCTCTGATTGGAGGAAAACAGAAGCATTACTTCTTTTCCCACCTTGGAATTTGAACAGAGCTTTGCTCTGATTGGGATAAACAGGGCCCATGGCAACTGAAAATCTGGTGTAGTTGGAAACTCTTATTTTCAAGTTCTTTCTTTATAAATCCTTATCTTTATACGTAATTTTCTTTTTTTTCTTTAATTATGGGATTTTGTGGGTGTAATCCGCTGAAAACCCTCAGAAGACAACACTTCTCCTACTAGGGGCAACTAGAGCTTTAAAAGCTTGTTGCCCGTGCTCAGCGCAAACGTGATTGCCTACAAAAGTGCTTTAGGTTTTTCTTTTTCTTTTTGCTCACTCTCTTGAATAACTAGTTTGTTCGGGACGATCAAACTTAAGTTTGGGGGTATTTGTTCAGTCGAAAATATTGCACTTTTGATATAACATTTTTCTTATTTTTGATAAATATTTAAAGGTGTTTATTATAAATATAGAACATATGTGGGTTTATCTGCAAAATACTCTTTATCATATGTTTATATATTATAATTAATATTATGAAGGAAAATATATGCATATAATAATTATATAATATTTTTATTATGCATATCATATCAAATAATCTTAATCAAATTTCTTAAAAATTTATTACCATATAAAAAGATTAAGATACTATCTCTAATTTAACAAATATTACTAATATTATTCATGGAGATATTGTGCAAATTTAGCTCAGGTCGGGAGATCGAGATATTCGAGATGTCAGGATCAAAATCTGCCAATAAAATCATAGAATCAATACTGATAGAGACTCAGGAAATATTTGAAGAATCCAGGCACTGAAGAAATCTCTACGTGTCAATATGAGAGAGCACCTGAAATTTGGAACCCTGATCTCCCCAAACCGCCGCCCTTCCGCGGCCAATAGGCACAATTCGTGGCAGATCCACGGCCATTTAATGGTCGTAGAATCTGAAAATTTAGGAGTTGAATCGCGATTGCATATCTTAATTTATGAGATCTAGGGTTTCTGATTTAAGGGTTATATAAAGGACCGAAGGCTGAAATTAGAAATCATCATTTTTAACACGAAGCAAATCACCGTCAAGAACAAGATATCCACGAGAGGTCCGCGATTCGATATGATAGAGCGACGTGAATATCGACGGAACATCTGCTTCCTACTAGGTAAAGATCGAGAGCAACTTCTTCTTGTAATCTAAATTCGAAGTATTTGTACTTGTAACGTTGATTAATAAAGGTAGATCATTTGCTTAATTATTTCGCATTTACATTCTGCATTTAAATTCTGCATTATGATTTCCTTCTCTATCCTTTCTTTTTTTTCTCAAAACATGCGTGAGTAATTCCGCGCTTGCTAGGGTTCGTAGGATTAGGATAGATCAATAGTTGATAAAATCTCTTAACTTTTTTTATATCTTATAAAGTTTTTAAACTTTAGTAAAGTAAATGTTAACAACCTTATCGGTCGTGCTATCAATTTATTGATAGTCTCAACCGCGATTTGAGATTAGATTAACAATTGTTTTGGTAAAAACTAGATATGAATATAGATCAATATAAGGATAAGGGTTATGAGTAGGGAAACCCTAGTTTCTTCCGAAAGAACCCTAATACACATTCATCACTATCGATCTAGTTTTAAATCTATTAAAAGATAAAAGGAGTCTTTTTTAATTAATCATCTATTACTACTAGATTCTATGAACCCCACAAGCCTCTTCTTTATAGATTCTACATCCGTATATCGTGATCTACAATCAATCACCTCTTCTTTCAATCAACTCGTCTAAAGCAGGTAAAAGATTCGACATTTCTCTGAAGACGACCCGTACTCATTTCAGCTAGCTACACGCGGCGTCGTTATTAATTGCTGTAATTACAAACACTTTTTCACATCAATCACGGCGCCGACTGATGGAGGGTATGATCTCCTTCAGATGCTGTCTTCCGTCAATCTGTACCGAGCGTTATTGAACGGTTGAGATTTAAGTTGAAGGTTGTCTCTTAGAATGTGTGGATCTCAATGGGTTGAGTTTGAGGTGGAAACCGGGCTACCTGCAAGTAAGTCTCTGGGTGGGTGACCACCGTAGGACCATCCGACGACCAAGTTAAAGCCGAGAAATATTGGCAGAGTAGTGGCTTATTGGAATCAACATTGCGTTATCTGAGTCATCTGAGAGAGAGATTTTTATAATGGTCGCATGGTGTGAGCATGTGCGAGATCTTTGCCGTCAGTTATGTCCATGACGTTATGCCTGCGTGAATGATGTGATCTCTCCATTAATGATGGGATACACTTATTAATGGGGGATGCGCCAGCATGGGACGAGGGAAGTGGGTGGCGGTTATCTCGCTTTGGTGAGATACGCGGAACCGTTGCGGAAGTGTTAGGGATCTGCGTTCTCGTTTGATCGGGAGTGCTGGGAAGGCTTAGTTTGGCGGATGGCTCGGAGACGAGCCAGGAGGCCGAGAAAGCTCAGCTCTACAATAGTTCGGAAGCGAGCAAAAGAGGAGGGTGAGGTGCAAGTTTGGCTGTCAGATTGCTCGTGGGCAAGAGGTGGAGTGCCCATACTGATCTTACCTCAGTGGCCCCCAGAAGTCTAGTTGGCTGTCACGAGTGACACGTCATTTGCTATGTGTCGTGATATGAGAAATTCCCATTTGTGAGAATTATGAGACACCGTCCATTCTCATACTTCACCGACTTCACTTTTTTCCTCAAACAAACAAGCAAACGGCATCTGAACGACAATCAAGACACATCCAAAACTCCCCACCGCAGCATGGTGATCGTACCAAACAAGTCGTAGCTCCTGCGGTTAAACTTAATTTCTCGTATTATTAGATCAAGTTTAAACTTATTCATAATTGTCCCCAATGATTCCCCTCCTCCGCGAAACAACTTGACCTAACCTCACCCCTCACATCCCTCCCCTTATAAATACAACCCCCAAAACCTCTCACAGGCTCACAGCTCCAAACGAGAGAGAGAGATTGAGAGAGAGATATGGGAGGGGGAGGAGACCATTATACCCACACGGTAAGCTTACCCCCCTCCTCCTTCGCCTCCTCCATCCGCTTCCTGGGCCTCCTCAAGCAGCCCGAGCCCGACACCAAGCCCAACAAACCGTTCGAGTTCGACGAGCGTGACGTCATATGGCCCTCCTCCGATGACCTCACCTTCGACGCTGACTCCGATCCTGATCCCGATCCAGAGCCCGAGCCCGAGGCCCGCGGTTACCTGAGGCCGGGCTTCGGGCTCTCCGCGGTGTTCGCGGCGGAGGACCGGGGCCTGGCGGTCAGGCGCCAGGTCCGGCCCGTGAAGATGGCGAAGTCCGCGCCCGTGAACGTGCCGGGGTGGCACGTGAGGCGGCTTGTCGATCACGTGATGGAGGAGGTGGAGGAGGAGAAGGACGAAGAGGAGGACGACGAAGAGGAGATGGTGCCGCCGCACGTGATAGTGGCGAGGTCGCACGTGACAACGTTCTCGGTGTTCGAAGGGGTTGGGAGGACCCTCAAGGGCAGGGATCTCAGGAGGGTCCGCAACGCCGTTTTCCAGCAGACTGGTTTTCTTGATTGATTCCATCTTTTGTTTTTAATTTGGTTTTTTTTCTTCTTTTAGTTGGATCGATTTTTTTTTTTTGGGTGATAAAGCTTTTTTATTGGGAATAAAGTTTTTTTTGGCCGGTGATGTAATTTAATATATGGGTTTTGTTTTGTAAGATGAGGGGTGGGTAGTGTAGTAAGGATGAGAAAGTGGCTAGTAGTTGCAGTAGTAGGTGTATTTTTAAGGGAAAATGTGTATACTAAATAATAGATTTGTTATCTATTTTTTTATTCTTGCTTAATTTTTATATTTACTTAATAATTTGTTATAACATGTTAAATCGGCAAAATTGAAGTTGAGTTATTGCTGTGGTTGTGTGATCCAGCTTTTGATTGGGTTCTATCCCAACTTAAACGAGAAGACCCAACCTTCCGTTTTATTCCTTTTTGGTGGCGGCTAGTCAACTGCCACGATCCATATGATTTTATTTAATATCTATCTTAGGATTACGTTTTATCGTTTTTATATTTTCTAGATATGTGGTGGTTGGCAAAGTGTGCATAGATGTAGATCTAGTGCAATCGAAGCAAATGTAACTTTTAAGTTATGTAAAACAGTGTAAAAAACCGATAAGCAGTAGGCAAATTTTTTTCTTTATGTTGGTTCTGAATATTTTCTATGGTTAATAATTAGTACCCACAAATTATAAATGCACATTTAAAACTATCATGCTTATACCTCTATAATTTAGTAATTAAGTTGTTTTGTTGGGAGAAAACTTTTAAGCAAGGGCTTGAATAGTGCAAACCACTTACAAGCCCTTGAATGATTTTAGGTTTTGTGCAAGGGAAGTCATCCAAGAAATTGCAAGTGTTTGTACCATGCAAGTCCTTGCATATTAGTTTTTTCCTTTTGAAAAGGAGGAGAATCTTTTCATTGCTAGCTCTTTCCATAAAGACTTAATATCAGCCGACAAGGAGTTTGATCATTTAAACTACAGGTTATTTATACACAATAGGGATATCCGAGCAACATGAGCATATATAACCATGAGAAGTTGACCGATATTCATTTGATAACAATTATTATACACAAATCCGGCCACGACGGCTTATCATAAATACTTATAAAGCTACGCAACAATTGAGCATGCGCCAAAACTGTTTTCGTCATTTACTGGAGTAGACTTATGATGTCGGCGGACTCGGTATATAATTATTGAAGCTCTTTTTGTAATTTGAGCAGAGTGTATATCCCTCAAGGTTCACTAATGGGCTGATACTTGGATACTCAAGGGCAGGGATCTCCAGAGGGTCCGCAACGCCGTCTTCCAGCAGACCGGCTTTCTTGATTGATTCTTCTTCTCTCCTTTTAATTTTTTTCTTTTTTTGCCTTGTAGTTAGATCGATTTGTTTTTTATTTATTTGTTATACAATAAGATTAGTGATGGTCTTATTGGGAATAAAGGTTTCTTCCTTTTTGTGGGTGATGAAATTTAATTTATGGGTTTTGTTTTGTATATAAGATGAGAAGTGGGTAGTGCAGTGAGGATGAGGAAGTAGCTAGTAGTTGTAGTAGTAGGTGTATTTTTATGGAAAATTGTGTATGCTAAATACTAGTTAGTTATCTATTTTTATTCTTGCTTAATTTTTATATATACTTAATAATTTGTTATATCATGTTAAATCCACAAAATTAGAGTTCGAGTTATTGATGTCCTTGCATGATCCAGATTTGAATGTGTTTTATCCCAACTTAAACCAAAAAATCCATCATTTCCTTTTATTTCTTTTTGCTGGCGGCTAGACGGCCACGACCCATATAAATTTATTTAATATCTTTCTCAAGGATTTTGTTTTTTGTTTTTATTTTTTCTTAATATGTGGTGGTTTGGCAAAGAGCGCATAGAAGTAGATCTAATGCAATAGAAGCTAATGTAACTTTTAAGTTATGTAAACCAGTTTAAATCGCTAAGCATCCTAGTAATCCTAGCAGTAGGCGTAGACCAAATGGTTCTTTCTATGCTGGCTCTAAATATTTTGTATGGTTAATAATCAGTACCCACAAATTATAAATGCATATTTAAAACTAATATGTATCGCTTTAATTTAGTAATTAGGTTGTTTTGAAGAGAGAACAGTCTTTCCTTAACTGGTTCTTCCCATAAAGGCTTAACAACAGCCGACAAGGAGTTTGAACATTCAACTGGGATGCCGGAGCAACGTGACCATAACCATCAGAAGCTTACCGATATTCATTTGATAATCATTATTATACACCAGTCGGCCTAGATGGCGGCTTATCATGAATACATATAAAGCTGTGCTACAATTGAGCTCGTACCAAAACCATTCTTTGGTCATTTACTGGAGTTGATTTATCATGTGGAAGGATTCGTCGGCATCAATTATTAAAGCTCTATAGCGATTTGAGCAGGGTGCATCTCTCTCCAGGTTCACTAATGGGATAATACTCTAACCCTTCCCTACGCATGTTCAAAGTGGGTCAGAGCTATATGTGGAAACAAAGCAATATCAATTAATTGAATCTATAGAAAACCATCACAGATCTGAGAATTAAATTAAAGAAAACGGAAACTTATCGAGGTGTGTCGAAAACATTGTCCTTAGAATAGATTTTTGCCTTCCCAATTGATGCACCCGGATTGGTGGCCTATTCCCAAGATACAACGAAAACCCCCTCGCGGATGGCCTTCACGCTGCCAGTACTACAATATCCACTTGCTCCTACAGATTTAGCCACAGGAGCAGGCCATAGTCCCAACGGATTAATATGTAGGGACATAAAATAGCTCCGTAGATCCAAACACCGCAGGTGAAAGTATTCGTCTTGAACATGCCCCTACGGAGTAAATATTACCTCTACGGCGTAATCAGTAGAGGCATATGGCCATAGAGATTATTCCGTAAAGACATAATCTCTTTTTAATTTATCTGTTTAAAAAATAAAATAATTACCCCTACGGAGTTATCCGTATGGCCTTCCAAATGTCCATACGGATTACACCGTAGGAGCAAGTTTTGCCCATATTACTGAGTTCATAGGAACAAAATATTAGATATTCTGATATTTTGTCCTCAGGGATAAATGTGTAGGGGCAAAACGTGCCCCTACAAATTAATCCGTAGGGGCAACTGTTTCCCCTACGGATTACTCCGTAGGGACATTATATCAGTTTTTTTTAAAAGGGGCTATCTGTTTTTTCCCTATCCTGTGCACAATAATATATATCATATGGCTGAATACAGAAATATTCATAAACAATATCTCACACATAATATATAAAAGAAATAAACAAACAGAATACGAAATCAATCTAACATCATCGTAAACATCCAAACAACTACCGATATCGTCCAAAACATACAATATGTATCAAATAAGTACATTCATTCTCAAAAATATAAATAAACCTATCCTAGCTCGGTCCAGCTCCTCCACCTTTAATTATCGCCATAATTTTGTGCATCTGCTCCTCCATATAGCCCTGAGTCATCAAAAACTCAACTAATGAAGGAGCGGTTTGTACAGGAGTCTGAATGGTTTGTGCAGGAGTCTTGGTGGGCTATGGAGCTATAGAAGTGGCCTGCACAGCCGCAGCCGAGTTAGTGGCTTGCGGAGCCACAGCTGAAGGAGAGACATGTGGAGCCGCAGCCGAAATAGCCTGCCGGATCTGTAAAATTTTATGTTTTTGTAATAAACGAGTAAGAACGGTGTATTAGATTTTAGTCGAATTCGCATAATTATTAGATTATTGCGGAACTGTGAATTTATATATATATATTGTTGAGATTCCACACGTTTTCTTGAAATTCATATGTTATGTATGAGAATTTATACATATTGAAATTGTTAGATATAGTGCCCTCAAGGCGATTATTGTAATGCAGGCATATGGTTATGATAATTGAGGGATGACCTATATATGTAGAACAATTTTATTCGAAATGATAGTATGCTATCTGGTTTGTCTTTATCATTGATGTGTACACATTTTACTTGTTATTACGTGTTGCTAATACATAATGATGAAGCCCGTAGGATTTTTGTTTGACTACCAGCATTATGATGATCATATATGTGAAAGCTAGGTTGTCTATAAGCATATACTTAAATGTCCCTAGTCATGGGAGTATCGAGACTGGGCATCGATATTCCGAATTAGAATAGTGTATACATTTTGAGACCCTGACGAGGGGCGGTGGCTTGTCTCACAAGCCATTGGTGTGTTAGGAATATGTATGCTCTAGAGGTCATTATTGTATGATATAGTGGATGCTTGGACATCTCTTTAGAGGACTTTCTTGCTCGACATGATAGTATACTATCTGGTTGCACTTTATCTTAATATGTACACTTGTATTAGTATATTGTCTCTCTGATACATGTTGATAAAGTCCTTAGGATGTAAGCTTGACTACCAGGATTATGATGCAGATTATGCTAGTGGGGCTTGTATAGTCCGCAAGCATGTCCTTTAACAGTTCCTAGTCAAGGGAATATTGTGACAGGGCATCGATATTCCAGATTAGACTAGTGTGTACGTTTCTTGACCCTGTATGGGGCGATGGTTGATCCCACAACCATTGGTGTTTGATATCAAAGATTGTGCACAGGTGCTCACTAGAGAATGAGTACACCGAACAGGACTCGCCGAGAACTCTTAGATGGTACCATACCTATCGTCAGATAGCAGTTCTCTGGTGACACTTGTACAGGTTAGTCTGTAGACCCGAGATCGTCATAGTGTCTTGTGTGGTTCCCACTGTGCTTTGATTTCCTCTCTACCATGGCTCAAAAGATTCATGCAAATAGATGGATTTTGGGTACAGTCCTGAGTCACATGGAGGCAGTGAGCAATAGGAGGGATTTCGTCTCTCCCGGTATTGGGAGTTGATATTGCGCTATGCTCGATTGGCTATAACAGCAAGTCCCTGGTCAGGGCTGATGAGATTTACTGGTAAGTGTTATCAGTAGTTTTTCGAAAGATTATACGCTACACATCGGCATGACTTATCAAGTTAGTAAGAGTATGACGATTCCACCCCCCCGACTCAATATGCGACATATCAGATGAAGAGACCGGACTGTACGGTAAGTGTTGCTTATAGGCTTTCTAGGAGTTTGGACAAGTTTGCTTGTTGATCTTCGATTCGTTCAATTGTGGGTATCCGTTACGTCTAGCTAGTACCGCTGACGGCTTGTGGGTATCTGATGTGATCATTACCTACTGCCGGCGTATTGACGAGTCTTTAAAGTCCCACACAGAGGTTTCTTAGCTCAAGCGAAATGTAGTAGGGCATATATGGTGATATGTGTGGGAGCTTGATTAAATACGAGTATGTGATACTGTATTCTAATCTGGCGATATTTGATATCGGTTAGGTTATATGTTATATAACCGGATTATTGAATCAAGTGTTGATTCAATAATTTGATTTATGTATATATATTTGATATTTGCCGGTTATATATGATATGACCGGATTATTGAATCAAGTATTGATTTAATATCTAATATTGAATATTAGTCAGTTATATGTGATATAACCGGATAATTGAATCAAGTGTTGAGTTAATGTTTTGATATATATATATATATATATATATATATATATATATATATATATTAGTCGGTTATATATGATATAACCGGAGTATTGAATTAAGTGTTGATTTAATAGTTTTATATATATTTATATTTGATATATTTATATATACTAACTAATATATATGCTCACTAAAGATTTTATTCCTTTTATATATGTAATTATATATATGTGATATATATATATATATATATATATATATTTATATTTAAATTGATTTGTATCGTATTTGATGATACATAGAACATGGGTGTATAAGAATCACACTAGCGCCGAAACATTATTGAGATGATTTATTTTTAAGTAAAATAGAAAATGTAGAAAATGAGTCATGGCTTTGGATACTTGGAGAAGTATTGAGAAGCCATGACTCATCTCCTCATTTTTGTTTTACTCTTAAATATTTATTCATCCCAATTTTATCTTGAGCTCATGGTTCATTCTCTCATCACACATCCAAGTTCATATTCTTATTCATTTCCTCTTTAGGTTTTTTCTTGAGTTGGAAAAAGAAAAGAGAAAATATTTTCTAGTGAGCAAATCTCCTACTTCATTAGCCTACACTAATCTAGCCCATTAATTTAGGTTGTTTGCTTCACTAATACCTTGATTAGTGAAGAGTGAGCTTGAGTGAGAGAGACTTCAAGGTGGATCGTCTTCGGTATCGAAGACTTCGTGCAAGCTCGATCTTTTCTTCAAGTGGAGTCAAAGAAGAGATCTAGGGACTACTACTTGGAGTTTTAGATGTGAAGGACTTGGTCTACAAAAATTGTAAATCATCTTCACTTAGTTTAGAACTTGTATGCTTTACTTTAAACCATAATTTTCTAGTTCAATTCTTGTTTAGTATGCTTTAGACCTCTAAATTTTTCAAATTGTATACTTGATACTCTTTGAAACCTAGTAGAGATGCTAAGGCATACTTTCAGGTGTTATGTCACCTAAGATAGTATACAGACGTTCACTGGAGGTGAGTACACTGGACATACTCGTCGAGAACTTCTAGATGGTATTATATCTATCGTCAGATGGAAGTTCTCGAGTGTCAATAATACAGATTAGTCTTTTGACCCGAGATCGGCATTTGTCTCGTGTGAGTTCCTACTGTACTTTGATTACTGCCCTACCACGGCTCAAAGGAGTCGTGCAAACAGATTTTAGTTGGGTACATTCCCGAGCCACATGGAGGCAGTGAGCGATTGTCGGGGATTCGTCTCTCCTGGTATTAGGAGTTGATGTCGTGCTGTGTTCGGTAGGCTATCACCTGAAATCCGTGGCTACAGTAGATGAGATTTACTGATATGATTTCAGTAGTTTCTCGGTTGGCGATGAGCTTGACTCTGACACGACTTATCGGGTTATTAGGGGTCTGATGTTTCCACCCCCTAGACCCGGTATGCGATACTCTCAGACAAAGAGACCGGACTGTACGGAGATTGTCACATTCAGGCTCAGTAGGGTTCGGACGGACTTGATTGTCGACCTCTCTTTCGACAGATACCTGGACAGTTGTTACATACAGCCAGTGCCGCTGTGCTTGTGGTTTTTGGATTTATCCAGTAAATCATTGCCAGTGTATTGTCGAGTCTTCAGAGTCCCACGCAGAGGGTTTTTCCGATTCAGGCGATATGATGTAGATGACGTATGTTGGTGCATACAAGGTGTTCGATTCAATACGTGTACAGGCTAAACGGAATTTAATCGGAAGGTTGATAATACTAGCGGTTTAGGATTAAGCCGGATTATTAAATCATTTTTTTGATTTAATAATATATATATATATATATATATATATATATATATATATATATTTAATATGTATATTCTAGTATTATTGTTCACTATTCATTTTCTCTCTCTTGGCTATTTGTATTTTTGTACGAATACGCATATATGTATTTCGATACGTATCCCAGGTTGTATTCCGTACGGAATTTGTTCTAGAAGACGGACACTTCATTTATTGATTTTTCTTTTATAGAAAATCAAAAATGAGATGGAGGATGAGGTGTAAAGAAGTATGGTATAGAGAGGTATGGCTTGATTTTATATGATATATTTTATTTGGATACACTATTCTTTCATGGTTGCAAATAATCAAGTCATTCTTTTCCATGCTTGCTAGTTTTCTTCACTTGAAGACTTAGCCATTTTCTCCATAGCTTCTTCTTCTTCACCTCCTCCTCCTCCTAGGTAGCTCACATGAGCTTAGAAAAGAGAGAAAAGATAGTGAAAATGTTCCTACATCCTCACTCTTCATTCGTAGTGAGCTTGGAGTGTTGGTCACTTCACTAGGTGAAGCCGGAGCTTGGATCGGTTTCCCTCAGGCGGATCATCTTCGGCAAGGGCGGCCACCACTCAAGCTCTATACGGACAGCGTACACGGAGCATGGAGGGGCCTTCCACAATTAAGTGGACACGCGTCGAAGAATTATTTTGTGTCTTTGCATGCTTGGTTTACTAATTTAGGTGTTTGAATCGATTCTAGGTTTTGGGTTCTTTGGTGTTTGCTAGATATTTTTGTTCATCATTCGCACTTTTGCTGCGCCGCGGGCACTGGGGAACCCTACAGTTGAAATTGCACACATTCAGGACTGTACTTTTCCCCAAATCTAAGAATACTTATGGACTTAGGCCTAGTTTGGATATCTAGTTTGGAAAATCGCAGTTTATTTTAAGTGGAGGTAGAAATGATACTTACTCTAACTTATAAGCATGTATCTCTCCTTAATTATTTAGTTTTGATTAGATGCTTGGTTTTGGAGTTATCTAATTTACAAAGCAATATTTTCTTCTCTTTGAGTTTGGATAATTGATTGATCTGTGCTGAAAAGTTTGTTCGTAAAGTTACCGCAATCAAGACGGTATCGCTGGTAGGTAGCCGCGATGAGTACGGGTCGTCCGCAGGGAAACGTGAATTTTTTTCTTGCTTTAGACGAGTTGATTGAAGAAGAGTGATTGTTTGTCGTTACGGATATAAGATTTATGAAGAGAAAGCTTGTAGGGGTCATAAGACTTAGTAGTAATGGATGAATAATTAAAAATGACTCCTTTTATCTTTTAATAGTTTAAAACTAGATCAATAGTGATGAATGTAGATTATGGTTCTTTTGGAAAAAACTAGGGTTTCCCCGCTACTAACCCTTTTCCTTGCATTGATCTCTATTCATGTCTAGCCCTTAACAAAATAAGTGTTAAACTAATCTCGAATCGTGGTTCGTAACTAGCAATAAATTGGTAGCGCGCCCGATAAGGATGTTAGCATTTATTTTGCTAAAATTTATAGACTTTAAAATGTATAAAAGAAGTTAAATGATTTTATCATCTATTGATCTACCCTAGCTTACGAACCCTAGCAAACTAGGAATTACTTGCTCATGGTTTGAGATTTAGAAGAAAGGATGAAGAAGAATGAAAGTATGATTAAGATGCAGAAAGTAGGTGCAGAAAGTAATTGCAAAAGGAATAATAAGAACACTACCTTTATTAATCAACTATTGTATACAACTTTTGAAAGTAGAGTACAAGAACCCTAGTTGCTCTAGATCTCTATCTTATTGGAAGTAGATGACTAGCTGATGATCATTCGGATGCGCGGATCGCTTTGAACCTCTTGATCTCTTCGGTAATTATTTTTGATGTGAAGCTCTCGGTCTCTTATATAGTCACAGAAACTAGAAACCCTAGATTCCATAACTGAGGATATGCAGATAAAATCCATACCACAAAATCTCAAATCCTACGACTACCAAGCCGCCGCGGATCCGCCACGGATACCCCCATTTTGCCGCCCTTTCGCTGCAATATTGTGGAATTAGGATTTAGGATTTTTTGTAGTGTTTTATATTGATATTTGGAGATCCTCTTGATGACTAGATTCTGAAAATAATGCTCTGAGTCTCTGCCGTTGCTAGATCTTACGATTTGCTTCAATATTTTGGCAGGTTTGATTTTGACATCTTGATTTATCCCGGATCTCTTGGATTCCAGACCAGAGCTATCTGCACAATATCTCAAGTCATAGTGTTAGTAAAATTTGGTATTTTTGAGATATCATCCTAACCATTTTAGATGATATTATATATTAAGAATATTGATTAGAAATATTTGATATGATTTGCATATTTTAATTACAATATTTCATATAAATATTATATACATGTATTTTTCTTCATTATGTTAATTATAATGTAGAAACATATGATAATAATCTTCTTACATATAAACCCTCATATGTTCTATAATTACAATAAACACCTTTTAGTACTTGACAATAGTCGGGAAAATATTCATTCAAATGTGCAATATTTTAGACCAATCAAATACCCCAAAACTTAATTTTGATCGTCCCGAGCAAACTAGTTATTAAAGAGAAGAAGAAGAAAAAGAAAAAGAAAAGCCTAACACACTTTCGTAGGCAACACGATTGCACTTAGCACGTGCAACAAGCTTTTAAAAATCTAGATGTCCCCAGTAGGAGGAGTGTTGTCTCCTGAGGGTTTTCAACGGATTACACCCACAAAATCCCATAATAAAAGAAAAATGATGAAATTTACATATAAAGATAAAGAACATATAAAAGAAAGAATTTGAAAATAAGAGTTTTAAACTATAGCCATGAGCCCTATCTTAATAGTCGTGAAAAGATATTAGAAATCATATCATCCCTCAACAAAACATCACCTTTAGTCTTCCTCCCTACGTTTCTTCCAAATATCGATCATATATTCCTACGTGTGTGTAAAAGACATCCCTATACTTAGATAATTCAATTCAAGATATCATACTCTTGTTTATCTTCCTTAGTACTTTTTCGTCGGTGAATATTTTCAGACGGAATTGCTCACACATTCTTCATGCGACCGTTAATACTTCTTGAGCTGCTAACCAACCGATTACCAAATGTGCTCACTCTTTTAGGCGTAATAAGCAATATCCTAGTCTTGCAACAACTAAGGCTTAGCAGTGGCTCCCAAACCAGTTGGTCTAAGACACTAGGTGATAAGACACCTACGCTATATTTTTTTAGTCTACCTTAAGTAATTACAAAACCAGTGTTCATTTTTCTTAACTATATTTTTTTTCATTTATATATATATATATATATATATATATATATATATATATATATTCTTCATACTAAGGATTTTAGATAAGTGCATTTCAAGGTATTATCTACTATCCCAAGTTTCAAGATGTGTACAAGTGCGTATAGCAGGGTATCAATGTTCAGATGTTTGGACTCAAGAATAGAGACTATTTTTCAGACTTATTTTTATCCTCAGATTAGTGATTTTCTTCATCTTACTAACCCTTGGGACAACAGCTCATGACTACCTATTACTAGCTTCGTTATAAAATATCTAATTTTCTTGTTTTTCTTAAACTTTTCCTTCTTATCATATGTATTTTTCACTTTCTAACTTTCATTATCAATTTTTTTGTGCTATTATTTAGTATAATGCAAAAATGATGCGTGAATAAGCACCAATCTCCTCCAAACCTATTTGCAGCAGTGTTCTTACTGATGTCATCTTTGAAGCTTAAAATCTGTAGACTTGGAATGAAAAGTTAGTAACGGGGACAAGAATTAATGACAGTGAGATCCTACCCCAAACTTATTTTTGACTCACAATTTTAAAAATTTTGTTTTTCTTTCAAGAGCCAAAATATTTCTTCCCCCCCCCCCCCAAACGTGAGTAAAACAATATTAAGCATTTAAAATTATAAGAGGGAGGTAAAGTTATTGGTCTATGAAAAACTTTACAAAGACAAAAAATCAACATCAACCATTCGAATATTTTATCGATATAACAACATAGTTGGTGGAAGATCATAGATGTGAAGAAGTGGGGAGATAAGAGGCGTAATCGATCGGGTTTACGTCTCGGTTGGTAGAAATGAAACAGTGATGGTGCACTACTCGCATTCTCATTCTAGATAAGAAGAAGGGGTGGTGGTTCAACTTCTTTGGATGGGGGTTGATTCATCACAACTCCCATATTTCTAAGAATGCGAGTTTTCCGGAAAAAATGTCTTTAAAACTTTCATCGAGATTCCGAATGATAATCTCATCGGAAAGGATGTTATGAGACTCGGATAGCTTGACTAAATCTTTCGATAAGTCAAAGGGTTCGGACTTAGGTGTGGACTTGTCGACAGAAAGGTCTTCACTTGTATAATAAACAGTAGAATCAAGCAATAACGCACTAGTGGCGTCGAGATCAGAATCGTGAAGCTCCTCAAATTCGCAACTGTCGGTAGCAATCATGTCGACAAAACATACATCACTTATCTGAGCATAGGGTTCTGAGGGTTGACTTCCTAGCTTGAAGATGTTAAGCTCAATTGTCATTTTCCCAAAGGACAGGTTCATAGAACCGTTACGACAATTGATTATCGCGTTTGAAGTTGCTCGGAAAAGGTTGACCTAGAATCACCGGAATTTGGTTCCGTGGGTTTGCTACAGGCTGTGTATCTATAAGTATAAAGTCCACAGAGAATATAAATTCCCCGACTTTGATTAACACGTCATCTAGTTCACCTCGAGGTTGGGTGATAGATCGATCGGCCATCTGGAGAGTGCAATGCGTAAGTTTCAACTCTCCTATGTATAATTGCTCATAAACAGAATACGGCAATAAGTTAACACTAGCACCTAAATCGAGTAAAGCACTATTGATGTTTTTACCCCCAATAGTTATGGATATTGTAGGACAACCGGGGTCTTTACGTTTTGTGGGCACCAATTAGGTAAGAGAATTGCTCATATTACTCGCAAAAAAACTTTTTTAGGCACTTGAATTTTTCTTTTCCTAGTGCACAAGTCCTTTAAAATTTTCGCATAGGAAGGAACTTGTTTGATAGCATCTAGGAGAGGAAAATTTATGTTAACTTGTTTAAAAATTTCCACAATCTTTTCTATTTGAGAACTTGGTCTGTTGGCCCTCAACCTGTGTGGAAAATGAGCTTTATCAATAAGGGTTGGGTCTAACTTTTGAGAAGAAGTTTGTGGGGATGGAATGGATCCCAAAATTGGATTTGGGATGGTCGTAGCTGGTAATTCCTTCAAGAAAATGGGCTTAGGGTTCGAGCCATGTGGAAAACGGAGAATAGGCTCGGAAGAAGATGTTAGATTAGACGAAATAGGAGTAGAAGTAGTGGCCGGGGTTTCATCAATGTCATCAACTTTAATTTGTTTACCAACATTGTTATTCAGCACTCTTCCCGATCTCAACGTGGTTACTGCACTCACATTATGATTTTGAAGGATGACATTCGCGCTTTGTGAGTGGCCGAGATTTGGTAGAGGTTGAGATAGAAGTCTCCCTTTCTCTCTCTCACT
Organism: Agapanthus africanus; assembly: GCA_030015575.1. NCBI lineage: Eukaryota > Viridiplantae > Streptophyta > Magnoliopsida > Asparagales > Amaryllidaceae > Agapanthus > Agapanthus africanus. The sequence continues at coordinate 462,575,507 of CM057347.1, forward strand.
CATTGCGGCATTTAACTGTGTAAGTTCTGCTTCTATCGATTTTATGCTTTCACCGTGGGAAGCAGTGTGTTGCACTAACGTTTGGATAGAAGACGTTAAATTAGCCGTCGTTTGCATGGATTGTTTAATGAAAGTTTCTAAGTTTCATTCGAGTGCAGAGGTTTTATTGGTACCGGCGTTTGGGAAAGAATTATTAGAAGGTGCAAAGTTATTGACCGGATTTTGAAGCAAAGTTATTGACCGGATTTTGAAAAGATTGCGGTTGAAAGGGATGCTGACTTTGTTTTGGTGGCTGCTGTTGCTATTGAGGAAGTCTTTGATAATTATTTTGGCTTGGGAACTGATTTTGATTTTGAGACTGGTTTTGGTTCCAAGCGAAATTAGGGTATTCCTCCATCCCTTATTATAAGTAGATGAATAAGGGTCATTTCTAGGTTGTTGCTGAAAAGCAACATGACCTTAAGACGGCAAAGGACAATCTTTCGTTAAATGTGATGGGTCAAAACAGCAATCACACACGATTTTAGAGAGCATAACTTGGTTTAGGGAGGTTGGCGAGACTTTGTTTTCGATAGCTTCGAGTTTCTTTTGCATCGCGACCATTTCAGCTTTCACGGCGATGGAAATGTTGAGCTGATGGATACCTGCCTTAGATGAAGATGATGTTGGTCTAGTGCTTCCCATTGTGAGGTTTGTTCGCCAAGATCTTCCAGAAATTGCCAAGCATCGCCATCGTCTTTTGACATGAAATGACATTGACAAATGGTTTTAAGTATTTGTTTCATGGCAGGATTAACACCCTCGTATATAATTCGGCAAAGTTTCCATCTATCAATTCCGTGATGGGGGCATTGGAAAAGAAGATTTTTAAACCGTTCAAAGTATTTCCAGAATGGTTTGTTGGGAAGTTAGGTAAACTGGTTAATCTCGCTTCGAACACGGGCGGTTTTGTGATTGGGATAAAATTTCTTAAGAAATGCTATAACGAATTCATCCCACTTTGCGATAGAATGTGCGGCAGTGCTATAAAGCCATTTTTCTGCTTGATCGCAAGGGTAAAAGGGAGAAGATGTAATCGCATAGCATCCACAGAAAGTTGTGTTGTGCTCATCATTGCACATACGTTTTCGAATTTGGTTATAAAAACGTATGCGTTTTCGGGTTCAAGTCCGTGAAATTTGGGCAACAAGCTGATGAAGTGGGGTTTAATTTCGAAATTACCCCCATTGGCCGGTGGAAGAGACAAACAAGTAGGAAGGGGTCTACGTATGGGGTAGTGTTCAGTTGAAAATATTGCATTTTGGTATAAGTATTTTCCTTACATTTCTTAAATAATAAAAGGTGTTTATTATAAATATTAAACATATTTGGATTTATCTGCAAAATACTATTTGCCATATGTTTATATATTATAATTAATATTATGAAGGAAAATATAGGCATTTTATATTTATATAATATTTTGGTAATTGAAAATATGCATATCATATCAAATATTCTAATCACAATTCTTAAAAGATATAATATCATACAAATGGTTAAAATAATATTTCAAAATATATGCATAATATTTTAGTAATTAAAAGATGCATAGCATATCAAATATTCTTAATCATGTTTCTTAAAGATTTATTACCATATAAAGTGCATAGCATATTAAATATTCTTAATCAAGTTTCTTAAAGATTTATTACCATATATTGTGATTAAGATACTCTCTCTAATTTAATAAATAAACTAACATTATTCATAGAGATATTGTGAAAGATTTAGCTCAGGTCAAGAGATGAAGATGTCAGGATCAAAAATCTGCCAAAATCATAAAATCAATACTGACAGGGACTCAGAATCCAGGCATGGAAAGTTACCATATTAGGAAGTCACCATATATGGTAACTAGTTTTTTTTTCTTTAAGGGCTATATAAAGGACCAAGGGCTAAAGTTAGAAGGCATCAAGCCGAAGAGATCATGAAGTCCAAGACGGCTCACGCATCCAGGCTGATCATCAACTGTTCATCTACCTCCTTCGGATGAGTTCGAGAAGCAAACCAAGTTTTTGTAATCATTTTATAAGGAATAAAGTGTAGATTGTTCAAGTTGATTAATAAAGGTAGTTGTTTTATTTAATTCTTTTGCATTTTATATTATGTTTTCCCTCTCTCTCTTTTCATCTTATTTTCCCAACATGCACGAGTAATTCTCCTCTTGTTAGGGTTTGTAGGATTAGGGTAGGCTAATGGATGATGAACATCTCTAAACACTTTTTAAGTTCTATAAATTTTATGAACTTTATCAAAAGAATCATTAACATCCTAATCGGGCGCGCTAACAATTCTTTGTTAGTTCCGACCACGATTAGAGATTAGATTAATGATTGTTTTGGTAAAGGCTAGATATGAACGGAGTTCCGTATTGAGATAAGGGTTAAGAGTGGGATTCCTTTTTCCTCCAGAAACCCTAATCTACACGCATCACCGTCGTTCTAGTTATAAATCTATTAAAGGATAAAAAGGGTAACTTTTAATTAATCGTCCATAACTACTAAATTCTAACGAACCCTATAAGCCCCCTTATTATATTAACTACATCCCTAAAATAATCTAGATCTATATTTTTGCATTCTAGCTTAACGTAGATCTAGAAACCATTCTTCGAAATTCTTTATCCCTCCTCTCTTTTTCAATACATCTAAAGTAAGAGTAAAAGGTTCAACGTTTCCCAGAGGACGACCCGTACTCACCTCGGTCTAGCTACATGCGACACCGTTCTGATTGCGGTTAACTACAAACACACTCTTTCGTGTCAATCAAATGGCGCCGTTGCCGGGGAAACGTGCGTAATTTTTTTATTCTTACTATTTGTGTTGAATTCTAAGACGATTCATATCATTATTAAAACAAAACTGCAAATTGCATATTTAACGATTTGTGTGTGAATTTTGCGAGGGAATCTGGAGTCACGGACTTGAGGAAACAGGAGATCTAGGGTTTCACACTTCTCTGGTATCTTTCTTAACTCTTTCTCTCCCCTCTCAAATCCAATAAAATCTATTTTCTGCAGGATTTTTTGCAAAATAGCGCCGCTCAAAAATCTTTTTGCAAAGTTTTGTTTTGCGGTTTGTTTTTGCATATTTTAATACGGATTTTTAAGGGGCAAGACCAAAATCCAGATTAGGTGGGGATTTCATCACCCTTCCTAAGCCCCACAAATCACAAACCGAGCATCTGCATCAACCCTTCATTAATTTAAAAAATATCTAGACCAGACTCTAAGGACTATCACGCTCAATAAGGACAGAGGAAGGTCGTGGGTAATCTATCGCTTATCCGCATTACTTTTGTAGTGCCTAGGCAAGTGTGTCAAAGGCTAGTGGTTTTTAATTAGGCCCACTACTGTGGTTCCTTCCCATTTACCTGACACTTACCTGGCTACAAGGGTAGTACGGAGGCGGTAGAGGATTGATCCTGCGGCTTGTCCTTTGGAAGTCTAGGAGCGGTCTAGAGACTGGACCTAGGTAACCTTAGTTCTAGGGTTGTTTGTGCATTTTTGTGTGATTTGTCTAAATCCGTCATTTTTCAAAACAAACCAATTATTTTCTCCCCTTTTTACCCCTTCCCCCTTCTTCTCTTCTTATAATGGGTGACCTAAACAGAAGAACACTTGCCGAGCTTTGCTGTCCACAACCAGATATCTCTTGTTTTCGAAATCCCTTTGGTTTACCGTCCGGCTCTTCCATGTCCTTAAGAGATCATATAGAACAAGCAGGAAGAAACAGTTGGCCACCTCAGTCTTGGTCTTATCAACCGTATCCTAATCCTACACATGTTTCAGTTGATACCCAGAGTGAGGAAGCTCCTAGACGAATGTTCATTGCTGAGCACATAGCTTGGTCTAGAGGCCAAAGTTTCAATCCGGACCAATATCAACCATCACCACCACTGTCCGGAGAAGAGTTTGATATGCGGTTTGTTCCTTATAAGATGTCTGTTGAAAATAGCCAACCAACCAACCCATATCAATATTCTTCTTATCATCCTACCCCTACCCAAGTTCCGCAACCATTCTATTCCTATCAATCGAATCCGACTTTTCCACCTACTCTAGACAGTTCTTCTAATCAGTCATTTGGGAGTTTTAATTATCCACAGGAATTTCAATCTTATACTGAAACCCTTTATCAACCCAAGACTAGTCTGGAGCAGACATTAGAAAAATTTATGGAACTGTCGAACCAAATTATGAAGGATTTGGGTAGTAAGACAGAACTGTACACCCTTCCTAATCAAACCCCCCCCATTCCAAACTGAAATCCACAACTCCAGTTTCATAGATTCATCAAGTACAATGTCTGATAAGTTATGTGACTTTGTAGTGTTTGATTTACCCAACTGTGAAGGGTCCATTTCAAGTGAAACCATACCCAACCCTTGTGATCTCTACACCTCCACTCTTGAACCAAAACTGATTGAAAACCATACTTTTGATGAGGTGTTTGAGAATTCTAACCTTCACTTGAATGAGGTGATTGACGTTAGGGATATATTGATTGATGAACCCGAAATTTTGGATGATTTTGTCCCACCAATTCATCAGATCCTTTCACTTCCTTGTGGTCATCATCTTTAGCCTCTAATTCTTCCCGAACCCCAAATACGTCTTGAAGTTGATGATAAAGGTATACCCGAAGAAATACAGCCTCCATCTTCCACATCTGGTACAGCAACACTCGACACACCAATTTGTTTACCCATTTCACCTTCTACTTTCTCCGGTTCTTCTTCTGTTCCTATAGTTTCAGTGTGTTTTGATGAATCACAATCCGTTAATTCAAGTTCAGTAATACCAAAAATTCAACTTGATTTGGATATTTTTGAAAATGAGGTAGATGAGTTTTTCGAGTCCTCTACCTCAATGATTTTTGATGAATCAAGTAGGATAAATTCTGGCACAAAACTCTTTAACAGCAAAATGTTCTGTCACGCCCCGCTTCCCAGAGTACGCAAGATTGGGCACGTGACATAGCCAACCATGCTACCTGTGGGTAGGAAGTATCCATCCACAGTCACATTACGGTTGTAAGGATATCAAGAACAAGATAATAAGCTAATCTAATACATGTCCAAATCCATAATAACGAGAATCGATGATAAATAAGTGCGGAAGCAAATGATCCAATGCAATAATAGAAAGGTACGTCCCGTAATGCGGGATCACACCTGGAAATAAAATGCAATAAATGAACTGACCACTACAGAACTCACAAATCAGCCTGCTGGCTGAAGTACTCCTGCTCGGTCGTCGACAGTGGTACGGAATCTGGGCCATGCAAAACCCAGACGTCAGCGCGTCAAGACATCAAGTATACAATATAAACATGGTAATAAGCAATGCAAATATGAACATGAATGAAGCAGTACTAAGAAATAACAGAGCAGGGTAATGTGCAATGGTGACTGAACTGTCCTATCAGGTTTCTACTCTATAGTCTTTGAAATCAATTGATGAATCGTCGATGTAACTCAATAGTATCCCGTGCGTGCCCGGGACCACGGTCAAAGCCCTCGGGGCTGAATCCGAGACGTGCCGCTAAGCAGTAAAAGGTAGTAGGATGGGCGAGTGATGTCAGCATCAACACTCCAGGGCTGGCCAAGCCCGTAAGACTGATCAGATTATGTATCGAACTGTTGAGTTACAAGTCGGTTTCACCTTTGATTTCCCCATACCCCCAAGCTATGTATGTCAGGTCAGGTATTCAGTAGTCAAGGACTAATGCCAACAGAAAATCCGGTAAAGTAGGTCCGTCTGGATAGACAGCAGGGATGGTCGGGTTTGTCGGCATTAGGCATGAAATCATGAAACAAGTCATGTCACGGTACAACGGGATGAGTCGGTATGTATGTATATGTCATGTGTAGCAGGGTCAGGCCAATATGTAGTGCAATCGAGTATGTGCTCACAACAGGTATACAATCAAATAATGAACAGCAGCAGGAAACAGTAAATAACCATATTATTCCATGTAAACACAATGATGTTTTGTATTCTCTTATTAACAGGTTCACGCACCTTTGGGGTGCAAAAGCCACAAGGTGAAGCAATATCCACAACATAAAGTAATGAAGCTACATGAATTTAAACTAAGTATAATAATTGTCTCGTGAATGATTTAACAAATAAGGCAGATACGATCCAATTGTTTTATTTAGTTGAAATATGGATTGATAGTGGGTCGATTAATTACGAGAAACTATTATAACGATTCCATGTTAAAGATAACTGCAACTGTCAATTCTAACTTATAATATCAATTACCATCATTAAGTTGTTGTATTATATAGTATGATATTCAACTGCATAGCAAGACTAGATCTCGTATGCTAGCATGTTAAAGCAAGTATTCAGATACTTGCCTCGACGGTTTCGCAAACCGGAAAGCACGGATGCAAAGTCGGCAGAAAACACGAGATGGGTGCACGGGACACGGACCGAGTCCCAACAGAGAACAACGGGATCACACGGACCAGGGTACTTCGCTGGAGCGTCGGGTTCACAAGACGGCACGGTCGGGTTCCGGCAAAAGTCACGGCAACGAAGTTAGCAACAATGATACGATACACGCAAAATAACGACCAGCGAGGGGGGATTAGCCCAAAAGGAAAGATAAGGGATGCTTACAGGGAAGAAACAGGGTGCAACCACGATGGCTCGACGGCGATGGGGCGCCGGCGGCGATGAACAGTGCGCGGCAAGGGTTCGAGGTGGCTGGACTTCGCTGAAACCGATGGTGCTGAGAGTAAAGGAGATGTTGGCCTGCTCTGGTGGTCGAGGGGAGAAGGAGGTGGTCGGAGGTGGCGCGGGTGACGTCGACGAGGGTCGACGGCGCGTTCTCCGGCGACCCGGGGATGGTGCAGGGTCGGGCTCGGGTTTGCTGGTGATCCGGCGAAGGGAGGATGAAGGCGTCGACGAGGTCGCGACGAGGAGGAGGAGAGGGAGTCGCGGGCGTCGTCGGTGGCTGGAGGCGACGTCGACGACGAGGTCTGCGGTGCGGAGGGTGGCGTCGGGGTTGGGTGCAGGCGCGGGAAGAGGCGGAGGAAGGAGGTAGAGGGTGCGGCTGGGCTCGCGGTGGCGAGGGCGGCGACGGCGAGGTCGCGGGGAGGTCGGCGGCGCGGTTACGAGGGGCTAGGGTTTGGGTTCTCGTGATCGAGAAGGAGAGGGGGAGGCGGCTGCATGAGAAGTTATATAGGAGGAGAGAGAGATTGGAGAGAGAGAGGGAGAAAGATTTGATAGAGAGAGAGAGAGAAAGAGAATAGAGAGAGATAGAGTGAAACGGGGAGAGAGAGATTGGATGCGGGGCCCACGAGAAAGGAACCCAAGCTCGCGATTGGGCAGGAGAGATTTTGAAAAGGTTTAAGGGATTTTTAAAACAAAGATTTTAACTGTTAAGGTAAATATTCGTATATATAATAGTTTTAAGATATTAAATTAAAATGGGCCTTTTTGGCGCGAAATGAAACATTTCCAAATCGCGCCCGGGTTGCGCCCAAATGTTCCAAATTCAAATTATAGGATTTTAAGCGGGTTCCAAATTTTAAAAAGAGGTGTTTAATGATTAAAATGCATGCCCCCAAGTCGGACACTTGCACGCGCGCGTAGTCGTCCAAACTTGCCCGTTTAGCCGAACGGGACGAAATCTCGACACGCGGACGCTACCACGTGACTAGTGACGACGAGTAGGCCAACATGGACACTTCTAATTTCATTTTAGGAGTTAAAATTTGTTATGTGCCAAAATGACTTAACCGGTTAAAATTTAGCAATAAACACCAGAAAATCAGAATAATTGGAAATGAGCAATATATAACCCTCAACCAGTAATATAAATAGTATTATTGGGCTCGGGTGTTACATCATACCCAACTACAAAAGAATTTCGTCCTCGAAATTCCAAGAGTACAAGATAGCTAACTACTGGAAAAGGCGAGGGAATTTCTGCCGAATCTCGTCTTCTCGCTTCCAAGTGGATTCTCCATGCGATCGATTACCCCAAGAAACTAGCACAAGAGGGATAACCTTGTTCTTAAGAACCTTTTCTCTTCGATCCTTGATTTCAGCTGGTCGCTCCTCAAAGGTTAGGTCCTCCCGTACGGTCAACTCCGAATGGTCCAAGACATGAGTCTTATCACGAACATACCTCCGTAGTTGAGACACATGAAACACATCGTGCACTCCTGCCAAAGACTGTGGTAACGCCAACCGGTACGCTACCTCTCCAACACGCTCCAATATCTCGAAGGGTCCAACGAATCGAAGACTAAGCTTTCCCCGACTTCCAAAGCGAATCACCCCTCTAGTCGGTGATATCTTCAGGAATACCAAACCACCCACGGCGAACTCTAGAGGTCTTCTTGACGTGTCGGCCCAACTTTTCTGTCTGTCTTGAGCTGCATTCATATGCTTCCTGATTGTATTCACCTTCTCGACTGTCTGTACCACCAAATCTGGTCCTAGTAACCTTCGTTCACCAACATCATCCCAACAAACAGGTGAACGGCACTTACGACCATACAGTGCTTCAAACGGAGCCGTCTGAATTGTCGCTTGGAAGCTATTGTTGTACGAAAACTCCACCAGGTGTAGATGATCCTCCCATGAACCTTTGAAGTCTAACATGCAAGCCCTCAACATATCTTCAAGGGTCTGGATCGTTCTCTCCGATTGTCCATCAGTTTGAGGATGATAGGCTGTGCTAAACTTCAATCGAGTCCCCAAACTTTCTTGTAAACTCCTCCAAAAGTGCGACAAGAACCGAGTGTCCCGATCGGACACGATGCTTACCGGCACTCCATGCAATCTTACTATCTCTTGCATGTACCGCTCTGCCAAAGTCTCTGTCGATTGACCAACCCGAAAAGGAATAAAGTGAGCTGCCTTGGTCAAGCGATCGACAATCACCCATACGGCATTGTTGCCCTTTGGACTCTGCCGTAAAGCTGTCACGAAATCCATGGTTATATGTTCCCACTTCCACTGAGGAATCGGAAGTGGTTGCAACAAACCAGCAACCCTTTGGTGTTCAGCCTTGACTTGCTGACACACCAAGCACTTAGCCACGAAGCGAGCAATTTCCCGTTTCATACCTTCCCACCAGAAGTGCTGTCGAAAATCTCGGTACATCTTTGTCCCTCCTGGATGTACAGAGTAAGCTGAACTGTGTGCCTCCTTCATAAGCTCTTCACGCACATCTCCTTTTGGCACACACACACGGCTACCATATCTCAACGAACCGTCTTCATGGATCAGTAAATCGGTTCGTAGTCCGGCTCCAACCTGCTCTCGAAACTTTTGCAGTCTAGGATCCTGCGACTGTGTCGCTTTAATCTTCTCAACTAAGGACGACTGTACTTGCAACTGCATCAACTGTCCTGTAGCTTGTGGTAGCATAACCTCCAAGTCAAATCTCCGAAAATCTGCAATGATCTCCCTCTGTGCAGTCAATATCTGAATTGCTGGTAACCGACTCAGCGCATCGGGCACGACGTTGACTTTTCCCGGATGGTACTTAAGATCAAGGTCATAGTCGGCCATCATCTCCAACCATCTGCGTTGCCTCATGTTCAACTCCTTCTGAGTGAACACATATTTCAAACTCTTGTGATCCGTAAAGACTTCGACTCTCTTGCCTAAAAGGTAGTGTCTCCAAATTTTCAAGGCGAAGATCACGGCTGCAAGCTCTAAGTCATGAGTCGGATAGTTCTTCTCATGAGTCTTCAGTTGCCTCGATGCGTAAGCGACGACTTTCCCATTCTGCATCAAAACACATCCCAATCCCTTTCCAGATGCGTCGCTATGAATCACCAGTCTTCCTGAATCATCCGGTACGGTTAGGATAGGGGCGGTTATCAACTACTGCTTCAACGTCTCGAAGGCCAAAGCACATCCATCCGTCCAAACAAACGGTACCTCCTTGCGCGTAAGCTTGGTTAACGGCTCAGCTAAACGAGCGAAGTTCTCCACAAATCTCCTGTAGTATCCGGCGAGTCCAAGAAAACTTCTTATCTCCGCAACATTCTTTGGAATAGGCCAATCTCGAACTGCTGCAATCTTTTCGGGATCGACGGCGATTCCATCGCCCGACACAACATGCCCCAGAAACTTCACTTCTTCCAGCCAGAATTCGCACTTACTCATCTTCGCGAATAATTTCTCTTGTCTCAGCGTCTGCAGTGCGATCCTTAAATGCTCAGCATGCTCCTCCGGACTCTTCGAGTACACCAGAATATCGTCAATGAATACCACAATAAACTGGTCCAAGAACGGTGAAAAGATCCTGTTCATCAAATCCATAAATATTGCTGGCGCATTAGTCACTCCGAAGGGCATCACTAGATACTCGAAATGCCCATATCGAGTTCGAAACGCTGTCTTGCAAATGTCTTCTGCCTTCACTCGGACCTGATGATATCCTGATCGCAAATCCAGTTTCGAGAATACCCTCGCACCACTAAGCTGCTCAAAAAGTTCTCCAATGCGAGGGATCGGGTACTTGTTCTTAATAGTCACCCGATTCAATTCTCGATAATCAATGCACATTCTTCTCGTGCCATCCTTCTTCTTTACTAAAAGAACTGGAGCTTCCCAAGGTGAGTTGCTGCTTCGAATCTATCCCTTCTCGAGTAATTCACCAACTTGTTTCTTAACTTCTTCCAATTCCACCGGTGCCATCGGATAGTAAGATTTTGATACTGGCGCTGCACCATGAATAAGGTCAATCGCAAACTTCACATCTCGCTTCGGCGGTAAGCCCGAAATATCTTCAAGCACATCCATAAAGTCGCGGACAACTGCCGGCTCTTCATTACTATCCACTACCATAGCCGCAAGAACATTGTTCGTCGGCCTAGCCCTAAATTCGACTGGCCCGACAGAACTGCTTCCCCCAATGAAAGTAAACTCAGGGTGTCCGGAAATCTGGAAAATTACTTTCCTTGCCCTACAATCAATGTGTGCATGGAAAGTGCCAAGAAAATCCATTCCCAAGACTACTTCATAACTGCCCGTATCAATCACCAAGAAATCTGTAAAAAGCTCTCGTCCGCAAACAACAACTGTACAATCTCTACATTCTTTACTAGCTATGATTTTCCCATTCCCAGTGTGTATGTCCCAAAACTAGACAGGGTCGTGCAGGTAATCGAGTGTGTAGTTATAAATTTGGATGACATAAACAGTGGGATGCTCCGAAATTAAATAATGCCAATGCGGGAAAACCACGAACGAGTAAAGTACCTGAAACCACTCCTCCTGATGCCTTAGCTTCCTCAGTTGTCAGCGTGAAAGCTCGAGCCTGGTTTGCTCCTTGAGTCAACTGTCTCTGCTCTTGGAACGGTCCCTGCGGAGGCTTCTGAATATCATCCCTTGTACAAAGCTTCGACGGACAAGCACTAACGGTGTGATCTGCCGCTCCATATCTAAAACAGAGTCCCAGCCTCCTACGACACTCCTTTCGCACGTGTCCGGGTATGTGGCAGTAGTTACAAATCACGCTCCCTTTCCGATCACCCACAATCGTTCTCTTCATTGGTGCTACGCTGTTTCCGTTCACCGGAATACTTCTACGTACAAACATTTGGTTCAGTGCAAATGCCGGTTCCTGCTCGGTTTGTTCCTTTAGTTTCTCCAGCAATCCCCTTATCACTCTACGCCTGGCGGCTAAGACCGCACGTCTTTGGTCCATCTTCAAATTCTGACCGGCCATATTCCTGGAAATCAAAATACCCAACATTAGCATGATGATAGATTCTGAGTATAGATCAAGGCTAGAACTCCAAGATACTTAAATAGAGTACTGCATTGTAGCTATGCCGTGGTATCATAGCCGCAATTACTTAACTCCACCCAAGTCGCCTAAGTCCTAGAGATAACAAGAGATTAGGTTTTCGAGTTGACAATGCAAAGTAAGTTTGCATGTCGACATGATCCGGAAGAATGATTCAAGGATGGTAAAGCGGTCAAGGTGGCAGGACATGTTTCCTAATCACGGGTATTATGATTCGTGTATCGGGTGCAATACCCAACTACAAAGAATCAACCCAGTTAACCTATGGCTCTGATACCAAAAGAACCATGTCACGCCCCGCTTCCCAGAGTACGCAAGATTGGGCACGTGACATAGCCAACCATGCTACCTGTGGGTAGGAAGTATCTATCCACAGTCACATTACGGTTGTAAGGATATCAAGAACAAGATAATAAGCTAATCTAATACATGTCCAAATCCATAATAACGAGAATCGATGATAAATAAGTGCGGAAGCAAATGATCCAATGCAATAATAGAAAGGTACGTCCCGTAATGCGGGATCACACCTGGAAATAAAATGCAATAAATGAACTGACCACTACAGAACTCACAAATCAGCCTGCTGGCTGAAGTACTCCTGCTCGGTCGTCGACAGTGGTACGGAATCTGGGCCATGCAAAACCCAGACGTCAGCGCGTCAAGACATCAAGTATACAATATAAACATGGTAATAAGCAATGCAAATATGAACATGAATGAAGCAGTACTAAGAAATAACAGAGCAGGGTAATGTGCAATGGTGACTGAACTGTCCTATCAGGTTTCTACTCTATAGTCTTTGAAATCAATTGATGAATCGTCGATGTAACTCAATAGTATCCCGTGCGTGCCCGGGACCACGGTCAAAGCCCTCGGGGCTGAATCCGAGACGTGCCGCTAAGCAGTAAAAGGTAGTAGGATGGGTGAGTGATGTCAGCATCAACACTCCGGGGCTGGCCAAGCCCGTAAGACTGATCAGAACATGTATCGAACTGTTGAGTTACAAGTCGGTTTCACCTTTGATTTCCCTATACCCCCAAGCTATGTATGTCAGGTCAGGTATTCAGTAGTCAAGGACTAATGCCAACAGAAAATCCGGTAAAGTAGGTCCGTCTGGATAGACAGCAGGGATGGTCGGGTTTGTCGGCATTAGGCATGAAATCATGAAACAAGTCATGTCACGGTACAACGGGATGAGTCGGTATGTATGTATATGTCATGTGTAGCAGGGTCAGGCCAATATGTAGTGCAATCGAGTATGTGCTCACAACAGGTATACAATCAAATAATGAACAGCAGCAGGAAACAGTAAATAACCATATTATTCCATGTAAACACAATGATGTTTTGTATTCACTTATTAACAGGTTCACGCACCTTAGGGGTGCAAAAGCCACAAGGTGAAGCAATATCCACAACATAAAGTAATGAAGCTACATGAATTTAAACTAAGTATAATAATTGTCTCGTGAATGATTTAACAAATAAGGCAGATACGATCCAATTGTTTTATTTAGTTGAAATATGGATTGATAGTAGGTCGATTAATTACGAGAAACTATTATAACGATTCCATGTTAAAGATAACTGCAACTGTCAATTCTAACTTATAATATCAATTACCATCATTAAGTTGTTGTATTATATAGTATGATATTCAACTGCATAGCAAGACTAGATCTCGTATGCTAGCATGTTAAAGCAAGTATTCAGATACTTGCCTCGACGGTTTCGCAAACCGGAAAGCACGGATGCAAAGTCGGCAGAAAACACGAGATGGGTGCACGGGACACGGACCGAGTCCCAACAGAGAACAACGGGATCACACGGACCAGGGTACTTCGCTGGAGCGTCGGGTTCACAAGACGGCACGGTCGGGTTCCGGCAAAAGTCACGGCAACGAAGTTAGCAACAATGATACGATACACGCAAAATAACGACCAGCGAGGGGGGATTAGCCCAAAAGGAAAGATAAGGGATGCTTACAGGGAAGAAACAGGGTGCAACCACGATGGCTCGACGGCGATGGGGCGCCGGCGGCGATGAACAGTGCGCGGCAAGGGTTCGAGGTGGTTGGACTTCGCTGAAACCGATGGTGCTGAGAGTAAAGGAGATGTTGGCCTGCTCTGGTGGTCGAGAGGAGAAGGAGGTGGTCGGAGGTGGCGCGGGTGACGTCGACGAGGGTCGACGGCGCGTTCTCCGGCGACCCGGGGATGGTGCAGGGTCGGGCTCGGGTTTGCTGGTGATCCGGCGAAGGGAGGATGAAGGCGTCGACGAGGTCGCGACGAGGAGGAGGAGAGGGAGTCGCGGGCGTCGTCGGTGGCTGGAGGCGACGTCGACGACGAGGTCTGCGGTGCGGAGGGTGGCGTCGGGGTTGGGTGCAGGCGCGGGAAGAGGCGGAGGAAGGAGGTAGAGGGTGCGGTTGGGCTCGCGGTGGCGAGGGCGGCGACGGCGAGGTCGCGGGGAGGTCGGCGGCGCGGTTACGAGGGGCTAGGGTTTGGGTTCTCGTGATCGAGAAGCAGAGGGGGAGGCGGCTGCATGAGAAGTTATATAGGAGGAGAGAGAGATTGGAGAGAGAGAGAGGGAGAAAGATTTGATAGAGAGAGAGAGAGAAAGAGAATAGAGAGAGATAGAGTGAAACGGGGAGAGAGAGATTGGATGCGGGGCCCACGAGAAAGGAACCCAAGCTCGCGATTGGGCAGGAGAGATTTTGAAAAGGTTTAAGGGATTTTTAAAACAAAGATTTTAACTGTTAAGGTAAATATTCGTATATATAATAGTTTTAAGATATTAAATTAAAATGGGCCTTTTTGGCGCGAAATGAAACATTTCCAAATCGCGCCCGGGTTGCGCCCAAATGTTCCAAATTCAAATTATAGGATTTTAAGCGGGTTCCAAATTTTGAAAAGAGGTGTTTAATGATTAAAATGCATGCCCCCAAGTCGGACACTTGCAAGCGCGCGTAGTCGTCCAAACTTGCCCGTTTAGCCGAACGGGACGAAATCTCGACACGCGGACGCTACCACGCGACTAGTGACGACGAGTAGGCCAACATGGACACTTCTAATTTCATTTTAGGAGTTAAAATTTGTTATGTGCCAAAATGACTTAACCGGTTAAAATTTAGCAATAAACACCAGAAAATCAGAATAATTGGAAATGAGCAATATATAACCCTCAACCAGTAATATAAATAGTATTATTGGGCTCGGGTGTTACATGTTCAATCACACCATTGATAAAAGTTTTGAAGAACTTTTTGCTGACGAACTTGAATTTTTAAACAATACGGATTTTGTGATTGATCAATCTCCACCTATAGAGGTTGAACCGTCACCATTCTTTCTTCCTAATCATTTACATTCATCCTCATTCTTTCTTTTCTCTAATTTCAAATTCAAACCCTTTCCAGACTACCTCTTATCCCTTCCCCATTTTTTCTTGACTCGATACAACACATTCTTCCACCAACCTATACGCTATACTGATAAAATCTTTGAATGGTTGGTGTTAACTTTTGGTCTTTATGAAGTCTTATTTTGACCAAATGACTCACCCCATCTTAAAATGCTTCGTATTGTCTAACTCATGTTTGAGGGGGGTATATTTTTGGCTCTTGAACATAACTTTTGTCCTCAAATTTGTGAGCCAAAAATAAGTTTGGGGGAGGATTTTCACTTTCATATATTTTTGCCCCCATTAATAATGTCCTCCCAAGCTTACAGGTTTTTGTGATCCAGCAGATAGCAACAGTGAGGACACTGTTGAAAACAAGTTTGGGGGAAGGTTTGTGCTTATTTACGCATACTTTGCATTATACTATATATAAGCACAAATTTTTTTTTTGATAACAAAAGAGTAGAAAGTGAAAAATTACATCCAAAAGATAGGAATAGTTTAAGAAAACCAAGAAAATTAGAAGTTTTCTTAAACGAACTAGTAATAAGTAGTTATGAGCTGTTGTCCCAAGGGTTAGTAAGATGAAGGAAGTCACTAATCTGAGGATAAAAATAAGTCTGAAAAATAGTTTCTATTCTGGGAGCCAAACATTTGAATGTTGATACCCTACTATATGCACTTACACACGTCTTGAAACTCGGGATAGTAGAGGATACCTTGAAATGCTCTTGTCTAAAAGCCAAAGTATGAAGGAAATAAAAAATGAATGAAGAAAATATAAAAATGGTGAAAAGAAACATGAACACTGGTTTTGTTATCGCCAAGGCAGCAATAAAAAAATATAGCGATGGTGCCTCTTCACCTAGTGCCCTAAGGTCAACTGGTCTGGGAGTCACTGCTAAATCTTAGGTGGTGCAAGACGAGGAAAATATTATCACCTAATCAGCAAGCACATGAGTAATCGGTTGGTTAGTATCTCAAGAAATATTAACGGTCGCATGAAAATGTGTGAGCAAATCTAAATATTCATTAAATTAAAAAGTACTGAGGTAGATGGACAAGAGTATGATAGCTTGAATTGAATTCTCCGAGTGTAGGGATGTCTATTTCACACACGTAGGGGTATATGATCAATGTTTGGATGAAACGTAGGAATGAAGAATAAAGACTATGTTTTATTGAGGGATAATGTGATTTCTAACATCTTTTCATGACTATTAAGATAGGGCTCATGACAACTGAAAAGCTAGTGTAGTTGGAAACTCTGATTTTCAAAGTCTTTCTTTTATAATTCTTATCTTTATATGTAACTTTCACCATCTTCCTTTTATTATGGGATTTTGTGGGTGTAATCCGCTGAAAACCCTCAGGAGACAACACTCCTCCTACTAGGGACACCTAGAGGTTTAACGGCTTGTTGCACGTGTTCAGTGCAATCGTGTTTGCCTACGAAAGTGTGCTATTTAGGTTTTTCTTTTTCTTTTTCTCTTTCTCTTGAATAACTAGTTTGCTCGGGACGATCAAAGTTAAGTTTGGGGGTATTTGTTCAGTTGAAAATATTGCATTTTGGTATAAGTATTTTCCTTACATTTCTTAAATAATAAAAGGTGTTTATTATAAATATTAAACATATTTGGATTTATCTGAAAAATACTATTTGCCATATGTTTATATATTATAATTAATATTATGAAGGAAAATATAGGCATTTTATATTTATATAATATTTTGGCAATTGAAAATATGCATATCATATCAAATATTCTAATCACAATTCTTAAAAGATATAATATCATACAAATGGTTAAAATAATATTTCAAAATATATGCATAATATTTTAGTAATTAAAAGATGCATAGCATATCGAATATTCTTAATCATGTTTCTTAAAGATTTATTACCATATAAAGTGCATAGCATATTAAATATTCTTAATCAAGTTTCTTAAAGATTTATTACCATATATAGTGATTAAGATACTCTCTCTAATTTAATAAATAAACTAACATTATTCATAGAGATATTGTGAAAGATTTAGCTCAGGTCAAGAGATGAAGATGTCAGGATAAAAAATCTGCCAAAATCATAAAATCAATACTGACGGGGACTCAGAATCCAGACATGGAAAGTTACCATATTAGGAAGTCACCATATATGGTAACTAGTTTTTCTTCTTTAAGGGCTATATAAAGGACCAAGGGCTAAAGTTAGAAGGCATCAAGCCGAAGAGATCACGAAGTCCAAGACAGCTCACGCATCCAGGCTGATCATCAACTGTTCATCTACCTCCTTCGGAAGAGTTCGAGAAGCAAACCAAGTTTTTGTAATCATTTTCTAAGAAATAAAGTGTAGATTGTTCAAGTTGATTAATAAAGGTAGTTGTTTTATTTAATTCTTTTGCATTTTACATTATGTTTTCCCTCTCTGTCTTTTCATCTTCTTTTCCCAACATGCACGAGTAATTCTCCTCTTGTTAGGGTTTGTAGGATTAGGGTAGGCTAATGGATGATGAACATCTCTAAACCCTTTTTAAGTCCTATAAAGTTTATGAACTTTATTAAAAGAATCATTAACATCCTAATCGGGCGCGCTAACAATTCTTTGTTAGTTCCGATCGCAATTAGAGATTAGATTAATAATTGTTTTGGTAAAGGCTAGATATGAACGGAGTTCCGTGTCGAGATAAGGGTTAAGAGTGGGATTCTTTTTTCCTCCAGAAACCCTAATCTACACGCATCACCGTCGTTCTAGTTATAAATCTATTAAAGGATAAAATGGGTAACTTTTAATTAATCGTCCATAACTACTAAATCCTAACGAACCCTACAAGCCCCCTTATTATATTAACTACATCCCTAAAATAATCTAGATCTATATTTTTGCATTCTGGCTTAACGTAGATCTAGAAACCATTCTTCGAAATTCTTTATCCCTCCTCTCTTTTTCAACACATCTAAAGTAAGAGTAAAAGGTTCAACGTTTCCCAGAGGACGACCCGTACTCACCTCGGTCTAGCTATACATGACACCGTTCTGATTGCGGTTAACTACAAACACACTCTTTCGTGTCAATCAGGTAGCATCTTTCTTGGAGGGAGATACGCGGTGGATTCTGCGCACCTACGGGTGGTGGCAGGGTGGTATCGTGAAATCCTGATGGAGAACCGTCCATTTCGGGAGATGTGGTGGGTGGAGGGAAAATAGAAGATGAAGAGTACCGACTTCGGAGTCGATAGAAAAAATGCGGACAAGACAGGCACTAGAATCCCGTGTCCAGCCGATCATGCACTAAGCGGGTTTAGTGCACGTGGCAGTGTGTGTTATGTGAGAACGATTTTAATAAGGTTTGTTTTGAAAAAATAGTCGGACGTAAGGCTTGACTCAACAAATCACAAAATGCACAATCAAACTCTAGGACTAGGGTCATCTAGGTCAAGTCACTAGATCGCTCCTAGACTTCCAAAGCATAAGTTGCAGGATCAATTCTCTACCATCTTTTTATCACTCTTGTGGCTAGGTAAGTGTCAAGTAAGAGAGAGATATCCGCTATACAAATCACAGAAATAGCGGGCCTAATTAAGTAACCACTTTATTTAGTCACACTTGCCTAAACACCACAAGAGAAATACGGATAAACGATAGATTACCCATGACCCTCCTCTGTCCTAATTGAGCGTGACAGTCCTTAGAGGCTTGGTCTAGATATTTTTTAATAAATGTAGGGTGAAAGTATGATTGTTTTATGATTTGTGGGGCCTAGGAAGGGTGATGAAATCCCCACCTAATCTGGATTTGGGTTATTGCCCCTTAATGTCCGGTTAAGATATGCACAAACAAACCGATATCAAAACATGCAAAAAGATTTTTGAGTGGCGATATTTGTAAAGAATCCTACAGGAAAGATCAGATTATTGGATCTTAGCGGTGAGAGAAAGATATTAGGAAATTACCTGAAAATTTTAGTGCTACAATTCCTCCAAGACGCCGTGGTTCCGCCGCAAAATGCTTGTCCCCGCCACGGTTCTGCCGCAAGTTGGTAGGGTTGGTTGCCATAATTTCTTCAGTGCTTCCCTCTGCTTCTCTGGGGTACGATGAAAGTCTCTGAATCTCTGTTTTCTTGCTCCAGTTATTCCAGATTCCTTTTCAAAACTCGCACAACAATCGTTAAATACACAAGATACTGTTTTGGTTCTCGTTTATAATATGTTTGCTGGATTTTATAAGAAATCAAGCCGAATAACAAGAAAAAAATTGAAGCCGTTTCCCCGGCAACGGCGCCATTTGATTGATCTGTGCTGAAAAGTTTGTTCATAAAGTAACCGCAATTAAGACGATGTCGCTAGTAGCTAGCCGCGATGAGTACGGGCCGTCCGCAGGGAAACATGAATGTTCTCCGCCGAAAGCCGGGAAGACAAACGTCTTACCAGAATTTGGGGAAAGATACTATTTGGTTTTATCTGTCCATCTCTCCGAAGATACCAAGTTGATTTATGGCACCGTATATCGGAGGTTTAGATGGATGCGGCCGTTGTAGCAGATTTCGTCAGATTCCCCCTCCTTGTGAGGGGTTTTTGATTATGGAGACGCTCTTCCCTGCAGGCGCAAACCCCTGCAGTTAATTACGCTACCGCATCGCGGTAATCACTTTCTCCTTCTCCAGATGGTCACTTCGTGTCGTGTATATTTGTTTTATTTTTGGTTGCCTGTGAATTGTATACGGAGACTAATTTATGTTGTCGCCCGTAGGGCGTAGATTAGTCCAAATCCGTATTTTCTTAGATTTGGTTTTGGCTTGGGTTTAAGGATCGTTAATCTCATTTGAGATTAAGATCAACTTAAATATTTGTTAAGGATACGTTAGTCTAATTTTAGACTATGATATACTTAACAGGATCATTTAGATCCAACAAAAGTGCATTTGGACTCTATTGTTTTAGTTTAGAGACATTGCGGTCCATTGGGTTTAAGGACATCATAGTCCATGACAGTTTAAAAACGTCATAGACTGTAAAGTTTAAAGACATCATAGTCTATGAGTTTAAGGACCTCACAGTCCATAAAGTTTAAGGACATCATAGTCCATGAGTTTAAGGACACCACAGTCCGTAAAGTTTAAGGACATCATAGTCCAGTTTAAAGACATCATAGTCTGTGTGGTTTTGGTTAAACCGTTTGAGGATGCATCAAAAGTTATTGGTTATTGGGACCCTCCATCTCTCTGAAGACATTGAAGAATTACGACATATATCAGAGGTATGAAGAGATGTACCCTTGAACCAATGAATGTTCATTAAAGATTTGATAATCTTGTTTGGGACTAAAGCCAATAAGCTCAGTCAATTTGGGGTTCGGCTAATCTTGGGCACAACCCATTTAATCAATTTTATCTGGGATTGATCCCATTTCTGCATCAGCGATGTTCAACAATAATGTGGGCTCTGACACCCCTTATTCTTTTCTTTTATTTGAAGTGTTAAACACTAGCATATGTTTGATGCTCACATGGGGTCACGTGATGCCTTAAAGTAGTGTTAAACACTAAGAGCTTAAGACGCTCACGTGGGGTCACGTGAGGTGCTTGAAAATAGGCCCAGCTTCTTTGGAATTACCTCTTTTCTTTCTTGAGTGCTGAGCATTATTGGGGCCACGTGAGATCACGTGAGGCGCACTTGCAATTGATTTATTCTCCTTTCTCTTCTGAAAGTGCTTAGCATTATAAAGGGGTCACGTGATATCACGTGAAGCGCCCTAAATAAGGAGACTGCCTTGTTTCATCTCATGAAAATGCTAAGCACTATAAAGGGGTCACGTGTTGTCACGTGAGGCACCTCAAATTGAGATCTGTTTTAGGTTTACTCCCCTTTTATCCTTTTGAAGAGGCTAGCTCAGGGGTCACGTGGGAACACGTTACCTGATATGAATTGTTCTATTTTGATTATTGAGGGGGGGGGGAACCCACATGGGCGCACGTGATCTGTCATCTATCATATTGGGTGCTACTTTATTTTACGTGCATGGAGAGTTAAATCCTTTGTTTAAGAATTGAATTCTTTTATAGGGTTAAACCCTAGTTTTATTTGGAGGAATTAAATTCCTATATGTTACGTTGAAAGAATTAAATTCTTTAAACTCAATTTTCCCCATAAGTTTTGAATCTGCATGACAGAACTTCCCGATGAGAATTAAATTCTCAACTTGTGGGGAGATTTGCTTCTGCAGATATTCAATCAGAGGAAGAACTAAGTTTTTTTTAGAAGAGTTAAACTCTTGGTTTGAGAATTAAATTCTCTTTTTTTTTGTGGGAGCTTCTGGGATGACCTCCTTCCTTTTCTTATCTAGAATTTCTTTCTTCTTTGAAGAGATCTTCTTCTCTCTGGAGAATTAAATTCTCTTTTCTTTTCTTTTTTTCTTTTTGCTTTCAAGGGGGTTTTCTCTCTCTCTTTTTTTCTTCTTCTTGGCTCCTATTTATAGGAGAAAGAAAAGAATCAATTTGTTTAGAAAATCTCTCATTGAGAGATTATGATTGATTTTATAACCAACATGATCTTTTAGATCACTCGGTGAATTTTATTCACTGTTGGATTTATAATCTAAGGACTTCTGTTTTACAGAAGATATTTCTTTTGTTATTCTTAACAAGTTTAGGAGGATATTTCCTTGCACAGAATTTTTCTGTAGATTGGTGATTTTTACTCACCATTGGATTTTCAATCCAACGGCGCTCTTCTTTACAGAGTGCAATCTTTTCTAATTTAGAAAGTTCCAAGGAAATATTTTCCAAAATAGTGCTTTTGATCCCTTTGTTTAGAATTTAATTCTATCTGTTCAGAAGGCATAAGAGCCATCACGTGTACCACGTGACCCCTCACAGAATTAAGCAAAAAGCTTTTGATTCCTTTGTTTAGAATTTAATTCTATCTGTTCAGAAGGCATAAGAGCTATCATGTATACCACGTGACCCCTCACAGAATTAATTTAGTTTGTTCGTATGCAGGAGTCCAAACAGAGGGAATGCATCACGTAGTAGCACGTGAGCTTCTTTGTTCCTTGTTTTTTTATAATTGAGTCCCACACGTTTTGTATGAAAGAAGATCACGTGCTTGCACGTGAGGCTTTAGCTTCCGCCTACTAAATGGATTCGCGTACTCTGCATACAGATGCATCACGTGATTGCACGTGATGTTCCACTAGCGGGAACTTTTTCCCTTTTCCCTCTCTGAGTTTTCTTTGTAAGGGAACAAATACCCCCACAGCGTTGTTCTCACGTGGCTCACACGTGAGTGTAACGCTGTCACCTTTACAGCCGTTGGATCTGCCTTGGAAACGGGGAAGATGAACCGTTTTCCATCATGTCTTATAAATGTTGGTGTCTCGTCTCTGCAATGCCTCCGTTCCTTCATATTCTTCCCTCTTTGCTATCTTCTGAGAATTTAATTCTCCTCTTCAGAGCTTAGTTCTCTGTCCTTTGAAAATTTCCAGAGTTTTAACTCTGCCAAAAAGAACCCCTTTTTAGGTATTGCTTTAGAATATCAAAGAACTCCTTTCTTAAAGAAAGCCTCTGGATTTTAAATCTATGATGAGAGCTTTGCTCTTCTCTAAAACCCATCTCTTAAAGATCCAAGATGTGATTTTTGAATAATAACTCTCAATGTCTTGGGCATGACATTTGATTTTTCCTTTCCTCTTCATGGGGTTTCTGGAATTTAATTCGATTGTATAAAAGAAATTTAATTCCTCACCAAAGGGCTCTGAAAGATCAAGAAGGCCCTTCGGGAATTTTGATTCCCCAGTGTTTTTTTTGAAAATTTTTTTTAATGGATTTTTCCAGGATTTGTAATGGGTGTTCTTTTGTGAGGATGTTCCAAGTCATTTGAATTCTAATGTGCATTTATTGCGAATATTTTTTCTTTATTCTCTTAATGATATCCTTGCCTCGCGATTGGCGAGCCGTCATACTGATTTTGTGGGGTCCATTGTTTTTGTAATCAATGATCTCATGGAATAAGCTTCTTGTCGTTTTCTTCTGCTGTTTATATATATATATATATATATATATATATATATATATATTTGCACGTATAGGTTGCATTAACAGTCTTTCCTCCCTTTATTTCAGGGATAATGGCTTCCCTTCCATACTTTTCTTTTACTCGCTCAGACGCTGATTTTCCACAATCGCCGCCGGACAAAGAAGCAATAGCTATGATCAGAGCTCATGATAAAGATCGGACAAATCTGCTCTTATGGGGCACTTGGTACGGCCACATCATCTGGGATCGCCGAAGTTTTATTTGCGGGGAGCCGGTAGAACCTCTTCGCCCTATACTGCCAATGGAACGCTTACAGACTGCTTACGCAGTGGAAGTGACCAATTGGACTCTTTCGGGCCGGCTGGAGCCCTCTACCTCTTGGATACCTAACCAGCCTTTGCCTGCTATAGACATCTTGGGGCGTCGGATTTGCCAAGGTGAAGCTCGACCTTGGGGGAAGGTCTATAAAGTAGGTATCACCCCCTGGCACCCAGTGGGCTAGCTTATTTGGGCTCGCTATATTCTTTCTGCCCACCGCGCAAGGCAGCAGAAGGTCGGGCTATATCAGGTAGTATATGCATCGCTCTACCATTACCACGCTCCTCATATCTGGTGGATCAAACCCTTCTTAAACCAGTGGAATCTGCCCACCAACACCTTCCTGCTAGGGGATCGAGAAGTGTCTATCTCATTAGATGAATTCCGTGAGATTTCAGGACTGCCTATTAGGGCGGAGTGTTACGAGGAACTGCTGCCTCCTGATGAATATGTTTTCTCCACCATACCGGCTGTGGTTGATGGTCCGATAGCCGAAACCGCCGTCCGTCATAAGTATCCCAGTTTGATCAAGGCCGTGGGTATTTTTAACAGATTGTTTGCGAAGTCAGAAGGGCAGGGTGTCACTTTCGAGAGCTTTATCGCCTGTTTCATTCGGGGGAATATTTTATCCAAGGAAGCCCCGAAGCTTGCGAGTATTGATGACCCTTTTGGGTTTGGTTTGGATAAACTGCCGGTCAAAGAAGAAGATTTACCACAGTTTTACATCCCGATCTTGTCGGTTGTTCCTTTTGATTCGATTGCGGCTTCCGGCATGGATG
Source organism: Agapanthus africanus (assembly GCA_030015575.1). Lineage (NCBI taxonomy): Eukaryota > Viridiplantae > Streptophyta > Magnoliopsida > Asparagales > Amaryllidaceae > Agapanthus > Agapanthus africanus. Next base: position 462,599,873 of record CM057347.1, read on the forward strand.
AAGAGACCTTCTTTGTCGGTTTTATCAGCCTTTGGCTCAGTTGGTTTGTGATACCATCGCACCGACACTTTATGAGAGCTTCCGCCTTCTATCCCGCCCATCGTGTAGTTGAAGGGGCAAAGTTGGCCGTCGGCATCGCGGGGCTATCGCATCTTTATCACGGGTTAAGTGTTGCGGCCAACACTTCGACTCCTGGTGTAGATGTTGTGAATCTCCCCTTTATTACTTCACATCTTGGATCGAAATGCATGTGCTGGGGGCATTCGCGGTACATCGATGGCCGAACTTCTATGACTCCTACACCTTCCCTCGAGTTATGAGATCGGTGGATGCCTCCGCTCCCGATCCGACTCAATTAGGGGACCTCCGTATCTGCTCAATACATATACTAATGAGGGAGGGATGGTGTTCATTGATCGCGTTCTTTCTGCTTCGGCGGAGCCTGTCCAACAGCTATTCGACTTTTCGAAAGGGGAGCACCATATTTAAAGCCTAGGGAGATCATGCATCTGTATTCAATTAGGCCGGGCTACTTGGTGTTCCGCTGGGATGATACGGCTCTCGTCATGCGGTATAATTCACACCGCTTCGCTCAGTAATTGGGCTATAATCAGGACGTCCCTTTTGAAGCGTTTTTGGTTGAGCCCACCTCATCTTTGGGAGTTATTCGCGACGTCATGCATCATTTTATGCGGCAGAACACTGGCTCTGCGTTCATGATCCCAGAACCTGACTATCTCCCGTGATCTGTGGGGTCTTTTGTGGGCTGGTATCGCCACCAGGTTGGCCCTGTTATTGTTGAGGAAAGGCGGGCACTCTTTGAGCATAAGACTCCTGCTCCGACTCAAGCTGCCAGCGTCCCGTTGCGACCACGGTCAGTCGTTCTCTCTCTCTTACGGGATAGCGGTGTGGTCTTTATCTCGCAAGCCACAGAAACCGAATCAACTCTTCCCACTGTAGGGCTGCCGATGCGTACTATAGCTTAATCAAAGGCTTCCGCCGAAGTGCCAGCGGCAGTGCCGTTATCAGCAGTGGTGTTGTCGAAAGAGGATAGCGGGGGCGAAGTGGGCGAACGTCGCGCCAAAGCGCCAAAGGGAAGGAAGCGATCTTCTACCAGCGCTAGTTCTGGGTCGAAGAGGAGAAAGAAGACGGTCCCCGGTCTGCTTGACCTTTTAGTGGAATCCGAGCCTATTGTTCAAGACGAACCAATATCCATGCAAGAGCCGGATGATAGTCTTCTTTTTCCGGGTTCATCTGCTGAGGAAGCCACACAATTGCCCGAGGCTATAAGGCGTTCCTAGGATGAGACCGAGAACGTGCGCGTCCCGAAGAGGCCTTACCCCCCGGTTATCTTTTACGAAGATCCTCTATCACTACGAAGGGTTCATTTGGGTCCCCTGCGACCGGAAGATGACATAGCCCTCAAGCAGCCCATTTCAGCTGCCTCCGAAGATGAGCTAGCAGCGAAGACTGGTGGGTATGAGTCTACGTTTGACGCCCGACGAGCACATTTCCTGAGGAAGGAACGACGGCTTGAAAGAGCCATACTGGAGGCACCCTGGCGTATTGGTATGCACGCTTTCCGTATTTTTCTTTTGTATCGTATTTTATATTTCCTTATCTTTGCGAAAACTTTGCAGGGACTTCGGCCATAGCAGAAAATTTGAGCTCAAGTCATGTCCTGACTGTGGACTCTGTAAATGTCCCCGATGAGGCACTAGTAGGTGCGGAGGAGGTCGTTACGGCTGCTATTCTTGCTACAGAGCTTCCATTGGTGACTTCTATTTTCCCGGTGCTTGCTCTCCCAGAAGAGGCATCCTCATTGGCCGCAGATTTAATGGATCTTTCTGGTGACGGCCCGGAGATTGTGAAACAGGTAGTCGAGACGGCCGTCCCTTCATTGGAGCCTGAAGCGGTGGCCGTTGCCCCTCAATTGGAAGCTGTTACACCAGCCCACGTCCCCGGTGATGTGCCTGAGGGTACGGAGGAGGCTGCTGAAGCTACTATCCCTCCAGTTCAAAGCTGGAGGAGCATCGAAGGTAGTCTTTTATATTTTATTTTAATAATCTCTCCATTATCTGAATCTTTCTGTCTTTTCAGAATTACGAGGATTGGCGGCGTCCATTGCGGATCTATCCCCTAGAAAGTCTTTTCAGCGTCTGCTGGAGATGGCCACCCCGCATGCAATATCCCCGCAACACATCGTCCTTTCTTGTGGGCAAGGTCGGTGTTATTTGACCCCCTCATTGCATTATTATTATTTCGTATAACGATGCTAATGTCTTCTGTAGTTCTTGAATCTCACGACGAAGTTGAGATCCTCGACGGGCCCGGGGATCTTTTAAACCTTCCTTGCATGACTGTAGGTAAGTAAAGTTTTGACGTTGTTCCATCTATTCTTTGTTTGCGAATCTCGCTGATTGTTCATGAATCTTGACAGCTTTGCCCGCTCTTATCCCGCTGGAATCTCGGATCATCATGCCACCCGGCCCTTATGCCCGGCGCGCATCTGAACGGATGGCGAAGCAAAGCCTTCACTCCTTGTCGGCTCTTATCAAAGATCTTCGTGCTGGTAGTTCGATTACAGCCGAAGAATTTGCTGCTGAAGCCAATATTTTTCTGCCCTTTCTCGCCACTTACCTTGATGAAACATTGGTGCATGTCTAGGTTGAATTTTGTCGTCGAGTGGAGGCTTGCTTACACGGTCTCGAGTGCACACACCTTCCCTCAGAGGTTGTGGCTGCAAAGACGAGTTTGCGGGGGCTGATCGAACGATGCGCCACGAATCTACAGTCATGTGAGAAGAGGCTTAACCGAAAATTTTCGGAGAGGAAGCTAGCTTCAAATGCATTGGGGGAACTTCAAGCTGAACTCACGGTTAAGACCACTCGTGCGTATGAACTTTAGCGGGTGCTTCAAGAAGCTATCAGAGAGATGGTAGCTATTGATAAAGCCGTTATTTTACTCGCGAGATGGTTGAAGCTCACAATGTTGCTGAAAAGGAGTTTGAGAGTCGGCTCGCCTCGTATCAGGCTCAACAGTCTCAGGCGGAGACCCGTCTCATAGCAATAACAAAACATGAAGCCGAGACCCAATGGAAGAAAGATGAATAGACGAATTTATTACGTCGTCCGCCGGCTTAAAGATTTTTTTGTATACTCTTTTGTTTTGTATTTACTTCTGAACGAGAGAATATTTTGTATTCTTTTATGACATGTATCTTGTATTCATTTTCAATTCATGAATAAAGAACATATTTCTTTTCTATCTTGCACTATCGCCTTCTTTTTTTTGCTGTGTTGTTGTCATATTACTGTAGTAAGTGTGGCCTGTAGATAACAACTCATCTTGAACCCTTTGTAGGGCAGCAACGGCTTAGGAAACAGGTTCTGGTCTGCTGCCTAAGACTTTTCAACATTACGAGCCATGATGGTCTCATAAAGATTTTTCTCCCTATGAGTCGTGAGGATCTCGTAGGTGTATTTTCTCTTTAGGAGCGTGAGGACTCCTAAGTGTTCTTTCCCTTGAGAGTCGTAAGGATCTCACAAGAAAATTTTCTCCCTTACAAGTCGAGAAGACTTGTAAGTGATCGATGAGTTGGCCTTTTTCCGAGTCGAAGCACTGCTCCGACGAGGAGGTCATTTGGTTGACGTGTTTCCGCGATGGGGTCATTTGATGAAGTGTTTTCATGACGGGGTCATTTGCTGACGTATTTCCGAGACGGGGTCATTGGATGACGTATTTCCGCGGCGGGGTCATTTGCTGATGTATTTCCGCGGCGGGGTCATTTGCTGACGTATTTCCGCTATGGGGTCATTTGCTGACGTATTTCCGCGACGGGGTCATGGGATGACGTATTTTCGTGACGGGGTCATGTGCTGACGTATTTCCGAGATGGGGTCGTTGGATGACGTATTTCCGAGACGAGATCATTTGCTGACGTACTCCGCTTTCTGCGGTGTCGGGTTGACTTGCTGCACTTTCTGCGGTGTCGGAGCTGACTCTAGGTTGTTTGTGAACCGTAGAGTTTTGGAACTGGGGACTTTGTCGTGGCTCCGATTGGAGGTGTCGCGTCCGTGCCCTGCTGGTATGAGGAGGAACACCGTTGTTGGTCTTCTGGGATGCAGATGTTGCTGTCGAGATCTGACTTTCCCTTTTGACAGGATCTGGCGGGGGACATGTTGTTCCCTTTTCGTTTATGCCTATGGATTGTTTACAGGGGTCAGTATGGACTTACCTGCAGGGCAAAAGTTTCATTTTATACGTATTTTGTTTTCTTTCCGCGATGCTCTATCGTTTCAGCCTTTTGTATCGCGAAAGTCGCGATTGACCAATCATTTCGGCTATTTTTCACGGTGCCCAATCATTTCGGCTATTCTTTCTTTTTACTCGCTGCCTTTTATTGCGAGTTGCCCAACCATTTCGGCTATTCTGTATGCATATATTTGCTGATTTTGTTGCAAATTGCCCTATCATTTCGACTATTTCATATGCATTTCTTTTACTTACTGATTCTGTTGTAAGTATGGAACTTGGAACCTGATGCCAATCTTAGCATCAGTATCGCTGCGACTGAAATATTGCCAGGAGCGAATCATCATTTGCTGTGAAAGAACTTGGAATTTGATACCGATTTAGGCATCAGCATCGCTACCACTGGGACATTGCTAGGAGCAAACCATCATTTTCCTCTGTCGATTCGAACAAAGGTGGCTTAGCCAACAGGGTTAGGATCCTGTCGTCTAAGGCTTTTGACTTCATGAGCCGTAAGGGTCTCATAAAAGTGTTTCTCCCTACGAATCGTGAGGATCTCATAGGTGTATGTTCTCCTTAAAAGTCATGGGGACCTCTAATTGATGTGTTCTCTTGTAACTCGTAAGGATCTTGCAAAAGTATTTTCTCCTTATAAGTCGAGAGGACTTACAAGGGTCGTTCACTATATGAGGATATCCCTCGTCGCTGGTGGGACTCTGTTGGGGTAATATTTATTCGTGCCCATGGATTGTATACAATGGTCAATATTGACACGCTTGTAGGGCAGTCTGGGAAAGGTGATGGCTTAAGAACAGGTTCAGATCCCTGTAGCTTAAGGCTTTTGAATCTTATGAGCCGTGAGGGTCTCATAAGAGGATTCTCCTTACGAGTCGTGAGGATCTCCTAAGTGTAATTTCTCCTTTGGAATCATAGGGATCCCTAAGTGTGTTGCTCCTTTGTGAGTCGTAAGGATCTCACGCAGGTAGTTTTCTCCTTGCAAGGTCGAGAGGACCTTGCAAGTGTCTTTTAACGAGATTGCGCCCTTTCGGGTTTTCACAAACTCGCCGGTAGCCCTGCTGTTTTTACTCACGGAGCCCTTTCGGGTTTTCATTTGTGCCCATTTTTCTTGTGGACATACCATTTTTTTATTTTTATTTTTAGGTCAGCTTTAGGATGCTGCGGTTTGTAGTAGTTTAAAGACGTTTCGGTCTGTTGTTAGTTTAAGAACGTTTTGGTCCGTTGTTAGTTTAAGGACGTTTCGGTCCGTAGCCCTCCGTGTTTGGGATGGGGTATTATTGGATACTATTTTTAAAGTCTGGACTCAAGAAGATAGCGAGCGGACATAGGCGTCGTCATCTATCATTAACCTAGTTCGTGACTCGTCGGGCGTAGTACCTCTTAAGGAATCGGCCGTTTATTGGTCGGAAGGGTCTTTCGCCATGCATATTCATGAGCAAGTAAGCCCCACCTTGGTAGACCTTGTCTATAATGTAGGGCCCTCATAATTCGGCTCGAATTTCCCCCATTTGGCCCGATTGAGGATCATAGGTCTCTTGACCACTAGCACGAGTTCGTCTTGGCGGAATGTTCTCGGCCTAGTCAATCTCTCGTATGAGCGCGTCATCTTTTCTTTGTAAGCCTCCAAGTTTTATTGACCCATGAGACGAGTTTTATCGAGGGTATCGAGCTCCTCAAGCTGGAGATGAGCATTCTCTTCGTTTGTCAGCTCATAATGAACCGCCACTCATAGGGAGGGTAGCTCTATCTCCAAGGGGAGTACTGCTTCAGTGCTGAATACCAATGCATACGGTGTTATATTCGTGGCCGTTTTGATCGTGGTCCGATACGCCCAGAGAGCTTCATGCAGTCTCTCGTGCCAGTCCTTCTTATTTCAAGATACCATCTTCTTTATGATCTTCGTCAAGGTCTTGTTGAAAGGCACAGCTAGACCATTAGCTCGGGGATTATAGACCGAAGAGTATCTCCAGTCTATGTTATGTTGCTGTGCGAAGCGGCTGATTTTATGACTTCTGTAAGCTGGCCCGTTATCGGAGATAATCCGTCGCGGAGTGCCGAACCGATAGATGACGTGTGTCTGAAAAAATGGAGGATATTCTCTGTCTTAACTTCTCTTAGCGGTAGTGCTTCTGCCCACTTAGAGAAGTAATCAGTTGTCGCCAATATGAACCGATGTCCTCTGGATAATACTGGTTCGATGGGCCCAATTATGTCGGTTCCCCACATTTCGAACGGCCAGCTCGCCACTATTGGGTGTAGCGGGTTTGGTTGCTGGTGGATGAAGTCTCCATGAATCTGGCACGAATGGCATTGCTTCATGTATTCAAGGCAGTCCTGAATCATCGTGGGCCAATAGTAACCCATTCTTTTGATCTTCAGCTTCATCTTTAGCCCAGCTTGATGAGAACCACAGAGTCCGTCATGAGTTTCTTGGATGAACCTCCTCTCTTCTTCTGGTCCCAGGCATCTTAGCCACAGAGAGTCAAACGATCTCTTATACAGAGTATCATTGACGAAGGCGAAAGACAGAGCTCTTTTCATGAGCTGATGTCTTGAGGACGTATCTTCAGGTGTTCGACGGGATTTGAAGTAGTCTATAAAGACTTCTCTCCAATTCCTAGACTTTTCCTGGTCTTTTATTTGTAGGGACGTTTGCTTGGTCGCTTCCCTTTCTTCAGAAGACTCCGGAGATATTTCTGCCGGTGCGAGAACCCGACGGCTTTGCACAGCGATCCTTACGTCATCGAGATTTTCATCAGCCAATTCTGTAGCGAGCTTGGCTAGTGCATCAGCTTTGCTATTTTCCGTGTACAGTATGCTCTCTAGCATGTAGGAGGGGATTTGGGTCAGCAGTTGCTGCACTTTCTCACCGTAATTTACCAACTCCGGTTTGCATGTTTGATAGTCGCCATTTACTTGACTAACGACCAACTGGGAGTCTCCGTATATAAGGTGGTTTTCAATTCCCATGTCAACAGCGATCTCAAGACCTGCTATCAAAGCTTCATATTCATTATTTGTCCTCGGCTCTGTTAAGGAAAAGGCAAAGAGCATTATCCCTCATTGCAGAGTCACGAAGATAAGGCCTACCCCAGATTTGATTATAGGGGAGCTGTGCTTTCGCTTCTTCATGGAAGATGCCCCATCAAAGTAGAGTTCCCATCGGGTATCACCTTCTCCTCTCTCCCCGTCGATCATGTCAAACGCGTGCTCGTCTGGCAATTCTCAATTTAAGGGTGAATCGGTAGGTATCGGATACTCAGTAAGGAAGTCGGCGATGGCCTGGCCTTTCACTGCCTTGAGGGGACGATAAGTTATCGAGAACTCCATCAAGAGGAGGGCCCATTTTGCGAGCTGCCCTGTTAGTATGGATCTCGACATCAAATATTTGAGAGGATCCACTTTTGATATGAGATGACCACATGCGCCAAAGCATAGTGCCTGAGCTTTGTTATCGCAAAGATTAATGCCAGGCAGTGTTTTTCGATGGGGGAGTAGTTGTTTTCTGCCCCCAAGAGAATTCGACTCAAATAGTAGTGGGCTCTCTCCCTCCCTTGGTCGTTCTTTTGTGCCCATAACGCACCTAAATAACCTTCAAGAGCTGTTGTGTATAGGATGAGGGGCTTTCCCTAGACTGGAGCGGTCAGTACCGGCGGATTCTGCAGGTATTGCTTGATTTCGTCCAATGCGCTTTGGCATTTGCGATCCCGGACGAATGGAGTCCCCTTCTTCATTAAATGACTGTAGGGGCGGCACTTGACGGAGAGATTGGCTATGAATCGCCGGATATATGCGAGCTTTCTTTGGAGGGACCGCAGTTGCTTGAGAGTTCTTGGCGGAAGCATTTTCATAATTGCCTTGATCTTTGACGGGTCTATTTCAATGCCCCGATGTCGTACGATGAATCCTAGGAATTTGCCGGAGGAAACTCCAAACGCCCATTTGAGAGGGTTCATCTTCAGATTGTATTTCCGAAGACGTTGGAACACTATCTTCAGATGCTCCCAATGTTCCTCATACGATTTGCTTTTAACCACGAGGTCGTCGATATAGCTGTTCCCCTCCGAAAGGCGGCCGCGACGTGGAGACGTCTGGCCTGAGATTCGGGGCAGATACTATATGGTTTTATCCTTCTACCTCCGAAGATGCCAAGTTGATTTATGGCACCGTGTATCGGAGGTTTAGACGGATGCGGCCGATGCAGCAGACTTCGTCAGATTCCCCCTCGTTTGAGGGGTTTTTGATTATGGGGACGCTCTTCCCTGCAGGCGCAAGCCCCTGCAGTTAATTACGCTACCGCATCGCGGTAGCCACTTTCTCCTTCTCCAGAATTTCACTTCGTGTTGTGTTTTTTTGTTTTGTTTGTGGATGCCCGTGGATTGTATACGGAGATTAAGTTATGCCGTCGCCCGTAGGACGTGGATTAGTCCAAATCCGTATTTACTTAGATTTGGGTTTGGTATTTTAGTTTAAGGATACGTTAGCCATATTGAGGCTAAGATCAACTTAAACGTTCGTTAAGGATACGTTAGTCTGATTCGAGACTAAGATCAACTTAACGGAAAGAGCATTTAGGGGCTCTATTATTCCAGTTTAAGGACGTAGTGGTCCATTTAATATATGGCCGTCGGGACCCGTCACTTCTCTGACGACGTTAAAGGATTACAACGACAGGTGTCAGAGGAGTTCGGAGATGTACCCTTGAACCAAAGTTAATTGAGGGTTTTGAAATCTGTTTGAATGTTTAAGGATACGTTAGCCATATTTGAGGCTAAGATCAACTTAAACGGGATCGTTTAGATCCGACAAAAGAGCGTTTGGGGGCTCTATTGTTCCAGTTTAGGGACGTAGTGGTCCATAGGTAGTTTAGACATTGCGGTCTATCTCCAGTTTAGGGACATGGTGGTCCATTGCCAGTTTAGGGACATGGTGGTCCATCTGCAGTTTAGGGACATGGTGGTCCAATATTAGTTTAGGGACGTCTCGGTCCAATATTAGTTTAGTTTAGGGACATCTCGGTCCAATATTAGTTTAGGGACGTCTCGATCCACGAGTTTAAGGACCCCGCAGTCCATATCAATGTGTGGTCGTCGGGACCCGTCACCTCTCTGACGTCGTTGAAGGATTAGAACGATAGGTGTCAGAGGAGTTCGGAGATGTACCCTCGAACCGGATGTAGATTAATTTGAGAGAGCCGACGTGCTCAGTCAATTTAATTTGAGGACTTATGGCCATGATTGGGTTAAGTCCAACTGAGAAATGTCCAACGTTTTGTTTGCATTTGGTCTGTTAGACCTGTGATAGGGCTTTGCCCATGTTAGTAATGCACAGCATTTTATTCTGGCCTGCTAGGCCTTTCTGATTTGGGTTCTGTCCCTTTATTTTTTATGCAGAGCATCTGTCTTTGCTTGGGCTCTGCCCCCCCTTTTGAAGTAATGCAAAGCATTTAGTTCAGCCTGTTAAACCTTTTTTTAATTGGGCTAGGCCCTTCTGCCAATAATGCAATGCATTAGTTATTTGACAGTGGCTTATTAGGCGCTTTGCACCAAATAATGAGCGCAAGCGTTCGTAAGAGCGACACGTGTCGCACTCTTGTGAGCGCAAGCGTAACAGTGCAATTTTTCAAGTGCAAAGCACTGTAATTTGAGAATCTTTTAGATTCAAGAACCAATGGTTCATAAGAAAGTGCAAAGCACTATTATTATTTATTTTTCTTTTTATTTAAGATTATTGATCTTGTTCTTAGATCAATAATCTGTTCATAAGAGAATTTTCTCTTTTTCCTAAAGGTTTTTACCTTTTCTTCTTTTGAAATTTCTTCAGAGTTCTCTCTGTTTGAAGTTCTTGATTTTTCACCAAATGTTGATGCCTTTGAATTGAGGCCTAGGGTCCTTTTTATAGTGCCCATAAATTTGTTAAATTTGTTAAAGAGATCTTTCTCTGAGTGATTTGGGGAATTTTCCCCACCGTTGGATCTTTGATCCAAGGGCTTCTGTTTTACAGAAGAAAATCTTCTTGTTTTAATAAGAACAGAAAGATTTCTTAGAATTTTAATTCTGTTTGGCGCAAATGCTCCAGAGCGTGACACGTGTCGCGCAGCGCACAGCGCAGCGCAGCTGCGCTTGCGCAACTCCAGAGCGTGACACGTGTCGCGCAGCGCATAGCGCAGCGCTGCTGCGCTGATACGTGTCGCGCAGCGCAGCGCTTTGCGCAAAAGCGACTGCGCTGACACGCGTCACGCAGCGCAGTGCTTGCGCAACTGAAGCTTTGCTTCTATTTTCGTTTTTTAATAGAGCTTTGCTCTGATTGAGCGCACTGCCTTGGGCGCTGCGCTGCCGTATCAGTTTTTGACACGTGGCGCGTTGCGCGCAGCGCAAAGAATTTGAAGTGTTGCTTCGAATTTTGAATTTTGAAATTCAAACAGAGTTTTGCTCTGATTGGGGGAAATAAATGCCCCCCCACCGTTGCGCTCACATGGCGCACACGTGAGTGCAGCGGTGGCAAAATTTTGACCGTTGGATCCAAGGGGTCAGGTGAAAGGGTGCAGGCGCCTATAAATAGGACCCTTGGTCCTTGATAAATTTTTTTACCATTTTCAAGAACTTGAATTCCAGAGCCCTGCTCTTGTTTAAGATTTTTAGAGCCTTGCTCTCATTTCTTTTCAGAGTTCAGATTTTTAGAACAACTTGGGTAAAATTTAAATTAAATTAAATTAAATTAAATTTGATTAACAGAGCCTTACTCTTATAGATCTTTGATCTAAAGAAAACCCCTTTGGGGTTTTATTAACAGAGCCTTGCTCTCAGAAATCTATAGATCTACAGAGATCTTGTTCATGGGTTTTAACCCATGAACAGAGCTTTGCTCATAGATCAAATGTAGACCTTTTCTGATCTGAAAGTGGGGAACTCCTAAAAGTTTTTATGGATCTTTAAGATCCCAAATTTTTAATCTTTAGGAGTTAAAGTTTTCCTTTTTGATGGCTTTTCCATCATTATTATAGAGCTGGGCTCTTTCCAAGGCAATTTTTATTCCCTTGAGACCAGAGTTTGACAAATGTCACTCTGTGACAGAGCTTTGCTCTAAAAGAGGAGATTTTCTCCTTGTCTCTAGGGATTTTCCATCAATGAGGATCTTCTCTTGGGGATCTTTTCATTAAATGACAGTCTCATCCAATGATAGGACTGTCTTATTAAATGATGCGTCGTCATTCAGATTTTGTGGGTCCTCATTTGGTCCCTTACCCACTGCATTGAGTGTGGTGTAAAATTTTAAAATGTTGAGCGTTGGAGTTACAACACCGACGGCTAATTAAAAATTTTTGTCTCTCCGTAGGAAACACGTCTGGTAATTTGACTTTCCCGTTTTTTCGCTCGGAGGGAGGGTTTCCCCAGGCACCGGTGGACCGAGTGGTGCTCGCTCTCATAAAGGATCATGACCCCGAGTACAAGAGCCTTCACCTGTGGGGTAGGTGGTACAGTGAGATTATCCAGGGTCGCCGAAGTTTCAGTTCTGCCACGCCGTCTGAGCCGATATTTTTGATCCCATATGCGGATGAACCCCCGGTGAAGTATGCCGTGGAGGTTAAGAATTGGAATTCAGATGACCTCTTACAGCCTGCAATTGGTGCTATTCCCGTGTAGCCGCCGCCGGCAATAGATATTTTAGGAAGGCGAATCTGTCAGGGTGAAGCACGCGCTTGGGGACAGGCCTATAATATTGGATTGGTCCCGCGACCCCCCACCGGATACTTGCAGTGGGCTCGGTACATTCTTTCGGCGAAAAAGACTCATTTGATGAAGATTGGTCTGTATTCATCCATCTATGTCTCGCTCTTCGAGTATCCCTCTCCTCCGACGTGGTGGATCAAGGCCTTTATTGAACAATGGAATATCCCCACCCATACCTTCCTGATGACGGACAGGGAGGTCTCTATCTCTTTGGAGGAGTTTGCTGAAGTTTCGGATCTGCCAATGAGGGGGGAGCACTACGAGGAGCTGCTTCCTCCCGATGAATACGTCTTTGCTACCAAGCCGCTGGTGTTTGATCTGACTCCGGAGAACGCTATTCAGCACCAATATCCGGGCTTGGTGAAGGTATTGGAGATTTGTGAAGGACTCTATCTGGAATCGGGTGACCGGGGTGTCAGTTTTGCAGATTTCATTGCTCGCTTCATTCGACCAGAGTTCTTATCAGAGCGAAGCGAGAAGTTCGCCCAGCTCGATGACCTTTTGGGTTCGGTTTGGATCGCCGACCCACATCGGAGGATGACCACAAAGACTTTTATCTCCCTGGTGCCGCCGTCGTCCCTTTTTCAGAAATTGCCGTCCCCGGCATGGATGAAGAGACCTTTTTTGTAGGGTTCTTGGGCTTGTGGTTGTGCAGTTTTGCTCTTCCTATGCACCCACGCCATATGCGGCCGACTGTTTTCTACCCAGCGCATCGGATGGTGGCTGGTTTGCAGTTGTCAGTAGGAATCGCCGGGCTGGCTCATCTTTATAATGGACTTAGTGTAGCGGCGGACGCTAGTGAGCCAGGAGTGCAACCCGCCAACTTCCTGATGCACTACTTTACCTCTTGGATGGAAATGCACGTGCACGGGGTGTTCGGTGCCCATAAGATTCCTTCCTTTTTTGAGAAATGCAGGCTCCCGAGGGTCATACGGTTGGTCGGGGCTTCGATTGTAGTTGCACCTCCGCGGGAGGCTAGGGGACTGCTCCTTCGACCACACCTGGTCGGGGCGAAGACTTCTTTCTTGGATAAGGTCATAACAATAGGCTCGGAGACCACCAAGTCAGTAGTGTCGCTACGCGATGATTTTAAAGACGGGGCTTCCATATTGAAGGCTCGGGAAATCCTCCACCTCTATTCCATTCGGCCGGGCTACCTGGTGTTCAGGCAGAATGAGACAGCACTCTTTATGAGGTATAATCCACACCGGTTCGCTCAGCAATCGAGCTACAACCAAGGGATCCCGATGGAAGCTTTCTTGGAAAAACCCGTGGTTAGCCGAGAGGGGATAAAGAACGCAATGCACCACTTTATGCGGCTTAACACGGGTTCTTATTTCTTTATTAGCGAGCCGAGCTGCGTCCCCAAAGTCCTCAACGCGTATGTGGCCTGGTATGCGCATGCAATGGGGCCCGTTATTCTGATGGAGAAACGTATGCTGGTTGACCGCAAAGGTGCACCTCCCGGCGGCGATCACAAGGCTCCCTTGAGGCCGAGGACTCCGATCATTCCTCCATTGAAAGGTGTTGGAGGTGGACCTCCGCGCGTGTTGAGCCCTCCGCGCGGATTGCCGCCTCACGATACTGTGGATGCGCCACCAGCCCCCCGTGCTCCAGTGGAGGCGGTAACTGTGGTATCGCCGGAGTCCGGTGCAGGCGCAGATATCGGGACCCGCCGCCCCAAGGTGTCTGCCAAGCATAAATCAGTCCCGGGTGCATCCGGAGTTGGCGGGCAAAAGAAGAAGAAGTCGCTCCTTTCCCTTGACGCGATTCTTGGTTTAGAGCCTGAGGCCCCTCTTACCGAAGGAATAAGTGAATATGGCAGCAATAAGGGCTTCGCGGTAGACCCCGCAGACACCAACCTGGCGGCCGCCATTGCGGCTTCTGAGCGATCAGCGAGGCTTGAAGCGTGGTTGAGTAAACTCGCTGAGTCAGGTAATTATTACCTGCTTTCTTCATCATTTCATTGCATTTTTTCTTTATCATTATTCTTGGCTAATACCTTTCCCCATTTTCAACAGGTGTCTCTACCGAATAAGCTATTGCTGCCTCTTTGAAAACCTTCCAAGAGGAGGAGAAGAAACGCGCTTTAGCGGGCGCCGGTATGTCTCACCCCCTTTTTTTAAAACAAATTTCATTATCTTTTTCGATAGTCAACTTAACTTTCTTCCTTTGTTTCTTTGTAGGGGTTATATCAGTCGATGAGGGGATCCTCCCTGAACCTGTTACTGGAGTTCCGGTCTCGTCGGGGCTGCTGCAAGAGCCTCGCCTTGACAAGTCGACGAGGGATGCCTTGAAGAATTTAGAGGCATCCCTGTATACAGACGAGGACGCCTCAATGAGAGAGGCTCTGGTGAGGTCCGTCTCAACGGCCCAGGACGAGAGAAAGCGGCTGAGGCGCGCAGGGCTGCTTTGGCCATGGGAGCTGGCCCAAGTACCATTATTCTCTCTGCTTCTCCTTCTGAAGAGCTTCCGGCCGGTCTATCTATCGCACGCAGATAGGTAGTGCGTGCGGTTCGGGAAGCTAATGAGAAGTCCACTTCAGGTAATATTTCATTCAGAATCTTGTTGTAAGAGTTGTAAATCCGTCAGTTCTTATATATCCTATTCTGCAGGGCCAAGTCCGACCGAGAGGGAGACGGAGACTGTTGAACCTGAGGGGCCAGAAGAGGCGAGACCTGCCGAACTCGAGCTGACGGTGGGCAACGTTACTGGGGCTGCGGAGCCTGAGCTGGATGTTGAGGGATTTGCAGCCGAGAAGGTCATTGATGCCGAGCCTGAATTGGCGGCAGATGAAATGATCATCGTAACTGAGCCCAAGGTAGTGGCAGACGAGGCGCTTGAGGCCGGCGACCTCGTGGTGACGGCGGATGAGCCGATGGAGATCGCGGAGCCCGAAGAAGTAGCGGGTGAGATAAGCACGACTCTTGGGAAGGAGTCAGCCGCTCTCTCCCAAGAGTCTGGCAATGCTCCGATCATTGCCCTCCCCGCTTACGATCTTCCGCCGTCTCCTGGCCGCGCGAGCACGACGACGGTCCCCATCGAGTCGGGTGATGAGGCCACGGGCGGTGGCCTCATGTCGATGGAGGAGGGAGTCGCCTCCGTTTCAGCCGGGAGTTCATCAGGTAAGTCCCAAGTTGCTGTCTTTCTTTACTTTGCGATCCCTTCTGACAAGTTTACCTTTTTCGTAACGCAGGTGCAGCCAGTGCCGATGCCCCGCTGCTCGAGGGAGCACCTTCAACGACCGCCTTGGCGGTGGTCACCTCTCCACCCTCTCTCATACCATCGAAGATGTTGGAAGGTATGGGTTTGCAATTTATTGATCTTATCCTTCAGACGTATAACTTATGTACTAAAGTCGTACTGTTGTGTCTTTTCAGGAGTGCTCTTTGACCATCTTTATCAAGTGTTGCTTCCACACTTCTCCTTCCCATCTGGACTCGCTTCTCCCTCTGGTGGCGTTGGTGAGTATGATTTCCATTGATATCCTTCTTTTTTCATTGATGGAATTACTTCTAACCCCTTTTTTCTCATCTCGACTGCAGTGCTACAGATTGAAGGAGGGGATAAAAGATCGGCTGCGCCACCGGTCCTTCCGGCCTTGCCACCTGTCTCAGCTGGTACGGAGACTATCACATCGACAACTCCCCCATTTTTTTTATTATTTTTTTTGTACTGTTATCTGATTACATCCTGTTTCTTTTCAGCTGTTGTTCCGGTCTCGGCGCCCTTCGAGCCTCGCATTACAATGCCGGCGGGTCCTTATCTGAGACGTCCGTCTTCGAAAGGCGCCGCGAATAGTCTGCGCATGTTGAGTGACTATGTTGAGGAACTCGACGTTGAAACTCCTCCATCTGCCGCAGACTTCGCTACGGCGGTTAACCCGATGCTGGTGATACTTGTGAACTTTCATGACGAGGGTATCATCGCATCTTGGGTTAACCATTGCAGGGAGATCGAGGCCCGCCTGCATCAGTTGGAGTCGCTGCGTCCCACTCCCGAGACCTTGGCCGCCAGCAATCAAAGAGCAGCGTGGATTGAGCAGAGCGCTTTTTACTTCCTCCATCTCGAACAAGAAGTCATTTCAAGGCGTAAGGAGCGCGGTGAGACTTCGAGCAAGTCTGCCCAACTGCATGCTCGGGTGGAGGCCAATGCTGCACGGCTGAAGGTTGTCTTTGAGGCCCTTCTGCAATGTCTTTCCGAAGGGTTATCATTGAGGCAACAACTTGACGTTGTCGAGCGAGATGCACCCAGCCAGGAAGTAGCCCAGAATGCGGCAAAGGAGCAACTTTCATCCTTCTTGCAGCAGCGAGCCCAAGTGGAAGCAGAAATGGCGGTGGTGGCCGATCAGGAGAAAGCGTGGAAGGAGGTGCGCGAACAATTGCTAGAGCTATGCAAGAAGCTTCCTTCCCTATAGTTCCCCTTGTATCTATTTACTTGTAAGAAATTTTCCTTTTCGAATAACATGTATCCATTCTTTATTCTTTTGTACAATCCACCTTGTACTTGATTGAATTAATAAATAAAGATACACATTTTTTGTATTGTCTTATATGCCTTTCTCGCTCTCTGTCTTCTCTTATTATCAGCATGTCGACTTGATAATCATAATTAGCAGATAACTTAGTTTTCTCCAAGAGATAGCGATGACTCAGGTCACAGGTTCAGATCTGCTGCCTCAGACTTTTCAACTCTATGAGCCGTGAGGGTCTCATAAAGACTTTTCTCCCTACGGATCGAGAGGATCTCGTAGGTGGGTTTTCTCCTTAGGAATCGTGAGGATTCCTAAGTGTGGTTTTCTCATATAAGTCGTAAGGATCCTATAAGAGAATTTTCCTTTTTACGAGTTGAGAGGACTCGTAAGCGGTTGTTTCCCTCCTTGTCGAGTTTCGAGTTTGGAGAGTAAGACCCGTGGATAGTGTGCAAGAGACCGTTTTGGGCCAACTTGCTGTTGGTTGTATGTATACCCTAGAGGCCAGTATTGTACAGATGATGTATATTATATTGGATGCTTGGACATATACAGAGATGACTTTCTTGCTCGATATGATAGTATGCTATCTGGTTGCTCTTTATCTTAACATGTATACTTGTCTCTTTATACTGTCTTAGAGTTACATGTTGGTAAAGCCCTTAGGATGTGTACTTGACTACCTGGACCATGATGCGGATCATACTAGTGTAGACATGGTAGTCCATAAGTACATCCTTCAAGGTCCCTAGTCGTGGGTATATCGAGACAGGGCATCGATATACCAGTGTAGACTAGCGTATACGCTTCTCGACCCATGAGATGGGCGATGGATGATCCCATATCCATTGGTGTTTGACATCAAAGATCGTATACGGGTGCTCAGAGGAGACTGGGTACACTGGACGGACTCGCCGAGAACTCCCAGATGGTATTATACCTCACGTCAGATGGAAGTTCTCAGGTGACACTTGTGCAGGTTAGTCTGTAGACCCGAGATCGTCATAGAGTCTTGTGTGATTCCCACTGTGCTTTGATTTCCTCCTTACCACGTCCATGAGGGCGTGCAAAACGGTGGTTTTTGGGTACAGTCCCGAGTCACATGGAGGCAATGAGCGATAGGAGGGGTTTCGTCTCTCCCAGTATTGGGGGTTGATGTTGCGCTGTGCTCGATTGGCCGTAACAGGGAAGTCCCTGGCCAGGGCTGATTGGAGATTTACTGGTAAGTGTTACCAGTAGTTTCTCGACCCGTTATGAGCCTCACATCGGCACAACTTATCAGTTATTGGGGTCTGACGTTTACCACCCCTAGACTTGATATGCGACATATCAGACGAGGAGACCGGACTGCACGGTAGTGTTGCCGGTTGGCTCGACGGGAGTTATAGCAGGTTCGCTTGTTCTCTTCTGATCGTTCAATACCCGGGTGGCCGTTACGTTTAGCTGACCGCTTGCGGCTTGGGGGTGCTTGATATGATCATCACCCACTGCCGGCGTATTGACGAGTCTTAGAGTCCCACAAAGGAGTTACCTAGTCCAGGCGAAACGTTGTGGTGCGCGTATGCGATATGCGTATGGACCCGATTAAAATACGCGTATAGGATACCGTATAGTGATCGGGCGGCTTGCTTTTGGTGGGGTCATATCTGATATGGCCGGATTGATAAATCAAGTGTTGATTTATCATTTAATCATTAGTTTTCTTACTTAAAATCTTTTCTTGTACATGATGGATGTATGCATGCATGTATGCTTTCTTTCTTTTAGTTTCATGCACATATGGATGTGCATACATACATACATACATACATACATACATACATCATCTATCATGGTTGATTACACATGGAAAATGGTGGCAATATAAGACTCACACCATGGATTAAATATATGGATAATTATTTAATTTGTGTTAAAAACAAAATGGAAAAAGAAAGGATAATTCATGGCTAGTTTCTACATCCTTCTTAAACCTAACCATGCTCACCTACTCCTAACCATGAGTTAACCTTCTCTATGTGTTTTAAACTCAAGTTAAATAATATCTTTATCATCTAACTATGGTTTGAGATGAGGATAAGAAAATATATATAGATATATTTTCTTTTTCTTCATAAGAGTTATTCTTTTCACTCTTGAAAAAGATATAGCCATCATCTTCTTCTTCCTCTCTCATTTGCTCTCTAGATTTTTGTAGTGAGCAATATACTCATCAAGTTAGGATTTTGAAGTGAGAAAAGCCACCACAACATCATTCTACACAAGTCTTGCCCACTTGTTTAGAGTGTTAGCTTCGTTTTTCATTCTTGATCTTGCGAAGTTGCTAGCTTGGACATAGCGGACTCCGGGTGGATCATCGGTGACCTAGAGGAGTTCAAGCGGAGCTTTTCCAAACCCCAAGTAGCCAAGGAGTCTAGCGTAGGGAGCTACAAAGGTTGTACTCTCCAAACCCTAGCTTTTCTTTCATGAGATGATATGCAAGTTTTTAGAAACCCTAATTTTCTAGGAACGATTCTATGTTCGTTAACTTAGCACCCTAAAAATTCAATCTTTAGTTCATGTGATGCTTCCAAACCCTTCATGAGGTGCTAGGCTAACCCAACATTGGTATCAGAGCTGACCTAGAAGATTAGGCGACACTTTTACGAAGTAAAAACTCCGATCGAACCAAAATACGATTTTCTCGGACGCTCTCTAAACATTTTTTAAAATCTGGTTATTTTCAGAATTAAAAATATGCAAAATATTCAGCAGGCAAATATAAGAATTACTGTAAAATTCGATGCTGTGAACAGTCTATCTTGCAGCGGAAACGCTGCCTAAGCCTGCTTGGGCCGCGGTTCCGCGGCCATACACATCAATCACTGCATATTTTTTTGACAGTAATGTTTGTTTCTGCTTGTATATTTTTTTGGATATTTTTACTCTGAATTTTGTGCTGTTTGTTCTGGAGTTGTTTTTGGACTCGTCGATTCGATCGGAATTTTCATTTCGTATCTTTTCCGGATAAATTAGAAAGTGTTGAAGTGTTTGAACGAGTATCATTTGCTCACTTTTCACGGGGTTTAAATATTTCGGAGATACGTGCAAGTTTTGTGGTGGACCCTCTAAAAGACAACAAACCTTAACTCGATTATGTGACCGTCTTGAACTGCCCTTTGAAACTTAGGGTTTGGGCAGTACGGCGTGCCACATGTGAGGCGTTGGCTTGACCCTTCTACGGCTGGACCGCTATTACTGTGTCACACTCCGGGTTTTTGAACTCCGCTCAAGTGTTGAGTTTTAGGGAATCTTGGGTATTTGATCGTTCGTTCAAAAACTTTAATACTGTCTGTTTATCTGGAATGTGATGCAATGTGTGGAATTCATATTACTAGACATGAAATACGAAGTATGTGATATTTCGCATTTATGATGTCTAAAAGGAATGTGGATTCCAGATATTGCAGTTTTACACTTTCTTTTGTGTGACCGTAAGTGTAGTATGTCGATATCGCTGGTTTCGTTGCTATACATCAACGACAATTGGGGTATGCATACTTACTTATGTTGATGATATGAGATATTATGTGTTGCTGAGATATGATGTGTAGGATTGTCGCGATTGAATAGCCGGGTTTTTTTTATGTAAGATGAGAGTTTTATATTTTCAATCATGTAAATTCAAATGTAATGTAATATTCTTTTATTTGGGGCACTTCCGGGTTGAGGTCGATGCCACCAGTGTTGTATATTATTTACTTTTCCGCATTAGGATGGACCCAAGGAGGGGAACATGGGTGACCGGGTTCTGGGGTTCAGTGGGAGGCCATCTTGAGGAGTCGAGACCGGGTCTCCTAAACTCTAGAATCGGTAGGGTCGCTTGCCGCTCTCGTAAGGGTCCAGGGTGTGGGCTTGGCTATTCATCGCGACTGTGGAATCTGTATTTTCTATTGTTGGCTAAATACTAAATACAGACGTTCTAGTATATCCCACATTATATCTATGTTTCTGCTGCGATATCTGTGATGTGATCATTTGATATGTTGTGATGGATACAGTATATAGTATATATGATATATTATATAGACGTTACTTATGTTTTACACCCGCACTAGCCCTGCCCTGCTCTGTCGTTAGTTACCTAACCTAATGGTGCATGAGGGGACATCGAGGCAAATGCGGATGGCATAAGTGTACGTCGTATTTATCTGTGATGTTTAGGTGACTTAAATGATGGGACTTCATTAATGTGATTAATGAAAGAAAAGAAACCTAAAAGATATTGTAGAATCAAATTTTAAAATAAAAGGGTAGCTGCAGTCTTGCTTTGCATAGCGGTATATATGATATACCCTGCACCTTATTCGATGGGGAAAGAGCCGAGATCCCTTCACCGGGAGTGACCTCTTTAGCAAAACTGGCAGATGCTATAACACTCGGTTTGACTTTTGACTGCTTTTGGAGTTTTGCTTTGCACAGTGATATATATGATATATCCCGCACCTTATTCGATGAGGAAAGAGCCGAGATCCCTTCACCGGGAGTGACCTCTTTAGCAAAACTAATGAAAGCCTCAAAATCACTCCATTTCAAAATTTCACTTGATTCTACAACGATATCAAGTTCATTACGCTTATGGTTTTCTGAAAAACCTGCGTAGCCATCCGTCATTTCAGATATATATTATTTAGTATTCGTGGTATGTTTGTTGACTTAGTCAAGGCGTAGTGTACGGTAGCTAAATAGTGTTTATCTGTTACAACATGAGATGTGATTGGATTAGGGCATTCGCACAGCCTTGTTGACTCAGTCAAGGGTCGTACGGGTGGGTTTAATTCAATCGAGAAATGTACGGGTTGAACTTGACTTGCGATTTATGGTTTGTTGACTTAGTCAAGGTCATAGATCGCTAAGGGCAAAAGCATTATCGGGAATTTCAAGTGTTGAAATTTGCAATGAGATTGCATACCTTCTATGAGATAGTTGGATCCCGATACCCACTGCGAGTAATTGTTACTCCTGGGAGAGTTTTACACAGGACAATTAGCCGATCAAGTAGGTGTCTAGAAAGGTGTCAACGGGGTTACGCTTCTGGGAAAACGAGATTTATTTTAATTAGGTCCGTGCGAAAGCACGGGGAACCTCCCTCAAAGTACCGACACTGGCCTGGCTGAAAGATCGACGAAGTTGTAAGGTGTAATTAATCCCGGCTAGTCTTTCTTTTTACGGTTTGAAGGAAGATTTAATAAAAACCAGTGGGAGCCATCCTGATTAGATAAGATAATAACCAATCTGATCTTGCAAGAGCATACGCTAAAGTGTTTTCTTCTCTCTCTCTCCAGGTAGCGACCATGTCATGCCCTAATCAAGATAATAATATGGATGTATTGACCGAACCCGCATGTTATACTGTGCAGGGGAACGTTGGACCCGTTCTATCTTATAAGTGTTATAAGACTGAACAGGAAACAGGAGAATATCTGGATTCTCATGCCGTCCAAATGAAGAACATGCATGATGATGCACCTTCTTCGGGTGTGTTTGTTATTGAGAACTGTTTTTCAGTTCACCCTACGTCCTGGGTATTAGATACCGGATCAGGATCCCACATATGTAAGCAGTTACATGGGCTACGGAAAGGTAGAGAACTGGGAAAGGGTGATCATTCCGTTCAAGTAGGGAATGGGGCAAATGTTGCAGCCAGAGCAGTTGGCAAATACCACCTGGTATTACCAAGTGGTGATACACTAGTTCTGAATGAGTGCTATTATATACCGAACATGATGTGCAACATTGTATCAGTTTCTTTATTAAGTAAAGAAGGATATAATTTTGTAGTAAAGGATAATGTTATGAACATATTCCTTGATCAAAAGTTGATTGCATCAGGCTCGTTATATAATGGTATATTCATTCTCAATCAAAATACAGTCCTCAATATACAAAACACACACAAAAGGAAAAGCTCAGAAATGAACGAATCCTTCTTGTGGCACTGTAGACTTGGCCATATCAATGAGACACGGCTAGCTAAGTTACATAAGAATGGATATTTGAATTCATTCGAATTATCATCTTATGACACTTTCCATTCATGTCTCAAAGGAAAGATGACCAAAACTCCGTTTAGTGGACACGGAGAAAGAGTTACTGAACTCTTAGGACTGGTACATAGTGATGTATGCGGTCCTATGTCTACATACGCCAGGAACGGTTCTTCCTACTTCATTACATTCACTGACGATCTCTCTAGATACGGGCATGTGTTTCTGTTGAAACACAAGTCTGAAGCTTTTGAGAAATTCAGAGAATATAAGCACGAAGTAGAGAACCAAACGGGCAAAAGTATTAAGATTCTTCGATCTGATCGAGGAGGTGAATACTTAAGCATTGAATTCCTAGATTATTTAAAAGAGAATGGGATTCTCTCTCAGCTTACTCCTCCTTATACACCACAGTACAACGGTGTATCGGAACGAAGGAATCGCACCCTATTAGATATGGTGCGCTCAATGATGAGCAATGCTGAGTTACCTATTTCCTTTTGGGGGTATGCGCTTGAGACAGCCATATACCTATTGAATTTGGTTCCGTCTAAATCTGTACCTACCACACCATATGAGATATGGAGTGGGAAGAGACCTTATTTTAAACGAATTAAGATATGGGGTTGTCCGGCCTATGTTAAAAAGCAAAATCCGGACAAACTCGAGGCACGATCAGTTCTTTGCAAGTTAATGGGATATCCAAAGAATTCTCAAGGATATTTTTTCTATCAAGCTGAGGAACAAAGAGTGTTTGTTGCTCAACATGCCACCTTTTTGGAAAGGGAATTTCTTGCAAAAGAAATTAGTGGCAAAGAGGTAGAGCTGGAAGAGGTTCCAGCACCACAAACTACAACTGATGATTTAGTAGAACCAGAGGATTCAGTAGTACCCGACGAACCCCAGCCTCTCCGCCGATCTAGTAGGTTTTCTCGTCCACCTGAGAGATACTACGGTTTTCTCATTGACGATGGAAGCGAGGATTGCATTATGGAGGATGATGACCCAACTAGCTTCGAGCAGGCCATCACGAGTAGGGACTCAGTGAAATGGCTGGATGCAATGCGGTCTGAGATGAAATCCATGTACACCAACAAAGTATGGACTTTGGAAGTTGCTCCTGAAGGGTAAAACCCATTGGGAGCAAGTGGATCTTCAAGAAAAAACTTGGTGTAGATGGGAAAGTAGAGACTTTCAAAGCTAGACTTGTTGCAAAGGGTTTTCGTCAAAGACCAGGTGCGGACTATGACGAGACCTTTTCTCCAGTGGCTATGCTTAAATCCATCCAGACCATGCTTGCCATCGCTGCATATCATGACTACGAAATCTGGCAAATGGATGTTAAGACTGCCTTTCTAAACGGTGATTTAGAAGAGTGCGTGTACATGACTCAGCCAGAGGGCTTCGTAGATAGTGGGAGCAGCGGGAAGGTATGCAAGCTGCTTAAATCCATTTATGGATTGAAGAAAGCATCGCAGAGTTGGAACATCTGCTTTGACGTCGTTATCAAAGAGTTTGATTTCATCAAAAACGTAGATGAACCTTGTATCTACAAGAAGATGGCAGAGAGTAAGGTTGTCTTCCTCGTATTGTACATGGACGACATACTCTTGATAGGAAATGACATTCCTATGCTGCAATCGGTCAAGCTCTTCTTATCACAAAGATTCTCAATGAAAGATCTTGGTGATGCCTCCTGCATATTGGGAATAAGGATGTATAGAGATAGATCCAAACGGATATTGGGATTGTCCCAATCCAGGTACATTGACAGCATACTAAAGAGGTTTAGTATGGAATAATCCAAGCGTCGGAACTTACCCACGATCTCTGGAGTCACTCTCTCCAAAGAGATGTCTCCCAAGACTGATTTGGAGAGAGCTCGCCTGCAAGGGATACCCTATGCTTCGGCTGTAGGCTCTATCATGTACGCGATGCTATGCACCAGACCCGATGTAGCATACTCACTAAGTGTAGTGAGCAGGTATCAAGCTGATCCTGGAGAGAGTCACTGGACAGCTGTGAAGAGCATTCTCAAGTACTTACGAAGGACTAAAGAGATGCTCTTGGTGTATGGTAACGGAGAACACCAAGTGGAGTCCTTTACCTATTCAAGCTTCCAGAGTGATAAGGACGACTCTAAGTCGCAGTCGGGTTTTGTCTTTACCCTTTTCGGAGGGGCGGTTAGCTGGAAGAGTTCCAAGCAGGAAACCGTGGCAGACTCGACGATGGAGGCTGAATACATCGCTACCAACGATGCTGCCAAAGAGGCTGTCTGGATCAAGAAGTTCATTACTGAACTTGGAGTGGTTCCATCCATTGAGAATCCAATACCTTTGTATTGCGATAACAATGGAGCGGTGGCTTTGGCCAAGGAACCCAGGTCCCATCAGCGATCCAGGCATATTCTGAGGCGGTATCACCTGATCCGGGAGATTGTTGATCGTCGGGAGATCGAGGTCAGGAGGGTTGACACGAAGAATAACACAGCGGATCTACTCACGAAGGCCATTCCCCAGACACAGTTTGAGAGACTCTTCGGGATGCTCGGTATGCGATACTACAGCAGCTGGCCCTAGTGCAAGTGGGAGATTGTTAGTTGTATGTATGCCCTAAAGGCCAGTATTGTACAGATGATGTATATTATATTGGATGCTTGGACATATATAGAGATGACTTTCTTGCTCGATATGATAGTATGCTATCTGGTTGCTCTTTATCTTAACATGTATACTTGTCTCTTTATACTGTCTTAGAGTTACATGTTGGTAAAGCCCTTAGGATGTATACTTGACTACCTGGACTATGATGCGGATCATACTAGTGGGGACATGGTAGTCCATAAGTACATCCTTTAAGGTCCCTAGTCATGGGTATATCGAGACAGGGCATCGATATACCAGTGTAGACTAGCGTATACGCTTCTCGACCCATGAGATGGGCGATGGATGATCCCATATCCATTGGTGTTTGACATCAGAGATCGTATACGGGTGCTCAGTGGAGACTGGGTACACTGGACGGACTCGCCGAGAACTCCCAGATGGTATTATACCTCACGTCAGATGGCAGTTCTCAGGTGACACTTGTGCAGGTTAGTCTATAGACCCGAGATCGTCATAGAGTCTTGTGTGATTCCCACTGTGCTTTGATTTCCACCTTACCACATCCATGAGGGCGTGCAAAACGGTGGTTTTTGGGTACAGTCCCGAGTCACATGGAGGCAATGAGCGATAGGAAGGGTTTCGTCTCTCCCGGTATTGGGGGTTGATGTTGCGCTGTGCTCGATTGGCCGTAACAGGGAAGTCCCTGGCCAGGGCTGATTGGAGATTTACTGGTAAGTGTTACCAGTAATTTCTCGACCCGTTATGAGCCTCACATCGGCACGACTTATCAGTTATTGGAGTCTGACGTTTACCACCCCTAGACTTGATATGCGACATCTCAGACGAGGAGACCGGACTGCACGGTAGTGTTGCCGGTTGGCTCGACGGGAGTTGTAGCATGTTCGCTTGTTCTCTTCTTATCGTTCAATACCCGGGTGGCTGTTACGTTTAGCTGACCGCTTGCGGCTTGGGGGTGCTTGATATGATCATCACACACTGCCGGCGTATTGACGAGTCTTAGAGTCCCACAAAGGAGTTACCTAGTCCAGGCGAAACGTTGTGGTGCGCGTATGCGATATGCGCATGGACCCGATTAAAATGCACGTATAGGATACCGTATATTGATCGGGCGGCTTGCTTTTGGTGGGGTCATATGTGATATGGCCGGATTGATAAATCAAGTGTTGATTTATCATTTAACCATTAGTTTTCTCACCTAAAATCTTTTCTTGTACATGATAGATGTATGCATGCATGTATGCTTTCTTTCTTTTAGTTTCATGCACATATGGATGTGCATACATACATACATACATACATCATCTATCATGTTTGATTACACATGGAAAATGGTGGCAATATAAGAATCACACCATGGATTAAATATATGGATAATTATTTAATTTGTGTTAAAAACAAAATGGAAAAAGAAAGGATAATTCATGGCTAGTTTCTACATCCTTCTTAAACCTAACCATGCTCACCTACTCCTAACCATGAGTTAACCTTCTCTATGTGTTTTAAACTCAAGTTAAATAATATCTTTATCATCTAACCATGGTTTGAGATGAGGATAAGAAAATATATATAGATATATTTTCTTTTTCTTCATAAGAGTTATTCTTTTCACTCTTGAAAAAGATATAGCCATCATCTTCTTCTTCCTCTCTCATTTGCTCTCTAGATTTTTGTAGTGAGCAATATACTCATCAAGTTAGGATTTTGAAGTGAGAAAAGCCACCACAACATCATTCTACACAAGTCTTGCCCACTTGTTTAGAGTGTTAGCTTCGTTTTTCATTCTTGATCTTGCGAAGTTGCTAGCTTGGACATAGCGGACTCCGGGTGGATCATCGGTGACCTAGAGGAGTTCAAGCGGAGCTTTTCCAAACCCCAAGTAGCCAAGGAGTCTAGCGTAGGGAGCTACAAAGGTTGTACTCTCCAAACTCTAGCTTTTCTTTCATGAGATGATATGCAAGTTTTTAGAAACCCTAATTTTCTAGGAACGATTCTATGTTCGTTAACTTAGCACCCTAAAAATTCAATCTTTGGTTCATGTGATGCTTCCAAACCCTTCATGAGGTGCTAGGCTAACCCAACACTTGCAGGGTCCCAGTGCTTAGGAAACAGGCTCCTTTTATGCCTACTGCTTAAGGCTTTATCTCGTGAGTCGAGCAGCATCGAGAATTTCCCGCAAAGACATCAATTTCTTCACAAGTCGGGACGAATCGAGCGTTTCTCGCAAGAGCATCCTAACGTCGCATTTGACCTCTGCTCTTTACGACAGAAGCCCATTAAGGTCGGTGGTACTTAGGGTTTTGGCCATCGTACCGTCGCATAAGCTGATATAGTCCTCGATAGGCAATCGTGCTGTTCGAGTAGCCCTGCGACTGCCGTGTCTCTGATCCCTTCGGCGGTTGGACAAGACGTCTTCAAGCAATCTTCCTAGGCAGTTTGACTGTCGGAAAAGCAAGCGTTAGGAATTTGCCATGCCGCTTTTTACTTGAGGTTAGGCTCATTTTGGCGAGCCCCGATGAGTCATAACCACTCCGCGCTGGTGTGGGATGATCTCCGATAGCCTTTTAGGTTTTATATGAGTTGCCGTCAAGACCCTGAAGCTAGGAATTTGTCCTTTGCTTCGTTTTGCTGGCATCGCATCTACTGTATCGAGATGAATGTCGCGGTGGGAACTAAGGATTTTGCCGTGGCTCCATTTGTTTGATTGTCGTGTCTGCACCCTGCTGGAGGAAGAACGCCGGAGTAACATCTCGTTTGCTGTATCGAGACGAATGTCGTAGTTGTCTCTAGGTTGCTGGTGAACCGTCGAGGTTTGGAACTAGGGATTTTGCCGTGGTTCCATTTGTTTGATGATGTTGTGTCTGCTGTGTCGAGACGAACGTTGGGGTGACATCTCGTCTGCTGTATCGAGACGAACGTCGAGGTGGTGACCACTCTGTGCTGGTGCGAGATGATCTCCGATTGTCTTTCCGGTTTTATATGAGTTACCGTCAAGACGTTGAAGCTAGGAATGTGGTCTTCGCTTCGTTCACTTTGGTGTGTCCAAATCCTGTTGGAAGAAGAACGCTGGGGTTGACATTGCGTCTACTGTATCGAGACAAACGTCAAATTGAAGCTGGGATTTTGCCGTCGCTTCGCTTTGTTTCGACCGCAAGGTCTTTTGTTGGCGTTGTATCTGCATCTTGATGGACTACGAAGGAACGCCTTTATTGACATCTCATCTGCTGTAACGAGACGAATGCTTAGATGGTCTCTAGGTTGTCTGTGAACCGTCGAGATTTGGCTTCGCTTTTTTATGGAGCCTGTTGGGAAGGTATGTTTCCCTCTTTGTTTGTGCCCCTGGATTATATACAGGAATCGATGAGATCTAACCTGTAGGGCAAAAGTTTTATCATCATCATTTTTTTGTTTTATTTCCGCGATGCTCTATCATTTCAGCTTTTATATCGCGAAGGTTGCGATTGCCCAATCATTTCGGCTATTTATTTTATTTTTACTCGCTGCTTTTTTTTATTGCGAGTCGCCCAATCATTTCGGCTGTTTTTGTATGCACACATTTTTACTTGCTGATTTCCTTGCAAGTTGCCCCATCATTTCGGCTATTTAATATGCATTTTCAGCTCGCTGATTTTTTTATCACGAGCGTAGAACTTGGAATCTGGTGCCAATCTCAGCATCAGTATCGCTACAACCGGAATATTGCCAGGAGCGAATCATCATCTGCCATGAAAGGACTTGGAATTTGATACCGATTTAGGCATCAGTATCGCTACAACTGGGATATTGCCAGGAGCGAATCATCATCTGCCTCCGTCAATGTCGAACAAAGGTGGCTTAACGAACAGGGTTAAGGTCCCGTTGACTAAGGCTTTTGACTTCATGAGCCGTAAGGGTCCCACAAAAGTATTTCTCCCTACAAGTCGTAAGGATCTTGTAGGTGTATTTTCTCCTTGAGAATCGTGAGGATTCCTAAGTGCATGTTCCCCTGTAAGTCGTAAGGATCTTACAAAAGGATTTTCTCCTTATAAGTCGAGAGGACTTATAAGGGTTGTTCACCATATGGACATATCCCTAGTCACGGATAGGACTTTGTTAGGGAAATATTTATTCGCGCCTGTGGATTGTATACAAGGGTCAATACTGAACAGCTTGTAGGGCAATATCGAAGGTTGTGGGGGTTGCTTAAGAACAGGTTAAGGTTTCTGTAACTTAAGACTTTCAAATCTTATGAGCCGTGAGGGTCCCAGAAGAGAATTCTCCTTACGAGTCGTGAGGATCTCGCAAGTGTAATTTCTCCTTAGGAATCGTGGGGATCCCTAAGTGTGTTGCTCCCTTATGAGTCGTAAGGATCCCACGAGGGTGGTTTCTCCTTACAAGGTCAAAAGGACCCTGTAAGTGTCTTTTAACGAGGTTGCGCCCTTTCGGGTTTTCACAAACACTCACCGGTAGCCCTGCTGTTTTTACTCACGGAGCCCTTTCGGGTTTTCATCCGTGCCCATTTTGCTTATAGGCATACCATTTTCTTTTCTTTTTTTTTGATTTTGTTTATTCTTTCTTTTTTTTTATTCTAACGAGGTTGCGCCCTTTTGGGTTTTCACAAGACTCGCCGGTAGCCCTGCTGTTTTTACTCACGGAGCCCTTTCGGGTTTTCATCCGTGTCCATTTTGCTTGTGGTCATACCTTTTTTTTTTTTAATTTTTTTTATTTTTTACCACGACGGTCTGAGGATGCCGCAGGTTGATAGTATTTTAATGACGTTTCGGTCATTTGCAAGTTTTAGGACATTGCGGTCCGTCATTAGTTTAAGGACGTTTCGGTCCGTTGTCGCCGTATTTGAGGCGAATATCTAGTTTATTGACTTTTCGGTCTATGAGGCTTTCTCTATGACTGAGCATGATGTCCCCGGCGTATCCATCTTTCTCGGAGCGTGTGGTTGTGGCGGGCTCACCTTCCAGTTTTCGGAGATGACGAACTTGCCCTGTTGGTATTGATCTTCAACCCAGTTTTTGAAGACGTAGCAATCCTCGATCAGATGACCTACCGTTTGATGGTAAGGGCAATAATTAGGATTATTAATATCGCCTGGCCATAACGGACATTTTGGACTCAGCAGATTGATGAGTCCGTCGCACACTGCGAGTTCGAACAGTCCCCTTGTTTTATCTTGCGGAAACGAGTAAGGACGTTTCAACTTTTCCTGGAGGGGTTGCCGCTTGTTGCTTTGGCAAGCAACCGGTCTAGGGTCACTTGATTGTTGTTGAGCGCTGGCGACGAAGGCCGTTTTTCCTTTTCCTTTATCCTTTTTGTTCGCTCCGTTGTTTGCGGAGCTGAGATTTTTTCCGAGTAGCGTGCGATTGTACGGCTGAACGTTCTCACAGCTCCTCAATTCCTTTATTTTTTAAATAGATTCCCCGAGAGAAGGGTTGGGGGTAGCTTCTTCGTCAGAGTCGCTTCCAAAGGTGATAATTTGTGATCCCTTGGAGTCGGCTATATGACAATCGTCGGCGACTCTTTTGCGCTCATCTATCGCATTTTTTTGGCGTCTACGAGCTTCACATTTTGCCCTGTCAAAGTGTTGCTTTTGAGCGACATACCCTTGCCACCAACAGTTAAAAGATTCGCAGTATTCGGTAGGATGTATGATCTTCTGATGATATAAACAGAAGTTAGGGTGTATCTCTACCTCAGCGAGAGTATTTTCTTCAGAGGGCGGTAGCTTCATTCCTACTGATAGAGCTTTGGCGAACCTTTTCCTCGTCTTGAATTTTTTTTTACCTGCAGTGTATGGCTTTTGATTTGACGGGAATGCCTTGGCTCTTTCCAGTATGGACATTTCACGCTCTTGATTGGCTTTTGCTTTCAGACGAATTTCATTTAGGAAGATATCGATCAACTCGTCTGATGGCTGTAGAGTCTCCGGCTCAGGGTTCGCCATTGGTTTCTCGGCGCAAGAAGCCTCTTCATCATCTGCCAGTGAATAAGAAATCACATGACAATTCGCTACGTAGTCTTCGGATTCATCTGATGAGTTTTCTCCATAATTTTCATCTTCGACGATAGAACAAGCTGCACCCATTGTATCCGTTTTCTTTGGAGTATGCGGTTGTGGCGGGTTTACCTTCCAATTTTCAGACAGCGTGAATTTGCCTTGTAGGTACTGGTCCTCGATCCATCCCTTAAAGACAAAACAATCCTCGATCGGGTGACTTACCGTTTGGTGGTAAGGGCAATAATTGGGATTATTAAGATCGTCTGGCTATGACAGACGCTTTGGACTCGGCAGATTGATGAGTCTGTTACGCACTGCCAGCTCGAACAGTCTTTTCGTTTTATTCTGAGGAAATGAGTAAGGACGTCTTAGTCTCTCCTCGAGGGATGGGCACGGACGCACATTGTTTTGGCGAACGACCGGTTTTGAATTGCTCGGCTGTCGTTGAGCATTGGCGACGACGATCGCTTTCCCTTTTCTTTTCTCGTTTCGAGAATCAGGTTTTGGAGGAGACGGTCCATGGCGCATCTGGTCCATTTGGGCTAATTTGTCGATCAAAGCCTGGAAGGTGGTCGGCCTGAAGAACATCATGAATTGCGAGATGGTCGCTTGAGGGTCAAGGGTACCCACGAACATGCCTACCGCATGTGCCTCCTCTATGCGTTGTTCGCATTTCGACTATAGGTTTCACCATCGTGTTGCGTATTGGACCCACGTTTCACCTAGCCTTATCCTGGCATTTATCAGTGTTGTTATCGAGGTGCGTTCACTAGCACTCGTGAATCTTTGCGTGAACAGTAACTCCATCTCCACAAATGTTTTGACAGAGTCATTAGGTAGCTCCGAATACCATTCAAAGGCTGTTTCTGCTAAGCTGCCAACGAATTGGCGAAGCCACAATTTGTCATCGCCTCCAGTGTTGCCGCATAAGGCCCTGAATTGAGCGACATGTTGATGCGGATTCCCTGTCCCTTTATATACGTGGAATTTAGGGATAGTATATCCCGGCGGGTAACTGATTTGGTCATACCAGCCCGGATAGGGTCGTCCAGTTCTAACAGTTTGCCCAGCTGCTTCACTCGCCTGATGAGCTCGTATTTGCTGAGCTATATAGTCATCAAGCACGGCCGTGGAAATGGTTTCTTCCTTGGCTGCTGAAAGAGCAGGAGGAGGATCAGATGTTTCCCCTCCGTCATTTCCGACAATGACTGGAGGGTCTTCAGCTGGAGGGTCCGGCTGTAACATCATCCCTACCATGTCTTGGAAGAGGAGTGCCATTTGTTTTATGTTAGCCGCTTGTTCCGCGGCTTCTGTGTCCTTCTTTTTGAGGATTCTACGTAAGAAGTCAGTATCAGTCTCTTGTTCGTGACGCTGTTCTGATGATACTTCCAAACTTTCTTTTGGTTCGGTAAGTGCGGCCATCACAGTCATCATTTCCTGAAGCTTCTGTTGCTGCTCTTGGGCTTTCGTCACAGATCGGGTGAGCGGTCGGTGACCCGTCGAAGCACGGCTTTCCTCCTTTCCGGAAGCCATATAAACGTTGTGCACCACCATGCCCCCAGACTTGGGGCGTTTGTGTCTGGTGTCTTTGCGATTTGCCAAAGACATAGGGGCTTTTTGCGGCCTCCTTTTTTGAGTGATTGGAGTTGAGGGGGCTGTTGTAGTGGGCACCCAAGTAGCTTTTGCTTTTTGTGGCTTGACAGAGTAATCCTTCTCCTGCCGCACCTTCATCTTTTCTTGTCGGCGGAAATAGTTTTTATCAATTACCGACTTTTGGACCTGTCGCCAGACCTTGTAAATTTTAGAGGACAGCCGTTGAGGGGGCTGCTCTAGCTTCTTCTCTGGAGTATTCTCCACAGGTGAAGGAGTTCGTTTCAACATCGCAGTAGGAGAGTTTCTGCGTACCGTATTCAGCAATTCAAAGCTGTTCCTGGTTGGAACAGCATCATCGATCCCCACCATCGGAGCTGGTGTAGTAAATCCAGAGGGGGAGTTGCCCCCAGCCTTTCTTACTCGACGCCAGTGGCGACGTCGAGCGTGTCTTGCGGATGGAGTCACCTCCGTTGTTGGATAAGCTTCTTTATGCCCCCTGCTCTGGGTATGGGAAGCAGCTTTGAGGACTTCGCCTAGAGCAGCAACCGGAATGGCCAGCCTTGTAAAAACTGACTTTTCGGAAGGAGGAGCCTTTCCAATGATTTCGTCCGTTTGAGTCGGGATGGCTATCCGCTTTGGGATGGCAGATTCGGGTATCGCAGGTTTGCAGACGTTCTGGCCCAGTCCGTTGAAAACTGAGGTATTGAAACTGGGCGACCCGTTGAGAGGGGTCGCGGCAGTGGTAAGCCGATTAAAGACCAACTTCTCCGGGGTTTCTTGCAACGTCATTGTGGCATTGAAGCTCAACGGTGGGAGCATGGTCCCGAAGAATAATCCAGTGGTGGCTTGAGTTACCTGCTCCACTGGTATTTTGAAAAGGAAGGCCGCTTGGTGCCCATAAGCCACTCCTCCAGCAAGGACCGAGCGAGAGTTGCTGTTGCAGGCAGTGCAGTTTGAAGCCATTGATCTTCTGTTTTCTGCACGGAGCAAGACACCAAATCTTAGCACCTCGAATCCACAGGCAACCACAGTAAACCGCGATTCGTTCGCGAACACGACACACGAAGTGTGGAGTGGAAAGTAGAAAAGGTCCTACCGGGCGTGCCAGAATCTGTTCCCCTCCGAATGGCGGCCGGGACGTGGAGACGTCTGGCCTGAGATTCGGGGCAGATGCTATATGGTTTTATCCTTCTACCTCTCCGAAGATGCCAAGTTGATTTATGGCACCGTGTATCGGAGATTTAGACGGATGCGGCCGATGTAGCAGACTTCGTCAGATTCCCCTTCGTTTGAGGGGTTTTTGATTGTGGGGACGCTCTTCCCTGCAGGCGCAAGCCCCTGTAGTTAATTACGCTACCGCATCGCGGTAGCCACTTTCTCTTTCTCTAGAATTTCACTTCGTGTTATGTGTGTTTGTTTTGTTTGTGGATGCCCGTGGATTGTATACAAAGACTAAGTTATGCCGTCGCCCGTGGGACGTGGATTAGTCCAAATCCGTATTTACTTAAATTTGAGTTTGGTGTTTTAGTTTAAGGATACGTTAGCCATATTGAGGCTAAGATCAACTTAAACGTTCGTTAAGGATACGTTAGTCTGATTCGAGACTAAGATCAACTTAACGGAAAGTGCATTTAGGGGCTCTATTATTCCAGTTTAAAGGACGTAGTGGTCCATTTAATATATGGCCGTCGGGACCCGTCACCTCTCTGACGATGTTGAAGGATTACAACGACAGGTGTCAGAGGAGTTCGGAGATGTACCCTTGAACCAAAGTTAATTGGGGGTTTTGAAATCTGTTTGAATGTTTAAGGATACATTAGCCATATTTAAGGCTAAGATCAACTTAAACGGGATCGTTTAGATCCGAAAAAAGAGCGTTTGGGGGCTCTATTGTTCCAGTTTAGGGACGTAGTGGTCCATAGGTAGTTTAGGGATATTGCGGTCCATTGCCAGTTTAGGGACATGGTGGTCCATCTCCAGTTTAGGGACAGGGTGGTCCATCTCCAGTTTAGGGACATGGTGGTCCAATATTAGTTTAGGGACGTCTCGGTCCAATATTAGTTTAGTTTAGGGACGTCTCGGTCCAATATTAGTTTAGGGACGTCTCGGTCCACGAGTTTAAGGACCCCGCAGTCCATATCAATGTGTGGTCGTCGGGACCCGTCACCTCTCTGACGTCGCTGAAGGATTACAACGATAGGTGTCAGAGGAGTTCGGAGATGTACCCTCGAACCGGATGTAGATTAATTTGAGAGAGCCGACGTGATCAGTCAATTTAATTTGAGGACTTATGGCCATGATTGGGTTAAGTCCAACTGAGAAATGTCCAACGTTTTGTTTGCATTTGGTCTGTTAGACCTGTGATAGGGCTTTGCCCATGTTAGTAATGCACAGCATTTTATTCTGGCCTGCTAGGCCTTTCTGATTTGGGCTCTGTCCTTTTATTTTTGATGCAGAGCATCTGTCTTTGCTTGGGCTCTGCCCCCCTTTTAAAATAATGCAAAGCATTTAGTTCAGCCTGTTAAACCTTTTTTTAATTGGGCTAGGCCCTTCTGCCAATAATGCAATGCATTAGTTATTTGACAGTGGCTTATCAGGCGCTTTGCGCCAAATAATGAGCGCAAGCGCTCGTGGGAGTGACACGTGTCGCACTCTGGTGAGCGCGAGCGCAACAGTGCAATTTTTCAAGTGCAAAGCACTGTAATTTGAGAATCTTTTAGATTCAAGAACCAATGGTTCATAAGAAAGTGCAAAGCACTATTATTATTTATTTTTCTTTTTATTTAAGATTATTGATCTTGTTCTTAGATCAATAATCTGTTCATAAGAGAATTTTCTCTTTTTCCTAAAGGTTTTTACCTTTTCTTCTTTTGAAATTTCTTTAGAGTTCTCTCTGTTTGAAGTTCTTGATTTTTCACCAAATGTTGATGCCTTTGAATTGAGACCTAGGGTCCTTTTTATAGTGCCCATAAATTAGTTAAATTTGGTAAAGAGATCTTTCTCTGAGTGATTTGGGGAATTTTCCCCACCGTTGGATCTTTGATCCAAGGGCTTCTGTTTTACAGAAGAAAATCTTCTTGTTTTGACAAGAACAGAAAGATTTCTTAGAATTTTAATTCTGTTTGGCGCAAATGCTCCAGAGCGTGACACGTGTCGTGCAGCGCACAACGCAGCGCAGCTGCGCTGACACGTGTCGCGTACCGCAGCGCTTTGCGCAAAAGCGACTGCGCTGACATGCGTCGCGCAGCGCAGTGCTTGCGCAACTGAAGCTTTGCTTCTATTTTTGTTTTTTAATAGAGCTTTGCTCTGATTGGGCGCACTGCCTTGGGCGCTGCGCTGCCGTATCAGTTTTTGACACGTGGTGCGTTGCGCGCAGCGCAAAGAATTTGAAGTGTTGCTTCGAATCTTGAATTTTGAAATTCAAACAGAGTTTTGCTCTGATTGGGGGAAACAATAGCCTTCGACGATTTCATGTATGAGGTCATCGAAAATCTTTGTCATGGCCATCGAAAATCTTTGTCATGGCCCTCTGATAGGTGGCGCCGACGTTCTTCAGACCGAAAGGCATTACTTTGTAGCAGAATATGCCCAGAAGAGTCCGGAAAGAGGTATGCTTCTGGTCTTCGGGATGCATCTTTATTTGATTGTACTCTGATGAGCCTTCTATGAAGGAGAAGACTTCATGAGTGGACGTGTTGTCTATCATCAGCTCGGTAACCGGTACGGGAAATTCATCCTTCGGGCAAGCTTTGTTGAGATCTCTAAAGTCCACACATATGCGCACCGTCCCATTTTTCTTCATCATTAGGACAATGTTGGCGATCCAGTCAGGGTACTGAACCTCTTGGATGAAGCTGGATTCAATTAGTTTCTTGACCTCGGCGTTGATACTCATTTCAAGTTCGAGCTGCATTCTTCTCGGTGCTTGTTTGATTGGCCTGACGTCCGGAGATATCGCCAGTTTGTGCACAACTACTTCTGGACTTAGTCCCGGCATTTCAGAGTAGTTCCATGCGAAATAGTCTTTATACTGCATGAGCACGTCTTTTAGTGTAGCCACCTGTTCTTTAGATAGAAGCTCACTGATGAACGTTGGTCGTGGGTCGTTTGTCATCCCCAAGTCGATTTTCTTTAGGTTATCTGCAGTAGTATATATCCCATCTTCCAGCTCTTTTGGCGCCGGCGGAAACTCTGAGATCACCTCATCATCATCATTTTCGAAGCACCAGGGGAGGTCAACCATTTACTCGCGTACTCCTTCTCCTGACAGCGTTATCGCGTGACAGGTACGAGGTCGCTTCCAAGACCGATGTTGATCCGGCTTTACTCTCGCTGCATACGTTGCTTTTGGCATATGTTTTTGAGGTGGGGTTACCCTCCAACTGTCAGATAGAGCGAACTTGCCGAGTTGATACTGGTCCTCGACCCAGTTTTTGAAGATAAAGCAGTCTTCAAGAGGATGTCCTATCACTCGGTGATAGGAGCAATAATCCGGGTGAGAGACCTCGTTTGCTTGTTCGGGGTATTTGGACTCCGGGAGCGTAATCATTTGATGTTTTATGATAAGATCGAATATCTTCCTTGTCTTGTATTGGAGAAAAGAATATGCTCGACCCATCTTCTTTATAAGAGATGAATCCCGGCTGCTCAATTCTCGATCGTGTGGCTTCTTGGACCCGCTTTGTCGCCGTCGAATGTTTTTTTCCGTTCTTTAGCTTATTTTTACTTATGCGTCGGGTCTTTTGTATGACGGGCTGGCGACGAAGAGCATCGTCATTCTTTATAGCCTACTGAAGGAGGCGCTGCATCCTGGCTTTCTCGTAAATGGCCATTTCGCGGCTATGGTCATCCCGGACCTTTTGACCCGCTTCCTTTATTAGCTTGTCCATCTGTTCTTTGAACGACAGACTTGGCACTTTCATGGCGGGACCTCGTTTTGGTTCAGGGTTACTATCTTCTAACAGAGCATCTCCTTCTTCATCAAAGTCATGTATAACGTAGCAGCCATGGAATCGTTCCCGTTTCTTGAATTGAACATATCTAAGCCCGATCGTTTCCATTCTCCCATTGGGCAATTTTCACTGAGTTCCGGGGACGTTCAAGATCCTGTTGTAGAACTGAGTTTGTCGAGCAGTCTTTTTGAAGGGTACGCCTTGGCTCCTCAATAGGCTTTTTAATCCTTCTATGTAGTATTTGGGCAGACGGATGGGCTGGAGCCTGTCAAGTGTAGAATCGGCACCATGCCAGATTTCTTTCTCCACTTTGGTTTCTGTGGATCGATAAAAGAGGATCGCCATTTCATCACTTCGCCTGGGAGGGACGTAGAACGTCTGCAGTTCTTGTACACTATAGGTATCAAGTGTGTCAAGCTCTTTGTAATGCTTTTGTGGAACCATGGCGATTTGCAAACTCCGTTCATCGCCAGTGAAGGCTCGTATTGGCCAGACCAAGAACACTGCATTGACTTCATTTTCAGAGTCACTGCCAAAGACCAGAATAGGGGTGGACAGTCCTGGCTTGGTGTATCAAGGCGGCCCTGAATAAACTATCTCTTCTTCCTCCTCGGTATCGCTCCCAAAGACCGGAATAGTGGTGATAGCCTTCTGCTTATTCTCCGGCTTATGGCATCTTTTCGTGTCTTCGAAGTCTGGTAAGAAGTACTTTGCATCTTCGTACTTTCGGACATCATTTACGGAAAATGGGTTCAGTTCCCCTGTCACGGTGTACTCAAGACCATCTTTGAAATACTTCATACACTGATGTTGTGTAGAAGAGATGATGTTGTACTCGTGTAACCAGGGCCTGCCGAGCAAAGCGTTGTAGCAAGTCTTGGCATCAATGGCATGAAACTTGATGTCAGTGATTAGCAGCCCAAAGTGTAACGTCAGTATCACAGACCCGAGCATTCGTGATGACTAGGAGTCGAACCCAGAGATAGTGATTTTATCCCGAGCGAGGTGTTGAACGCTCATGCAGATTTCTTTTAGCACCCTTACATTTAGGAGGTTGATAGAGGACCCATTGTTAATTAGGATCTTCCCTATCTTGATGTCATGGCAATACCCAGAGAAATAGAGGGGACGGTTATGCTCGCATGTCCCGAGGAGGAGGTCCTCGTCGCTGAAGGTGATGTCGGCTGTGTACACTTCTTCCAACTCGTCCTTCATCATTTCTTCGGAAAGGAAAGCTTGAAACTGCTCAGGGTCCTGTAACGCCTTGATCAACGAATCTCTCGCTTCTTTAGATAGCAGAAGGGCATCGAGAATGCTTAGCTGCGAGGGTATCTTCCTCAAGTGTGCCAGAACGTTGTAAACCACCTTGTTTTTCTTTGGCGGGTCTTTGGCTGCCAACTCCTCGACGACTCTATCATCGAGGGTGATATCCTCAGGGAATTTTTCCTTCCCCTTATCTTTTCTGTTCGATCCCTTATTTGTGGATCCGAGATTCTTTTCGGGTAGCGTACGATTGCGCAGCTGAATATTCTTGCAGGTTTTCGTGTCTTCTGCTTCGGAGGTGGGTTCTTTGAAGAGAGGGCCGAGGGCTATTTCCTCGTCAGAATTGCTTCCGAAGGTGAGAACATGCGATATCCCGAAATCGACCATGTGACAGTTACCGGCAGTTCTTTTGTGCTCATCTGTCGCATTTTTCGCTGTCGACGAGCTTCACGCTTCATCCTCTTGAAATGTTGTCGGTGGGCGATATATCCCTGCCACCAGTTTTTAAAGGAGTTGCACTCTTCATTAGGGTGCGCAATCCTCTGATGGTATAAGCAGTAATTTGGATATAAATCCTCTTCGTCAAGGTGTATCCCACCAGGAGTGTTTCCATCGGAGGGTGGCAGCTTCATTCCCATTGACATAGTTTTGGCGAACCGTTTCCTTGTCTTAAGTTTG
Organism: Agapanthus africanus; assembly: GCA_030015575.1. Lineage (NCBI taxonomy): Eukaryota > Viridiplantae > Streptophyta > Magnoliopsida > Asparagales > Amaryllidaceae > Agapanthus > Agapanthus africanus. Next base: position 462,639,471 of record CM057347.1, read on the forward strand.
CTTTTATTTGCGGCGGATGTGCTTTGATCTGGTGGGAGTGTTTTAACCCTTTCGTCCAGCTGCTGGCATTTGGCCTTTTCGTATATGGCCATTTTGCGCTCCCGATCGGCTTTGCTTTTCTGACGGGATGCGTTCAGCAGCAGATCGATCATCTCGTCAGACGGTTCTAAGGGTTTCGGCTCGGGATCTGCCCCAATTTCTCTACATCAGGAGCTTCTTCACCATCTATTGACGAGTGAGAGATCACGTGGCAGCTTTCCACATAATCCTTAGGTTCATCTGACGAGTCTTCTCCCTCATCTTTGTTGCCATCTCTGTTTTCAAGTATATGGTTGAGAAACTCTTGGAATGTGACCGAAGTTCGCGCCTTCTGGTTGTATTCCTCCAGCGCGTCAATGTGTTTTTGCAGGTCCGTGCGCTTGTCATCAGGCTTCACAGGCTATTTTTATCTTCTTCTTCTTCTTTGAAGATTTTGACGGCTGGGCATGGGCATTTTGACTATCTCTACCAATTCTTGGCATCGGGCGCGGTTTCAGCATTCCCTCAATGACTTCGGGCTCCAATGGACTTTTCCACCTAATCGCCGGGCATGTTTGGAGATCCTTCAGCATTCTTTTCGTTTTGGCTGAAAGAGCGACCTCCCATGGAGCTTCTTCTATAAATAAGCATGATGCCCCTGGCGTATCTATCCTTTCAGGAGTGTACGGCTAGGGAGGGCTTACTTTCCTATTCTCGGACAGTGCAAATTTGCTCTGTTGGTATTGGTCCTCAATCCAGCCTTTAAAGACGAAGCAATATTCGATTGGATGGCCTACTACTCGGTGGTAGGAGCAGTAATTGCGATTGTTGATGTCACCTGGCTGCAGTGGGCGTCTCGGATCTGGTAGAGTGAAGAGCCTGTTGCGCACCGCCAGTTCGAACAGTCTCCTTATTTTATTCCGAGAGAATGAGTAAGGACGCTTTAACTTTTCGTTGATAAATCGCTGTCTGTCGTTTTGGTGATCAGCTGGTTTTGGACCACTCGGCTATTGCTAAGCATTGGCGACAAAGGTCGCTTTCCCTTTCCCCTTTTCGTTATGAGGCTCCATCTTTGAAGAGGAAGGCCTATGGCCTATCTGGTCCATTTGGGCCAGCTTGTCGATCAAGTCCTGGAAAGTGGTCGGCTTGAAGAACATCATAAAGTGGGAGATGGTCGCCTGCGGATCGAGGGTTCCCACAAACATGCCTACTGCAGGAGCCTCTTCTATGCGTTGTTCGCACTTCAACCATAGGTTCCGCTACCGTATCACGTACTGAACCCATGTTTCTCCAGGCTTCACCATGGCATTGATCAATGCCGTGATTGGGGTGCATTCGCCGGCGCTTGCGAAACGCTGGGTGAATAGCAACTCCATCTCCGTAAAAGTTTTGACGGAATCATTGAGAAGCTCTGACTACATTTCGAACGCTGTCTGCGCCAAGCTGCAGACGAATTGGCGAAGTAGTAACTTATCGTCATCTCCAGTGTTGCCGCACAGAGCCCTGAACTAGGCGACATGCTGGTGGGGGTTGCCTGTCCCCTTATATACATGAAATTTAGGGATTGTGTATCCTGGCGGGTACTTAATTTGATCGTACCAGCTGGGATATGGTCGCTCCGTTCTGACGACTTGGCCAGCAGCTTCGTTCACTTGATGAGCTCGTATCTGTTGAGCTATATAATCATCAAGCACAGCTTTCAAGATTATTTCCTCCTTTGCTGCTAAAAAGGCCGGAAGAGGGTTTGACGTCCCCCTATGTCGTCTTCGATTATTATTGGCGGATCTTCGGCTGGAGGGTCTGACTAGATCATCATGCCCACCATATCCTCGAACAATAGCGCCATTTGTTTTATATTGGCCGCTTGTTCCGCTGCCTCTTGATCTTTTTTTCTAGCATCCTCCGGAGGAACTCGACATCGATTTCCTGTTCCTGGCACTGATCCGACGATGCTTCAGGGCTTTCTTTATGTCCCGTGAGCGCAGCCATCTTCGTTAACATCTCCTGGAGCTTCTGTTGTTGCTCCTGAGCTTTTGTTACCGATCGGGTGAGTGGTCGATGACCCGTAGAAGCACGGTTTTCCTCTTTTCCAAAAGCCATATAAACAGTATGCACTACCATGCCCCCAGACTTGGGGCGATTGGATTCAATGCCCTTTAGATTCGTCGCAGACACGGGGGTTTCTCCGGCCTTCTCCTTTTGTGAGAGGTCAAAGTTGAAGGGGTCGTTGCAGCGGGCACCCAAGTGGACGACACCTTTTGTGGCTTAACAGGTTGGTCCTTCTCTTGCCGAACCTTCATTTTTTTTTGTCGGCGGGGGTAGTCTTGATCAATCATAGAGTCTCGGACCCGTCTCCAGACCTTATGGATTTTGGAGGACAGCCGCTGAGGGGTCTGCTCTGGCTTTGTCTTTATAGCATTCTCCACAGGTAAATGAGATCTTTTCAGCACGGCGGTCGGAGAGTTCTTGCGGACCCTCCTGAGTGGTTCAAAGCTGTTCCCAGTTGGAACAGCAGCATCGACTTCCACCGTTGGAACCGGCGGGGTAAGTCCAGATGGGGAATTGCACCCAGCTTTCCTCACTCGATGCCAGTGGCGACATTGAACGTGTCGAGTGGACGGGACCACCTCTGCTGTTGGATGAGCTTCTTCATACCCCCCACTCTGATAAGAGGCTATTATTGGCGCCAGCCTGTCAAAGACTGACATCCGCTGGGAAGAAATGGTTAACCTATCGAAGGCCAACTTTCGAGTAGGGGAAGCAGTTTGGACGGCTTCAGGTGCAGCAGGAAATAGGATAACCTTCTCTGGTATTGCGAGCCTCTTCGTGGGCCCCTTTGAGCTAGGCTCGGTCTGTCGAAGACTGAGGTATTAGACTTGGACGACCCGTTGAGAGGGGCTGCGGTAGTGGTGAGCCGATCAAAGACCGACTTCTTCGGAGCTTCTTGCGGCGGCAGTGGGGCGTTGAAGCTCATTGGTGGGAGCGTGGTCCCAAAGAACAGTCCAGTGGTCGCCTGAGTCACCTGTTCCACTGGCATCTTAAAAACGGAGGCCACTTGAGGCACATAGGTCACTCCTCTAGCAAGGACAGAGTAGGAGTTGTTGCAGCTAGTGCAGTTGGAAGCCATTCTCTCTGCACGAGAGCAAGATACCAAATCTTAGTACCTCGAATCCAGGGACAACCACATTAAACCGCGATTCGTTCGCGAACACGACACACGAAGTGTGGAGTGGAAAGAGGAAAAGGTCCCACCGGGCGTGCTAGTATCTGTTCTCCGCCGAAAGCAGGGAAGACAAACGTCTTGCCTAAATTTGGGGAAGATGCTATTTGGTTTTATCCGTCCACCTCTCCGAAAATACCAAGTTGATTTATGGCACCGTATATCGGAGGTTTAGATGGATGCGGCCGTTGTAGCAGACTTCGTCAGATTCCCCCTCCTTGTGAGGGGTTTTTGATTGTGGGGACGCTCTTCCCTGCAGACGCAAGCCCCTGCAGTTAATTACGCTGCCGCATCGCGGTAACCACTTTCTCTTTCTCCAGATGGTCACTTCTTGTCGTGTATGTTTGTTTTATTTTTGGTTGCCCGTGGATTGTATACGGAGACTAATTTATGCTGTCGTCCGTAGGTTGTGGATTAGTTCAAATCCGTATTTTCTTAGATTTGGTTTTGGATTGGGTTTAAGGATCGTTAATCTCATTTGAGACTAAGATCAACTTAAATGTTTGTTAAGGATACGTTAGTCTAATTTTAGACTAAGATCTACTTAACAGGATCATTTAGATCCAACAAAAGAGCATTTGGACTCTATTGTTTTAGTTTAGGGACATTGCTGTCCATTGGGTTTAAGGACATCATAGTCCGTGACAGTTTAAAGACGTCATAGTCTATAAAGTTTAAAGACATCATAGTCTATGAGTTTAAGGACCTCACAGTCCATAAAGTTTAAGGACATCATAGTCCATGAGTTTAAGGACCCCACAGTCCGTAAAGTTTAAGGACATCATAGTCCAGTTTAAAGACATCATAGTCTATGTGTTTTTGGTTCAACCGTTTGGGGATGTATCAAAAGTTATTGGTTATTGGGACCCTCCATCTCTCTGAAGACGTTAAAGAATTACAACGACATATATCAGAGGTATGAAAAGATGTACCCTTAAACCAATGAATGCTCATTAAAGATTTGATAATCTTGTTTGGGACTAAAGCCAATAAGCTCAGTCAATTTGGGGTTCGGCTAATCTTGGGCACAACCCATTTAATCATTTTTATCTGGGATTGATCCTATTTCTGTATCAGCGATGCTGAACAATAATGTGGGCTCTGACACCCCTTATTCTTTTCTTTTATTTGAAGTGTTAAACACTAGCATATGTTTGATGCTCACGTGGGGTCACGTGATGCCTTAAAGTAGTGTTAAACACTAAGAGCTTAAGGCGCTCACGTGGGGTCACGTGAGGCGCTTGAAAATAGGCCCAGCTTCTTTGGAATTACCCTTTTTCTTTCTTGAGTGCTGAGCACTATTGGGGCCACGTGAGATCACGTGAGGCGCACTTGCATTTGATTTATTCTCCCTTCTCTTCTGAAAGTGCTTAGCACCATAAAGGGGTCACGTGATATCACGTAAGGCGCCCTAAATATGGAGACTTCCTTGTTTCATCTCATGAAAATGCTAAGCACTATAAAGGGGTCACGTGTTGTCACGTAAGGCGCCTCAAATTGAGATCTGTTTTAGGTTTACTCTCCTTTTATTCTTTTGAAGAGGCTAGCTCAGGGGTCACGTGGGAACACGTGACCTGATATGAATTGTTCTATTTTGATTATTGAGGGAGGGGGGAACCCATATGGGCGCACGTGACCTGTCATCTATCATATTGGGTGCTACTCTTTTTACGTGCATGGAGAGTTAAATCCTTTGTTTAAAAATTGATTTCTTTTATAGGGTTAAACCCTAGTTTTATTTGGAGGAATTAAATTCCTATATGTTACGTTGAAAGAATTAAATTCTTTAAACTCAATTTTCCCCCTAAGTTTTGAATCTGCATGACTGATCTTCCCGATGAGAATTAAATTCTCAACTTGTGGGGAGATTTGCTTCTGCAGATTTTCAATCAGAGGAAGAACTAAGTTCTTTTTAGAAGAGTTAAACTCTTGGTTTGAGAATTAAATTCTCTTTTTTTTGTGGGAGCTTCTGGGGTGATCTCCTTCCTTTTCTTACCTAGAGTTTCTTTCTTCTTTAAAGAGATCTTCTTCTCTCTGGAGAATTAAATTATCTTTTCTTTTATTGCTTTTAAGGGATTTTTCTCCCTCCTTTCTCTCTCTTTTCTTCTTCTTCTTGGCTCCTATTTATAGGAGAAAGAAAAGAATCAATTTGTTTAGAAAATCTCTCATTGAGAGATTATGATTGATTTTATAACTAACATGATCTTTTAGATCACTCGGTGAATTTTATTCACCGTTGGATTTTTAATCCAAGGACTTCTGTTTTACAGAAGATATTTCTTTTGTTATTCTTAACAAGTTTAGGAAGATATTTCCTTGCACGGAATTTTTCTATAGATTGGTGATTTTTACTCACCATTGGATTTTCAATCCAACGGCGCTCTACTTTACAGAGTGCAATCTTTTCTTGTTTAGAATGATCCAAGGAAATATTTTCCAAAATAGTGCTTTTGATCCCTTTGTTTAGAATTTAATTCTATCTGTTCATAAGACATAAGAGCCATCACGTGTATCACATGACCCCTCACAGAATTACGCATAAAGCTTTTGATTCCTTTGTTTAGAATTTAATTCTATCTGTTCAGAAGGCATAAGAGCCATCACGTGTACCACGTGACCCCTCACAAAATTAATTTGGTTTGTTCATATGCAGGAGTCCAAACAGAGGGAAGGTGTAGGGTTCCTAGGCACTCTAGTGAAGTCTCACATGTGATCAAACATGCACAAATCAAATTTTACGGGTGCCTACAAACCCGACTACGGATCGTTTACTAGATATTTAGGCGAAAACATAAACTAGTTAACATTTTAACTAAGGGAACGGATATACAACCTTTGTAGATCCGGTCCACCACCTCCACGGCTCCGCAATGAAGTCCCCTCGCTGTCCAAATTATGTCTTGGGCTCTAGCGTCGGCATCATCGAAGAATGGGCGGGCTTGATCGTCGGTTCGATGCCGAAGATGATCTACGTCGAGGCATCGCAAGAACAAGCTCCAACTTCACCAAGCTTTGAAAACTTGTGAAGTAAACACCCTATACAACTTGGCAAGAGGTAGAGGATGAAGAAATAGGAAGTGGGTAGACTTTAGATTTGGATTTCTCACACTTTTTCATCAAACACCATTGATGTAGCAAGCTTTTTCTTTTGTTGAAGAAGAAGAAGATGATGAAAAAGAATATGATAAGTGTTATGAAAATGATAAATAAATCAATACTTATCATTTACTAACCCTTGATTAGTTGTAGAGAATGGACCATGGTTAACTTGAATGGTTAGGGTTAAGGATGAGATAAGAATGGTGACTAAGTCAAAGTTTCAAGAAACTTCAACTACAAACAAAACTAGCAACCATTCTTTTTCTCTTTACCTTTTTCTTTTTCCAAAATAAACAAAAGAATAAATAAATGAATAAGTAAATAAAAAGAAAACCCTAATCATAAACCTAACCATGGTCTAATTCTTTACACTAACCCTAGCTTGCATGCATCATCAAACATGATACAATCATGTGCACAAAATATATCACATATACAATGTGCACAAACCAAGTGAGTAAATCCATTTAAAGTGAACCAATACTAGTTAATGCAAAGTAATATATCAAATATATAATTATACATTCAATCATTAAATCAACACTTGATCCAATGATCCGGTCATATCGCATATAACCGGCTAGTATCCAATGTATCGGCTTATCAAATCAATCCTTGATTCGATAACTAGGTTATATCGCATACAACCATTCGACACACATTCATCACGAGAATGAAATACGGTATCACATACACGCATTATTCTCGGTCCCGCACATATCTCATATGCGCTCCTATTTCGTTTCGCTTGAGCCAGGAAACCTCTGTGTAGGACTCTAAAGACTCGTCAATACGCCGGCAGCGGATGATGATCATATCAAACACCCACAAGCCGCAAGCGGTCTGCTAAACGTAACGGCCACCCAGGTATTGAGCGATCAGAAGATCGACGAGCAAGCCCGCTCACACTCCTGCGAATCCAACCAGTAACACTTACCGTACAGTCCGGTCTTTTCGTCTGATATGTCGCATATCTCGCCTAGGGGTGGTAAACGTCAGACCCCAATAGCTCGATAAGTCATGCCGACTTGAGGTCCATAACATTCGTGAAACTACTGATAACTCTTACCAGTATATCACTGCAACCCTGGCCAGGGATTTCCTGTTATGGCCAGTCGAGCATAGCACAACATCAACCCCCAATACCGGGAGAGACGAATCCCCTCCTATCGCTCATTGCCTCCATGTGAATCGGGACTGTACCCAAAAACCACCTGTTTGCACAACTCAGTAGAGCCGTGGTAGGGTGGAAATCAAAGCACAGTGGGAGACACACAAGACTCTATGACGATCTCGGGTCAACAGACTAAGCTGTACCAGTGTCACCAGAGAACTGCCATCTGACGTGAGGTATATTACCATCTGGGAGTTCTCGGCGAGTCCGTTCAGTGCACCCAGTCTCCACTGAGCACCCGCATACCATCTTCGATGTCAAACACCAATGGATATGGGATCATCCATCGCCCATCGCATGGGTCGAGAAGATATACGCTAGTCTACTCTGGAATATCGATGCCCCGTCTCGATATTCCCACGACTAGGAACAATTCAAGGATGTACTCTTGGACTACCCAGGCCCCACTAGTATGATCTACATCATAGTCCTGGAAGTCGAGCACACATCCTATGGGCTTTATCAACATGTAATCAGAGAGACAGAAAGTATACATGTTAAGATAAAGTGCAACCAGATAGCGTACTATCATGTCGAGCAAGAAAGTCCTTCCTATATATGTCCCAGCATCCACTACAATATACATCCAATGTACAGTAATGGCCTCTAGGGCATACATATAACTAACAATCTCCCACTTGCACTAGGGCCATCTGTAGCAGTGGTTGCAGTATCACATACTCAACCATCCCCTAAAAGTCTCTCTTTGGGAAAAAGGCCTTCGTGAGTGGATCCGCCGTGTTGTCCTCTGAGTCTACTCTCCTAACCTCGATCAACCTGGAGATCAACTATCTCCATGATCAGGTGATGCTTCCTCAGAATATGTCTGGGTCACTGATAGGACCAGGGTTCCAGGGCCTAAGCCACACTTCCATTGTCATACAATGGCAGGAACCAAGTTCATCTTATGAACCAAAATACACCCAAACTGCCTCTTTGGTAGTATCTTCAATAGCGATGTTACCAGCCTTTATCGTCTAGTTTGCCACGGTATCTAGCTTGGAACTCTTCCAACATACCATCCCTTTACTGAGGGTAAAGACAGTGCCTGTGACTGACATTCAGTCGTCTTTATCACCCTGGAACACTTCCAGTGATTCTCCCCAGGATCGATTGATACAATCTCACTATACCTAGTGAGAACTCTAATATCCCTTTAGATCTATCTCATAGGTCCAAATCTCAGGATTTAGGAGGTATCATCTTTATCCTATTTGGAGAATCCTTGTGATAATAGGAGATTGATCGATCGTAGTATAGGAAACTCTTTTCCTATCAAGAGTATATTGTCTACGTACAATACGAAGATGACCACCTTACTCTCTACTACCCTTTTGTAGATACAAGGTTCGTCTACCATTTTGATGAAGTCAAACACTTTGACTATCACATCAAAACAGACGTTCCAACTCCGCGATGCCTGCTTCATCATGTAAAGCAACTTGCACACGTTTTCGCTGCTCCCACTGTTTACGAAGACCTTTGGCTGTGTTCTTATAGACGTTCTCTTCTAAATCAGTATTTAGAAAAGCAGTCATGGCACCCAACCGCCAGATATCGTAGTCATGGTATGTAGCCGTGGTAAGTAGGATCTGGATAGACTTAAGCATAGCTACTGGAAAAAAAGGTTTCATTATTATCCACGCCTGGTCGATGACGAAAACCTTTAACAAGTCTAGCTTCGAAAGTCTCAACTTTTCCATCTATACCAAGTAATCTTCTCAAGATTTACTTGCTCCTGATGGGGATTTAACCCTTCAGATATAGTAGCTAAAGTCCATACTTTGCTGGTGTACATGGATTCCATCTCAGATCGCTAAGCATCCAGCCATTCTTACAGAGTCCCTACTCTCGATGGCCTGCTCGAAACTAGTTGGGTCATCATCTCATGATGCAATCCTTGCTCCCACTGTCATCGAGAAACGGAGGTATCTCTCAGGCGGATGAGGAACCCTACTAGATCGGCGGAGAGGCTGAGGTTCGTCGGAAACTATTGAATCCTTTGGTTCTACCAAATCATTAGCAGTTTTGTACAGCTGGAACCTTTCCAGTTCTACAGAACTGATCTTGCCTCGATCTTGTCCGGATTTTGCCTTTGACATAGGCCGGACAATCCCAAATCTTAACTTACTTAAGAGATAGGTTCTTCCCATACCATATCTTATATGGAGTGGTAGGCAGTGATTTGATTCAAACCTAATTCGATAGGTATGCAGCTTCTCAAGTGCATAACTCCCAAAAGGAAAAAAGGTAACTCAGTAGTACTCATCATAGAGCACACCTTATTATATAGGGTGTGATAGCCCCGCCCCGATATACCATCGTGCTATGGTGTATACGGAGGAGTAATGCTGAGAGAGAATCTTATTCTCCTTTAGAATAGTCCAGGAATTCTATACACAAGTATTCTCCTCCCTGATCTCATCATAGGACATAATACTTATACCCGGTTATTGGTTCTCTACTTCTAACTAATATTCTGTGAATACCTCAAAAGCTTCGGACTTATGTTTCAGCAGGAACATACGACTGAATCTTGAGAGATTATCAGAGAATATAATGAAGTATAAAGAACCAGTCCTGGCATGTGTAGACTGGAGACCTTACATACATCATCATGTATCAGTCCCAAGAGTTCATTAACTCTTTCTCTGTTTCCAGTAAACAGAGCTATGGTCATCTTATCTTTGTGACATGACTGGCAAGTTTCACAAGATGTAAATTCAAACTGATTTAAATATACATCTAAATGTAACTTCAGCCAGTCGGGTCGCATTGATATGACCTAGTCTACAATGCCTCAAGAAGGATTCGCTCATTTCTGAAGTCTTCCTCTTGTGTGTGTTCTGATTACTAGGAACTGTAGTTTGATTTAGAACGTCAATGCTTTTAGATAACGTGCCTGAACCGATCAACTTTTGATATAGGAAATGTTCAAAACATTATCCATCAATACAAAATTATATCTTTTCTTTAGCAATAAAGAGACAGATATGATTTTGTATATCAGGTTCGGTATCTAATAGCATTTGTTCAGAATCAATGTATTCGTAATACAGGGTGACAGTGACCAACAGACTTGGCTGCAACTCTTGCCCCGTTTTCTGTCTCATGAAACTTATCACCCGTTCTCAGTTTTTCTACCTTTTTGTAGCCCTATGTAACAGATTACATATCTGGGATCCTGATCCGATATCATATACCCAGGATGCAGAGGATACTGAGAAACAATTCTTTGTAATGAACACACCCGAAGGAGATGCATTATATGCACTTTCTTCGTTTGGGCGGCATAGGAATTCTGGTATTCCCCTATTTCCTGCTCTGTCTTATAACAATTATAAGTTAGAGTGGGACCAACGTTCCCCAGCTCAGTATAACAAGCGGGTTCGGTCAATACATCCATATTATTATCTTGATTAAGGCGTGATATGGTCGCTACCAGGAGAGAGAGAGAAGAAAACACTCTGCGTGCGCTCTTGCAAGATCAGATTGGTTATATATTTTATCTAATCAGGATGACTCCCACTGTTTTTATCAAATCTTCCTTCAAACCTTAAAAGGAAAGACTAGCCGGGATTAATTACACTCTACAAGTTCGCCAATCTTTCAGCCAGGCTAGTGTCGGTACTTTGAGGGAGGTTCCCCGTGCTTTCGCACGGACCTAATTACTGTAAACCTCGTTTTCCCAGAGGCGTAACCCCGTTGACACCTTTCTAGACACCTACTTGATCGGCTAATTGCAAAGTGCAAAACTCTCCCAGGAGTAACAATTACTCGCAGTGGGTATCGGGATCCAACTATCACATAGAAGGTATGCAATCTCATTGCAAATTTCAACACTTGAAACTCCCGATATAGGTTTTTACCCCTAGCACCTATGACCTTAACTATGGTCAACAAATCATAAGTACTAGTCAAGTTCAACCCGTCATTTCATGATTAATTAGACCCACCCACATGACCCTTAACTAAGGTCAACAAAGTCACGTGACTGTCTTAACTAATCGCATCATATGCGGTGTAGGAAGACATCACTTAGCTACCGTACACTGTGCCTTGACTATGGTCAACAAACACAGCACGAATACTAAGTACTCTACTTCCTAAAATGACGGAGGGTTGCGAATGGTTTTTGTGAAAACCTTTAACGCTTTGAACTTGATCTCGTTGCGGAATCAAATGGTTTTTAAATGGAAAGTTTTTGAAGCTTTTCTAGTTTTGCTAAAGGGGTCACTCCCGGTGAAGGGATCGTCGGCCCTTTCCTCGTCGAATGAGGTGCGAGATATATCATATATATCACTGTGCAAAGCAGAAACTATAGAAGCGATCAAATACAAATCGAGTGTGTAGCATCTGCCAGTTATTGCTAAAGGAGTCACTCCCGGTGAAGGGATCTCGGTCCTTTCCTCATCGAATAAGGTGCAGGATGTTCTATAATGAACACCGCGATGCAAAGCAAGAACTGTAGCTACCTGTTTTATTTTAAAATTCGATTCCACAACATCAATTAGGTTTATTTTTCTTTCATTAATCTCATTAATGAATATCCCATCATTTAAATCCACCTAACCATCACAGATAAATATAACGTACGCTTATGCCATCCGCATTCGCCTCGATGTCCCGTCTGCACCGTTAGGTTAGGTAACTAACGCCAGAGCGAGGCAGGGCTAGCGCGGGTGTAAAACATAAGTAACGTCTATATAATATATCATATATATACTATAATATCTGTCACAGAGCACAGAACATCGCATGATCACAGATATAATACAGCAGAAGAAACATATGAAATATTGGATATACTAGGACGTCCGTGTTTTCAATACGAGCCAGTACAAAACACGGATTCCACGGTCGTGATGAATAGCCAATCCCATATCCCTAGACCCCTACGAGAGCGGCAAGTAACCCTACCAATTCTAGGGTTAGGAGACCCGGACTCGACTCCTCGAGTTGGTCTCCCACTGGACCCCAGAACCCGGTTACTTGTGCTCCCCTCCTTGGGTCTATCCTAGTGCAGAAAAGTAAATAATATACAACAACGGTGACAACTTCCGCAACCTGGAAGCGCCCCAATAAAAGAATATTACATACAAGTTTTTACATGAATGAAAATGAAAAACACCCATCTCACATAAAAAACCCCGGCTATTCAAACACGACGATCCAATATAACATATCCAGCAACACATAACATCACATGTCATCAACGTAAGTAAATATGCGCATCCCAATTGTCGTTGACATATAGCAACGAAACCGGCGATATCACATATTACACTTACGGTCACAGAAAAGAAAGTGTAAAACTACAACAGTTGGAATCCGCAACCATCTCAGACATCGCATGCCTGACCAAATGAATTCCTTAGACATCGCATGCCTAACAATTATAAACCCCGCATTTTAGTCTCTTTATCGAAAACACTTTTCAATACCAAGTCGGGGCAATTCAACAAGATTCCCGACATCCTGATCGAATACTCGTCGCAAACTTCAGTAGACGGCCGCACCCCCGATACCGTCGACGAAGTGCACCAAGGCGGAACACCGCTACCGCGAGCACCCGAACGGATGCTTTCGGCGACGGGGTTCTCCTACAGTCACTTGGTCGGGGCTATGGAGTGAGGCTGTCTGTTAAGTTTACCCGGCGAGTATCCGCGTACGCTACGTGATTGCGACGGAGTTTTGATCACATCAAAATTCCGTGGCAACCGATCAAGTGAGACTAAAGTGCTATGTTTATAACATTCATTCAGTTATCTTATAACTTATTGTGAATTCCAATTATTGTATCACATTCCGGATAAACAGAAAATGTTAAACTTTCCGATCGAACATTCGAACACCCAAGTTTTCCCGATACAGATCAACACATGAAACAAGTCTAAAAACATTCAGTTCGTGCCTCAGTACCAACGGTCCAGCCGTAGAAGGGTCAAGCCAACGCCTCACATGTGGCACGCCGTACTGCCCCAAACCCTAAGGTTCAAAGGGCAGTTCAAGACGGTCATATAATCGAGTTAAGGTTTGTTGTCTTCTAGAGGGACCATCACGTTACTTGCACTATTTAGAACGTCGTTAAACTACGGAAAAATCCAACACTTGGAAATTTCCCGACAGGGGAAATATTGGGTATTAATATCCGGTCGAACTTTTTAACATATTCTAAAATTTATCCGGAAAGCCAAATAGACAAAATTTGAAACCCCGATCGAATCTTTGATTCCCAATACAACCCAAAAATGCTCAACTGTATACTGCATATTAAAAATTCCCAGGAAAACCAGCACTGAAAAATAGGAGTTACTGTGCAAAATTCAATGGCAGATAAGACAAAAGGGCCGCGTAAGGGCCGCATTAGCACGCTAATGCCGCGGTTCCGCCGCACTTTAGAAAGATCATTAGGAAATTTTTGCATCTTAATTCTTAGATTTACCTGCTTATTTTTCTGCATATTTTTAATTCCAAAAATTCCACAATTTACAGAAATGTCCAGAGAGCAATATTCGGGTCGGGGTTTTGGGTCGATCGGACTTCTAACTCCGTCGGGACTTCGCCTAAGGCTCTAGCTAGGCTCTGATACCACTGTAGGGTTCCTAGGCACTCTAGTGAAGTCTCACATGTGATCAAATATGCACAAATCAAATTTTACGGGTGCCTACAAACCCGACTACGGATCGTTTACTAGATATTTAGGCGAAAACATAAACTAGTTAACATTTTAACTAAGGGAACGGATATACAACCTTTGTAGATCCGGTCCACCACCTCCACGGCTCCGCAATGAAGTCCCCTCGCTGTCCAAATTATGTCTTGGGCTCTAGCGTCGGCATCATCGAAGAATGGGCGGGCTTGATCGTCGGTTCGATGCCGAAGATGATCTACGTCGAGGCATCGCAAGAACAAGCTCCAACTTCACCAAGCTTTGAAAACTTGTGAAGTAAACACCCTATACAACTTGGAAAGAGGTAGAGGATGAAGAAATAGGAAGTGGGTAGACTTTAGATTTGGATTTCTCACACTTTTTCATCAAACACCATTGATGTAGCAAGCTTTTTCTTTTGTTGAAGAAGAAGAAGATGATGAAAAAGAATATGATAAGTGTTATGAAAATGATAAATAAATCAATACTTATCATTTACTAACCCTTGGTTAGTTGTAGAGAATGGACCATGGTTAACTTGAATGGTTAGGGTTAAGGATGAGATAAGAATGGTGACTAAGTCAAAGTTTCAAGAAACTTCAACTACAAACAAAACTAGCAACCATTCTTTTTCTCTTTACCTTTTTCTTTTTCCAAAATAAACAAAAGAATAAATAAATGAATAAGTAAATAAAAAGAAAACCCTAATCATAAACCTAACCATGGTCTAATTCTTTACACTAACCCTAGCTTGCATGCATCATCAAACATGATACAATCATGTGCACAAAATATATCACATATACAATGTGCACAAACCAAGTGAGTAAATCCATTTAAAGTGAACCAATACTAGTTAATGCAAAGTAATATATCAAATATATAATTATACATTCAATCATTAAATCAACACTTGATCCAATGATCCGGTCATATCGCATATAACCGGCTAGTATCCAATGTATCGGCTTATCAAATCAATCCTTGATTCGATAACTAGGTTATATCGCATACAACCATTCGACACACATTCATCGCGAGAATGAAATACGGTATCACATACACGCATTATTCTCGGTCCCGCACATATCTCATATGCGCTCCTATTTCGTTTCGCTTGAGCCAGGAAACCTCTGTGTAGGACTCTAAAGACTCGTCAATACGCCGGCAGCGGATGATGATCATATCAAACACCCACAAGCCGCAAGCGGTCTGCTAAACGTAACGGCCACCCAGGTATTGAGCGATCAGAAGATCGACGAGCAAGCCCGCTCACACTCCTGCGAATCCAACCAGTAACACTTACCGTACAGTCCGGTCTTTTCGTCTGATATGTCGCATATCTCGCCTAGGGGTGGTAAACGTTAGACCCCAATAGCTCGATAAGTCATGCCGACTTGAGGTCCATAATATTCGTGAAACTACTGATAACTCTTACCAGTATATCACTGCAACCCTGGCCAGAGATTTCCTGTTATGGCCAGTCGAGCATAGCACAACATCAACCCCCAATACCGGGAGAGACGAATCCCCTCCTATCGCTCATTGCCTCCATGTGAATCGGGACTGTACCCAAAAACCACCTGTTTGCACAACTCAGTAGAGCCGTGGTAAGGTGGAAATCAAAGCACAGTGGGAGACACACAAGACTCTATGACGATCTCGGGTCAACAGACTAAGCTGTACCAGTGTCACCAGAGAACTGCCATCTGACGTGAGGTATATTACCATCTGGGAGTTCTCGGCGAGTCCGTTCAGTGTACCCAGTCTCCACTGAGCACCCGCATACCATCTTCGATGTCAAACACCAATGGATATGGGATCATCCATCGCCCATCGCATGGGTCGAGAAGATATACGCTAGTCTACTCTGGAATATCGATGCCCCGTCTCGATATTCCCACGACTAGGAACAATTCAAGGATGTACTCTTGGACTACCCAGGCCCCACTAGTATGATCTACATCATAGTCCTGGAAGTCGAGCACACATCCTATGGGCTTTATCAACATGTAATCAGAGAGACAGAAAGTATACATGTTAAGATAAAGTGCAACCAGATAGCGTACTATCATGTCGAGCAAGAAAGTCCTTCCTATATATGTCCCAGCATCCACTACAATATACATCCAATGTACAGTAATGGCTTCTAGGGCATACATATAACTAACAGAAGGCATCACGTGGTAACACGTGAGCTTATTTGTTCCTTTTTTTTATAATTGAGTCCCACACGTTTTGTGTGAAAGACGATCACGTGCTTGCACGTAAGGCTTTAGCTGCCGCCTACTAAATGGATCCGCGTACTCTGCATACAGATGCATCACGTGATTCCACGTGATGTTCCATTAGCGGGAACTTTTTCCCTTTTCCCTCTTTGAGTTTTCTTTGTAAGGGATTGATATTCACGTGCTCACACGTGATGCTTCCATTAGTTGGGAATTTTCCCTTTCCTTCTTCTTCTGAATTTTTATAAGGGAATAATAAATCTTTTTCTTACTTTAGACGAGTTGATTGAAGAAGGGTGATTGTTTGTTGTTACAGATATAAGATTTATGAAGAGAAAGCTTGTAGGGTTCATAAGACTTAGTAGTAATGGATGAATAATTAAAAATGACTCATTTTATCTTTTAATAGTTTTAAACTATATCGATAGTGATGAATGTAGATTAGGGTTCTTTTGGAAGAAAATAGGGTTTCTCCGCTACTAACCTTCGTCCTTGCATTGATCTCTATTCATGTCTAGCCCTTAACAAAACAAGTGTTAAACCAATCTCAATAAATTGGTAGCGCGCCTGATAAAGATGTTAGCATTTGTTTTGCTAAAATTTATAGATTTTAAAATGTATAAAAGAAGTTAAATGATTTTATCAT
Organism: Agapanthus africanus; assembly: GCA_030015575.1. NCBI lineage: Eukaryota > Viridiplantae > Streptophyta > Magnoliopsida > Asparagales > Amaryllidaceae > Agapanthus > Agapanthus africanus. The sequence continues at coordinate 462,656,508 of CM057347.1, forward strand.
CCATTGATCTATCCTAGCCTATGAACTCTAGCAAGCTAGGAATTACTCGCTCATGGTTTGAGATTTAGAAGAAAAGATGAAGAAGAATGAAAACATGATTAAGATGTGGAAAGTAGATGCAGAAAGTAAGTGCGAAAGTAATTGCAAAGAGAATAATAAAAACACTACCTTTATTAATCAACTATTGCATACAACTTTTGAAAGTAGAGTACAAGAACCCTAGTTGCTCTAGATCTCTATCTTATTGGAAGTAGATGACTAGCTGATGATCAATCGGATGCGCGGATCGCTTTGGACCTCTTGATCTTTTCGGTGATTTTTTTTATGTGAAGCTCTCGGTCCCTTATATAGTCACAGAAACTAGAAACCATAGATTCCATAACTGAGAATATGCAGATAAAATCTAAACCATAAAATCTTAAATCCTACGGCTACCAAGCCACCGCGGATACCCCCATTTTGCCGCCCTTCCGCCGCAATATTGTGGAATAAGGATTTGGGATTTTTTGTGGTGTTTTGTATTGATATTTGGAGATCCTCTTGTTGACTGGATTCTGAAAATAATGCTCTGAGTCTCTGCCGTTGCTAGATCTTACGATTTGCTTCAATATTTTGGCAGATTTAATTCCGACATCTTGATTTATCCCGGATCTCTTGGATTCCCGACCTGAGCTATCTGTACAATATCTCAAGTCATAGTGTTAGTAATATTTGGTATTTTTGAGATATTATCCTAACCATTTTATATGATATTATATTTTAAGAATATTGATTAGAAATATTTGATATGATATGCATATTTTTATTACAATATTTCATATAAATATTATATACATGTATTTTCCCTCATTATATTAATTATAATGTAGAAACATATGATAATAAATTTTTTACATATAAACTCTCATATGTTCTTTAATTACAATAAACACCTTTTAGTACTTAACAATAGTGGGGGAAATATTCATTCAAATATGCAATATTTTAGACTAATCAATAATCATAACTTTTTAAACTCAAAAATGAAGAATGACGTGGTATGGTTATGATTATAGAGTTTAGTTTAATTAGATAGTTTTATGTAAGTCTGATTAATCAAACTTAAGTCTAAAACCAAATAAGCTCGGTCTACTAATATTGCATATGCTACTATCTATAATATGATATAATATTTTATTAATAAGTAATATATGTGCCAACATCTCCTTCAACTTCTCGACGGTGGTCTTCAATGCGGCAACATCATGCTCCAAACGTCGCTCACGGAGGGTAGGGGAAGTAACCGCCGGAGTGGAGGCTAACTTCATATGGGCCCTATTAGGACCAAGTCCCCGGCCTCTCCCCCAACCTCCGTGGTGTCCTCCGTGTGCGGCGTCTAGGACTGGGGATATTATGATCGGATCGGTCTGTCCACTGAAATCGATTCCTGATACCTCGACCTGATCCACCACCCGCTCCTACACCCACGTTAAGTATTAAAACATAAGTATATATATCATTTAAATTTGAACTTATCAAAAAAAATTCATTCGAATTAGAATAAATATTAACACTTACGCAATACTCTTAGATAGCAGTGTCAGGGAATCAATGCTCGTCCGTCGTGGGATCTGCAGAGGTGCCGTGGACTGCAAGATACGCGGTCAACATGCTCGGTGTACCATCCTGCGTTAGGGTCTGAGCTCTCTTCAATTCGCCAAAAATTTACATATATTATAAAAAAACTTTTAATATTGCATTATATCAAAATAGATCTATTGTAATTTACCGATACCTCTATGCCTCGAGTAATATTCCTCGAGCCACCTGTGTAAGTGAGGCGGGCCCTCTTCGCCGATTTCCAATTCTCCTTATTTTGATCAGCCTGTTTCTGCACAACACAATCGGATTTAGTTTTCTAATTAAGCAACACAAAAAAATAAATTATATACTAAATAATGAATTACATTTAAATTACAAACCTGTTTGTGCTCAGATTCATAATACTGGCACAAGAGAGGTCATATTTCTACGTCAACTCTAAAAAAGGCCGGAGAATATATGAGAGTCGCTCTCTCCGCCTTGGGGGTCACCAGCCATAGCATGTAGCAATCGATCTTCAGCTCGTTTCTATTATATCAGACTTTAGATTGCATGTTCTTCATGAGGCCCAGATAAAGAGCGTGAAGATCGAGCACTCTGTCAAGGTGGTCAGGGTTGGGTATAGGCTGAAAGTCGTAATCCAACTGCAAATACAAGAAAATAATGTATTTAAATTATAGGTGTTAAATAATAAAAATAATTATTTCATAAGTCAAATTAAAATATATATTAATACCCGAGCCTGATCCCAGAAGAGGGCAAAGGAGCGCCAGTGCTAATCGCCCCACTCAACGTGAATAGGATACATCTTTTGGATGCGGCTCTCATCCCCCATATACCGGCCGAACCTCTCGGAATAATCGCCGGTATAGCGATAATTGGGGGTAAAGAAGAGGCGGAATAGTGCCTCCCCCTCGCTCTATCGGGTCTCAGCCTGTGGGACTGATTCGGCCTTCGAGTCCCCCTCTCGGGGTGGGGCTACTCTGCATATACAAGAAATATCAAGACAAAACAGCATTTAGAAATCAAGAATTAACGAAAATTGAAGTGCGATATATACCTCCAGCGACCGCAACACGGGCCTGGGCCCGGACAGCAGTACGAGTGGGACAATAGTTCCTCCAGTGAGGAACAACCGGTGACCCGGACGTGAACGCATCCCCTCCAACTAGAAAATAAATATTGACGATAAAATTACATAAAGTTCATGTTTATTCTTAAGAATACTAACCTGTAGACTGCGCGGAGGGTACGAAAGTGGCGGGAGTGGCATCTGCGCCAGATGTGGATGCACCACTTACAGCTAGACAATTAAAAATAGATTATATAGGTAATTGCAAAAAGAATATGTGTATATCTATAATATAACAATCTAAATAGATATGCATGCAATATAGAATATATAAATATACCTGTAGGTGCGGTGGTGGTCTCTGTCCGGGATGTGGAGGCACCACCTACAGCTAGAAAATAAAAAATTGATTATAAAGTAATTGCAAAAAGAATGTGTGTATATCTATAATATAACATTCTAATTCAATATTCATGCAATATAAGATATATAAACATACCTGCAGGTGCGGTAGTGGCCCCTGCTTCTGATGTGGACGCACCACCTACTACTAGATAATTAAAAATTGATTATATAAGTAACTTTAAAATAAATATGCGTGTATATCTATAATATTACATTCGAAATGAATATGCATGCAATATACCTAGAGGTGTGGCAAAATCCATACGGAAGGAGTCATCCGAAGGGGATACGGATCTGGATGCAAGACTAGCCCTCTGGAGCTCCCTACGCAGCTCCCAAGGTGGCAGAACCGTTTTGCCTTTGCCTCTGCTGCGGCTGGCGCTCTTGCTGCCCCTCACTACTCCCGGCGTCGTCATCATACCTAGATAAAAGTACAATCATTACATATGCATGCAATATATGTATAGATCGTAAAAATGTGAAGTAATAATATAACATTACTGATAACTTTTTTCGTTTCGTAGATGTATTAGACATATCTACTTGGATTTCATCATCGATATCATTCCTAACCCACGTAACTTCACGATCAGTTAAAGAAAACTCGTCTTTAGAGACAGACGGTCGGAGTACTCTAACTCTTCTTTCTTCTTCATCCTCATCACTGTCCTCCATACGATTCTCGAATTTTGGGACATCGTAAATATCTCTGGGTTTCCAATAGCGTACGACACTCCATCCCGGATGCTTCAAGCACTGTGAGTAGTATACTTGAAACGATTGTTGCGGAAAAATAAATGGATCGTCCTGACCGTAAAATCAAAGTGTATCTACACTAGTCAATCCATATTCATCTTTCCAAGTCCCGAGATTGTTTCTCCACTTATCCGTATCGATTCGTGTATCGTACCAAATACACTGAAATATATAAAACGGTTTTGATCGTCCGGGATATTAGATGCCAAGTATGCAATTTAAGTATCCATAATAAATCACACCATCCGATCCTACGGTCGCAATCTCACTATTCTGAGTGGTTCTGAAGGGTGTTTTTCGTCACCCCATTGAGATGGGAATGCGCGCGCTTGTCAGGCATACTACAGATTCCCCCTGCCTAGGGTAGGCGGGGGTTTATTGATTGTGGGTATCCGAATCTCCGGCGGCCGCGGACTAAGCTGCCGTTAATTACCCCTCACGTTTGGAACGAGGGAACCTCCGATTGACGGATCAAACTGATCATGCGAACTCAATGTGCTGTGTTGTGTTTTAAAAGGGGTTTTGGATATATCGGGAGCCCCGCAGAGGTTTACGGGGGTCCCGCTACCCGGATAGCGGGATGGGGGTCAAGGGGGCTAGCAGACCCTTGCGGGGTGTGGGGCAGCACCCCGTTAGAATTTTTTTTCAATGGGGAACGTGTTTTGGGTGTGGAGTGCATGGAAAATGAAGGGTGAGGAGTGTCTTAAAGACGCGTGCATGGCACGTGGGCGCTTGGCGCCCGCGGGTCATGTGCTAGGCGTATGGGCGCTTGGCGCCCGCGGGTCACATGCCCTTCACGTGACCGCTAAGCGTTGGGCGCTCGCAGGTCACGTGAGGTACACGTGGGCGCTGAGCGCCCACGGGTCACGTGCCCTGCACGCGACCGCTGGGCGCCCACGGGTCATGTGCGGAGCACGGGACTGCTGGACGCCCATGGATCACGTGCGAGGCATGCGACCGCTGAAAACACCAGTGGAGAAGGGGCTTAGCCCTTGGGTTGGGAGTTGAAGTCCAAAGGGTCTTTGGAGTTGAACTCTTAACAAAGATTATGTATAGGTTTAGAGTTAAACTCCTAAAAGGGTTTTATTTATGGAGTTAAACTCCAACAGATCTTGAATGGAGTTAAACTCCTAAAAATCTTTGAAGATGATCAGAGGGGACCCCTTTCTTCTCCCCTTTAGTCCTAGATCTTCTTTTGAGCCTTGGATCTTCCCAAAATGGGATTTTTGGAAAAGGGTCTCCTTCTTCGTCCTCCTCGTCGGCTAGATCTTGAAGAAGAAGAGGGGTGAAACTAAAAAATCTTCCTTTTTGTGGATTTAATGAAAGATCCGAGTTCCCCTTTATGGGTTTTATGGTGAAAAACTATTTATTTTTGGAAAAGGAAGAGTTAAACTCTTGGTTTAATTCAAAGAAAAGGGGAAAAGGTTTAGAACCTTGAGGAAGGAGAAGCAGGCACAGAAACCCTAGATTTTTAGGGGAATGAAAAATTATCTTTTATTTCATTATCATGTTGCCTTTTATAGGCTTACAAATTTACACATAACCCCTTGGGCTTTACAAAATGGCATTTTGCCCATCCCATACCTCATGTGCTCATTTCTTTTGCACATGGGCCATGGGCTTTATAAAAATTTGGCTTTATACCCATTTTTCTTACATTCATGCATAAAAAATTACATCAAAATTATTTATTACATGATTTCATTTTGGCATGGGGCAGGCCGGCCGCGGGGCTCGACTTGGGCATGGTCCCACTTGATCTGGGCTTGGACCCGCTTACTTGGGGTTGACTTTGACATTGACTTGGTCAACCAGGGTGTAAATTTCGACCCCAATAGGTTCGAGATATTTTTATGTCCTTAATTCAAATTTGTATCCAAGAACACCGAATCCTTTATAATATGCAACCTCCATGCTAGGAAACTGAGCTAAACATCTTGAATCTCTCTCTAATGATGCAAACAAGTTCGGATCGTGGATCTGACAAAACAAATTTTATGTTAAATACATGACGATATAAGTTTAGATTAAGACAACCCGTCGCAATAACATGTTATTCGAACAACTTATATGATCTGCAACCTAATCGCAAAAATTATCTTAATTATATTTTTCTAATCGTTCATCATTCCAATCAGGATGCTCCTCACGTACCTCATCAATATGAATTTTGTTCTCAACAATAAATTATGACATCAATATTTTATCATTTCACACACACACACTCAAATATAACAATTAATCCAAAAAAACTTGCTCTCTAATTTCTTCAAGACATACACTATTGAGGAGGATAAACCGATATATCTTGTTGATAAACATGGGGTTTACTCTCTTATAATTAGCTTTACTATATGGCCCATCCAAAATTCTCCGAGGCTGGTTAAGTTTCGTCGCAATGTTTTCATCCAGATAGCAGGAACAAAATATAGTTATTTCATCTAGAAGATAGCCTTGCATGATATAACCCTCTAGTCGATTTCTATTGTGTATATACTTTTTTAGAGTGTAGAGGTATCTAAAGAAAAATATGTTAAATAAATAAATACGGGCATATAAGACAACAATAATTTTACAAAATGCATGAAACGAAAAATTCAACGTACTTTTCGACGGGATTCATCCATCAATTTTGTACTGGTCCGGCAAACTTAGCTTCGGTTGCAAGATGAACCGTCAGGTGTATTATGATATCGAAGAATGACGATGGGAAAATACGCTCAAACTTACAAAGTATCTAGGAAATAGAATTTTCTAGATTCTTCAGAGTCACAATATCCAAGGTTTTAGCGCACAATTCCCTAAAAAAGCAACAAAGGTCATTAATTATTAGACCAACCGATTCGGGAAGGAAAGTCCTGAGGGCTAATGGGAGAAAGTGCTCCATAATAACATGGTGATTATGAATTTTCATCCCATCGATTTTGCCTTTCACAATCTTTATCTTCTTGCTAAATGATCCTAAGAAATCTGTGGGAACTTTCAAATCATGCAACACATGCAGGAAGCTTTTCTTCTCCGGTTGTGAATATGATACGCAGAATTGGGAAGTACAAACTTGCCTAATTTATCCACTATCGGTTCAGGATACAATTCACTTCTAATTTCCCAGTCCTGAAGATCCATTCATGGAGGGAGGCTGTCTTTCAATTTTCCGTCTTTACAAAGAAGCAATTTGAGTACATGCTCGGATACTCCCTTCTCTATGTGCATGACATCCATACAATGACGCACTAAATTTTTTTACCAGTACGGAAACTCATAGAAAATACTTAACTTGTTCCAGTAGGGTGGTTTGTCTTGTTTTGCCGGATCCATCCCGCACGTTATTGTAACCATCCCACCGACCAATCATGTCCTCTCCAGACAATATGGCTGGAGGCCCAAGAACCTCCTGATGACCATTAAAGTGAGTATTGTCTAACATGTAGGGATGGTCTAGTGACAGGAAACGCCGATGACCGCAATAACAAACTTTCCTGCTAAAATTCAACCATTTCGATATTGTATCTTGATTGCAGTAAGGGCATGCTTTGTGACCATGTGCGGACCAACCTGATAGCATTCCATACACAGGAAAGTCATTAATTTTCCACATTAAAGCCACACGTATCGTAAAGGTTGTATCTGTGTTTTCATCGCAAGTCTCTACACCATCAATGAATAAAGATTTTAATTCATTGATCAGAGGTCGGAGATAGACGTCGATATTATTTCCCAGTGAGTTTGGTCCGTCAATAAGAAGAGATATCATAAAGTAGGATTGATCCATAACCAACCAAGATGATAGATTATAAACCATCATTACAACGAGCCATGTGATGTGGGTTTCAGCCATATAGTTGAATGGACAGAAGCCATCACTAGCCAGTCTGAGCCTGACATTACGAGGATCACTACTGAATATTTGGTGCCTCCTATCGAAATCCTTCTATGCCGGTGAATCTTTTAGATGACTCATTTTTCCATCTTTGCTTGGAGCAGCACGATGATGCCAAATCATTGCCTCGGTTGTTTTCTTGCACCTAAATAGCCTCTGCAGCCTCTGTGTTATTGGAAAGTATCGTACTATCTTGACAGGTATATCGGGCTTCTTATCAGATTCTTTCAGCTTATATTTGGTCTCTCCGCATGTTGGACACTCTTTCAAATCTGAATTCTATTTCCGGTACAACACGCAATATTTGGGACATGCATGAATCTTCTCACAGTTCAGGCCCAAATCAGACATCATCTTCTGGGCTTCGTACCAGCTCTCGAGCACGTTATTTCCCGGGAGCATAGAATCTTTCAGGAACTTCAGAAATATCATGAATGACTTGTTGCTCCATCCATTTAAACACTTAATCTGGAAAAGTTGGACGAACCATGATAGGGTGGAATACTTTGCATTCTCATAAATTGGTCTTCTAACATCATTCATAAACTTTTCATACTTATCCGCTGTGGTCCTTGACCGGAAGGAATGTCTTCTTCGGTAGGATTACTATCACCAAGAGCGGCCTCTACCATATCCTCCGTTTCTTCTCCTAGAAAAAAGTTATCTTCTTCTTCCGCCACATTATCGTCTTTTCCTTCTTCATCCACCGCATTACCGTCTTCTTCTTGTCCTTCCCCGTGATATAACCAAGTTGTATAAAGTCTAGTAAAACCATGTTTGACGATGTGAAACTCTACGATTTCTACCTTCTGTCAGAACTTATTTCTACATCTATCGCACGGACAGAGAATCTTCTCTAACATGATCTTATTATATGCGCGTGCAAATTCAATGAAAGCAGCAACTCCTTCAACAACCTTAGATTGCATGCGTTGTTGCCAATTCACGTACATCCAGTACTTAACTCTGATGTAATCATGGGTCATGTTAGACTGCATAACATATAAATTGTAACTTATGGTGACTATATTGAGAAATCTAAGAATGAGATGGTTATTGACAAATAAGAAAAATCGTAAGGGCAAGTTTGTCGTTGAAAAAAATAAATTATCAATTAACAAAGTTAGGTTTGAAAATACCCAAATATGAGTTATATTATGTGTATATGTGTTTCAATTTATGATTTCACTTAGGTGTAGGGTTGTTAGTGTGTATGTGCTTTGTGTGTGCGTTTGTTATATTTTCATGTTGTATGTGTGTGTTTCGGCCGTCGGGGGTAAGACTTCTATCCCATTAAGAATGTATAAAGCAGACACCCATTCGCCTGTGTTTTCATCCGTTTCGAGTAAATTTCGGCAGCACCTCCCCGCTGTTCTCCGAGTACACTGTAATAAAATAGATTATCATTTCAATGCTGTGAAACAATGTTGAAATGAAAATCTAATCTATCTTTGTATACAGAGAACCAGCGGAAAAGTACCGACGAAACAACTCGAAACGAATAAAAACACAATTGAATGCCGGTGTTTGCTTTATACATTCCTAACGTGTCCAATATAACGACTCTGAATTTATTGTACAAAATTTTCCAGTTTAATGTACAAAAATAAGTTTACTGCCTGAGTTTGAGTTATAAGTTAATTTTGTTAAATAACAGCAAGAAACAACTTGTGGCTCACTGATAAAGCCCTTGCACTGCTGTGACATAGCCCCTGTGTTCGATTCCCATCAGCCACAATTATATTTTTCTGATTTTTCTTTTTAACTTTTTGGAACCCCAAGAGATTGCACATGCAATACACAGAAAAATGAAAGGTCAAAAAAATCAAACATGTGGAAAATGGAGTAAACACTGATTCAATCTCGTGGCACGAATCTCAAAACTAGATGTCAAATATCGACCGACGGAATTAAGGAAAGACCGGCGCCGACGGTTAATGTGAGGCCAAATGTCCCCGGGCTTTGCACACTCACCCCTTCACCTACCCCAACTCCCCTGCACTGTTTGATTTCCCTGCAATCAAATAGAGACCCTTCATTTCATAATTAAACCATATTTTAATGCTTTTTAATCCACATTTTTAATTCAAAAACCCTAATTCTCCACTATAAATACCAGCCCACACTTTGGCTCAGCACCATTCTGAAAATTCTTGCCAAAACTCTCAAAAATTTCCTAAGTACAAGTGGAGTAAAGAGGAGTTAGTAAGAGATCAACATCTGGCGAAGATCGAAGCAACATCCGGAGCTCCCGCGACAACCTAAAGCTTTTCTACTCTTCCTCCCCATCTTCTTAGCATAATCAAATGGTAAGTCCCTCTCAATCTCTTTTTCTTTTCATTGAAATTCCATTTCAAAACTTATATCGGTAAGTGGAGTTAATACCGATATCATTTTTCTAAAACCCGAGAAACTCCTTATCCTTATTCTTTGATCAACCAAGTTTTTACACAATACTTGTAACCTTAAACCCTGATATTTAGAATCAAATTTCATCAAAATTCTCATGTGAAATAACAATAGTGGTACTTTTTCATTAAAATACCATGAACTTTATAAACACCTCTTTTAGTATTTGTCAAAACAATATTTTAGGAAAACTTCACAGGGTAATGACCTACCCCCCACACACACTTGGTTTTATAGCACGATACTCTTTGAATGTATTTTCGTTGTAAAGATAATATTACGATAAAATACCACATAACTTTTTTTAAAAACCGAATTTCTTTTAAAACAATATTTTAAATTCCTTTGCGAATATGCCTCTACAACTCTCTTTAGGGGGCCCGCTAATGGATGGTGTGGATATCGCACATCCTTGGGCTAGTAGAGTGAGAAGCAGACCTCCTCACGGAGCATTCGATCTCGAAAGGTTTTAAATACGGTTTTTAAGAAAAACGAATTTTCTAAATAAAAAAATTTAATTTTTAATAATTTTATAAACTTACAAATCCATATTCTCAAAGTATAATAAACTTACATTTTTCTAAAAATAAAAGAAGAACAAGTTTCAATAAAATACCTTTATGTTACCAAAAGACAAGTTTTTCAATAAAATACCATGAACTTTCCAAAACTAAAGGCTTATCACTAAAATACCTCAAATCCTTAAAACTCATGCTCAAGAAAACCTTAAATAATACTAATCACCCTCGAGATTTTATTTTTAATCTATATTAATATATTTTTCATAAAAACCCCTCGAGTTATATTAAAACAATATCTTAAGGACTTTAGTAAATATAGGTTTAAGTAGGATCAATTCTCTTGAGGCCCAAAGAGCCGGAGAAAGTGAGTGCTTGCCTATTTAAGGTAGACAACATAATGGAGTTATCAATGGTAATTGTCTTGGAAAAAGACCCAAATCCTGTCGTCCATGTGCTTCAGTTACCGATGACTCCCGAACCTAATTCAAGATCTAAATCAGTTTACAAGTGTCTGACTCAGTCAGAGTCTAATCCAAACCTGAATCCAAAGTCAAACACGAATACTTGATCATGAACATGAATACTTGAATTCAAACAATAATATCAAACATGATTTAATTTGACCGAATCAGGGTTACAACTTAACGTGCATTTAATATGAATACTAGAACACCATGGCTGTTATTGAAAAAGACTTGACTCAAACCATGAATACAACTTGATATGAATACATGAATACTTGACATGAATACTTGATATTGACATGAACTCAATCTTGAAAACTTGATATATTCATGGATTCGAGCCAGACCAGTAATTGTAATCTAGAATACACGGGGTGTTGGGGTAGTTCATGCGTGAATCCAACGAAATCTCAGGAGTCCCACTAGATCATGAATCCATACCTACTAACACATGTAAGCTATCATGAGAACCCGTGTTTCCTTGCTCCTCCTGTTGAGTTTGGAATACTTCAACACTAGGTTGAAGTACCGTTACTAACACTTGATTCGGGCCCGTAGTTCCTTACCCCTGGATTACAGTCTGTTGGGTTAGAGAACACTCTTGAGATTGGTTGACATTCACTCTTGAACTTACGTTAAATTAGTATACCCAAGTAAAGACATGTTAAGACACTTGCATTCACTGCATGTTCACTATACCTACACTACACGACCATGCTATACTATGCTCATGCTACCTTTACCATGATATATATATAGATAGAACTACATGCTAAATAAAATTTCCATGTTTACATTAAACGACATGCTGAGGCACTATACCTCATAATCAATTGTTCATGATATATATATTTTTCTTTATCATTATAATTTATGCTTCGCTTCATTCCTTGGGGACTTACCGAGCGAAAGTTCGCTGACGGGCATTCCACCTATCTTTGTTTTCTGGAATGTTCGTCAGATACTGTGGAGACTGAGGAGGTAGACATCTCAGAGAAGGATCACGATCAGATTTCGATCCAGGCCTAAACCAGTTATCTTTTTCTCAGTTAATGTATGCCACCTGTTTAGGCATTTCTTTTCTTGTATTTTCTTTCAGTTGAAATCATGTATTGTAAATAAATCAAGTTGAATATAAATAAAGTTGTTGAAGTTTTAATCTCATGTTAATTTTTTTGTCATTTTATATTGCTTCATTTACGCTTAGCGTATTTATTCCGGGAAGTGGCCTTCTCGAAATAAATACGTTGCGGTATTGTCATATACCGTTTTCCATCTACTGGGAAGCGGGGAGTGATAGGTTTTGTTGGTGGCCCATGCAGGTCAGTTCTGCATGAATTCATAAGCAATATATAACAAGAAATATAAGATTCAACAACTTTACATTCCTTGCAATTCAATTTCCATTGAATCTATCATAATTTTTCTGCTCTATCTAAGGTGATGGATTCTCCCAGCAACCCTAGTACCAACGACGGAAGTACACCACCAAAAATTATCCTTACCATTCTACCACCTCCACCTACTGTAGCCGCTCCACTCATAGAACAGACGATACTTTTGGAGGCTATCAAAAGCCTATTTGAAGGTCAGCAGGCTCAAAGCATGATTTTGCAGACAGTTGTATATAAAGTTGAATGCAAATAAAGTTGTTGTTTCATATTATTACTCTTGTCATTCTTATTCATTGTTATATTGCTTAATTACACTTAACGTATTTGTTTCATAGTAAATACGTTAAGTTCTTACCACGTCTCCGTTTCCGTCTATTGGGAAGCGGGGCGTGACTGGTTTTATTGGCGGCCCATGCAGGTCAGTTCTACAAGAAGTCTTAAGCAATATATCAAAAGAATTATAAGAATCAGCAACTATACATTCCTTACATTTCAAACTTCTTGAATCTATCCTAACCTTTCCTTTTATATCAAGGTGATGGATCCTCCCAGCAACACCAGTACCAACGTCAATGGCAACACATCACAACCTATCTTACCACCTCCCCCTACCGTTGCAGCTCCAATTAATGAACAGAAGGTGCTTTTAGAAGCCATCAAAAGTCTTCTGAAGGGCTAGCATTAGCAGACTGCTATTCTACCATGCACAGAGAAACGTGTGTCAAGGGTAGAGGAATGTGCCTGCTGCCAAGGAGGAATGTATCGAGATGACAGGCTTTTACAATGACGGTCGAGGAGGCCGAAGCCACAGGACAAGTCATCACTGGTACTATACTATTAGCTACCCTTCCTGCACTCGCACTTTTCGACACTGGAGCTTCACACTGCTTCATGTCACAACAATTCGTGAGAACGCACACTATTCCCGCGAAGCCACTCATTTCAATATGGAATGTCAGTTCCGGGAATGGAGTCTTGAAAGCAACTTTAGGATATGATCAGTGCCCGGTTGTAGTTTGCTGTCGAGAATTCTATGTAAATTTTAAAGTACCGGACATACTAAATTCCGATGTTGTGTTGGGAATGGATTGGCTGGGAGCATTTTATGCTATTATTGACAGCCGTCAAAGGAGAGTAGTATTTGAGATAACAGATCACCCAGTCTTCTATTTCAAAAGTGGAGACAGAACCTTGGAGCCAGAAAGCTACCGTGCCAAACCAAAGAATGCAGAAGTGTTCTCTCTACTAGCTGAAGAAGAAAAACCTGAGATAGTTCGAGAGTTCGAAGATGTGTTCCCTGAAGACATATCAGGTTTTCTTCCAGATCGAGCTCTTGAATTTAGTATTTATTTACAATCTGGTGCACAGCCTGTAATCAAAGCTCCATACCGGTTAATTCCGGAGGGATTGAAGGAGATCCGTATTCAGTTGGACGAGCTACTAAAGAAAGATTGGATCATACCCAGTACTTCAAGTTACTACAGGATGTGTGTAGATTATCGAGCTCTGAATGAAGTAATAATTAAAAACAAGTATCCACTACCACGTATCGATGACCTATTCGATCATTTAAGTAGATCTTGTGTCTTTTCAAAGCTAGATCTTCATTCGGGTTACCATCAAGTGAAGGTCAAAGAGTTCGACATTCCGAAGATGGCATTTAGGAATCGTTATGGCCATTATGAATATCTCGTAATGCCATTTGGAGTGACCAATGCACCTTCTATCTTTATAAACCTGATGAACCAAGTTTTCCGAGAGTACTTAGACATGTTTGTTGTTATCTTCATCGACGACATCCTGGTGTATTCGAAGAATCGGAAAGAGCACGCCGAACACTTACGGATTGTCCTGCAGATATTACGACAACATTAGCTCTACACTAAGTACAGCAAGTGTAAATTTTTGCTAGATCAAGTCGGATTTCTCGGACATATTGTCTCAGGTGAAGGAATCTCGGTGGATCCAGCTAAGGTGTCAGCTGTCAGCGAGTGGCCGATACAAAAGACGGTGAAAAATATAAGAAGTTTCTTGAGATTAGCAGGATACTACCAACGATTCATTGAAAGATTCTAAAAAATCGCAGCACCCATGACCAAGCTCACACGTAAAGATGAAGCATTTATATGGTCAGAAGCATGTGAAAAGGCTTTTGTAGAACTCAAGTCGAGGATAACCTCTGCTCTTATCCTTGTAATACCGGATCAATCTGGTGCATTCGTTGTGCATTGTGAGGCGTCCAATAAAGGATTAGGATGTGTTCTACACCAAAATAGAAAAGTTGTGGGTTTTGCATCAAGACAGCTAAAGGTCCATGAACGCAACTATCCGACACATGATCTAGAATTGGCACCCGTCATCTTTGCACTCAAGATTTGACGCCACTATCTGTGGGGAGAACGAGTAGATATATACACCGACCACAAAAGTCTGAAATATGTATTTACTCATAAGGAACTCAACATGCGGCAGGGAAGATGGTTCGAACTCATGGCGAACTTCGACATCAACCTACAGTATCATCTTGGAAAGGTGAACGTAGTTTCCGATGCCCTTAGTCACTAGCCATTAGCAATGAAACTCACCGCTCAGTGGAGACTACAACAAGAACTGCATGGAATGGAGATTGATGTAGTTTTGCCAGGTAACGCTTCATCTTTGATGATCTTACAAGTCCAGTCCACTCTTTTCAATCAGATCAAGGCATCTCAAGCAAATGATGCCAAGCTACAAAACATTTGAGAACAAGTAGAAAGTGGATTATGAACTGACTTCATCATCCATAAAGATGGATCCTTGCGATATGGTAGCCGACTATGTGTACCGGTCGGACCTGTTCGAGAAGACTTGATGAAAGAATTTCACGGCTCTCCGTATTCGGTACACACCGGTGGTACAAATATGTACAAGGATTTACGGCAACATTACTGGTGGCATGGAATGAAGCGCGAAGTAGCTAGAAGCATGGTAAAGTGTTTGGTGTATCAGCAAGTGAAGGCTGAACATCACAGAACTGTTGGTCTACTTCAGTCGTTACCAATCCCAGAATGGAAATAGCAGCACATTACCATGGACTTCATTACTGCTCTCCCTCACAGTACGAAGGGTAATGATGCAATTTGGGTTACTGTGGGTCGACTCACCAAGTCGGCTCACTTTATTCAATTCCGAATTGGCTAGTCAACCGAGACGTTAGCAAAGAGGTACATGGGGGTGAGTATAAATCTAAAGTGAGATTTAAACCTTCAAGAGGTACCATATTTGATACCTATAAACTCATGGAGGAGATCGTGAGATTATATAGAGTACCTGTTTGTATCGTCTCCGATTGTGATACAAGATTCCGATCACAATTTTAGCAGAGTCTACACGCGTTCCTGGGAACGAGTCTGAATTTCAGAACGGCATATCATCCACAAACAGATGGACAGTCCGAGCGAACAATTCAGATCCTAGAAGATATGCTGAGAGCCTGTATGTTAGATTTCGGAGGTCCATGGGAAGATCACCTACATCTTGTGGAGTTTTCATACAACAACAACTATCAGGCAAGTATTGAGATGACACCATTCATAGCACTCTACGGACGGAACTGTCGTTCACCACTGAGTTAGGACGACGTTGGAGATCGTGAACTTCTTGGACCAGAGATGATCGTGGCAACTGTGAACGTGGTTCGCACGATCAGGGAAAGGATACGTATAGCCTAAGACCGACAGAAGTATTGGGTAGATGTAAAGCGTCGACATATGGAGTTCCAACCTGGAGATTATGTATTCCTGAAGATCTCTCCAAACAGAGGAGTGGTCCGTTTTGGTAAGAGGGGTAAATTAAGTCCAAACTATATAGGACCGTTCGACACACTGGAACGAGTTGGAGAAGTGGCATACCGTTTAGCACTACCATCCTCATTGGAAGGAATGCACAACGTGTTCCACATATCCCAGCTACGACGATATGTGAGAGACCCCAGTCATATACTTGATCACTCAGAACTCACGGTACAGACTGACCTAACTTGCAAGCAACAACCAGTTGAGATCCTGGACTGAAAAGTGAGCACATTATGGAACAAGAAGGTAAACTTAGTCCGAGTGATGTGGAGAAAGGATTCGCCAAGAGAATCAACTTGGGAAAGTGAAGAAAATATGTGTGCACGATACCCTCAGCTATTCGAAAATTAGTCCTTTATATAAATTACGAGGACAAAATTTTTATAAAGAGGGTATGTAACGACTTTGAAATCACTGTACAGGAATTCTTGTTATTATATAGAAAAGAGTATTACAGCATATGTAAGAGTTAAAAGTTATTTTTGTTAAATAAAAGCAAGAAGCAACTTGTAGCTCACTGGTAAAGCCTCTACACTGCTGTAACATAGCCTGTGCGTTCGATTCCCATCAGACCCAATTATTTTTAGATTTTCTTCTTTTTAATTTTTGGAAGCCAAAGAGTTGCACGTGCAATACATGGAGAAATGAAAAGTTTCAGAAAAATCAAACATGCGCAAAATGGAGTAAACACAGATATACACGCATAGCACGAATCTCGAGGCAATACCTCAAGATCCGACCGCCCAAACTCACCTATTGGCCGGCGCCGATGATCAGATGTGCCCCATTTTGCTCTGTACTTTGTACACTTGTCCCTTCAGCTCCTCTTAACTCCCCTGCACTGTTTGATTTTCCTGCAATCAAACAAAAACCGTTCAATCCACTATTTAACACATTTTTAATGCATTTTAATTTAAAATTTTAATTTCCAAACCCTAATTCTTCACTATAAATATCACCCCTTACCCTAGCTCCCCTTTATTCTAAAAATTTCTAGAAAAATCACTTCAAAAGTTCCTAACTGCAAATGGAGTCAGGTGGAGTTAGCAACCAAGCTCCTTCCATCGAAGATCGAAGCCATTTTCGGAGCTTCCGCGACGCCACGAAGCCCCCTCCCTTCTTTCTTACTCTCTTCTCGATATTCCCAAGCCGTAAGTCTCTCTCATCTCTTCTTTTTTCATCTCAATTCATCTCCTAAACATATATCGGTAAAGTGGGGTTACTTCCGATACATTTTTTTTAAAACATAGAACTTCATTTTCCTTTATATATAAGTAAAACTAATTTTACCACCCTACTTATAACTTTAATTACAATCTTTTAGCTTCGAGTTTAACCAAAATTTTCATGTGAAACAAATATAAACGAACGTTTTCATTATAAACGAACGTTTTCATTAAAATACCTTGAACTTTAGTATAAACTTCTTTTCGATAATTGTTAAAACAATATCTTTAGGAAAACTTCACGGGGTAACGACTTACCCCACACGCACACTTTGGTTTCATAGCATGATATCTATATATATATGGTTGGTTTAAAGAATAGTTTTTACATTAAAATACCACATCGGTTTCTTTTAAAGCGGTATTTTGTAATCCTTGGCAAATACGCCTCTACAACCTTTGTTAGGGGACCCGCTAATGGATGGTGCGGATTATCGCATATCCTTGGGATAGTAGAGCGAGATGCAGAACTCCTCACGGGGTATTCGATCTCGAAAGGTGTCACGCCCCGCTTCCCGATGTACGGGGAAGGAAACGTGACGAGGAACACGACGTATTTACTCAGAAGTAAACACGCTAAGCGTAAATAAGCAATGAAATAATACAAGAATAACAAGAGATGTAATGAAACAACAACTTTTTATTTATATTCATTCTTTACATACAACTGAAAAGTAAAATAAAATGATGGAAAGCGATGCCTAAACAATGGCAATATGAAATGTAAGAAAAGTAAGTACGAGTAGGAACTAGAACTCTGGCTCCTTAGTGAACTGCTCCAAATCGTCTTGGCTGGGCTCGATCTTCTGATAATCGAGTCCTCCTAACAACATTCCAAAGAAAGAAGAGATAGAAATGTCGTCAGCGAACAATCGCTCGGTAAGTCCCAAAAGAGAGATATGAATAGATCAAGTAAATGGAATAAATCTTGTAATTTATCTGATTTTGTTATACTAACGTAGTTGTTTGTAGTTTGGTACAGAATGCATCAGTGTATACGGGAGGAGTCCAACTTGCTCGGTGGACTAAGGCATATGGAGTACAAGGCCCCGTTAATCCCACGGGACAACGGCACGGATATTCAGGTTAGGTGTATTATAGTGACCGTCTCATTCCACTTCTAATACATTCTGTACCAATCTACCCCGTTAAAAACCCCGTAATGCATATTGTATTGATTATAATGATTTATAGTATAAGACTTGTCAAAACCATGGTATAAGTTGTTCATATAAACGGTTCGAATGTAAATGGATAGTCATGTAGTCAAGTTTAAGATATAGCCATGGATCGATCAAGTCAAGTCATGTAGCATGTTCGTATTGTTTGGTATTCATGTTCAAGTGTTTATGTTTGATACATTGGATTCATGTTGAATTGGAGTTAGATTCATGTTTGGATTGTATTCAGATTAGACTGAGACTCAGATTGAGTCAGACACTTTATATAGAATTGAATTCCTGAATTAGGTTTTGGAGTTATCGGTAACTGCTGCACATGAACGGCAGGATTTGTGTCTTTTTCCATGAAAATTACCATTGATAACCCTGTTTTAGTTTTCTACCTTAAAAAGGAAAGCACCCACTTTCTCCGGCTCCCTGAGGCTCAAGAGAATTGGTCTCGCTTAAACCTATATTTACTAGGATCCTTAATGTAAATTAATATAACTTGAGGGGGTTTTATGAAAAATATTTTTAGTATACTTTCAAAATAAAGCTCAAGTATTTATTTATCGTATTTAGGGTTTTTATGGATATAATTTTTTTAAAAGTGAGGTATTCTAGTGAATAAATACCTAGCTTGAATAATTCATGATATTTTAAAGTAAAGTTGACTAGTATGGATTCTTAATGGTATTTTCATGAAAATTGTAAACATATTATTTTATTTAGAAAACGTGGAATTTAATAATATCTCAAAATATGTGATTTGATAATATTTATATAATTATAAAAAAATAATTTTCTTTATGAAGTAAAAATCTTGTTTTTCTTGAAAATTGTATTAAAAATTCCATCGAGATCGTATGCTCCGTGATTGTTTAGTTTCTATCGAGTCGTGTCACGCCCCGCTTCCCAGTGTACGGCGAAGGGAACACGACGAGGTCCGCTACGTATGTACTCAAAAGTACATACGCTAAGCGTAGCTAAGCAATATAAATACACAAGAGACAAGAGTATAAAAAGAACAGCAACTTTTATTTATTAACATTCTTTGTACAATGCATGAAAAAGGAAATACATCTGAAATAAAAATGCCTAAACATTGGCATAACAGGAAATGGAAAGTACTGAAAAGAAAAGTGTACAATGAAATTATACTGCTGGGTCTTCGGCAAATTGCTCCAAGTCTTCTTCTGTTGGCTCTACTTCTGCCGGGTCCAAGTCACCTGACGACATTCAAAAAAGAGAGAACAGAATGTCGTCAGCGAACAGATCGCTCAGTAAGTCCCAAAGGTAAGAGGGAAGTAGAGAAGACAGAATAAGAAGAAACATTTTAAAATGTAAACTATTGTTGTAATATTATGTTAACGCTGTTATTTATAGCTTGGTACAGAAGAATGCCAGTGTATACGAGAGGAGTCTCACTTGCCAGAGACTAGGGCACGTGTAGTACAAGAAACCGTTATGCCACGGTACAACAGCAATAGGATTTAGGTTAAGTGTATTAATCTGACCACCTCGTACCACCTTTAACACCTTCCGTACCAATCTACCCCTTAAACCCCGCGATATCTTGTTTGTATTGTTATCTTGTAAAAATTGTATTGATTGTAAGATTGATTAACTGACCGACCGAAACCATGATATCAGGAAACGGTTATAACCGTAGAGTCATGTAAATGGAATACTGGGAAACATGTAACAGGAATATATCCATGGTTCGGTTCAGTCAAGTTATATAGATTGTTAACTGGATTCAGAGATTCATGTATTCATTTTGAGAAGAATATAAAGAATATAGATTGACTTGATTCATATTCAAGTCAGAAATAGTCAGACTCTTACCCGAGTCAGACTAAAAGAAGAGAATTTGAAGTTCATTAATTATTATGGGCCTTAATGTAATTTAAGAAACTTGAAGGGGTTTTCTGTAAAAAGTACTATTGTATATTTTTTCAAAATACACCTCAAGTATTTATTATTCGTCTTTATAGTTATAATGAGTGTGAATTTTATTTATGTTATTCTAGTGAATATATCCTAATAAAAGTATTAATTGATTTATTTGAAATTCATGGTATTTTAATGTAACTTTTAAACTTGTGATTTTAGAAAAATGTGGAAACTTTATATTATAATAAAATAGGTGTCTAAATGATAATTAAATATGTTTTAATACAAGAATAATTTTAAATAAATATTTTATTTTTCAAAATTTTATTTTCCTTAAATGTCGTATTTTTAAACCTTTCGAGACCGAATGCTCCTTGTGGAGGTCTGAATCTCGCACTACTAGCCCGCGGGTGCACGATGAACCGTACTATCCCTAACGGGTTCCCCAAAGGTGGGTTGTAGCGGCGCTTTGCTTAGGTTTAATAAATATCATTCATTTAGAAAAACGGTTTTATAAATATGAGGTATTTATTTGTAAAAGAGTATAGTTTTCCATATTTTAGTTGTTAGGGTTTCCTAAGCCAACTAACCTATTTCTAAGGTCTAAACGACAAGTCATTAGAAGCCTCAAATCGCCTCTTCACCGTCAATTGCGGCCAGGTAAGTGCCAGGTAAGTGAGAAGGAACCACAGTCGTGGGCCTAATTAAAAACCACTAGCCTTAGTCACACTTGCCTAGACACCACAAGACAGTTTAAATAAACGATCGATGTCCATGACCTATCGTGCTTTTATTTTAAAAGATTCATTTAAAATTGTGTACAACTTAAAGGTTTTAGAAAAGATTTATAAAGAATATGGTATTTTAGTGAAAAGCCCTGTATTTTCGTATTCTATATTTTGATGTTTATCAATTAGGGTTATATTTGTGTGTGTGTAGAGGTAGGTCATTACCTCGTGACTTATTTTAAAGTATTGTGAAGTTTAGAGGTTAAACAAGATATATTAAACTTGAAGGTATTAAAGCGCAAGAATACGGAATTTGAAAATGTTATCATTTCATGTGTTTAGTGATCAAGATAAACGTATTTAGGAGTGAGGGAATTAATTAGAACAAGAAAAATAAACTCTATGGTATTTTTATGAAAAGAATACGGTTTTGCAAAGAAGCTATCATTTCATGTGAGAAACTTTATTTAAATTGGTTTCTATGTGATTAATAGTCATCATGTATATGGGTAGGTATCATGGATTAGGTGACAAGTGGAATTTTGTAGAAAAACCGAATCGGAAATCGGTTTGTTCCGATTTCCGTCGGGTTTCATATTTCCGTATTTTAAGAAATAGAAAAGAGAGTGAGGGATGGGACTTATGGGTTTAAACTCTTCTAAAGAGTAAAGAGAACTAGGGAGGAAGACCGAGGGGTGATTACGTCGCCGGTTGCTCCAAAACGCGTCGCCGGAATTCCGTCAGGGCTTCGCCGGGAACTCGATTTCAAAGCACACTTCTTGTGGAAATTTCAAGAGAGTTTTTCTAGGATTTTGGAATGAAAAGGTAGGGGGTCGGGGTCTATTTATAGGGTAGCTAGGTAGGGTAGGTGAAGGGTCTTCTTTTATTTTTAAAAAATTATAAAAATTAGATAAAAAGCATTAAAATTGACATTAAAATGGTTGTATTTAAAATTCAGAAACTGATCAAATAAATTGGAGTAAACCATGAGTTTCAGAAGACCAAAAGACACCTTTTTCATGTTGGGACCCCGGCCGGCGGCCGAGTTGGCCGATTCCGGCCGATTTCGGCCGGCGTTGGGTCCGGGGTCCCGTGACTAGGCTTTTGGCATGGTTCAAATTTTGGGTTCAGGTCACTATTTGGGTGTTATGGCCTGTGGACTTTTGGACTTCCAGGAATTTTAAAGAAAAATGTGCTAAAAATAATGTGGGATGTGGGATCGAACTCTGGTGGCTTGGTTCAGCAGTGCAAGGTGTTACCAATGAGCTACAAGCTCCTTCTTGTAATTATTGTAAAGAGATAGATACTTAAAGTGTTAGCAGCAACATTAATACTCCAAGTATACTCCAAATTTAATTCAAATTTAGTTATACAAAAAAAATTGGAGTTGTTACAATCTACCCTCCTTACAAAAATTTCGTCCTCGAAATTTACAACTTTTATTTGAGGACTAGTTTACAAAAAGGTGCGGATATCTTGCACGCATCTCATCTTCCCTTTCCCATGTGGATTCTCTTGGATTGTCTTTTCTCCACATTACCCGGACCAAATTAACTTTCTTGTTCCGAAGTGTCTTCACTTTTCTATCCAGGATCTCCACAGGTTGTTGCTCACAAGAAAAATCGGGCTGTATAGTGAGCTCGGAATGATCAAGTACATGGCTGGGGTTAGAGTTGGGATATGTGGAACACGTTATGCACTCCTTCCAATGATGGTGGAAGCGCTAAACGGTACGCCACTTCTCCGACTCGTTCGAGTATGTCGAACGGTCCAATATATCTCGGACTCAACTTTCCCCGTCTTCCGAATCGGATCACTCCGCGGTTCGGAGATATCTTCAAGAATACATGGTCTCCTGGCTGGAACTCCAAGTGTCGTCTCTTCGCATCAGCCCAGTGTTTCTGTCTATCTTGGGCTATGCGCATTCTTTCCCTGATAGTACGAACCACATCAACGGTCGCTACTATCATCTCTGGTCCCAGAAGTTCACTATCTCCGATGTCGTCCCAACTTAATGGCGATCGAAACTTTCTACCGTACAATGCTGCAAAAAGTGTCATTCCTATGCTTGCTTGGTAGCTGTTGTTGTATGCAAACTCCACCAGATGCAGGTGATCTTCCCACGATCGTTTGAAGTCGAGCATACATGCTCTGAGCATATCCTCCAAGATCTGAATAGTTCGTTCCGACTGACCATCTGTTTGTGGATGATAAGCCGTGCTGAAGTTCAAACTTGTTCTCAAGCTAGCTTGCAGACTCTGCCAAAATTGCGATCGGAACCTGGTGTCACGATCGGAGACAATGCAGACCGGTACTCCATGAAGTTTCACAATTTCCTGTATGAGTTCATGGGTATCAGAGATAGTACATTATGAAGAGTTTTAAATCTTAATTAGGTTATTACCTCCATGTACTTCTTTGCTAGTGTCTCAGTTGATTGGCCAACTCAGAATGGGATGAAGTGAGCCGACTTTGTGAGTCGATCCACAATGACCCAAATCGCATCGTTACCCTTTGTGCTGTGAGGAAGATCAGTTACAAAGTCCATCGTGATGTGCTGCAACTTCCATTCTGGGATTGGTAACGGTTGAAGTAGTCCAGCAGTCCTGTGATGTTCAGCCTTTACTTGCTGACACACCAAGCATTTTGCGACAGTTCTGGCTACTTCACGCTTCATTCCATGCCACCAATAATTCTGACGTAGATCTTTGTACATTTTGGTACCTCCAGGATGTACTGAATAGGGGGAGCTGTGAGCTTCTTTCATTAACTCTTCCCGAACAGGACCCTTTGGTACACACAATCTGCTGCCATATCTCAAAGATCCGTCTTCATGGATGATGAAATCTGTTCTGAGTCCATTCTCCACTTGTTCTCTGATCTTTTGCAACTTAGCATCACTTGCTTGAGCTGCTTTGATCTGATTGACAATGGTTGATTGAACTTAGAGATTCATCAAACTTGAAGCATCACTTGGCATGACTAGTTCAATTTCCATCTGATGTAGGTCTTGCTGAAGCTTTCACTGGGTGGTGAGATTCATTGCTAATGGTTGGCGACTAAAAGCATCAGGTACTACGTTCACCTTCCCTGGGTGATATTGCAAGTTGATGTCAAAGTCTGCTATGAGTTCTAACCATCTTCTCTGCCGCATATTCAACTCCTTCTGAGTAAACACATACTTCAGACTTTTATGATCTGTGTAGATGTTCACTCGTTCACCAAGTAAGTAGTGGCGCCAAATCTTGAGAGCAAAAATAACGGCTGCCAACTCCAGATCATGCGTCGGATAATTGCGCTCATGAGTCTTCAGTTGTCTTGAAGCATAAGCCACAACCTTACCGTGCTGATGTAGAACACATCCTAATCCCTTACCGGATGCATCACAATGCACTTCGAATCCTCTAGATTGATCCGGTATTACGAGAATAGGTGCAGATGTCAGTCTTGACTTGAGTTCTACGAAAGCTTGCTCGCATGCTTCTGACCACACAAATTCCTTATCTTTTCGAGTGAGCTTGGTCAGGGGTGTTGCTATCTTTGAAAAGCCTTCAATGAATCTTCTGTAATATCCAGCTAAACCCAAGAAACTCCGAATATCCTTCACTGATTTTGGCGTAGGCCATTTGCTGACTGCTGATACTTTTACTGGATCCACAGAAATTCCTTCTCCTGATACGATGTGTCCAAGAAAACCAACTTGATTTAGCCAAAACTCACATTTGCTGTACTTGGCATAAAGCTTATGTTGTCGAAGAGTTTCTAGGACAATTCGTAAGTGCTCCGCATGCTCTTTCCGATTTTTAGAATATACCAGGATGTCATCGATGAAGATGACAACGAACCTGTCTAAATATTCCCGGAAAACTTGGTTCATAAGATTCATGAAGATTGCTGGTGCATTGGTCACTCCAAATGGCATTACTAGAAATTCGTAATGTCCATAGCGAGTTCTGAAAGCTATTTTGTGAATATCAGCTTCCTTGACCTTCACTTGATGATAACCTGAACGAAGATCCAGTTTGGAGAAGACACAAGATCCACTTAGCTGATCGAATAAATCGTCGATGCGCGGGAGTGGATACTTGTTCTTTATAGTAACTTCGTTCAAGGCCCTATAGTCGATGCACATTCTGTATGAACCTTCCTTCTTCTTCACCAATAGTACAGGTGCTCCCCAACATGAGACGAATCTATCCTTTCGTCAGTAATTCGTCCAACTGTGTTCATACTTCCTTCAAACCTTCCGGACTTAGTCTATAAGGTGCTTTGATCACTGGTTGTGCTCCTGGTACTAAGTCAATACTGAATTCAAGAGCTCGATCGGGAGGCAAACCTGATATATCGTCAGGAAATACATCGTTGACCTCTCGAACTACCTCCGGTCTTGATTCTTCCTCTGCTCGAGCTGCTGCAACTACTGCTTCCCTTGGCTTCGCTTTGTAAGTACTTGGCTCTAGTGTACGGTCTCCACTCTTAAAATAGAAGACCGGATGATCTGGGATCTCAAATACTGCCCTCCTTTGGCGACAGTCGATGGTAGCATAAAAGGTTCCAAGCCAGTCCATTCCTAGAACCACATCGAAGTTTGGTATATCCAGTACCTTGAAGTCAGCATAAAATTCTCGACTGCAGACGACGACTGGACACATGCTGTATCTCATAGTTGCCTTTAGAACCCCATTTTCGGAACTGACGTTCCAGCTGGATACAAGCGGTGAGACTGGAATCGCATGGGTTCGGACAAACCGTTGCGACATAAAGCAGTGGGATGCTCCAGTATCAAACAGTGCAAGTGCAGGTAGTGAAGCTACTAGGATTGTACCTAAGGTATATGGGATAGGTTTTAGGTATAAGGAAAGTGTGTAGGTAAACAAAACTAAAAGATAAGTTTGAGAAGGAAGATTTACCAGTAATGACTTGGCCAGTGGCCTCAGCTTCTTCCACAGACATCATGAAAGCCTGGCGCTTTGGCACATTCCTCTTAGCCTGAGGAGCATTCCTCGGAACGTTCCTTTGAGCTTGATGGAACTGTCGAGGAGGTGGTGTAGCTTGTGGTCCCTGGGTGGTGCTGGCGGTGCAAGTCTGGGAGCAGGTGCCTGAAGAGCCGGTCGCTGCTGATAAGTATTTGCTGGCCTGGGTGCAGCAACTGGGTTCTGTCTTTGGGGACAAGACCCAATACCGTGAGTAGTTGAACCGCAGATCAAGCAAAGGCGGTTGGCTCGACGGCAGTCCTTCATCATATGTCCAGTTCTCTTGCAGTAGGTGCAAAAGGCTGGGCTAGGACGATGGGTTGGTACTCCGGGTCGCCTTGGCACGAAAGATGGTCTGGATGTGGCTCCACCTGCCATTTGGTTGGCAGGGCGTTTGACTCCTGCAGACTGAGGTCTGCCCCTCTCTTTTATTACTGCCTCATAACTGCGGGCAGCTTCTATGGCTTCCTCATGAGTCAAAAACTTTCCTGTGGCTAGAGCAGCCTTAATCTCTGTGTCCAAACCTTGCTGAAAGCGACGGGCTCTGATCTCGTCCGTCGGTATCAGGTGTACCGCGAATCTGTTTAAAGATTGTGTTAGCTGTGTAGTATGTGATATCTAAAAATTGAACTATTGTGACATATCTTACCGGCTCAACATAGTGAATTCAGCATCGTATTCATCTACCGATTTGTCCCACATTGATCCTTGCTGTAGATGAATAAACTGTTGCTCCATTGCAAACTTGGCAGTCACAGGGAAATATTTCGCGTCGAACTTCTCGCGAAATTTCTTCCATTCAATCGGCTGCACCAGACGAGTTTCTTCTGCCTTCCACCAATTGCGAGCATTATCCGTGAGCTGTAGCTTCGCTACACGGACCCAAGCGTGGTCTGGCACTTGAGCTGCTGCCAAATCGTCTTCGATACTTTGTGCCCATTCTTCCGCTTCAAGAGGGCTTCCCTTACCAGAGAACTGCTTTGGGTGCAAAGCTCTGAATTGCTTTACTCCCGGTGCATCGGCTTCAGGACGGTTCAAAAGTTGTTGCTTTCTCTCGAGAAGGCTGCGGATCGCCTCAAATAGAATCGTTTGCTCAGTGGGTGGTGCAGGAACAACTGGTGTGAGAGGTAGTGCTGGAGGGGTGTTGTTGACGTTGGTGCTGGTGTTGTTCGGGGAATCCATAACCTTGAAGAAAAATTTGGGTTATGACAGATTCAAATACATGAAATGATAAGATTCAAGGAATGGAAATTTGCAAGATTCAAGGAATATGAATTGTAAAGAATGTTTTGGTTGCTGGTTCTTAAGTTATATTGCTTAGGTTGTTCATACAGACCAGAACTGCATGACAGGGATTCATACAGCTCTGACCTGCATGGGCCACCAACAAAACCTGTCACGCCCCGCTTCCCAGTGTACGGCGAAGGGAACACGATGAGGTCCGCTACGTATGTACTCAGAAGTACATACGCTAAGCGTAGCTAAGCAATATAAATACACAAGAGACAAGAGTATAAAAAGAACAGCAACTTTTATTTATTAACATTCTTTGTACAATGCATGAAAAAGGAAATACATCTGAAATAAAAATGCCTAAACATTGGCATGACAGGAAATGGAAAGTACTGAAAAGAAAAGTGTACAATGAAATTATACTGCTGGGTCTTCGGCAAATTGCTCCAAGTCTTCTTCTGTTGGCTCTACTTCTGCCGGGTCCAAGTCACCTGACGACATTCAAAGAAGAGAGAACAGAATGTCGTCAGTGAACAGATCGCTCGGTAAGTCCCAAAGGTAAGAGAGAAATAGAGAAGACAGAATAAGAAGAAACATTTTAAAGTGTAAACTATTGTTTTAATATTATGTTAACGCTGTTATTTATAGCTTGGTACAGAAGAATGCCAGTGTATACGAGGGGAGTCTCACTTGCCAGAGACTAGGGCACGCGTAGTACAAGGAACCGTTATGCCACGGTACAACAGCAATAGGATTCAGGTTAAGTATATTAATCTGACCACCTCGTGCCACCTTTAACACCTTCCGTACCAATCTACCCCTTAAACCCCGCGATATCTTGTTCGTATTGTTATCTTGTAAAAATTGTATTGATTGTAAGATTGATTAACTGACCGACCGAAACCATGATATCAGGAAACAGTTATAACCGTAGAGTCATGTAAATGGAATACTGGGAAACATATAACAGGAATATATCCATGGTTCGGTTCAGTCAAGTTATATAGATTGTTAACTGGATTCAGGGATTCATGTATTCATTTTTAGAAGAATATAAAGAATATAGATTGACTTGATTCATATTCAAGTCAGAAATAGTCAGACTCTTACCCGAGTCAGACTATAAGAAGAGAATTTGAAGTTCATTAATTATTATGGGCCTTAATGTAATTTAAGAAACTTGAGGGGGTTTTATGTAAAAAGTACTATTGTATATTTTTTCAAAATACACCTCAAGTATTTATTATTCGTCTTTATAGTTATAATGAGTGTGAATTTTATTTGTGTTATTCTAGTGAATATATCCTAATAAAAGTATTAATTGATTTATTTGAAATTCATGGTATTTTAATGTAACTTTTAAACTTGTGATTTTAGAAAAATGTGGAAACTTTATATTATAATAAAATAGGTGTCTAAATGATAATTAAATATATTTTAATACAAGAATAATTTTAAATAAATATTTTATTTTCCAAAATTTCATTTTCCTTAAATGTCGTATTTTTAAACCTTTCGTGACCGAAAGCTCCTTGCGGAGGTCTGAATCTCGCACTACTAGCCCGCGGGTGCACGATGAACCGTACTATCCCTAACGGGTTCCCCAAAGGTGGGTTGTAGCGGCGCTTTGCTTAGGTTTAATAAATATCATTCATTTAGAAAAACGGTTTTATAAATATGAGGTATTTATTTGTAAAAGAATATAGTTTTCTGTATTTTAGTTGTTAGGGTTTCCTAAGCCAACTAGCCTATTTCTAAGGTCTAAACGACAAGTCATTAGAAACCTCAAATCGCCTTTTCACCGTCAATTGCGGCCAGGTAAGTGCCAGGTAAGTGGGAAGGAACCACAGTCGTGGGCCTAATTAAAAACCACTAGCCTTAGTCACATTTGCCTAGACACCACAAGACAGTTTAGATAAACGATCGATGTCCATGACCTATCGTGCTTTCATTTTAAAAGATTCATTTAAAATTGTGTACAACTTAAAGCTTTTAGAAAAGATTTATAAAGAATATGGTATTTTAGTGAAAAGTCCGGTATTTTCGTATTCTATATTTTGATGTTTATCAATTAGGGTTATATTTGTGTGTGTGTAGAGGTAGGTCATTACCTCGTGACTTATTTTAAAGTATTGTGATGTTTAGAGGTTAAACAAGATATATTAAACTTGAAGGTATTAAAGCGCAAGAATACGGTATTTGAAAACGTTATCATTTCATGTGTGAAAATTCATTCAAATTGATTTCTACAAGTTTAGTGATCAAGATAAACGTATTTAGGAGTGAGGGAATTAATTAGAACAAGAAAAATAAACTCTATGGTATTTTTATGAAAAGAATACGGTTTTGCAAAGAAGCTATCATTTCATGTGAGAAACTTTATTTAAATTGGTTTCTATGTGATTAATAGTCATCATGTATATGGGTAGGTATCATGGATTAAGTGACAAGTGGAATTTTGTAGAAAAACCGAATCGGAAATCGGTTTGTTCCGATTTCCGTCGGGTTTCATATTTCCGTATTTTAAGAAATAGAAAAGAGAGAGAGGGATGGGACTTACAGGTTTAAACTCTTCTAAATAGTAAAGAGAACTAGGGAGGAAGACCGAGGGGTGATTACGTCGCCGGTTGCTCCAAAACGCATCGCCGGAATTCCGTCAGGGCTTCGCCGGGAACTCGATGTCAAAGCACACTTCTTGTGGAAATTTCAAGAGAGTTTTCTAGGGTTTTGGAATGAAAAGGTAGGGGGTAGGGGTCTATTTATAGGGTAGCTAGGTAGGGTAGGTGAATGGTCTTCTTTTATTTTAAAAAAATTATAAAAATTAGATAAAAAGCATTAAAATTGACATTAAAATGGTTGTATTTAAAATTCAGAAACTGATCAAATAAATTGGAGTAAACCATGAGTTTCAGAAGACCAAAAGATACCTTTTTCATGTTGGGACCCCGGTCGTCGGCCCAACTCCGGCCGGCAGCGCCGGCCGGCCGGCCGCCGGCCGAGTTGGCCGATTACGGCCGATTTCGGCCGGCGTTGGGTCCGGGGTCCCGTGACTAGGATTTTGGCATAGTTCAAATTTTGGGTTCAGGTCACTATTTGGGTGTTATGACCTGTGGACTTTTGGACTTCCAGGAATTTTAAAGAAAAATGTGCTAAAAATAATGTGGGATGTGGGATTCGAACTTTGGTGGCTTGGTTCAGCAGTGCAAGGTGTTACCAATGAGCTACAAGCTCTTTCTTGTAATTATTGTAAAGTGGTAGATACTTAAAGTGTTAGCAGCAACATTAATACTCCAAGTATACTTCAAATTTAATTCAAATTTAGTTATACAAAAAAAATTGGAGTTGTTACAAGTCGTATTTTAGAAAGAGTTTTGAAATTACCGCAATCAAAAACGGTGTCGCGTGTAGTGAGCCGTGATGAGTACGGGTCGTCCGCTGGGAGATGGTAGCTTTTTAGGCTTGTTTTAACGAGTTAATACCGTGTTTTGGTTTGTTGTTTATACTAAGTGTTGCAACAATGTTATATTTTAAATAAAAAGACTTGTTAAGGGTAGTTTTAGGTTAGCTTGCATGAGAATGATGTTTGCCGATTCCTTAAAAGACCCAAATTTGATATTGACACTAAGGCAATAGGCAACAACGTGGGTTAGGGAACTTGAAATACAATATTTATGGTTTTCCACTAAATCTGTATTCCTTGTCCCTCATCCTTCTGTTGTTATCTCTTGAACTTAGCCTTCGGCAAATCACTTGCAATCCGGTTACGATTAGGATTCACCGCTACCGTGGTAGGATAGGGTGCTTATCGGAGCGGAATTGCGAGTGGTTTTCTCGGAGTTTCAATTGCAAAGTTACGGTTTTTTAAGACTTTAGCAAACATATCTCCTAACACAAACTAACCGAATTCCACCCTTAACAAGTAAATAGATTACTCACACATATTCACAATAACACAATAAAAAGGAAAAGAGTAAGGCAACATAATAAGAAATAACAAGAAAAGAAAAGACAAGACAAAGAGAGAACCAATAAAACGTGCAAATTCCGTCACTTGTTCTTGAGTCCCGTACAGGTGTGAAATCAAAATACCAAACTTTAAGGTAGTAAGCTCAGTAAAAAGGTTGCAAGATCAAAGTAAAGCAATGAATTCACAAGTTCCAAATATGAAGAAGGAAAGACATATGAAATGAGAACTTATTATTGAATTTCAAACAAGTTACAAGTATTCTTGAAGTCAAGAACCTAAGCCTTAAGCTTGCAAGTTCAAATGAGAAGTTGCAAGGTCAAGATAAAGGGGCAAGAGCTCAAGAGGTTAAAGAGAAAGTAAATTACAAATTACAAGAGTGTTAGAACAAAACTAGAGCAAAAAGTATCCCTTCCCCTTGCCCCTTGGCCTGGTATTTATAGGCATAAAATAAAATTAAACAAACAATAAAAATAGGGTGACGTGGCAATAAGGGAGGGTCTGTGAAAAACTGGGGCCCACTGGAGCAAGGGGGCCGGCCAGGCCTGTTTTGGATGAGCATATGCTCGGCCAAATTCCGACACTTGGTCCCGTATTTGGTGTGATGGTTTGTGTGCTTCTCCATATGACTCTAGTGTTGCTAGATTTCTCTATAGAGCTTGGATTATACTCAGTAGTTTTTTTAGGGAACTTGATGCTTCAAATCATATCTTGTAGCATTTAATGCATGTCACACCCACTTGTGTCATTTCATCATGTCATGTAGCCTAGGCAGCCCCACCATGGTCCATGTGCACACATGCATTGCGTTGGACAAAAATTGTGTGCACACATCTATTTACAAAAAGAATTCTTTGGATAATGATCGGTTTTCTGTTCTGTTTGCAGTGTCGGTGTCCAAACGGTATATTCATGATTTTGAGTGAGTTCCAGTATTTTATCACGAACGCCTGTAATCTGTATTACTGAGCAGAAACTGGTTAATAGTACCGATATATAACAAAATAGATAATGAATGAGCGGTATTAAAATGCAGTTTTTAGTGATGAACACTCCGTGAGGAGGTTTGCATCTCGCTCTTCTAGTCCTATGGACGTGCGATAATCCGCACCATCCCGATCAGGTTCCTCAAAATGGGTTGTAGAGACATAATCGTAAGGAATGTAATCACACAATTTAAATAAATACGGTTTTTAATAGTTTAAGGTATTTATTTGAAAAGTCGTATTTGCCACATGATATTGTTTTCAAGCGAATCGTGCTGTATCTAGATGTGTATATGTGAGAGGTAGGTCATTACATCGTGAGGTTTTCTAAAGGTATGCTAAGCTAAAGTAATTAAAATATGTCATATGTAAAGTTTGTGGTATTTAAACGAAAAATTCAAATGGAAGTTACATAACATAGTCTTTTAAGATGAAACTTGTTCTCAATATTTGTTTCATAATTATTAAGCAAGATATAATGATATGAATGATTGGTTATTAAGAAAGATTGTGATTTTAACAAGTTTAGAATCGGATATCGGAATAACTCCACTTCTGATAAGTTTTGAAAAGAGAACTTTTTAAATTAGGAAGAGAGGAGAAGAGAGGGGATTTACAAATTGAAACAAGAGAGGGGAGGTAGAGGAAAAAGTTGATGGTTTCGTGGAGTCACGGGGTCGCTGGAAACATCTTGAATTCTCGCAGTAAAGTGACCTTGGGCAAACTTCACTTGTACTCTTCTTTTACTTAGGAAATTTTGAGAATTTTTTACAAGAGATTTCAGAATGAGGAGGGCTAGGGTATGATATTGTATTTATAGTATGGAATTAGGGTTTAGGGATTGAAGAGAGAATTAAAAATGCATTAAAAATTGGATTAAATGGTGAAATTAAACTCTCTGGATAAATGCAGGAAAATCAAACAGAACGGGGGTTAAGGGGGTAGGCTAAGGGTCATGTAGGTAAAGCACGGGGGCTTATACCCATGGGAGGACCTTCGGCGCCGGGCCTGGGGCCGATCTCGCCGGTCAAATGAAGACTTTGGGCTCTTGGATTCTTTCCACGTGTCCATGGTTGTTCATACATCATTGTGCACATGTTTATTTTATCTAAATTTTTATTTTTACGTGTATTGCATGTGTAAACTGTTAGGCTTCCAAAAATTTAAAATAAAAATCAGTAAAAATATATATGGCTAATGGGATTCGAACACAGGGGCTGCGTCTCAGCAGTGCAAGACTTTACCAATGAGCTACAAGTGCTTTCTTGCTGTTCTTAAATAAAAACAACATTTAAAGTATACTTAAGTGTCACTCCCCGCTTTCCGGTGTACGGTGAAGGGGACGCGACGAGACCGCTACGTATTTACTGTGAAGTAAATATGCTAAGCGTATCTAAGCAATATAAATATAAATGCACAAGAGACAAGATATAATAAAACAGCAACTTTATTTATTCACATTTTTTTACAATACATGGAAAAGTAAATACAACTGAATGAAAGCAATGCCTAAACAGTGGCATAACAGAAATGAAAAGTACTGAAATAAAATGTGTACAATTAAGCTAGAGCTTTAGGTCGTAGAAAAGCTGGTCCAAATCCTCACTAGTAGGCTCGATCTCCTGAGTGTCCAGATCACCTGACAACATTCCAAAGAAAAAAGAGAAGGAATGTCGTCAGCGAACAATCGCTCGGTAAGTCCCAAAGATAAGGAAGAAATAGAATAGACAGAAAGAGAAGATAGCTTTTAAAGTTGTATTATATGAGTATTTGGTGTTAATGCTATTGTTTGTAGCTTGGTACAGAAGAATGCCAGTGTATACGAGAGGAGTCTCTATATGCCAGAGACTAGAGGCACGTGTAGTACAAGGAACCGTTTATACCACGGTACAACAGCAACGGAATATAGGTTAGGTGTATTAAATCTTACAGTCTCGTGCCACTTCTAACACCTTCCGTACCAATCTACCCCTTAAACCCCGCAATATCTTGTATTGTATTGTTTGTGTTGTATTGTAAATTGTATTGTCTTGCATATATGGATGACTTGCCGAAACCATGATATCAGTAA
This sequence comes from Agapanthus africanus, assembly GCA_030015575.1. Lineage (NCBI taxonomy): Eukaryota > Viridiplantae > Streptophyta > Magnoliopsida > Asparagales > Amaryllidaceae > Agapanthus > Agapanthus africanus. The sequence continues at coordinate 462,691,060 of CM057347.1, forward strand.
ATGGATGTAACTGGAGAATCATGTAAATAGAAGTATATCCATGGTTCGGTTCAGTCAATACAGATTAAATAGATTGAATATAAGTATTCATATTGAATTGTAGATTGTACTTGAATCATATTCAAGTCAGATTATTAAGAAGAGACTCAGTCTGAGTCAGAACAATTAGAAAAAAAATTGAAATCCTAATCGTTTTGATGTTATCGGTAACCGCTGCACATGGGCGGCAGGATTTGTGTCTTTTTCAAAAACGATTACCGTGTTAATAACACCGTTGTTAAGTTGTCTACCTTAAATAGGTAAGCACCCACTTCGCCGGCTCCCTAAGTCTCAAGAGATTGGTCTCGCTTAAACCTATATTTACTAGGGTCCTTAGGGTAATTTATAAAGCTTGAGGGGGTTTATGTAAAAATAATTTATATACTTTTCAAAATACACCCCAAGTATTTGTTTATCATCTTTAAAGTTTTTCATAGTTGTAGATTTTATATTTATGACATTTCTAGTGAATAAACCTATTTTTCATAATACATGGTATTTATTTGTAATATTGAACTTGTATGGATTTCATGGTATTTTAATGTAAAGTGATCCTTCTGATTTTTAGAAAAAGTTGGAATATTTATATTATTACAAAATAGATATTTTAATGATACATATATATATATATATATGTGTATATATTTATATAAAAATAAATTTTAATATATATTATATTTCTAAAAATCTCATTTTCTTAAGATATTCGTATTTTAAATCTTCGAAACCGAATGCTCCTTGCGGAGGTCTGAATCTCGCACTAGTAAGCCCAGGGATGTGCGATAATCCGCACCATCCCAGTCGGGTTCCCCAAAGTGAGTTGTAGCGGCGCTTTGCAAAGATTTATAAAAAATACGAATTCTTATAGAAAACGGTTTTTAATAGTTATTGGTATTTATATGTAAAGTTTCGTTTTCCCATATTCTATGTTCCCGAAAAGTATTGTGCTATATTTCATATCAGTGTTGTGAGGAGGTAGGTCATTACCTCATGATCTACTTAAAAGTATAGCAAGTTTGTGATGTTTTAATGTCGAAATGAAACTACATGGTATTTTAATGAAGAAGAGCGATAAAAGTTACAAAATGAAATAGATTGTCGTGAACTTGTTCAACATATTTGTTAATATTTAATAGTCAACATGTAATGGTTTGGTATGATTTGTATTTAAGAAAAGGTTGAATTTTTAGAAAGAACCGAATCGGAAATCGGATTAATTCCGATTCCGTCGGGTTTTGGAATTTCGTATTTTTAGAAAAGAAAAAAGAAGAGGGAGGTAGGACTTAGGAGTTTAGAGCTTAGAAATGAGAGAGAGGAAACGGTAGGAGGCACCGATGCGTCGTTTCGTCGCCAGGAGCTCCTAGGGTTGTCGTCGGAAAATCGCCGAAGCTTTCGCCTTTTGCTAACTCCAAAAGTACACCAAAACTTCTAAGGATTTCTTGAGAGTTTTGATCAGAATTTTTGAGTGAGGGGGTGTGTTTAGGGGTTGTATTTATAAGGTAAGGCTAGGGTTTAGGGTAGGTTAAAGGGTGAATTGAAAAAATGTATTAAATTGTATAAAAATGTATTTAAAATGGAGTAATTAGGGATTTAAAGGGTCTCTGGAACCGATCCAAGGTAATAAAGTATGCAGGAGTGATGGGGAGGTGAAGAGCCAGAATTTCTTAGTTGAAGACTCGGCGGTCCGGCCAAGTCCGGCCGGTGGCGGCGGCCCGAGTCGGCCGAGTCACCGGCCGATTCGGGGGCGCTTTGGGTTCCTCGTCATTTCATTAACCCCCTGGCACAGTTTGTTTTATTAGTGTGGTTGGGTTTTACGGGTTTAGCACGTGTAGACTCTTGGAATTCTAAAAATATTAAAATAAAACAATATTAAAAATAATGTGGGGTATGGGATTTGAACTCTGGTGGGTCGGTTCAGCAATGCAATGTATTACCAGTGAGCTACAAGCTTCTTCTTGCTATTAAAAAGCAAATTAATTACTTATAGTAATTACAGTAAATGCAAATACCCCAAGTATATATTAATTTTTAAACAAATTTTTATACACTAAAATTGGAGTTGTTACAATCTACCCTCCTTACAAAAATTTCGTTCTCGAAATTTACAACTTTTATTTTAAGGACTAGTTTACAAAGAGGTGAGGATATCTTGCACGCATCTCATCTTTCCTTTCCCAAGTTGATTCTCCTGGATTGTCTTTTCTCCACATCACTCGAACCAAGTTGACTTCTTTATTCCGAACTGACTTCACTTGTCTATCCAGGATCTCCACAGGTTGTTACTCACAGGATAAGTCGGACTGTATAGTGAGCTCAGAATGATCAAGAACATGGCTGGGGTCACTCACAGACCTTCTGAGTTAGGATATGTGGAACACATTATGCACTCCTTCAAATGACGGTGGATGTGCTAAGCGGTATGCCACTTCACCGACTCGTTCGAGTATGTCGAACGGTCCAATGTATCTCGGACTTAGCCTACCCCGTCTTCCAAATCGGATCACTCCGCGGTTCGGAGATATCTGTAAGAATACGTGATCTCCTGGCTGGAACTCCAAGTGACGTCACTTTGCATCAGCCCAGTGCTTCTGTCGATCTTGGGCTATGTGCATTCTTTCTCTGATAGTATGAACCACATCAACAGTTGCTACTATCAACTCATGTCCAAGAAGTTCCCTATCTCCAATATCGTCCCAACTTAATGGCGATCTACACTTCCTTCCATATAGTGCTGCAAAAGGTGCCATTCCTATGCTTGCTTTGTAGCTGTTGTTGTACGAAAACTCCACAAGATGTAGGTGATCTTCCCACGATCCTCTGAAGTCTAACATACATACTCTGAGCATATCCTCCAAGATCTGAATAGTTCACTCAGACTGACCATCTGTTTGTGGATGATAAGCCGTGCTGAAGTTCAGACTTATTCCCAAGCTTGCTTGCAGACTCTGCCAAAATTGTGATCAGAACCTAGTGTCACGATCGGAGACAATGCAGACCGATACTCCATGAAGTCGCACAATTTTCTGTATGAGTTCATGGGTATCAGAGATAGTACATATTTGAAGAGTTTAAATCTTAAGTAGATTATTACCTCCATGTACTTCTTTGCTAATGTCTCAGTTGATTGGCCAACTCGAAATGGGATGAAGTGAGCCGACTTTGTGAGTCGATCCACAATGACCCATACCGCATCGTTACCCTTTGTGCTGCGAGAAAGAGCAGTCACAAAATCCATCGTGATGTGTTGTCACTTCCATTCTGGGATTGGTAACGGTTGAAGTAGTCCAGCAGTCCTGTGATGTTCAGCCTTTACTTGCTGACACACCAAGCATTTAGCGACGCTTCTGGCTACTTCACGCTTCATTCCATGCCACCAGTAATTCTGACGTAGATCTTTATACATCTTTGTACCTCCAGGGTGTACTGAGTAAGGAGAGCTGTGAGCTTCTTTCATTAACTCTTCCCGAACAGAACCTTTTGGTACATAAAATCTGCTACCGTATCTCAAAGATCCGTCTTCATGGATGATGAAGTCCGTTCTGAGTCCATTCTCCACTTGTTCTCTGATCTTTTGCAATTTAGCATCACTTGCTTGAGCTGCTTTGATCTGATTGACAATTGTTGATTGAACTTGTAAATTCATCAAACTTGAAGTATTACCTGACATGACCACTTCAATCTCCGTCTGATGCAAGTCTTGTTGAAGCTTCCACTGAACGGTGAGATGCATTGCTAATGGTTGGCAATTAAGAGCATCTGGAACCACATTCACCTTCCCTGGGTGATATTGCAGGTTGATCTCAAAGTCCGCCATTAGTTCTAACCATCGTCTCTGCCGCATATTCAACTCCTTCTGAGTAAACACATATTTCAAACTCTTGTGATCTGTGTATATGTTCACTCGTTCACCAAGAAGATAATGACGTCAAATCTTGAGAGCAAAGATGACGGCTGCCAATTCCAAATCATGCGTCGGATAATTGCGCTCATGAGTCTTCAGATGTCTTGAAGTATAAGCCACAACCTTACCGTGCTGATGTAAAACACATCCTAATCCCTTACCGGATGTATCACAGTGCACTTCGAAACCTCCAGACTGGTCTGGTTAACAAGAATAGGCACTGATGTCAATCTTGACTTGAGTTCTACGAAAGCTTGTTCGCATGCTTCTGACCACACAAATTCTTCATCTTTACGTATGAGCTTGGTCAGGGGTGTTGCTATCTTAGAAAAGCCTTCAATGAACTATCTGTAATATCCAGCTAAACCCAAGAAATTTCGAATGTCCTTCACTGACTTTGGTGTCGGCCATTCGCTTACTGCTGAAACTTTCGCTGGATCCACAGAGATCCCTTCTCCTGATACGATATGTCCAAGAAAACCAACTTGATTTAGCCAAAATTCGCATTCGCTGTACTTGGCATATAATCAATGTTGTCGTAGAGTTTCCAGGACAATTCGTAGGTGCTCGGCATGTTCTTTCCGACTCTTGGAATATACCAGGATGTCGTCGATGAAGTTGACAACAAACCTGTCTAAGTCCTCCCGAAAAACTTGATTCATCAGGTTCATGAATATTGCTGGTGCATTGGTCACTCCAAATGGCATCACTAGAAATTCGTAATGTCCATAGCGAGTTCTGAAAGCCGTTTTATGAATATAAGCTTCCTTGACCTTCACCTGATGATAACCTGAACGAAGATCTAATTTAGAGAAAACACAAGATCCACTTAGCTGATCGAATAAACGAAGATCTAATTTTATGGATACTTGTTCTTTATAGTGACTTCGTTCAAGGCTCTATAATCAATGCACATTTTGTATGAACCTTCTTTTTTCTTCACAAGCAGTACCGGTGATCCCCAACTTGAAGTGCTGGGAAGAATCCATCCTTTCACCAATAATTCGTCCAACTGTGTTCGGACTTCCTTCAAACCTTCAGGACTTAATTGATAAGGTGCTTTGATCACCGGTTGTGCTCCTGGTACTACATCAATGCTGAATTCAAGAGCTTGATCGGGAGGCAAACCTGATATATCGTCAAGAAACACGTCGTCGAACTCTCGAACCACTTCTGGCCTTGATTTTTCCTCTGCTTGAGTTGCTGCAATCACTGCTTCCCTTGGCTTCGCTTTGTATGTACTTGGCTCCAGGGTATGGTCTCCACTTTTGAAATAGAAGACCGGATGGTCTGGAATCTCGAATACTACCCTCCTTTGACGACAGTCGATGGTAGCATAAGAAGTTCTGAGCCAATCCATACCTAGAACCACATCGAAGTTTGGTATGTCCAGCACTTTGAAGTCAGCATAGAATTCTCTGCTGCATACGACTACTGGACACAAGCTGTATCTCATTGTTGCCTTTAGAACGCCATTTCCTAAACTAACATTCCAGCTGGATACAAGCGGTGTGACTAAAATCGCATGAGTTCGGACGAACCATTGCGACATAAAGCAGTGAGATGCTCCAGTATCGAACAGTGCTAGTGCAGGAAGTGAGGCTACTAAGATTGTACCTAAGGTGTGTGGGATATGTTTTAGGTGTAGGTAAAAGTATGTAGATAAGTTGCAAGACTGAAAGAAAAGTTTGAGAAGAAAAGGTTGTCAGTAATAACTTGGCCAGTGGCCTCAGCTTCTTCCATGGTCATTGTGAAAGTCTGGCGCCGCGGTACATTCCTCCTGGCCTGAAGAGCATTCCTCGGAATGTTCCTTTGAGCTTGATGGAACTGACGAGGAGGAGGTGCAGCTTGTGGTCCTCTAGGTGGTGGAGCAGGTAGTGCAAGTCTTGGAGCAGGTGCTTAGAGGGCTGGTCGCTGCGGGTAAGTGATTGCTGGCCTGGGTGCAGCAACTGGGTTTTGTTTTTGGGGAAAAGACCCAATATCATGAGCCAAGACTAAGAAAAGATGGTTGGCTCGCCGGCATTCTTGCAACATATGCCCATTTCTCTTGCAGTAGTTACAAAAAGCTGGGCTAGGACGGTTGTTCGGTACTCCCGGTCTCCTTGGCACAAAAGGTGGCCTTGACGAGGCTCCTCCTACCATCTGGTTGACAGGGCTCTTAACTCCTGCAGACAGAGGTCTGCTCCTCGCCTTTACCACTGCTTCATAACGGCGGGCAGCTTTTAGAGCCGATTCATGAGTCGGAAAATCTCCTGTGGCCAGTGTAGCCTGGATTTCCGAATCCAAACCTTGTTGAAATCGACGGGCTCTGATCTCATCCGTCGGTATTAGGTGTGCCGCAAATCTGTTAAAGGATTGTGTTAGCTTTGTAGTATGTGATATATTGAACAATTCGAATTATTGAGACATATCTTACCGACTAAGCATGGTGAACTCAGCTTCATATTCATCTACTGACTTGGTCCACATCGAACGTTGTTGCAGATGAATGAACTACTGTTCCATGTCGAACCTGGCAGTCTCAGGGAAGTACTTAGCATCGAACATGTCACGGAAAGTCTTCCATTCGATGGGCTGTTCAAGACGGCTTTCTTCCGCCTTCCACCAATTCCGTGCATTGTCCGTGAGCTACAGTTTTGCAACACGAACCCAAGCTATTTTTGGCACTTGTGCTGCGGCCAGATCATCTTCGATACTCTGAGCTCATTCCTCAGCATCCAGTGGGCTCTCCTTTCCTAAGAACTGTTTGGGGTGCAAAACACTGAATTGCTTCACCCCAGGTGCTTCTGCCTCGGGACGGTTCATTAAAAGAGCAGTCTACTGCTGCTATCCCTCGAGGAGGTTGCGGATTGCCTCAAGCAGAACCGTTTGCTCGTTGAGCGGAGCAGGGACGGCAGGTGTGAGTGGTAGTGGTGGAGGTGTGTTGTTGACATTGGTGCTGGTGTTGTTCGGGGAATCCATAACCTTGAAGAAAAATTGGGGTTAGGACAGATTCAAAATATATGGAATAATAAGATTCAAGGAATATGAATTGTAAAGAATGTTTTAGTTGCTGGTTCTTGTGTTATATTACTTAGGTTGTTCACGCAGAACAGAACTGCATGGTAGTGTTCCATATAGCTCGGACCTGCATGGGCCACCAACAAAACCTGTCATGCCCTGCTTCCCAGTGTACGGTGAAAGGGACGCGATGAGACTGCTACGTATTTACTGTAAAGTAAATACGCTAAGCGTATCTAAGCAATATAAATATAAATGCACAAGAGACAAGATATAATAAAACAACAACTTTATTTATTCACATTCTTTTTAAAATACATGGAAAAGTAAATACAACTGAATGAAAGCAATGCCTAAACAGTGGCATAACAGAAATAAAAAGTACTGAAATAAAAATGTGTACAAAGAAGCTAGAGCTCTGGGTCATAGGAAAACTGGTCCAAGTCCTCACTAGTAGGCTCGATCTCCTGAGTGTCCAGATCACCTGACAACATTCCAAAGAAGAACGAGAAGGAATGTCGTCAGCGAACAATCGCTCGATAAGTCCCAAAGATAAGGGAGAAATAGAATAGACAGAAAGAGAAGATAGCTTTTAAAGTTGTATTATATGAGTATTTGGTGTTAACGCTGTTGTTTGTGTAAGACTACGGTAGCGCCCCGACCATCTTTCCGAGGCCAAAATGCGGAAACGAAAATTTTTCACAACTAGAAAACTGGCGCTATCGTATGCTTAAAACCCGAATCGTAACCATTAACCTAATGCTAGCAACTAAATATGGGATAGAATGCTATACCGAGCGATCCGTGTCCTTTGGTCTTCGGCCTCCATCCCGATCTCCTCGCGGAATCTCCGGTCATCACCTCCTCGTCGGAACGGGCACCACATCGTCGGGTTCTTTTATGGGCTTCCACCTCTAGAATGAGGCAACTCGGGCACAAAGTTGGCGAGCCGACGTGCCCAAGGATACTGTAGGATAAGTGTAGAATCATTTGTCTCAAAGGGGTTGTGAAGTTGCCATTTTTGATGGAGAAGAGAAAGAACTTTGGAATGAACTTGGGAATTTTGTAGCATGCAAAATATGAGATGAAAAATTTCCCACTCACAAAATGAACCTCTCTCTCTCTCTCTCCAATTGTGTGGCCGGCCATATGATAAAAATGAAGAGGAGAGAGCCAAAGCAATGAAGGGAGGTGAGTGTAGTAAAACCAAGAGGTGATCATAACAAAAAGCAAACCTCACATCAATATCAAAATCAACTCTCATCTCATCCTTTCTCATTAATGCAAGGAAATAATCACAAGAGAATCAAAGATGCTATTATCATCATAATCCCTCATTTACAAATAAACCCTCTCCACTTTGGTAATTTGCACATTTGCAAATTAGCCCCTCCATCAGAAAAATCCGGCCATGAAGGAACAAAGAAAAACTGGCCGAAACGGAATGCAAACTGGAAACTTCAAAAAACTGATCCCGTAATAAATTACAGGAAAACCCCGTGACCGTATATACATACCCGTATTTGTATTCCGACCGAATACAAATGCAATGAGACAAAATCTACACTGTACAATACTAGTATCCGGCTTAAACCAAAGCCCGCTAGTATAATCCATCCGATCATGATCCGTGCAATACCGCACGGATAAGATCGAACCCTGCCATATCTCTATACGGACTCTATAGCGTTTCGCCCGAAACTTGAGAAACTGTCTGTGGGGGACTCTAAAGACTCGTCAATACTTTGGATGTGGATTTAACCACTAGCACGTCAGAGGTATTAGCCATACGTAACGGGCTACCAGGTATTGACCAAAAGGGACGTCGATGAGCGAACTCATCCCGACACCCTACTGAGCCTGTCAGTGACAATATCCGTACAGTCCGGTCCGTTCGTCTATGAGTATCGCATGGCGGGCTTAGGGGGGTGGTAAAAGTCAGACCCCCAAAAGCGGTACAAGTCGTATCGGAGTGTAGCCCAGAACACCCTAAGATACTACTGGAATACCTACCAGTAAATCTCCTGCCTCGGCCGAGGGCTTTGTGTAATGGCTCTCCTAGACACAGCGCGATCTCACCCCTAATACCGGGAGAGACGAACCCCTGCCGATCCGCTCACCGCCTCCATGTGGCTCGGGACTGTACCCAACTAAAACCTGTTTGCACGACTCCTTTGAGCCGTGGTAGGGTAGTAATCAAAATACAGTGGGAACTCGCACGAGACAAATGACGATCTCAGGTCGATGAACTAACCTGTACACATGTCACCAGGGAACTGATATCTGACGTCAGGTATATGACCAACTAGCAAGTTCCCGGCGAGTCCTGTCCGGTGTACTCATAACCCAATGAGCACCTGTATACATCTTAGGTGATCCAACTGACACCAGTGGCTTGTGAGACCGGCCACCGCCCCTCGTCGGGGTCTCGACTGCATACACTAGTATACTCTGGAGTATCGATGTCCTGTCTCGAAAACTCCCACGACTAGGGACCATTTAAGGATGTGCTTATAGACCCCAGCTCCCACGTATATGATCGCCATCATACTGCTGGATGTCAAGCAAGAATCCTAAGGGCTCTATCAACGCGCAATAGTGACCTGTAAGGTCACCAAAAGCAGTACACGATGATAAAGATAAACCAGATAGCATACTATCATCTTGAGTAAGACTGTCATACCGGTATAGGTCCTCCCTCAATCATTGCAATCACGTGCCTGTGATCCAATAATTGACTCTGGGGGCACTATATCCAACAATCTCCCACTTGCACTCAAGGCTAATTATTGCGATGTCGCATACTCACAGCCCGTATGATACCGAACACCCAACTCTTCTACCGATCAGTTTCACAAAGCCGATTTGCGAAACTATTGCGTTCGAGGAATAGCCTCAGTGAGTGGATCCACCCTGATGTTTCTTTCTATGTCTCTCTTTATCTCAAGTTCACGGAGAAAGCCATCTCCCGAAATGAGCAATACCTGTCTTAGAATATGTCTGGATATCTGATGGGACCTAGCTCATAAATGAACTCCAAATCCAAACTTCTTAGACTGTATCTTCAACTGAAACCAATCAGTATCCACTTGGACCACCTGTCCAAAATACTGCCCCTCGTCAGAGGGAAAACAATAACTCTGACAGTCACTCTGTCATCCAGGTCACCTTGGAAACCTGGAATGATAACTATCTCCCAAAGGAGGATGCCGTCATCATATCCCTAGAACATCAACTTATGTTCTAAAACTGTTTCCGAACGTTTCTCCAGGATTAGATCAATATCACCTTATTTTATCTAGTGCGAAAACAACATCTATATCCTTTGTGGAGAAACCACTGTGTGACAACCAAAGTATAACCGATCGTAGTATAGGAATTTCACTTCCTACTCTGTGTATGTCATCCTAATACCAGGACATCACACCCTACTACCTTCTTAACAGATCCATCCCCTATTCTGATGAAGTCAAACCTATGACTGTCACATCAGAAATAGATGATCTATCTCCGCTATATCTGCTTTAGCCTATAAATAGACATAAGCCACTTGTCCATTATACTTCCGCTGTCCCCACTGACTACGACAACCCTCTGGCAGAGTCATATACACGTGCACTTCTAAAGCCAGTTTAGAACGACGCCATACTCATCCTCCTGCCGGGTCTCACAGTCTGGAACAACAGCAATGGCAAGTATGGGTAAACAAGAACCTCCCTGTCACCATCCTTGAGGCTACCGAAGTACCTCTCGGGTGCTTGAGGTTACCCACCATATCTGCGGAGTGGCAAACGGAATGTCAAATCAGATTGAATCTTTAGGTTCTTATCAAATTTTCAGTAATCGTTTGCGGTTGTGGAATTACTTCCAGTTCTACCATACTCCCACTACTGTTTTCTGAAAAAATCCATTTTTATTAAAACTGTGGCGAGTCTAGAACAATATCACTATTGATCTACCAGATGGTAGAAAATCAACCCTCATCATAGCCCGGGTCAACCCACAAACAGCCATTACAGAAACGTGCCTTGAGTTATCCGGAGTCTGGTTTTAAGCATAAGCCGGACAACTCCCCGTACCTTAACATCGTTAAGATATGAACTGTTCTATATCCAATATAGAAACAGAGGCACTGATTTAATTGAACCAGATTCAAATCATGCAGCTATCTCCAGTGCTTGTCAACTAAATGGAGAGAGGCCGATCAGCATTACTCAACTTAGGAATGCTTCCAATTATGAGTAACCTGAAAGAGAAGCATGTTCTCTTAATCATTACTATTAACTGAATACCATTCACAAGTATCTACATCTTCGATCACCTTGAAGAATCCCGATACTTGCAATACCTAATTCTCTACTTTATTCATATACCTATAATTTCTCAAAACTTGGACCTTGTATTTCTACGAAACACATGTCTAAAAACTAGAGAAGTTACAAGTAAACAGAATATAGTACGAGTACCAACCCCTCTGTCCTAATGGACACTGGACAACATACAATACTCTGTATAAGTCCCTTGAGTCTAATAACTCATTCCCTGTGTGCTGTAGGTTGAAAACTATATTTATGGTTAAGAAGAATTACACCGTTGTTTAATACTCCTTACCTAACCATCTACTGATATAGGTAAATGTCGTTGACATAATTTCAAAAGGGTATATCTCACTCTATAAAAATAGACGTACAGATATATCAATTTGAAATTGGTGCACAACAACGGATATTCAAAACCAAATATTTGTCGTCCGACAAACAACCCAGGTGATTTCATCAAATATCACCAATTACAACGAATCCCGATATAATGAGGATAATCACCCAATTCCCAATACCTTACTCCCACTCATCATCTGTAAAACCATACAGATGTGAGAATCATACCTGGTAAATACATACAGTGGAGCAAGGACTAATTGGGAAATCAGTTTTCTTTTAACAGTACACAGTGAAACTGAAACATTGAAATATTTCGTAGGGGTATCCGGGTATTCCTAGTAATGCCTCTTTCATTATCCAGATTCATGACTATAACCGTATATTTCTTTGTCATCTCTCCAAATCCCTTTATTTGTCTTTAGTCGCTACCTTCTGCACACCATCGTTAGGCTAAATGGTTTTCTTCCTTCCATACCGTTCGGCACCAGCTTATGGTTTGGAAGAAGACTATCCAATAAGCGTAATAGGTGTACTGTCCTAATCCTAGGAGCACTCGCAACGCGAGAGAAGGTAAAGATAAAAGACAACTGAATAAACCTTATTCCTATTTCTCCTGAACCAGAATCCATCCCCGGACTGGAACAAGTTCCTTTCGAGTTCGTATATAACCATACGATAGAGTATCCAAATAACTGTGGATCTTCGTAGTGATACGGAGTGTTCTGGAGAAATACAAAGGTGAAGTGGGAGTGGTAATGAAATACTTGGTTTGGTCGTGAATAGCAATCGCAGTTTACTTTGCCCTCTTACCAATCCATTTATTTGTCTTTACATAATACCTTCTGTACACCATCGTTAGGCTAATTGGTTTTCTTCATTCCCTACCGGTCGGCACCTGCCTATGGTTTGGAAGAAGACTATCCAATTTGCGTAATAGGTGTACTGTCCTAATCCAAGGAGCACTCGCAACCTGAGAGAAGGTAAAAGGAAAAGACAACTGAATAGTCCTATTCGTTTTCTCCAGAACCGGAAACCATCCTAGAATCTGGAACAAGTTCCTTCGAGTTCGTATATAACCATACGATGGTTTTATCTAATGGAAGTGGACGTTCGTAGTAATACGGGGTGTCCTGGAGAAAAGGGTAAAAGTAGGAGTGGCAATGAGGTATGCAACTCTGACAATCCAAAAGCCAGTGTTTAAGAAGGTTCAGTTCAGTTAATTTTGGTCACTGAGTCATAGTCAAGGGTCGGGCCATGGTCGCTACCAAAGAGAGAGAGAAAAGAAACACTCAGCGTGCACTCTAACCTAGATCAGAATGGTTATTACTTTATCCAATCAGGAAACCTCCCACTGTAACGTCAAATTCTCCTCCAAACCTGAAAGAAGAATTAGTCGGGATCACCCGAGGAGTAAACCAACTCATCAGTGGGAATCGGGATCCAACTATCATCGCATGATAACGTGACGGAATCCACTCACGTCACCACACTCCAGAAGGTATGCGTATTCCTGGCAAGTTTCAGTTTCTTTAGAAACTCCCGATGTGATTTTTACCCCTAGGACCCAAGTGACCTTGACTGAGCCAACAAATCAAAGGGTCCTAGTCAAGTTCAACCCGTCATTATCTTAATTGCATTAGACCCACCCGCACAAGTCCTTGACTGAGCCAAAATGACCGCACGACTGTCCTAACCAATCTCATATCCATGCAACAGAAAAGCACTACATAGCTACCGAACACTATGTCTCGGCTAAGCACGACATACGCAGCACGAATACTAAGCAATACCAATCTGAAATGACGGAGGGCTACGGCTGGTTTTTGGCGAAAAACCTTTAACGTAATGAACTTGATATCATTGAAGGAACTGCATAGCTATTTATAAAAATATAGTGACGAAAACCTTTGCTAAAGAGGTCACTCCCGGTGAAGGGATCTCGGCTCTTTCCCCATAGAATGAGGTGCAGGATATTCCAACTGAATACTACAATGCAAAGCAAAAGGCAATTGGCTATAGTGAAGTTATTACCCTGACGCAAACTTCTGTCCAAAGGGTCACTCCCGGTGAAGGGATCTCGGCCCTTGCCTCGTCGACTGAGGTGCTGGATATTCATAACCGAATACTACTGTGCAAAATAAAAGAGAACGCCCTTGCAATAACAGCTTTTTAAAAAATTGTTCCAACAACATCAGAATAGGTTTGTTTAGCTTGCATTGATCCGAATCAATGCAGTCCATCAATTAATCACACCAATAAAGAACGAAAATAATGATGTACGTATATGCCATCCGCATTCGCCACTGGGTCCCGTCATCACCCGTTAGGTTACTTAACTAACGACAGAGCGGGGACTGGACTAGCGCGGATGCAAAACATATACAACATCTACTAGTATATATATCAATATATAATATTCGCTCAAGGCGTGATAAAATGCAACATCACAGAAATGTAATAAGCATCACAGAACAATACAGATAATCTGGAAGCCCCGGGTTTCACAGAGCCGCTGCTGAAACCCGACGTTCCCCTGGTCGTGTGGATAGCCTATGCAATAAAATCCTAGACCCCTACGGGCGCGGCAAGTTACCCGCCAAAACCTGAAGCGAGGCATCTCCCTTCAACGATTTGAATGGACCACCCAGCACTTCACGGAATCCGGTAACTTGAGCACCCCTCCTTGGGTCAACCTGTACCCCCTACGAGTGCGGCGAATAGCCTGCTAATTATAGAGTGAAGCCCCCTCCGTCTCAAAGCCATAAGATGCGGGCCCGTTGCCCTCTAGAACCCGGCTATCTGTGCACCCCTCCGCGGGGTAATCCTAGTACAGAAAGTAAAATATACAACGGGCACATCGACCTCAGCCCGGTCATGCCCTAAAAGAATAATATACAAACAGGCAGTAACGACAGTCCACATGTCAGACGCTCGCCCCGCAATATCAAATGTACAAATACAACCAAACTGTACTACCATTGCATCCAGGCTATCCACCACGATAAATCCGCATCATCACACCACAACACAGAACATCAACGTGAATGTCACGTTCGCAAATCCGTCTAAAAGGGCTATAGCAGTTAGACAGGATTTACTGATCAAGTGACATTCACGATCGCGGATATAATGTAAATACTGTGAACTAACATGTTTAAAAATTTCCGATCGACTAAATTTTCCGAAGTGGGCCCCAAGCATGACTGTAACACTCAAAATAAATCTTGGCCCAAAATGAATATACCAGAAACCCTATTTCCATGTCAGAAACCCACTGTAGAAATTTGGTGCAGTAAGGCCACAATTCGGCGGCGGATCCGTGGCTAGAACTGGTTTTGGCCGTTGATCCGCCGCGCTACAGTAACTTCAGCCGACCAAATTTTCACAGAATGCATAAAAAACCCTGGACGTATTTTTACAATGTACCAAATAATTTTTTGACCACTGCAAAAATTCGACAGAAACTGTGACATGAAAACGCGATTTTTGGAAAATCCATTCGATCGAACTTGTAAACATGTTAGAGCAAGCTAGACTAGGTTAATGGCGTGTCTCTGATACCATGTAAGACTACGGTAGCGCCCCGGCCATCTTTCCGAGGCCAAAATGCGGAAACGAAAATTTTTCACAATTAGAAAACCGGCGCTATCGTATGCTTAAAACCCGGATCGTAACCATTAACTTAATGCTAGAAACTAAAGATGGGATAGAATGCTATACCGAGCGATCCGTGTCCTTCGGTCTTCGGCCTCCATCCGATCTCTTCGCGGAATCTCCGGTCTTCACTTTCTCGTCGGAACGGGCACCACATCGCCGGGTTCTTTTACGGGCTCCCACCTCTGGACCGAGATAACTCGGGCACGAAGTTGGCGAGCCGACGTGCCCAAGGATGCTGTAGGATAAGTGTAGAATCATTTGTCTCAAAGGGATTGTGAAGTTGCCATTTTTGATGGAGAAGAGAAAGAACTTTGGAATGAACTTGGGAATTTTGTAGCATGCAAAATATGAGATGAAAAATTTCCCACTCACAAAATGAACCTCTCTCTCTCTCTCTCCAATTGTGTGGTCGGCCATATGATAAGAATGAAGAGGAGAGAGCCAAACCAATGAAGGGAGGTGAGTTTAGTAAAAGCAAGAGGTGATCATAACAAAAACAAGCCTCACATCAATATCAAAATCAACTCTCATCTCATCCTTTCTCATTAATGCAAGGAAATGATCACAAGAGAATCAAAGATGCTATTATCATCATAATCCCCCATTTACAAATAAACCCTCTCCACTTTGCTAATTTGCACATTTGCAAATTAGCCCCTCCATCAGAAAAATCCGGCCATGAAGGAATAAAGGAAAACTGGCCGAAACGGAATGCAAACTGGAAACTTCAAAAAACTGATCCCGTAATAAATTACAGGAAAACCCCGCGACCGTATATACATACCCGCATTTGTATTCCGACCGAATACAAATGCAATGAGACAAAATCTACACTGTACAATACTAGTATCCGGCTTAAAGCAAAGCCCGCTAGTATTATCCGTCCGATCATGATCCGTGCAATACCGCACGGATAAGATCGAACCCTGCCATATCTCCATACGGCCTTTACAGCGTTTCGCCCGAAACTTGAGAAACTGTCTGTGGGGGACTCTAAAGACTCGTCAATACTTTGGCTGTGGATTTAACCACTAGCACGTCAGAGGTATTATCCATACGTAACGGGCTACCAGGTATTGACCAAAAGGGACGTCGATGAGCGAACTCATCCCGACACCCTGTTGAAGTGTAGATTGTAGATTGTAGATTGTACTTTGTCACGCCCCGCTTCCCGGTATACGGCGAAAAGGGCGGGACTGGTCTGCTATATATTTACTGGGAAGTAAATACGCTATGCGTATCTAAGCAATATAAAAGTAAGCACAAGAGACAAGAGATATAAACTGAACAACAACTTTATTTATTAACATTCTTTTGTACAATGCATGAAAAGTAAATACAACTGAATAAAAAAAACAATGCCTAAACAATGGCACAACAGAAATGAAATTACTGAATGGAAAGTGTACAATGACTAGAGCTCGGGGTCTTCACTGAACTGGACCAAGTCTTCAACGCTGGGCTCGATCTCTGATGTGTCCAGATCACCTGACGACATTCAAAGAAGAAAGAAAGAGAATGTCGTCAGCGAATAGGTCGCTCGGTAAGTCCCACAGATAAAGGAGAAATAGAATAGACAGGATAAGAAGGTATCTTTTAAAGTTGTATTATATTGTTATAATGTTGTGTTAACGCTGTAGTTTGTAGTTTGGTACAGAAGAATGCCAGTGTATATGAGAGGAGTCTCTATATGCCAGAGACTAGAGGCAAGTACAGTACAAGGAACCGTTTATGCCACGATACAACAGCAACTGGATTCATGTTAGGTGTATTAAGTCTTACTGTCTCGTACCACTTTTAACACCTTCCGTACCAATCTACCCCTTAAACCCCGAGATGTCTTGTTTGTATTGTATTGTATTGATTGTATAATTGGATGACTGACCGAAACAATGATATCAGTAAATGGATGTAACCGTAGAATCATATAAATGGAATAACTGGAGAACCATGTAAATGGAATGTATATCCATGGTTCGGTTCGGTCAAGTTGTATGGATTGATAATTGAATTCATGGATTCATGTTGAATTGTAATATTGAAGATTATAGATTGTAGATTGTAGACTGTAGATTGTAGATTGTACTTGAATCATATTCAAGTCAGATTATACTAAAACTCACTCTGAGTCAGACAATTAGAAAAGTAAATTGAAGTCCTGATTGTTTTGATGTTATCGGTAACTGCTGTACATGGACGACAGGATTTGTGTCTTTTTCAAAAACGATTACCATATTGATAACACCATTATTAAGTTGTCTACCTTAAATAGGCAACCACCCACTTCTCCGGCTCCGTGAGGCTCAAGAGATTGGTCCCGCTTAAACCTATGTTTACCAGGGTCCTTAGGATAATATATAAAACTTGGGGGGGAGGGGGGGTTATGGAAAAATACTTTTCAAAATACACCCTAGCTATTTATTATTCGTCTTTAGAGTTGTAACGAATGTAGATTTTATATTGTGATATTTCTAGTGAAAATATCCTAATTTCATAAATAAAGGTATTTATTTGTAATATTGATTTGTATGGAATTCATGGTATTTTAGTGTAAAATGATTCTTGTGACATTTTTAGAAAAAGTGGAATATTTGTAATAATTCAAAATAGATATTTTTATGTTACATATACATATATTTATATGAAAATAATTTTAGTATATATATAATATTCTAGAAATCTCGTTTTCTTAAGATATCGTATTTTAAATCTTTTGAGACCGAATGCTGCTTGCGGAGGTCTGCATCTCGCACTACTAAGCCCGAGGATGTGCGGTAATCCGCACCATCCTGAACGGGTTCCCCAAATGGGTTGTAGCGGCGCTTTGCAAAGATTTGTATAAATACTAATCATTAAGGAAAAACGGTTTTATTAATTATGGTATTTATTTGTAAAGCTGTCGATTTCCCATATTCTATGTTCTAGGGTCTCCTAAGTTAAGTAGACTGCTCCTAACTGGTCCAAAGTGACAAGTTGTGAGATATCTCTCAAATCGTCTCTTCACCGCCAATTGTGGCCAGGTAAGTACAAGTGAAGAAATAAGGGTTCCGCTCACGAATCACCGTGAGACGGGCCTTTTAAAATTACCTTTCTCACTTGTCTAGCCTAGGCACCACAAAGTCATGTTTAGATAAACGACTGAATGCCCATAACCTTCCTCTGTCCTAATGAGCGCGACAGTCCTTAATTGGTTGAGTCTAGATATTTTTTAATTAGCTTAAAGGTTATTTATTTGTAAAGATTTCGATTTCCCGTATTTTATATTCCCGAGGGTATCGTGCTATGTTGCATATGAGTGTGTGAGGAGGTAGGTCAATACCTCATGATCTAATTAAAGGTATAACAAGTTTAATGGTTTAAATGTCGCAAAAAGAACTATGTGGTATTTAAATGAAAAAATACGGTAAAAGGAACTAGCAATTATTTTATGATATGAAACTTGATCAATTTGGTTGATTAGTGTTTAATAGTCAACATGAGAGAGTTTAAGCATAATTGTATTAACGAGAAGTGAAGTTTTATAAAGAACCGAATCGGAAATCGGATTTGTTCCGATTCTGTCGGGTTTTGTAAATCCGTATTTTAGAAAAGAAAAGAGAGGTAGAATTTAGGGACTTACGGGTTTTGGACAATAACGAGAGTGAGATGGAAGGAGAGGAATCGCTGGTGCGTCGCTTCGTCGCCGAGAGCTCTTAGAACGATCTTCGGAAGTTCGCCGGAAAAATCGCCGTAGCTTCGCCTCGTGCTCGATTTCAAAGTACACAAGGTTTGTTGGAAATTTTTGAGAGTTGGCTCGGAGTTTGGGGTTAGAGGGTAGAGTGTAGGGGTGGTATTTATAGAGTTAGGCTAGGGTTAGGGTAGATGAAGGGTTTTAATTTTAAAAAATATTAAAATGTAGGAAAAATCATTAAAAATGGAGTAAATGGGTGTTATTGGACTCTCTGGAAACGATCTGAACATTTAGAGTATGCAGGGGAGTTGGGAAGGGGAAAAGTCACACTTTTGGTGTTGACGACTCGGCCGACCGGCCGAGTCGGGGGCGCAAAATGTGGGGGGTCGCCTGATGTAGGCTCTGGTATATTCAGTTTTTCATGGGTAGTGGGAAAATTTGGAGTTATCGCTTGTTGACTGTTGGACTTCTAAAATGTAAAACAAAATAAATATTAAAAATAATATGGGGCATGGGATTTGAACTCTGGTGGCTTGGTTCAGCAGTGCAAGGTATTACCAATGAGCTACAAGCTCCTTCTTTTAATTATGGAGTGAAATAGATACTTAAAGTGGTAACAGCAATATTAAATACTCCAAGTATACTTTAAATTTAAAGCAAATTTAGTACACTAAAAATGGAGTTGTTACAGTCTACCCTCCTTACAAAAAATTTCGTCCTCGAAATTTACAACTTTTATTTGAGAACTAGTTTACAAAGAGGTGTGGATATCTTGCACGATTTTCATCTTCCCTTTTCCAAGTGGACTTTCCTGGAGTGTTTTTCCTCCACATCACTCGGACCAAGGTAACTTCCTTGTTCCGAAGTGTCTTCACTTTCCTGTCCAGGATCTCCAGAAGTTGTTGCTCATAAGATAAGTCAGGCTGTATAGTGAGCTCGGAATGAGCAAGAACATGGCTGGGGTCACTCACATACCTTCTGAGTTGGGATATGTGGAACACATTATGCACTCTTTCTAATGAGGGTGGAAGCGCTAAGCGGTATGCCACTTCACCGGCTCGTTCGAGTATGTTGAATGGTCCAATGTATCTTGGACTTAGCTTACCCCGTCTTCCAAATCGGATCACTCCGCGGTTCGGAGATATCTTCAAGAATACGTGATCTCCTAGATGGAACTCCAAGTGACGTCTCTTTGCATCAGTCCAGTGCTTCTGTCGATCTTGGGCTATGCGCATCCTTTCCCTGATAGTACGAACCATATCAACAGTCGCTACTATCATCTCTGGTCCGAGAAGTTCTATCTCCGATGTCGTCCCAACTTAATGGTGATCGATACTTTCTTCCATACAATGCTGCAAAATGTGCCATTCCTATGCTTTCTTGGTAGCTGTTGTTGTACGAAAACTCCACAAGATGTAGGTGATTTTCCCACGATCCTTTGAAGTCTAACATACATGCTCTGAGTATATCCTCCAAGATCTGAATAGTTCGCTCAGACTGACAATCTGTTTATGGATGATAAGCCATGCTGAAGTTCAGACTTGTTCCCAAGCTTGCTTGCAGACTCTGCCAAAATTACGATCGGAACCTGGTGTCACGATCGGAGACAATGCAGACCGGTACTCCATGAAGTCTCACAATTTCCTCCATGTATTTCTTTGCTAGTGTTTCTGTTGATTGGCCAACTCGAAATGGGATGAAGTGAGCCGACTTTGTGAGTCAATCCATAATGACCCATACAACATCGTTACCCTTTGTGCTGTGAGGAAGAGCAGTCACAAAATCCATCGTGATGTGTTGCCACTTCTATTCTGGGATTGGTAACGGTTGAAGTAATCCAGCAGTCCTGTGATGTTCAGCCTTTACTTGCTGACACACCAAGCATTTTGCGACGGTTCTGGCTTCTTCACGCTTCATTCCATGCCACCAATAATTCTGACGTAGATCTTTGTACATTTTGGTACCTCCAGGGTGTACTGAGTAGGAAGAGTTGTGAGCTTCTTTCATTAACTCTTCCCGAACAGGACCTTTTGGTACACACAATCTGCTGCCATATCTCGAAGATCTGTCTCCATGGATGATGAAGTCTGTTCTGAGTCCATTCTCCACTTGTTCTCTGATCTTTTGCAACTTAGCATCACTTGCTTGAGCTGCTTTGATCTGATTAACAATGGTTGATTGAATTTGTAAATTCATCAAACTTGAAGCGTTACCTGGCATGACTACTTCAATCTCCATCTGATGCAAGTCTTGTTGAAGGTTCCACTGAGCAGTGAGATTCATCGATAATGGTTGGCGACTAAGTGCATCAGGTACCACATTCACCTTCCCTTGGTGATATTGCAAGTTGAAGTCAAAGTCCGCCATGAGTTCTAACCATCTTCTCTGCCGCATATTCAACTCCTTCTGATGAAACACGTACTTCAGGCTCTTATGATCTGTGTAGATGTTCACTCGCTCACCAAGTAGATAGTGGCGCCAAATCTTGAGAGCAAAGATGACGGCTGCCAACTCTAGGTCATGCGTCGGATAATTGCGCTCATGAGTCTTCAGCTGTCTTGAAACATAAGCCACAACTTTACCGTGCTGATGTAGAACACATCCTAATCGCTTACCGGATGTATCGCAATGCACTTTGAATCCTCCAGATTGATCCGGTATGACGAGAATAGGCGCTGATGTCAATCTTGACTTGAGTTCACTAGTAAAATAAGGGGTTGCCCCTACGGATAACAACATCCGTAGGGGCAGATAAAGTTTGGCCCTACGGATTAATCCGTAGGGCCAAACGGTTGCCCCTACGGTCCTTCAATATTTATTTAAAAATTATTAAATCTTAAAGTGTTGTTTGCCCCTACGGAGCCGCAAACCAAGCACCTACGGTTATATCCGTAGGGGCATATAAATAGGGATTTAAGTGATCAATCCCTACGCTGATTATTTCTTATTCTCTTTATCGTTCGAGCGAATCCAAATCCCCAAACCGAGATCGTCGTCGCCACCGCCCTGCAGTGATCTTGTCGTCGCCGAATCCAAGCCGAATCGTCGTCGCCACCGCCTGCAGTGATCTCGTCGTCGCCACCGCCCTCCGTTCTCGTTGTCGCCACTGCCCTCGTCATCGCCGATTGCGTCTCCATCGTCGCCTACAGGTTAGTTAAACATTATTTTAATGATGTTAGGGTAGCGATGAGGGTTAGGATTAGGTATCGGTTGTGGTTAGGATTAGGATTTGGGTTAGGGTACGGGTTCGATCGGTTGGGGTTCGGCTGGTGTTGGGGTTAAGGTTAGGGTTAGGGTTCGGTTGGGGTTTGGTGTTGGGGTTGGGGTTCGGCTGGGGCTGGGTTGGGGTTAGGGTTAGGCCGGGTTAGGGTTTGGTGTTGGGGTTGGGGTTCGGCTGGGGCTGGGTTGGGGTTAGGGTTAGGCCGGGTTAGGGTTTGGTGTTGGGTTGGGGTTCGGCTGGGGCTGGGTTGGGGTTAGGGTTAGGCCGGGTTAGGGTTTGGTGTTAGGTTGGGGTTCGGCTGGGGCTGGGTTAAAAAGGTGAAATTTTAGGGGATTGATCTGGAAAATAGTGAAAGTCGATACTGTTTATTTGTGAATAACACAGTCCATGGTTTTTATATAAGAAAAAGGTCCATGAAAGTCTATGGGATTTATCTAAAAAACGTGAAAGTTCATTTATTTATTTGTAAACAACAAAGTTCATGGTATTTATCTGGAAAACGTTGGAAGTCAATGGTATGTATTTGTAAACAACAAAGTTTATGGAAATTATGTGAAAACGTAAAAACTTCATGGTATTTATTTGTAACAAACAAACTCTATGGTATTTGTTTGAAAAATATTGAAAGACCATGACATTTATATGTAATGGGTCAAAGTCATTTGGGTTATGTCAATCTTATTGGCGATGCTTTCTTTTTGTGCATATCTAAAAACTTTGAAAGTTCTTGGTACCTATTAGAAAATATAAAGGATTTTGTAGTGAAAGGAAAGAATTGGATTTAGAAAAACCGTGTGTAACTTTTAGAAATTCTATACACCCAAGTATATAGAAAAGGGTTAATTGCGGATACAGCCTATGTACTATGGGGGTCAAGCACTTATAACCTCTGAAGTATAATAATAAGCACTTTTGTTTGTTTTTCATTAGTGATTAATTTTTAGTTTGCTAATTATTCTTTTTCAGTATGGATACTTGATAGAATTACAATTGCTTTACTATTGTTTGCCTTTTTCCTTTTGTGTAGAAAATATATCCATTGTGTCATATGGACACTATTAATTTCACATCGATTCAAGGGAAAAATTGAGGAAGATTGTGTTTGTTATATCAAAAACCTTTTTGTTGAACCCAACAGGTGAAACTTTAGAGTTGTTATAGATAGCTCTTACATGTTTAATGCATGTACCATTGTTAAGAGAGTGCAAGGTGGAGAACAATAATTTGTTTCAACGGCACGTTTTTCAAGTTATAACCAATATATGATATTCGATGATAATATGAAACCTTCATATTCTCATCGATACTTATATATGAAACTAAAAGCGCCACTTAGTCCCCGTCTATCGGTTAACATACGTGCGA
This sequence comes from Agapanthus africanus, assembly GCA_030015575.1. Taxonomy (NCBI): domain Eukaryota; kingdom Viridiplantae; phylum Streptophyta; class Magnoliopsida; order Asparagales; family Amaryllidaceae; genus Agapanthus; species Agapanthus africanus. The sequence continues at coordinate 462,714,573 of CM057347.1, forward strand.
TGCTCGTCGTGACCTAGAACTATACGAAGGTTGTTAAATATCAGACGGTATAGCTCGATACTAACAACCGTCGTATAGTCTACGCGACGAGAAAATTCAATCGTATAGTAACCCATAGATATGTCCCGTGTGGACAAGTTAAGAATGTATAAAGCAAACGCCTTCATTCACTTGTGTTTTCATCCGTTTCGAGATATTTCGTCGGTACCTTTCCGCTGGTTCTCCATGTACAAAGATAGATTAGATGTTCATTTCAACGTTGTTTCACGGCTTTGAAATGATTATCTATTCTATTACAGTGTACTCGGAGAACAGCGGGGAGGTGCTGCCGAAATTTACTCGAAACGGTTGAAAGCACAAGTGATGGGCGTTCGCTCTATACATTCTTAATGGGATAGAAGCCTACCCACGACAGCCGGAACACACACATACAACAAGAATACACAACAAACGCATAATTAGAGAGTGATTCGAGATGTTCGGGTTAAAACCAATATATGATATTCGATGATAATATGAAACCTTCATATTCTCATCGATACTCATATATGAAACTAAAAGCGCCACTTAGTCCCCGTCTATCGGTTAACATACGTGCGATGCTCTTCGTGATCTAGAACTATACGAAGGTTGTTAAATATCGGACAGTATAGCTCGATACTAACAACCGTCGTATAGTCTACGCTACGAGAAAATTCAATCGTATGGTAACCCACAGATTTGTCCCGTGTGGACAAGTTAAAAATGTATAAAGCAAACGCCTTCATTCACTTGTGTTTTCATCCGTTTCGAGATATTTCGTCGGTACCTTTCCGCTGGTTCTCCATGTACAAAGATAGATTAGATGTTCATTTCAACGTTGTTTCACGGCTTTGAAATGATTATCTATTCTATTACAGTGTACTCGGAGAACAGCGGGGAGGTGCTGCCGAAATTTACTCGAAACGGTTGAAAGCACAAGTTATGGGCGTTCGCTCTATACATTCTTAATGGGATAGAAGCCTACCCCCGACAGCCGGAACACACACATACAACAAGAATACACAACAAACACATAATTAGAGAGCGATTCGAGATGTTCGGGTTAAAACCAATATATGATATTCGATGATAATATGAAACCTTCATATTCTCATCGATACTCATATATGAAACTAAAAGCGCCACTTAGTCCCCGTCTATCGGTTAACATACGTGCGATACTCGTCGTGATCTAGAACTATACGAAGGTTGTTAAATATCGGACAGTATAGCTCGATACTAACAACCGTCGTATAGTCTACACGACGAGAAAATTCAATCGTATGGTAACCCATTGATTTGTCCCGTGTGGACAAGTTAAGAATGTATAAAGCAAACGCCTTCATTCACTTGTGTTTTCATCCGTTTCGAGATATTTCGTCGGTACCTTTTCGCTTGTTCTCCGTGTACAAAGATAGATTAAATGTTCATTTCAACGTTGTTTCACGGCTTTGAAATGATTATCTATTCTATTACAGTGTACTCGGAGAACAGCGGGGAGGTGCTGCCGAAATTTACTCGAAACGGTTGAAAGCACAAGTGATGGGCGTTCGCTCTATACATTCTTAATGGGATAGAAGCCTACCCCCGACAGCCGGAACACACACATACAACAAGAATACACAACAAACGCATAATTAGAGAGCGATTCGAGATGTTCGAGTTAAAACCAATATATGATAATATGAAACCTTCATATTCCCATCGATACTTGTCACGCCCCGCATCCCAAAATATGGAATACGAGGTATGACTAGGCCAGCCATGCTCCTACGGTCAAGGAATCATCCTGCCGTAGTCACACTTCGGCTTCTAGCACTACATGGTAATCAGTAAATAAGCACAATATTAAAGGAATCACATCACTAATTTATTACATTGAAATTTCATTGTTCACAGATTACAGATAATAAGAACGATAACTAACCGAGTTCAATCTCACAATTTCTCTTATGGAAAGCAGTAAATGAAGAAGGTACACCAAACTATATCTCCGTGAACTCAAAGGATAGATCCGTCTCCTGTGCTGGTCTTCCCGCGGGATCTGAGCATGCATACTCAGGTCGTCAGAGCGACACAAATAATAATATTATAATAATCAAATGAAACAGGTAAACGAGGTATTACGGATATGAGAATAATGCGAGTAAACACTATGTCACAATATGATGCAGAATATGTTATGTGTCCCTATCGGTCTCTGGGTCATATTTGAAATCACATAGTGGAAGGATGATCATGTTTAACAGGAGTCTCGTACATACCCGAGACCACGGCCCACACGCCCGGGACATAACCCTGTCAGCCGGATCGCCAGATCCTGTCCTACACGAATAAGTATCACAGTTCGAATGATCATCCTCTAAACACGGTCCCGCTAAATAAGATACTCTTTCCACTTTGATTTCCCCTTTTTCCCCAGGTTACACTATTTAAGATATTGATCTATTTGTGTACGAGTATACCAATGTCACGGTTTCATCACTGTCCACTATATCAATCACTGTCCACTGTACCAATCACTATCACGATTATTCACTTTCCATTGGTGTACTCGTCACTCCTAAATCAACACCTATCACGCACGATAATGCAATGTCCACACGCACTAACACTGTGTAAATGACAAGGGTATGATATATGTATTGTATGCTACCAATAAACACGGTATGTTATGAATTAGCATGCACGTCATGAATTTAAGTAAATTGCACAAATTAATATATTACAAATTCAGCAGAAATGATGTAGGTAAGATATATAGAACAATCAGTCAGTAATTCATCAAAATTTGTTTCAGTCCAATCGGGGTTTCGGTTTTCAAGATATAACTGTTTCAGTTTAAGTGTTCACGGCTGGAATTTCAATTTCAGAGCTGAACTTCTGTTTCGCAACACGAATTGCACCCAGTTGGGCTCAAAATTTAGCGATGACACAGTTAGATGAAATCTAGGGTTTTCGATAAAGTATTCAACGCAACAGACGGATCCTCAATCGCATCTGTACGTTGAAAGTTATATACAGTTTAATCTCAAATGTCATTCCAGAAAGTGTTCTGGACAGCTTTATGTTCTGCTCTTTTAAAATAAGTTTAAAATAACAAACTGCGATGAATCGGAATGAAACCACTTGTTTTCTTTCACTAACAGGTATATCTTATAACTACTGAAAGTTCCGTATCATGCGATTTCAGGAAACACGGGGACGCAGGACTTTAGACAGAACGCACGAATCAGAAACGCTCTGGACTGCAGTCCAGAGTCGTGTTCCAATCCACTTATCTTCATGGTTTCAGAACAGAAAACATTAAAATTCTACATAGGGTTAAAGTTCATCGAGTTGGCTTCGATTTAAGCCCTCGAACGCATCTTTCCAATATGTGTATGATTTATAGTGATTTTATGCATTTTCAGTTACGAGAGAATTCCAGTTTTAAACAACATGTTTGGGGGTATCGATTTTTGTTACAAACGATCGTGTTTTCCAGCGAATTTCTCACACATTATACATCATTAAAAGGGCCAACATAAAATATCGATTTCCGTCAAATTAGACAATCATTTCCATTGGGATCATTCATCGAACACATACGTCACAATATGTATCGCTATTCGATAAATTTATAATTATATGATTTTAATGTTATACCACTAATATTTTAGCATGAAGCAAGTAAACACTTGCCTGGAGAATGCCTTGGGGTCGTACGGCAACAGTGTCGTCGCGAACGCGCGGTATACGCCACGTATCGGATTTCCGCGAGCCTCGAACGAGCACGGTTTATACGTCGGAGTTCCCGGGGTCGTCTTGGTGCTTGCTGGAAGTCTAGAATGGTGCTCTGTGAGTCTCCCGGGGTGTGCTGGGGTCGGCGTCGGTCGACGGCGCTCCAGTTAAGTGTACAGTGAGGTTTCGCAGTGAGGGGGAAAAATTGAAAATGGGTTTTTGGAGTTTTGGAGAGAGGTGGGAAGCAGTGGTGTCGGTTCTGGAAATATGAGGGTGAGGCTGAGGTTGAGTAGGGTCGTAGAGTGGGTTCAGGCGAAGTGGGGTGGCTCGTCGGCACGGGTTGCGAAGTGGCAGAGGTTGTGCAAGTGGGTTTGGGTGTGCAGAGGAAATTCGAGAGGGGTTGAAGATTGGTGAAGTCGTGGAGGAAGAAGGAGGGTGGACGAGTGGTTGTCGTCGTGTGTCGAACGACGAGGTGGGATGATCGCCGGCGATGGAGGTGTCAATGGTTCGAGAAAAGTTTTGGGTGTTCGGGTATATGGGGCTCGGTGAATGTAAAGGAGAGAGAGGTGAGGATTTGGTGAGTAAGAGAGATGAGGGCGACGAGATTTACCACGTGGGGGCAACGGTCGGGCGAGGGCGTGGGCGACGGCGAGGGAGGCGTGTCGCGCGCGCGTTTATGGGAGGTAGCCGTTGGGGCTAAAATTGAAGGAGAAGAACAGTGAGATGGGGAGCGGGCTTGGGAAAGAAAGAAACGCGCGTGGGTTAAGATGGAGTGGGCCGGGCCAACGAAAAATTCCCTTTTAAATAGGAAAAACCACAGTGGGCTGCAGAAAAGATCGGGCCGGCACAAAAAGGAAATTTTCCTTTCGAAAAAGTCGTGGGCTGCAGAAGGGAAATGGGCCAAGGGATTTTCTGTAGAATTAACTGAGGGAAAAATTTTGATGGGCTGATTGATGAGATTGGGCTGAGGGAAATTTAAAAAGGGATTTAATTAAAAGTCTAAATGGCTGGTTGATAAAAGGGTTTGGGAATTTAGTGGTTAAAAGAAAATTTGGGTTAAATTAAATTTGTTTGGAAAATAAATATTGGGTTTTAAACAACCAACTAAAACATACGAAGTCAAGAATAAGTTAATTACTAAAATTCAGAAAATAGGAAGTTTCATGTAGAAAGGAAACGGGGATTTACAATACTCATATATGAAACTAAAAGCGCCATTTAGTCCTCGTCTATCGGTTAACATGCGTGCGATAATTTATTCTTTTCAACGACAAACGCACACACAAAGCATATACACGGATTTTCTCCTTTGTCAGTAACTATCTCGTTCTTATATTTCTCAATATAGTCAGCATAACCTATAATTTATATGTTATACAGTCTAACATGGCCCATGAGTACGTCAGAGTTAAGGACTGGATGTATGTGGATTGGAAACAACGTATGCAACCTAAGTTTGTCGCAGGAGTTGCTGCTTTCCTTGAATTTGCACGCGCACATAATAAAATCATAATAGAGAAGATTCTCTGTCCGTGCGATAGATGTGGCAATAAGTACTGGCAGAAGGTAGAATTGGCAGAGCTTCATATTGTAAAACATGGGTTTACTAGACTTTATACAACTTGAAAATATCACGGGGAAGGAGAAGAATGCAGTACTGCGGCAGAAGAAGAAGGAGAACACGATAATGCAGCAGGAGAAGAAGAAGAATTCGGTAATGCGGCAGGTGACGGAAATTTATTTCCATCAGAAGAAATGGAGGATATGGTAGAGGCTGCCCTAGGTGAATCTATTCGTACCGAAGATGACATTCCTTCCGGTCAAGGACCGCGTGCGGATAAATATGAAAATTTCATGAATGATGCTAGGAAACCAATTTATAAGAATGCGAAGTTTTCCACGCTCTCATGGTTCGTCCAACTTTTCCAGATTAAGTGCCTAAATGGATGGAGTAACAAGTCATTCACAATACTTCTTTCGTTCTTGAAAGATTCTATGCCTCCGGGAAATAATGTGCCCGAAAGCTGGTACGAAGCCCAGAAGATGATGTCTGATTTGGGTCTAAAGTGCGAGAAGATTCAAGCATGTCCTAAAAATTGCGTGTTGTACCGGAAAGAGAATTCAGATTTGAAAGAGTGTCCAACATGCGGAGAGGCCAGGTATAAGCCGAAAGATTCTGATAAGAAGACTGATAGCACGATACTTTTCCATAACACAGAGGCTACAGAGGCTATTCAAGTGCAAGAAAACAGCCGAGGCAATGATTTGGCATCACCGTGCTCCTCCAAGCGAAAATAGAAAAATGAGTCATCCAAGAGATTCACCGGCATGGAAGGATTTCGATAGGAGGCACGCAATATTCAGTAGGGATCCTCGCAATGTCCGGCTCGGACTGGCTACTGATGGCTTCTGCCCATTCAACTATATGGCTGGAAGTCACAGCACATGGCCCGTTGTAATGATAATTTATAATCTGTCGCCTTGGTTGGCTATGGACCAATCATACTTTATGATGCCTCTTCTTATCGACGGACCAAACTCACCGGGGAACAATATCGACGTCTATCTCCGACCACTGATCGAGGAGTTGAAATCTTTGTTCATTGATGGTGTAGAGACATATGATTCAAACACAAATACAACCTTCATACTGCGTGCGGGTTTAATGTGGACAATTAATGACTTTCCTGCGTATGGAATGCTATCAGGTTGGTCCGTACATGGTCATAAAGCATGTCCTCATTGCCATGAACACACAACATCAAAATTCTTGAATTTTAGCAGGAAGGTTTGTTATTGCGGCCATCGACGTTTTCTGCCTCCAGACCACCCCTATAGGTTAGATACGGTTCACTTTGATGGTCATCAGGAGCTTCTTGGACCTCCATCCCCATTGTCCAGAGAGGACGGACTGCTAAATGGGATGGTTACAATAACGTGACCTTCGGGATGGATCCGACGAAACAGGTCAAACCATAATATTGGAACAAGTTAAGCATTTTCTTCGAGCTTCCGTACTAGTCTACAAATTCAGTGCGTCATTGTCTGGACGTCATGCATATAAAGAAGGGAGTATCAGAGCACATACTTAACTTGCTTCTTTGTAAAGACAGAAAATCGAAAGACAACATGAATGCTCGGATGGATCTACAAGAGTGGGGAATAAGAAGTGAATTGCACCCTAAACCGGTAGCGGGTAAACTGGGCAAGTTTGTACTTCCCAATACCGCTTATCATATGTCACAACCGGAGAAGAAAAGATTCCTGCAGGTGTTGCATGATTTGAAAGTCCCCACAGGTTTCTCTGGATCATTCAGCAAGAAAATAAAATTTGTGAAGGGCAAGATCGATGGGCTGAAAAGTCATGATCACCATGTTATCGTGGAGCACCTTCTTCCATTAGCCCTCAGGACTTCTCTCCTCGACTCGGTTGGTCTAGTAATCAACGACCTATGTTGTTTTTTCAGGGAGTTGTGTGCTAAAATACTGGAGGTTGCGATGCTGGATAAACTAGAAAATTCTGTTGCGTTGATACTTTGCAAGTTTGAACGTATTTTCCCACCGTCATTCTTCGATATCATAATACACTTGACGGTTCATCTTGCAACAAAAGCGAAGTTAGCCGGACCGGTACAATATCGATGAATGTATCCCGTCGAGAGGTACGTGTAATTTTTCGTTTCGCGCAATTTATAAATTTATTGTTGTCATGTATGCCCGTATTTATTTATTCAACATATTCTCATTAGGTATCTCTACACTCTTAAGAAGTATATACGCAATAAAAATCGACCAGAGGGTTCTATCATGCAAGGTTATCTTCTTGATGAAGCAACCACATTTTGTTCCCTCTATCTGGACGAGAACATTGAGACAAGGCTTAACCGACCACGAAGAATTCAAGACGGGCCATATGGTAAAGCCGAGTATAAGAGGGTAGACACTATGTTTATCAACAAGATATACCAGTTTATCTTGCTTAATTGCGCATGTCTTGAACAAATTAGAGAGTAAGTTCTTTTGGATTAATTGTTATATCTGTGTTTGTGTGTGTATGAAATGATATAACATTAATGTCACAATTATTTGTCGAAAACAGAATTCATTTTAACGAGGTACGTGAGGGGCATCCTGATTGGAACGAAGAACGTTTAGAAAAATACCATCAGGATAATTTTTGTGATTGGGTCACAGATCATGTAAGTTATTCGAATAACATTTTATTGCTATCAGTTTTAATCTAAACTTGTATCGTTATGTATTTGTCGTAAAATTTATTTTGTTAGATCCACGATCCGAACTTGTCTGCATCATTTGAGAGTGATTCAAGATGTTTAGCTCAATTTCCTAGTATGGAGGTTGCATATTACAAAGGATTTGGTGCCCTTGGATACAAATTCGAAGTTAAGAAAATAGAAACATCTAGAACCACTCAGAATAGTGGGATTGCGACGGTAGGATCGGACGGTGTGATTTACTATGGGTACTTAAATTGTATACTCGGCATCCACTATCCCGGACGATCAGAACCCTTTTATATATTCCAGGGTACTTGGTACGATCCGCGAACCGATACGGACAGGTGGAGAAGCAGTCTTGGGACTTGGAAAGATGAATATGGATTGACCAGTGTGAACACGCTTCGATTTTATGGTCAGGACGATCCGTTTATCTTTCCGAACCAAGCGTTCCAAGTATACTACTCACAGTGTTTGAAGCATCCGGGGTGGAGTGTTGTATGCCGATGGAAACCCAGAGATATGTTCGATGTCCCAGAATACGAGGACAGCGATGAGGACGAAGAAGAGAGAAGGCTTAAAGTGCTCCGACCGTCTGTTGCGAAGGACGGGTTGTCTTCAACCGATCATGAAGTTACGTGGGTTAGAAATGACATCGACGATGAAATCCAAGTAGATATGTATAATGCGCCCACGAAACGAAAAAGGTTATTAGTAATGTTATATTATTACTTCACATTTTACGCTCTATACATATATAGTCAATACTTTTAATGATTGTCTAATGCGTCCACGAACCGTTTATCTAGATTTGATGACGATGTCGGGAGCAGCGAGGGGCGGCAAGAGCTCCAGCAGCGGCAGAGGCAGAGGCAGAAGCAGAGCGGTTCTGCCGCCCGGAGAGCTCCATAGGGAGCTTCAGAGGGTCGGTCTTGCACCCAGATCGGAGACCCCTTCGGATGCCTCCTTCCGTGTGGATTTTGCCACATCTCCAGGTATACTGCACGCATATCCATTTTGAATGTAAAATTACAGATATTCATGCCTATTTATGTCAAAATTACTTATATTGTCAATGTTTGATTGTCTAGTTGTTGGTGATCCTTCCACATCTGGGACAGAGGCCACCCCCGGTCCTCCAGGTATGTTTATATATCATATAGTGTATGTATATTGATTTAGAATGCTATATCATAAATACACACATTCTTTTTGCTCTTACTTAGCAATTTTTATTATTGTCTAGCTGTAGGTGGTGACACCACCGCACCTGCGGGTATGTTTATATATCCTATAGTGCATGCATATTGATTTAGAACGTTATATTATTGATCTACACATTCTTTTTGCAATTACCTATATAATCCATTTTTAATTGTCTAATTATAGGTGGTGCGTCCACATCTTCTGCAGGGGCCACTCCTGCCGCTTCCATACCCTCCGCATCGTCTGCAGGTTAGTATGAATAAATTTAAAATATTTATTCATTTTACATATGCTCTATAGAATAAATATGAACTTCATGGAAATTTAGCGTCGATATTTATTTTCTAGTTGGAGGAGATGCGTCCACATACGGGACCCCGGTTGTTCCTCACCGGAGGAACTATCGTCCCGCTCGTGCTGCTGCCCGGGCCCAGGCTCGTGCGATAGTCACCGGAGGTATATATCACACTTGAATTTTCGTTTAACCTTGATTTCTTAATACAACTATGTTTTATTATTGATTGTCTTGATATTTCGTGCAGACGCAGGGCCTCCCCATCCCCAGAGGGGGACTCGAGGCCCGAATCAGTCCCATAGGCTGAGGCCTAACAGAGCTAGGGGGAGGCAGCATTCCCCATTTTTTTTACCCTTGACTATCGCTATACCGGTCCTCATGCCGAGAGGTTCGGCCGGTATTTGGGGGACGAGAACCGGCTCGTGAAGAACTATCCACTTCACGTTGAGTGGGGCGAGCAGCACCAGCGCTCATTCGCCCTCTTCTTTGATCAGGCTCGGGTATGTATTAATATATATTTTCATTTGATCTATCCAATATATTTATTATTAACACTTGCAATCTAATAACAATGTTTTTTTTGCATTTTCAGTTGGATTACGATTTTCAGCCTGTAGCCGACCCTGATCACCCGGGGAGGGTGCTCGACCTTCATGCTCTGTACAATGGCCTGATGAAGAACATGCAGGCCAAGGTCCGATACAACAGGAATGAGCTGAAGGCCGACTGCTACTCCCTGTGGATGGCGACCCCCGAGGCAGAGAGAGCGGCCCTCCTATCTACTTCGGCGTTTGCGAGAGTCGACGTAGAGACATGGCCTCTATTGTGCGCTTATTTCGACTCCCAACGCAAACAGGTATGTATTTTAAATATAATTCATTATTTATGATATAATTTATATCTTTGTGTTTCTTAATTAGAAAACTAAATGTCAATGCGTTGTGCAGAAACAGGCCGCTCAGAATACAGAGAACAGGAAGTCGGCGAAGAGGGGTCGCCCCACTTACACAAGTGGCTCGAGGAACATTACTCGAGCCATGGAGTTATCGGTAAATTACAATAGACCGACCTTTATGATATTCTGCAATATTAAGAGTTATTTTCTAATATTTCTAATATTAAGAGTTACTTTCTAATATTGCAGACATCTCGGACCGTGGCGTCAGGTGGTACACCGAGCGTGCTGTCCGCATATCTTGCCGTCCATGGCACCTCGATAGATCCCGCCACGGGCGAGCTTCAATATCCCGACGTCGCTACCCAGGAGTACTGCGTAAGTGTTAATATTTTTTCTAACCAAATTTGAAATTTTAGTTTTGGAAGGTTCAAGTTTAAATTTTATACTTATACTTTACTGCTTAATGTGGGTGTAGGAGCGGGTGGTTGAGCAGGCCCAGACCTCGGGGATCGATTTTACCGGACAGAGCGATCCAAGGATGCTGACCCCAGTTCTGGACGCCGCACACGGAGGGCACCACGGAGGTTGGGAGAGAGGCCGGGGACTGGGCCCTAGCAGGACCCATATGAGGTTGGACTCCACCCCGGCGGTTACTTCCTCCGTCTCCAGTGACCGACGTGTCCATCAGGAACTGGAGAGCTTGAGGGCCACCGTTCAGGAGTTGAAGGAGATGCTGGTATGTATACTGCTTTATAGTAAAATATCATGTTATATTATATAGATATCAACATATCCATAATTAGTACGTAGCTTGAGCTTATTTGGTTTTAGACTTAAGTTTGATTAATCATACATACAGATGTAATTAAAATAAACAACAAACTAGATATCCAAACGGGGTTTCGAAATAACTTAATAATGATACGAATTCGAATAATACACAGTTCTTACACGCTTATTACACACGTTAGGTCCAGACGCGACAGGGTACATCGGCCGAGCCTCCATATGCATCTCCTTCGGCTGCGGCTCCGCAAGCCACTACATCGGCTGCGGTTCCGCAGACAGCTCTTGTAGCTCCACCGCCCACTCAGACTCCCGCAGCTGCGGCTCCGCAAGCGACTACCTCGACGACGGCTGCGTAGACCACATCGCCAGCTCCACATGCCGCTCAGATTCCCACTCGCGCCGAATTGCAGAGTTTATTGACCGAGGAACAGGCACGCGTTATTCTATCGTTATTCAGAGGTGGAGCTGGACCGAACTAGGGTAGCTTTTTGGTTCTTATTTTTTGAAACATGTATTTATTTATATCATACACATTGTACTACATTTTGAAACGATATTGATATTGGTTTATATTTATATCATATTCAGTTTTTGGGTTTCTTTTGTATATTATATATATGCGTGAGATGTGATTATGAATACTGCGATATATGTTGTATGATGTATATATTATTGTGCACAGGGCGGAAAAAAATCAGGCAGCCCATTTTTTAAAAAAAAATACAGATAATATGTACCTACGGATTAATCCGTAGGTACACATGTTGCCCCTATGGCTAGTCCGTAGGGGCAAAATATCAGCAGTAACTGATATTTCCCCCCTGATTTCAGTACCAGGGGGTTGGGAGTGCCCCTACGGACATATCCGTAGGGGCCAGGCCTCTCCCCTACGGCGTTATCCGTAGGGCAACATATCAGGATTTCTGATATTTTGCCCCTACGGATAGGTACCTACGTTTATATCCGTAGGGGGTTTTACTTGGACCTACGGTCATGTCTGTAGGTACACTTAATATATTAAAAAAACCGTAAATAATATAAATTTTTTTACCCTACGGCCTAGTCCGTAGGGGCAACAGGACCTACACATAAATCCGTAGGGTCAAGAATTAGCCCGTAGGGGCAAGTTCAGGGCTTCAACTTGCACCTGCGGCCTTTGCACCTACGGGGTCTTTTTTCGCCCCTACGCACATATTCATAGGGGCAGTGGGTTGCCCCTACCGATAAATCCGTAGGGGCAACCCTTATTTGTAGTAGTGGTTCTACGAAAGCTTGTTCGCATGCTTCTGACCACACAAAATCTTCATCTTTACGTGTGAGCTTGGTCAGGGGTGTTGCTATCTTCGAAAATCCTTCAATGAACCTTCTGTAATATCCATCTAAACCCAAGAAACTTCGAATGTCTTTCACTGATTTTGGTGTAGGCCATTCGCTAACTGCTGAAACTTTCGCTGGATCCACAGAGATTCCATCACCTGATACGATATGTCCAAGAAAACCAACTTGCTTTAGCCAAAACTCGTACTTGTTGTACTTGGCATAGAGCTAGTGTTGTCGAAGAGTTTCCAGGACAATTCATAGGTGTTCGGCATGTTCTTTCCGACTCTTAGAATACACCAGGATGTCGTCGATGAAGATGACAACAAACCTATCTAAGTACTCCCGGAAAATTTTATTCATTAGGTTCATGAAGATTGCTGGTGCATTGGTCACTCCAAATGGCATCACTAGAAATTCGTAATGTCCATAGCGAGTTCCGAAAGATGTTTTGTGAATATCAGCTTCCTTGACCTTCACTTGATGATAACCTGAACGAAGATCCAATTTAAAGAAAACACAAGATCCACTTAGCTGATCGAATAAATCATCGATGCGCGGGAGTGGATACTTGTTCTTTATAATGACTTCGTTCAAGGCTTTGTAATCGATGCACATTCTATATGAACCTTCCTTCTTCTTCACGAGTAGTACAGGTGATCCCCAACTTGAAGTGCTGGGACGAATCCATCCTTTCGCCAGTAATTCATCCAACTGTGTTCGGACTTCCTTCAAACCTTCCAGACGTAGTCTATAAGGCGCTTTGATCACCGGTTGTGCTCCTGGTACTAAATCAATGCTGAATTCAAGAGCTCGATCGGGAGGCAAACCTGATATATCGTCATGAAACACATCGTCGAACTCTCGAACCACATCTGGTCTTGATTCTTCCTCCGCTTGAGCTGTTGCAACTACTGCTTCTCTTAGCTTCACTTTGTAGGTACTTGGCTCCAGGGTACGGTCTCTGCTTTTGAAATAAAAGACCGGGTGGTCTGGAATCTTGAATACTACCCTCCTTTGACGACAGTCGATGGTAGCATAAAAAGTTCCAAGCCAATCCATTCCTAGAACCACATCAAAGTTTGGTATGTCCAGCACTTTGAAGTCGGGATAAAATTCTCTGCTGCAGACGACTACCGGACACAAGCTGTATCCCATTGTTGCCTTTAGAACGCTATTTCCGGAACTAACATTCCAGCTGGATACAAGCGGTGAGACTGGAATCGCATGGGTTCGAACAAACCGTTGCAACATAAAGCAGTGAGATGCTCCAGTATCAAACAGTGCTAGTGCAGGTATTGAGGATACTAAGATTGTACCTAAGGTATGTGGGATATGTTTTAGGTATAGGAAAAGTATGTAGGATAATTATCAAGACTGAAAGAAATTTGAGAAAGAAATGGTTACCAGTGATAACTTGGCCAGTAGCCTCAGCTTCTTCCACTATCATCGTAAAAGCCCGGCGCCTTGGTACATTCCTCCTGGCCTAAGGAGCATTCCTCGGAACGTTCCTTTGAGCTTGATGGAACTGACGAGGAGGTGGTGCAGCTTGTGGTCCTCTGGGTGGTGCAGGTAGTGCAAGTCTTGGAGCAGGTGCTTGGATGATTGGGCGTTGTGGGTAATTGGTTGCTGGCCTGGGTGCAGCAATTGGATCTTGTTAATGAGGACAAGACCCAATACCATGAGCAGCTGAGCCGCAGATCAAGCAAAGGTTGTTCGCATGCCAGCAATCTCTCGCCAGATGCCATTTCTCTTGCAGTAGTTACAAAAGGTTAGGCCGGGCCTGTTGTTTGGTACTCCGGGTCTCCTTGGCATAAAAGATGGCCTGGACGAGGCTCCTCCTGCCATCTGGTTGGCAGGGCGCTTAACTCCTACAGACTGAGGTCTGCCCCTTGCCTTTATCACTGCCTCATAATTGCGGGTAGCTTCCAGAGCATCCTCATGAGTTGGAAATTTTCCTGTGGCTAGAGCAGCTTGAATTTCTGTGTCCAACCTCTGTTGAAAACGATGGGCTCTGATCTCGTCCGTCGGTATCAAATATGTCGCGAATCTGTTTAAAGGATTGTGTTAGCTGTGTATTATGTGATATTTTAAAAAAATTGAAATATTGTGACATATCTTATCGACTTAGTATGGTGAATTCAGCGTCATACTCATCTACTGACTTGTCCCACATCGAACCTTGTTGTAGATGAATGAACTGTTGTTCCATGGCAAACCTGGCAGTCACAGGGAAGTACTTCACGTCGAACTTATCGCGAAAAGGCTTCCATTCAATAGGCTGTCCAAGACGGCTTTCTTCCGCCTTCCACCAGTTGTGAGCATTGTCCGTAAGCTGCAGTTTCGCCACACGGACTCAAGCTATGTCTGGCACTTGTGCTGCCGCCAGATCATCCTCTATTCTTTGTGCCCATTCCTCAGCTTCAAGTGGGCTTCCCTTTCCGGAGAACTGCTTCGGATGTAAAGCCCTGAATTGCTTTACCCAGGTGCGTCAGTCTCGGGACGGTTCAGGAGTTGTTGCTGTCCCTCAAGGAGGCTACGGATCGCCTCAAGTAGAACCGTTTACTCGTTGGGTGGAGCAAGAACAGTAGGCACAATGGGTAGTGGAGGTGGAGTGTTGTTGAAGTTGGCGCTGGTGTTGTTTGGGGAATTTATAATCTTGATGAAAAATTTAGGTTATGACAGATTCAAAGTATATAGAATGATAGGATTCAAGGAACATGAATTGTAAAGAATGCTTTAGTTGCTGGTTCTTGTGTTGTATTACTTAGGTTGTTCACGCGGAACAGAACTGCATAGTATGGTTCTATACAGCTCGAACCTGAATGGGCCACCAACAAAACATGTCACGCCCCGCTTCCCGGTATACGGCGAAGAGGGCGGGACTGGTCCGCTACGTATTTATTGGGAAAGCGTATCTAAGTAATATAAAAGTAAGCACAAGAGACAAGAGATATAAACTGAACAGCAACTTTATTTATTAACATTCTTTTGTACAATGCATGAAAAGTAACAACTGAATAAAAAAAAACAATGCCTAAACAATGGCATAACAGAAATGAAGTACTGAATGGAAAGTGTACAATGACTAGAGCTCGGGGTCTTCACTGAACTGGACCAAGTCTTCAACGCTGGGCTCGATCTCTGATGTGTCCAGATAACCTGACGACATTCAAAGAAGAAAGAAAGAGAATGTCGTTAGCGAACAGGTCGCTCGGTAAGTCCCACAGATAAAGGAGAAATAGAATAGACAGAATAAGAAGGTATCTTTTAAAGTTGTATTATATTGTTGTAATGTTGTGTTAACACTGTTGTTTGTAGCTTGGTACAGAAGAATGCCAGTGTATACGAGAGGAGTCTCTATATGCCAGAGACTAGAGGCAAGTACAGTACAAGGAACCGTTTATGCCATGATACAACAGCAACTGGATTCATGTTAGGTGTATTAAGTCTTACTGTCTCGTGCCACTTTTAACACCTTCCGTACCAATCTACCCCTTAAACCCCGAGATGTCTTGTTTGTATTATATTGTATTGTAAATTGTATTGATTGTATAATTGGATGACTGACCGAAACCATGATATCAGTAAACGGATGTAACCGTAGAATCATATAAATGGAATAACTGGAGAGCCATGTAAATGGAATGTATATCCATGGCTCGGTTCAGTCAAGTTGTATAGATTGATAATTGGATTCATGGATTCATGTTGAATTGTAATATTGAAGATTATAGATTGTAGATTGTAGACTGTAGATTGTAGATTGTACTTGAATCATATTCAAGTCAGATTATATTGAGACTCACTCTGATTCAGACAATTAGAAAAGTAAATTGAAGTCCTGATTGTTTTGATGTTATCGGTAACTGCTGCACATGGACGGCAGGATTTGTGTCTTTTTCAAAAACGATTACCGTATTGATAACACCATTATTAAGTTGTCTACCTTAAATAGGCAAGCACCCACTACTCCGGCTCCCTGAGGCTCAAGAGATTGGTCCCGCTTAAACCTATGTTTACTAGGGTCCTTAGGGTAATTTATAAAACTTGAGAGAGTTTTATGTAAAAATACTTTTCAAAATACACCCCAAGTATTTATTATTCGTCTTTAGAGTTGTAATGAATGTAGATTTTATATTGTGATATTTCTAGTAAAAATATGCTAATTTCATAAATAAAGGTATTTATTTGTAATATTGATTTGTATGGAATTCATGGTATTTTAGCGTAAAATGATTCTTGTGACATTTTTAGAAAAAGTGGAATATTTGTAATAATTCAAAATAGATATTTTTATGTTACATATACATATATTTATAAGAAAATAATTTTAGTATATATATAATATTCTAGAAATCTCGTTTTCTTAAGATATCGTATTTTAAATCTTTCGAGACCGAATGCTCCTTACGGAGGTCTGCATCTCGCACTACTAAGCCCGAGGATGTGCGGTAATCCGCACCATCCTGAACGGGTTTCCCAAATGGGTTGTAGCGGCGCTTTGCAAAGATTTGTATAAATACTAATCATTAAGGAAAAACGGTTTTATTAATTATGGTATTTATTTTTAAAGCAGTCAATTTCCCGTATTCTACGTTTTAGGATATCCTAAGTTAACTAGACTGCTCCTAACTAGTCCAAAACAACAAATTGCGAGATATCCCTCAAATCGCCTCTTCACCGCCAATTATGGTCAGGTAAGTACAAGTGAAGAAACGAGGGTTCCGCTCACGAATCACCGTGAGACGGGCCTTTTAAACTTACCTTTCTCACTTGTCTAGCCTAGACATCACAAAATCAGGTTTAGATAAACGACTGAATGCCCACAAACTTCCTCTGTCCTAATGAGCGCGACAGCCCTTAATTGGCTGAGTCTAGATTTTTTTTATTAGTTCAAAGGTTATTTATTTGTAAAGATGCCGATTTCTCGTATTTTATGTTCCCGAGGGTATCGTGCTATGCTGTATATGAGTGTATGAGGAGGTAGGTCGTTACCTCATGATCTACTTAAAGGTATAAAAAGTTTAATGGTTTAAATGTCGCAAAAGGAACTATGTGGTATTTAAATGAAAAAATACTGTAAAAGGAACTAGCAATTATTTTGTGATATGAAACTTGATCAATTTGGTTGATTAGTATTTAATAGTCAACATGAGAGAGTTTAAGCATACTTGTATTAACGAGAAGTGAAGTTTTATAAAGAAACCGAATCGGAAATCGGATTTGTTCTGATTCCGTCGGGTTTTGTAAATACGTATTTTAGAAAAGAAAAGAGAGGTCGAATTTGGGGACTTACGGGTTTTGGAAAATAATGAGAGTGAGATGGAAGGAGAGGAATTGCCGGTGCGTCGCTTCGTCGCCAAGAGCTCCTAGAACGATCGTCTGAAGTTCGCCGGAAAAATTGTCGTAGCTTCGCCTCGTGCTTGATTTCAAAGTACACAAGCTTTGTTGGAAATTTTTGAGAGTTGGCTCAGACTTTGGGGTGAGAGGGTAGAGGGTAGTGGTGGTATTTATAGGGTTAGGCTAGGGTTAAGGTAGATGAAGGGTTTTAATTTAAAAAAATGTAAAAATGTAGGAAAATCATTAAAAATGGAGTAAGTGGATGTTATTGGACTCTCTGTGAATGATCTGAACATTTAAAGTATGCAGGGGAGTTGGGAAGGGGAAAAGTCACACTTTTGGTGTTGACGACTCAGCCGACCGGCCGACTCGGCCGAGTCAGGCCGAGTCGGGGGCTCAAAATGTAAGGGGTCGCCTGATGTAGGCTCTGGTATATTTAGTTTTTCATGGGTAGTGGGAAAATTTGGAGTTATCACGTGTTGACTGTTGGACTTCTAAAATTTAAAACAAAATAAATATTAAAAATAATATGGGGCATGGGATTTGAAGTCTGATGGCTTGGTTCAGCAGTGCAAGGTATTACCAATGAGCTACAAGCTCCTTCTTGTAATTATGGAGTGAAATAGATATTTAAAGTGGTAACAGCAACATTAAATATTCCAAATATATTTTAAATTTAAAGCAAATTTAGTACACTAAAAATGGAGTTGTTAAATACTTGAATCATATTCAAGTCAGAATATTAAGAAGAGACTCAGTCTGAGTTAGAACAATTAGAAAAGAAATTGAAGTCCTGATCATTTTGATGTTATCGGTAATCGCTGCACATGAGCGGCAGGATTTGTGTTTTTTTCAAAGACGATTACCGTGTTGATAACACCGTTGTTAAGTTGTCTACCTTAAATAGGCAAGCACCCACTTCTCTGGCTCTCTGAGGCTCAAGAGATTGGTCCCGTTTAAATCTATATTTACTAGAGTCCTTAGGGTAATTTATAGAACTGAGGGGGTTTATGTAAAAATAATTTGTATACTTTTCAAAATACACTCCAAGTATTTGTTTATCGTCCTTTAAAGTTTTTCATAGTTGTAGATTTTATATTTGTGATATTTCTAGTGAATAAACCTATTTTTCATAATACATGGTATTTATTTGTAATATTGAACTTGTATGGATTTCATGGTATTTTAATATAAAGTGATCCTTCTGATTTTTAGAAAAAGTTGGAATATTTATATTATTACAAAATAGATATTTTAATGATACATACATAATATATACTATATATATATATATTATATAAAATATTTTAATATATATTATATTTCTAGAAATCTCATTTTCTAAGATATTCTTAAGAATTGTTTTTAAATCTTCGAAACCAAATGCTCCTTGCGGAGGTCTGAATCTCGCACTACTAAGCCAAGGGATGTGCGATAATCCGCACCATCCCAGTCAGGTTCCTCAAAGTTGGTTGTAGCGGCGCTTTGCAAAGATTTATAAAAAAATACGAATTCTTATAGAAAACGGTTTTTTAATAGTTATTGGTATTTATATGTAAAGTTTCGTTTTCCCGTATTCTATGTTCCCGAAAGGTATTGTGCTATATTTCATATGAGTGTTGTGAGGAGGTAGGTCATTACCTCGTGATCTACTTAAAGGTATAGCAAGTTTGTGATGTTTTAATGTCGAAAATGAAACTACATGCTATTTTAATGAAGAAGAACGGTAAAAGTTACAAAATGAAATAGATTGTCATGAGACTTGTTAAACATGTTTATTAATGTTTAATAGTCAACATGTAATGGTTTGGTATGATTTGTATTTAAGAAAAAGTTGAATTTTTAGAAAGAACCGAATCGGAAATCGGATTAACTCCGATTCCATCGGGTTTTGGGAATTTCGTATTTTTAGAAAAGAAAAAAGAAGAGGGGGTGGGACTTATGAGTTTAGAGCTTAGAAATGAGAGAGAGGAAGCGGTAGGAGGCACCGGTGCGTCGTTTCATCGCCAGGAGCTCCTAGGGTTGTCGTCGAAAAATCGCCGAAGCTTTCGCCTTTTGCTAACTCCAAAAGTACACTAAACTTCTAGGGATTTCTTGAGAGTTTTGATCAGAATTTTGAGTGAGGGGGTGTGTTAGGGGTTGTATTTATAAGAGTAAGAGCTAGGGTTTAGGGTAGGTTAAAGGTTGAATTGAAAAAATGTATTAAATTGTATAAAAATGTATTAAAAATGGAGTAATTAGGGATTTAAAGGATCTCTGGAACCGATCCAAGGTAATAAAGTATGCAGGAGTGATGGGGAGGTGAAGAGCCAGAATTTCTTAGTTGAATACTCGGCGGTCCGGCCGAGTCCGGCCGGCGGCGGCGCCCGAGTCGGCCGAGTCACCGGCCGATTCGGGGGCGCTTTGGGTTCCTCGTCGTTTCATTAACCCCGTGGCACAATTTGTTTTATCAGTGTGGTTGGGTTTTACGGGTTTAGTACGTGTAGACTCTTGGAATTCTAAAAATATTAAAATAAAACAATATTAAAAATAATGTGGGGTATGGATTTGAACTCTGGCGGGTTGGTTCAGCAGTGCAAGATATTACCAGTGATATACAAACTCTTTCTTGCTATTAAAAAGCAAATTAATTAGTTATAGTAATCACAGTAAATGCAAATACCCCAAATATACATTAATTTTTAAACTAATTTTTGTACACTAAAATTGGAGTTGTTACATCACGCTTGCAAATACTCCATTTTGTACATTAATTAACTTTAAAATTTTTTGTACAATAAAAACAGTGTCGTTACAAAAGGAAATAAAATACGGTTTTTAAGATACGCGACTTTTCTAAAGAAGATTAAATTTTTGAAAATTATATAAAAATTATAAATCCGTATTTTCAATATATTATGAAACTATATTTTCTAATATGAAAGATTAAAATGTTAATAAAATACTTTCAAGTTACCAAAAAGGGCTAGTTTTCAATAAAATACCTTAAACTTTTAAAAGCTAGGTATTTATCATTAAAATACACCAATAATTAAAATACATGCTCATGAAAACCCTAAAGCTTGTAAGTCACCCTCGAGATTTATTTTTAAAACAATATTAATATATTTTTTTTCATAAAACCCCCTCGAGATATACAAACAATATTTTAGGGATTCTAGATTAATATAGGTTTAAGCGAGATAAATTCTCTTGAGCCTCAGGGAGCCGGAGAAACTGAGTACTTTCCTTATTTAGGTTAGACAACTTAACGGAGTTATCAATAGCAATTGTCTTGGAAAAAACACAAATCCTGCCGTCCATGTGCAGCAGTTGCCGATTACTCCCGAACCTAAGAAAGTCAAGAGTAAAATCCATTCATAAGTGTCTGACTCAATCTGAGTCCAAACTCAAACCAGAATCCAAAATCAAACACGAACTTGAATACTTGATCATGAACTAGAATACTCGAATTCAAACATCAAACTCAAACTTGTATACTTGACTCTACTTGACCAAATGATGATTATAACATGACGTGACTATCTGAACACATGATTACATTCTGAACATGAACCTAAACATTTTATATCCATGGATTCGGTCAAGACCTGTAATTTTAATCTATACAATACAATATACGGGGATAAAGGGTTAGATTGGTACGAAACGTATATTGTGGCACGAGAGGTCTTTTTAAAAGACACCTACATGAATTCACGTGACGTTGTCCCGTGGGTTATGACGGGTCCTTGTACTATATGTTACTATAGTTCACGAGGTAAGATGGACTCCTCTCGTATACATGAATACATTTCTTATCAAACTACAAATAACCACGTTAGAATAATTATCTTATACCAGTGAACGATCATATACAACTTTACCTGTTCATTTCATATTACATACTATCTTCTCTTACTACTTTTGGGAATTACCGAGCGTTAGATCGATGACGACGTTAGTTTCTGTTTCTTTCTTTGGAATGTTCATCAGAAGGACCGGACTCTGAGGAGATAGAGCCCAACCCGAAGACATGGACCATCTTGGTGCTTAGCCAGACTACTAGCTCTTTCCAGCCTGCACTTACTTTTTGTATGCCATTGTTTAGGCATTTACTTTTATTATTGTATCTTTTATCTCAGACAGTTGTATGTAAAGTTGAATGTAAATAAAGTTGTTTCATTTTATTACTCTTGTCATTCTTGTTCATGGTTATATTGCTTAATTACGCTTAACGTATTTATTTTCATAATAAATATGTTGCGGACTTGCCACATTACCGTTTCCGTCTACTGAGAAGCAGAGCGTGACAAGTTTTGTTGGCGGCCCATACAGGTCAGTTCTGCATGAAGTCTTAAGCAATATATCACAAGAATTATAAGAATCAACAACTATACATTTCTTGCATTTCAAATTCCTTGAATTTATCTCTTCCTTATTCTCTTTCAAGTCCTTTCAATTCACAGCCATCTTATATTTGCTATATCTAAACACAATCTCACACAACTTAGATACTATACTAGTAGATACCCTTCCTGCTCTCACACTTTTTGATACTGGAGCTTTACACTGCTTCATGTCACAACGATTCGTGAGAACACACGCGATTCCCATGAAACCACTCATTTCATGCTGGAATGTCAGTTCCGGAAATGGAGTCTTGAAAGAAACTTTGGGATATGATCAATGCCCAGTCATAGTTTGCGGTCGAGAATTCTACGTAAATTTCAAATACTAGACATACCAAATTTCGATGTTGTTTTGGGAATGGATTGGCTGGGAGTATTCTATGCTACTATTGACTGCCGTCAAAAGAAGGTAGTATTTGAGATATCAGATCACCCAGTTTTCTATTTCAAAAGTGGAGATAGAACCTTGGAGCCAGGAAGCTACCGTGCTAAACCGAAAAATGCAGAAGTGTTCTCTCAACCCGCGGAAGAAGAAAAGCCTGAAGTAGTTCGAGAGTTCTAGGATGTGTTCCCTGAAGACATATCAGGTTTGCCTCCTAATCGAGCTCTTGAGTTTAGTATTGATTTACAACCTGGTGCACAACCTGTAATCAAAGCTCCATACCTGTTAAATCTGGAGGGATTGAAGGAGATCCGTATTCAGTTGGACGAACTTCTGAAGAAAGTTTAGATCCGACCCAGTACTTCAAGTTAGGGATCTTCGGTGTTACTAGTGAAGAAGAAAGAAGGTACCTACAGGATGTGTGTGGATTATCGAGCTCTGAACGAAGTGACGATTAAGAACAAGTATCCACTACTACGCATCGATGACCTTTTCGATCAGTTAAGTGAGTCTTGTGTCTTTTCAAAGCTAGATCTTCGTTCGGGTTATCATCAGGTGAAGGTCAAAGAGTCCGACATCCCGAAGACGGTGGTTAGGACCTGTTATGGCCATTATGAATATCTCGTAATGCTATTTAGAGTGACCAATGCACCTGCCATCTTTATGAACCTGATGAACCAAGTTTTCTGAGAGTACTTAGACTGGTTCGTTGTCATCTTTATCGACAACATCCTGGTGTATTCAAAGAATCGGAAGGAACACGCCAAGCACTTATGGATTGTCCTAGAGAAATTACAACATCAGCTCTACGCCAAGTACAGCAAGTGTGAGCTTTGGCTAGATCACGTCAGATTTCTCGGACATATTGTTTCAGGCGAAGGAATCTCTGTAAATCCAGCTAAGGTGTCAGCTGTCAGCGAGTGGCCGACACCAAAAACGGTGAAAGATATAAGAAGTTTCTTGGGCTTAACAGGATAATACCGACGATTCATTGAAGGATTCTCAAAGATCGCATCACCCCTGACCAAGCTCATACGTAAAGACGAAGCATTCGTGTGGTCAAAAACATGTGAAAAGGCTTTTGTAGAACTCAAGACGAGATTAACCTCTAATCCTATCCTCCTAATACCGGATCAATCTGGCGGATTCGTTGTGCATTGTGATGCGTCCGGTAAAGAATTATGATGTGTTCTATACCAGCATGGAAAAGTTGTGGCTTTTGCATCAAGACAACTAATGGTTCATGAGCGCAACTATCCAACACATGATCTGGAATTGGCAGCCGTCATCTTCGCACTCAAGATTTGGTGCCACTATCTTTTAGGAGAACGAGTGGATATATACACTGACCACAAAAGTCTTAAATATGTATTTACTCAGAAAGAACTCAACATGCGGTAGAGAAGATGGCTAGAACTCATGGCAAACTTCGACATCAACCTACGGTATCATCCAGGAAAGGTGAACGTAGTTCCGAAGCCCTTAGTCGCCAGCCATTAGCAATGAACCTCACCGCTCAGTAGAAACTAGAGCAAGAACTGCATGGATTGGAGATCGAAGTAGTTGTACCAGATAACGCTTCATCTTTGATGAACTTACAAGTCCAGTCCACTCTTGTCAATCAGATCAAGGCATCTCAAGCAAATGATGCCAAGTTACAAAAGATCCGAGAACAAATAGAAAGTGGACTACGAACTGACTTCATCATTCATGAAGATGGATCCTTGCGATATGGAAGTCGTTTATGCGTACCAATCGGACCTGTTCGAGAAGAGTTGATGAAAGAAGCTCACTACTCTCTATATTCGATACACCCCGGTGGTACAAAGATGTACAAGGATCTGTGGCAACACTACTAGTGGAATGGAATGAAGCGCGAAGCAGCTAGAAGCGTAGCAAAGTGTTCGGTGTGTCAGCAAGTGAAAGCTGAACATCACAGAACTGCTGGTCTAGTTCAGCCGTTACCAATCCCAAAATGGGAATGGCAGTGCATTACCATGAACTTTGTGACTGCCCTTCCTCGCAGCACGAAGGGTAACGATGCAATTTGTGTTATTGTGGATCGACTCACCAAGTCAGCTCACTTTATTCCATTTCGAGTTGGCCAGTCAACCGACACGTTAGCAAAGAAGTACATGTAGGAGATCATGAGATTACATGGAGTACCTGTTTGCATCGTCTCCGATCGTGATACAAGATTCCGATCATAATTTTGGCAAAGTTCACAAGCTAGCCAAGGAACGAGTCTAAATTTCAGCACAGCGTATCATCCACAAACGTATGGACAGTCCGAGTGAACAATTCAGATTCTGGAAGAAATACTAAGAGCCTGTATGTTAGACTTCGGAGGTTCGTGGGAAGATCACCTACACCTTGTGGAGTTTTCATACAACAACAGCTATCTGGCAAGCATTGGGATGGCACTATTCGCAGCACTCTACGGACCGAAATGTCGTTCCCCGCTGAGTTAGGACGACATTGGAGATCGTGAACTCCTCAGGCCAGAGATGATCATAGCAACGGTAGATGTGGTTCGCATGATCAGGGAAAGGATGCGCATAGCCCAAGACCGACAGAAACATTGGGCAGATGCAAAGTGCCGACACTTAGACTTTCAACCCGGAGAACGTGTATTCTTGAAGATTTCTCCAAATAGAGGAGTGATACGTTTTGGCAAAAGGGGTAAATTAAGTCCAAGGTATATAGGACCGTTCAACATACTGGAACGAATTGGAAAAGTGGAATACCGTTTAGCACTACCACCCTCATTGGAAAGAGTGCATAACATGTTCCACATATCCCAACTACTACGATATGTGAGCGACCCCAGCCACATACTTAATCACTCAAAGCTCACAGTACAAACCGATCTAAGTTGTAAGCAACAACCAGTTGAGATCCTGGACCGAAATGTGAAAACATTACGGAACAAGAAGGTAAATTTGGTTCGAGTGATGTGGAGAAAGGATTCGCCAGGAGAATCAACAAGGAAAAGAGAAGAGGATATGCGTACACGATACCCTTACCTTTTTGAAAATTAGTCTCTATCTAATTGTAAATTTCGAGGACGAAATTTTTATAAGGAGGGTAGAATGTAACGACTCTGAAATCACTGTACAAAATTTTCTTTTTATTGTACAGAAAAGAGTATTACAGCCTGTGTAAGAGCTAAAAGTTATTTTTGTTAAATAAAAAAAAGAAGCAAATTGTAGCTCACTAGTAAAGCCTCTACACTGCTGTGACATAGCATGTACGTTCGATTCCCATCAGACCCAATTAATTTTAGATTTTTAATTTTTAATTTTTGAAAGCCCAAGAGTTGCACGTGCAATACACGGAGAAATGAAAAGTTTCAGAAAAATCAAACATGCACAAAATGGAGTAAACACAGATATACACACATAGCACAAATCTCGAGGCAATACCTTAAGATCCGACCGCCCAAACTCACCTATTGGCTGGTGCCGACGATCAGATATGACCCATTTTGCTCCGTTCTTTGCACACTTGTCTCTTCAGCTCCCCTTAACACCCCTGCGCTGCTTGATTTTCCTGCAATCAAACAGAGATCCTTCAATCCACCATTTAACACCTTTTTAATGCATTTTAATTACCAAACCTAATTCTTCTCTATAAATATCACCCCATGCCCCAGTTTCCCTCTATTCTGAAAATTTCTAACAAAATCACCTCAAAAATTTCTAAGTGCAAGTGGAGTCAAGTGGAGTTAGCAACCAAGCTCCTTCCATAGAAGATAGAAGCCGTTTCCGGAGCTTCCATGATTCCACGAAGCCCTCTCCCTTCTTCCTTACTCTCTTATCGATATTACCAAGCCGTAACTCCTTCTCATCTCTTCTTCTTTTCATCTCAATTCATCTCCTAAACATATATCGATAAAGTGGAATTCCTTCCGATACATTTTTTTAAAAACTTACAACTCCCTTTTCCTTTATACATAATTCAAACTAATTTTACCATCCTACTTGTAACTTTAATTACAATCTTTTAGTTTCGAGTTTAACCAAAATTTTCATGTGAAACAAATATAAACGAACCTTTTCATTAAAATACCTTAAACTTTAGTATAACCTTCTTTTCGATAATTGTTAAAACAATACCTCTAAGAAAACTTTATGGGGTAACGACCTACCCCACATGCACACTTTGGTTTCATAGCACGATATATATATATATATATATATATATATATATAGTTGGTTTAAAGAATAGATTTTACATTAAAATACCACATCTTTTCAAAACCGGGTTTCTTTAAAAGCGGTATTTTGTAATCTTTGGCAAATACGTCTCTACAACTCTCGTTAGGGGACCTGATAAAGGATGGTGTAGATTATCATACATCCTTGGGATAGTAGAGCGAGATGCAGAACTCCTCACGGAGTATTCAATCTCAAAAGGAAATAAAATATGGTTTTTAAGAAACGCGGCTTTTCTAAATAAAACTAAATTTTTGAAAATTATATAAAAATTATAAATCCGTATTTTCAATATATTATGAAACTATATTTTCTAAAATGAAAGATTAAAATGTAAATAAAATACCATCAAATTACCAAAAAGGGCTAGTTTTCAATAAAATACCATAAACTTTTAAAAGCTAGCTATTTATCATTAAAATACCCCAATAATTAAAATGCATGCTCATGAAAACCCTAAAGCTTGAAACTCGCCCTCGAGCTTTATTTTTAAAACAATATTAATATATATTTTTTATAAAACCCCCTCGAGATATACAAACAATATTTAAGGACTTTAGATTAATATAGGTTTAAGCGGGATCAATTCTCTTGAGTCCTAGAGAGTCGGAGAAAGTGAGTGCTTGCCTATTCAGGTTAGAAAACTTAACAGAGTTATCGATGGCAATTTTCTTGAAAAAAGTTACAAATCCTGCCGTCCATGTGCAACAGTTGCCGATTACTCCCGAATCTAAGAAAGTCAAGAGTTAAATCCGTTCACAAGTGTCTGACTCAATCTGTGTCCAAACTCTAACCAGAATCCAAAATCAAACATGAACTTGAATACTTGATCATGAACTAGAATACTCGAATTCAAACATCAAACTCAAACTTGTATACTTGACTTGACTTAACCGAACCATGGTTATAACGTGACATGAACTCGACATGACTACCTGAACACATGATTACATCCTGAACATGAACCTGAACATTTTATATCCATGAATTCGGTCAAGACCTGTAATCATAATCTATACAATAC
The DNA here is from genome assembly GCA_030015575.1 of Agapanthus africanus. Classification (NCBI taxonomy): domain Eukaryota; kingdom Viridiplantae; phylum Streptophyta; class Magnoliopsida; order Asparagales; family Amaryllidaceae; genus Agapanthus; species Agapanthus africanus. The sequence goes on from CM057347.1 coordinate 462,742,417, forward strand.
AATATGTGGGGATAATGGAGTATATTAGTACGGAACGTATATCGTGGCACGAGAGGTCACTTTAAAAGACACCTATATGAATTCACGTGCCGTTGTCCCGTGGGTTATGACGGGGCCTTGTACTACATATTATCAAAGTCCACGGGGTAAGATAGACTCTTCTCGTATACATGAATACCTTCCTTATCAAACTACAAATAACTGCGTTAGAATAACTATCTTATACCAGTGAACGATCATATACAACTTTATCTATTTATTTCACATTACATACTATCTTCTCTTACTTCTTTTGGGACTTTCCGAGCGCTGGTTCGCTGACGACATTCCTTTCTGTTTCTTATTTTGGAATGTTCGTCAGGAGGACCGGACTCTGAGGAGATAAAACCCGACCCGGAGGACTTGGACCAGCTTACTTCTCAGCCAGACTACTAGCTCTTTCCAGCCTACACTTACTTTTTGTATGCCATTGTTTAGGCATTTGCTTTTATTATTGTATCTTTTATCTCAGACAGTTGTATATAAAGTTGAATGTAAATAAAATTGTTGTTTTGTTTTATTACTCTTGTCATTCTTTTTCAAGATTATATTGCTTAATTACGCTTAACGTAATTATTTTCATAATAAATACGTTGCGGGCTTGCCACGTCACCGTTTCCGTCTACTGGGAAGCAGGGCGTGACATTATGAGTATGTCATCCATATATCACATGACAGTACTCCTTACATCCTTCTTACTAGTTTCATCTTTTATTTTGATGAAGTCATAACATTTGACTGTCACATCAAAACAGATGATTCAACTGCGCAATGCATGCTTTAGTCTATAAATAGACATAAGTAACTTGCAAACCTTCCGCTACTCCCACTGACTACAATAACTCTCTGGCAAAGTCATATACACGTACACTTTTAAATTCACATTTAGAAAGATATTATAGTCATCCACCCGCCAAATCTCATAGTCATGAATAGCAGCGGTGGCAAGTTATATCTGTATGGACTTCAGCACAGATATTGAAGTAAAAGTTTCATTACAATCCACGCCGGGTATTTGATGAAAACCTTTTACCATAAGTTTAGCTTTATTAGGTTACTACCTTTCCATCTATACTGATCTCGAAAGATTTTCTTGCTCCTGATGGGTTTTACCTCTTCAGGAGCAACCGGCAAAATCCATAATTTGCTGGAGTGCGTAGAGTCCAACTTAGATATAATGCATCCAGCCATCAGTTAGAAGTCACCACTTCCTATAGCCTATTGATATCTAGTAGGGTCATCATCACCATGATCCTAACCTCTATGTCATCATTGTTGGGGTCAAAATTTGCACCCCAGTTGACCGGGTCAAAGTCAAGGTCAACCCCAAGCAAGTGGGCCCATGCCCAAGTCGAGTCCGCGGCCAGCTTCCCCATGCCAACATAAAAATCATGTAATAAATAATTTTAATATAATTTTTTATGCATGAATTGGCATAAAGCCAAATTTTTGTAAAGCCCATGGCTTATGTGCAAAAATAAATAGCACATGAAACATAAGATGGGCAAAATGCCATTTTGTAAAGCCCAATGGGCTATGTGTAATTTTGTAAGCCTATATAAGGCAACATGATAATGAATAAAGGAAACACTTTTCATTCTCTAAAAAACCTAGGGTTTTTGTACCTCCTTCTCCTTTCTCAAGGTTCTAAACCTTTTTCTTTCTTTTGAATTAAATCAAGAGTTTTACTCTTCCTTTTCCAAAACTAAATAGTGTTTCACCACAAAACCCACAAAGGGGAGCTCAGATCTTCCATCGGATCTTAAAAATGAGAGATTTTAAAATCTAACCCCTCTTGTTCTCCAAGAGCCGACCAACAGAAGAGGAGGAAGGAGACACATCTCTAAATATCCCATTTGGGAAGGATCCAAGGCTTAAGAAAGAAGAACCTCTGAAGATTTTTAGGGAGTTCAACTCCAAGACCCAAATCCTCAAAGGAGTTTAACTCCTAATCCAGACCTTTTGGAGTTTAACTCCACTAAAAATCCTCTTTTGGAGTTTAACTCCTATTTTCGGGGGTAAAAACCCCTTCTTCTCGCTAGCGCCAAGCGCTCACGTGTCGGGCACGTGAGGCGCTAGTGCCCAAAGCGCTAGCACCAGCGCCCGAGAGCCCACGTACCAGGCACGTGAGGCGCTAGCGCCCAAAGCGCTAGCACCAGCGCCCGAGTGCCCATGTGCCGGGCACGTGAGACGCTCATGCCCAAAGCGCCAGCGCCAGCGCCTGAGTGCTCATGTGCCGGGCACATGGGGCGCTAGCGCCCAAAGTGCCTAGCGCAAGCACCCGTGTGCTAGGCACGTGAGGCACCGGCACCCACGCGTCCTTTGGACGCCATTTTCCCCCCCATTTTGTATACACTCCACACTGAACACCATCCCCCGTTAGAAAAATTTTTTTAACGGGACGCTGCCCCGTACCCCGTAAGGAGGCTGCTAGCCCCCTTGACCCCCGTAAAAACTCTATGGAGCCCCCGATATATCCAATTCCCCTCCAAAACACAACACTGCACATTGAGTTCGCATGACCTGCTTGACCCGTCAATCGGAGGTTCTCTCGCTCCAAAGGCGATGGGTAATTAACGACAGCTTAGTCCGCGGCTAACGGAGATTCGGATCCCCACAATCAATAAACCCCTGCCTACCCTAGGCCAGGGGAATCTATAATGCGCCTGACAAGCGCGCTCGTATCCCCATCTCAATGGGGTGACGAAAAACACCCTACAGATTCTGGCACGCCCGGTTGGACTGATCTCTCCTCCCATATTTCGGGTTAAATATCCATGCGAACTCAATCAACATATACATTGATTTCCTATACTGAAATCATGCTTCTATTTGCAGGTTAACGACTTTCGACTGCAATCCTCGGACGCAAAAAAATGTATCCAAGGACAATCTCAGCTCTCAGCACAACTCCCATCTCCTACACGATGAAGATGGACGCCGGGACGGTCCTCCCGGCCAGTCTCAGGCAACAGTGGGAAGAGTCGCCACTACCATTTGGCTCTATTCTGTTCATGCCATCTAGCACCGTCCCAGCTTCTCAAGCTCCAGTGACAGACAAACCGGCCTCGAAAGGCAAGAGGCCAAATGTGGTGATCTCGAGGGCACCACTACCCAAGCACAAATCCGTTTCTGAATGACTCTCCATTGCTCCAGCTGGGGGCAAGGCCATCAACACCAACAAAGTAACGAGGCGTCTCGGGCAAGCTCCAACGGTGTCCCTGACAACTGCTCAATTGGGTATCTTCTCTAAGCTCCCCGTTAATCGGCTCACGATGGTTTCCTGGATGACGGATGCCTGCCAAGCCCTCAAAATCGAGAAGCTAAGACAGAAAAGGCTCAGACATAGAGCCAACAAAAGGGCTAGGACTCATGCTAGGCTGAACTTCATGAGGATCCAAGAACAGGGTCACCCCGCCAAAGATAAAGAGACGGCTGGATATGTGTTCCACACTGTCTACATGGTGGGCATGCCCAGCAAGAGCAAGGATGGGGCCACCACATCTCAGATCCAATCTGGTATAAATATGGCTGCCACTTTCCAAGACCGGTCTCTTCCGGAAGGTAATGAAAATCCTCCCAATGAAGCTGATATGCAGAGAGATCCCTCGGTTCATGAGGAGTGAGGCTCGGAAAAAGAAGACGAGCCAATATTCCATCCCAAGAACGCAGAGCAGCAACTTCTCCAAGTGTTCCGAAAACAACTCAGAAGCAAAGACAAAGAGATGGCCAAGCTCTACTCAAAAATTGACGACCAGACGAATGTCGTAATGCAGCTCACGGCCCAAGCTGCCTCTCAGCCGCCCAATCAAGCGCAGGGCTCTGCCCATGAACTGAGAAATGGTGTCCCGAGGTAGCCAATGCATATTCCCTCAAATCCAAAGGTGGACGAACCGCATGAAAGTCAGTCGCATCCTATCTCGGGAAATGTCTTGGCTACCGATGACAGTAGCCCGGTAACTCAAGATCAAACATGGATTTGGTTGCCAACAAGGTCAAAACATTGGTAGCCGAAGCTGAAGCGCAAAAAGATGTTAGCAGTAGCGGGAGACCATATCCTGCTCAGTATGATCTGGTAGAATTTCCTAACGGCTATGTTATCCCTAAATTCGAATGATTCGATAGGACAGGAAATGCGAATCAGCACGTTGCCCATTTTAAAGCCTCATGCGGGAATACTTGGGGCAATGATGCGCTTCTCCTCCTACAATTCATTAATAGCTTAACCGATGTCACTTTCGATTGGTACGCGAGCATACCGGATGGCTCCGTTACTACTTTCATCCAAATGGAATTTCTGTTCCGACAAAGGTTCATGAGTGTCAGTGATAAGATTACCATTGCTGACCTCATAAGGACCAAGCCAAAGAACAATGAAAGCAGCATGGATTTTATAACCCGACGGTGCAATCTCTCCGTCAAATGTGAACCGCCGATAGAGCAGGACCAATCTGTCAGTCTCCTTGTTAGAAATCTTAACAATTGGATAGCCCCATTTCTATGCACCGCGGGTCTCAAAACATTCCAAGAGCTGACCAGGAAAGTTCAGATGCTGGAGCGATCAAAGCAGGAGTCCTCCTCAGATTCCCAAAATAACAATAGGTCCTGGAAAAACCGAAAGGACGAAAATCGCAAAGGCGGAAATTCCGATGATTCTGAATCTTTCAACACCTCGGCTAACCGAAATAAGCAACGGATGAGCAGGCCTAATGCCAACCGGCCTCGGAAGCCAGTGTTCGGAGAGGGAGGAGAAGCTCCACTGAAAAAGAAGCTGGATATGGTCTATTCCTTCAGAAGGGACAGAGTCCGTAAAATATTCAAAGATGCTCTAAGAAACGGTCTACAATTGCCAGAATCAAAAAGACAGCAGGAAGCGAATATGACCGACGACCCCAAATACTGCCGCTATTACAGAGTGATAGGTCATGCCATTGAGAACTGCTTCGTCTTCAAAGATTGGGTCGAAAAGCAATACAAGACAGGAGAGATAGAACTGTCTAAAGGAGTGTTAACAAACAGTCAAGCTGCGACCGCCAACTTCATACAAAACAACTGACCACCATGTCATTAAACTAGGAATAGTAGACCTTTAAGTCATTAAACTGGGAATGTAAAAAATGTGTATATAAAATAATTTTAAAAAATGAGTAAATAAAAAGAAAAAAATAGCCGAAATGATGGGGCAACTCACAATAAAAATCAGCGAGTAAAATAAAGATGAAAAATAAAGCCGAAATGATAGGGCAACCACGAATAAATAGCCGAAATGATAGGTCAATCGCGACCTTCGCGATAAGAAAAGCTGAAATGATAGAGCAGTCGCGGTAAAACAAAAAAATAATAAAAATAAAAATAAATAAATACTAAAACAAAAAACAAAAAAAACGGCAAATGATGAGTCGCTCCTGGTACCACATTCCAGTGCAGCGATGCAGACGCCAACCAAAATCCAATTTTCCAAAATTCCCCTAGCCCTACAGTTAGTCCCCAAACTGGTTACCGTATACAATCCACAGGCTCAAATAATTCTCATCATATCCATGCCCCACTACAACTACCCGTCCAGCAGCCGGCTCCGCCCTTGGAATTATGCTCCATTTAGGAAGACCCACTCATGTGTCCTCACGACGCGTGAGGAGAACAAACCATGCGAGATCCTTACAACTCGTAAGAAAACACCTTCGTGAGATCCTTACGACTCACAAAGGAAAAACACACTTAGAGGTCCTCACGACTCCTAAGGAGAAAATGCACCTACGGGATCCTTACGAATCGTAAGGAGAAAATGCTTTTATGGGACCCTACGGTCCATGAAATTGAAAAGCCTTAGGTGATAGTGATCTAAACTTGTCTCCTAAGCCATCGCTTCCCAACAGGGAAAGGCAAATGATGAGTTGCTCCTGGAATTATTCCAGTGTAGCAATGTAGATGCTGATCTAAAATCCCATACCCCAACGGCGGATGATGAGTCACTCCTGGTACCATATTCCAGTGCAGCGATGCAGACGCTGACAAAGTCCCGAAATTCTTCCGGCCCTACGGTCTGGATCATACATCCTGCAAAATCGTATACAATCCACGGGCGTAAAACGATCCCAATCTCTCCTAAGTCCTACCGGCGAGACCACATTCAAAGTCCCACCAGCGATGAAGATTCTCAAAAAAAAAGGTATGTCTACAAGCAAAATGGACACAGATGAAAACCCGAAAGGGCTCCGTGAGTAAAAACAGCAGGATTGCTGGAGAGTTTGTGAAAACCCGAAAGGGCGCAAACTCGTGAAAAAGAGATGAAATGCACTCGCAAAGTCCTCTCGACTTTGTGAGGAGAAAATTCCCGCGTGAGATCCTTACGACTCACAAAGGAAAAACACACTTAGGAGTCCCCACGACTCCTAAGGAGAAAATACACCTACGAGATCCTTTCGACTCGTAGGGAGAAAATGCTTTTATGGGACCCTTACGGCTCATAAAATTGAAAAGTCTTAGGTGATAGGGATCTAAACTTGTCTCCTAAGCCATCGCTCCCCAACGGGCAATGGCAAATGATGAGTTGCTCCTGGCATTATTCCAGTGCAGCAATACAGATGCCATACAAAAACCAAATCCCAAATTCTCCCGGGGCAAATGATGAGTTGCTCCTGGCATTATTCCAGTGCAGCAATGCAGATGCCAAACAAAAACCAATCCCCAAATCCTCTCATGGCAAATGATGATTCGCTTCTGGTACCATATTCCAGTGTAGCGATGCTGATGTCAACCTAAATCAAATCAAACCAACAACCTCCGCGGCGGAATCATGCTTCGTCTCGGAGTATCCACCTTCCCTGTCGGAATTATGCTTCGCCTGAGAATCATCCTCTACATAAAAACCAGACACTCTGTGCCGGGGACAAGTCAACCAGCAATCTCCTCGTCGGAATTATGCGCCGTCCTGGAATCAAGTCAACAAGCGACCTCCTCGTCGGAATTATGCTCCGTTATGGAATTAAGTCAACAAGCGACCTCCTCGTAGGAATTATGCTCCGCCCTGGAATCAAGTCAACAAACAACCTCCCTATCGGAATTATATTTCAACTCGGAATCAAATCAACCATTGACCTCCCTGTCGGAATTATGCTCCGTCTCAGAATCAAGTCAGTCAACAAGCTCTACGTCGGAATCATGCTTCGTCTCAGAATGTACCTCGTGTCGAAATCATGCTTCGCCTCGGTGTACCTGCCTTCCCCGTTAGAATTATGTTTCGGCTCGGAATCAACCATTGACCTCCTTGTCGGAATTATGCTCCGCCTCGGAATCAAGTCAGCCAGCAAGCTCTGCGTTGGAATCATGCTTCGTGTCAGAATGTACCCCGTGTCGAAATCATACTTTGCCTCGGTGTATCTGCCTTCCCTGTCAGAATTATGTTTCTCCTGGGAACCAACCTCAGCATCGAAATTATACTTCGGTCAGAATGTCTGCCGCTTGTCGGATTTATGCTCCGACCTTTTGGAATCATGCTCCGCTCATCGGAATTATGCTCCGATACCTGGAATCACGCTCTGCTCTTCGGAATGATGCTCCGATCCTCGGAATTATGCTCATCGGAATCATACTCCGATCCCTAGAATCATGCCTCTACTCTTCGGAATTATGCTCCGATCCTCGGAATTATGCTCCGATCCTCGGAATTATGCTCTGACTCTTCGGAATGATGCTCCGACCCTGCAATTATGCTCCGCAAATCGGAATGATGCTCCGATCCCCGGGAATCATGCTCCCCGAGGGAAGCTCCCCCCCCCCCCGGAATGATGTTCCACCTCGAAATCCAGCTTCAAGATCCATCAATTTCATGCACACAACTCATATGCGCGGTGTGCATTTATTGATAGGGGGCACTTTGTTGGGGTCAAAATTTGCATCCCAGTTGACCGGGTCAAAGTCAAGGTCAACCCCAAGCAAGTGGGCCGTCGCCCAAGTCAAGCCCGCGGCCAGCCTCCCCATGCCAACATAAAAATCATGTAATAAATAATTTTAATGTAATTTTTTATGCATGAATGGACATAAAGCCAAATTTTGTAAAGCCCATGGCTTATGTGCAAAAATAAATAGCACATGAGATATGGGATCGGCAAAATGCCATTTTCTAAAGCCCAAGGGGCTATGTGTAATTTTGTAAGCCTATATAAGACAACATGATGATGAATAAAGGAGTCACTTTTAATTCTCTAAAAACTCTAGGGTTTTTGTGCCTCCTTATCCTTCCTCAAGGTTCTAAACCTTCTTCTTTCTTTTGAATTAAACCAAGAATTTTACTCTTCCTTTTCCAAAACTAAATAGTTTTTCACTACAAAACCCACAAAGGGGAGCTCGGATCTTCCATCAGATCTTAAAAATGAGAGATTTTTAAAATCTCACCCCTCTTGTTCTCCAAGAGCCGGCCAACAGAAGAGGAGGAAGGAGACCCATCTCTAAAGATCCTATTTGGGATGGATCCAAGGCTTAAGAGAGAAGAACCTCTGAAAATTTTTAGGGAGTTCAACTCCAAGACCCAAATCCTCAAAGGAGTTTAACTCCTAATCCAGACCTTTTGGAGATTAACTCCACTCAAAATCCTCTTTTGGAGTTTAACTCCTATTTTCGGGGGTAAAAACCCCTTCTTTTCGATAGCGCCCAAGCGCTCACGTGCCGAGCACGTGAGACGCTAGCGCCCAAAGCGCTAGCACCAGTGCCCGAGCGCCCACGTGCCGGGCACGCAGGGAGCTAGCACCCAAAGCGCTAGCGCCAGCACATGAGCGCCCACGTGCCGGGCACGTGGGGCGCCAGCGCCCAAAGCACTAGCGCCAGCACCCGCGTGCCCGGCACGTGAAGTGCCGGCACTCGTGCGTACTTTGGACGCCATTTCCCCCCCCCCCAATTTTGTTTACACTCCACACTGAACACCATCCTCCGTTAGAAAAAAATTTCTAACGGGGCGCTGCCTCGCACCCCGCAAGGGGGCTGCTAGCCCCCTTGACCCCCGTAAAAACTCTGCGGGCCCCCCGATATATCCAATTCCCCTCCAAAACACAACACTGCACATTAAGTTCGCATGACCTATTTGACCCGTCAATCGGAGGTTTTTTCGCTCCAAAGGCGAGGGGTAACTAACGGCAGCTTAGTCCGCGGCTGGCGGAGATTCGAATCCCCACAATCAATAAACCCCCGCCTACCTTAGGCTGGAGGAATCTGTAATGCGCCTGAAAAGCACACGCGTATCCCCATCTCAATGGGGTGACGAAAAACACCCTACAATAATCTATGAGAAAATAGAAGTATCTCTAGGGTTGCTGAGGTCACCTACTAAAATTAGCGGAGTGGCTAAGTTCTTTCGGGTCCAATTGAATTCTTAGGTTCTACTAAATTTTCAGTAATCATTTGTGGTTCTAGAATCACTTCCAGTTCTATCATACTTCCACTAATTTCTTTTGCAAAACGATTCCTTTTATAAAAAGGTGGCGAGCCAAGAACAATACTGTAGAATGTTTTTCATCACCCTATTGAGATAGGAATGCACGCACTTTTCAGGCGTATACAGATTCCCCTTGCCTGAGGTAGGCTGGGGTTTATTAATTGTGGGGATCCATCTCAAATCTCCGGCAGCCGCGGACTAAACTGCCGTTAATTACCCTTCGCTCTTAGGAGCGAGAAAACCTCCGATTAACAGGTCAAATAGATCATGCGAACTTAATGTGCAGTATGCGCGTGTTGTGTTTTGAAGGTGTTTTGGATATATCGAGTGCCTCGCAGAGTTTATGGGGGTCCCACTAGAAATTTTTTCTAACGAGAGAAATGTTTTGAGTATGGAACGTGTGTGTTTTTGAAAACAACAACGACTGGGCGTGTTCATTTCATTTTTTCAATTTATTCTATTTGTGACAAAAAGGATTTATTTATTCAAAAGAAACATTTTTTATTTTCATTTTTTTTTAATTTATTTTTAGGGGAAAAATATAGGAAAAAGGGGGTGAAGAGTGTCCTAAGGACGCGTGAAACGGCACGTGGCCGCTAGTGCCAGTGGGGCACGTGACTGCTGAGCGCCAGCGAACCACGTGCATGCCACACGACCGCTGGGCGCAGCGAGCCACGCGCGCGGCACGTGGCCGTTGGGCACTAGCGGGTCACGCGCGCAGCACGCGGCCGTTGGGCACTAGCGGGTCACGTGAGCAGCACGTGCCCACTGGAAACACCAGCGAAAAAAATGGGCTTAGCCCCTAGGCTTGGAGCTGAACTCCCGAGCGATTTTGGAGTTACACTCCTAGAAAAAAAGGATTTTACTTAGAGTTAAAACTCCCAAAAAGGATTTTTATTTTGAATTCGATGGAGTTAAGCTCCTAAAACATTTATTTTGGATTTAGAGGAGTCAAACTCACAAAGAATTTTGAGAAAGAGCTCTCTTGAAACTTCAAGATCTGAATCTTGGATCTTGGATGATGAAAGGGGACCCATCTTTCCTCTTTTGAGCCTTGAATCCTCCCAAAAATGAAACTTTTGGAGATGGGTCTCCTTCTTCCTCCTCTCTTTTTCTTGGATCTTGGAAAAAAAAGTGGTGAGATTTAAAATCTCCCCTTTTAGAGATTTGATGGGAGATTTGAACTCCCCTTCAAGGGTTTTATGGTGAAAAACTATTTCTTTTTGAGAAAAGAAGAGTTAAGCTCTTGATTTAATTCAAAAAGAGAAAGAAGAAAGTTTAATAAAATCTTCTTGTTATCCATTCATCTTGATATCTTATATAGGCTTTACATTTTACATATAGCCCCTTGGGCTTTATAAAATGGCATATGTTCCTTTCCCATACCATGTGCTTTCTTTTTTTTGCACATAGGCCATGGGATTTTGCAAATTTGGCTTTCTTGCCTATTTTTATTATATTTATTAATGAAAATTACATTTAGCATGGGGGGCCAGCCTCTTCGTGCTTGGGCTTGACTTGGGCATGAGCCCACTTGACTTGGATTCGGGTTTGGGCCCGAGCCCACTTTTTGGGCCTTGATTTTGACTTGTTGATTTGTTGACTTTGACTGTGGGGTGTAATTTTTGACTCTAACAAAGTGCCCTCAATCAGTGAATTCACACTGCATATATGGGCCGTGTGCATGAAATTGATGGATCTTCTTTTGTGAAGAGTTTGATTTTCAGGGTACTTGACTTGGTTCCTTTTTAAAACATGAAGGTCGATGCCCTTTTTTTGCGACACAAAGGTCGATACTTGATTTAGCTCCTTTTTGCGGCAAGACGGTAGATGGTTGACTTTGCTCCGTTTTGCGACATGGCTGTCGATACTTGGATTTGCTCCGTTTTACGACATGGCGGTCGATCTTGGTTTTGCTCCATTTTGCGACATGGCGATCGATCTTGGTTTTGCTCCGTTTTGCGACATGACGGTTGATCTTGGCTTTACCTGCTATCGGAAGATTTGGGAATTTTAGCTTTAGTTTGGCATCAACATCGCTATACTGGAATAGCACCAGAAGAGACTCATAATTTGCCGTTGGGGAATTTAGGATTTTGATTTTGATTTGGCATCAGTATCGTTACACTGGAATAGCGCCGGGAGCGACTCATCATTTTCCCTTGGAAAACTTGGGATTTGGGTTTTCGGTCGGCATTAGCATCGTTAACACTGAAGCTTAGTGCCAGGAACGACTCATCATTTGTCGTTTCCCATAGAGAGTGATGGATTAGGAGACAGGTTTATCCCTTTCACTTAAGGCTTTTCAATTTCATGAGTCATAAAGGTCTCATAAATGCATTTTCTCCCTACAAGTCAATAGGATTTCGTAGGTGTAGATTCTCCTTAGGAATCATGGAGATTCCTAAGAGTGTTGCCCCTTTGTGAGTTGTAAGGATCTCACGTGGGGGTATTCTCCTCATAAGGTCGAGAGGAATTTGCGAGTGTATTTTCATCTCTTTCCACGAGTTTGGACCTTTTTTCTTCTTCTTCTTCACAAACTCGCCGACATTCCTGTTGTTCTTACTCAGGGAGCCCTTTCGGGTTTGCATCCGTACCCGTTTTGCTTGTGGACATACCCTTTTTTAAGCTTCGTTGGTGGAGCTTCATCACCAGTGGAAATCAGATGTAGCCTCGTTGGTAGGACTTGAGAGAGATAAGCGTCGTTTATGCCCATGGATTGTATACGGTTTTACGGGATGTATGATCTAGATCGTAGGGACGGTGCGCTCAATTCATCTGCGGCTTGGAACATTCACGAGTAGTATTTCTTAAGATATCGGTCGCTGATAGGTGGCATGGGCTTTTCTCCCTCGACACTTATTAATTGGTAGAATTCTCCATCAAACACTTTCTCGATGATGTATGGCCCTTCCCAGTTTGGCTCGAACTTTCCCTTGGTATGACAATTGTGGATGGTCGGTCTTTTGAGGACCGACACCAATTCGCCTTTCTTGAAAGCATGGAGACAAGTCAACTTGTCATAGGCTCATGACATTTGGGCTCAATAAAGCTCCAGATTTTGCTATACCGCGAGTCTCTTTTCTTCGAGGGAGTCGAGTTCTTCGAGCCGAAGGAGAGTGTTTTCCTCCTCTGTCAAACCGTACTGGACGGTCATCCTGAGGCTTGGAACTTCGACTTTGAGGGGAATGATTGCTTCCACTCCAAAGAGTAATGAGTATGAAGTGGATTAAGTTGGAGTGCAGTGCATGGTATGATATGCCCACAACGTCTCGTGGAGCTTGAGATTCCAGTCTCTCTTGTTGGCTGAAGTATTTTTCCTCAGGAGCTTGCATAAGGTTTTGTTGAAAGCCTCGGCTAGCCCATTGGCTCTTGGATTATAGATGGAGAAATATCTTTGATTTTTCTTATATTGAGTAGCGAACCTTGAGACTTTGAAGCTTTTGAAAGAAGGCCAATTGTCAGATATGATTCTTCTTGGCGTACCGAAGTTGTATAGAACATTATGCCTGAAGAATGTCAGAATATTTTCTGTCTTGACTTCTTTTAGAGGGACAACTTCAGCCCATCTGAAGAAGTATTCAGTTGTGGCCAATATGAATTGGTGACTTTTGGATGATGGAGGATCAATTAGGCCGACTATGTCGGTGCCCCAAATTTCGAAGGGCCATAACGCCATGGTAGGATGTTGCGGATTGGGATGCTTATGAATGAAGTCACCGTGAATTTGGCAGAGATGACATTTTTTCATACTCTTTGCAATCCCTTATCATGGTAGGCCAGTAATATCCAAACCGTTTGATTTGAAACCGCATTTTGGGGTCGGATTGGTGAGCTCCGCAGACGCCAGCATGAACTTCTTTCATGACCTTTTGGGTTTCGGCCGAGGACACACACCTGAGCCAAAGCTGGTCGTATAATCTGTGGTATATCATGTCGTTTATGAACGCATATCAAAGAGCTCTCTTCTTCAACTGAACCTTCGCGGATTTTTCTTCAGGAAGCTCGTCATATCGAAGATACTCTACGAAGGGTTTTCTCCAATCAGGCTCATCTCTGATGACCAGAGCTTCTTCAGTAGGACCGTTCTCTTGTTTTACGATTTTTTTCTTCTCGTAAAGGGATGGGAGGCAGGATTTTCTGGCTCCTGACTGTGATCAGAATTTCATCCATGTCAGGATCAGCCAGTTCCTTGGCTAGGCGAGCGAGTACGTCTGCTTTTCCGTTCAACGCCCTAGGAACTCTCATCGGTTCAATGTGGGTGAAACGCTTCATGAGCTCCACCACCTGGTCTCTGTATCAAGATAACTTGGGCTTATTTATCTTGTAGTCTCTACTTACTTGATTTACAACAAGCTGGGAATCACCGTAGACCCATAGCCGAAGGATCTCCATTTTTATGGGGAGCTCCATGCCAGCTATCAGAGCTTCATACTCGGCTTCGTTGTTTGTGCAAGGCTTGGTAAGAGCGAAAGAACGTCATAGGGTTCCTCTCGATGGCATGATGAACACCAATTCTACCCCTGCTTTTATCTGCAGGATGCTTGATCTGCTGGAGGTTCTTATTGATAAGGCTCCATCGAATTAGAGCTCCCAACATAGCTCGCTGCCTTCGAGGCGCAGCACTTGTTCTTCGGGTAACTCGCAATTTAGCGGTGACCCTTCAGGTATGGGATGAGCAGCGAAGAAGTCGACGAGGGCTTGCCCTTTTTCCACTTTCTGAGAAATATAGTGTATGTCGAACTCAAGCAGTATGACAGCCCATCTTGCCATTCTGCCAACATAGCTTGCTTTGGTCATTAATTGTTTGAGCGGGTCGACCTTGGAGATCAGCATAACCCGATGAGTGAGCAGATAGTGCTTCCACTTCTTCAAGGTGAATATCGAGGCCAGGAATTGCTTTTCGATAGGGGAATAGTTATGTTCCTCCCTGACTACTGTTCGACTAAGATAGTAGAGGGCATTTTCTTTTCCATCCTCATTGTTCTGGGAAAGGAACGTGCCGAGTGATTCATCTAGTGCGGCAGCATAGAGAATTAACGGTTTATTTAGGATGGGAGCAGCAAGTACTGGAGGGTGAAACATATACTATTTGATACTTTCGAACGCTTCTTGATACTCGGCGTCCCAGACAAAAGGGGCCCCTTTCTTCATGAGCTTTGAGAAAGGCCTACATCTCCCCGATAGATTCGAGATGAATCTTCATATGTAAGCGATCTCGCCTTGAAAAGATCTTAGCTGCGTCGGATTCTTTGGAGAGGGCATCTCCATGATGGCCTTTATCTTTGATGGGTCAACTTTGATCCCCGATGCCGGACTATGAAGCCCAAGAATTTTCCCAATGACACGCCAAAAGCGCACTTCAAAGAATTCATCTTTAGATCATATTCGCTCAGTCTAGTGAAAATGGTCCTGAGGTCTTGGATGTGATCGGCCTTGGCTTTAGTTTTGAAGACCAAATCATAAACATAAGACTTTATGGATTAATTCATCAAAGATCTTGGTCAGTGCCCTTTGATATGTTACACCTGCATTTTTCAATCCAAACGGCATTACCTTGTAATACTATATGCTAATCGGGGTTCGAAATGCTGTATGCTTCTCATCCTCGGGCGACATTTTTATCTGATTGTACCCAAACGAATCATCTATGAAGATGAATAGCTCATAATTTAAGGTGTCGTCGACCATCATTTCCATGACCGGAAGCGGGAAATCGTCTTTAGGGCATGCCTTGTTAAGATCTCTGAAATCGATGCAGACTCATATATGTCCATTCTTCTTTTTCACTGGAACGATGCA
Source organism: Agapanthus africanus (assembly GCA_030015575.1). Lineage (NCBI taxonomy): Eukaryota > Viridiplantae > Streptophyta > Magnoliopsida > Asparagales > Amaryllidaceae > Agapanthus > Agapanthus africanus. The sequence continues at coordinate 462,757,685 of CM057347.1, forward strand.
TGCGATCCAGTTCGCATATTTCTCTTCTCTGATGAAGTCGGTATCAATGAGTTTCTTGGTTTCCTTGATGACCTTTTCTTCTAACTCCCTTCTCATTCTTCGAGGAGCTTGTTTAACTGGCTTAGCATAAGGAAAAATAGCCAGCTTGCATGGCCACTTGGGGAAAGAGGCCAAGCAATTCTTTGTACGTCCACGCGAAACAGTCGACGAACTCGCGTAGTAGGGCGATTATCTGCTCTTTTATCTCCTCTGATAAGAGTGAGCTGATGTAGGTTGGCCTTGGATTATCGAGCATCCCTAAATCAGTCTCGGTTAGCTCGTCGAATGTTGCTTGTCCGCCATCTTCGAGATCTTGAGGGGCTTCTTCTTGCTCGGCTAACTCATCGTCATCATTCGACTCTCCACTAGCTTCGCCAACATAGATCATGTAGCATGATTTGGTATTGGGTTGCATAAAACCTAGGCCCCGTCTATTTGGGACTCGTCCATCGATGAGCGATCGGACCTGAGGTGGATGCCATAGCCTCTCATAAAACTTTGCTTCGGAGTCCGTTTGGTATAACCGACACTCGCACCTTTTAAAATATTCCCACATCTCGAGCGCATAATATCTGGGGTTTAAGACGACTCTTATGCCTCTCTCATAGGGAAGGCACGTTGCGAACAAATCGTCCGAGTTTACGACAGGGTTCGATCCATAAAACAGGATGCCATTCTGTCCGCTGTTTCTTCTGGGGATGTAAAAGGTTGTCAGCTGGTCCACAGTAGAGACCGACAACATGTCAAGCTCTTTGCACATCTGTTCTGGAACCCTTGTGATGGCTAGAGACCCTTCTATGACTTCGAAGATTTCTCTTAGCTTTGTCTTTTGCATGAGAACTCGATCTGCACAACTATTGCAAGATAAGTCCTTCTCTGGCTCTTCGGTATCGCTGCCAAGATGAGAGCGAACTGCCGGATGGGCCTACAATATCAGACTCGTCCGTATCGCTACCGAAATGAAGTTGAGTTTTACGGAAGGATGGACTTCCAGCGTCGGACTCAATCAGTGTCACTGCTGAAACGCGGGTGCACTTGGGGATTTTTACTTTTGAAGGTGACGACTAGCTCAGATTGGCTTTCGAGACTCTGGGCCTTCTTGTTTTTAGTTGACCGCGGCTCAAATTTGCTTTTGAGACTCTGGAACCTCTTGTCTCTAGTCGACTGCGGCTCATATTTTCCTTTGAGTCTTTGGGCCCTCTTGTCTTTAGTCGACCGTAGCTCAGCATTTTAGGGTTTCATAAAGTACGGAGAATCTTCATATCGGACTTCATGTACACCAAACGGCTGTATGTCTCCGTCAATGCATCTTTCTTCACCATATTTTGTATACTTCATGCATTGATGGAGTGTTAACATAACAATGTCGTAATCATGAAGCCACGGTTGTCCAGGAGAATGTTATAGGACGTGTCGGCGTCGATCATGTATATCTTAGCTTCGGTTTGCAGGTCCTCAAACTTGATTGGCAATGCTATGGATCCCAGAACTTGCTGATAGTTTTGATTGAAGCCCTAGATGATAATCCTCTCCCTTGACAGGTGTCGGACATCCAATGATAAACTTTTTAAGGTCTGCAAGTTCAAGATTTTCACTGAGGACCCAGATCAATCAATATGCAATTAATCCAATCTCCGTCACTGTACCCTGTCACATAAAGCGGCAGGTTATGCTCAGTCATCCCTTATAGCAGGTCTTTATATTTAAATGCAATCACAGCTATGTGCAGAGCGTACTGAGATTCTTTTATATTTATTTTCACAAAGCCTGTCTGGTACCGTTCGGGTTTTTGCAGAGCGTGGATGAGAACATCTCTAAGCTCCTTGGATTGAACTAGAGCATCATAGATGCTTAAGAGGGACAGAAGCTTTCGAAGGTGAGCCAAGCCGTTATAGTCTACTTAAGAAGAGCTCGAGTCTCCGTGAGACGGCTCTCCACCGTCTTCTTCATTAACAACATGTTTTTCCTTCTCCTTTGGAGCGTTGCCTTGTTTTGGCGGCAGAGCCTTGCCACTTCTGAGCTGCATCTAGTCGGCCTTTATGGCGAGCCCGTTGTTCTCTTCGGGAAAACATAGCTCCTCCTCAGAGTTGCTGCTAAGATGGATGGCGTAGCAAGTCACAATAGAGACTCCATCATCGGCATCCTCTTCCAATTCTTCAAAAAAATTTGTGGCTTCTATAGGGAAAAACTCCTTCAGTTAGATAAGGATCCTTTTTCTTTTGTACATAGTCTTCGAGAGAATCGACGTATTTTTGAATGGTCGTTATCCTTGCAGACTCTTCTTCACTTCGGGCTACGTATTTCTTTTTCTTCTTCCTGAGCTTCTTGAACTTCGAGCCCGCTCATCTCGGATTGGTGGATGGGACAGTAGGCTCTTTTTGCCCCTCCGACTCGACTTTGGGCTCTTTCTGAAGCAGTTTTAGCATCATCTCCGTCTTCTTGGATATTTATACATTTCTACGAAGGTTGCGATCAATTGTCCTCATTTCTTAGGGCAGACGGTTCAGCAGTATGCCCTCAGAAGGCTTGAGCTTCTGTCTGTATGAAGTTGGTGGTTGCGGCTTGATCATTTGTCAACACGCTAGGGGACAATGAGATTTCCCCCCACCTTTTACTGTTTCTCAACCCAATCATTGAATACGTAGCAATCCTCGATGATGTGACCCAGCATTCTGTGGTATGGAAAATACAGAAGGTTGTCAATTATGGTTGCTTCATGCGGTCTCTTTGGGTTCGGCGGTTGTAAACCATTCCTTAAGGCGTCCTTGAATATCTTTCGGACATTGTCCCTTCTAAAGGAGCAGACCTTGCTTTTCCTCTCTTCCAGAGTCGGTTCTTCTCCTCCCAGTACTGGCTTTTGAGATTGGTCAGTTTTTTTTCCGCCCGCCTTTCGCTTGTCTTCATTGTTAGACGCATTGAAGAAGTTGGTATTGTTAGAGCTCCCACTTCTACGGTGGTCATCGTTTTGGCCCATCCAAGGCATGTCATTTTAAGAGTTCGGGGTAGACTCTTACTTCGAGCGCTCAAACATCTAAACTTTCTTGGTCAGCTCTAGGAACGTTTTGAAGCTCGTGGTGCATAGGAACAGAACCATCCAATTGCTAAGGTTCCCAACGAAGAGGCTGACGGATTGGTCCTGCTCTAACAGTGGCTCGCACTTGACAGTGAGATTACCCCATCAGGCAATGAAGTCCATATTGCTTTCATTCTTCCTCGGCTTGGTCCTCACAAAGTCAATAATGGAGATTTTGTCGTTGATACTCATGAACTTTTGCTGAAATAGACTCCATTTAGGCGAAAGTAGTGACAGAGCCCTCTGGTATGCTCGCATACCAGTCAAAAGCGACACTGGTCAAGCTGTTGACAAACTGACGGAGAAGAAGCGCATCATTTCCTCCTGTATTTCTGCATAATGCTTTAAAGTGGGAAACGTGTTGATTCGCATTTCTCATCCCGCCGAATCTTCCGAATTTAGGAATGACGTAGCCGATGGGAAATTCGATCGGATCATGCTGTGCGGGGTACAGCCTTCCGCTGCTGCCAACATCTTTCCAAGCCTCGTCTTCGGCCACCAATATTTTAGCTTTGTTGGTAACCAAATCCATTATCCAATCTTGCATCAGTAGAATGACGCCATCTGGGGCCAAGGCATCCCTAGAAGTGGAATACGGTCGGCTTTCGTGTAGCTCGCCCATATTCGGGCCTGAAGGGACATGCATGGGTCGCTTCGGGTCATTATCACCCGGCTCATCAGTAGAAACTTGCGCTTGATTGGAGGGCGCCCGAGTAACATGAGTTGTGAGCTGCATCATGATATTCGTCAAGTCGTCAATCTTGGAATAAAGTATGGCCATCTCCTTGTCTTTACTCCTGGTGCTTTCAGAGCTCTTGAAGTAGCTCATGCTCCGTGGTCCTAGGGTGAAAGGTCGGCTCTTCTTCGCTGTCCAAGCTTGATTCCACATGGACTGAGGGGTCCTTCTTCCTATCGGCCTCATCGAGAGGGTTTTCATCATCCTGTGGAGGAGGCTGATCTTGGAATGGGGCAACCACATTCAAGCCAGATTGGGCTTAAGATGTGGTGGCCCCATCCTTGCTCATGCTGCATAGGTTTTCACTGGAACGTGTGCCCGCTATGTAGACCATTTAGATAACATATTTGACCATCTTTATATCACTGGCAGCTGGTTTCTCGGGCCGCTGTCGTGGCCCTTCTGCTTCAGGAAAGGACAATCGAATGAAGACGGTTGGCCTGATCGGGTCATTGAGCGGCGTTGACGCTTCTTTTCTGACTCTGCCCCGCTGCTTTTGCGCGGCACGAAGCGCTTGATAGACCCCCGAAGAGAGGGTGTCACGCCTTTTGTGCTGGGGCTTGGATACATCCCTTCGTAGCACAGTTTGAATTAATGTCTTCTTGATCTTCACAGTCATAGAGTTTTTCTTGACCCACCTCAAAGGTTTAAAAGAGTTGCGGATCTTTACGTCTGAGACGGTCGTCTTTGCGGGGCAAATCAGTTCTTGGAATTTTACAAAATCCAACTTGGCCGGAGCCCGCGCCATTTTGTTGGCTCTATACCTGAGCCGCTTCTGCCTTAGCTTCTCTGTTTTGAGCGCCTGGCGGAATTCTGCTCTTCGCGAAGCCACCGTGGGTCGGTTGTTAGAGAACCTTGGAAAGACATCCGCTTGCACATTCAGCGCTTGGTGGGCTTCTGCACTTCAGGAAGCCGCCATAGGTCAGCTGGTAGAGAGCCTTGAAAAGACATCTGGTTGTGCACTCGTTGAAAGCATCGCCTGAGCTTGCCCGCGACGTCTGGTGACTTCTTTCGTTTCGTCGACCTTGCCCCCAGCTAGAGCCACGGAAAGTCGTTCAAACACCAACATGCGTTTAGGCTGAGGTGCCTTCGAGATCACCACATTTGTTCTCCAGCCTTTCGAGGTCGGCTTATCTGTTACCGGGGCTTGAAGAGCCGGGATAGCGTTAGCTGGCACGAACAGAATAGAGCCAAATGGTAGCAGTAGCTCCTCCCACTGTCGCCCGAGACTGGCCGGGAGAACCATCCTGGCATCCATCTTCATCGTGTAGGATATGGAAGTTGCATTGAAAGATGAGTTTGTCCTTGGAGATATCTTTGTTGAGTCCAAAGATTGAAATTGAAAGTTATTAATCTGCGCAAAGGAACAAAATTTTAGTACAGACAATCAATATATATTAATTAAGCTCACATGAACACTTGACCAAAACATGGGAGGAGAGAATCCCACCGGGCGTGCCAGAATCAGTAGAATGTTTTTTATCACCCTATTGAGATAGGAATGCACGTGCTTGTTAGGTGTATACAGATTCTCCCTGCCTTAGGCAGGCTGGGGTTTATTGATAATAGGGATCTGAATCTCCTGCAGCCGCGGACTAAGCAACCGTTAATTACCCTTCGCTCTTGAAAGCGAGAGAACCTCCAATTAACTGGTCAAACGGATTATGTGAACTCAATGTGCAATATACGCGTGTTGTGTTTGAATGTATTTTAGACATATTGAAGGCCTCGCAGAATTTACAGGAGTCCCGCTAGAAATTTTTTCTAACGGGAGAAATATTTTGAGTGTGGAACGTATGTGTTTTTGAAAACAACAGCGAGTAAGCGTGTTCATTCATTTTTTTATTTATTCTATTTATGACAAAACGGTTTTATTTATTCAAAAGAAACATTTTTTATTTTTATTATTTTTATTTATTTTTATTTTTTTAGGAAAAAGTGTGGGAAAATAGGGGTGAGGAGCGTCCTGAGGACACATGCATAGCACGTGGCCACTAGGCACCAGCGGTCACATTCCGGTTCATGGCCGCTGGGCGCCCGCGGAGGCGCCAGCGGACCATGTGCGCGGCACGCGGTCGCTGGGTGCCAGCATGAGCGCCGGCGGTACACGGCCGCTGGACATCAGCGAGCCACGTGAGAGGCATCCAGCCACTGGAAGCCAGTGAGCCACGTGAGCGGCACGCGGCCTCTGGACGCCAGCGGAAAAAGAGGCTTAGCTCTTGTGCTAGGAGTTGAACTCCCGAGCGACTTTGGATTTAAACTCCTAGTAAAAGAAGGAGTTTACTTGGGGTTAAACTCCCAAAAAGGATTTTTATTTTGAATTCGATAGAGTTAATCTCCTAAAACATTTATTTTAGATTTGAAGGAGTCAAACTCCTAAAAGATTTTTATTTGGAGTTAACTATCAAAGACTTTTGAGAAAGAAAACCAAAGAAAGAGGTCTCTTGAAACTTCAAAATCTAAATCTTGGATTTTGGATGATGAAATGGGACCCCTCTCTCCTCTTTTGAGTCTTTGATCCTCTCAAAAATAAAACTTTTGGAGATGGGCCTTCTCTTTCCTCCTCTCTTTTTCTTGGATTTTGGGGGAAAAATGGTGGTGAGATTTAAGATCTCCCATTTAAGAGATTTGATAGGAGATTTGAACTCCCCTTCAAGAGTTTTATGGTGAAAAACTATTTCCTTTTAAGAAAAGAAGAGTTAAACTCTTAATTTAATTCAAAAGGAGAAAGAAAAAGGTTTAAAAGTTTGAAGAAGAAGGAGACACATAACCCTAAATTGATATGGGATGAATCTTCTTGTTATCAATTCATCATGAAGCCTTATATAGGATTTACATTTTACATATAGCTCTATTGGGCTTTGTAAAATGGCACATGTGCCTTTCCCATGCCATGCGCTTTCTTTCTTTTGCACATAAGTCATGGGCTTTTACAAATTTGGCTTTCTTGCCTATTTTTATTATATTTATTAATGAAAGTTACATTTGGCATGGGACCGGCCTCTTTGTGCGTGGGCTCGACTTAGGCATGAGCCCACTTGACTTAGATTCAGGTTTGGACCCGTGCCTACTTTTCGGGCCTTGATTTTGACTTATTGACTTTGACTTGTTGATTTTGACTGTGGGGTGTAATTTTTGACCCCAACAAATACAACTATTAATCTTGAAAATGGTAGAAGTTAAACCCTTGCGAATACTTGGGATGACCCACAAACTTCTCATTACTGAAACGTGCCTTGAGTTTGTCCGGATTCTACTTTTAAACAAAAACTGGACAACTCCATATCTTAGAAATCTTAAGATATGTTACCATTCTATATTACATATAGAATCACAAATACTAATTTAGATAAAACCAGATTCAAATGTTATGTAGCTGTATCCAGTGCATATCCCCTAAATGGAAAAAGGCCATACAATATTACTCATCATGGAGCGCACCCGCGAATGAGTAATCTGAGAGAGAATCAAATTCTTAATTATATAACTACGGAATACCTAGATCACTTCAAAGAATCTTGATACTTCCAACGTTTGATTCTCTATTTTATTCTTATACCTTATGGACTTCTCAAAATTTTGGCCTTTGCATTTCAACAAGAACGTGTGCCTAAAACAAGAGAACTCATAGGTAAAAAGAAATGAAGTCACAGTACCAACCCCGTGTCCTAAAGGATATTAGAAAGCATACATCACTTTGTATAAGTCCTATGAGTTTACTCACTCAAACTCCGTGTGTGTAATTTGAGAACTGTATTTTGGTTAAGAATATGTATACCGTTATTTAATGAACCTTACTCAATTGAATTGATTAAGGTAAATATTCAGAACAAGTTTTCAAAATTTATATCCCACTTTATTAAAATAAAGAGACAGATATATCAGTTTTAAAAATTGGTGCATAATAACATTTATTCAAAAACGGAGAAAACTTTCTAACAGTTATTAAAATAAAGAACAGTGTTTGATTTTAAAAATTGGTGTAAGCCCCTGTAGTTAATTACCCCTCTGTGTTAATTGGAGAGAACTTTCTACGAGTAGTTTATTTCAATAACACAGATATATACAGGAGCAACAATCATAGCATGTATTTCAGATTATCATTTGTAATGAAGTACATCTCAATAGATACATATTTAGCCGCATCGTACATTTCCTGCTATGTAAATGACAAAAATACATTTCCTGCCATATATGCTTCCGTCTTTGAGAAGATGTGCATCTGTGTTATTGTTTACACCTATGAATTGTATACGGTTTTATAGAATGTATCATCCAGACCGTATGGCTGCTTTGACATGTTCAGTAGAACAATTGACTTCAATGTCACAAAAACGTCCAACCACAAAGTATATTGCAAGGTACATGCCTGGTGGGACAGTTGACTTCTATATCACGAAGGGTTGCCCGTAGATTGTGTACGGTAGATACTATTATCTTGCCGTAGAGCAGTTTTTAGGTAGTTTATATGGTTGCAGAGGGAACTGGCAATGCTAGGTGGGACTTGGTGGGAGTATTGAAGAAAGATAATATAGTTGGCTCCAACAGATATAATATGTTTTAGGTGCTTGACTTCAATGTCACGATTTGTTGGCTTCTATGCCATGAATGGTATCCTGTGGATGGTATACGACACGCTTTTTGCATTTGTGCCATAAGACAGCTTGGTATGAGTTGTTGACTTCTATGTCATGACGGATGCTCATGTATTGTATATGGTAAGTTATTATAGTATAACCCTGCCATAGGGCAATTTATATGGTTAGGTTTTGGTCGGTGTTGGACTTCAATGTCACATAGAGTTGGCTTTTGTGACATGATGGTTTCATATGTGTATTAGTTTAAAGACATTTCGGACATGGGTGTTAGTTTAAGGTCGTCCCTGACAATGCATTATGTTGTGGATGTTTGACTTCGAGGTCACACAGAGTTGGCTTCTATGTCACGATGGGTGCCCATAGATTGTATATGGTAAGTTATTTTACTTGCCATATGACAGAACTAGTTTATGTTATTGACTTCTATATCACGACAGACGCTCGTGGAACATATACAGAATGCTAGTATAGAATAGCTTTCCGTAGGGCGGTATTGGTATTCAGGGGAATTGACTTCACTATCATATATTATTGGCTTCTATGCCATGATGGTTTCCCGTGGATTGTATATGGTAAACTACTATGATGCAGCCCCTCATAGGGCAAGATTCTAGTTTTAGGGATGTGGTGGTCCATGGATCCAGTTTAGGGACTTGAGGGTCCAGCTGACAGGGTTTCATATGTATATTGGTTTAAAGTCATTTCAGACATGGGAATTAGTTTAGGATCATCTTGAACCATTGAAGGTCCATTAGCATAAATTTCAAATGTATATTAGTTTAAAGTCATTTCAGACATAAATATTATTTTAAGGCCATTTCAGACCAAACGGTTGGCTTCTATGCAACGATGATAGCCCGTGGATGGTATATGACAAGCTATTTTGCTTACTATAAGGCAATTGATATGGTTAGTTTTTCATATGATAAGTGTCAAAATGAGTTTGATGGCAAGTGCGGGGACCTCTAGGAGTGCCCGACATTGATTCTGTGGAGGTTGCGGGGACCTATAGAGGGTGCCGTCGATGAGTTTTGGTAGGGACAGGGACCTCTTGGGATGCCGCTGTCGAATTTGGTAGGGAAGGAGACCTCTTGGGTCGCCGGCATTGATTGTTAGAAGTGAGGGGCCCGCTAAGGGGTTTCCGAAGTTGATTAGGTAAGTTTGGGGACCGCTAAAGAGTCTCCAAAGTTGATTAGGGAGGTTTAGGACCCGTCAGAGGGTCGCCGAAGTTGATTTAGTAGGTTTGGGGCCATTTAGGGGGGTCGTCGCTATCGAGTTTTGGTAGAAGCGAAGAGTTCTAGGGTCACCGCCGTTGATTTAGTAGGTGTGGGGCCCTTTAGGGGTCACCGCTATTGAGTTTAATTGGGGCCATGGAGATCTGGAAGCCACCGCCGGTGGTTGATTTCATGCGAGTGCCCGCCGTTGGTTATGATATTAACAAAAATATTTAAATCTTTGTCCTGTAGTTCATGTCCGGTATATATGTGCACATTTGTTCATTTTCGATCCATGTATACATCTATGGAGTCCATTATGAAGGAAATCTTGTGGAAGATAACTGTATACATGGGGATAACTACGAAGAGCATCCAAAAGGGGACAACATTTGCAAGCATGCCATAATTGAGTTTTAAAGTCGTCATGAGACTTATTACAGAATTTAAAGTTCATCGAACAGTACGAAATGGAGCCGTTAACTTTGCATTTCAGGGATAACTCTTTATCGAGCATCCCAAGGATCCTTTGTTTTGAAGCAATTGAAGCACGCTTCATTGGAGCATAAGAAATTGCAGAGAAGAGGAGATCTGCTACTCCATACTTATGAATATTTAAACTCTTCTCCTCCTCTTCTTCGAAACTTGGAATTTTAGGTGTTTCTTGATGTTCTTCAGTACTCCAGCAACAGTGCTTGGTAATTTTTGTGATTAAGAGTGATTTTTGAGTGCTTCACCCCACTCCAGTGCAAGAGGGGAAGTTTTTATAGCCTCATAGGCGCTTGTAACCCTGGCCATGAACGTGGGCCACGATTAAGGACGTGGGGCGCATTGCTCGCCGCTCCTTTTCACTTCGTTTTATGATTATTTCACACGAAAAGTTTTATTAAACTAAAAGCTAAATGATATAAATAAGGTTAAGAGTGGTGTTAGGATGTTAGTTTGACCTAATTTGCTTGTCAAGTGGAATACAAATGTTAAAAATAAAATTATATCGGAGCTAACTCTACTTTGTCGATGTGCTTTTAGAAGGCGATTTGAGATGAAAAGAATTAAAAAGAGAAGGGACTTACTGGTTTAGATTGTTAACAAGAGAGAAAGGAAGCTTTCGGGGGTTGTAGTTTCGTCGGAAAAGCTTCGGTCGTCAAACTTGGTTTGCTACTCCACTTGGGTTTTTAACTCCACTTGGTACTTAGAGAGTTTGAGAGAATTTTGATAGAAATTTCAGAATGGGAGAAAGCTAGGAGATGGGGTTGTATTTATAGTGAAGAATTTAGGGTATGAGAATTAAAAATTGAATTAAAAGAATTAAAATTGATGTTAAATGATGAATTGAACAGTCCCTTTTTAATTGCAGGGAAATCAAACAGTGCATGGGACTAGAGGGGAGCTGAAGAGACATATGTGCAAAGTACGGAGGCAAACGGAGCATTTTGGACCGTCGGTAGCGGCTAAGATGGTGAAACGGGTGGTCGGATTTTGTTGGTTTGCCTCGAGATTCATGTCACGTGTTTAACTCTGTGTTTACTCCTCATTTATCCCGTTTGATTTTTTTGAAACTTTTCGTTTCTCTGTGTATTACGCGTGCAACTCTTGGAATTCCGAAAAGTTAAAAGAAAAATATAAAAATCATTGGGGACTGATGGGATTCGAACACACAGACTACGTCACAGCAGTATAGAGGTTTTACCGATGAGCTTCAAGTTGCTTCTTGCTTTTATTGAACAAAAAATAACTTATAACTCCTACACAGGCTGAAATACCATTTTCTATACATTAAATAAATAATTTTGTACAGGGATTTCAGAGTCGTTACATTCTGCCCTCCTTATAAAAATTTCGCCCTCGAAATTTACATAGAGACTAATATTTCATAAAAGGTAAGGGTATCGTGCACGTATATCTTCTTCTCTTTCCCAAATTGATTCTCTCCGCGAATCTTTTCTCCACATCACTCGGACCAAGTTCACCTCCTTGTTCCGAAATGTCTTCACCTTTCGGTCCAGGATCTCAACTGGTTGTTGCTCGCAAGTTAGATCAGTCTGTACCGTGAGTTCTGAGTGATCAAGTATATGGCTGGGGTCACTCATATATCGTCGTAGCTGGGATATGTGGAGACGATGCAAACAGGTACCCCATGTAATCTCACGATCTCCTGCATGAGTTTATGGGTATCAAGACAAGTATGATACATCTTGAAAGTATAAATCTTATCTTAAATTTTGACTCACCTCCATGCACTTCCTTACCAATGTCTCAGTTGACTGGCCATCTCGGAATGGAATAAAGTGAGCCGACTTGGTGAGTTGATCCACAATAACCCAAATTGCGTCGTTACCTTTCGTGATGCGAGGGAGAGTAGTTATGAAGTCCATCGTAATATGCCGTCATTTCCATTCTGGGATTGGTAACGGTTGAAGTAGACCAGCAGTTCTGTGATGTTCAGTCTTCACTTGCTGACACACCAAACACTTTGTTATGCTCCTTGCTACTTCTCACTTCATTCCATACCACCAATAATGTTGTCGTAAATCCTTGTACATCTTTGTACCGAATATGGAGAGCTGTGAGCTTCTTTCATCAACTCTTCTCGAGCAGGGCTGACTGGCACACATAAACGGTTTCCATATCGCAAGGATCCATCTTTGTGGATGATGAAGTCAGTTCAAAATCCATATTCTACTTGTTCTCGGATCCTTTATTGCTTGGTATCATTTGCTTGAGATGCCTTGATCTGATTTACAAGATTGGACTGAACGTGTAAGTTCATTAAATATGAAGTGTTACCTAGCATAACTACTTCGATCTCCAATCCGTACAATTCTTGTTGTAGCTTCCATTGAGCGGTGAGGTTCATTGCTAATGGCTGGAGATTAAGTGCATCAGGAACTACATTCACCTTTCCAGGATGATACTGTAGGTTGATGTCGAAGTCCGCCATGAGTTCTAGCCATCTTCTCTGCTATCTTCTGAGTAAATACATACTTCAGACTCTTGTGGTCAGTGTATATATCCACTCGTTCTTCCAAAAGATATTGGCGCCAAATCTTGTGTGCGAAGACCACTGCTGCCAGTTCCAGATCATGTGTTAGATAGTTGCGTTCATGAACTTTTAATTGCCTTGATACAAAAGCCACAACTTTTCCATGCTGATCTAGAACACATCCTAATCCTTTACCGGACGCATCACAATGTACATTGAATCCGCCAGATCGATCCGGTATTCCAAGAATAGGTGCGGAGGTTAATCTCGACTTGAGTTCTACAAAAGCCTTCTCACATGCTTCTGACCACACGAATGCTTCATCTTTACGGGTGAGCTTGGTTAGGGGTGCTGCAATCTTTGAAAATCCTTCGATGAAGCGTCTGTAGTATCTTGCTAAGCCCTAGAAACTTCTTATATCTTTCAGCCTCTTTGGTGTCGGCCACTCGCTGACAGCTGACACCTTAGCTGGATCCATAGAGATTCCTTCGCCTGAAACGATATGTCCGAGAAATCCGACTTGATCTGGCCAAAATTCACACTTTTTGTACTTGGCGTAACGTTGGTGTTGTTGTAATGTCTCAAGGATAATCCATAAGTGCTCGGTGTGCTCTTTCCGATTCTTTGAATACACCAGGATGTCGTCGATGAAGATAACAACAAACCTGTCTAAGTACTCTCGGAAAACTTGGTTCATCAAGTTCATAAAGATGGCAGGTGTATTGGTCACTCCAAATGGCATTACGAGATATTCATAATGACCATAACGAGTCCTAAATGTCGTCTTCGGAATGTCGAACTCCTTGACCTTCACCTGATGATATCCTGAACAAAGATCTAACTTTGAAAAGACACAAGATTCACTTAACTGATCGAAAAGGTCATCGATGCGAGGTAATGGATACTTGTTTTTAGTTTTCACCTCATTCGGAGCTCGATAATCCACGCACATCCTGCAAGTACCTTCCTTCTTCTTCACCAGTAGCACCGGAGATCCCCAACTTGAAGTATTGGGTCGGATCCAACCTTTCTTCAGGAGTTCGTCCAACTGAATACGGATCTCCTTCAATCCCTCCAGACTTAATTGGTATAGAGCTTTTATTACTGGTTGTGCGCCAGGTTGCAAATCAATACTGAATTCAAGAGCTCGATCGGGAGGTAAACCTGATATACCTTCCGGTAATATATCCTCGAACTTTCGAACTACCTCTGGCTTCGATCCTTTCGCTTGTAATGCTGAAATCTCTACCTTTTTTGGTTTTTCTCTATGGATGCTAGGCTCCAAGGTCCAGTCTCCGCTTTTGAAGTAGAATACTGGATGATCTGGTATTTCAAACACTACCCTCTTTTGGCGACAGTCGATGGTGTTGGCTATAGTTCCCTCAAGTCAATTACTGTAATCGCAGACATGCAATTGTGATGATTGAAGGAGGACCTATACGGTAGAACAGTCTTACTCAAAATGATAGTATGCTATCTAGTTTGTCTTTATCATCATGTACATGCATTATGTGGTATTAAAGATCACTATTACATCTTGACAGAGCTCATAGGATTCTTACTTGACTACCAGTATTATGATGGCGATCATATACGTAGGAGCTAGGTGGTCTATAAACACATCCTTAAATGTCCTTAGTCGAGAGAGTATCGAGACTGGGCATCAGTACTCCGGAGTAGACTAGTGTATACTTTTCGAGACCCCGACGAGGGACGGTGGCCGGTCTCACAAGCCATTAGTGTCAGTCGGTCACCTAAGATAGTATACAGGTGCTCATTAGGTTATAAGAACACTGAACAGACTCGCTGGGAACATGCTAGATGGTATTATACATATTGTCATATAGCAGTTCTCAAGTGACATGAGTACAGGTTAGTCTGTCGACCTGAGATCGTCATTTGTCTCGTGTGAGTTTCCACTGTGCTTTGATTAGTACCCTACCACAGCTCAAAGGAGTCGTGCAAATAGGTTTTAGTTGCGTGCGGTCCCGAGCCACATGGAGGCAGTGAGCGGATCGTCGGAGATTTGTCTCTCCCGGTATTGGGGGTTGATGTCACGCTGTGCACAGGTGGCCATCACCAGAAATCATTGGCCAAGGTGGACGAGAATTACTGATTTGGATCAGTAGTTTCTCAGTGGGTAATGAGCTTCACACCGACACGAAATATCGCGTTATTAGGGGTCTGACTTTTTCCACCCCCTAGACCCGATATGCGATACTCTTAGACGAAGAGACCGGACTGTACAGAGATTGTCACAGACAGGCTCAGTAGGGGTTCGGATGAGTTTGATCGTCGGCCTTCCTTTCGCTCAATACCTGGGTAGCCATTACGTACAGCTGGTGCCGCTGACGTGCTTGTGGTTAAACTCATTGCCAGCGTATTGACAAGTCTTTAGAGTCCCACACATAGGGTTTCCCTGGTTCAGGCGGAATGATGTAGTAGCCATATTTTGATACGTGTACAGTTCCGATCGAATGATTGTACTTGTTACCCAGACTTTCGATTGGATGGTTGATAAGCTCGGGATTGAGCCGGATTATTAAATCAGGCATTGATTTAATAATTTAAGTATATATATTTCGATATGTATATTCTATGTGTTATTCTATCTCTTTGGGTATTCATATTTTGGTACGAATATAGGTATGTATATACAGTTAAGTGTAATCCGTATTTATATGGAAAACATTCTAGAAGGCGGATACTTCATTTTGGATTATCCATTTATTAATTTAAATGAAAATGAGGTGTAAAGGTGATGAAGAGAGAATAGTGAGAACCATGCTTGAATAGTGTTGACAAATGAATTGTTAATTCATTTGTACAAACTATTCAAGTATGGTTGCATATTATATTTGGAAAATGGTTTTACAAAACCTTGCTTCATATTTTCTCTCACTTGAGGACGGTTCATTTTTGACATGGGATTTTTCTCACTCTCACCATTTTGCTTGTTCTCTTCACTTACCTTTCTTGACCTCCTCCTCCTTCTTCATCTTCTACCATACCATCTCATGTGTTGAGAAACATGGGTAGAAGAGAGATAGATACTCACTTAGAGCAACTCACTACATCCCTAGGCATTCTAGATTAGCAACCTAGAGTCTCTAGTTCCTTCACTAGATTCTTAGTGTGGAGCTAGAGCCATGAGCTATATCCCTCAGGTGGATCATCTTCGACGGATGAAGATTGGCGATCAAGTTCGATCGAAGTGGCCTCAAGGAGCTAAGGAAGAGGGTAGAAGACCGAAGGACACGGATCATTCGGTATAACACTTATAACTCAGTAGCTAGAGCTCTCTTTAATTATCTAGTATCGGTTTATAGTTCGATTCTAGGACGGGTTTTTTAGCGCCAAGTCTTTTTTTTAAAACACCATTTTTATTCTGCATCGGCCACGGTAGATGACCAGAGCGCTATCAAACCCCAACAGATGGTAGCGAAGAACGTGCCCAGCCAGTCCATTCCCAAGACTACGTCGAAGTTCGGTATGTCCAGCACATTGAAGTCCGCATAGAATTCTCGACTGCAAACGACCTCTGGACATAGATCGTATTCCAATGTTGCTTTTAGAACGTCGTTCCCCAAACTAACGTTCCAGTTGGATACGAGCGGTTAAACTGGAATCGCATGAGTTCGTACGAACCGTTACGACATAAAGCAATGTGATGCCCCAGTGTCGAAGAGAGCGAGTGCGGGTAGGTTGGCTACTAAGATTGTACCTAGGTCACGTGAAATATGTTTAGGTATTAAAAATATAAGATGGCTATGAATTGAAAGGACTTAAAAAGGAATAGAGAAGAGATTTACCAGTGATAACCTGACCCATAGCTTCGGCCTCTTCGACCGACATAGTGAATGCTTGGTGTCACGGCACTTTCCTCTGTGCCTGGTTAAACACTCGGCATTGAGGTTGAGCAGTCTGGGTGCGGGGAGCTGGAGCTTGTAGAGCTAACCGGGTAAGAGGAACTTAGATCGCCGGTCTAGCTGGAGAGTTGTTAGGTCCTCGGTTCTAGGGGCATGCTCCGATGGCGTAAGTAGAAAACCTACAGATCAGGCACAAGTTGTTCGACCTATGAAAGTTCTTCACAAGATACCATGTTCTTTTGCAGTAGATGCAAAAGTCTAGCCTGTTGTTGGCGAATGAACCTCTAGGCCTCCGAGATAGTCCATTGAAGGCTGGCCTAGAAGAGGCCCCTCCTATAATCTGGTGCACAAGGCGTTTCATACCAGCAATCTACTTTCTGCCCTTCTTCTTCACAACTGCCTCATAGCGTCGGGCAGCCTTCAGAGCAAGCTCATGGGTTGGGAAATCCCCTATAGCGAGAGCAGCTTGAATTTCAGGGTCCAACTCTTGCTGGAATCGTCGTGCCCAGATCTCCACAGTGGGAATAAGGTGTGCAACGAACCTGTTACGAACTTGTGTTAGCAGTGCAGCAAGTGAGGCAGGAAAAATCAACTTGAGACTATAACTTACCTGCTGAGCATGGTATACTCAGCGTCATATTCATCCACAGACTTGACCCACATCGAGCCTTACTGTAGATGGATGAATTGCTGCTCCATGTCAAAGTGGGCAGTCTCCGAAAAGTACTTGGCATCGAAGATGTCTCGGAAATTCTTCCACTCTATTGGTTGTGTGAGACGAATCTCCTCAGCCTTCCACCATACTCTGGCGTTATCGGTCAGTTGTAACTTAGCAACTCTCACCCAGGCTATATCTGGCACTTAGTCTATTGCCAAGTCATCCTCAATCGCTTGCGCCCATTCTTCTGCTTCAAGCGAGCTCTCCTTACCCGAGGAGTTCTTTAGGTGTAAGGCTCGGAACTGCTTTACTCCAGGTGCCTCGGGCTCGGGGTGATTCATAAGTATAGCGGTCTGCTGCTGCTGACCCTCCAATAGGCTCTTAATAGCTTCAAGAAGTATCGTTTGCTGATTGATAGGAGCTGCAACGGTAGGTGGTGGTGGTGGTGTATGCAGTGGAGTATTACCGTTAACGTTTGTGCTGGTATTGTTCGGAGAGTCCATCGCCTTGATATAAAAGATAGGTTATGATAGATTTAAGGAGTTTGAAATGTAAGGAATGTAAATGTTTGTTGAATTCATTAATTCTCATGGTATATTGTTTACGAATTCATGCAACACTGACCTGCATGGGCCACTAATAAAACCTGTTACATCCCTCTTCCCAGTAAACGGAAACGATAACATGGCAAGCCCGCAGCATATTTATCCAGAGAAGGTCATTCCCTAAATAAATATACTAAGCGTATTGAAATAATAATACACAATGCAAGAATAAATGAAGACTGTAAAATTTTCAACAAATATCTTTATTTACATTCAACTTCAAATATTTACAAGTACATGAGTTTCAACTAGAAAGTAAATATAATAAAAGAAAATACCTAAACATGTGGCATACATAAACTGGAAGAAAAAAATGAAGCTAAGCTAATCCTGAATAGCAATCTGGTTGTAATCCTCCTCTATGACCTCCACTTCCTCCATCTCGACCGTATCAGACGAACATTCTAAGAAAACAAAAGTTAGTGGAATGCCCGTCAGCGAACAAGTGCTCGGTAAGTCCCAAAGATGTGGCAAAAGTAAAAAAATGACAAGTGTAGAATATATATATGACGAGTAAAACTATATGATTCATGGGTATATATATACAATAGGTCTCTAAATGGTCACTATGTTAACGTTAAGTTCCAAGTGTGAATATCAACGCAGCCGTAGAAGTATTCACGAGCTCAAGAGTGGGGCCCGGGAGCAAGGAAACACGGGCCCATTTCATGTGTTATTATTGGGGCTCTAGGCTGTGGATGAGTTGACCCGATTGATATTCGAGTAAAATAAAAAAAAAGGTTAATAGGGACTCCTGAAGCTCCGTTGGATTCACACAAGAAACTATCCCAAACACCCCGAGTGTACATAGTCTATAACTGTATAATATTCTTAATTAATTTGATTAATTGATTATAACATATCTTGATCGAAACCATAAATTGCAAAAGGTGTAGAATGAAGTCGAGTGAGTCGAGTAAAATGCGAGTCATGTAGATTGCAATCTTGGTTCGAGTCAAGTTAGTTCGAGTAGACTGGGTTCGAGTTCATGTTCATGTTTGGATTCGAGTTCAAGTTCAAGTTCATGTTTAGATTCGATTTATAGTCATTTTCATATGAATTGATTTATTTGTTAAAGATCTTATATTCGGGAGAAATCGTCAACTGCTGCATATGGACGGCAGGATTTGTGTCTTTTTCTAAGACAATTGTCATTGATAACTCCGTTAAATTGTCTAACCTGAATAGGCAAGAACTCACTTTCTCCGGCTCCCTGGGGCTCAAGAGAAATGGTACCGCTTAAGCCTATATTAATTCTAGAGTTCTTAAATATTTATTATTGTTGTTTACTTTGTATATAGATTATTTGCATTTCTTGAGTGGGTTTTGTGAAAAATACTTTAATATGGTTTAAAAATAAACCTCGATAATGATTTATAATATTTAGGGTTTTCATGAACATGTATTTTAATTGTTGTGGTATTTTAGTGATAAACCTAGCTTTTGAATGTTTATGGTACTTTTATGAAAACTACTACTTTTGGAAACTTGTTGGTATTTTATTAAAATTCTAATCTTTCATTTTAAAAATATGGTTTTCATAATTTTTTTTATTGAAAATACGGATTCATGGTTTTATATAATTTTCCAAAGTTTAGTTTTGTTTAGAAAAGTCGTATTTCTTAAAAACTGTATTTTTATTTTCTTTCGAGACCGAATACTCCATAAGGAGTTCTGTATCTCGCTCTACTATCCCCAGGATGTGCGATAATTTGCACCATCCATTAGCGGGTATCCTAACGAGGGTTGTAGAGGCGTAATTGCCAAGGATTTAAAAATATCGATTAAAAGAAACCCTTTTTTAAAAATGTGGTATTTTAATGTAAAACCTATTTTTTGAATTAACCATATATTTAGATATCGTACTATGAAACCATAGTGTGCATGTAGGGTAGGTCGTTACTCCGTGAAATTTTCTTAAAGGTATATATAATAACTATCAAAATAATGGTTATACTAAAGTTCATGGTATTTTTCTGAAAATTTCGTTTTATGATTATTTCACACGGAAAATTTTATTAAACTAAAAGCTTAATGATGTAAATAAGGTTAAGGGTGGTGTTAATATGTTAGTTTGACCTAATTTGCTTGTTAAGTGGAATACAAATGTTAAAAAGAAAATTATATCGGAGCTAACTCCACATTGTCGATGTACTTTTAAAAGGCGATTTGAGATGAAAAGAATTAAAGAGAGAAGGGATTTACTGGTTTAGATTGTTAACAAGAGAGAAGGGAAGCCTTTGGGGGTTGTGGTTTCGTCGGAAAGTCTTCGGTCGTCGAGCTTGGCTTGCTACTCCACTTGGGTGCTTAACTCCACTTGATACTTAAAAAGTTTGAGAGAATTTTGAAAGAAATTTCAGAATGTGAGAGAGCTAGAGGATGGGGTGGTATTTATAGTGAAGAATTTAGGGTATGAGAATTAAAAATTGAATTAAAAGAATTAAAATTGATGTTAAATGATGAATTGAATAGTCTCTGTTTAATTGCAGGGAAATCAAACAATGCAGGGGAGTAGAGGAGAGTTGAAGAGACGTGTGTGCAAAGCACGGAGGCAAACGGAGTATTTTGGACCGTCGGTAGCGGCCAAGATGGTGAAACGGGCGGTCGGATTTTGATGGTTTGCCTCGAGATTTGTGCCACATGTTTAACTTTGTGTTTACTCCTTATTTATCCCATTTGATTTGTCTGAAACTTTTTGTTTTTCCGTGTATTGCAACTCTTAGAATTCCGTAAAGTAAAAAGAAAAATATAAAAATCATTAAGGACTGATGGGATTCGAACACACAGGCTACGTCACAGCAATGTAAAGCTTTTACCAGTAAGCTACAAGTTGCTTCTTGCTTTTATTGAACAAAAAATAACTTATAACTCCTACACAGGCTGAAATACCCTTTTCTATACATTAAATAAATAATTTTGTACAGGGATTTCAGAGTCGTTACAAGTCTCTTCATCTCCTCCATTAACACCTTTTTAATTCATTTTAATTCTCTTTTAATTCACCATACACCTATCTTTCATCCCTATAAATACCAAGCATCCTAGCATCATCCCCCTCTGAAATTAATCTAAAATTCCTCTCAAAAGTTCATCTCTCAAGTCCCTTCAAGCCAAGTCTCCTTAGAAGCCAAGTAGCCAACTCAAGCTCGTTCCTCTGTGTATCGTTGGTCTCGGTTCTACCAACCGAGACTTCTTCTTCCTCCCTTCCTTCGCCTCTTTCTCGTGCACAACCGTAAGTCCCTATCTTCTTCTTGTTATCCTTTTCCTACTCATCGATAGCCGCCTCAATCGATTAGTTTCACCAACATCGACTTAATTACTTATGGTTCTCATGTTGATAAAGATAAGAAAACACAACTACTATATTATCACTCTTGTAATCCATGCCTCCTCTATTTCAAGTAATTGCTATATATATTTAAGTGTAATTTTTGGACATGTTAAGAAAACAATACTAGTTGACATATGCAAATTAACAAATAAATATCACGTCCTTGCTTTATACTTGATGGTAATTTGTTAGTGATAGTGTACAGGGTAACGACCTACCCCCCACACGCACACTTTGGAGTCATAGCACGATCATATGCCTGTAGCGTTGTTTTAAAAGAATCATTTTCACTAAAATACCCTCAAGTTTTCAAATATACCTTAATCTTTCCATTGCGATTTCACCTCACAACCCTCTTTAGGGAAACCCATTGTGATTGATGCTGGTTAAAGCACAATCTTGGGTTTAGTGAGTGAGATGCAAAGCTCTTCACAGAGCGCGGTCTAAAAAGGAAAATATGGTTTTCCAAACAAAGTAAAACAAATTTAAGAATATAAAAGTAACTTAATAATCATCTTTTTGTAACTTAAAAGAAAAAAATTACAAATAAGATTTTAAATAAAATACCATAAAATGAAAAGATTTAAGTTTCTAATAAAATACCATAAACTCTTAAAAAGTAGGTTTTGTCACTAAAATACCACGATATCTAAAATATATTTTTATTAAAAAACTTCGATATTCTAATCAATATATTTTTCTAAAAACACCCTCGAGGTTTACTTTTAACATAAAGTATTTTATATAAAAAAAACCTTGAGCTTTTAATGGACTAATTTGCATAAATACTTTAAAATTGCTAAATGATATATTTTCATATAACATCAAGATCTATAAAACTAGTAGCTGGCTAGTATTTAGCTAACAGATGGGTTTAAATGACATATTCTTTCTTGAGCTTCAGGGAGCCGAAAACAGTCAGTGTTATCACTTGCTTATCTCCCGATATAAAATTCATTTATTCACAGAAATCATATCACTTTAAAACCGAATCAAACATAACCCAACACATGAATACAACATGACTTGTATCCTTGCACTTGACATGACTACTTGATCTTGACATGAACTCAATTGTATCTATATAATTTACTCGATCAAACCTATTACATGCTTGACTCGACTTGACCCGAATAATGAATACGTAAGGACTTGACATGAATACTTGAACTTGACATGAATACATGAACTCGACTTGAATCTTGCAATGGTACACTTCCTATGTATTCATTGTTTCAGGCAAGACTTGTGATTATAGCAGTATATTAGATTACGCGGGGTGTTGGGGTAGTTTAAGTGCGAATCCAACGAAATCTCAAGAGTTCCCCTAGTACATGTGTCACGCCCCGCTTCCTAAAATACGGGAGCAGGAAACGTGACGAAGCCCACAACGTATTTATTCCGAAAAGGTCCTTTCTCGCAACAAATACGCTAAGCAGTATAACATTGATAAGAATAGACAGGTGATAATAAAATCCAACACTTTATATATTTACATTCTCAACTTTACAAAGTTTACACTGATACAAGATAACTTAAAAGAAAAGTGCAAAGAAAGTGCTTAAACAGTGGTGTTGGGATCAAAAATTACACCATGGTTGATCAAGTTAATGTCAACTCCAAATCAAGCGGGCCCAAACCCAAGCCAAGTGGGCACATGCTTAAGTCGAACCCAAATATGAAGAAGTCGGCCTCCCCCATGCCAAAAGAATAATTATCAAGCAATAAATAGGTTTGATATAACTTTCATGCATAAATGTAAAATAAATGGGTATAAAGCCAAATTTTTGTAAAGCCAATGGCTAATGTGTAGAAATAAATAAGCACATGAGTCATACGATGGGCAAAATGTCATTTTATAAAGCCTAAGGGGCTATATGTAATCTTGTAAGCCTATATAAAGCAACATAATGATGAAATGAAATATAATTTTCATTCCCTTAAAAAAACATTAGGGTTCTGTGCCTCCTTCTCCTTTCTCAAGATTTTAAACCTTCTT
Source organism: Agapanthus africanus (assembly GCA_030015575.1). NCBI lineage: Eukaryota > Viridiplantae > Streptophyta > Magnoliopsida > Asparagales > Amaryllidaceae > Agapanthus > Agapanthus africanus. The sequence continues at coordinate 462,780,790 of CM057347.1, forward strand.
CTCTTTTTGAATTAAATTAAGAGTTTAACTTTTCTTTTCCCAAAAATAAATAGTTTTTCACCATAAAACCCTCGAAAGGCGCCTCAGATCTTCCATCAAATCTCTAAAAGGGAGATTTTTAATCTCACCGTCCCCTTTTCTTCAAGATCCAACAAAAAGAGAGGAGGAGGAAGGAACCCATCTCAAAAGAACCTATTTTAGGGAAGTCCAAAACTTGAAGAGAAAGAAAAGGGGCTTCTTTTCACCATCGAAGATCAAAATCTTTTAGGAGTTTAACTCCAAATCAATCTTTAAGGAGTCCAACTCTAAGTCGAAGATCCAAATTCTCAAAGGAGTTTAACTCCAAACCCGGATCTTTTAAGAGTTTAACTCCAAATAAAGATACTTCTTTTCATAGGAGTTTAACTCCAAAGTCTCTCAGGAGTTTAACTCCCAGTCCAGCGGCTAAGCCCTTTTTTCCGCTGGTGCCCAGCGTCTACACATGGATGGCAGGATTTGTGTCTTTTTCAAAAACACTTATCATTTGATAATTTCTATCATAAGATTACGATCTATATTTAGGGAGAGGCAAGTGGTGCATCATTGTCTCCGGTAACCCCGAGGCAACTGATAAGAGAAGATACCACTCAAACCAATCTGCAACCTAAAATAAGTAATCTAGACTAGTCTTTTGATTTCTAGGGTATTTTAGTAAAAATGTCATTTAAAAATTCTCAAGGGTTTTTAATTCTTCCTAAAGCCTCGAATATGTTTTAAATAAAAATATGTTGGTTAAAATGTCAAGATTTTTGTATAAAACTGTATTTTATATTTTGGGGTATTTTAGTGTAAAAATCTAACTTTTAAAATTTATGGTATTTTAATAAAAACTACCACTTTTGGAAACTTGATTGTATTTTTATGTAACTTTAATCTTTTATTTAAAAATATAGTTTTCAAATTTTTTTTCCATAAAAAATACGGATTTATGATTTATATAATTTTCCAATGATTTAATTTGTTTTAAAAGTCATATTTCTTTAAAATCGTATTTTATTTCTTTCGAGACCGAATTCTCCGTGAGAAGTTCTGCATCTCACTCTGCTATCCCAAAGATGTGCGATAACTCGCACCATCTCAATCGGGTCCCCTAACGAGGGTTGCAGAGATATAATTGCAAAGGATTTGAATTATCGTTAATTAATCGTGAAATACTTTCTTTTGAAAAACGCGACAAATATGATATCGTGTAATGAATTCCAAAGTGTGCATGAGTGGGGTAGGTCATTACTCGTGCATGATGGCGTTAACATGTCTCTAATATTTTTAACAAGAATAAAACATGGTATTTACTTGCTACAATATTTTGATATTGACTAGTATTGTTAAAATGATAAGTTGTCTAATATGAAAAGAGAACATGTCCATAGTATAATTTGTTATACAAAAACATTTAGATTTTGTGATTAGATATAGGAAAACAAAACGAATATACTCTTGCCAAATAATATGAAATATATGTGCGTGTATATTAAAGTATGAATTTGAATGAATCGGGGACCTTAGCGTAGCACAAGTGAAAAAAGGTGGTGATATTTAAAATGAGGAGATTCAATAAGAGGAGGGATAAATATTAGATAAAGAGGAGAAGAGGACTTACTCGCGTTGTGAATTAGTATAACAATCAATTCACCGCTAGCTAGGTGTTAGAGAATTCGTTAGCGTGGAAAGAAAATTCGATTGGGCGAAGCTTCGACGTTCAATGAGAGAAAGTTTGGTTGTTGAGAGATGATTGGTCGACTTGGAAACTTCGTAGAGAAAGGAAAAGGAAGCTGAGGCCTACGATACATGGAAGAAGGCACGCTTACTAGTTTGAGAGAGATTGGCTTCACTTTGGACTTAAAGGAACTTTTGAGAGGATTTTTTTTAGAGAATTTTAAAGAGGATGAGTATGGGACAGCTATGCTTTATATAGGAGATGGAGAAGGGTATATGGTGAAATAAAATGCATTGAAATTGGGTATTAAAATGTATTAAAAAGAGGGTTAATGGAGAAATGAAGAGACTGTGGTTCTCTGGTTAAAAACAGGGGTTTTAGTATATTAAAAGAGGTTGAGGGGAGTCGATGGTACACACGTGCAAAATATGGACCCAAATAGGCAAGGTGGGGCCGCTAATCTCGGTCAAAGCTCGGCCCTAGTTTGGCTTCTTGCTACGGTGTTCATGCCCTGTTCTTTAGTCGCTTCGTTTAGTCCATTTGCATACATCTTTTCTTCTGAAACTTTCCGTAACTCCGTGTGATGCTCGTATAAACTTTTGGGCTTTCAAAACGTTAAAAAGAAAAACATTAAAATAATTAGGGATGAATTCGAACACACGAGCTAAGGAACAGCAGTGGAGAGTCTTAACCAGTGAGGTACAAATTGCTTCTTGCACTTATTTCATAAGAATTTTCTTATAACTAGAAATCAAAATAGATTACATTCTCTTTTATGAACTGAAACGAAAGGGATGGTATATGAGATTTAGGGTCATTATAACATGAATCAATGAACACTAACACATGAAATCTATCATGAGGGCTCGTGTTTCCATGCTCTTGGATTATAGCTAGTTGGGTTTGGAATACTTCGACGACAGTCGAAGTACCATTACTAACACTTGACTTGGGCCTGTAGTTTCTTACCTCTGGATTACAGTCTGCTGGGTTCGAGAACACTCTTGAGATTGGTTGACATTCATTTTTAAATTTACGTTAGTTAGATTACCTTGTAGACATCTCTAGGATACCTTACTATTTATTTCATGTTCAGCACTTTCTCTTATTACATGCTCACGTTGACCAACACATGTTTATGTTATCTTTCTATGCCAGACATAAACATTACCATGCTATACTTGTTCGCCTATTTACTATTTTCTATCCATACCATACTATATGTCACTTTGCATTTTATTATATAATTCTCATACTTTTTTAGGGACTTATCTAGCGCAAATTTGCTGACGGGCATTCCACACATCTTTGTTTCTTTGGAATGTTCATCAGATAATCTACAGACTGAGGAGGTGGAACCGACTCCAGAGGATTACAACCAGTTCGCACCTGAAGCAGATCACTAGTTTCCTTTCAGCTTTTCATTTCAGTAAGCCACATATTTAGGCTTTCATGGTTATGTTTCTCGTTCAGAACTTTTGTAATCAGTTTGAAACTTGTTGAAATTGAATGTAAATAAAGTTGTTTATAGAAAATTTCATTCTCTTATTTTTCTTGTCTCGTTTTATATTGCTTATATACACTTAGCGTATTTATTCCGAAAAGTTCATTTCTCGAAACGTAACCATGAAAACCTAAACACGTTCTAGTTAGTTTTTTCAATATACCCCCAAAACTCTATGTTATTTTTATATACCCTCCATTATTCTTGGATATTCCTCACACCCCCTAAAATTCCTTAAAAATTCTTAGACATTCCTCAGTTGGTATAGGCACTTCCCCTTTTGGGTAGAGTACGGGGTTCGAACCCCAGGACTACAAATTAACGCTTTCGGGGCAAATTCGTGGGTCCCCTGGATGTGTGTGTGGATGGGGTGGGTGTGTGGATATGGTGTGTGTCACGCCCCGTTTCCTAAAAGAGCGGTAACGGCATGTGACAAACCCGCAACATATTTATTTCAAAAAGGTCATTTCTCAAAACAAATACGCTAAGCGTAATGTAAGCAGTATAAAATGACACAAGAATAAGTATGAAACCGAAATTTCTAACAGCAATATTAGTTACATTCAAACTTCATAGGTTTCAAACTGATTACAAAGGTTTGAATGAGAAACAAAAATATAAAAGCCTAAACATGTGACATACTTAACCTGAAAGAAAAGATAAGTTAAGCTAAGTTTGAGCAGTGATCTAGTCGTAAACCTCCTCCATGGAATCCACTTCCTCAGTCTCAACAGTATCTGACGAACATTCCAAGAAAACAAAGATGAGTGAATACCCATCAGCGAACTAACGCTCGGTAAGTCCCAAAAGTAAGGTAAATGTGAAAAGTGATAAGTATAGTATAAAATGAAGTATTGTAAATGACGAGTAAAAGTGTGTGGAGGTGAACATGAGTATATATCCTATAGATCTTTATATGATCACTATGTTTGTCACGCCCCGCTTCCCAGAGTGCACTAAGATCAGCACGTGACAGATCCAACCATGCTACATGTGGTTAGGAAACAACCCTCCACAGTCATATTACGGCTGTCTAGAAGATATTAAGAATAGTAGAAATAAAATAAACTATCTAGTACATGTCCATGAGCCAGAATAAACGAGTCAAGAAATAATATGCGGAAGCAATAAATCCAAATAACAATAACAATCTGGAAGGTACGAAAATAACTAAACTGACTGGATACTAACAGGATCCTCACTGCTCGGCCTGACGGCGGAAATACTCCTGATCAGCCTGCGACAAAAGTAGAGGATCTGGGCCATGCAAAACCCAGACGCCAGTGCGTCACAATATCAATAATTCTAATCAAGCAGGATATAATGAAATATGCAGGCATGAAGTATAAACAGTAACAAGTTATCAGTAACAAGTAAACAGTAACATGAATATAGATCAGTGAACAGGATATAAACAGGTGAAGTGCAGTGAGTAGTCTAAACTGCGCTATAGGGTTTTCTACTCTAAAATTATTCGAAATCAATTAATGTATCTGAACGTAACTCAAAGGGCTATTACATCTTGTTACCGTGGTCCCGTGGGTTGAACGGGACATAGACTCACAGTATATTATATCTTGTTACCGTGGTCCCGTGGGGTTGAACGGGACATAGACTCACAGTCTATCATATCTTGTTACCATGGTCTCGTGGGGCTGAACGGGGCATAGACCGATGGGTTTTGATGCAGCATGGGAAGGTTATAGCTTACTCATCGAAACAGTTGAAGACCCATGAGAAGAATTACCCAACTCATGATTTGGAGATAGCAGCTGTGATTTTCGCTTTAAAGATTTGGAGACACTACTTATTGGGCGAAAGAGTCGAAGTATTCACCGATCACAAAAGCCTGAAGTATGTGTTCACACAGAAAGAGCTTAATATGAGGCAGCGTAGATGGTTGGAGCTGATGGCTGACTATGATCTTGATCTCAAGTACCATCCGGGGAAAGTTAATGTTGTGCCGGATGCGCTTAGTCGGTTGCCAGCAATTCAGATGTTGACTGCACAGAAGGAACTTATCGAAGACTTTCGGAGATTCGAGTTGGAGATCGTGCTACCGCATTCTTCAGTACAGTTGATGCAGCTGCAAGTACAATCGTCATTGATCGAGAGTATTAAAGCAGCGCAGTCGCAGGACCCAAGATTGCAGAAGTTTCGAGAGCAGGTTGAAGCTGGACTTCGAACGGACTTGTTGATTCATGAAGATGGTTCGTTGCGATATGGTAGCCGTTTGTGTGTGCCAAAAGGAGATATTCGCGAAGAAGTTATGAAGGAGGCACACAGTTCCGCGTATTCCGTACATTCAGGAGGCACGAAGATGTACCGAGATGTACGACAGCATTTCTGGTGGGAAGGAATGAAAAGGGAGATTGCTCGCTTTATAGCGAAGTGCTTGGTGTGTCAGCAAGTCAAAGCTGAACATCAAAGGGTTGCTGGTTTATTGCAACCACTTCCGATTCCTCAATGGAAGTGGGAACATATAACCATGGATTTCGTGACAGCTTTACAGAGAGTCCAAAGGGCAACAATGCAGTTTGGGTGATTGTTGATCGATTGACCAAGGCAGCTCATTTCATACCATTTCGAGTTGGTCAGTCAACGGAAGCGTTAGCGGAACGTTACATGCAGGAGATTGTAAGATTGCATGGAGTAGCTGTAAGCATCGTGTCCGACCATGACACCCGTTTCTTATCGCACTTCTGGAGGAGTTTACAGAAAAGTTTGGGGACGCGGTTGAAGTTTAGCACAGCTTATCATCCTCAGACAGATGGCCAGTCGGAGAGAACGATCCAAACTCTTGAAGACATGTTGAGAGCTTGCATGTTAGACTTCAAGGGTTCGTGGGAAGATCATCTACACTTGGTGGAGTTTTCGTACAACAACAGCTTTCAGGCGGCTATTCAGATGGCTCCATTCGAAGCATTATATGGTCGCAAGTGTCGTTCACCTGTTTGTTGGGACGATATTGGAGAACGAAGATTGTTGGGACCGGATTTGATCGTGTAGACAGTAGAGAAAGTTAACACTATCCGGAATCATATGAAGGCAGCACAAGATCGGCAGAAGAGTTGGGCCGATACATCGAGAAAACCTCTAGAGTTCGCTGTTGGTGATCTGGTATTCTTGAAGATATCACCGACTAGAGGAATGATTCGTTTTGGGAGTCGAGGCAAGCTTAGTCCTCGATTCGTGGGGCCTTTCGAGATTTTGGAGCGTGTCGGAGAAGTGGTTTATCGATTGGCTTTACCACAATCTTCGGCGAATGTTCATGACGTGTTTCATATATCTCAACTCCGTAAGTATGTCCGAGATGAAACACACGTGCTGGATCATTCGAAGCTGACTGTAAGAAAGGATTTGACCTTTGAGAAGCGACCGATGTCGATTGTTGATCGAAGAGAAAAGGTTCTTAAGAACAAGGTTATCCCTCTCGTACTAATTTCTTGGGAAAATCGCTCGCACGGAGAATCAACTTGAGAACGAGAAGATGAGATTCGACAGAAGTTTCCACACTTATTCTTGTAGTTTCCTGAGTGTTTATCTTTCTTTGTTCTTGGAATTTCGAGGACGAAATTCTTTTTGTAGTTAGGTATAATGTAGCACCCTAGTTCATTTATACCAGTTCCATTTATCGTATTTGCTTATTTTGGTATTTTCTTGATTTATCGTGTTTTGGGTACGAATGGTATTTTACATTTTAGATTGCATTCGACCTGGCCCGCTTGCTTGAAACTTGTTTGATTCATATTTATGAATTATCTTGACTTGTTACATAGACATGTGCACTTTCATGAATACTGCATACTGGCTTTTATCTGGTATTGCATCTTTTACCGTATAACATTTTAAGTCACGTAAAATATTTTAAAAATACATTGCATGGCCGGCTCGATACCCCTAATCCCGTGGTAGCATCAGCGCATTTTGTTCTCATCCCGTTCAGTGAAACGGACTTGTTTGGATGGCTACGCGCACGTACGTGCATCCGTTCTTGGGGGTATGCTTTTTCGTTATCCGGGCATTCATTTTCAATTTTGGTCGCCGTATATATTTTTCATATTTTAAAACTGAATTTCTAGACCCGACCCGGGCGCGTTTTGGAATATTTTTGTATCCCGCCAAAATTCAAATTTATTTAATATAATATTAAATTTAATTTAACCGTTTAAATTTCTTAACAATTAAAATTTTTTAATAAACTAACTAAAATATTTTCTAAATTAAAATCCTAACTCTTTTAATAAACTCAACTCTCTCTGACTCTGGGCCCCACACCACTCCCTCTCTCTATCTTTCAGTCTCTTCTCTCTCTTCTCTCTTTCTCTCTCCCCGCTACACTCCAATTTTCTTTCTCCTCCCTCTCTCTCTCCTCTCACGCAGATCTCTTCTCTCTCTCTCTCTCTTCTTTCTCTCTCGTCTCGTTGTTACTGTGGGCTTCTCGGATGTGGTCACCTCGCCGCGATCTCGTCACCTCCCTTCTTTCCCTCCTTCTTTTCCTCTCTTCTCTCTTTTTAAAACCCCGCGAGCTTCCTTGGCGAGAACCCATCACAGCTCTTCACCTTACCTCAAACCCTAACCCTAAACCCCTCACTCCTCAATCCCTCGACCTCAACCGAGCCTCTACCATCTCCTTCACTTCCTCCTCGTCGTATTCTTCTCCTTCTTCACCCATTCCCGAGCACCTCTTACAACTCCTCAACCCACAGAGCACCTCACCGCCGACGATCCTCTTCACCTCGCCGCCATCACACCATTCTCCTTCTCTCCCTCTCCTTTGCATTCTCTGTCCTACACCAACCCCTGCAACCCCAGCCAACAAAACCCGAGCCCAAACCCTAAAACCACAGAACCCTAACAACCAAACCCCATCACCGGAGCTCCGATCATCCCCTCGACACCATCTCATCTTCCTGAATCCATAGCACACCACTACCACAGTGAGCAATCCCTTCCCCCTCTACTTCTTCTTCTTCCTCTTTCTTTCTTTCTTTCTTTCTTTTCTTTTCTTTAGATTCTTGATTTTGTATTTCGTAGTTCGCCGGAGCCGGGATCGACGCCGACGATCCAGACAGCGTACCTTACCTGCATGATCACCCTCGTGCCTTACTTGGACCCGTTCCGTGTGCCGTGCGCGCGTCGCGACATTTCGCCGACGTGGGACGTAGCGTACATATCCGTTTCATGTTCCGTCTAGGCAAGTTTATCTTGCTACATGCTACATTACTTTATATACATCTATTTTAATAAATATAATACTGGTATTTCAAATTATGCACCCCATGTTTACTTTTACAGTTTTTCGACATCTGTCTGCATCCGTACGTGTTAGTTTACATCTAGCGCATGCAAACCTAGCTTGTTACATACTATATTACAATATACTGTACTCAATGGAATATTTACATCACACATTGCTTAGTTGTACATCCCACATTACCATTTTACAGTTTTACTGTTTTCGGATACCCGTTTGCATTCATCTCATTTAAAATATATATAACTGCATCTATAGATCACATTAATACATAATACTGTGATATTAACACACCATGTTTAATAAGTGCATCCTAATTAGTATTGGAACTATAAATGTAACCCTAATCGATAATTGTGCATCCATATCATTGATTTTATATCTATTTGCATACCATGTCACGTTCTTTTATTTATTGTTATATTAGTACTCCATACTTGATTTTGTGCACCCATACTTGTTACAGTTTGATTATGAGCACCCTCTTGACACATGTGCACTACCTGACATGACCTGATACACTACTGCTGACATGACTTGATACCTGTGCACTACTTGACATGACTTGATACATGTACACTACCTGACATGACCTGATGTACCACTGCTTGACTTGATACCTGATCTTATTACTAATGCCAACAATCTTGACCTTTTGTCCCTACGGACATTTCCTGTTGTCTATATAGACAAACCTGTACCTGCTTGATCCTGTGTTGGTATTAGCTCCAGATTTATCAATACCTGACTTACACACATAACCTTGGGGGCATGGGGAAATCAAGAATGTATCCGAACGTAACTCAAAGGGCTATTATATCTTGTTACCGTGGTCCCGTGGGGTTGAACGGGACATAGACTCACAGTCTATTATATCTTGTTACCGTGGTCCCATAGGATTGAACGGGACATAGACTCACAGTTTATCATATCTTGTTACCGTTGTCCCATGGGGTTGAACGGGGCATAGACCGATGGGTTAGGATGAGGATTACATTAATTGATTTCGAATAACTTTAGAGTAGATAACTCTATAGCGCAGTTTAGACTACTCACTGCACTTCACCTGTTTATATCCTGTTCACTGATCTATATTCATGTTACTGTTTACTTGTTACTGATAATTTGTTATTGTTTATACTTCATGCCTGCATATTTCATTATATCCTGATTGATTAGAATTATTGATATTGTGACGCACTGACGTCTGGGTTTTGCATGGCCCAGATCCTCTACCTTTGTCGCAGGATGATCAGGAGTATTTCCGCCGTCAGGCCGAGCAGTGAGGATCCTGTTAGTATCCAGTTAGTTTAGTTATTTCCGTACCTTCCAGATTGTTATTGTTATTTGGATTTATTACTTCCGCATATTATTTCTTAACTCGTTTATTCTGGCTCATGGACATGTACTAGATAGTTTATTTTATTTCTACTGTTCTTGATATCTTCTAGACAGCCGTAATGTGAATGTGGAGGGATGTTTCTTAGCCACAGGTAGCATGGTTGGCTCTGTCATGTGCCGATCTTAGTGCACTCTGGGAAGCGGGGCATGACAATGTTAACGTTAAGTTCCAAGTGTGAATTATCAACGCAGCCGTAGAAGTATTCACGAGGTCAAGAGTGGGGCCTCAAGAGTAAGGAAACACGGGCCCATTCCATGTGTTAGTATCGGGACTCCAAACGGTCAAGGAGTCGACCCGACTGAGTGTAACAACCCTAAACTTTCTGTACAACTTTCTGTACAATTTTTTCAAAAATACAGAAAGAGGTACTTTTACCTGAGCACAAGTTATATGTTTGTCTTGTAGCTCATTAGTAAGACCTTGCACTGCTGAACCAAAGCACCAGAGTTCAAATCCTATCACCGACATTATTTTTAATACTGTTTTCTTTTAAATTTTTAGAAGTCCAAGGGTCTACACGTGCATAACCCGTAAAAAACCACGTCACACTAAAAACAAACTAGACCAGGGGGAAGACCAAACGACGAAGAGCACTTGACGGCGACCCCCGGCCTGACTCGACCCGACTCGGCCGGCGGATCGGCCGAACTCGGTCGGATCGGGTTGGGTCCAACATGAAAGTTCTGTCTTTCTGTATTCTTAACTCCTTTGTATAATTTAAATTTCCTGCACAATTCCAAAGCCTTTTAATTCAATTAAAACCCCATTAAACCATATTTTTAATACAATTTTTAATACATTTTCAATATAACTTTTCACCTACCCTAACCCTAGTTTTACCCTATAAATACCACCCCTAAACACACACCCCTCACCCATAATTCTGTCCAAACTCTCAAAAAAAACTCTCTAGAATTTTTTTTGTACAAATGGAGTTAGCGAAGGGCGAAACTCCGGCGAAGTTCCGACGACGATACGAGGAGCTCCCGGCGACGAAACGATGCACCGGAAAATGCTACGTCTTTCTCTCCCTCTTCTCTTGACTCTAAACCTATAAGTCCCACCTCCCTCTTCTCTATTCTATTCTAAAACTTTGTAAAACTAAAACCCGACGGAAGCGGAGTTAAATCCGACTTCCGATTCGTTTTTCTTTGTAAAGTTCAATTTTCCTTAACACAACCATGAAAAACTCTTACATCTTGACTATTAATCATTAACAAAACATATGGAACAAATCCCATTTCAAAAGAATGTATATTTCAATTTTTATCGTACATTTTCAGTAAAATACCATGTAGTTTAGTTTCGACTTTAAAACATCATTAATTTTGCTATACCTTTAGTTAGATCACGAGGTAGTGACCTACCTCTTCACAACACTCATATGCAACATAGCACAATACCTTTTGGGAAATATAGATTCGGGAAATACCGTTTTATACAAAACCACCTTTAACTTATAAAAACTGTTTTCTACAAGATTACGTATTTTTATAAATCTTTGCAAAGCGCCGCTACAACCCATTTGGGAAACCCGTTTGGAATGGTGCAGATTATCGCACATCCTCGGGCTTAGTATTGGGAGATGCAGACCTCCGCAAGGAGCATTCGGTCTCGAGAGATTTAAAATACAAATATCTTAAGAAAATGAGATTTCTAGAAAATAATAAATTAAAATTATTTTTATAAATATATAAATATATATGTATTATCAAAATATCTATTTTTGTTATAATATCAATATTCCAACTTTTCTAAGTCAAAAGAATCACTTTATATGAAAATACCATGCAATTCCATACAAGTTCAATATTAAAGATAAATACCATGTATTATGAAAAATAGGCTTTAATCACTAGAAATGTCACATACATAAAATCTACATCTAAGAAAACTCTAAAAACGATAATTAAATACTTGGGGTGTATTTTGAAAATTACACAAAATTATTTTTTACATAAAACCCCCTCAAGTTCTATAAATTACCCTAAGGACCATGGTAAATATAGGTCTAAATGGGACCAATCTCTTGAGCCTCAGGGGGCCGGAGAAGTGTGTGCTTGCCTATTTAAGGTGGACAACTTAACAAACGGTGTTATTAACACAATAATCGTCTTTGAAAAAGACACAAATTCTGTCGTCCATGTGGAGCGGTTACCGATAACATCAAAACCTAATTCAGGACTTCAATTTCTTTTCTAATTGTTCTGACTCAGACTGAATTACATTATAATCAATCTGACTTGAATATGATTCAAGTACAATCTACAACTACAATTCAACATGAATCCATGAATCCATATATTCAAACTATTCAATCTATATTGACTGAACCGAACTATGGATATACTTCCATTTACATAATTCTCTAGCTACATCCATGATTCTCCAGTTACACCCATTTACTGTTATCATGGTTTTGTCAAGTCCTCCAATTATACAATCTATATTTCAAGACAATACAATACAATACAATACTATCAGTACAATCATTACCATCAATACAATAAATACACGGGGTATTAGGGTAGTTCATGCGTGAATCCAACGGAATCTCAAGAGTCTCCCTAGATCATGAATCCATGTCTACTAACACAAGCAAGCTATCATGAGGGCCTGTGTTTCAATGCTCCTGGATTACAGCCTGTTGAGTTTGGAATACTTCAACACTAGGTTGAAGTCCCGTTACTAACATTTGATTCGGGCCCGTGGTTTCCTACCCCTGGATTACAGCCTGTTGGGTTTGAGAACACTCTTGAGATTGGTTGACATTCCCCCTTGAACTTACGTTAACAACAGCATTAACACTAAATACAACAGTATAAAAAAATAATACAACTTTAAAAAATTACACTCTCTCTCTGTCTATTCTATTTCTCCCTTATCTTTGGGACTTACCGAGCGATTTGTTTGCTGACGACATTCTCTTTCTTCTTCTTTGAATGTCGTCAGGTGTTTCGGACCTACCAGAGATCGAGCCTAGTATTGAAGACTTGGACCAGTTTATTGAAGATCCCGAGCTGTAGTTACATTTATACATTTCCTTTACATTCTGTATTTCTATTTCTGTTATGCCACTGTTTAGGCATTGCTTTCATTCAGATGTATTTACTTTTCCATGTACTGTAAAAGAATGTTAATAAATAAAGTTGTTGTTCAATTATATCTTTTGTCTCTTGTGCATTTTCATTTATATTGCTTAGATACACTTAGCGTATTTACTTCAGAGTAAATACGCAGCGGCCTCATCGCGTCCTCTGCCCGTATACTGCGAAGCTGGCGTGACAGGTTATGTTGGCGGCCCATGCAGGTCAGAGCTGTATGGAACCCTACCATGCAGTTCTGTTCTGCGTGAACAACCTAAGTAATATAACATAAGAACCGGCAACTAAAACATTCTTTAAAATTCATGCTTCTTGAATCTCATCATTTCATATACTTTGAATCTGTCCTAACCTAAATCTTTCTTTCAAAGGTTATGGATTCCCTAAACAATATCAGCACCAACTTCAACAACACTCCACCTCCACTATCAATCACACCTGCCGTCCCTGCTCCGCTCAATGAGCTGACGGTTCTGCTTGAGGCGATCCGTAGCCTCCTGGAAGGTCAGCAGCAGCATACTGCTCTTTTAATGAACCGTTCCGAGGCAGAAGCACCTAGGGTGAAGCAATTCAGGGCTTTGCACCCCAAACAATTCTCAGGAAAAGAGAGCCCACTGGAAGCTGAGGAATGGGCTCAGAGCATTGAAGATGATCTGGCAGCGGCACAAGTGCCAGAGATAGCTTGGGTTCGTGTTGCAAAATTACAGCTCACGGACAATGCACGGGTCTGGTGGAAGGCGGAAGAAATCCGTCTTGATCAACCTATCGAATGGAAGACTTTCCGAGACATGTTCGACAAAAAGTACTTCCCTGAGACTGCCAGGTTCGACATGGAACAGTAGTTCATCCATCTGCAACAAGGTTCGATGCGGACCAAGTCAGTAGATGAGTATGACGCTGAGTTCACCATACTCAGTCGGTAAGATATGTCTCAATGTTCGATTTTATATCACATACTACACAGCTAACACAAGACTGTAATAGGTTTGCGGCCCATCTCATACCGACTGCTAAGATTAGAGCTAGAAGATTTCAGCAAGGGTTGGACCCGGAAATCCAAGCTGCATTAGCTACAGGGGATTTCCCAACTCATGATATAGCTTTGAAAGCTGTCCGAAGATATGAGGCAGTGGTGAAGAAGAAGGACAGAGCTCAATCTGCCGGACTGAAGTGCCCTGCCAACCAAATGGCAGGAGAAGCCGCATCAGGACCACCATTTGTACCAAGGAGACCGGGAGTATCAATCAACAGGCTCAGCCCAGACTTTTGTACCTACTGCAAGAGAGCTGGACAACTGATGGAAGATTGCCGATGAGCAAACGGTCTTTGCCTGATATGTGGATCATCCTCACATACCTGATCCTCACATACCATAGGAACTTTCCCTCACAACTGAACTAATCTTAATTCTGCAGCTAGACCAGCTATCTAAGCTCCACCTACTCGGTTAGCTCTTCCTGCACCACCTCCACCTAGACCACCTTTATCTCGTCAACCAGCGATATACCAGCATGCACAAAGAAACGTGCCGAGACGCCAGGCTTACAATTTGGCGGCCGTAGAAGCTGAAACGGTTGGCCAGGATAACCCTGGTAATTCTCTTCAACCTTTTCAAACTATTGTATCACTTTGTTATTATTCATACACTATCAGTACTTCAGTCACCAAACTTTTCTTGAATCTGTTACACTTTCCTTTTACAAATTTCGAGAACGAAATTTTTATAAGGAGGGTAGAATGTAACAACCCTAAACTTTCTGTACAACTTTCTGGACGATTTTTTCAAAAATACAGAAATGGGTACTTTTGCCTGAGAACAAGTTACAAGTTTGTTTTGCTTTTTAATAGCAAGAAGGAGCTTGTAGCTCATTGGTAAGACCTTGCACTGCTGAACCAAAGCACCAGAGTTCAAATCCCATCACCGACATTATTTTTAATATTGTTTTCTTTTAAATTTTTAGAAGTCCAAGGGTCTACACGTGCATAACTCGTAAAAACCCCACGTCACACTAAAAACCAACTAGACCAGGGGGAAGACCAAACGACGACGAGCACTTGACAGCGAGCCCCGACCTGACTCGGCCCGACTCGGCAGGCGGATCAGCCGACTCAGCCGCCGCCGCCGCCGGCCGAACTCGGTCGGATCGGGTTGGGTCCAACATGAAAGTTCTGTCTTTTTATATTCTTAACTCCCCTGTATACTTTAAATTTCCTGCACAGTTCCAGAGCCTTTTAAATTCAATTAAAACCCCATTAAACCATATTTTTAATACAATTTTTAATACATTTTCACCTACCCTAACCCTAGTTTTACCCTATAAATACCACCCCTAAACACACACCCCTCACTCACAATTCTGTCCAAACTCTCAAGAAAACTCTCTAGAATTTTTGTGTACAAGTAGAGTTAGCGAAGGGTGAAACTCCGGCGAAGTTCCGACGATGATCCGAGGAGCTCCCGGCGACGAAACGATGCACCGGCAAATCCTACATCTTTCTCTCCCTCTTCTCTTGACTCTAAACCCGTAAGTCCCACCTCTCTCTTCTCTATTCTATTCTAAAACTTTGTAAAACTAAAACCCGACGGAAGCGGAGTTAAATCCAACTTCCGATTCGGTTTTCTTTGTAAAGTTCAATTTTCCTTAACACAACCATGCAAAACTCTTACATCTTGACTATTAATTATTAACAAAACATATGGAACAAATTCCATTTCAAAAGAATGTATATTTCAATTTTTATCGTATTTTTTCAATAAAATACCATGTAGTTTAGTTTCGACTTTAAAACATCATTAATCTTACTATACCTTTAGTTAGATCATGAGGTAATGACATACCTCTTCACAACACTCATATGCAAAATAGCACAATACCTTTTGGGAAATATAAATTCGGGAAATACCGTTTTACAAAAAACCACCTTTAAGTTATAAAAACCGTTTTCTACAAGATTACGTATTTTTACAAATCTTTGCAAAGCGCCGCTACAACCCATTTGGGGAACCCATTCGGGATGGTGCAGATTATCGCACATCCTCGGGCTTAGTTGTGCGAGATGCAGACCTCCGCAAGGAGGATTCAGTCTTGAGAGATTTAAAATACAAATATCTTTAAAAAATGAGATTTCTAGAAAATAATAAATTGAAATTATTTTTATAAATATATAAATATATATGTATTATCAAAATATCTATTTTTGTTATAATATCAATATTCCAACTTTTCTAAATCAAAAGAATCACTTTACATGAAAATACCATGCAATTCCATACAAGTTCAAAATTACAGATAAATACCATGTATTATGAAAAATAGGCTTTAATCACTAGAAATGTCACATATATAAAATCTACATCTAAGAAAACTCTAAAGACAATAATTAAATACTTGGGATGCATTTTGAAAATTACACAAAATTATTTTTCACATAAAACCCCCTCAAGTTTTATAAATTACCCTAAAGACCCTGGTAAATATAGGTTTAAGTGGGACCAATCTCTTGAGCCTCAGGGAGCCGGAGAAGTGGGTGCTTGCCTATTTAAGGTGGACAACTTAACAAACGGTATTATCAACACGGTAATAGTCTTTGAAAATGACACAAATCCTGTCGTCCATGTGCAGCGGTTACCGATAACATCAAAACCTAGTTCAAGACTTCAATTTCTTTTCTAATTGTTCTGACTCAGACTGAGTCTCATTATAATCAATCTGACTTGAATATGATTTAAGTACAATCTACAACTACAATTCAACATAAATCCATGAATCCATATATTCAAACTATTCAATCTATTCAATCTATATTAACTGAACCGAACCATGGATATATTTCCATTTACATGATTCTCCAGCTACATCCATGATTCTCCAGTTACACCCATTTACTGATATCATGGTTTCGGCAAGTCATCCAATTATACAATCTATAATTCAAGACAAGACAATACAATACAATACTATCGGTACAATCATTACTATCAATATAATAAATACACGGGATATTGGGGTAGTTCATGCGTGAATCATGTTTCCCCCAATCAGAGCAAAGCTCTGTTCAAAATTCAAATTTTGAAATGAAGCAACGCTTCAGATGCAGCGCCTAGTGCGTTGCGCCCTAAGCAGTGCATCACATGCAAAGCACGTGGGCACTAGCGCTGGGTGCGCTGCGCTCTAAAGAGCACACCATGTGTGCGCTAGCGCTAGATACGCCGCGCTCCAAGCAGCGCACCACGTGTCAAGCACGGGTGCGCTAGCGCAATGTGCGCTGCTCTTTAAGCAGTGCACCACGTGTAAAGCACGTGTGCGCTAGCACTGGAACTAAAAGCTCCCACCGTTAGATCAAAAATCTAATAATAATGATAAACTATTAATTAATCAGAATTAAATTCTGTTAAGGAAAGATTTCTCAAAATCTTTCCAAATAACAAGATTGTGCTCTGTAAATCAGAACACCGTTCATCAATGATCCAATGGTAAATAAAAATTACCAAAAGACAGAATAAATTCTGTATTGAAAGATTTATTAATCTTGTTAAAAACAAGAAGATTGCTTTCTGTAAAACAGAAGCCCTGGGATCAAAGATCCAATGGTGGGGAAACATCTCTAAATCAATCAGAGAAAGATCTTTTTAACTGATTCAACAAATCAGCCTACCCTATAAAAAGGCCCCTAGATTTCAAGTCTCATAGATACAGAAAGAGAGAGAAAAACTTCCCCAAAAAACTTAGAGAAATTCAAAGAGCAAGCTCTTGCAAGAAGATTTTTCTTCAAAGTAAGAATGAATGATGATGAACACAGAGATGAAATCATCTCATGATTAAAAAAGAAGAATTCATTTTTTTAAAAAGATCATAGATCTATAAAGACAAAAAGTCTTTCATAAAGAGATCAAAAGATCTCATCATAAAATAAAAGAAGAACTTACTTCTCACAGATTATAGATCTATAAGAATAAAATCTTTCTCAAAGAGATCATGAACATCTTATTATAAAAAGGAGGGGAGAATAATTCAATTCTCTTAAGAATCTTAGATCCATAAAGGCAAAGCCTTTCATCAATATAAGAGATTGAAACAAAATAAGAACGGTTGTTCTTAGATCCTGAGACAAAATCTCTTTTAAAAGAACATAAATTGTTTCTCAGATCATAAAATTGATCAGATGCGTTTTGCGCTCTTAAACTGCACTTCTGCGCTCTCTGGACTGGCGCTCAGCGCCAAATTCGCCACGTGTCAATCGCGCATGTACTGCTTAACAACTAGCGCCTTGCGCTTCTGAAATAGCGCACTGCGCTCATGGGCTGGCGCTCAGCGCCAAGCACGCCACGTGTCACTCACGTGTGTGCCACTAAACTAGAAGCGCAATGCGCACATGAACCAGCGCTCTGCGCTCATAAACTGGTGCAATGCGTCCATCATTTGGCACTTAGCGCCAAGCGCGACACGTGTCCTTCACGTATGCGCCACGTGGCAGAAGCACACTGCGCTCTTTGACTGGCGCCAAGCGCACCATGTGTTGCGCTGACAGAACATAAATTGTTCTTTAATAAGCCCAGAGCTATAATGAATGCTCAGCATTCAATAAAAGACAAAACATTGTCAAGATATAAATCAATGCTCAGCATTGTTAAAAGGGCTAAGCCCAAATAAAAGCTCAATAGCCCAAAATAAATGTTAAAACATTTTAACTTGATTGGACTTAGCCCAAGATTGGCCATAAGTCCTCAAATTCAGATTAATTGAGCCCGCATGCTTATAAATCTTTTAACAGATCTTAGTTCCAAATTGGACCACAGATCTTTCAACCAAAATTAGTTCAAGGGTACATCTCTGAACCCCTCTGATATATGTCGTTGTAATCCTTCAACGTCTTCAGAGAGGTGACGGGTCCCGACAACCATACATTTCACAGACTATGGTGTCTTTAAAGTGGACTGTGGGGTCCTTAAGCCCATGGACTATGATGTCCTTAACCTCGAACTGTGGGGTCCTTCAAAACCCATGGACTATGATGTCCTTAACCTTGGACCGAGATGTCCTTAAACTAACAATGGACTGTAATGTCCTTAAACTAACAATGGACCGTAATGTCCTTAAACTAATCGACCGCAATGTCCCTAAACTAAACAATAGAGTCCAAATGCTCTTTTGTTGGATCTAAACGATCCCGTTAAGTTGATCTTAGTCTAAAATTAGACTAACGTATCCTTAACTAACGTTTAAGTTGATCTTAATCTCAAATGAGGCTAGCGTATCCTTAAACCCAACCCCTAAACCCAAATCTAAGAAGATACGGATTTGGACTAATCCACGCCCTACGGGCGACAACACAAATTAGTCTCCGTATACAATCCACGGGCAACCAAAAAAAAAACAAACACACACGACACGAGGTGATCATCTGGAGAAGGAGAAAGTGGTTACCGCGATGCGGTAACGTAATTAACTGCAGGGGTTTGCGCCTGCAGGGAAGAGCGTCCCCACAATCAAAAACCCCTCAACGAGGGGGAATCTGACGAAGTCTGCTACATCGGCCGCATCCGTTTGAACCTTCAATACATGGTGTCATAAATCAACTTGGTATCTTCGGAGAGGAGGACGAATAGCACCAATTAGCATCTGCCCTCGAATTTCAGGCCTGGCGTCCCAACCTCCCGGTCGCGTCTTTCGGCGAAGAATAGATTCTGGCACGCCCGGTGGGACCTTTTCCTCTTTCCACTCCACACTTCGTGTGTCGTGTTCGCGAACGAATCGCGGTTTGATATGGTTGCCCTTGGGTTCGAGGTACTAAGATTTGGTGTCTTGCTCCGTACAGAAAACAGAAGATCAATGGCTTCGACCTGCACTTACTGCAACTGCAACTCTCGCTCCGTCCCATCCGGAGGAGTGACTTTCGGGCCCCAAGCGGCCTCCATCTTCGCTATGCCGGTGGAACAGGTCACTTAGGCTACCACTGGATTATTCTTCGGGACCATGCTCTCGCCAACGAGCTTCAGCGCTCCTGTACCATCACAAGAAGCTCAGAAGAAGTCGGTCTTTGATCGGCTTACAACTACTGCGGCCCCTCTCAACGGGTCGTCCAGCTCCAACGCCTCACTCTTTAACAGACTGGGCCAAAGCTCAGTTGGGCCCATGAAGAAGCCTGCGATACCAGAAAGGGTTATCCCAAAAAGGATAGCCATCCCTGCTCCCGAAATCGTCAAGGCGGCTTTTCCTGCCAAAAGGTCGGTCTTCACAAGACTTGACTATTTCATCTCCTATTCTAGGCGAAATCGTCAAGGTTGCTTCCCCTACTCAGAAGTCTGCCTTCGATAGGTTGGACATTACTTCTCGGCGAACGTCGGTCTTTAAAAGGATGACACCGGCGATAATCCTCCGCCAAAACAGGGGGCATGACGAAGCCATCCCCATAGCTGAACCAACTCCATCCACACGACATGCTCGCCGTCGTCACTAGCGCCGAGTAAGGAAGGCTGGGGGCAGCTCCCCTTCTGGACTAACTCCGCCAGCTCCCATGGTGGAAATCAATGCTGCTGTTCCAACTGGGAACAGCTTTGAACCGCTTAGGAGGGTTCGTAAGAACTCTCCGACTGCGATGCTGAAGAGATCTCCTCCACCTATGGAGATTACTACAGAAAAGAAGTCGGAGCAGCCCCCTCAGCGGCTGTCCTCCAAAATTTATAAAGTCTGGCGACAGGTCCAGGAATCATGATTGACCAGGACTACTCTCGCCGATCAAAGAAGCTTAAAGCTCGACAAGGAGAAAACCATCCTGTCAAGCCACCAAAGGCGACATCCGTCTGGGTGCCCGCTGCAACGGCTCCCTCAACGTCAACCGCTCAAAAGAGAAGGAGGCCGGAGAAAGCCCCTGTGACCGCGGCAAACCGCAAAAGCGCTGAATCTAAACGCCCTAAGTCTGGGGGCATGGTAATACATACCGTTTATATGGATTCCGGAAAAGAAGAAAGCCGTGCTTCTATGGGTCATCGACCGCTTACCCGATCGATAACGAAGGCTCAGGAACAACAGCAGCAGAAACTTCAGGAGATGCTGACTGCAATGGCCGCACTCACTGGGCCAAAAGAAAATTCAAAGACCTCGGAGCAGCGTCGGGAACAAGAAACTGATACTGAGTTCCTCCGAAGAATGCTCGAGAGGAAAGAAAAAGAGGCTACGGAGCAGACGGCCAATATAAAATGATTGGCTCTTTTGTTCCAAGACATGGCTGGGATGATGTTACAGCCGAAATCTCCAGCTGAAGACCCCCCGATCATTGTTGAAGATGACAGAGGGGAGACATCGAACCCTCCTCAGGCTCTTTCAGCAGCCAAAGAGGAGACCATCTCCAAGGCCGCTTTAGATGATTACATTGCTCAGCAAATACGAGCTCACCACGCAAACGAAGCGGCTGGACAGGTCGTTAAGACTGGGCGACCCTATCCAAGCTAGTATGACCAAATAAGGTACCCACCAGGATATACGATCCCTAAATTCCACGTATATAAAGGGACGGGGAATCCACATCAGCATGTCGCTCAATTCAGAGCCTTGTGCGGCAACACCGGGGGTGATGATAAACTTCTACTCCGCCAGTTTGTTGGTAGCCTGTCGGAGACGGCATTCGAGTGGTATTCTAAACTTCCAAACGACTCCGTCAAGACTTTTGCAAAAATGGAGCTACTATTCACCCAGCGTTTCGCGAGTGCTAGTGAACGCACCCCAATAACGGCATTGATCAATGCCAGGATGAAGCCAGGTGAAACGTGGGTACAATACGCAATACGATGGCGGAATTTATGGTCAAAATGTGAGCAGCGTATCGAGAAAGCGCCGGCAGTGGGCATGTTCGTGGGCACTCTTGACCCTCAAGCAACTATTTCCCAGTTCATGATGTTCTTCAAGCCGACCACATTCCAGGCCTTAATCGACAAACTGGCCCAAATGGACCAGATGGGTCATAGACCGTCTCCTTTAAAGCCGGAGCCACGGAACGAAAAAGGTAAAGGGAAGGCAACCTTCGTCGCGAATACTCAACAGCAGCCCAGTGCCCTAAAACTAACTGATCGCCTAGACAAGAGGCGGCAATTCTATAATGAGAAGATGAAGCGCCCTTATTCGTTTCCCCGGGACAAAACGAAATGATTGTTCGAGCTAGCGGTGCGCAATAGGCTCATCAATCTGCCGAATCCAAAACGACTGTTGCAACCCGGCGAGGCTAATAGTCCCAATTATTGCCCCTACCATCAAACGGTAAGCCATCCAATTGAAGATTGCTTCGTTTTTAAAGGCTGGATTGAAGATCAATACCAACAGGGCAAATTTGCCCTGTCCGAGAATTGGAAGGTGAACCCACCACAGCCACACGCTCCCAAGAAGACGGACACACCGGGGGCATCATGCTCTTTCATAGAAGAAGCTCCAAGGGATGTCGCTCTTTCAGCCAAAACTAAAAGAATGCTGAAGGATCTCCAAACATACCCGGCGATTAGATGGAAAAGTCCGCTGGAACCCGAGATCATCGAGAGAATGCTGAAGCCGCGCCCAACTCCAAAAATTGGTGGTGATAGTCAAAATGCTCACACCCAGCCGTCAAAGTCTTCGAAGAAGAAGAAGAAGACCAAAAAGCCCGTGAAGCCTGGTGACAAGCGCACGGACCTGCAGAAGCAGATTGACGCGCTGGAAGAATATAATCAAAAAGCGTGGACTCCAGTCACACTCCAAGAATTTCTCAGCCACGTCCTTGAGGACGAAGATGATGACAATGGAGAAGACTCGTTGAATGAATCTGAAGACTATGTGGCAAGTTGCCATGTGATCTCTCACTCATCGATAGACGATGAAGAAGCTCCTTACACAGAGAAACTGGGGGCATATCCTAAGCCGAAACTTCTAGGGCCATCAGACGAAATGATTGATGCATTCCTGGACGAAGCTCTTCTTAAAAGCAAAGCTGCTCGTGAGCGTAAGATGGCCATATTTGAAAAAGCCAAACGTCGGCGACTGGACGAAAGGGTTGAAACACCCCTGCCAGATCAAAGTACATCCGCCGCAAATAAAAGCAGGTTCAAGACGAGGAAGAGGTTCGCCAAAACCATATCGATGGGAATGAAGCTACCACCCTCCGAAAGAAACACTCTTGGTGAAGCAGAAATACATCCTAACTACTGCTTATATCATCGAAAGATTGCGCACCCCACCGAAGAGTGAAATGCTTTTAAAAGATGGTGGCAGGGATATGTTGCTCACCAGCAACATTTCCAGCGGATGAAACGCAAAACTCGTCGGAAGCTAAGAAATACGACCAAAGAGCATAAAAGAACTACCGGCAACTGTCACATGGTTGCCGCTAGGGGATCGCAAGTTCTCACCTTTGGGAGTGACTCTGACGAAGAAATGACTCTTGGCCCTCTCTTTAAAGAATCCACCTCAGGAAAAGAGGAAGAACCGAAAACCTGTGAAAATATCCAGCTGCGCAATCGTACGCTGCCCAAAAAGAATCTTGGGCCCTCGAACAGTGGGTCAAATAGAAAAGATAAGGGGAAAGAAAAGGTCCATGAGGATATCATCCTTGATGACCAAGCCGTCAAAAAGCTGACAGCTAAGGACCCGCCAAAGAAAAGTAAGGTGGACTACAACGTTCTGGCACACTTGAGAAAGCTACCTTCGCAGCTAAGAATTCTCGATGCCCTTCTGCTATCCAAAGAGGCGAGAGATACATTGATCAAGGCACTACAAGTGCCGAAGCAATTCCAAGCTTTCCTTGCCGAAGAAAAGATGAAGGACGAGCTGGAAGAAGTGCACACAGCTGATATCACCTTCGGCGATGAAGAACTCCTCCTTAGGACATGTGAACATAACCGTCCCCTTTATGTCTCTGGATACTGTCATGATATCAAGATAGGCAAAATCCTGGTTGACAATGGGTCTTCCGTCAATCTCCTCAACGTGAGAGTGTTGAAGAAAATCTGCATGAGCGTTCAGCACCTCGCTCGTGATAAAATCACCATCTTCGGATTTGACTCCCAGTCATCACGGACACTTGGGTCTGTAATACTGACGCTGCACTTTGGGTTGCTCGTCACGGACATTAAATTTCACGTCATTGACGCCAAGACTTGCTACAACGCTTTACTCGGCAGGCCTTGGTTACATGAGTACAACATCATCCCTTCTACACAACACCAGTGTATGAAGTATTTCAAGGATGGTCTCGAGTACACCGTAACAGGGGAACTTAACCCGTTCTCCGTAAACGAAGTTCATAAATATGAGGATGCAAAGTATTTCTTGCCGGACTTTGAAGACACGGAGAGATGCTGTAAACCGAAGAACAAAGCTATAATCATTATTCCGATCTTCGGGAGTAATACCGAGGAGGAGGAAGAAATAGTTTATTCAGGTCCGCCCCAATGCAACAAGCCGGAACCGTCCACCCCTATGTTGATCTTCGGCAGCGACTCGGAAGATGAAGTCAATGCCGTATTTTCTATTCGGCCACCAATTCAAGCCTTTGCTGATGATGATCGGAGTTTGTAAATCGCCATGGTTCCACGAGAGCATTACCAAGAGCTCGATGCACTTAATGCCTATAGTGTGCAGGAACTGCAGACATTCTACGTCCCTCCCAGGCGAAAGGGTGAAAAGGCGATCCTATTCTACCGATCCGGGGAAACCAAAGTGGAGAAAGAAATCTGGCATGGCGCGGATTCTACACATGACAGGCTCCATCCCATCCGTCTGCCCAGATATTACACAGACGGATTAAAAAGACTGTTGAGGCGCCAAGGCGTACCCCTTAAGCAGACCGCTCGACAAGCTCAGTTCTACAACAGGATTTGGAGCATCCCCGGAACTCAACGAAAGTTACCCAACGGGAGAATGGAAACGATCGGGCTTGGATATGTTCAATCCAAGAAACGGGAGCCATTCCGTGACTGCTACGTCATACATGACTTCGACGAACAAGGAAAAGCTCTGTGGGAAGATGCTAACCATGAACCAAAACGAGCTCCCGTCGTGAAAATGCCAAGCCCGTCATTCGAAGAACAAATGGACAAGCTTATAAGGGAAACGGGTCGAAAAGTTCGAGACGACCATAATCGCGAAATGGCCATCTACGAGAAAGCTAGAACACAACGCCTCCTTCAGCAGGTTGCGACAAATGAAAATGCTCTTCCTCGTCAACCCGTCACACAAAAAGCCCGATGCAGAGGCAAAAATAAACCCAAGAACGAAAAAAGCGTTCAACAGCGACAAAATGGGACCAAGAAGCCACGTGAACAGGAATCAAGCAATCTGGATTCGTCTCTTATAAAGAAGATGAGTCGAGCGTATTCTTTTTTCTAAGACAAGACAAGGAAGATACTTGATCTTGCCATAAAACATCAAATGATTACCCTTCCGGAGTCCAAGCACCCCAAGCAAGCAGGCGAAGTCTCTCACCGGGACTGTTGCTCCTATCATCGGGCAATAGGACATCCCCTCGAAGACTAGTTCACATTTAAAGACTGGGTAGAAGACCAGTATCAGTAAGGCAGGTTCGCTCTATCCAGCAGCTGGAGGGTAACTCCGCCGCAGAATCATGAACCAAAAGCCGCGCCTGCAGCGAGAGTAGAACCATATCAACATTGGCCTTGGAAGCGATCCCGTACCTGTCATATGATAACGCTGTCAGAAGAAGAACCCGAGAATATGGATGACTTCTCCTGCTGCTTCGAAAACGATGATAATGAGGTGATCTCAGAGTTTCCGCCGGTGCCAAAAGAACTGGAAGATGGGATACATACTACTGCAGATAACCTCAAGAAGATCGACTTGGGGACGGCAAGCGACCCGCAGCCGACATTCGTCAGTGAACTATTTTCTGAAGAAAAGGTGGCTACGCTTAAAGACGTGCTCATGCAGTATAAAGATTGCTTTGCATGGAACTATTCAAAGATGCTGGGACTCGATCCAGAGATTGATGTCCACAAATTGGCGATTTCCCCGGACATCAAGCCGATCAAACAAGCACCGAGAAGAATAAGGCTCGAACTTGAGATGAGCATCAACGCCGAGGTCAAGAAGCTAATCGAATCCGGCTTCATCCAGGAAGTTCAGTATCCTGACTGGATCGCCAACATCGTCCCAGTAATGAAGAAAAATGGGACAATGCGTATATGCGTGGACATTCAGGATCTCAACAGAGCTTGTCTTAAGGACGACTTTCCAGTACCGGTCATCGAGCTGATGATAGATAATACGTCCACTCAAGAAGTCTTCTCCTTCATGGACGGGTCATCGGGATACAATCAAATAAAGATGCATCCCGAGGACCAGAAGCATACCGCTTTCCGGACCCCTTTGGGTATATTCTGCTACAAGGTGATGCCTTTCGGTCTAAAGAACGCCGATGCCATCTATCAGAGGGCCATGACGAAAATTTTCGATGACCTCATACATGAAATCGTCGAATGCTATATCGACGTCCTTGTGGTTAAAAGCAAATCATACGATGAACATTTAGAACATCTGAAGATCGTATTTCAGCTCCTTCGAAAATACAACTTGAAGATGAACCCTCTCAAATGCGCGTTCGGAGTTTCCTCGGGCAAATTCCTAGGATTCATCGTATGATATCGAGGCATCGAGATAGACCCGTCGAAAATCAAGGTGATCATGGAGATGCCCCCGCCAAAGACTCTCAAGCAACCGCGGTCTCTCTAAGGAAAGCTCGCGTATATCCGGTGGTTCATAACCAATCTCTCCAGCAAGTGCCGCCCTTACAGTCACCTAATGAAGAAAGGGGCTCCTTTCATCTGGGATCACAAATGCCAAAGCGCACTGGATGAAATCAAGCAATACCTGCAGAATCCGCCAGTACTGGCCACTCCCGTTAAAGGAAAACCTCTCGTCCTGTACACAACAGCCCTCGAAGGTTCTTTAGGCGAGCTGTGGGCACAAGAGAACGATCAAAGGAAGGAGAGAGCCCTCTACTATTTAAGTCGAGTTCTACTGGGGGCAGAAAGCAATTACTCCCCCATTGAAAAACACTGTCTGGCATTGATATTCATGATAACGAAGCTCAAACACTACGCGTTGGCACATGAGGTCCATCTCATATCGAAGGTGGATCCTCTCAAATATTTAATGTCAAAGGCTATATTAACGGGACGACTCGCTAAATGGGCCCTGCTCTTGATGGAGTTCTCGATAACTTATCGACCCCTCAAGGCAGTGAAAGGCCAGGCCATCGCCGACTTCCTCGCTGAGCATCCGATACCTGCCGAATCTCCCTTGAACTGCGAATTGCCAGACGAGCACGCGTTTGACACGATCGACGAGGAGAGAAGAGAGAATGACACCCAGTGGGAACTCTATTTTAATGGGGCATCTTCCATGAAGAAGCGCAAACAAAGCACCCCCATAATCAAATCAGGGGTAGGCCTCATCTTCGCGACTCCACAAGGAGGGATAATGCGCTTTGCCTTCTCCTTAACAGAACCGAGAACGAACAATGAAGCCGAATACGAAGCCTTGATAGTAGGTCTTGAGATCGCCGTCGACATGGGAATTAAAAACCTCCTCATATACGGAGACTCCCAACTGGTCGTTAGTCAAGTAAATAGAGACTATCAAACGTGCAAGCCGGAGTTGGTAAAATACGGCGAGAGAGTACAGCAATTACTGACTCAAATCCCTGCCTATGCCCTGGAGAGCATACCGCGTGCGGAAAATAGCAGGCGGATGCATTAGCCAAGCTTGCTAAAGAATTGGCCGACGAGAACCTCGATGATGCGAGGATCGTTGTGCAAAGCCGTCAGGTTCTTGCACCGGCAGAAATATCTCCGGAGTTGCCCGAAGAAAAGGGGGCGATCGAGCAAACGACTTTGCAAATAAAAGACCAGGAAAAGGCTAAGGATTGGAGAGAAGTCTTTATAGACTACTTCAAATCCCATCGAATGCCTGAAGATGCGTCCTCAAGACATCAGCTCATGAAACGAGCTCTATCCTTCGCCTTTGTTAATAATACTCTGTATAAAAGATCATTTGATTCTCTGTGGTTAAGATGCCTGGGACCTGAAGAGGCAAGGAGAGTCATCCAAGAAACTCACGACGGACTTTGCGGTTCTAACCAAGCCGGGCCGAAGATGAAGCTGAAGATCAAACAGATGGGTTATTATTGGCCTACGATGATCCAAGACTGCTTAGAATACGCAAAGCAGTGCCACTCGTGCCAGATTCACGGAGACTTTATCCATCAGCATCCAAATCCACTGCATCCAACGGTGGCTAGCTGGCCGTTTGAAATGTGGGGAACTGACATAATCGGCCCCATCGAACCAGCATCGTCCAGAGGAAATCGATTCATTTTGGTAACAACTAATTACTTCTCCAAATGGGCAGAGACAGTACCGCTGAGGGAGGTGAAGACAGAGAATATCCTCCATTTCTTCAAGACGCACGTCATTTATCGGTTTGGAACTCCGCGACGAATCATCTCCGATAACGGGCCAGCCTACAGAAGTCATAAGATTAGTCGCTTTGCACAACAGCATAACATAGACTGGAGATACTCTTCAGTCTATAATCCCCGAGCTAACGGTCTAACTGAGACTTTCAACAAGACCTTGACGAAGATCGTGAAAAAGATGGTGTCTCGAAATAAAAGAGACTGGCACGAGAGACTGCATGAAGCTCTCTGCGCGTATCGAACTACGTTCAAAGCAGCCACGAACACAACGCCGTACACGTTGGTATTCGGCACAGAAGCGGTACTCTTTCTCGAGATAGAGTTATCCTCTCTACGAGTTGCCGTTCACTACGAGCTAACAGACAAAGAAAATGCTCACCTTCGGCTTGAGGAGCTTGATGCCCTCGACGAAACCCGGCTCAAGGTGCAACAAAATCTGGAGGCTTATAAAGCAAAGATGACGCGCTCATATGAGAGACTGACTAGGCCAAGAACATTCCGCCAAGGCGAGCTCGTGCTAGTGGTCAAAAGACATATGATCTCTAATCGTGCCAAACGGGGGAAATTCGAGCCGAACTATGAGGGCCCGTATATTATCGACAAAGTTTACCAGGGTGGAGCCTACCTACTCATGGATATGCATGGGGAAAAGCCTTTCAGGCCAATAAACAGTCGCTTCCTGAAAAAATACTATGCCTGACGAGTCATGGCCTAGGTCAATGATAGATGACGACGCCTATGTACGCTTTCTATCTTTCTAAGCCCAAACTCTATAAGTAGTAGCCGGCTTATGGACCGAAACGTCCTTAAACTAACGACGGACCGAAACGTCCTTAAACTAATGATGGACCGAAATGTCCTTAAACTAATAATGGACCACTATGTCCTAAAACTTACAATGGACCGAAACGTCCTTAAACTAACGATGGACCACTGCGTCCTAAAACTGGCGACGGACCAGAACCTCCTTAAACTAACGATGGGCCACTATGTCCTAAACCTGGCCATTGACCGAGACGTCGATAAACTATTACGGACCGCAGCATCCCAAGGCTGACAAAAAAAATAAATAATTTTAAATAATTTTTAAAAAAAAAGAAAACGGTATGTCCATAAGCAAAATGGGCACGGATGAAAACCCGAAAGGGCTCCGTGAGTAAAAACAGCAGGGCTACCGGCGAGTTTTGTGAAAACCCGAAAGTGCGCAATCTCGTTAAAAGATACTTGCAAGGTCCTCTCGACCCTGTAAGGAGAAATCACCTGCGTGAGATCCTTACGTCTCACAAGGGAGAAACACACTTAGGGATCCCCACGATACCCAAGGAGAAATTACACTTGCGAGATCCTCACGACTCGTAAGGAGAACTTCCCTTTGAGACCCTCACGGCTCATAGGATTCAAAAGCCTTAAGCTACAGGAATCTGAACCTGTTCTTAAGCCATCACAACCTCCAGCTTTGCCCTACAAGTGGTTCAATATTGACCCTTGTATACAATCCACGAGCGCAAATAAACATTTCCCTAACAAAGTCCCAACCGGGACTAGGGATATGTTTACACAGTGAACAGCCCTTGTAAGTCCTCTCGACTTGTAAAGAGAAAGCACTCTTGTAAGATCTTTATGACTTATAAGAGACCATACACTTAGGAATCCTCACGATCCCTAAGGAGTAAATGTGTAAGTCCATGCTACCGCTCCCGGTACTTACGGGCTTGCGGAAATGATGAAAAACGATTTTTCAAGAGGTGGTAACATGGACTCAAAATACGGATCTTTGTTAAACATCTAACTAACAAACCTAACAAGAGTTTTACCTACTCGGTTAGGGGGTTATACCTTTCTTGAACTCCTCCGTCTTTAACTCTTTCCGGTGTACGGATCGGCCTCACCTCGTCGTCTCCTTGCGCCGAAGATGGATCCACCTGAAAGCTTCTACCTTTGGCTTCTTCTTCAAACTTGAAGAAACTAGAACACTTGGTTTGCTAAACCTTGTGAACTAGGATGAGTAGAGAAGTGATATGGGTTTTCTTTTATCTCTAAGGCAATGTTTCTCAACTCATGAGAGGGTGTTGCCTTGAGCTAGAGAGAGCAAGAGGAAGAGCAAGAGGGAGAGCTCAAGCAAGAGAGAGAAATGAAATGAGAGAATGAGTAACTCTTTTGCCATCCAAAATCTCATAATCCAAAACCATCATAACAAAAATAGTAATCAAGTATTATGTGATGGTTCAAGTCAAAATGGCTATATCATTTCATGCACTCATTTTGCAAAAACAAGCAAGCAAGCAAAAGTCTTTGCCATGAAATGATAGCCATTATCATGATGATGGTCAACTAGTCCAACCTAGTCAACCGGTCAACAAAGTCAACAAGTCAACCCCTCAACAACCATGTCACCATAATACTTAATTAATATTATTGTTAATTATATTTCTTATTCTCATTAGGGTTTAGCCAAAAGTCAATAGTCAACAGTCAACACTCAACAACCCCAATGAGAATCCTCTGCCTCTGTCTCTCTGTCAACTGTGCATACACACCCGCATCCGCGTTCCGAGGAACACGAATACAAACGAGAT
Organism: Agapanthus africanus; assembly: GCA_030015575.1. Classification (NCBI taxonomy): domain Eukaryota; kingdom Viridiplantae; phylum Streptophyta; class Magnoliopsida; order Asparagales; family Amaryllidaceae; genus Agapanthus; species Agapanthus africanus. The sequence continues at coordinate 462,811,782 of CM057347.1, forward strand.
AAAACCAATCCCAAAATGTACACTAGGATCTGGCTTAAACCAAAGCCCGCTAGTGTTAACTGTCCGGACATCAAACGTGCACAAGTGCACGGATGTGACCGAACCCTGTCGCAAAACCATGCGACCTGTCGTAAAACCATGCGACCTCTACTCTTTTGCCTAAAAGCGAATAGCTTTCTGTGTGGGACTCTAAAGACTCGACACTACGCTGGCAATGGGTTTAACCACAGACCGCAAGCGGCACTAGCTGTGCGTAACGGTCCCCAGGTAGATGCCGACAAGAAGACTGACGAGGTGAAACCCATCTGAACTCCTACTGAGCCTGAATATGACAATCTCCGTACAGTCCGGTCTGTTCGTCTGATACATCGCATGGCGGGCCTAGGGGGCGGTAAATGTCAGTCCCCTAATAGCGGTACAAGTCGTGTCGGAGTGAAGCCCAGAACACCCTGAGATAGCACTGGAAACCTACCGGTATATCTCGCTTGCCCTGGCCAGGGACTACTCGTGTAATGGCTCTCCTAGACACAGCGCGATGTCAACCCCCAATACCGGGAGAGACGAATCCTGTCTAACCGTCACTGCCTCCAAGTGCTTCGGGACTGCACCCAAAAACTACCTTTTTGCACGACTCCTTTGAGCCGTGGTAGGGTAGTAATCAAAGTACAGTAGGAACACACTTGAGGCGAAGTAACAGTGTCAAGTCAGCGGACTAAACTGTACTCATGTCACCTGGGAACTGATAACTAACGATAGGTATAGTACCAACCAACAGTTCCCGACGAGTCATGTCCAGTGTACTCGTAACCTAACGAGCACCCGCATACTATCTCAAATACGACGTACTGACGGCTGTGGGATAGGCCGTCTCCCACACTGGGATGAGAAGCGCATACGCTAGTCTACTCCGGAGTATCGATGCCCTGTCTCGATAGTCCTGCGACTAGGGACCTGCATAAGGATGTGCTTATAGATTACCCAGCCCCCACGAGTGTGACTGCCATCACAACGCTGGTAATCAAGCAAAGATCCTAAGGGCTCCACTAATGTGTATAGGTGATATACTAAAATAAACACATGTACACATTAAAGTAGAAACAAACCAAGTAGCATACTACTATATTGAGCAAGATTGTCTATACAAGGTGAATATCCCAAGCTTCCATTAAGTAATATACAAACTAGTATGATACAGTAATGGCCTCTAGGGCATATACACTAGCAATTTCCCACTTGCACTAAGGCCATATACTGGCGTATCGAAGACCTATCATCTCGATCAGCCGCTCGAACTGAGTATGGGGTAAGGCCTTTGTGAGTGGATCAGCAGTGTTATCGTCCGTAGAAACTCTTCGAACCTCGATCTCCTGGCGACCCACAATCTCCCTGATCAGGTGATACCGCCTCAAGATGTGTCTGGACTTCTGATGGGACCTGGGTTCCTTTGCTAAAGCTATAGCCCCGTTGTTGTCGCAATACAGCGGTATTGGATCAACAATGGACGGAACCACCTGAAGTTCCGTTAAGAACTTCCTTATCCAGACGGCTTCTTTTGCGGCATCTGCAGCAGCGATATATTCCACTTCCATCGTCGAGTCAGCAACGGTTTCCTGTTTGGAACTCTTCCAACACACCACCCCTTCATTGAGGGTAAAGACATAACCCGACATGGACTTGGAATCATCCTTGTCACTCTGGAAGCTGGAGTCAGAGGTCTTTTCCGCCATACACCAAGAACATCTCCTTAGTCCTTCTCAGGTACTTGAGAATGTTCTTTACTGCTATCCAGTGTTTCTCCCCAGGTTTTGACTGATACCGGCTTACCACACTCAATGCATAAGCTACATCTGGTCTGGTACATAACATCGCATACATTATAGAGCCTACCGCAAAAGCGTAGGGTATAATAGACATGCGATCCCTTTCCAAATCAGTCTTGGGAGACATCTCTTTGGAGAGGGTGATCCCGTGACAAGCCGGTAGATTACCGCGCTTGGAATCTTCCATACTGAATCTTTTCAGTATGGTGTCGATGTACCTGGACTGTGAAAGTCCTAATATCCTCTTGGATCTGTCACGATAGATCCGGATCCCCAGAATGTACGAGGCATCACCCAGGTCTTTCATGGAGAACCTGTGTGACAAGAACCCTTTGACAGATTGTAGCATAGGAATGTCATTTCCTATTAAGAGAATGTCATCCACGTATAAAACGAGGAATACTACAGTTCTCGCTACAAATCTACTATAGATGCATGGTTCATCTGGATTTTTGATAAAGCCAAATTCTTTGACCGTCTCATCAAAACAGATGTTCCAACTCCGCGATGCCTGCTTTAGTCCATAGATAGACTTAAGCAACTTGCACACCTTTCCGCTGCTCCCACTCTGAATGAAACCCTCTGGCTGGTCCATATAAACACACTCCTCTAAATTTCCATTTAGAAAAGCGGTTTTTACGTCCATCTGCCAAATCTCATAATCGTGGAAGGCGGCAATGGCAAGAAGGATCCGAATGAATTTCTGCATAGCCACTGGAGAAAAGGTTTCTTCATAGTCCAAACCAGGTCCTTGACGAAAATCCTTTGCAACAAGTCTAGCCTTATAGGTCTCAACCTGTCCATCTACACCAATCTTCCTTTTGAAGATCCACTTGCATCCTACGGGTTTTACCCCATCTGGAGCAATGTCCAACGTCCATACTTTGTTGGTGTACATGGACTCCATTTCGGTCCGCATTGCATCCAGCCATTTTACCGAGTCAACGCTCTGAACGGCCTGCTGGAAGCTAGTAGGCTCATCATAATCAATGATGCAATCCTCTCTATCCCCGTCTATGAGAAAACCGTAGTATCTCTCGGGCGGATGAGACTGCCTACTAATCCTGCGGAGCGGCGTAGGAATGTCATGTTCTTTCGAACCCACTGGTTCTACTAAGCTTTCAGTAATAGTCTGTAGTTCTGGAATTTCTTCCAGTTCTATTGCGCTCCCACTTATCTGATTTTCCAAAAACTCAGTTTCCAAGAAGTGGGCATGACGAGAAACATAAATCTTTTGTTCCTCTTCGCAATAGAAGAAATATCCCTTGGAGTTCTTTGGATATCCCACAAACTTGCACTGTACTGAGCGTGCCTCGAGTTTGTCCGCATGCTGCTTTTTGACAAAAGCTGGACATCCCCGTGTCTTAATGTGATTAAGATAGGGTCTCTTCCCACACCACATCTGATATGGTGTGGTAGGCACAGTCTTAGTTGGAACTCGGTTCAAAAGGTATGCAGCTGATTCTAGTGCATATCCCCAAAATGATCGCGGTAACTCAGCGTTACTCATCATGGACCGTACCATATCCAATAGGGTTCAGTTCCGTCTCTCCGATACACCGTTATGTTGCGGGGTGTATGGAGGAGTAAGCTGAGAGAGAATTCCATTCTCTTTTAAGTAATCCAGGAACTCGGCACTTAAGTATTCACCACCTCGATCCGATCTCAGTGTCTTGATACTTTTGCCGGTTTGTTTTTCTACTTCATTCTTATATTCCTGGAATTTTCCAAAGGCTTCGGATTTATGTTTCATTAAGAAGACATAACCGTACCTTGAAAAGTCATCCGTAAAAGTAATGAAGTAAGAATAACCGCTTCGCGCATGTGTAGACATTGGACCGCACACGTCGCTGTGTACGAATCCCAAGAGCTCGCTCGCTCTTACTCCGTGTCCAGTGAACGGAGTCTTTGTCATCTTTCCTTTGAGACAGGATTGACAAGTGGCATACGATTGATATTCGAACGGATCCAAATATCCTTCTGTATGTAACTTCGTCAACCTTCTCTCATTGATGTGACCCAGTCTACAATGCCATAAGAAAGCCTGGTTTGTATCCGGAGACTTTCTTTTGTGTGTATTCTAGACATTGAAAATTTGTGGTTGGTTTAGTACGTATATACCATTACTTAATGTACCTGACCCAATCAGAACTTGATTAAGGTGAATATTTACAACATTGCTTACAAACGCAAATTCATAACCTTCTTTAGAAATCAAAGATACAGAAATGATATTACAAGTTGCGTTGGGTACAAAAAAGCAATTACGTAAAACCAAAACATGTCCATCTGACATTCCCAGGTGATAGTCCCCCACGGCCTTAGCATCCATGCTAGCTCCGTTTGCAACTTTGAGGGTCATGTCACCTGCCTTCAAAAACCTACGGTTTCTCAACGCCTGCAAAGAATTTCAGATATGAGATCCTGATCCGGTATCCAATACCCAGGAAGTAGAGTTTATTGATAGACAGTTTTCAATAACATACACACCTGAAGCTGAAGCCGCAACTTACTTCAGATCCTGTGTTCTGGATTTCCAAGCCCTGCAATCTTTCTTCCAGTGCCCACTCTTATGATAGTAAAAGCACTCTTCCTTCCCCACAAGTTTCCCCGCTATCTTTGTTGCTTTTGCCTTTCCCTTCGTATCCACTTTACTAACACCGCCCCTTAGTTTGGCGGGGGTTTTCTTCTTCTTTCCCTTGGCTTTCGCCTTGGACCTAGAGGAGGAAGATCCTCCTACAAACAAAGTGGATATTTCCCTACCTTTTTATAGGGTGCCCTCTGCACTCCTCAGCATGTTGAGGAGCTCTGAAAGTTCAACTTCCTTTTCTTGCAAGTTGAAATTCAGGATGAACTGGGCGTAAGTGGAAGGAAGGGACTGAAGAATCAAGTCCGTATAGAGCTCATTCTCCAACGTAATCCCAAGGTCCGCGAACTCCTCTATGAAGCCAATCATCTTAAGCACGTGTTCCGCTACCGATGATCCGACGGCCAACCTTGCCGAAAATAACTTCTTCGACACTTCGTATCTTGCGATACGAAATTGCTCTCCATACAGTTCTTTTGTATGGAGAAATATGGATTCAAGGTCCATATTCTCGTGCCTCCTCTGATGTTCGTTGTCCATAGAGGCAAGCACGAGGCACTTGGCCTTCGCGCAATCGATTTCCCAGGTCTTACGGATTTCCCTATCCGCGATGCTGGTTTTGGGACCTGGGACAGGGGGAGCTTTGGTGGTAAGGAGATACCCCAACTTGTCATAAGTGATTGCCATTTTGACATTCCTGAGCCAATCTTTGTAGTTTGGCCCTGTCAGTATGTTTTTATCTAGTAGTAACTTAAGTCCGGTCATGATATTTGGTCGCGGCAATTAGGAGAGGGAGAAGAAACACTTTAGCATGATGCTCTTGCAAGTTTAGAGTGGTTTTTAATTTGTCTAAACAAGATGGCTCCCACTGTCTCTCGAATCTCTCCTCAAACCAAAAGGGAAGAATTAGTCAGGATCAATCTCACCGTACAATTCTTGCTTAACCATTCGGCCAGGCTGGTGTCGGTACTTCGAGGGAGGTTTTCCAACGCTTTCGCGAAGTTCCTTAATTAAATAACTTCTTTTCCCTGTGGGCGTAGCCCCCACTAACACCTTTCTAGACACCTACTTGGTTTATAGCATTGATCGTTAAGTGAGAAATTTCCCAAGGAGTAGCATATACTCACAGTAGGATCGGGATCCAAATATCATTGCGTGACAAAACTGAAGGAATCCTACCAGAATCATCACACTCCAAATGGTATGCAGCGCTAGCAAGTTTCAGTTCTTTTGAAACTCCCGATGTGGATTTTTGCCCCATGCTCTTATGACCTTGACTTTGGCCAACAAATCATAAGTCACATGTCAAGTTCTACCCGTCATTCTCCAGGTTAATTTGAGCCCACCCGCACATACCCTTGACTTTGGCCAACAAGGTAGAACGACTGCCCCAAACCAACACATCTATCTATGCTGCACATGAATACCCAATAGCTACCAATCACTATGCCTTGACTTTGGCCAACAAACATACCTTGAATACTTATTGACCATTCATGTGAAACGACGGAGGGCTACGAATGGTTTTGGCGAAACCGTGAACGTAGTGAACTTGATATAATCGAAGGAACGAGATAGCTTTTAAAAGGAGTGGCTTAAGCTCCGCGTTTAAAAGTTATTTTTGAAAAGAAACTGAGCGGTTTTGAAAGTGTTCCAACGACTTTTACTTGGTTTATTTTTCTTGCATTAATTCCAATGCGTCCCATCATTTAATCCGACCATTGCAGAAAACAACCAAAATATGACGTACGCTTATGCCATCCGCATTCGCCACGGGGCCCCGTCATTACCCGTTAGGTTACTTAACTAACGACAGAGCGGGGGCTGGACTAGCGCGGATGCAAAACATAAGCAACGCCTAAATAATATCATATATAGATATATTGCAATGATAGCCATTTCAGATCACAGATGAACACATTGGATATACTAGGAATCCGCAATTCGTAGGAGCCTGTAACGAAAAGTGGATTACACGGTCGCGATGAATAGCAAATACCCCACCCTAGACCCCTACGGGTGCGGCAAACTACCCGCCAAATATTCGAAGCGGAGCAACCTCCCTCAACGACGTGAGTAGGCCACTCGGCACTTCGAGATACCCGGTAGTTTGTGCACCCCACCTTGGGTCTATCCTAGGAGCAAAAACAGTAAAAAGAAATTATACAATGATGGCTACAACCCCGACCTGGTTGTGCGGCCATACAAATAATATTACATCAATTTACATATTACATGAATTGAAAGATAAAAGAAAACTCTCATCTCACAACCCCCCCCCCCCGGCTATTCATCCGCGATAATCCAATGAATTCATATACACATACCATCAACATTATAGATCACAGATATGTATAACCCCCACTAATCGACGTATAGCGATTAGCAGACGTTCAATACATATATCACATCACAGATATAAACCTGTTAGCTTTAGTCTTTAGAAGTTCGATCAAAATACGGATTTTTAAGCCCCAAAAACAAATTTTGCTTTCTGGAAAATCTGGGCAGAAAAATCATATTGTAAAAATCCGAAAATACCCCACTGAACAAACTGTGAGAAAAATCGCCCACGGCGGAGTCAACTCGGCCGCGGTTCCGCGGCGTGTTGATCGGTTCCGTGGACCATTTTTCTACAGTTTCTTCTAAAAACCCTGAGCCGAATTTTAAGATAAGATTTATCATTTTTCGGAACAAAAAAAAATTCGGCAGAAAGTAGCCATTTCGGACGTATTTCGCGACTTTTTCTCCGATCGAATTTCTAGTTACTTTGCTAACATGTTAGATAGTGTTTAACTAGGCTCTGATACCACTGTAAGTCCATGCTACCGCTCCCGGTACTTACGGGCTTGCGGAAATGATGAAAAACGATTTTTCAAGAGGTGGTAACATGGACTCAAAATACGGATCTTTGTTAAACATCTAACTGACAAACCTAACAAGAGTTTTACCTACTCGGTTAGGGGGTTATACCTTTCTTGAACTCCTCCGTCTTCAACTCTTTCCGATGTACGGATCGGCCTCACCTCGTCGTCTCCTTGCGCCAAAGATGGATCCACCTGAAAGCTTCTACCTTTGGCTTCTTTTTCGAACTTGAAGAAACTAGAACACTTGGTTTGCTAAACCTTGTGAACTAGGATGAGTAGAGAAGTGATATGGGTTTTCTTTTATCTCTAAGGCAATGTTTCTCAACTCATGAGAGGGTGTTGCCTTGAGCTAGAGAGAGAGCAAGAGGGGGAGCTCAAGCAAGAGAGAGAAATGAAATGAGAGAATGAGTAACTCTTTTGCCATCCAAAGTCTCATAATCCAAAACCATCATAACAAAAATAGTAATCAAGTATTATGTGATGGTTCAAGTCAAAATGGCTATATCATTTCATGCACTCATTTTGCAAAAACAAGCAAGCAAGCAAAAGTCTTTGCCATGAAATGATAGCCATTGTCATGATGATGGTCAACTAGTCCAACCTAGTCAACCGGTCAACAAAGTCAACAAGTCAACCCCTCAACAACCATGTCACCATAATACTTAATTAATATTATTGTTAATTATATTTCTTATTCTCATTAGGGTTTAGCCAAAAGTCAATAGTCAACAGTCAACACTCAACAACCCCAATGAGAATCCTCTGCCTCTGTCTCTCTGTCAACTGTGCATACACACCCGCATCCGCGTTCCGAGGAACACGAATACAAACGAGATAAAACCAATCCCAAAATGTACACTAGGATCTGGCTTAACCAAAGCCCGCTAGTGTTAACTGTCCGGACACCAAACGTGCACAAGTGCACGGATGTGACCGAACCCTGTCGCAAAACCATGCGACCTGTCGCAAAACCATGCGACCTCTACTCTTTTTCCTAAAGGCGAATAGCTTTCTGTGTGGGACTCTAAAGACTCGATACTACGCTGGCAGTGGGTTTAACCACAGACCGCAAGCGGCACTAGCTGTGCGTAACGGTCCCCAGGTAGATGCCGACAAGAAGACTGACGAGGTGAAACCCATCTGAACTCCTACTGAGCCTGAATGTGACAATCCCCGTACAGTCCGGTCTGTTCGTCTGATACATCGCATGGCGGGCCTATGGGGCGGTAAACGTCAGTCCCCTAATAGCGGTACAAGTCGTGTCGGAGTGAAGCCCAGAACACCCTGAGATAGCACTGGAAACCTGCCAGTATATCTCTCTTGCTCTGGCCAGGGATTACTCGTGTAATGGCTCTCCTAGACACAGCGCGATGTCAACCCCTAATATCGGGAGAGACGAATCCTGTCTAACCGTCACTGCCTCCAAGTGCTTCGGGACTGCACCCAAAAACTACCTGTTTGCACGACTCCTTTAAGCCGTGGTAGGGTAGTAATCAAAGTACAGTGGGAACACACTCGAGGCGAAGTGACAGTGTCAAGTCAGCGGACTAAGCTGTACTCATGTCACCTGGGAACTGATAACTGACGATAGGTATAGTACTAACCAACAGTTCCCGACGAGTCCTGTCCAGTGTACTCGTAAGCTAACGAGCACCCGCATACTATCTCAAGTACGACGTACTGACAGCTGTGGGACAGGCCGTCTCCCACACTGGGATGAGAAGCGCATACGCTAGTCTACTCCGGAGTATCGATGCCCTGTCTCGATAGTCCTGCAACTAAGGACCTGCATAAGGATGTGCTTATAGATTACCCAGCCCCCACGAGTGTGACTGCCATCACAACGCTGGTAATCAAGCAAAGATCCTAAGGGCTCCACTAATGTGTATAGGTGATATACTAAAAAAAACACATGTACACATTAAAGTAGAAACAAACCAAATAGCATACTACTATATTGAGCAAGATTGTCTATACAAGGTGAATATCCCAAGCTTCCATTAAGTAATATACAAACTAGTATGATACAGTAATGGCCTCTAGGGCATATACACTAACAAAATGCACCTACGAGATCCTCACGACTCATAGGGAGAAATACCTTTATGAGACCCTTGCGGCTCATGAAGTCAAAAGCCTTAGTCAACAGGATCCTAACCCTGTCTACTAAGCCACCTTTGTTCGACATCGACGAAGGCAAATGATGATTCTCTCCTGGAAATATCCCAGTTGTAGCGATGCTGATGCCAAAATCGGTATCAAATCCTAAATTTGCAGCGAAAAGCCAGCAATCCATAAATGCATACAAAATAGCCGAAATGATGGGGCAACTCTCAATGAAAAAGCAGCGAGTAAATAAAAATAAATAGCCGAAATGATTGGGCACCGCGAAAAATAGCCGAAATGATTGGGCAATCGCAACTTTCGCGATATAAAAAGCTGAAATGATAGAGCATCGCGGAAAGAAAAATATATATAAAATGAAACTTTTTGCCCTACAGGTGATATCACGTCAATCCCTGTATACAATCCAGGGGTGCAAACAAAGAAGGAATCACACCTTCCCCCCCCCCCCCGACTCCATCAGAAGAAGAAGCCAAATCTCAATGGTTCACAGACAGCCTGGAGATCGTCTCAACATTCGTCTCATTTCAACGGACACAACATCAACAAAGCAGAACCGCGGCAGTTCCCAGTTCCATGACTCGGCGGTACACAGACAACAGAGAGTCAACCCTCGACTCCGTGAAATGAGGATAAAGTCAACCCTTCCTGGTTTCGTAGAACGAGGCTTATGTCAGTTCTGACCCCGTGGGAAACGTCCAGAGCGGAGCCTGGTCCTCGCAGAACACGGCCTATGTCAATCCTACCCCGTGGGAAGCATCCAGAGCAATATCCTGGTTTCGTGGAACACGGTCTATGTCAATCCTGACCCCGTGGGAAACATCCAGAGCGGATCCTGGTCCTCGCAGAATACTGCTATATCAATCCGACCTCGTGGGAAGCATCCAGAGCAAATCCTGATTTCGTAGAACGCGGCCTATGTCAATCCTGACCCCGTGGGAAACGTCCAGAGCGGAGCCTGGTCCTCGCAAAACACGGCTATGTCAATCAGACCCCGTGGGAAGCATCCAGAGAAAAATCCTGGTTTCATGGAACGTGGCCTATGTCAATCCTGACCCCGTGGGAAACGTCCAGAGCGGAGCTTGGTCCTCGCAGAACACGGCTATGTCAATCCAACCCCGTGGGAAGCATCCAGAGCAAATCCCGGTTTCGTGGAACGCGGCCTATGTCAATCCTGACCCCACGGAAAACGTCCAGAGCGGAGCCTGGTCCTCACAGAACACGGCTATGTCAATCAGACCCCGTGGGAAGCATCCAGAGCAAAATCCTGGTTTCGTGGAACGCGGCCTATGTTAATCATGACCCCGTGAGAAACGTACAGAGCGGATCCTGGTCCTCGCAGAACACGGTTATGTCAATCCGACCCCGTGGGAAGCATCCAGAGCAAAATCCTGGTTTCGTGGAACGTGGCCTATGTCAATCCTGACCCCGTGGGAAACGTCCAGAGCGGAGCCTGGTCCTCGCAGAACACGGCTATGTCAATCAGACCCCGTGGGAAGCATCCAGAGAAAAATCCTGGTTTCGTGGAACGCGGCCTATGTCAATCCGACCCCGTGGGAAGCATCCAGAGCAAAATCCTGGTTTCGTGGAACACGGCCTATGTCAATCCTGACCCCGTGGGAAACATCCAGAGCGGATCCTGGTCCTCGCAGAACACGGCCTATGTCAATCCGACCCCGTAGGAAGCATCCAGAGCAAAATCCTGGTTTCATGGAACACGGCCTATGTCAATCCTAACCCCGTGGGAAATGTTCAGAGCGGAGCCTGGTCCTCGCAGAACACGGCTATGTCAATCAGACCCCGTGGGAAGCATCCAGAGCAAAATCCTGGTTTCGTGGAACGCGGTCTATGTCAATCCTGACCCGTGGGAAACGTCCAGAGCGGATCCTGGTCCTCGCAGAACACGGCTATGTCAATCCGACCCCGTGGGAAGCATCCAGAGCAAATCCTGGTTTCGTGGAACGCGGCCTATGTCAATCCTGACCCCGTGGGAAACGTCCAGAGCGGAGCCTAGTCCTCGCAGAATACGGCTATGTCAATCAGACCCTGTGGGAAGCATCCAGAGCAAAAGCCTAGTCCTCGCAGAACACGGCTATGTCAATCCGACCCCGTGGGAAGCATCCAGAGCAAAATCCTGGTTTTGTGGAACGCGGCTTATGTCAATCCTGACCCCGTTGGAAATGTCCAGAGCGGATCCTGGTCATGTGGAACACAGCCTATGTCAATCCTGACCCCATGGGAAACGTCCAGAGCGGATCCTGGTCCTCGCAGAACACGGCTATGTCAATCCGACCCCATGGGAAGCATCCAGAGCAAAATCCTGGTTTCGTGGAACACGGCTTATGTCAATCCTGACGCCTTGGGAAACGTCCAGAGCGGATCCTGGTCCTCGCTGAACACGGCATATGTCAATCCTGACCCCGTGGGAAGCATCCAGAACGGAACCTGGTCCTCGCAGAACACGGCTATGTCAATCCAACCCCGTGGGAAGCATCTAGAGAAAAATCCTGGTTTCGTGGAACACGGCTATGTCAATCAGACCCCGTGGGAAGTATCCAGAGCAAATCCTGGTTTCGTGGAACGCGGCTTATGTCAATCCTGACCCCGTGGGAAACGTCCAAAGCAGATCCTGGTCCTCGCTGAACACTGCCTATGTCAATCCTGACCCCGTGGGAAGCATCCAGAGTGGAGCCTGGTCCTCGCAGAACACGGCTATGTCAATCTGACCCCGTGGGAAGCATCCGGAGCAAAATCCTGGTTTCGTGGAATGCGGCTTATGTCGATCTTGACCCCGTGGAAAGCATCCAGAGCAAATCTTGGTCACGTGGAACACGGCCTATGTCAATTTTGACCCCGTGGAAAACGTCCAAAGCGGAACCTGGTCCTTGCGAAACACGGTTCATGTCAATCATGACCCCGTGGGAAGCATCCAGAGCAAATCCTGGTCCCGTGGAACACGGCTAAAGTCAATCTTGACCCTGTGGGAAACGCCCAGAGCAACTCCTGACTCCGTGAAATGCGGATAATGGCAACACCATTAATCACTTACGGGGCCTCTTGACCCGTAAAGAAGAAAACTCTCTTGTAAGATCCTTACGACTTATAAGAGAAAACGCAGTTAGGAATCCTCACGATTCCTAAGGAGAAAATACACCTACGAGATCCTCTCGACTCGTAGGGAGAAAAATCTTTATGAGACCCTCACGGCTCATGAAATTGAAAAGCCTTAGACAGCAGATCTGAACCTGCTTTCTAAACCATCACTACCTCTCGAAGAATTCAAAATGGAATGCTCTCTCTATCATCTGCAGGCTACGCTTACTAAAGTGACATGCTGATAACAAAGAAAAGAAGAAAGCAAAGAGATGACACAAGACATTGCGAAAGAAATGTATCTTTTATTCATAAATTCAATTGGGTAAAAAATACATCTTATGAAACAATAAAAAAAATGGATACATTTTATTCAAAATTACAAATGGTACAAAAACAATTATTGAGAGGGAAGCGTTTTCAATAGACCAATCAGCCACCCGCGCACTACCCTCAGTCCCTTTTCTTGGTCAGCTGCCGTGGCTGTAACAACTCCATTTTTAATGTACAAAGAATTGATTTAAATTCAATGTATACTTGGAGTATTTATTGTTGCTGGTATCTCTTTAAGTATTCAATTCACTCCATAATTATAAGAAGGAGCTTGTAGCTCATTGGTAATACCTTGCACTGCTGAACCAAGCCACCAGAGTTCGAATCCCCTGCCCCACATTATTTTTAATATTATTTTGTTTTAATTTTTTAGAATACCAACCATTACACGTGCATTTCTCACAAAATTCCTTCTACACATAAAAAGTTAGATACACCAAAAATCCCCCCAGGAAATCCCCCACCCGACGAGCCTTCGACTCGGCCCGACTCGGCCGAGTCGTCAACATAGGAAACGTGCATCTTGACTTAGTCCACCCCCCTGCACACACTAAATTCCTTGACCGGTTACAGATAGCCCAATAAATCTCTTTTACTCCAAAGTTTAATGATTTTTAATGATTTTTAATGATTTTTTTATATTTTTACATTTTTTTAGTTGAAAACCCTAACCCTAACCTAACCCTATATATACCCCCCATACCCTCTACCCTTTCATCCTAAATTCCTAAGTCCACTCTCTCAAAATTCCAAGAGAACTTTGGTACGTTGGAAAACGAGCGAAAGGCGAAGCGCTGACGAAATCGACGGCGAAATTCCGATGATCGTGCTAGGACCTCTCAACGACGATTCGACGCACCGGCAAACCCTCTACTTCCCCCTCACTCTCTAATGTTGTCCAAACCCATAAGTCCATCTTTCCTACCTTTCTTTTCTTTCATAAAAATACGACTTTACAAACCCGACGGAAATCGGAACAAACCGATTTCCAATTCGGTTCTCTATAAAATCTCACTTATCACCAATTCCATAATTCTTAAACATCTTCATGTTGACTATTAATCACTTAACAACTAATTTGAACAAGTTTTCTCACATGAAATGATAGCTTTTACAATATATCATATTTTTTCACTTAAATACCATAATATTTAGTTTTCACATTTAACCCTTTAACATTGCTATACCTTAAAGTAGTTCACGAGGTAATGACCTACCTCCACACACACTCATATGCAAACATAACACGCTACCTTGAAAACTTAGAATACGATAAAACAAGATTTTACAATTAAATACCATTTTCTTAACAAAACCTTTTCTAAAAGTTTTAGGTTACTACACTTTTAAAACAAATATCTTTTAATAGGAAAATACGATAAGTTGTAGACATCGATCGTTTATCTAAACCTGACTTTGTGGTGTCTAGGCTAGGCAAGTGAGCAAAAGTAACTTTAAAAGGCCCGTCTCACGATTCGTGAGCGGATCCCTCCTTCCTCACTTGTACTTACCTGGCCACAATTGGCGGTGAAGAGGCGATTTGAGACTTCTAACAACTTGTTGTTTAAATCATTTAAAATTAGTCTAGTTGAAATAAGAAACCCTAAAACCTAAAATACGGAAAATCAACTTTTGCAAATAAATACCTTTTACTTTAATAAAACCGTATTCTAAAGGTTTAGTATTTATAAATCTTTGCAAAGCGCCACTACAACCCACCTTTGGGGAACCCGTTAGGGATAGTACGGTTTATCGTGCACCCTCGGCTTAGTAGTGCGAGATTCAGACCTCCGCAAGGAGCATTCGGTCTCGAAAGGTTTAAAATACGATATCTTAAGAAAATGATATTTTTATATAAAATATTTATTGAAATTATTTTTGAATAAATATATGTATATTATCATTAAAGATCTATTTTGTTATAATATAAATATCCCACTTTTTCTAAAAATCACAAGACTAAATTTTACATTAAAATACCATGAATTTCAAATAAATCAATATTACAGATAAATACCTTTATTTATGTAATTAGGATATTTTCACTAGAAACATCACAAAATAAAATTATACTCATTATAACTATAAAGACGAATAATAAATACTTGGGGTGTATGTTGAAAACTATACAAAAGTACTTTTTTACATAAAACCCCCTCAAGTTTTATAAATTACAATAAGGACCCTAACAATTATAGAACTTCGACTTACATTTCTTTTGGTCTGACTCGAGTTTGAGTCTGATTATTTCTGACTTGAATATGATTCAAGTCAATCTACATTTTTTAATATTCCAACTCAATATGAACACATGAATCCCATAATCCAGTTAACAATCTATACAACTTGACTGAATCAAACCATGGATATACATCCCTTATTCCGTTATTTCATTGACCTAATTATGCAGTTACAATCTGTTTACTGATATTATGGTTTTGGTCAGTCGTCCAACTTACACAATACAATACAACAATAATATCAAAACACTACGGGGTTTAAGGGGTAGATTGGTGCGGAAGGTGTTAGAAGTGGCACGAGACGGTAAGATTAAGACATCTAACCTATATTCCATTGCTTTTGTACCATGGCTTAACGGTTCCTTGTATATTTCGTTTGCCCTGGTCTCTAGCATACTGAGACCCCTCTCGTATACACTGGTATCCTTCCGCACCAAGCTACAAACAACAGCGTAAACACAATATTCTATAATATTATACTTTAGATGATACTTCTTATTCTGTATTTCTTCCTTACCTTTGGGACTTACCGAGCGACCTGTTCGCTGACGACATTCTATTTCTTTCTTCTTTGAATGTCGTCAGGTGTTTTGGACCAAGCAGAGATCGAGCCCACCGGTGAAGACTTGGATCAGTTTCACGAAGACCCCGAGCTCTAGACATTATACCTTGTTCTATTCAGTATTTTCATTTTCTGTTATGCCATTGTTTAGGCATCGCTTTTCATTCCAGTTGTATTTACTTTTCATGCATTGTACAAAAGAATATTATTAATAAAGTTGATGTTATTTCTATATCTCTTGTCTCTTATGATTTACTTTTATATTGCTTAGATACGCTTAGTGTATGTACTTCTAAGTATATACGTAGCGGACATCGTCGCGTCCCCTTCGCCGTACACCGGGAAGCGGGGCGTGACAGGTTTTGTTGGTGGCCCATGCAGGTCAGAGCTGTATAGAACCATACTATGCAGTTCTGTTCTGTGTGAACAACCTAAGTAATATAACACAAGAACCAGCAACTAAAACATTCTTTATAATTCATGGTTCTTGAATCTTACAAATTTCTATTCCTTGAATCTTATCATTTCATGTATTTGAATCTGTCCTAACCCAAGTTTTTCTTCAAGGTTATAGATTCCCCGAACAACACCAGCACCAATGTCAACAACACACCTCCAGCACTACCTCTCACACCAGCTGTTCCTGCGCCACCCACCGAGCAAACAGTGTTACTTGAGACGACCCGCAGCCTTCTCGAGGGACAGCAACAACTCCTGAACCGTCCCGAGACCGACGCATCGAGAGTAAAGCAATTCAGAGCTTTACATCCCAAGCAGTTCTCTGGTACAGGAAGCCCTCTTGAAGCGGAAGAATGGGCACAAAGCATAGAAGACGATCTGGCAGCAGCTCAAGTGCCAGACCTAGCTTGGGTCCGTGTGGCGAAACTACAGCTCACGGATAATGCTCGCAACTGGTGGAAGGCGGAAGAAAGCCGTCTGGTACAGCCTATTGAATGGAAGACTTTTCACGAGAAATTCGACACGAAATACTTCCCTGTGACTGCCAGGTTTGCAATGGAGCAGCAGTTCATTCATCTACAACAGGGTTCGATGTGGGATAAAATAGTAGATGAGTACGACGCTGAATTCACCATGCTAAGCCGGTAAGATATGTCTCAACAGTTCAATTTTTAAATCTCACATACTACACAGCTAACACAATCTTTAAACAGATTCGCGGCACACTTGATACCGACGGACAAGATCAGAGCCCGTCGCTTTCAACAAGATTTGGACACGGAGATTCAGGCTGCCCTAGCCACGGGAAAATTTCCGACTCATGAGGATGCTGTAGAAGCTGCCCGCAGTTATGAGGCGGTGATAAAAGTAAGGGGTAGACCTCAGTCTGCAGAAGTCAAACGCCCTGCCAATCAGATGGCAGGTGGAACCTCGTCCAGGACACCTTTCGTGCCAAGGCGACCCGGAGTACCGAACCATCGTCCCAGCCCAGCCTTTTGCACCTACTGTAAAAGAACTGGACATATGATGAAAGACTGCCGTCGAGCCAACAGTCTTTGCTTAGTCTGCGGCTCAGCTACTCATGATATTACGTCTTGTCCCCAAAGACAAAACCCAGTTGCTGCATCCAGGCCAGCAATTACCTATCCGCAGCGACCAGCTCTTCAGTCACCTGCTCCAAGACCTGCAATACCTGCACCACCCAGAGGACCATAAGCTGCACCACCTCCTCGTCAGTTCCATCAAGCTCAAAGGAACGTTCCGAAGAATTCTCCTCAGGCCAGGAGGAATGTACCAAGGCGCCAGGCTTTCACGATGTTAGTGGAAGAAGCTGAGGCCACTGGCCAAGTCATCACTGGTAAACTTTTCTTTTCAAACTTTGCTTTTCTATCCTGCTACTTAGCTACATATTTTCTATACCTAAAACATATCCCGCATACCTTAGGTACAATCTTAGTATCCTCAATCCCTGCACTAGCACTGTTTGATACTGGAGCATCACACTGCTTTATGTCGCAACGGTTTGTCCCAACCCATGCGATTCCAGTCTCACCGCTTGTATCCAGCTGGAATGTCAGTTCAGAAAATGGCGTTCTAAAGGCAACTATGGGATACCGTTTGTGTCCAGTCGTCGTCTGCAGCAGAGAGTTTTATGCTGACTTCAAAGTGCTGGACAAATCAAACTTCGATGTGGTTCTAGGAATGGATTGGCTTGGAACTTTTTATGCTACCATCGACTGTCGTCAAAGGAGGGTAGTATTCGAGATTCCAGACCATCCGGTCTTCTATTTCAAAAGCGGAGACCGTACACTAGAGCCATGTACCTACAAAGCGAAGCCAAGAGAAGCAGTAGTTGCAACAGCTCAAGCGGAGGAAGAATCAAGACCAGATGTGGTTCAAGAGTTCAACGATGTATTTCCTGACGATATATCAGTTTTGCCTCCCGATCGAGCTCTTGAATTCAGTATTGATTTAGTACCAGGAGCACAACCGGTGATCAAAGCACCCTATCGTTTAAGTCCGGAAGGTTTGAAGGAAGTCCGAACACAGTTGGACGAATTACTGGCGAAAGGATGGATTCATCCCAGCACTTCAAGTTGGGGATCACCTGTACTACTTGTGAAGAAGAAGGAAGGTTCATACAGAATATGCATCGATTACAGAGCCTTGAACAAAGTCACTATAAAGAACAAGTATCCACTCCCGCGCATCGATGATCTATTCGATCAGCTAAGTGGATCTTGTGTTTTCTCTAAATTGGATCTTCGTTCAGGTTATCATCAAGTGAAGGTCAAGGAAGCTGATATTCATAAAACAGCTTTCAGAACTCGTTATGGACATTACGAATTTCTAGTGATGCCATTTGGAGTGACCAACGCACCCGCAATATTCATGAACCTAATGAATCAAGTTTTCTGGGAGTACTTAGACAGGTTTGTTGTCATCTTCATCGACGACATCCTGGTGTATTCTAAGAGTCGAAAAGAACATGCAGAGCACTTACGAATTGTCCTAGAAACTCTTCGACAACATCAGCTTTATGCCAAATACAGCAAGTGCGAGTTTTGGTTAAAGCAAGTTGGTTTTCTTGGACATATCGTATCAGGAGAAGGAATCTCTGTGGATCCAGCGAAAGTTTCAGCAGTTAGCGAATGGCCTACACCAAAGTCAGTGAAAGATATTCGAAAGTTTCTTGGGTTTAGCTGGATATTACAGAAGGTTTATTGAAGACTTTTCAAAGATAGCAACGCCCCTGACCAAGCTTACACGTAAAGTTGAAGAATTTGTGTAGTCAGAAGCATGCGCACAAGCTTTCGTAGAACTCAAATCAAGGTTGACATCAGTACCTATTCTTGTCATACCGGATCAATCTGGAGGATTCGAAGTGCGTTGCGATGCATCCGGTAAGGGATTAGGATGTGTTCTACATCAGCACGCTAAGGTTGTGGCTTATGCTTCAAGACAGCTGAAGATTCATGAGCGCAATTATCCGACGCATGATCTAGAGTTGGCAGCCGTCATCTTTGCTCTCAAGATTTGGCGTCATTATCTACTTGGTGAACGAGTGAACATCTACACAGATCATAAGAGCCTGAAGTACGTGTTTACTCAGAAAGAGTTGAATATGCGGCAGAGAAGATGGTTGAACTCATGGAGGACTTTGACATCAACTTGCAATATCACCCAGGGAAGGTGAATGTAGTACCTGATGCTCTTAGTCGCCAACCATTATCGATGAATCTCACCGCTCAGTGGAAGCTTCAACAAGACTTGCATCAGATGGAGATTGAAGTAGTCATACCAGGTAATGCTTCAAGTTTGATGAATTTATAAGTTCAATCAACCATTGTCAATCAGATCAAAGCAGCCCAAGAAAGTGATGCTAAGTTGCAAAAGATCAGAGAACAAGTGGAGAATGGACTCAGAACAGACTTCATCATCCATGAAGACGGATCTTTGAGATACGGCAGCAGATTGTGTGTACCAAAAGGTCCTGTTCGGGAAGAGTTAATGAAAGAAGCTCACAGCTCTCCTTACTCAGTACACCCTGGAGGTACCAAAATGTACAAAGATCTACGTCAGAATTATTGGTGGCATGGAATGAAGCGTGAAGTAGCCAGAAGCGTCGCAAAATGCTTGGTGTGTCAGCAAGTAAAGGCTGAACATCACAGGACTGCTCGATTACTTCAACCGTTACCAATCCCAGAATAGAAGTGGCAACACATCACGATGAATTTTGTGACTGCTCTTCCTCGCAGCACAAAAGGTAACGATTACTTCAACCGTTACACGTGCGTTTCTCACAAAAATCCTTCTACACATAAAAAGTTAGATGAACCAAAAATCCCCCACCCGACGAGCCTTCGACTCGGCCCAACTCGGCCGAGTCGGCCGGCGGACCGACCGACTTGGGCCGGCGCCGCCGGCCGGACTTAGCCGGACGGCCGAGTCGTCAACATAGGAAACGTGCATCTTGACTTGGTCCACCCCCCTGCACACACTAAATTCCTTGACCGGTTACAGAAAGCCCAATAAATCTCTTTTACTCCAAAGTTTAATGATTTTTAATGATTTTTTTTATATTTTTACATTTTTTTAATTGAAAACCCTAACCCTAGCCTAACCCTATATATACCCCCATACCCTCTACACTTTCATCCTAAATTCCTAAGTCCACTCTCTCAAAATTCCAAGAAAACTTTGGTACGTTGGAAAACAAGCGAAAGGCGAAGCGCTGACGAAATCGACGGCGAAATTCCGGTGATCGTGCTAGGACCTCTCAACGACGATTCGACGCACCGGCAAACCCTCTACTTCCCCCTCACTCTATAGTGTTGTCCAAACCCGTAAGTCCCTCTTTCCTACCTTTCTTTTCTTTCATAAAATTACGACTTTACAAACCCGACAGAAATCGGAACAAACCGATTTCCGATTCGGTTTTCTATAAAATCTCACTTATCACCAATTCCATAATGCTTAAACATCTTCATGTTGACTATTAATCACTTAACAACTAATTTGAACAAATTTTCTCATATGAAATGATAGCTTTTACAATATATCATATTCTTTCACTTAAATACCATAATGTTTAGTTTTCACATTTAACCCTTTAACATTGCTATACCTTAAAGTAGTTCACGAGGTAATGACCTACCTCCACACACACTTATATGCAAACATAACACGCTACCTTGAAAACTTAGAATACGATAAAACAAGATTTTACAATTAAATACCATTTTCTTAGAAAAACCTTTTCTAAAAGTTTTAGGTTGCTACACTTTTAAAACAAATATCTTTTAATAGGAAAATACGATAAGTTGTAGACATCGATCGTTTATCTAAACCTGATTTTGTGGTGTCTAGGCTAGGCAAATGAGCAAAGGTAACTTTAAAAGGCCCGTCTCACGATTCGTGAGCGGATCCCTCCTTCCTCACTTGTACTTACCTGGCCACAATTGGCAGTGAAGAGGCGATTTGAGGCTTCTAACAACTTGTTGTTTAGATCATTTAAAATTAGTCTAGTTGAAATAAGAAACCCTAAAACCTAAAATACGGAAAATCGACTTTTGCAAATAAATACCTTTTACTTTAATAAAACCGTATTCTAAAGGTTTAGTATTTATAAATCTTTACGAAACGCCACTACAACCCACCTTTGGAGAACCCGTTAGGGATAGTACGGTTTATCGTGCACCCTCGGCCTAGTAGTGCGAGATTCAGACCTCTGCAAGGAGCATTCGGCCTCGAAAGGTTTAAAATACGATATCTTAAGAAAATGATATTTTTATATAAATTATTTATTGAAATTATTTTTGAATAAATATATGTATATTATCATTAAAGATCTATTTTGTTATAATATAAATATCTCACTTTTTCTAAAATTCACAAGACTAAATTTTACATTAAAATACCATGAATTTCAAATAAATCAATATTACAGATAAATACCTTTATTTATGTAATTAGGATATTTTCACTAGAAATATCACAAAATAAAATTACACTCATTATAACTATAAAGACGAATAATAAATACTTGGGGTGTATCTTGAAAACTATACAAAAGTACTTTTTTACATAAAACCCCCTCAAGTTTTATAAATTACAATAAGGACCCTAACAATTATAGAAATTCGACTTACATTTCTTTTAGTCTGACTCGGATTTGAGTCTAATTATTTCTGACTTGAATATGATTCAAGTCAATCTACATTTTTTAATATTCCAACTCAATATGAACACATGAATCCCAGAGTCCAGTTAACAATCTATACAACTTGACTGAATCAAACCATGGATATACATCCATTATTCCGTTATTCCATTTACCTGATTATGCAGTTACAATCTGTTTACTGATATCATGGTTTTGGTCAGTCATCCAACTTACACAATACAATACAACAATACTATCAAAACACTACGGGATTTAAGGGGTAGATTGGTGCGGAAGGTGTTTGAAGTGGCACGAGACGGTAAGATTAAGACACCTAACCTATATTCCGTTGCTGTTGTACCGTGGCTTAACGGTTCCTTGTACATTCCGTTTGCCCTGGTCTCTACCATACTGAGACCCCTCTCGTATACACTGGCATCCTTCCGTACCAAACTACAAACAACAGCATAAACACAATATTCTATAATATTATACGTTAGATGATACTTCTTGTTCTGTCTTTCTTCCTTACCTTTGGGACATACCGAGCGACCTGTTCGCTGACGACATTCTATTTCTTTCTTCTTTGAATGTCGTCGGGTGTTTTGGACCAAGCAGAGATCGAGCCCACCGGTGAAGACTTGGATCAATTTCACGAAGACCCCGAGCTCTAGACATTGTACCTTGTTCTATTCAGTATTTTCATTTTCTGTTATGCCATTGTTTAGGCATCTCTTTTCATTCCAGTTGTATTTACTTTTCATGCATTGTACAAAAGAATGTTATTAATAAAGTTTCTGTTATTTCTATATCTCTTGTCTCTTGTGATTTACTTTTATATTGCTTAGATACGCTTAGCGTATGTACTTGTAAGTATATACGTAGCGGACCTCGTCGCGTCCCCTTCGCCGTACACCGGGAAGCGGGGCGTGACTGTGGCCAACTCTGCTTCGACCTGGGCTCGTTGCTGCAAGTAAGATGAAAGTTTCTTTTCGACGACCCGCTGAGCTGCCCTACGATTCTGTGTATCTCGCTCGATGAGGTCGAGCTTTTGCCTCGAAGTGAGCCCATCAAAAATACATCGTAGAAGGCTTTCGAAAATAACTTTCAACTGTGCAGCGTTTGCATCAACTTGAGCATGCAATCGAGCAGATTCGCTTGAAGTCTCTTCACACTCCTTACGCTTTAAGGCCGCTTCCTGTTCAAGATGGCGGAAGTAGGGAGTGCTCTCCTCGACCCATGCAGCCTGCTGGGAGTTCATAGCCAAGACCTCAGGGGCAGGACGTCTAAACTCGAGCTCATGCAAACAGGCCTCGATTTTTCTGCAGTGATTAACCCAAGACTCCACGTCGCCTTCGTTATGAAAGTGCACGAGCGTCTCTAGTATGGAATTAACCTCAGCAGCGAAATCTGTAGCAAGGACAGGAGTCTCCACATCAAGCTCATCGAGGTGATCGATCAACATGCGCAGGCTATTCACAGCACCTTTGAAAGAGGGACGTCGAGAGAAGGGGCCTGCTAGCATTATAACTTGATACTCAAATGGAGCTGAAGTCGATGTCACAGCTACAAAGCAAATCACAGTCAAATAACGGTTCAAGAAATAAAGGAGGTTCATAAACAACGGAGTTTACTATACCGGCTGCAGCAGGTGGCAAGACCGGGAGTACCGGTGGTGCAGCTGTTCTTTCGTCTCCTCCTTCGATCTATAGGGCTGCAATTAAAACAACGAAGAATTAGAAACGATTTGACTACCCGTAAAAGAAAAGAAGGGACGTTAGCTAAAGGTTGTACTCACCAGCTCCGCTAGAAGAGGCAATCTCTGACTGAAAGGAGAAGTGTGGGTGTAGCACCTAATACAAGTGATCAAAAAGGACTCCTGCGAGGATGTAATAATGCAATATCAGTACATAAAGTATACTGCCTACAATGAAGCTGATGGGTCACAAATCCGCACCTTCCAGTATTTGAGAGGGTACGAGAGAAGGTAAAGGAGCGGTCACCGTCAAAGCAGCAACCGGAGATGCTTTCTCGGGTGGCACAACCCCAACGCTCATCACACCTGCATTAGAAATAAGAGAAACGTTGTCAAAAGAAATTGAAAGGGATTGCAGAATAAAGGGGAGAGTAATGATCCAAAATCTACCTGGTGAGTCGCCGGTTAAGACCGCGACAAGGGCATCACTGGATGCAGCGAATGCTTCACCCTCCTCCATCGGAACGGTTTCGCCATCCGTAGCCTCATCCCCCGACTCCACGAGAATCGTTGTGACACTCGCAATGCCCGGCAACGGCAAGGACCCGCAAGAGGAAAGAGTGACGATTGGAGCAGTGCCCGACTCTTGAGAAAGAATGGCTACTTTGGGCTCAACGATTGTAGCCATCTCACCTACCGCTACCTCGAGCTCAGCGATTGTAGCCATCTCACCTACCGCTACCTCGGGCTCGGCGATTGTAGCCGCCTCACCTACCGCTTCCTCAGGCTCGGTGGTTGCCGCCACGTCACCCACCACTTCCTCGGCAAGACTCGGCCCTGCAAGATAGGATATATGAGAACCTGAAAGTTAAAACTTTGACAAAAGAACCCAATGTCACGTTACCTTGGGTCGGTTTTTCGATTGCTTCCCGAGCCGCACGTGCTGTCTGTCTGTGGGCGGTAGACAAAGCAGCCAAAGCATCCTCTGAAGGAGTAGAGACAGGGGTAGCAGCGCTCGAACCTGCACCCGCGGCCAAGGCAGCGTTACGCTCCCTTGCTGCGCGCACTCTACGCTTCCTTTCCGCTCGGGCCATGAGAACGGATCTTCTAAAAACCTCCGTCAATGGGACGTCATCGTCCGTGCCAAGGATTACCTCTGGAGCCATTATGGCATCCGTCATCGGTTGCTTAAGTGAAGCTTCTTTCAGCAATACCGGCGGAACTGAGATTTCGATAGCCGACCCGGGAAGCGTCTCCGCACCGCCTTGCGAAGTCGGTGCCATGCCTGTAATAACCTGAGTAGAGGTAGTTCCTGTAATAAGATGAAAATGAGGGGTCAGATTACCCATAAGAAACGGGAGTGGAGACGTTGTGAACCGAAATGTACCGATACTTAAGGATGCTCGAAGTTTTTCCTCTTCCTCAAAAGTCTTGAGAGAAGCTGCGAGAGCTTCTTTGGTGGAAATGCCTGTTAAAGAAGGAAAAGTGTCAGTCAAAACATGATGATAAAAATATGATGCAATGACAAAAGGTACGGCTAATGTTTACTCGATCGCGCGAGGATGGCCAGTCCCGCTTTGTAGCTTGCTAGGCGCTCAGAAGCTGCAATAGCAGCCTCTAGGTCGGTATCATCCGACACTATGAATAAACCCCCGTTGGTCCCATATTCGCCCAAGCCCTTACTATAAGGAGCATGAGGCTCCTGACCAAATACAATGTCGGCAGAGAGGATCGACTTCTTCTTCCTCTTCTGGGAGCGAGCTCCGGTCGCCGCAAGTATAAGTTTATGTTTAGTGGGCACCTTGGGACGACGAGTCCCGATATCTGAACCTACGCCAGAATCGGGGGAAGCTACAGTCGCCGTTTCTACAGGAGCCCAGGGTATCGGTAGCTCGGGCCTGTCATGCGGGACTTCGATCACGGCAGCTTCTCTTAAGGGAGGTGGGATAATGGTCTGTCGCTTCAGAGGGACGTTCCGATCACCAGCAGGGGGTGCACCTTTGCGATCGAGCAGCAGTCGCTTCTCTTCCCTGATGACGGCGCCCATTAAATGCTGATACCACGCCACGTACACATTAAGGGCCTTCAGGATACAGCTCGGTTCGCTGATAAAGAAGTTGGACCCCGTGTTCATGCCCATAAAATGATGCAGCGTGTTTCGCATTCCCTCTTTAGTAACAGCAGGTTCTAACAAGAAAGCCTCAAGCGGGACTCCCTGATTGTAGCTCAGCTGCTGGGCGAAACGATGCGGATTGTATCTCATGAATAACGCCGCATCATTTTGCCTAAACACTACAAAGCCCGGTCTGATAGAATATAAATGAAGGATTTCTCGAGCTTTCAAAACAGAGGCTCCATCTTTAAAAATGTCCCGCAATGGTTGCACCATTGTTGCGGACTCTTTGCCGATGGTCAGAATCTTGTCGGTGAAAGTCATGCCATCTCCAACCGTGTAAGGACGAAGGAGCAAACCTCTAGCTTCCCGCGGTGACAGATTTATAATAGATGCACCGACTAATCGCATAATCCGGGGGAAGCCGCACCTGTCATAGAAGGAAGGCCTTTTATGGATACCGAAAACGCCAAGTGCATGTAGCTCGAGCCATGACATGAAGTTCACATGCTGCACTCCGGGTTTAGTAGTATCCGCCGCTTGGCTGAGGCCGTAATACAAATGAGCTAACCCAGCAACCCCGACAGCCACTTTCACCCCAATAACCATTCGGTGAGCTGGGTAGAAGACAGACGGCCTCATACAGCGAGGGTGCATCGGGAGCGTAAACCAGCTCAGCCATAGCCCAAGAAACCCCAAAAAGAACGTTTCCTCATCAATCCCAGGGACCGCAACCTCCGCAAAAGAAACGACTGGGGTGTTGGGTAGGAAGAAACTCTTTTGATCTGCCTCCGCCGTTAGTAGGTTGTTTAAACCTAAGCCGAAAGGGTCGTCAAGCGTGGCGAATTTAGCAGCCTCCTTCAAAAGGACTTCCGGATGGAGAAAACGAGCGATGAAATCCTCGAAATTAACGCCGCGGCTCCCAGATTCGAGGAAAAGGCCCTCATAAATATTCAACACTTTGATCAAACTAGGAAATTGGTATTGAATGGCGTTCTCCGGGGTAAGGCCTGTCATCACTGGCTTGGCACCAAAAACGTATTCATCCGCAGGAAGCAGTTCCTCATAATGCTCCCCCATAACCGGTAAGCCAGAAACTTCTGCAAATTCATCTAAGGAAATTGATACTTCTCGGTCCAGCAAAAGAAAGGTGTGAGTAGGAATATTCCACTGCTCCAGAAAAGCCTTAACCCACCAGGCGGGAAGCGTAGAATACTGGAAAAGAGAAGCATAAATGGTGGGATACAACCCACGCCTCAACAACTGCGACTTCTTCGCTGACAGTATATAACGGGCCCATTGCAGACAGCCAGCGGGATGACGAGGAATTAGGCCAATCATATATGGTTGTCCCCACAGTTGCGCATCGCCTTGACAAATACGTCGCCCCAGGGTATCCAAAGCCATTGGAGGCTGAACAGGTATCGAAGCCATAGCAGGCTGAAGAAGACCTCCCGAAGTCCAATTGACTTCTTCCATGGTATAGTTCACCGGGGTGGGTCGGCGTAATGGATCACTATGATGGGCTCTGAGGGTACCGCGCACGAAAAGCTCTGCCGACCCTTAATAATTTGATTATACCATGTCCCCCAGAGGTGAAGATTCTTAGGTTCCGGGTCATGATCTTTGATCAATGCTAAGACTTCCCGGTCCACAGGCGCTCCAGGGAATCCTCCCTCTGAACGAACAAACGGGAAAAAGGGATCGAAAGACATGTCGCCTGCGCGAAAAGGGACAAAAGTCAACTGTCAGTGCTATAATTTAATTTAAATTCTAACACTTGGTACTTTAGAATTTGTATCGCACTGCAATGCAGTAAAGAGGGACCAAAGGGGGCCCACAAAATCTAGATGACAGTTCATCATTAATAAAACAGCCTCATCATTTGATGAGACTGTTAATTAAATGAGGAAATCCTCAATTGATTCTCATTTAATGAGAATTTCCTCGGGCTAAAGAGTAAATCTCCCTTTGAGAGCAGTGCTCTGTGACAGAGTGAAACTTGTCAAACTCTAATCATGAAGGAATAAAAATTTCTCAAGAGCCTTGCTTTGGAAGAAAATGATGGAATAATCCATCAGAAAAATTGAAATCAATTTTTTATACATGAATGAAAAATTCTGAGATCTTCAAGATCTATGAACAAACTCTAAGAGTTCTTTATGAGCAAAGCTCTGTTCTTGGGTTAAGAAACCCTGAAAAAAGATCTCTTTAGATCTATGGTTTCGAGAGAGCAAAGCTCTGTTAATGAAACCCTAAAAGGGTTTTCTTTAGATCAAAGATCTATGAAGAGCAAGGCTCTGTTAATGGGTAAAACCCTAGATCGTTAAAAAATTTAATCTTTACCTAAATTTTGGCAGAGTTTTGACTCTTGAAATTTCTTAAAATGAAGAGCTATGCTCTGTGGGAGAATAAAAATTCTCAGAAAACAAGAAGAAGATGAATAGAAATCATCCTAAGGATCAAAGGTCCTATTTATAGGCACTGAGTGTCGTTTCAACTTCTCAGTTGATCCGAGGGCGCAAATGCTGCCACCGCTGCACTCACATGTGGGCCACGTGAGCGCAACGGTGGGGGGCATTTGTTTCCCCCAATCAGAGCAAAGCTCTGTTCAAAATTCAAATTTTGAAATGAAGCAACGCTTCAGATGCAGCGCCAAGTGCGCTGCGCCCTAAGCAGCGCATCACGTGCAAAGAACGTGGGCGCTAGCGCCGGGAGTGCTTCACTCTAAGCAGCACACCATGTGTGAGCTAGCACTAGGTGTGCTGCGCTCCAAGCAGCGCACCACGTGTCAAGCACGGGTGCGCTAACGCAATGTGCGCTGCCTTTTAGGCAGCGCACCATGTGTAAAGCACGGGTGTGCTAGCGCTGGAACTAAAAGCTCCCCACTGTTAGATCAAAGATCTAATAATAATGATAAATCATTAATTAATCAGAATTAAATTCTATTAAGGAAAGATTCCTCAAAATCTTTCCAAATAACAAGATTGTGCTCTGTAAATCAGAGCACCGTTGGATCAATGATCCAATGGTAAATAAAAATTAACAAAAGACAGAATAAATTCTGTATTGAAAGATTTATTAATCTTGTTAAAAAAAAGAAGATTGCCTTCTGTAAAACAGAAGCCCTAGGATCAAAGATCCAATGGTGGGGAAACATCCCCAAATCAATCAAAGAAAGATCTCTTTAACTGATTCAATAAATCAGCCTACCCTATAAAAAGGCCCCTAGACTTCAAATCTCATAGATACAGAAAGAGAGAGAAAAACCTCCTCAAAAAACTTAGAGAAATTCAAAGAGCAAGCTCTTGTAAGAAGATTTTTCTTCAAGGTAAGAATGAATGATGATGAACACAGAGATGAAATCATCTCATGATTAAAAAGAAGAATTCATTTTTTTAAAAAGATCATAGATCTACAAAGACAAAAAGTCTTTCACAAAGAGATCAAATGATCTCATCATAAAATAAAAGAATAACTTACTTCTTACAGATCATAGATCTATAAGAATAAAGTCTTTCTCAAAAAGATCATGAACATCTCATTATAAAAAGGAGGGGAGAATAATTCAATTCTCTTAAGGATCATAGATCCATAAAGGCAAAGCCTTTCATCAATATAAGAGATTGAAACAAAATAAGAACGGTTGTTCTTGTAGGGTTGCTAGGCACTGCCACAAGGGTCTACGAGGTATCAACCATACCCGATTAAAAATTTAGCCGTGCCGAACAACCCAAAGCCGGATCTTTAAACTAGAGTTTAGGTGAAAACAAGCATGTTAAACACTTTAACACTAAGTGAGAGGGATTACAACCTTTGTAGATCCGGTCCTTCACTTCTTAAGCTCCGTGTTGAGGTCCCTTCGCTGCGATCATCGTGTTCCGGACTCTCGAGAGGCTCCACGAAGAGAAAGATGCAAGCTTGCTTCCGATCTTCGATAACAAAGATGATCTACCTTGAAGTTTCATTAACACAAGCTCTCACTCACTAAATAAAGTGAACACTCTTATCTAAAGGGCAAAGGTAGATGAGGGTGATGAAGTAGGATTTTTGCTCTCATTTGTTTTCTTATTCTCACTCAAAATCATCACTTAGAAAAAACCTAGAAAGCTTTTCCGTGAAAAGAAAGAAGGAAGAAGAAGAAGCCTTTTTATTTGTGATGAATAATGATAGTTATGATAAGGTTAGAAATGTAACCATGATTCAAGTAACCATTGTAGAGATTTCACCAAGGTTAAAGGATTGGGTTGGGTTAAGGAAATATCTTCACAAAATATCTTTTCCAAAACAAAAAATGAAAGCTTTTAGAAACTTCTAGAAGAGATTAACCCAAATCAAACCCTAACCTCGTTTAATCTCCACTAAACATGTTACATTAATAACCATATCATGTTACAATATTATATATCACATATATAATATTTATTGTAACAAAATAAAATGATACAATTAACATATATCGCATATATATCAATGTATTACCCGAGTGAGAAAAAGAATCTTTTAGTGAGCTAATATTAGTTAATGTAATTTAATATATCATATATATTATTATACATTAAATTATCGAATCAACACTTGATCCGACAATCCGGCTATATCGTATATAACCGACTAATATATCATTTACCAATTCATCGAATCAACACTTGATCCGATGACCCGGCTGATATCAAATATCGCGAGAATATAATACGGTATCTCATATCGCATTATCCTCGATCCTGCACATATCACATATGTGCCCCTACTCCGTTTTGCCTGAGTCAAGAAACCTCTGTGTAGGACTCTAAAGAATCGTCAATACGCCGGCAGTATGTGATAATCATATCAAACACCCACAAGCTGCAAGTGGTCAGCTAAACGTAACAGCTACCCAGGTATTGAGCGCTTAGAAGATCAACAAGCAAGTCTGTACATTCTCCTGTGAATCCAATCAGTAACACTCCCGTACAGTTCGGTCTCGTCGTCTGATATGTCGCATATCTCGCCTAGGGGTGGTAAACGTCAGACCCCAGTAGCTTGATAAGTCGTTTCGATATGAGGTCTATAACAGTTCGAGAAACTACTGATAACACTTACCAGTAAATCTCAGCAACCCTGGCCAGGGATTTCCAGTTATAGCCAATCGAACACAACACAACATCAACTCCCTATACCGGGAGAGACGAATCCCCTCCTATCGCTCATTGCCTCCATGTGATTCGGGACTGTACCCAAAAGCCACCTTTTTGCACGCCCTCTTGGACGTGGTATGATGGAAATCAAAGCATAGTGGGAATCACACAAGACTCTATGACGATCTCGGGTCAACAGACTACTCTGTACCAGTGTCACCGGAGAACTGCCATCTGACGTGAGGTATAATACCATCTGGGAGTTCTCGGCGAGTCCGTCCAGTGTACCCAGTCTCTACTGAGCACCCATACACCATCCTTGATGTCAAACACCGATGGATATGGGATCATCCATCGCCCATCATATGAGTCAAGATGCGTATACGCTAGTCTACTCTGGTGTATCGATGCCCTGTCTCGATACACCCTCGACTAGGAACAGTTATAGGATGTACTCGTCGACTACCGTGGCCCCACTAGTATGATCTCATCATAGTCCCAGTAGTCGAGTACATATCCTAAGGGCTTTATCAACATGTAACATAAAGACAATCAGAGTACATGTTAAGATAAAGTACAACCAGATAGCATACTATCATGTAGAGCAAGAAAGTCCTCCCTATATATGTCCAAGCATCCATTACAATATACATCGTATGTACAGTAATGGCCTCTAGGGCATACATATAACTAACAATCTCCCACTTGCACTAAGGCCATCTGTTGTGGTATCACATACCCAACAATTAGCTGCGGTTGAAGTATATCATACTCAACCATCCCATAAAAGTCTCTACTGGGAAAAAGGCCTTTGTGAGTGGATCCGCGTTGTTGTCCTCTGTGTCTACTCTCCTAACCTTGATCTCCCTGGAGATCAACCATCTCCATGATCAGGTGATACTGCCTAAGAATTATATCTGGATTTCTGATGGGACGGGGGTTCCTTGGCAAAAGCCACAACTCCATTGTCTCACAATGGTAGGAACGAAGTTCATCTCATGAACTTATATCTATCCAGACTGCCTCTTTGGTAGCATCCTTGGTAACGATGTATCTTGCCTTTAATCGTCTAGTAAGTCACGGTATCTAGCTTGGAAATTTTCGAACATACCGTCCCTCCACTGAGGGTAAAGACAATGCCTGCGACTGACTTTCAGTCGTCCTTATCACCCTGGAACCTTTCCAGTGATTCTCCCCAGGATCGATTGATACCAACTCACTACAACTAGTGAGAGTCCTAACATCCAATTAGATCTATCTCATAGATCCAAAACCTAGGATTTAGTAGGTATCACTTTGATCCTATATGGAGAATCTTTGTGATAAGCGGAGATTGACCGATCGTAGCATAGGAAACTCCTTCCCTATCAAGAGTATGTCATCCACGTACTCTACGAGGATCACCACTATACTCTCTACTACCTTTTTGTATATACAAGGTTCATCTACCATTTTGATGAAGTCAAACTCTTTGACTAGCACATCAAAACAGATGTTCCAACTCCGCGATGCCTGTTTTATCACATAAAACATCTTGCTCACGTTTCCGCTGCTCCCACTGTCTACGAAGCCCTCTGGCTGTGTACTTATAGACGCTCTCTTCCAAATCATCATTTAGAAAAGCAGTCATGACACCCAACCACCAAATATAGTAGTCATGGTATGTAGCAGTGGCAAGTAAGATCTGAATAGACTTAAGCATAGCTTTGAAAGTCTCAACTTTTCCATGTACACCAAGTAATCTTCTCAAGATATACTTGCTCCTGATGGGGATTTAACCCTTCAGATAAAGCAACCAAAGTCCATACTTTGTTGGTGTATAAGGATTCCATCTCAGATCGCTAAGCATCCAGCCATTCTTACAGAGTCTCACTCCTGATGGCCAGTTCGAAACTAGTTGGGTCATCATCTCATGATGCAATCCTCGCTCCCACTGTCATAGAGAAACCGAAGTATCTCTCAGGTGGGTGAGGAACCCTACTAGATCGACGGAGAGGCTGAGATTCATTGGTTACTATTGAATCCTTTGGTTCTACCAAATCATCTGCTATAGTTTGTATAGCTGGAACTCCTTCCAGTTCTACCTCATGACCAATAATTTCTTCACAAGAAATTCCCTTTCACAAAGGTGGTATGCTGAGAAACAAAACATCTTTTGTTCCTCTGTTTGGTAGAAGATATTCCCTTGCGAATGCTTGGGATATCCAACAAACTTCCACAGAACTGACTTTGATTTGAACCCTATTCAATAGGTATGCAGCTTCTCAAGTGCATAACTCCTAAAAGGAAATAGGAAACTCAGTAGTATTCATCATAGAGCGTACCATATCAAATAGGGTGTGATTGCTCCGCCCCGATACACCGATGTGCTGTGGTGTATACGAAGGAGTAATGCTGAGAGAGAATCTTATTCTCCTTTAGAATAGTCCAGGAATTTTGTGCTCAAGTATTCTCCTCCTTGATCTCATCAAAGGACATAATACTTATACCCGGTTTTTGGTTCTCTACTTCTAACTTATATTCTGTGATTATCTCAAAAGTTTCGGACTTGTGTTTCAACAGGAACATATGTCTGAATCTTGAGAGACCATCAGTGAATATAATGAAGCACAAAGAACCGGTCTTGGCATGTGTAGACAGGGGACCTTCATACATCAGTATGTATCAATCCCAAGAGTTCACTAACTCTTTCTCTGTTTCCAATAAATGGAGCTGTGGTCATCTTATCTCTGTGACATGACCGGCAAGTTTCACAAGATATAAATTCAAACTAATTTAAATATGCATTTATATGTAACTTCAGCTAGTTGGGTCGCATTGATTTAACCTAGTCTACAATGCCTCAAGAAGGATTCGTTCATTTCTGAACTCTTCCTCTTGTGTGTGTTCTGTACATTAAAAACTGTGGTTTGATTTAGAACGTCTATGCTTTTAGATAACGTGCCTGAACCGATCAACTCTTGATATAGGAAATGTTCAAAACATTGTCTAACAATATAAAATTATATCCTTCTTTACTAATAAAGAGACTGATATGATGTTGTATTTCAGGCTCGGTATCTAATAACATTCGTTCAGAATCAATGTATTCTAGTAATACATGGTGATAGTGACCAACAGACTTGGCTGCAACATTTGCACCGTTTCTATCTCATGAAACTTATCACCCGTTCTCAGTTCTCTACCTATCTGTAGTCCATGTAACAGATTACATATGCGGGATCCTGATCCGGTATCTCATGCCCAGGACGTAAAGGATACTGAGAAACAGTTCTATGTAATGAACACACCCGAAGATGATGCAACAGCATGCACTTTCTTCGTTTGGGCGGCACGGGAAATCTGGTATTCCCCAATTTCCTGCTCTGTCTTATAACAATTATAAGTTGGAGCGGGACTAACGTTCCCCAGCTCAGTATAATAAGCGGGTTCGGTCAATACATCCGTATTATTATCTTGATTAAGGCGTGACATGGTCGCTACTAGGAGAGAGAGAGAAGAAAACACTCAGCGTGCGATTTTACAAGATTAGATTGGTTATCAATTTATCTAATCAGGATGTCTCCCACTGTTTTAGTCAAATCTTCCTTCAAACCCTAGAAAGAAAGACTAGCCGGGATTAATTACACTCTACAAGTTCGCCAATCTTTCAGCCAGGCCAGTGTCGGTACTTTGAAGGAGGTTCCCCGTGCTTTCGCACGGACCTAATTAAAGTAAACCTCGTTTTCCCAGGGGCGTAACCCCGTTAACACATTTCAAGACACCTACTTGATCGGCTAATTGTAATGTGTAAAACTCTCCCAGGAGTAACTCTTACTCGCAGCGGGTATCGGGATCCAACTATCTCATAGAAGGTATGCAATCTCATTGCAAATTTCAACACTTGAAATTCCCAATAATATTTTACCCCTAGAGTCCTATGATCTTGATGAAGGCCAAACTACCCATAGTCCGGTAGTCAAGTTCAACCCGTTCATTTCTTGATTGAATTAAACCCACCCACACGACCCTTGACGAAGGCCAAACTACGCCGTACAAATACTCTAATCCAATCGCATCGTATGCTAGTAGATAAGCACTAGTTAGCTACCGTACACTACGCCTTGACGAAGGCCAAATTACCGCAGCACGAATACTAAGTAGTACTTATCTGAAATAACGGAAGGCTACGACAGGTTTTTAAGAAAACCTTTTGCGTAATGAACTTGATATCGTTGTAGAATCGAGTGATTTTAAATGGAGTGTTTTTTAGGCTTTTCTAGTTTTGCTAAAGAGGTCACTCCTGGTGAAGGGATCGTCGGCTCTTTCCGCATCGAATAAGGTGCAGGATATTTCACAAATACCACTATGCAAAGCAAGAACTATAGAAGCAATCAAAAGACAAACCGAGTTTGTAGTATCTGCTAGTTTCACTAAAGAGGTCACTCCCGGTGAAGAGATCTCGGCTCTTTCCTTATCGAATAAGGTGCTGAATGTTCTACAAGGAACACCGCTATGCAAAGCAAAAACTAGAGCTACCTGTTTTTGAGACAAGTTTCTACAACATCTATAGGTTTCTTTTAGTTTCATTAATCTCATTAATGAAGTCCCAATTTATTATGCTTCACAAGCATCACATTTGAAACGGAATCTGCAATATAACATATATCTCATATATATAATATAAACATTCATCTCAGACAGTAATATGATCTCATCACAGAACATTGCAGCAGAAGAAACATATATGAAATATTGGATATACTAGGACGCCCGTGTTTTAATACGAGCCTGTATAAAACACGGATTCCACGGTCGCGATGAATAGCCAAACCCACATCCCTAGACCCCTACGAGAGCGGCAAGCAACACTGCCAATTCTAAGGTTAGGAGACCCGGTCTCGACTCCTCGAGATGGTCTCCCACTGGACCCCAGAACCCGGTTACTTGTGCTCCCCGCCTTGGGTCTACCTAATGCGGAAAAGTAAATAATATACAACGGTCACATCATCCTCAGCCCGGATGTGCCCCAATAAAAGAATATTGCATACAAATGAATTTTACATGAATGAAAAAGAAAAACTCTCATCTCATATAAAACCTCGGCTATTCAAACGCGACGATCCAATACAACATATCACAGCAATACATAATATCTCGTATCATCAACGTAAGCAAGTATGTGTATCCCGATTGTCGTTGATGTATAGCAACGAAGCCGGCGATACACTATATACTACGCTTACGGTCACAGAAAAGAAAGTGTAAAACTACAACAGTTGGAATCCGCAACCTCTTTAGACATCGCATGCCTAACCAAATGAATTCCTTAGACATCGCATGCCTAACAATTATAAACCCCGCATTTTAGTCTCTTTATCGAAAACACTTTTCAATATCTAGTCGGGCAATTCAACAACATTCCTGACATACAGATCGAATGCTCGTCGCAAACTTCAGTAGACGGCCGCACCCCCGATGCCGTCGACGAAGTGCACTAAGGCGGAACAGCGCTGCCACGAGCACCCGAACGGATGCTTTTGGCGACGGGGTTCTCCTACAGTCACTTGGTCGAGGCTATGGGGCGTGGCTGTCTATTAAGTTTACCCAGCGAGTATCCGCATACGCTACGTGATTGCGACGGACTTTTGATCACATCAAAATTCCGAGGCAACCGATCATCTGAGACTGAACTGCTAGATTTATAACATTCAAATTAGTTATCTCATAACTACTTGTGGATTCCAAATATTGTATCACATTCCAGATAAATAGACAATGTTAAACTTTCCGATCGAATAATCAAACATCCAAGTTTTCCCAAATAGTTCTCAACACTTGAAATTAGTTTAAAAACATCCATCACATGCTACAGTACCAATAGTCCAGCCATAGAAGGGTCAAGCCAACGCCTCACATGTGGCAGCGCCGTACTGCCCCAAACCCTAAGGTTTAGTGGCAGTTCAAGACGGTCACATAATAGAGTTAAGGTTTGTTGTCTTCTAGAGGGTCCACCGCGTTACTTGCACGACTTAGAAAGTTTCAAACTCGAGAAAAAATCCAACTTTTGAAAAAATTTCCGACTGGGGAAAAAGTGAGTTATTGATATCCGTTCGAACTTTTTAACAGTTTCTAAAATTATCCGGAAAAACTAAACAAAGTTAAATTATCCGATCGAATCAACAAGTCCCCAATACAACCCAGAAAACTCAACTCTTGAGTAGAATTAAAACTTCCCAGAAAAATCAGGAAACAGCTACGGGTGTAACTGTAGAAAAACGAGTGCCTAATCTTCACATACGGCCGTGGAACCGTCGCTAAACGCAGGGTACGGCCGCGGTTCCGCGGCGCTACATTGGAGTTAGGTTGTCGTTTTCTGCAGTTATCCTTAGAATTCCCTGCTCTATTTTCTGAGTATTTTTAATTCATAAAAATCATATTTTTGGAAAATGTCCAGAGAAGGGTTCGTATCGGGGTATCCGGGTTCGATCGGACTTTAAATTTCGCCTAGACTTCGCCTAAAGCTCTAGCTTGGCTCTGATACCACTGTAGGGTTGCTAGGCACTGCCACAAGGGTCTACGAGGCATCAACCATGCCCGATTAAAAATTTAACCGTGCCGAACAACCCAAAGCCGGATCTTTAAACTAGAGTTTAGGCGAAAACAAGCATGTTAAACACTTTAACACTAAGTGAGAGGGATTACAACCTTTGTAGATCCGGTCCTTCACTTCTTAAGCTCCGTGTTGAGGTCCCTTCGCTGCGATCATCGTGTTCCAGACTCTCGAGAGGCTCCACGAAGAGAAAGATGCAAGCTTGCTTCCGATCTTCGATAACAAAGATGATCTACCTTGAAGTTTCATTAACACAAGCTCTCACTCACTAAATGAAGTGAACACTCTCATCTAAAGGGCAAGGGTAGATGAGAATGATGAAGTACGATTTTTTCTCTCATTTGTTTTCTTATTCTCACTCAAAATCATCACTTAGGAAAAACCTAGAAAGCTTTTCCATGAAAAGAAAGAAGGAAGAAGAAGAAGCCTTTTTTTTGTGATGAATAATGATAGTTATGATAAGGTTAGAAATGTAACCATGGTTCAAGTAACCATTGTAGAGATTTCACCAAGGTTAAAGGGTTGGGTTGGGTTAAGGAAATATCTTCACAAATATCTTTTCCAAAACAAAAAATGAAAGCTTCTAGAAATTTCTAAAAGAGATTAACCCAAATCAAACCCTAATCTCGTTTAATCTCCACTAAATATGTTGCATTAATAACCATATCATGTTACAATATTATATATCACATATATAATATTTATTGTAACAAAATAAAATAATACAATTAACATATATCGCATATATATCAATGTATTACCCGAGTGAGAAAAAGAATCTTTTAGTGAGCTAATATTAGTTAATGTAATTTAATATATCATATATATTATTATACATTAAATTATCGAATCAACACTTGATCCGACAATCCGGCTATATCGTATATAACCGACTAATATATCATTTACCGATTCATCGAATCAACACTTGATCCGATGACCCGGCTGATATCAAATATCGCGAGAATATAATACGGTATCTCATATCGCATTATCCTCGGTCCTGCACATATCACATATGTGCCCCTACTCTGTTTTGCTTGAGTCAAGAAACCTCTATGTAGGACTCTAAAGAATCGTCAATACGCCGGCAGTAGGTGATGATCATATCAAACACCCACAAGCTGCAAGCGGTCAGCTAAACGTAACAGCTACCCAGGTATTGAGCGCTCAGAAGATCAACAAGCAAGCCTGTACATTCTCCTGTGAATCCAATCAGTAACACTCCCGTACAGTCCGGTCTCGTCGTCTGATATGTCGCATATCTCGCCTAGGGATGGTAAACGTCAGACCCCAGTAGCTTGATAAGTCGTGTCGATATGAGGTCTATAACAGTTCGAGAAACTACTGATAACACTTACCAGTAAATCTCAGCAACCCTGGCCAGGGATTTCCAGTTATAGCCAATCGAACACAGCACAACATCAACTCCATATACCGGGAGAGACGAATCCCCTCCTATCGCTCATTGCCTCCATGTGATTCGGGACTGTACCCAAAAGCCACCTTTTTGCACACCCTCTTGGACGTGGTATGATGAAAATCAAAGCACAGTAGGAATCACACAAGACTCTATGACGATCTCGGGTCAACAGACTACTCTGTACCAGTGTCACCGGAGAACTGCCATCTGACGTGAGGTATAATACCATCTGGGAGTTCTTGGCGAGTCCGTCCAGTGTACCCAGTCTTTACTGAGCACCCGTACACCATCCTTGATGTCAAACACCGATGGATATGGGATCATCCATCGCCCATCATATGGGTCAAGATGCGTATACGCTAGTCTACTCTGGTGTATCGATGCCCTGTCTCGATACACCCTCGACTAGGAACAGTTATAGGATGTACTCGTCGACTACCGTGGCCCCACTAGTATGATCTCATCATAGTCCCAGTAGTCGAGTACATATCCTAAGGGCTTTATCAACATGTAACATAGAGACAATCAGAGTACATGTTAAGATAAAGTACAACCAGATAGCATACTATCATGTCGAGCAAGAAAGTCCTCCCTATATATGTCCAAGCATCCATTACAATATACATCGTATGTACAGTAATGGCCTCTAGGGCATACATATAACTAACAGTTCTTAGATCCTGAGACAAAGTCTCTTTTAAAAGAACATAAATTGTTTCTCAGATCATAAAATTGATCAGATGCACTTTGCGCTCTTAAACTGCGCTTCTGCGCTCTCTGGACTAGCGCTCAGCGCCAAATGCACCACGTGTCAATCGCGCGTGTACTGCTTAATACCTAGCGCCTGGCGCTTCTGAAATAGTGCACTACGCTCATGGGCTGGAGCTCAGCGGCAAGCGCGCCACGTGTCACTCACGTGTGCGCCACTAAACTAGAAGCGCAATGCGCTCATGAACCAGCGCTCTACGCTCATAAACTGGCGCAATGCGCCCATCATCTGGCGCTTAGCGCCAAGCGCGACACGTGTCCTTCACATATGCGCCACGTGGCAGAAGCGCGCTGTGCTCTTTGACTGGCGCCAAGCGCACCATGTGTTGCGCTGAAAGAATATAAATTGTTCTTTAATAAGCCCAGAGCTATAATGAATACTCGGCATTCAATAAAATACAAAACATTGTCAAGATATAAATCAATGCTCAGTATTGTTAAAAGGGCTAAGCCCAAATAAAAGCTCAACAACCCAAAATAAATGTTAAAACATTTTAACTTGATTGGACTTAGCCCAAGATTGGCCATAAGTCCTCAAATTCAGATTAATTGAGCCCACATGCTCATAAATCTTTTAACAGATCTTAGTTCCAAATTGGACCACAGATCTTTCAACCAAAATTGGTTCAAGGGTATATCTCTGAACCCCTCTGATATATGTCGTTGTAATCTTTCAACGTCTTCAAAGAGGTGACAGGTCCCGACAACCATACATTTCACAGACTATGACGTCTTTAAACTGGACTGTGGGGTCCTTAAGCCTATGGACTATAATGTCCTTAACCTCGGACTGTGGGGTCCTTCAAAACCTATGGACAATGATGTCCTTAAACTAATAATGGACCGTAATGTCCTTAAACTAACAATGGACCGTAATGTCCTTAAACTAATCGACCGCAATGTCTCTAAACTAAACAATAGAGTCCAAATACTCTTTTGTTGGATCTAAACGATCCTGTTAAGTTGATCTTAGTCTAAAATTAGACTAACGTATCCTTAACTAACGTTTAAGTTGATCTTAGTCTCAAATGAGGCTAACGTATTCTTAAACCCAACCCCCAAACCCAAATCTAAGAAGATACGGATTTGGACTAATCCACGCCTTACGGGCGACAACACAAATTAGTCTCCGTATACAATCCACGGGCAACCAAAAACAAAATAAACACACACGACATGAGGTGGCCATCTGGAGAAGGAGAAAGTGGTTACCGCGATGCGGTAGTATAATTAACTACAGGGGCTTGCGCCTGCAGGGAAGAGCGTCCCCAAAATCAAAAACCCCTCAACAAGGGGGAATCTGACGAAGTCTGCTATATCGGCTGCATCCGTTTGAACCTTTGATACATAGTGTCATAAATCAATTTGGCATCTTCGGAGAGATGGATGGATAGCACCAATTAGCATCTGCCCTCGAATTTCAGGCCTGACGTCCCAACGTCCCAGTCGCGTCTTTCAGCGAAGAACAAATCTAACGGAATCTCAAGAGTCCCCCTAGATCATGAATCCATGTCTACTAACACAAGCAAACTATCATGAGGGCCCGTGTTTCCATGCTCCTGGATTATAGCCTGTTGAGTTTGGAATATTTTAACACTAGGTTGAAGTCCCGTTACTAACATTTGATTCAGGCTCGTGGTTCCCTACTCCTAGATTACAGGCTGTTGGGTTTGAGAACACTCTTGAAATTGGTTGACATTCACCCTTGAACTTACGTTAACAACGGTATTAACACTAAATATAACAGTATAACAAAATAATACAACTTTAAAAAACTACACACACTCTCTCTCTCTCTGTCTATTCTATTTCTTCCTTATCTTTGGGACTTACCGAGCGATTTGTTCGCTGACGACATTCTCTTTCTTCTTCTTTGAATGTCGTCAGATATTTCGGACCTACCAGAGATCGAACCTAGCACTGAAGAGTTGGACCAGTTTATTGAAAATCCCAAGCTGTAGTTACACTTGTACATTTCCTTTACATTCTGTATTTCCATTTCTGTTATGCCACTGTTTAGGCATTGTTTTCATTCAGATGTATTTACTTTTCCATGTACTGTAAAAGAATGTTAATAAATAAAGTTGATGTTCAATTATATTTTTTGTCTCTTATGCATTTTCATTTATATTGCTTAGATACGCTTAGCGTATTAACTTCAGAGTAAATACGTAGCGGTCTCGTCGCGTCCTCTGCCCGTATACTGGGAAGCGGGGCGTGACACTGAGATTCGAGTAAATAGAATTCGAGTAGCTTAATACGGGACTCCTGAAGTTCCATTGGATTCACACCTGAAACTATCCCAAACACTCCGAGTATAATAAATTATAACTATTGTATCGACTTAGTTGATTTGATTAGTTGATTATAACATGTCTTGATCGAAACCATATATTGCAAAAGTGAATAATGTAGTCGAATAAGTCTAGTAAATTGAGAGTCATGTCAATTGCAATTCTGGGTCAAGTCAAGTTAGTTCGAGTAGATTGAATTCGAGTTTAAGTCCAGTGTTCAAGTTCAAGGTGAAGTCAATTCTACCATATAATGGTTTAATCACAAATCATATATATATATATATATATATAAGTAATCACAGAACATGATATGAGATAAGTATACAAATAACATCCAAAAACAATGTTGTAAATATGTGATATGTACGATTAGTTAATCATGTCAATTGAAGTTAGAATATAAACAAAAACACAGCCTTAAGTGTTTTGCACACGTGAGTTGTAGTCTCACCTAAATACAACTACCGGTTTGGAAGATATTCATGTTTTTGTATCGTCATGCAAAACAGATCAGAATTTGTTTATCACCGTCACACATTTTTAAAACATAGTTTGGGTCAATTTCCATCAGGTTTCAGGTTACGAAGATTATTAAAAAATTGTAGGTATTTCGATGTACTTATCAAAAACACTAAGATTCGTGCGATTTGGATTTCTGAATCTCTAGTTATGATCATTTCAATATTAGCATTTAAAACAGAAATTCAGATTTCTATACAGCGACTATGTGTTTTATCGCAAAGCCTATATTGGGTTGTTTAATACATTTCTAAGTAATCTAATATACAAGAAATTATATCTCTATCAATTTTGCATTTATACATCTAAATTTTGTCACGAACGGATATCAGAAGTTCAAGTTATGTCCTATTTAAAAACTGTGTGCAAATCAGGACAGATTCTGTCTAGATTCGTCGCTTAATATTGTAACGCAATTTTCTATATTTTATATCGATTTTAAGTAAAAACTTAAAACTAAGAAAATCTATATCTTTCGATGTTGATATTCAAAATATCTAAAAACACTTAATTTGAATCAAAAATTACAAAGTTATGGTCTCTTGAAGAAGACCCTTAATAGTAGTTTTCTGATTTTAAAAACAGTGAATAAAAAACTACGTAACTCCTAAACCGTTATTCGGTTTGATATGAAATTTTTACTGTATATTTAGAATTCTATCTATTATTTATCCTAATGTTCCAAGAATTTCCAGAAGTGGAAATTAGTTTCTAAAAATTATATTAACGATAAAGGTATTTTAAGATCGTTTTTGAGAATGACAAAACTATGGTTTTTTTATTAAACAATTATAAAATATGGGGTTTTGAATATGTGATCTATGAAATAGAAGTGGAATATATGAATAATATGCTAATATCAATAGTTTACACAAATCAATAAATTAACGTGAACATGACATAAACTACAACTCAAAAATATGAAGAAAAAAACATACAACTATAATTATTGAAATACATATACAAATATATATTTAATTAGGGACTACGACAAGGCAAGATGATGGGTCCAAGAATGAGAAAACTAGAAACGAACGAGTGAGAAAGGACTTACATGATGTGTGAGTCGATATAACAACCGACTCACCGATTCGATTTTATGGAAAGCGATTTATTTTGACGAAAAAATTATGAGCGGTAACGATACTCGATTCGTCTCGTCTTGAATCTTAGCGAAGGGAAGTACTCCAAAAACGCTGGAATTATGATAGCTCTAAATATGAAGGTGGCTACATTTTATTTAGGATTTATCTTTTCTGAATTTTTTGTATAAAAAAAGAAGAGGAAAACAAATAATGATGAAATGCACAAAGTGAGAGAATTGTGTGTGGAGGTTTTGAAGAAAATGAAGTAGAGGGAGAAAACATATAATGTTCACTCATGAGAGGGTTTAAAACAAGATAAAAATAATTGCGAGAAAAGGGATTTGAAAATATGACCCAAGGAATAACAATGCAAGGACTTAACCAATGAGCTACATGATTGTTCATGCACATATTTAACAAGAATTAAATATATGTCGTAGCTTGACAAGAAAGTGGCTTAGAAAAAGAAAAGAAAGAAATCAAATGGAATTGTCTTGGCTTGGGTTTTGGGTTCTGAAAAATTATAAAATGGGTAAACTAGATGATGTGAAAATAATATATTTATTAGAAAACAAAATTTACCAAAAATAAATAATTACAATATTTTATTAAAGAAATGATACGTGAAGGTTTAGAAATTTTAGAGTCGTTACAGTCTGTGTGGGTGTGTTGTAAGTTAGGGCTTATGGGCCAGTACCAATTTTTTTTGAAATATTTGTATTTTTCTAATA
Organism: Agapanthus africanus; assembly: GCA_030015575.1. NCBI lineage: Eukaryota > Viridiplantae > Streptophyta > Magnoliopsida > Asparagales > Amaryllidaceae > Agapanthus > Agapanthus africanus. The sequence goes on from CM057347.1 coordinate 462,855,870, forward strand.
AATCCAACTTATTCAATACCAATATTACCCCTACAGCTCCTTCCTCTTTATCTTCTTCCTCGTTAAATCCAATCAATACTCTTTCTTCTCGTTTTGAACTTCTCTCCCCAAGCTATTTCTCCTCCATCCTCATATCCTTTCATTAAAACCCTAAACAAAAGCTTAAAATCGATAAAAGAACCCTAAATCAACAAACCCTTGACATAAGAACCCCACATCAACAAAATCCTAGTCAAAAGAACTCTAAATGAACAACCCCGAAAGAAAAACCCCAAATCAACAAAACCTAAAGAACCCCAAATCAACAAAGTCCTAATCCAAAATACCAAATCAATAAAAGGCTGACAAAAAACCCTATTAAGAGAATCAAAATCATAATATAAGAAAAACAATAACAAATTGAACTTGTAGAAGTTCATATCTGGATATGTCCTTCTATTTTTTTTTATTTACATTATTGTAGAACCTATAATTAGTGAAGATGAAAAAAAGAAGATTGTGTGAAAGGGCAATTAAGTATTTTCATCTCTTCCCATCAAAATTAACTATTTCATAACAGAGTTAGAGAATATTTAAAAAATTTAAAGAAATATTTGGGGTAGGGAGAAAATCTAAGAATAATGGGGGTATATCAAAATGGCAAAGAATTTTGGAAGGTATATCTCAAAAACCCTAATAGTAAAGATTAGAATTTGGGTAAATTTACTCATTTCTAAATATCATCTCCAAAACTTCAATATTCTATATAGCATCCCCAAACTATATAAGTTATCCAAAAATCATCCGCAAAACATACAAATTATCAAAATACACCCTCAAAACATTGTCATTACCCAAATATTACCTCCGCTGGCTTTCAGTGTCAAATTTTTAATTTGAGTTGGGTTAACTTAACTTCGATTTTGCCAAATTTCAATCAATCATGCTGCATAAAATCCTTGATTTCTTGAACTTCATTATTTACGCCATTAATGTTGGAATAATGATTTAAGGAGTATTTTATCAGAAAATTAGATCAAGGGAGAAATGTGGAGAACTTATTAAGTTTTAGGGGTGATATATGGAATATGAAAATTTCGGGAGTGATAAATAGATGGAAAAGAAACCTAAAGTTTTGGGGGTGATATAGAGGGGAAAAACCTTATAATTTCCATAGGCTTATGCCCAGTAAACCTAATTTGAATCCACCACTGCTGGAAAAGGGAGGTTGTCAAATTGGAATTGATTGTAGATGTGCCACTAATTGATGACTAACATCAATTGAATCTACCAAATTAAGCCTAGCACTCATTAATTATTAATCTTAATTAATAAGTTAACGATTGCCACTAATTGATGACTAACATTAATTGAATCTACCAAATTAAGCTTAGCACTCATTAATTATTAATTTTAATTAATTAGTTAATGATAATCATATCGTTTGCGTATTGTACTTCACACCTTGTTAAATTTTCTGGAAATGAGTTCATAGTCTATGGCTGTCATCTTCAACCGCAATGATCGACCTAAGCTAACAATGACTCTTCTCTAAACTTCAGAAAATTTATAAATGTTTGAAGAAGAAAAAAAAATGTAGGGAGTTTTGTTGGTTACAATGATCCAAAATAGATGACGAGGATTAACAGTTTTCCATGTTTAATGCAGCAATTCTATAATCTGATGTCATTTTCAACACATATAAATATTAATGCAGAAGATGTGAAATAATTCATTGTTAGCAAATGATGTGAGAGATGGGTGAAACCTCTTTGGATATACAATTCAGTAATGGTATTGGTTAACACCACAGCTAATATTTATATATGCATCAAAAGTGATGTTTCAAATAAACATAAACTAATGATTATAGTCATAGACAAGTTATCACTCAAGTTTAGGCTTATTGGATGTTAAGAAGCATAATGTGAGGTACCTATGTTGAAGAGTTTTTTTTTTTTTTGTTCAAGTGGTGAGTGTTGGAAGTCGGGAGTGATGTCAATGCTCATGAGAAAATCTTTTGTGTATCGGTCATATAAACCCCGCGAAGAGAGTGAGAGAGCTACAAGAAACTATCCAGGATGCTTAAATTTTCCATCTTTTTCGCTCACTTGCCTAGCTGGGGAACTAGATGAGTTTAATGATGAAGCGATTTAGTATTTTAGTATTACGTTTCCAAATATGAAGCATATGTCCTAATTAAAGCAATGGAGTTCTTTGGCTTCTTTGCGGAGAAATGTAGATTGATCTAGGTCTACATGAATATTTCTAAATAAATCATTTCCTTTTTGGTTTATTTCATCCAAACCATTCAGTGCTTTATATATCATTCAGCACGTCTTGTTTGTTAGTTTTTACATATATTAACCCAATTACCCGTAAATCTTTAAGCGGATGTGATTGGACTTTCAATTGAATATTGTTATCTTCGTGTACCTTACGTGCGCCTCCTCTCACCAAAATTCTTGTGGCCGCCACTAACTAAAGTAATATTTGCAAATATCAATTCGTTAGACACTAAAGAGAAATGTCTGAAAGAGAACAATTGAGACATGAAACAAACAACCAGACCCATATATATACAACTGTTGGCTTTTATAGGAATATTGGATGCAAATGGTTCAGGGAAAAGCTTCATTCAAATGTGAGCAGACCAAATGAAAGCCACAGAAAGTTGATTTAATTTGTATTAGCTTTATTATTGAGGTGGAAAAAACAACCACAGAATAATTAAGAGTGCCCACTCTCTGTGGCTCTAGAGAGGCAGAACGCATCAACAACTGAACATTTGTTGACTATCACAAACTTTTCTCTTTTGGCAGGGAATATCAAAACTTAAAGCAGCAGAACAAAATCTCATATAGAATAATCATCAGACATTGTATGAGATATGGTGCTTGATTCAAACATGCTTTGCAAATTTACTAGTAAAAGGAGTGATATGTAAAAGGCACACAGTGCTCTCAACATCAATTCAATTTTCTGTACTGGGTAGAGATAGGATTGTTAAATGAGCCCAACAATTTAGCTCATGAGATAAAAAGCTCGGGTCAGCTCCCTTATTTGTGCCTTGGCTCACTTATCTTAATTTGGGCTGTTTGTTTAAACCATTTAGGATTCGATTAAAGATCATTTAAGCTAATTTTGATATGGACCATCTTGGAGTTGATTAATATAACAATACGAACGGCATCAATATAGAAGTCTAAACTCTATTGCTAGGTCTATCAATTGAACCTATATTCAATATAGAAGTCTAAACTCTATTGCTAGGTCTATCAATTGAACCTATATACTCTGCACAAGCCCTAAATGAGCCAAGTTTGAACACGAGCCGGGCTCGAGTCTGTCCATGTTGATGTTCGTTCATATATTTCATCGAGCTTAGATTTCCGTTCAAGCCTGGCTCGTTTAATTATCGAACAAGCTTTAACGGGCCGATCCTGAATCAAGCCTCGAGCTTTTTTAATGACCCTAGGTACAGATAAAACAGGTAATAAAGAGAAATCAACCTCAATTTCTCTGTGACTAGCATTCCCTATAAAATAAGAGTTGCAATTTGACAATTTCCAAAATACTGTTCAAGGTTAACAGCAACAGAAACGATATTAGGAGACACCCAGTGCTTTCAACACCAATCCATTTTTCTCTATTAAGTGAAAGTTGAAATTTGCAATTTGATCAATTCTAAGGAATCAATTCTCATTGTAATGAATCAAGACAGATTTCTAATGTTAATATGTACAACTTGTGATACATGTATTATTACATGTTATCATTCCAATTTTTTTCCCTAATGGCTATATATCATGTATATCTTGTTTAATTTTCACATTGAGTACTTCATCAATTTACACCAACGTCTTGGTATTATAGAAAATTCAATTGAGTATACAAACTTCCTACAATCCACTTTATACTTCAGAACTTCCAATGATTATAAATGGCATTAAATTTGATGCGAATTTCCCCGTCATCAAAATAACTTATTTATATCCCGGCTTGGTTGCAAAAAACCTCATACAAATAGGAGGACTAATCTTTGCAAGCGCGAGCAGAGAAGAAGGAAGAATCCAAAGCCCATCTCCACAAATCAAACCCGAAGCAACTGCAGGCAGCATTAAAGCCGCCTTCCCACTATTAATCCTATGCCATAGAAACACAACCAAACTCCCAACACACATATCGATCGCAAAACTACCTCCAACTAAAAACGGAATGGCCATCACCATCGGCAGCGGGACCCACCTGCCGTATTTCCCAGGTAACAAATCCCTCATCAAATTAGCCACCAAGGCGAACCCAAAAAACCCGTAACAAAGCTGCAGACAATGCTTAGGCAGCGCAGAAAACCCCTGAACGCCCAAAATCGCCATGTTTCTATATATCAAAGCATAAGGAGCTTTATAAACCCCATCAGGGTTTCCAACATCGAATGCTTTGTAAAACAGAAGAAAAGTCAGTGGGGCGATTACGCATCCCATGGCAGTCCCAATGACTTGGCTAAGGAGCATAGACCGAGGCGAAGTCAAAGTCAAATGGCCAGTCTTGAAATCGTGCATTAAGTCAGCAGAGATAGAGACCACGGACTTTATCAGGCCACAGCCGATGAGGCCGGCGACGACACCGGAGTTTTTCCCAGCGAAAGCGGAGATGATGAAGAGGGAGAATTTGCCGTAGTTGTAGGCCATGTTCATATCAGTGAGGCCGGCTCCATAGGCATTGCAGAAGCCCAAGGCAGGGGCAAGAATGTAGGCTATTATTACATAGTACCATTTCACTTCGGGAAACATTAAGGGGATCGTGATGAGGGAGATTACAGTGAAGATGATATAGCCGGTGTAGGCGAGCCATAGAGGAATGCTTTCTCGCGTGAATACTTCGTTGCGTTGGAGATCATCGAGGAGAGGAGTGCCGGTATCTGTCACTGAGGGAAAAAATAAAGTGTTGTAGCAAAACAAGAAAACAAAACATACAAAACCGAGAAGATCAAATAGAAGACACAAATTTAATATTGTTCAGCTACGAATATGCAGTGGTAAAAAAAATTGCAAAGTACTCAATATATTTATAAGAACCTAGTCGACAAGTTTTCAACCTGCTTTAAATTGTTTGAATGTAATCTGGATCTAATTTCTTGATCAGAATACTCAAAACTCAGTCAGTGTTGGTCGTAAAGGCTATTTTTCAATTATAGATTTTGACACAATCATCTTAAATTGCCCTGATCAGATGATATATAAATGAATAAATCCCACAACATCTAATCATGATCATTTGGTACATTACCTTTTTTAAGGTTTCTACATCTCGATCTCATATGCATGCTTCTTACGGTAAAAGCAAGAACCTTGAGGAAGTTGTATAGCCCATCTCCAAGGATAAGTGCAATTGAGAGAAAAACCTACTCGAGAGAATAAACATTAGTAAATTGCTATAGTAAACCAGAGGTTCCTTTGAAATGATGAATGCGAGAATTTCCGAAAATTTTACAAACCTTATAGCCTTGCAAACTTCTCATACTGCTTTCAGGTAAGCTCTCAGGATACCAACTCCCTTTAAGTTCACTAATCAATGGCCACATTACTCCCCATGAAAGAACTGCTCCAAGAAGAAGCGACAGATTCACAAGATGAGAGCAAATCATCCCGGCTCCAACATAAGTGAGACTGAAATCAAAGAAGAATCTGAAGTGCAAGTAGTTAAAATTATAACCTTCTGATGAATTCTAGACAAAACAAGTTAGAATTTAAATGACACTAAATACCCTCGGCTATCGTTGTTTTTCACTAAACCATAAAGATTTTTATTAAGGGTACAATGACAGTTGAGGGTATTTTATGTAGTTTAAACTTAAGTTTATTGGACCTACGTCTGTTTCCAAGCTTTTAGGCCAAATGTCGGGAACTGGGAAAATCCGCAGTCGCCCCCTCCTCCTGAGTAGAACCATTGAAAGAAGCTCCACATGAAACTGAGAGTGAAATACTTTGCAAAACCATGCACTTGCTTTCTGTTAAAGTGGGATTATTAGTGTCCATAAATGGTTGAGATTCCGATGGTTAACAGAGGAAAAGAGCGTGGATGAATACTTTGCCATTTTATCTCCATGAGGAGTATGAAAGCCATTGATGAGAACAGCGGTCGCAGTGCCGCTAGGATAAGTCAATTTGTAGTCAATTATCATAACCTGGAGGAAGAAAAAAATGCAGACCATATCATAAAATTATGAAATTTGAGAAAGATAAGTGTGAGGCAGAGAAAATTCCTGCCGCTTTGTCATACATATCATGTACTTTTAAATTGAATAACCGAAATCAATACAACTTTCTTTCTGTCAATTTCAGAAGCTAGTAGCATTATTTTTTTCAAAAAATCTTATGATATCCATTTATGATAGCCTTTATAAAAAATCATCCCCAATAGCAAATGGATCAAAAATATTATCATCTATGTGCAACAAGTTAATAAGACAAAAAAATACAGTTAGTGATGTGATGAAAATCAATAGTTAGAGCTGAAGAGATGCTAATCATAATCGACAGAATTTAATTATTAGGTAAGAATTTGTCTCTTCCATCTTTATCTTATAAACTAAAAAAAATGATACAGGAAAATAGCATTATTGGTCATATACATACAAAATAAACAAATTGATCAGTAAAGCACCCCACATGGAAAATGACCAATATGAATTCATGAGCATGGATAACTTTATTTAAAATGTAAATTATGAACCAAAAGTACCTTTCTTAATGGAACTAAGGTCAGGATCCCAACAAAACTAACAGCAAACATAAATCCAGTCATCCAACCTAACGCAGGCTCCTTATAACTCCCCGGTGTATTTCCTTCCGTATCGATCCCTGCTTGTTCATAGGTCTTCTTGTTCAAACCCAATAAATATGACCCAAATCCCCCTAAAACAACAAAAAGTAAGAACATGAGGACCAATTCCAAGATCATGCCCGCTTTATAGAGAATTTTTTTTTCATTCTGTTACTTTTAAATCCTAAAATACAATTTGAATTTCTCTCATTTTTTTTGACACTTTTCACTAGCATTGCTCTAGGGGGGGAATGTTGTGTTACCCAAAAAAGGATTTAAAGGAGACGGGGCACTAGGATTTGTATGGATTTGGATTGTGGAATCCTAGGATTCCATAATTCTGTGTTTGGTTGAAGGATTTGGATTTCTAGGACTCCTTTGTTTTTTATGGGGGCCACCACAAAACAAGGATTTTTGAATCCTAAATTTTTTTAAGGATTTTCAAGGATTTCGCACTATTCATTGTACTTTTAGATGGGACTCGTGTACTTTATTTATTATATAATCCTCTCTCTATCTATCTCCCTCTAAAATCCTCAAATCCAAATCCCACTTTCTTTTTACCAACCAAACAAAGATTACAAGAATCTACAAATCCAATACTAGGAATCCAAAACCAACCAAACAACAAATTACCAAATCCAGAAATTTCAACCGTACTATTTTGGAATCCAAATTTCATAATCTTACAACCAAACAGGCCCTAAAGTGCCAACGTAGGATGCACCCTCTAATGACGCTGATGTGTCAACATTATATTGGATGATACATATTGTCTTAAATGATGTGTTGATATTAAATATCGGATTCACATTATGTCACATCATGTTATTCGATATTGTATATCCAATTACGTATTGTTATGTCAACACCAACACATTAATGTCATGGGCAGTAAGCGGTAAAGTGCGGGTTTTGAAAAGAAAATGCGATATCTTGCCATACAAGCAAAGCGAACGATTAAGTACCAATCAATCAAAATTCTTCGTACCTCCAACGGCAATGCTATAGCAAGCGACGGCACACGTCTGAACCACGGTGTTCTCCTGCTGAGTAAAAGGAGTCGTGACAATGCCGAGCTTTTCGAGAAGCTTAGTCCAAGTCCGCAAGAAAACAAAAGCAAGCAGAGCGGCTGACACATTAAGAGTCGGGACTAAGCCAGTAGTTAGATTCAGCTTCATAACAATCACACTATACATCACTCCGATGATTAAGCTCGCGACGAGGCCTCGAAGAGTTAACTGCTTCGACCATGGGGGCAGTCTCTTATACTCTCTGGACTCTAATTTTTGAATTGATTCATCTAAGCTATCAATTTCTTGGCTTTGTTTTGATTCTTCTTCCATTTTCTAATTTAAATTGATTGTATCTCCCCTTTCTTCAATGATAAATCGATTGTCCTTTCTTGCTCCTATTCCCTTTCTTCAAAGAAAAAATGAGTTCTTTTCACACAACTAATATCAAAGTCTGGGGAAATCTAGTGAAAAGATGAGTTCTTTATAATGAATTTCATCTGCTCATTATCAATTTCACATAAATTTCATAATATTATCAAAAGGCAGCTTCGATTCATTATCATAATAAATCAATGAAACCCATTGCAAAATTAGAATCAAAATGATATCAAAACAACAGAAAAGGGATTAGCTTTGGGAATCTCACCAGAGTTTAATCTTCAACCTGTGTAATGAATCCTTGCAAGCCCCCCCAAAAAAAAAATTAAAAAAAATCTCTGATGAAGATAAAAATGAGGTCTTTGGTTGTGCTGTTGCTTCGAGTGCAAATCAATGAGCAACAAATTGCAGTACAGATAAAATAAAAGATATAAGCTTTCGATAGAAGCAATGGGTAATCTCCCATTTTGCTCAACTCGCGTTAAATAAACAACTCAAAGCTTGCGAATTTTGTCTTGATTTTTTTGAATTTTTTTTTTGTGATAATTAATTTAGTCACTGTCACGTATGGCCTCAACACGCCCCGAGATCGCTTCAAAATCTGTGAGATGTTCCGCATAGAAGATGTTATGCGAATCGTTGTATCCGCCGTTGATCGATGTATCTTGAAATGATGATTGGGATATGGCGCATAATAGTGTTGGTATGCGGGTTAGATGGTCCCACATCTCGTTTTGTCCTTTTTGGACAAAAAATGGGTGGATCCAATAATATGGACTTGTTGGATGCTTGAGTCGAGCCCCTTTCACATCCAGAATCATTTATATTTAACTAATTAAATTTGATAATGAATTCTCTATCCGGAATTTGTTTACCCAAAGCCTAATCCAAAAGACAAAATGGCAGACCCACAACATCTAGGTAATAATATCAGACATGTGGGCTCATGGCGTTTGTCTCTTTCATAAATTTTTTGGTAGGTACATTGCGGTACAAAAAGTATTTTTGTTTCATAATTGCCGATATACGAGGCTTATCGAAAAATGACTTGAGGCAATGAAGATAGTAGGAATTGATTTTGTGGTTACGATTTGCAGTACATGTGAAAATGTGCTATACATGTGACGGTTGGTTAATTTGTGTTGTGTGTATGGATGCCAGATAACAAGTTAGCTTTTACTCAGGCATGAATTAGCGATCTTTATCGTTTCTGGATCAGGCTTAGATGAACAGGTTTGTAAACTATACTAGACCATATGCTTAAGTCAGATACAGGATCAAATACAGGTCCAGCCTAAAGCAGTGACATCTTAGCCCCTGACCCCACTTGTCTAAAATTAATTAAGTGATATTTATATGCAACACTCAGTTATTTCGAAGACGTTTAGCAATTTGTTTCTAAGGTACTTTGAGTAGCCTTGTACATCATTTTTCTCCTAGCCTAATACATCATTTTTCTCAATCATCTTCTTTGTGCTCTATAATTGACTTCGTTCTTGGGGATGGCGTGCATGCTTGGGTAAACAATCCTAAAAACACAAACTCTTTTCATTTTTTGTGCTACTGTTTGAACAAGAAAAGAGAGGTTTGAATTTAATGGAATCAATTCTACAAATAAAAAAAGACAAATTGTGAGGGTCAATGGCAAAAATTCTTCCTATGCATCAAGTGCGCGTACACGGTGACCAAAGAAAAATGAACAATGGAAATATGGATCCCATAACACTATCCAAAGAATGCCGAAAAATCTCATCTCTTTCTTCGTCTCGTCCAAATGCATTGCTCTCGATATACCGAATAATCTCCCGGATGAATATCATAGGCACGAGTTTCTCTTCTAATCCGTCAAAAACTCGTCAATTAATCAATCGAAGTATGTTATAATTACGTTCTATATATATGCATGGCACAGATAGAAATGCATTATTGCATTTAGATAGAGAGCGACACCAATAATTGATCAGGCCATTTGTTAACTTTGCATTGAGGTAAGCATGATTCACTTTCAGAGGACTATTTTGATTTGTAGTTTTGGTACATCAAATATCAAGATCAGGCTTACATTTTATTGTTTGTGACAATGATAGAAGTTGACAGTCTTGGAAAAGAAGTTGAGTGAAGCAATTGCAAGCCTCAAAGGTGCCGATGTTTTGCTTTTTGTTTTTATCAACATTTTTATATAAAAAAAGTGTTAATCGCATAACAGATCGATTGTTTTATTAGCACATGACACTTCGAAGTTAGTCAACAATCAGACCAAAATTTCCTTGTAAATCATATTGAGACTGTTTATATATCATCATTTAACTGGTTGGTTGGCTTATGTCAAGTATGAGTGAGTCACTCAATGTTCCAGTTCATATGTGTAGCCTTTGGTCTTCCATCAACTCTGAAAATGTTGGTCAGTTGATCCATCTCCAATGCCAAATTTCAGAATTCAGAAGCCTTGATGATGGAAAAGCTTATAGATACTGACTCTATTTGTATTTCTGCATTTGTTTTATTTGTGGTTAGCACGCAAAAGCTACTGTACTAATCTTCCATGAAATAAAAGGTTAGGCTCGCTGGGGACCAAAAGTTTCCCAGAAAGAAAAAAGCACGAGATTAAAAATTTATATTTAAGTCGTGCCTAGATTAATAACTAGGTGTGTTATTGTAAAACTCAGTTTGGGCTGTTATTGTAAAACTCGGTTTGGACCCACAACACATGGGTTTCCATACAATGGGACTCCATCCAAAATACTCAAGCCTTTTAGATGTTTATCCCAACTTATACTTTATACTCATATGCAACCCAAAATTTTCCCGATGCGGGGCTATATTAACCACATTCTCAACACTCCCTCACATGTAAACATGCACTTGTAATGAGAACTCCACGTGCGAGGGCTCAAATCTCATATATGCATGTAAACAAACAAATAAAACTCGGTTTGGACCCACAACATATGAGCTCATGCATGAATGCGCATGGGCTTTTAATATAGCGGGACTCGATCCAAAAGAGTCCAGTCTTATGGAGGTTTATCCCATCGTGGAGTCATCATTGCACGTGCACGTCAGCACGTGAGGGAGAGTGTTGAGAATGCTGGAGAAGAGTGACTAGGTCATCAATAACATTGTCGTAGAAAGATAAAGTGCAAACTTAAAAGAGCTAGGTTTGGAAAAGATCAATGATATGAAAATGTTTTATTTGAAGGAAGATAAAGGTGAAACAATTTTTTTCTTTTTTGATCAGGATTATAGCTCCAATACCATGAGAAATGTCCCTGCCACTGCACCAAAACTCCGAAGTTGTGATGAGGGTTGAGAAAATATATTTTATATTCTAACATGTTCCTGCGGGTCAAAGGCCCTTCGGGTCGAAACCTAGACTTTTGCGCAGCGGTATTTTTAATTTTAATAAAATCGCATTTAATACGAGCCCAGTGAAAATTGAACCCGGATTGCTCTGATACCATGTGAAACTCGGTTTGGGCCCACAACACATGGCCCATAAATGTATGCTCATGGACTTTCAATACAGTGTGACTTCATCCAAAAGACTCAGGCTTTGTTGAGCTTTATACCATCTTATATTTTATATCGGTGCGCTTCTCATAGTTTTTCGTATGTAGACGGCTCTTTTTCCATGTGAAATATCGTTGCCATTGCACCAAAACTCCAAAATTACTATTACGCCCCGCTTCCCAAAATACGGAATACGAAGGGTTAACAAGGTCAGTCATGCTTCTACGGTCAAGGAAACGTCCTGTCGTAGTCACACTTCAGCTTCTAACTTTACGTGGTAATCGGTAATCAATGCACAGGTAATGAGAAATGCAGTCACTAAATCAAAATAGATACAAAAACTAACCAGATAGAGATCAAGGAAAGATGGCGCTGACGCCGCTGATCTAGACGTCTGTAATATCCTCAAGGTACGTCAAGTGCTGATCCGAGCTAAGTCCACTTCTCACTCTGAGCATGCATACTCAGATCGTCAGAGCGACACAATAACAATAAATAGAAATATATGTATAACAAGTGTAATAATGATGAATATGAGACAGTAAGCATGAAGTGATGATATGAGCATAAAGGAGCCAGTACAGGTAAACAGTACGACAGGCGTATCAGTCAGTAATCAATGTATGTCATTAAACCTATCAGTCTCTAAGTCTCACTGTCCAGCTCGCTAAACCTATCGTCAGTCCAAGTGTGAGAGTCAACGACTCATGAATATCCCCTACCCAAGGGTAGTGCCCCAGGGGCAAAGGAACACGGGCCCGAGTCGCTCGCTAATAATCAGTAATACCACCCATATAACTCCAGAATCGCTGTGTATGCCGGCAATGGGACTCCCGAGATTCTATTGAACTCACACTCAAACTACCCCACACCCCGTGGTCTACATTAAACACCAATCATAAACTCAAATACTAGTCGGTCCATGACAAGTCTACGCGAGAACTAAAGACATGATCTCCATCAAGCATGTCTCGACTGGTGCCCAAGGTAAATGGACAGTATTTGGTGCCTTACCTATGACACTAATATATCGTCCCATACCAATTATAGTCACACTTATATATGTCCCATAGACGTCGACAATGCAATAAATTAACTGGGTCCGTCGATTGTGTACAAGTATGTGTCACTTTCACTTATTCATTCACGCTTAAACACTAACGTACTTGCCACAATCAAAACATTAATATCTAACACTGGGTAATATACACGATCACTAAGTTACCAATGTATATGAACTCTACATGATATGATGAGGATGCAATAGTTATGATACGAATAAAATATCATCAGCCAGTGTCCTACCACTTGCATAATTCACTATAAATCATACATGCAGAATCGAGTGAAATAATGAAAAAGGGGTAAACAGTATATTTGATTATCTATCCGTCAAAATTGGTTTCGCATCAATCGGGTGTCAGGTTTGCTGGTTATGGTCATTTCAATTTAAGTGTTCACTGCTGGAAATCCGGTTTCAGAACTGGAAGTCCGTTTCGTAACACGTTTTACTCCCTATTGGGATCATAATTTGGCGACACTATAGTTGAACAATATTTAGGGTTATCAGTATCAGTAAGGTTTCCAACGCACCAGACGTATCGATAATATCCATGGTGTACTGGAAGTTATGCACTGTACAATAAAGGGGTATACGTTCTGTCTCTGTTTGGGACTGCTATATGTTCTGTTGATTTAAAAATATATTTTAAATAGTAAACATCATTGAAAATGAATGAAATCACTTTCAATGGTTAGCTAACAGATTTACATTCGCTATGGTAGAGAGTTCCGCATCATAGCATTTTCATACAGCAGAGTGGAAGTATTACAAAACGAGAAGCGACAGCCCGAGCTGCTCTGGACTGCAGTCCAGAACCGCACTCCGAAACAGCTCCCGTCACCTTTTTAGCAGAGAAACAGATTAAAACTCTCATGGGGTTCTAGATCGTTGAGTAGGCTTCGATATGAGCCCTCGAACGCAACATTCCGATTTGTAATCAATTAACTGTGATTTTTACGAGTTTCAGGTACGGGAAAATTTCAGTTTTAACGGGTTCAACTGGGTTAGGCCTATCACGTCGTTAAAGTCTGTATTTTACGGCCAAATCATATCACGATATTTGTAACAACCGAGTCCAGTTCTATAAATTTCTGTTACCATATGGGCTGTTGTGGTATTTATTTCATTTATCATTCTTTGGCTGTTATTAGTTATAGTTTACCCCGACATTTCATATTCTTGCATATAACAATTTAAGTCATTTAAAATATATTAAAAATACTTGTCATGGCCTGCTTGATACCCCTAACCCAGTGGTAACGTCCTTACATCGTGCTCTCGTCCCGTTCAGTGAAACGGACGGGTTTGGACGACTACGCGCACGTACGTGCGTCTGTTCTTGGGGGTATGCTTTTTCAGTACAAAATCCTTCATTTTATTTTTGGAGCTTGCCAATAATTTTCAGTTTTCAAATTCAAATTTTTGGACCCGACCCGGACGCAATTCTGAAATATTTTGTATCCCGCCAAATTTGATTATTTAATATTTTATTTAACATATTCAGCTGCATAGAAAATATTTTAGTTAGGTTGGAAATCCTTTCGCCAGAAATAAATCTTTCTAAATTTTTTTTATCCCTAAACAAAAAATTTCCCCACCAATCATTTTCTTTCTTTCGCGTGGTGGCCCCACGAGATCTTTCTCCCTCCGCTTCTCTCTCCTTCTCTTTCTCTTTCTCTCTCTCTCTCTCTCAAGCCTCTCTCTCTCCTCTCGCTTTTCTCTCTCTCTCTCTCTTCTCGCGGTGGGTATAGGTCCCAACACCGTCCTTAATCCTTATCGTCACCGCCCACTTTCTTCTTCTCCTTCTTCTATATTCTCTCCCGAGCGCGACACAACCCAGAGGAAACGAAACCCTAACCCTTGAAGATCTGCAACTTCCTCCTCTTTCCTCGACCTCATCACCTCGTCAGCCCTTCCGCACCTTCGTCGCCTTCATCTTCTCTTCTTCCTCTTCTTTTCCTTCTCCCGAGCCTCGCTCCCTGCACACACACACCCGAGAAAAACCCTAACAACCATAACTCCTCTCTTCACCGACCTTGACTGCCGACGATCCTCAGCACATCATCACCGTCACCACCATCTTCTCCTCTCCTCCTCTTCAACCTCTTTTCCTTCTTCTTTCCTTTCTTCTTTCCCTTGAACCTCACAATCAACCGAACCCCAACCTGAACCCTACACCCTCACCGACACCTCACCGCCGGTGATCTCGACACCACCACCTCGTCTCCCTGACCCTGCGCACCACCCAGTAAGCAATCTCTTCTTCTTCTTCTTCTCTTCCCTTCTCCTTCTTTGTCTTTCTTGAACTATTGTTCGCTGTTTTTTTAGATAGCCGGAATCCGGTCGCACCGTCGACGATCCCGACGACCCAACGAGGACCCCTGACCCGTGTGATTCCATTGTTCGTTGTTTAGTCTCATTCAGTGTACCGTGCGCGCGTCGCGACTTTTCCCGCCGACGCGTAACGTTCCGTTTTCTGTATCGCGGCCCGTCGAGGCAAGTTAATCTTGCTACATGCTAATTAAATTATTTTATGACTAATTAATTATAGATTATATCTGTAGTGTAAATCTAGTACCACCTGTTTCGTTTTTATAACACTTCAATGTTCCGTTGCATTCGTTTATGCCATTTTAGATCTAAGTCATGGAAAACATATCTTATTGCATATTAGAGTACATTAAACTGCATCCATACCAATATTTTATATCACATGGTGCTTATTTACATAGTCTATAGTACCCGTTATAGCTTTACCCTCACAGACGACAGATTGCATACTTTTAGCCTTATTCACATTCTATTGCATCTCTAGGTTGTTTTAATACTTATTAATATGATTTTATCATCCACATGTGTAATACTGCATTCCTGAAATGTTAAAACTATTCCTCAAACCAAACTGATAACCGTACAACTAAGTAGTTTAATCTGCACCTATTGTTTTCATGTTACTGTGGCTGTTTATTGTTTTGATAGTATCATGTTTGTTTATTCATAACCATGATTAAACTAGTCGATTTTGAGCATCCATATGTTATCTTGTACACCCTGACATGACTTGCTACACATATTACTTGACCTGACATGGTACCGTACACTCTTGACATGACTTGACCTCTTTATACATTACCTGGCTTGACCTGATGTACCATAGTATTACCTGTTACCTGATCTTGTGTCTAATGCCAACAAACCTGACGTGTAGTCCTCACGGACCGTTCCTGTTGTCTATCCAGACAAACCTGCTCCTACCTGATCCTGCGTTGGCATTAGTTATTGATTACTGAATACCTGACTTGACATACACAACTTGGGGGTATGGGGAAATCAATGATGAAATCCTGACTTGTAACTCGACAGTTGCTTGCTTATACTGATCAGTTTTTGAGGCTGGGCCCGCCTCGTGACGATGTTGCTGACATCGTTGGTCTGTACCCTTTTTCCTTTTGTGCCTAGCGGTACGTCTCGGTTTCAGCCCGAGAGCCTTAGACCGTGGTCCCGGGCATGCACGGGATACTATTGAGTTACATCGATGATTCATCAAATTGATTTCAAAGACTTAGAGTAGATAACCCAATAGACCGGTTTAGTTTACTCACTGCACACTACCCTTCACCGTCCTGATTTATATTACTGTTACACCCGCTTTGTCATTCATGATTATATTTGCATTGCCTGTTACCCTGTTTATACTTTATTACTTGATGACATGACGCGCTGACGTCTGGGTTTTGCATGGCCCAAATTCCGTACCTTTACTGCAGTCTGAGCAGGAGTACTTCAGACAGCAGGCTGAGCAGTGAGGTTTCAGTAGTAGTTAGTTCTTTTATTTTTTTGCATTTTACCTGATATGAGCCCGCATTATGGGACATACATTCCAGTTATTTTGTATTGGATCTTTTGCTTCCGCACTTTTATTATTCTTGACTCATGTTATCTTGGCTTATGGACATGTATTAGATAGTTATATTTTGATTCTTGATATCTCTACAGCCGTAATGTGTCTGTGGATGGATACTTCCTACCCACAGGTAGCATAGTTGGCTATGTCACGTGCCCATCTTAGCGTACTCTGGGAAGCGGGGCGTGACATGGTTCTTTTGGTATCAGAGCCATAGGTTAGTCGGGTTGATTCTTTTGTAGTTGGGTATTGTACCCAATACACGAATCAGAATACCCATGTTTAGGAAACATGTCCTGCCACCTTGCCGTTTTACCGTTCTTGAATCTAAGTTCTTCCTGATTATATCTTTTACGGTGTGCAAACTTCCTTTGCATATCGACTCGAAACCTGATTCCTTGTTATCTCTAGAACTTAGGCGACTTGGGTGGAGTTATGTAATTGTAGCTATGATACCGCGGCATAGTTACAATGCGGTACTCTATTTAAGTAACTTGGAGTTCTAGCCTTGACTCATATCCATGATCTATATATTGAATCTGTTATCGTACTAATACTATTTGGTGTTTGGTTGCAGTATCATGGAAGCCAGGAATCTACAATCGTACCAGAGGTGTATGGATGACGCTACTTTGCTTGGAGTAATTCGTAACTTGCTTGAGGACCACAAGCAGCAGACCGAGCTGAAGCCGGCGTTTGCACTAAACCAAACGGCCGTATGTAGAAGTGTTCCGGTGAACCGACGCAGTGTGGCACCAATGAAGAAAACAATCGTTACTGGTCGGAGAGGGAGCGTGATCTGTGACTTTTTCCGTTTGCCTGGGCATGTGCAAAGGGAGTGTCGGAGAAAGCGTGGACTCTGTTTAGTTTGTGGATCGGCGGATCACATTATCCATGTTTGTCCGTCGAAACTTCATAAGGAAGAGAGTGTTCGGAGGCCAGTGTTACCGAAGAAAAAGGGAAGGATGTTGTCCGACTTCTGCCAACGACCAGGTCATTATCGGAGAGATTGTCGTAAGAGGCTTGGACTTTGTCTGATTTGTGGATCAGTGGATCACATCTTTGATAATTGTCCGTCAAGGATAAGATTGAAGGAGGATACTCGGGAGCCAGCGCAAGAGCAACTTCCAGATCAGGAGCAGTTAATTCGCGGAGCTAATCAGGCTCGAGCTTTTCCCTTGTTGGCTGAAGAGGCTAAACTTTCAGAGGAGGTCATTTCAGGTACCCTATTTGTTCATAGTTTTCTCGTATTAGCGTTGTTCAATTCTAGTGCATCCCATTGATCTATGTCGTCCAAGTTTATTGCTGTACACTCGATGACTTCCACGACCCTGTTTAGTTTTGCGACATACACACTGGGAATGGGAAAATCATAACTAGTAGAGGGTGTAAGGATGGTTTCGTTGTTGTTTGCGAACGGGAGCTAATGCAGAGGTCTTGAAGGATTGTTACTGGCAGCTTTGATGTAGTCTTGGGAATGGAATCTTTCGACACTTTCCACGCTCACTTTGAGTATAGAGTGAAGAAAGCGAATTTCCAGATTCCCGGACACCTAGAGGTTGTCTGAAGGAAGCGGTTCTGTCGGGCCAGTCTAGGTTAGGGCTAGGCCGACAATTAATGACCTTCTGTCAATGAAGGTTGCTGAAGATGAAGCGCCAGCTGCTGTTCGCGATTTTATGGACGTGTTTGAAGATATATCAGGATTACCGCCGAAGCGAGACGTGGAGTTCGCAATTGATCTTATTCCTGGTGCAGCGCCAGTATCTAAAGCGTATTATCCAATGGCACCAGTGGAGTTGGAAGAAGTCAAGAAGCAGGTTACTGAGTTGCTTGAGAAGGGATGGATTCGAAGCAGTAACTCACTTTGGGGAACTCCAGTTCTTCTAGTCAAGAAGAAGGATGGCACAAGAAGGATGTGCATCGACTATCGAGAATTAAACTGGGTGACTATTAAGAACAAGTACCCGATCCCTCGCATTGGCGAACTATTTGAGCAGCTTAGTGGCGCGAGGGTATTCTCGAAGCTGGATTTGCGGTCCGGATATCATCAGGTCCGAGTGAAAGCAAAAGATATTTGCAAGACGGCATTCCAAACTCGGTATGGACATTACGAGTACTTAGTGATGCCCTTCGGAGTAATGAATGCACCGGCGATATTCATGGACTTGATGAACCGAATCTTTTCACCACTCTTGGACCAGTTTATAGTGGTGTTCATTAAGGATATTCTGGTCTACTCGAAGAGTATTGAAGAGCATGCAGTACATTTGAAGATCGCACTGCAGACGTTGAGACAGAAGAAGTTATATGCAAAGATGAGCAAGTACGAGTTTTGGCTGGAAGAAGTAAAGTTTTTGGGGCATGTTGTGTCTGGCGATGGAATCGCCGTCGATCCAGAAAGGTTTGCAGCAGTTCGAGATTGGCCGATTCCAAAGAATGTTACGGAGATAAGAAATTTTCTTGGACTCGCCGGGTATTACAGAAGATTTGTATAGAACTTTGCTCGTCTGGCGGAGCTTTTGACCAAGCTTACGCGCAAGGAGGTACCTTTTGTGTGGACGGATAGGTGTATGTCAGCTTTTGAGACGTTGAAGCAGAAGTTGATAACCGCTCCTATTCTGACCGTGCCAGACAATTCCAGAGGATTGGTGATTCACAGCGACGCATCTGGGAAAGGATTAGGATGCGTTTTGATGCAGCATGGGAAGGTTGTAGCGTGCGCATCGAGGTAGTTGAAGACCCATGAGAAGAATTACCCAACTCACGACTTGGAGCTTGCGGCTGTGATTTTCGCTTTGGAGATTTAGAGACACTAGCTTTTGGGCGAAAGGGTCGAGGTGTTCACTGATCATAAGAGCTTGAAGTATGTATTCACGCATAAGGAACTCGTTGAAGACTTTCGAAGATTTGATTTGGAGGTTGTGCTACCGCATTCTTCGGGACAGTTGATGCAGATGCAAGTACATTCGTCGTTGATCGAGAATATTAAAGCAGCGTAATCGCAGGACCCTAGATTGCAAAAGTTTCGAGAACAGGTTGAAGCTGGACTTCGAACAAATTTACCGATCCATGAAGATGGTTCGTTGAGATATGGTAGCCGTTTGTGTGTGCCAAAGGGAGATATTCGCGAAGAGCTTATGAAGGAGGCACACGGTTCAGCTTATTCCGTACATCCAGGAGGCACGAATATGTACCGAGATATACGACAGCAATTCTGGTAGGAAGGCATGAAATGGGAGATTGCCGCTTTGTGGCAAAGTGCTTGGTGTATCAGCAAGTTAAGGCTGAACTGTAACACCCGAGCCCAATAATACTATTTATATTACAAGTTGAGGGTTTTATATTGCTCATTCCAGTTATCCTGATTGTTTGGTGTTTATTGCTAAATTTTAACCGGTTAAGTCATTTTGACACATAACAAATTTTAACTCCTAAAATGAAATTTAAAATATCCAAGTTGGCCTACTCATCGCCACTAGTCGCGTGGTAGCGTCCGCGTGTCGAGATTCCATCCCGTTTGGCTAAACGGGCAAGCTTGGACGACTACGCGCGCGTGCAAGTGTCCGACTTGGGGGCATGCATTTTAATCACTAAACATCTCTTTTCAAAATTTGGAACTCGCTTAAAATCCTATAATTTAAATTTGGATCATTTGGGCGCAACCCGGGCGCGATTTGGAAATGTTTCATTTAGCGCCAAAAAGGCCCATTTAATGAAATATCATAAAATTAATATATATATACGATTATATCCTTTTAACCAATTAAATCCCTTAAACCTTTTTCAAAATCTTTCCTGGCCAATCAGGAGCCTTTTTCCCTCGTGGGCCCCCCGTTTCACTCTATCTCTCTCTATCAAATCTTTCTCCCTCTCTCTCTCCAATCTCTCTCTCTCCTCCTATATAATTCCTCATGCAGCCGCCTTCCCTCCCCCTCTCGACCACGAGAAACATCTCGTAACCCTAACCCTAGACCTCGTACTCGCGCCGCCGACCTCCCCGCGACCTCGCCGTCGCCGTCACCACCTCCTCGACCTTACCGCACCCGCTTCCTCCTTCCTCCGTTCATCTTCCGCGCCTGCACCCAACCCCCGACGCCATCGCTCGGCCGCGGATCCCGCCGTCGACGCCGCCTCCCGTCGCCGACGACGCCCGCGACTCCCTCTCTTCCTCCTCGTCCTGACCTCGTCGTCGCTTCCCTCCTCCCCTCGCCGGACCATCACCAGACCGAGCCGACCCTGCACCAATCCCCGGGTCGCCGGAGAACGCGCCGTCGACCCTCGTCGACGTCACCCGCGCCACCTCCGACCACCTCCTTTCCCCCTCGATCACCAGAGCCGACCACCACCCTCCTCTACTTGTCGCACCCCCTCTCCAGCGAACCCGAGGCTGTTCAGGCCTTCACAGCCGCCGTCGTTGCCTCGCCGGCGTTCCAGCGCCGTCGAGCCCGCCGTGGTCGCCCCCTGATTCTTCTCTGTAAGCATCCCTTTATCGTTCCTTTGTGCTAGATCCCTTTCCCCGCTGATCCTTGTTATGTTTATCGCGTTTGCTAACGTTGTTACTTTTGACTTTTGCCGGTTTCCGACCGTGCCGTCTTTTGAATCCGACGCTCCAGCGAGGTACCCTGGTCCGTGTGATCCCGTTGTTCTCTGTTGGGACTCGATCCGTGGCCCGTGCACCCGTCTCGTGTTTTCTGCCGACATTGCATCCGTGCTTTCCGGTTTGCGAAACCGTCGAGGCAAGTATCCGAATACTTGCTTTAACATGCTAGCACACAATATCAAGTCTTGCTTTACTCTTGATTATCATATTAGTTTATAACTTAAAACCGGCGGTCACAATAAGCCTTAACATTAAATCAGTATGGTAATTTCGTGTAATTAATCGGTATGCTATCAATCCACACTTTAACTAATTAAACCAATTAGAACGTCCTTGCTTAAATTGCTAGATCATCCTTGTAACTATTATTATGCTGTAGTTTTAATGGCTTCATTGCTTCGTGTTATTAATATTGTTTTACCCTGTGATTATTGCACCCAAGGGTGCTTGATCCTGTTAACAAGAGAATACAAAACACCACTGTGTTTACATGGAATAATATTGTTACTTACTGTTTCCTGCTGCTGTTCATTATTTGATTGTATACCTGTTGTGAGCACATACTCGATTGCACTACATATTGGCCTGACCCTGCTACACATGACATATACATACTTACCGACTCATCCTGTTGTACCATGACATGACTTGTTTCATGATTTTGTAAGTGCACGGCGGTGCCCCGGCCGTCAATCCGACGGCCAAATGCGGAAGCGGTGAAAAACTTTAAATTTTGCGGACTTAGCAAACCGGCACCACCGCGCACTAAACACCCGGATCGTAACCATTAACTAGTCCTAGCTAACTACAAGAAAGGGAATAGAGATATACCGACGATCCAAGTCCTCCGGTCTTCTCGTCATGGTCCCGATCTCCTGCGGAAAGTCCTGTCTCCTCCTCGTCGCCGGAAGTGCACCGCATCGCCTACTTTGTTTACGGGCTCCCACCTCAATGCCGAGGCAACTCGGGCACGAAGCCGGCTACTCGACGTGCCCAAGATTTGCTGTAGAAGATCTAGAGAAGAAGTCTCATTTTTGGGGTTCATGGAATTGCCTTTTGTGGTGGAGGAAAAAACAACTTGGAGAGAGGTGAAGAAAAATGTATCATGCAAAAGAATGAGAGTGACAATTTTTTTCACTACCAAAAGAAAAGCCCCCACCCTCACTAGTGGCCGGCCAAGCATGATGGTGGTAGGTGGGAATGGAGAGAATGAGATGGATAGCAAAAAGAATGGGGGGGGGGGAAACTCTATCATGCAAGAGAGAGGAAAAGACAATCATGTGAACCAATGATAGCAAGGTGAAAACCACACTCTTCTATCACTCATCAACCATGATGATATCCAAAGTCAATCCATCATGAAGTAGTCAAGAAGTCAAGGTCAATGGAGCAACCATCATGATCCAACCAATAAGCAAAGACCCCCTCCACAAATACTTATTTGCAACAATGCAAATAAGCCCTCCTCCACCAATCTTCGGCCAATGAACGGAACAATGGAAATCGGCCGAAACGGAAAGCAAACTGGCAACTCCAGAAAACTGGTCCCGTAATAAATTACAGGAAAACCCCGATACTGTGCATACACACCCGCATCTGTATTTCGACCGAAATACAAATGCAATGAGACAAAATCTCCACTGTACTATACTAGAATCCGGCTTATACCAAAACCGGCTAGTAATATCTGTTCGATCCTGATCCGTGCAATACCGCATGTATCTGATCGAACCCTGCCATATAACCATACGGCCTATAGTACAGACTGTCCGATCCTGATCCGTGCAATACCGCACGTATCTGATCGGACCTTGCCATATCTCCATACGGCCTCTACAACCTTTCGCCCGAAAGCTGAGTAACTGAAATGTGGGGGACTCTAAAGACTCATCAACACCTTGTTTGTGGATTTAACCACTAGCACGTCAGAGGTATAAGCCAATACGTAACGGGCTACCAGGTACTGACTAAAAGGGACGTTCGTGAGCGAACTCAGCCTGACTCCCTACTGAGCCTGTCAGTGACAATATCCGTGCAGTCCGGTCCGTTCGTCTATGAGTATCGCATGGCGGGCCTAGGGGGTTGGTAAAAGTCAGACCCCCAAAAGAGGTACAAGTCGTGTCGGAGTGTAGCCCAGAACACCCTGAGATACTACTGGAATACCTACCAGTAAATCTCCTTGCCTTGGCCAAGGACTTTGTGTAATGGCTCTCCTAGACACAGCACGACCTCACCCCCAATACCGGGAGAGACGAACCCCTGAAGATACGCTCACTGCCTCCATGTGGCTCGGGACTGTACCCAACTAAAACCTGTTTGCACGACTCCTTTGAGCCGTGGTAGGGTAGTAATCAAAGTACAGTGGGAACTCACACGAGACAAATGACGATCCCCAGGTCGATGAACTAACCTGCACACATGTCACCAGGGAACTGCCATCTGACGTCTGGTATATTACCAACTAGCATGTTCCCGGCGAGTCCTGTCCGGTGTACTCATAACCCAATGAGCACCTGTATACATCTTAGGTGATCCAACTGACACCAGTGGCTTGTGAGACCGGCCACCGCCCCTCGTCGGGGTCTCGACTGTATACACTAGTCTACTAATGGAGTATCGATGCCCAGTCTCGAAACTCCCACGACTAGGGACCTTTTAAGGATAAGCTTATAGACCCCCAGCTCCCACTTATATGATCGCCCTCATACTGCTGGTGGTCAAGCAAGAATCCTAGGGGCTCTATCAACGTGTAATAGCGACGTGTCAGGTCACCTCAAGCAGTACACGATGATAAAAGTAAACCAGATAGCATACTATCATCTCGAGTAAGACTGTCCTACCGGGATAGGTCCTCCCTCAATCATTGCAATCACGTACCTGTGATCCAATAATTGACTCTGAGGGCACTATCTCCAACAATCTCCCACTTGCACTCAAGGCTAATTATTGCAATGTCGCATACTCACAGCCCGTGTGATACCGAACATCCAACTCCTCTACTAGTCAGTCTCACAAAGCTCGTTTGCGGAACTATTGCGTTCGAGGAATAGCCTCAGTGAGTGGATCCGCTTATTTGTTCCTTTCTATGTCTCTCTATATCTCAAGTTCGCGGAGAAAGCCATCTCCCGAAAAGAGCAATACCTGTCTCAGAATATGTCTGGATGTCTGATGGGACCTAGCTCATAAATGAACTCCAAATCCAAACTTCTTAGACTGTATCGTCAACTGAACTTAATCAGTATCCTGCGCGCCATGCCTCCCTCAGTATTGCCTTGGACCACCTGTCCAAAATACTGCCCCTCATCAGAAGGAAAACTATAACTCTGACAACCTCCTTATCGTCCATGTCACCTTGGAAGCCTGGAATGATAACTGTCTCCTGAATGAGGCTGTCGTTATCATCTCCCTAGAACATCCACTTATGTTCTAAAACTGCTTCCGACTGTTTCTCCAGGATTGGATTAATGTCAACTTATTGCATCCAGCGCAAGAACAACATCTGGTGTGGTACTTGACATCTCACGATTGACTCAATTGCCTGAGCAAGTGATCTGCCAATCATGCCCGTCCCTCTCCCCTTTAGTCTGTAAGACACCTTTGGAGAGGGTGACTCCATTACCTGCAGGTACACTACCGTGCCAGGAGTCGTCCATCCTAAATACTCTTAGAATGCTGTCAAGTACCCTGATTGGGAAACCACCCAAATCTAGATCTAAGACCATAGATCTAGTAACCAGTATGTCTGATATAAAATCCATTTCCATTGTGGAGAAACAACTGTGTGACGACCAAAGTATAACCGATCGTAGTGTAGGAGTTTCTTTTCCTACTCTATGTATATCATCCAAATACCAGGATATCACACCCTACTACCTTCTCAACAGATCCATCCTCTATTCTGATGAAGTCAAACCCATGACTGTCACGTCAGAAATAGATGATCTATCTCCGCTACTTCTGCTCTAGTCTATAAATAGACAGAAGCAACCTGTCCACCAATGCTTCCGCTGCTCCCACTGACTACGACAACCCTCTGGCAGAGTCATATAGACGCACACTTCTAAAACTGGTTTAGAACGACGCTATACTCATCCTCCCGCCGGGTCTCGTAACCTGGAACAACAGCAATGGCAATTGTGGGTAAACAAGAACTTCTCTGTCACCGTCCTTGAGGCTACCGTAGTGCCTCTCGGGTGCCTGAAGTTACCCACCTTATCTGCGGAGTGGCCAATGGAATGTCAATCCAGATTGAAACTTTAGGTTCCTTATCAAATCTTCAGTAATCGTTTGTGGTTCTGGAATCACTTCCAGTTCTACCATACTCCCACTACTGTTTTCTGAAAAAATCCATTTTTAATAAAACTGTGGCGAGTCTAGAACAATATCGCTATTGTTCATCCAGATGGTAGAAAGTCAACCCTCGTCATAGCCTGGGTCAACCCACAAACAGCCATTACAGAAACGTGCCTTGAGTTGTCCAGTGTCTGGTTTTAATCATAAACCGGACAACTCCCCGTACCTTAACATCGTTAAGATATGAACTGTTCTATATAGAAACAGAGGCACTGATTTAATTGAACCAGATTCAAATCATGCAGCTGTCCCCAGTGCATGTCAACTAAATGGAAGGAGGCCGATCAGCGTTACTCAACTTAGGAATACTTCTAATTATGAGTAATCTGAAAGAGAAGCAAGATCTCTTTATCATTACTATCAACTGAATACCACACACAAGTATCTACATCTTCGATCTCTTTGAAGAATCCCGATACTTGCTATACCTGGTTCTCTACTCTATTCAAATACCTATAACTTCTCCAAATTCGGACCCTGTGTTTCCACGAAACACCTGTCTAAAAACTAGAGAAGTCATAAGTAAACCGAATATAGTATGAGGACCACCCCTCTGTCCTGATGGACCCTGGACAACATACAATACTCTGTATAAGTCCCTTGAGTCTGATAACTCATTCACTGTGTGTCGTAGGTTGAAAACTGTACTTATGGTTAAGAAGAATTACACCGCTGTTCAATGCTCCTTACCTAACCATCCACTGATATAGGTAAATGTCGTAGACATAATTTCAAAAAGGTATATCTCACTCTATGAAAATAGACGTACAGATATATCAATTTGAAATTGGTGCATAACAGCGGATATTCAAAACCAAATATTTGCCACCCGGCAAACAGCCCAGGTGATTTTCTCAAATATCACCGATTTAATGAGGATAATCACCCAATTCCCAATAACTTACTCCCACTCATCATCTGTAAAACCATACAGATGTGAGAATCACACTTGGTAAATACATACCCTGGAATAAGTATCTAATCGGGAAATCAGTTTTCTTTTAACAGTACACAGTGAGACTGAAACATTGAAATGTTCCGATGGGGTATTCTGGTATTCCTAGTAATGCCTCTTCCAGATTCACGACTGTAACCGTATAGTTCTTTGCCACCTCTCCAAATCCCTTCATATGTCTTTAGTCATTACCTTTTGTACACCCTTTTAGGCCAAATGGTTTTCTTCCTTCCCTACCGTTCGGCACCAGCCTATGGTTTGGAAGAAGACTATCCAATAAGCATAATGGGTGTACTGTCCCGATCCTAGGAACACTCGCAATGCGAGAGAAGGTGAAGATAAAAGACACCTGAATAAATCTTATTCCTATTTCTCCTGAACCAGAATCCATCCCCGAACTGGAACAAGTTCCTTTCGAGTTCGTATATAACCATACGATGGAGTATCCAAATAAACTGTGGATCTTCGTAGTGATACGGAGTGTCCTGGAGAAATACAAAGGTGATGTGGGAGTGGTAACGAAATACCTGGTTTGGTCGTGAATATCTGTTGCAATTTACTTTGCCCTCTTACTAATCCCTTGCTTTGTCTTAACTTAATACCTTCTGCACACCATCGTTATGCTAATTGGTTTTCTTCATTCCCCACCGGTCAGCACCAGCCTAAGGTTTGGAAGAAGACAATCCAATTTGCGTAATAGGTGTACTACCCCTAAACCAAGGAGTACTCGTAACCTGAGAGAGGGTAAAAGGAAAAGACAACTGAATAATCCTATCCGTTTTCTCCAGAACCGGAAACCATCCTCGAATAAATTCTTTCGAGTTCGTATCTAACCATACGATGGTTTTGTCCAATGGAAGTGGACGTTCGTAGTAAAACGGGGTGTCCTGGAGAAAAGGGTAAAAGTAGGAGTGGCAATGAGGTTTGCAACTCTGACAATCCAAAAGCCGGTGTTTAAGAAGGTTCGGTCAACTTGGTCACTGAGTCAAAGTCTTAGGGTCGGGTCAAATGGTCGCTGCCAGAGAGAGAGAGAAAAGAAACACTCAGCGTGCACTCTAACCTAGATCAGAATGGTTACCAATTTATCTAATCTGGAATCCTCCCACTGTACCTCAAATTCTCCTCCAAACCTGAAAGAAGAATTAGTCGGGATCACCCGAGGAGTAAACTAACTCATCAGTGGGAATCGGGATCCAACTATCATCGCATGACAACGTGACGGAATCCGCTCACGGTGTCACACTCCAGAAGGTATGCGCATATCTGGCAAGTTTCAGTTCTTTTGAAACTCCCGATGTAATTTCTGCCCCATGCTCTTATGACCTTGGCGTGAGGTCAAAATATCATAAGTCACATGTCAAGTTCTGCCCGTCATTATCCAGGTTAATCTGAACCCACCCGTACATACCCTTGACGTAGGCCAAAATAGTAATACGACTGTCCCAAACCAACGCATCTATCTATGCAACAGATAAATACCCGGCAGCTACCAATCACTATGCCTTGGCGTGAGGTCAAAATACATAGCTTGAATACTACCGAATATTTAACTGAAATGACGGAGGGCTACGAATGGTTTCTGGCGAAAACCTTTAACGTAATGAACTTGATATCGTCGAAGGAACGGATAGCTTTTTGAAAATATAGTGACGAAAACCGTTGCTAAAGAGGTCACTCCCGGTGAAGGGATCTCGGCTCTTTCCCCGTAGAATGGGGTGCAGGATATTCCAACTGAATACCACGGTGCAAAGCAAAAGTAATCGGCTATAGTGAAGTTAATGCCCTGACGCAAACTTTTTGTCCAAGGGGTCACTCCCGGTGAAGGGATCTCGGCCCTTGCCTCGTCGACTGAGGAGCAGGATATTCTAAATGAATACCGCAATGCAAAACAAAAGTGAACGTCCTTGCAATAACAGCTTTTTGAAAAGTGTTCCAACAACATCAGATTAGGTTTGTTTTAACTTGCATTGATCCGAATCAATGCAGTCCCATCAATTGATCACACCAAAAAGAACGAAAATATACTGATGTACGTATATGCCATCCGCATTCGCCACTGGGTCCCGTCATTACCCGTTAGGTTAGCTAACTAACGACAAAGCGGGGACTGGACTAGCGCGGATGCAAAACATATACAACATCTACTAATATATATACCAATATATAGTATTTCGCTCAAGGCGTGAATAAAATGCAACATCACAGAAATGTACAGCATCACAGAAACAATACAGATATCTGGGATCCCCGGGTTTCACAGAGCCACTGCTGAAACCCGACGTTCCCCTGGCCGTGTGGATAGCCTGTGCAATGAAAACCTAGACCCCTACGGGCGCGGCAAGTCACCCGCCAAAACCTGAAGCGAGGCAGCCCCCTTCAGCAACGTGAATGGACCACCCAGCACTTCACGGAATCCGGTAACTTGGGCACCCCTCCTGGGTCAACCTGTACCCCCTACGAGTGCGGCGAATAGTCCGCCAATCCTAGAGTGAAGCCCCCTCCGTCTCAATGCCATGAGATGCGGGCTTGTTGCCCTTCAGAACCCGGCTATCCGTGCACCCCTCCGCGGGGCAATCCTAGTACAGAAAGTAAAATATACATACAACGGGTACATCGACCGCAACCAGGTCGTGCCCCAAAATAATAATACAAACAGGCAGTGACGGCAGTCCACATGTCGGACGCTCGCCCCGCAATATCAAACGTACATAATACAACAAAACTGTACTAGCATTGCATCCAGGCTATCCCCCACGACCGATCCGCAACATCACAGCAAAAACAAAACATCAACGTGAAAGTCACGTTCGCAAATCCGTCTAACCGGGCTATAGCAGTTAGACCGGATTTACCGATCAAGTGACATTCACGGTCGCAGATATAATGTAAATACTGTGAAAAATGTGTTTAAAATTTTCCGATTGACCAAAAATTAACAAGTGGGCCCCCAATCAAAACTGTAGCACTCACAGAAAACCTGGGCCCAATTTTAATATTCCAAAACCCCTAATTACAGCCCATAAGCCCACTGCAAAAAAAATTTCCACACGAGCCCATACAACTGCGGCGGAAGCGCGGTCAGAAGGGGGTTTTGGCCGCCCTTCCGCGGTCGTACGGACTAATTGTGTCACCAAATTTTTCCAGTGTTCTTATAACTCCCTGCACATCATTCTGAGACCACCTGAAAAATTTTTAGACTCCAAAGAATTTCGACAGAAACTGATGCGAAGGCAATACGGGTTTTGGAACTTTTTGATCGATCGGAAATGCAAACACATTACACAAAGCTAGACTAAGTTAATGGCGAGGCTCTGATACCACTGTAAGTGCACGGCGGCGCCCCGGCCGTCAATCCGACGGCCAAATGCGGAAGCGGTGAAAAACTTTAAATTTTGCGGACTTAGCAAACCGGCACCACCGCGCACTAAACACCCGGATCGTAACCATTAACTAGTCCTAGCTAACTACAAGAAAGGGAATAGAGATATACCGACGATCCAAGTCCTCCGGTCTTCTCGTCATGGTCCCGATCTCCTGCGGAAAGTCCTGTCTCCTCCTCGTCGCCGGAAGTGCACCACATCGCCTACTTTGTTTACGGGCTCCCACCTCAATGCCGAGGCAACTCGGGCACGAAGCTGGCTACTCGACGTGCCCAAGATTTGCTGTAGAAGATCTAGAGAAGAAGTCTCATTTTTGGGGTTCATGGAATTGCCTTTTGTGGTGGAGGAAAAAACAACTTGGAGAGAGGTGAAGAAAAATGTATCATGCAAAAGAATGAGAGTGACAATTTTTTTCACTACCAAAAGAAAAGCTCCCACCCTCACTAGTGGCCGGCCAAGCATGATGGTGGTAGGTGGGAATGGAGAGAATGAGATGGATAGCAAAAAGAATGGGGGGGGGAAACTCTATCATGCAAGAGAGAGGAAAAGACAATCATGTGAACCAATGATAGCAAGGTGAAAACCACACTCTTCTATCACTCATCAACCATGATGATATCCAAAGTCAATCCATCATGAAGTAGTCAAGAAGTCAAGGTCAATGGAGCAACCATCATGATCCAACCAATAAGCAAAGACCCCCTCCACAAATACTTATTTGCAACAATGCAAATAAGTCCTCCTCCACCAATCTTCGGCCAATGAACGGAACAATGGAAATCGGCCGAAACGGAAAGCAAACTGGCAACTCCAGAAAACTGGTCCCGTAATAAATTACAGGAAAACCCCGATACTGTGCATACACACCCGCATCTGTATTTCGACCGAAATACAAATGCAATGAGACAAAATCTCCACTGTACTATACTAGAATCCGGCTTATACCAAAACCGGCTAGTAATATCTGTTCGATCCTGATCCGTGCAATACCGCACGTATCTGATCGAACCCTGCCATATAACCATACGGCCTATAGTACAGACTGTCCGATCCTGATCCGTGCAATACCGCACGTATCTGATCGGACCTTGCCATATCTCCATACGGCCTCTACAACCTTTCGCCCGAAAGCTGAGTAACTGAAATGTGGGGGACTCTAAAGACTCATCAACACCTTGGTTGTGGATTTAACCACTAGCACGTCAGAGGTATAAGCCAATACGTAACGGGCTACCAGGTACTGACTAAAAGGGACGTTCGTGAGCGAACTCAGCCTGACTCCCTACTGAGCCTGTCAGTGACAATATCCGTGCAGTCCGGTCCGTTCGTCTATGAGTATCGCATGGCGGGCCTAGGGGGTTGGTAAAAGTCAGACCCCCAAAAGCGGTACAAGTCGTGTCGGAGTGTAGCCCAGAACACCCTGAGATACTACTGGAATACCTACCAGTAAATCTCCTTGCCTTGGCCAAGGACTTTGTGTAATGGCTCTCCTAGACACAGCACGACCTCACCCCCAATACCGGGAGAGACGAACCCCTGAAGATACGCTCACTGCCTCCATGTGGCTCGGGACTGTACCCAACTAAAACCTGTTTGCACGACTCCTTTGAGCCGTGGTAGGGTAGTAATCAAAGTACAGTGGGAACTCACACGAGACAATTGACGATCCCCAGGTCGATGAACTAACCTGCACACATGTCACCAGGGAACTGCCATCTGACGTCTGGTATATTACCAACTAGCATGTTCCCGGCGAGTCCTGTCCGGTGTACTCATAACCCAATGAGCACCTGTATACATCTTAGGTGATCCAACTGACACCAGTGGCTTGTGAGACCGGCCACCGCCCCTCGTCGGGGTCTCGACTGTATACACTAGTCTACTAATAGAGTATCGATGCCCAGTCTCGAAACTCCCACGACTAGGGACCTTTTAAGGATAAGCTTATAGACCCCCAGCTCCCACTTATATGATCGCCCTCATACTGCTGGTGGTCAAGCAAGAATCCTAGGGGCTCTATCAACGTGTAATAGCGACGTGTCAGGTCACCTCAAGCAGTACACGATGATAAAGGTAAACCAGATAGCATACTATCATCTCGAGTAAGACTGTCCTACCGGGATAGGTCCTCCCTCAATCATTGCAATCACGTACCTGTGATCCAATAATTGACTCTGAGGGCACTATCTCCAACAGATTTCATGCTTAATGCCGACAAACCTGACCATCCCTGCTGTCTATCCAGACAGACCTACTTTTACCTGATTTTCTGTTGGCATTAGTCCTTGACTACTGAATACCTGACCTGACATACATAGCTTGGGGGTATGGGGAAATCAAAGGTGAAACCGACTTGTAACTCAACAGTTCGATACTTGTTCTGATCAGTCTTACGGGCTTGGCCAGTCCGGGAGTGATGATGCTGACATCACTCATCCATCCTACTACCTATTACTGCTTAGCGGCACGTCTCGGATTCAGCCCTGAGGACCTTGACCGTGGTCCCGGGCACGCACGGGATACTATTGAGTTACATCGACGATTCATCAATTGATTTCAAAGACTATAGAGTAGAAACCTGATAGGACAGTTTAGTCACCCGTGCACTTTACCCTGCTCTGTTATTGTACTGCTTTATTCATGTTCATACCTGCACTGCTTATTACCATGTTTATACTATATACTTGATGTCATGACGCGCTGACGTCTGGGTTTTGCATGGCCCAGATTCCGTACCACTGTCGACAACCGAGCAGGAGTACTTCAGCCAGCAGGCTGAACTGTGAGTTCCTTAGGGTTTAGTTTATTTATTTCATTTCATTTCCAGATGTGAGCCCGCATTATGTGACGTACTGTTTATTCATTGTATTGGATCATTAGCTTCCGCACTTATTGTTTATTGATTCTTGTTATTATGGATTTGGACATGTATTAGATTAGCTTATTATCTTGTTCTTGATATCCTTACAACCGTAATGTGACTGTGGATGGATACTTCCTACCCACAGGTAGCATGGTTGGCTATGTCACGTGCCCAATCTTGCGTACTCTGGGAAGCGGGGCGTGACATGGTTCTTTTGGTATCAGAGCCATAGGTTAATTGGGTTGATTCTTTTGTAGTTGGGTATTGTACCCAATACGCGAATCAGAATACCCGTGTTTAGGAAACATGTCCTGCCACCTTGACCGTTTTACCATCCTTGAATCATTCTTCCGGATCATGTCGACCTGCAAACTTACTTTGCATTGTCAACTCGAAAACCTAATTTCTTGTTATCTCTAGGACTTAGGCGACTTGGGTGGAGTTAAGTAATTGCGGCTATGATACCGCGGCATAGCTACAATGCAGTACTCTATTTAAGTATCTTGGAGTTCTAGCCTTGATCTATACTCAGAATCTATCATCATGCTAATGTTGGGTACTTTGATTTCCAGGAATATGGCCGGTCAGAATTTGAAGATGGACCAAAGACGTGCGGTCTTAGCCGCCAGGCGTAGAGTGATAAGGGGATTGCTGGAGAATCTAAAGGAACAGACCGAGCTGGAACCGGCATTTGCACTGAACCAAACGTCTGTACGTAGAAGTATTCCGGTGAACAGGCGCAGCGTAGCACCAATGAAGAAAACGATTGTGGGTGATCGGAAAGGGAGCGTGGTTTGTAACTACTGCCATATACCCGGACATGTGCGAAAGGAGTGTCGTAAGAGGCTGGGACTCTGTTTTAGATGTGGAGCGGCAGATCACGCCGTTAGTGCTTGTCCGTCGAAGCTTCGTACAAGGGATGACGTTCAGAAGCCTCTGCAAAGGCCGTTCCAAGGGCAGAGACAGTTGAATCAAGGACCAAACCAGGGTCGAGCCTTCACGTTGACAGCTGAGGAAGCCAAGGCATCAGGAGAAGTGGTTTCAGGTACTTTGCTCGTTCATGGTTTTCCCGCATTGGTATTATTTGATTCCGAAGCATCCCACTGTTTTATGTCATCCAAATTTATAACTACACACTCGATTACCTGCACGACCCTGTCTAGTTTCTGGGACATACACACTGGGAATGGGAAAATCATAGCTAGTAAGGAATGTAAAGATTGTACGGTTGTTGTTTGCGGACGGGAGCTTTTTGCAGATTTCTTGGTGATTGATACGGGCAGTGATGAAGTAGTCTTGGGAATGGATTTTCTTGGCACTTTCCACGCACACATTGATTGTAGGGCAAGGAAAGTAATTTTCCAGATTCCCGGACACCCTGAGTTTACTTTCATTGGAGGAAGCAGCTCTGTCGGGCCAGTCGAGTTTAGGGCTAGGCCGACAACCAGTGTTCTTGCGACAATGGAAGCGGATAGTAATGAAGAACCGGCAGTTGTTCGCGACTTTATGGATGTGTTTGAAGATATATCAGGCTTACCTCCAAAGCGAGATGTGGAGTTTGCGATTGACCTTATTCCTGGTGCAGCGCCAGTATCAAAATCTTATTATCCGATGGCACCGGTGGAATTGGAAGAAGTTAAGAAACAAGTTGGTGAATTACTCGAGAAGGGATGGATTCGAAGCAGCAACTCACCTTGGGGAGCTCCAGTTCTTTTAGTAAAGAAGAAGGATGGCACGAGAAGGATGTGCATTGATTATCGAGAATTGAACCGGGTGACTGTTAAAAATAAGTACCCGATCCCTCGCATTGGAGAACTCTTTGAGCAGCTTAGTGGCGCGAGGGTATTCTCGAAACTGAATTTGCGATCAGGATATCATCAAGTCCGAGTGAAAGCAGAAGACATTTGCAAGACGGCGTTTCGAACTAGATATGGACATTTCGAGTATTTAGTGATGCCCTTCGGAGTGACTAATGCGCCGGCAATATTTATGGATTCGATGAACAGGATCTTTTCACCATTCTTGGACCAGTTTATTGTGGTATTCATTGACGATATTCTGGTGTACTCGAAGAGTCCGGAGGAGCATGCTGAGCATTTAAGGATCGCATTGCAGACGCTGAGACAAGAGAAGTTATTCGCGAAGATGAGTAAGTGCGAATTCTGGCTGGAAGAAGTGAAGTTTCTGGGGCATGTTGTGTCGGGCAATGGAATCGCCGTTGATCCCGAGAAGATTACAGCAGTTCGAGATTGGCCTATTCCAAAGAATGTTGCGGAAATAAGAAGTTTTCTTGGACTCGCCGGATACTACAGAAGATTTGTGGAGAACTTCGCTCGTTTAGCTGAGCCGTTAACCAAGCTTACGCGCAAGGAGGTACCGTTTGTTTGGACGGAGGGATGCGCATCGGCCTTCGAGACGTTGAAGCAGAAGTTGATAATCGCCCCTATCCTAACCGTACCGGATAATTCAGGAGGACTGGTGATTCACAGTGACGCCTCTGGAAAAGGATTGGGATGTGTTTTGATGCAGAACGGGAAGGTCGTCGCTTACGCATCGAGACAACTGAAGACTCATGAGAAGAACTATCCGACTCATGACTTAGAGCTTGTAGCCGTGATCTTCGCCCTGAAGATTTGGAGACACTACCTTTTGGGCGAGAGAGTTGAAGTCTTTACGGATCACAAGAGTTTAAAGTATGTGTTCACTCAGAAGGAGTTGAACATGAGGCACCGCAGATGGTTGGAACTGATGGCCGACTATGACCTTGATCTTAAGTACCATCCGGGAAAAGTCAACGTCATGCCGGATGCGCTGAGTCGGTTACCAGCAATTCAGGTGTTGACCGCACAAAGGGAGATCATTGCGGATTTTCAGAGATTTGACTTGGAGGTTGTGCTACCACATGCTACAGGACAGTTGATGCAGTTGCAAGTACAGTCGTCCTTAGTTGAGAAGATTAAAGCGGCACAATCGCAGGATCCTAGACTGCAAAAGTTTCGAGAACAGGTTGGAGCCGGACTACGAACCGATTTACTGATCCATGAAGACGGTTCGTTGAGATATGGTAGCCGTGTGTGTGTGCCAAAAGGAGATGCGCGTGAAGAGCTTATGAAGGAGGCACACAGTTCAGTTTACTCTGTACATCCAGGAGGGACAAAGATGTACCGAGATATTCGACAGCATTTCTGGTGGGAAGGTATGAAACGGGAAATTGCTTGCTTCGTGGCTAAGTGCTTAGTGTGTCAGCAAGTCAAGGCTGAACACCAAAGGGTTGCTGGTTTGTTGCAACCACTTCCGATTCCTCAGTGGAAGTGGGAACATATAACCATGGATTTCGTGACGGCTTTACCGCGGAGTCCAAAGGGCAACAATGCCGTATGGGTGATTGTCGATCGTTTGACCAAGGCAGCTCACTTTATTCCTTTTCGGGTTGGTCAATCGACGGAGACTTTGGCAGAGCGGTACATGCAAGAGATAGTGAGATTGCATGGAGTGCCGGTAAGCATCGTGTCCGATCGGGACACTCGGTTCTTGTCGCACTTCTGGAGGAGTTTACAAGAAAGTTTGGGGACTCGATTGAAGTTCAGCACAGCCTATCATCCTCAGACTGATGGACAATCGGAGAGAACGATCCAGACCCTTGAAGATATGTTGAGGGCTTGCATGTTAGACTTCAAAGGTTCATGGGAGGATCATCTACACCTGGTGGAGTTTTCGTACAACAATAGCTTCCAAGCGACAATTCAGATGGCTCCGTTTGAAGCACTGTATGGTCGTAAGTGCCGTTCACCTGTTTGTTGGGATGATGTTGGTGAACGAAGGTTACTAGGACCAGATTTGGTGATACAGACAGTCGAGAAGGTGAATACAATCAGGAAGCATATGAAGGCAGCTCAAGACAGACAGAAAAGTTGGGCCGACACGTCAAGAAGACCTCTAGAGTTCGCCGTGGGTGATTTGGTATTCCTGAAGATATCACCGACTAGAGGGGTGATTCGCTTTGGAAGTCGGGGAAAGCTTAGTCCTCGATTCGTTGGACCCTTCGAGATATTGGAGCGTGTTGGAGTGGTAGCGTACCGGTTGGCGTTACCGCAGTCATTAGCAGGAGTGCACGATGTATTCCATGTGTCTCAACTACGGAGGTATGTTCGCGATGAGACTCATGTCTTGGATCATTCGGAGTTGACTGTGCGGGAGGACCTAACCTTTGAGGAGCGACCAGTTGAAATCAAGGATCGAAGAGAAAAGGTTCTTAAGAACAAGGTTATCCCTCTTGTGCTAGTTTCTTGGGGTAATCGATCGCATGGAGAATCCACTTGGGAGCGAGAAGACGAGATCCGGCAGAAATTCCCTCACCTTTTCCAGTAGTTAGCTATCTTGTATTCTTGGAATTTCGAGGACGAAATTCTTTTGTAGTTGGGTATGATGTAACACCCGAGCCCAATAATACTATTTATATTACAAGTTGAGGGTTTTATATTGCTCATTCCAGTTATCCTGATTGTTTGGTGTTTATTGCTAAATTTTAACCGGTTAAGTCATTTTGACACATAACAAATTTTAACTCCTAAAATAAAATTTAAAATATCCAAGTTGGCCTACTCGTGGCCACTAGTCGCGTGGTAGCGTCCGCGTGTCGAGATTCCGTCCCGTTTGGCTAAACGGGCAAACTTGGACGACTACGCGCGCGTGCAAGTGTCCGACTTGGGGGCATACATTTTAATCACTAAACATCTCTTTTCAAAATTTGGAACTCGAATAATTTAAATTTGGATCATTTGGGCGCAACCCGGGCGCGATTTGGAAATGTTTCATTTAGCGCCAAAAAGGCTCATTTAATGAAATATCATAAAATTAATATATATATACGATTATATCCTTTTAACCAATTAAATCCCTTAAACCTTTTTCAAAATCTTTCCTGGCCAATCACGAGCCTTTTTCCTTCGTGGGCCCCCCCCCCGTTTCACTCTATCTCTCTCTATCAAATCTTTCTCCCTCTCTCTCTCCAATCTCTCTCTCTCTCCTCCTATATAATTCCTCATGCAGCCGCCTTCCCTCCCCCTCTCGACCACGAGAAACATCTCGTAACCCTAACCCTAGCCCTCGTACTCGCGCCGCCGACCTCCCCGCGACCTCGCCGTCGCCGTCACCACCTCCTCGACCTTACCGCACCCGCTTCCTCCTTCCTCCGTTCATCTTCCGCGCCTGCACCCAACCCCCGACGCCATCGCTCGGCCGCGGATCCCGCTGTCGACGCCGCCTCCCGTCGCCGACGACGCCCGCGACTCCCTCTCTTCCTCCTCGTCCCGACCTCGTCGTCGCTTCCCTCCTCCCCTCGCCGGACCACCACCAGACCGAGCCGACCCTGCACCAATCCCCGGGTCGCCGGAGAACGCGCCGTCGACCCTCGTCGACGTCACCCGCGCCACCTCCGACCACCTCCTTTCCCCCTCGATCACCAGAGCCGACCACCACCTTCCTCTACTCGTCGCACCCCCTCTCCAGCGAACCCGAGGCTGTTCAGGCCTTCACAGCCGCCGTCGTTGCCTCGCCGGCGTTCCAGCGCCGTCGAGCCCGCCGTGGTCGCCCCCTGGTTCTTCTCTGTAAGCATCCCTTTATCGTTCCTTTGTGCTAGATCCCTTTCCCCGCTGATCCTTGTTATGTTTATCGCGTTTGCTAACGTTGTTACTTTTGACTTTTGCCGGTTTCCGACCGTGTCGTCTTTTGAACCCGACACTCCGGCGAGGTACCCTGGTCCGTGTGATCCCGTTGTTCTCTGTTGGGACTCGATCCGTGGCCCGTGCACCCGTCTCGTGTTTTCTGCCGACATTGCATCCGTGCTTTCCGGTTTGCGAAACCGTCGAGGCAAGTATCCGAATACTTGCTTTAACATGCTAGCACACAATATCAAGTCTTGCTTTACTCTTGATTATCATATTAGTTTATAACTTAAAACCGACGGTCACAATAAGCCTTAACATTAAATCAGTATGGTAATTTCGTGTAATTAATCGGTATGCTATCAATCCACACTTTAACTAATTAAACCAATTAGAACGTTCTTGCTTAAATTGCTAGATCATCCTTGTAACTATTATTATGCTGTAGTTTTAATGGCTTCATTGCTTCGTGTTATTAATATTGTTTTACCCTGTGATTATTGCACCCAAGGGTGCTTGAACCTGTTAATAAGAGAATACAAAACACCACTGTGTTTACATGGAATAATATTGTTACTTACTGTTTCCTGCTGCTGTTCATTATTTGATTGTATACCTGTTGTGAGCACATACTCGATTGCACTACATATTGGCATGACCCTGCTACACATGACATATACATACTTACCGACTCATCCTGTTGTACCATGACATGACTTGTTTCATGATTTCACGCTTAATGCCGACAAACCTGACCATCCCTGCTGTCTATCCAGACAGACCTACTTTTACCTGATTTTCTGTTGGCATTAGTCCTTGACTACTGAATACCTGACCTGACATACATAGCTTGGGGGTATGGGGAAATCAAAGGTGAAACCGACTTGTAACTCAACAGTTCGATACTTGTTCTGATCAGTCTTACGGGCTTGGCCAGTCCGGGAGTGATGATGCTGACATCACTCATCCATCCTACTACCTATTACTGCTTAGCGGCACGTCTCGGATTCAGCCCCGAGGACCTTGACCGTGGTCCCGGGCACGCACGGGATACTATTGAGTTACATCGACGATTCATCAATTGATTTCAAAGACTATAGAGTAGAAACCTGATAGGACAGTTTAGTCACCCGTGCACTTTACCCTGCTCTGTTATTGTACTGCTTTATTCATGTTCATACCTGCACTGCTTATTACCATGTTTATACTATATACTTGATGTCATGACGCGCTGACGTCTGGGTTTTGCATGGCCCAGATTCCGTACCACTGTCGACGACCGAGCAGGAGTACTTCAGCCAGCAGGCTGAACTGTGAGTTCCTTAGGGTTTAGTTTATTTATTTCATTTCATTTCCATATGTGAGCCCGCATTATGGGACGTACTGTTTATTCATTGTATTGGATCATTAGCTTCCGCACTTATTGTTTATT
Source organism: Agapanthus africanus (assembly GCA_030015575.1). NCBI lineage: Eukaryota > Viridiplantae > Streptophyta > Magnoliopsida > Asparagales > Amaryllidaceae > Agapanthus > Agapanthus africanus. The sequence goes on from CM057347.1 coordinate 462,895,791, forward strand.
GATTCTTGTTATTATGGATTTGGACATGTATTAGATTAGCTTATTATCTTGTTCTTGATATCCTTACAACCGTAATGTGACTGTGGATGGATACTTCCTACCCACAGGTAGCATGGTTGGCTATGTCACGTGCCCAATCTTGCGTACTCTGGGAAGCGGGGCGTGACATGAACATCAGAGGGTTGCTGGTTTATTGCAACCACTTCCGATTCCTCAGTGGAAGTGGGAATATATAACCATGAATTTCGTGGCAACTCATTTCATTCCTTTTCGGGTTGGTCAATCTACGGAAACTTTGGCAGAAAGGTACATGCAGGAGATTGTAAGATTGCATAGAGTACCGGTGAGCATCGTGTCCGATCGTGACACTTTGTTTTTATCACACTTCTAGAGGAGCTTACAGGAAAGTTTGGGGACTCGATTGAAGTTTAGCACAGCTTATCATCCTCAAACAGATGGCCAGTCAGAGAGGACGATCCAAACTCTTGAAGACATGTTAAGAGTGTGCATGTTGGACTTCAAGGGTTCTTGGGAGGATCATCTACATTTGGTGGAGTTTTCTTACAACAACCGTTTTCAGGCGACGATTCAGATGGCTCCATTCGAAACTTTTTTTTTGTGTGGTCGCAAGTGTCTTTCACCTGTTTGTTGGGACGATGTCGGTGAACGAAGATTGTTGGGACCAGATTTGGTTGTGCAGACGGTTGAGAAAGTTAACGCTATCCGGAACCATGTGAAAGTAGCACAAGACCGACAGAAGAGTTGGGCAGACACGTCGAGAAGACCTCTAGAGTTCGCCGTGAGTGATTTGGTATTCTTGAAGATATTACCGACTAGAGGGGTGATTCGTTTTGGAAGTCGAGGAAAGCTCAGTCCTCGATTCGTTGGACCCTTTCGAGATCTTGAAGCGTGTTGGTGAGGTAGCGTATCGTTTGGCGTTACCGCAGTCCTTGGCGAATGTGCACGGTATGTTTCGCGTATCTCAACTCCGTAAGTATGTTCGAGATGAAACGCATGTGTTGGATCATTCGGAGCTGACGGTACGAGAAGACTTGACTTTTGAGGAACGACCGGTTGCGATTGTGGATCGAAAGGAAAAGGTTCTTAAGAACAGGATTACCCCTCTTGTACTTATTTATTGGGGTAGTCGCTCACAGAGAGAGTCCACTTGGGAACGAGAAGATGAATTCCGGCAGAAGTTTTCCATCTTTTCTTGTAGTTTGTTTGTCGTCTATCTTTGTATTCTTGAAATTTCGAGGACGAAATTCTTTTGTAGTTGGGTATAATGTAACAACCGAGTCCAGTTCTACAAATTTCTGTTACCGTATGGGCTGTTGTGGTATTTATTTCATTTATCATGCTTTGGCTGTTATTAGTTATAGTTTACCCCGACATTTCATATTCTTGCATATAACAATTTAAGTCATTTAAAATAAATTAAAAATACTTGTCATGGCCTGCTTGATACCCCTAACCCGGTGGTAGCGTCCTTGCATCATGTTCTCGTCCCGTTCAGTGAAACGGACGGGTTTGAACGACTACGCACACGTACGTGCGTCCGTTCTTGGGGGTATGCTTTTTCAGTACAAAATCCTTTATTTTATATTTGGAGCTTGCCAATAATTTTCATTTTTCAAATTCAAATTTTAGGACCCGACCCGGACGCAATTCTGAAATATTTTGTATTCCGCCAAATTTGATTATTTAATATTTTATTTAACATATTCAGCTGCATAGAAAATATTTTAGTTGGGTTGGAAATCCTTTCGCCGGAAATAAATCTTTCCAAATTTTTTTTATCCATAAACAAAAATTTTCCCCACCAATCATTTTCTTTCTTTCGCGTGGTGGCCCCACGAGGTCTTTCTCTCTCCGCTTCTCTCTCCTTCTCTTTCTCTTTCTCTCTCTCTCAAGCCTCTCTCTCTCCTCTCGCTTTTCTCCCTCTCGCTTTTCTCTCTCTCTCTTCTCGCGGTGGGTATAGGTCCCAACACCGCCCTTAATCCTTATCGTCACCGCCCACTTTCTTCTTTTCCTTCTTTTATATTCTCTCCCGAGCGCGACACAACCCCGAGGAAACGAAACCCTAACCCTTGAAGATCTGCAACTTCCTCCTCTTTCCTCGACCTCATCACCTCGTCAGCCCTTCCGCACCTTCGTCGCCTTCATCTTCTCTTCTTCCTCTTCTTTTCCTTCTCCCGAACCTCGCTCCCTGCACACACACACCCGAGAAAAACCCTAACAACCATAACTCCTCTCTTCATCGACCTCGACCGCCGACGATCCTCAGCACATCATCACCGTCACCACCATCTCCTCCTCTCTTCGTCTTCAACCTCTTTTCCTTCTTCTTTCCTTTCTTCTTTCCCTTGAACCTCACAATCAACCGAACCCTAACCTGAACCCTACACCCTCGCCGACACCTCACCGTCGGTGATGTCGACACCACCACCTCGTCTCCCTGACCCTGCGCACCACCCAGTAAGCAATCTCTTCTTCTTCTTCTTCTTCTCTTCCCTTCTCCTTCTTTGTCTTTCTTGAACTATTGTTCGCTGTTTTTTTAGATAGCCGGATTCCGGTCGCACCGTTGACGATCCCGACGACCCAGCGAGGACCCCTGACCCGTGTGATTCCATTGTTCGTTGTTTGGTCTCATTCAGTGTACCGTGCGCGTGTCGCGACTTTGCCCCACCGACGCGTAACGTTCCGTTTTCTGTATCGCGACCCGTCGAGGCAAGTTAATCTTGCTACATGCTAGTTAAATTATTTTATGACTAATTAATTATAGATTATATCTGTAGTGTAAATCTAGTACCACCTGTTTCGTTTTTATTACACTTCAATGTTCCGTTGCATTCGTTTATGCCATTTTAGATCTAAGTCATGGAAAACATATCTTATTGCATATTAGAGTACATTAAACTGCATCTATACCAATATTTTATATCACATGGTGCTTATTTACATAGTCTATAGTACCCGTTATAGCTTTACCCTCACAGACGACAGATTGCATACTTTTAGCCTTACTCACATTCTATTGCATCTCTAGGTTGTTTTAATACTTATTAATATGATTTTATTATCCACATGTGTAATACTGCATTCCTGAAATGTTAAAACTATTTCTCAAACCAAACTGATAACCGTACAACTAAGTAGCTTAATCTGCACCTATTGTTTTCATGTTACTGTGCCTGTTTATTGTTCTGATAGTATCATGTTTGTTTATTCATAACCATGATTAAACTAGTCGATTATGAGCATCCATATGTTATCTTGTACACCCTGACATGACTTGCTACACATATTACTTGACCTGACATGGTACCGTACACTCTTGACATGACTTGACCTTTTTATACATTACCTGGCTTGACCTGATGTACCATGGTATTATCTGTTACCTGATCTTGTTTCTAATGCCAACAAACCTGACGTGTAGGCCTCACGGACCGTTCCTGTTGTCTATCCAGACAAACCTGCTCCTACCTGATCCTCTGTTGGCATTAGTTATTGATTACTGAATACCTGACTTGACATACATAACTTGGGGGTATGGGGAAATCAATGATGAAATCCTGACTTGTAACTCGACAGTTGCTTGCTTATACTGATCAGTTTTTGAGGGTAGGCCCGCCTCGTGACGATGCTGCTGACATCGTTGGTCTGTACTCTTTTTCCTTTTGTGCCTAGCGGTACGTCTCGGTTTCAGCCCGAGAGTCTTAGACCGTGGTCCCGAGCATGCACGGGATATTATTGAGTTACATCGATGATTCATCAAATTGATTTCAAAGACTTAGAGTAGATAACCCAATAGACCAGTTTAGTTCACTCACTGCACACTACCCTTCACCGCCTTGATTTATATTACTGTTACACCCGCTTTGTCATTCATGATTATATTTGCATTGCCTGTTACCCTATTTATACTTTATTACTTGATGACATGACGCGCTGACGTCTGGGTTTTGCATGGCCCAGATTCCGTACCTTTACTGCAGTCCAAGCAGGAGTAATTCAGACAGCAGGCTGAGCAGTGAGGTTTCAGTAGTAGTTAGTTCTTTTATTTTTCTGCATTTTACCTGATGTGAGCCCGCATTATGGGACATACATTCCAGTTATTTTGTATTGGATCTTTTGCTTCTGCACTTTTATTATTCTTGACTCATGTTATCTTGGCTTATGGACATGTATTAGATAGTTATATTTTGATTCTTGATATCTCTACAGCCGTAATGTGTCTGTGGATGGATACTTCCTACCCACAGGTAGCATGGTTGGCTATGTCATGTGCCCATCTTAGCGTACTCTGGGAAGCGGGGCGTGACAATGTTCGTTATCACTCAGGCCATCATATGTGATTTGTTTTCGTCAATTTAACGGAGGTTTTCCATTCGGGTTTTGCATCGAACACTAGAATTATATTGATTCACATGAAAAGTATATGCAGAATTTATTGGTAAATTGAATTGTAATAGATAAAATTAGCATGAAGCAAGTATTAAACTTGCCTGACGGCGTGTTGACGACGGTACGGCAACGGCAATGACGATTCAGGCACGGCACAACAGAAGCAAAAGTTTCGATCTTGGCTCGAGCTTGGGCTTAAAGTGAAGAGGAAATCTCGGCTCAGCCTCGGGGATTAGAGTGGTCGACAGATAGGAGTTTAGGCAGTATGCAGGCGGTGTACGACGATGCAGAAGGCTCGAGCAGCGGCTAGAAGCTCCGGCAAACGTGGCAGAAGCAGCGACGATGAAGGGCGTGGGGGTAGGTACGGTGGTTGGGTCTCCAGAGGGCTGAGAAGGAGGCGGCCGTCTGTTGCTCAAGGGCGGCCGTCAGCGACAGAGGCGGCAGCGACGGCGATGGTGGTGTGCAGTGGGGTGGTCGGCCAAGGGACTCGAGGGTAAGAGGATGAAAGCGTGGGTTGTCGTGGTGATGGCGAGGGTAGGGAGGTGAAGACGAGTTGGTGGCGACGACGCGGAGGCGGTCGGAGGTGCCGTCGATGGTGGGGGGAGGCTCGGGCGCAGGGGTGTGCAGGCGAGGGGCTCTGGTTGGTGGTTCGGGTTGAGGGTGTGGGGGAGGAGAAGGAGGTGAGGCAGTGAAGAGGGTGACGACGATGGTGAGGTTGGGGAGTTAGGGATGCCGGCGGGGTGTCGGCGGAGGAGTTCGGCGGGGTGCAGAGATGGTGTCACGACGATGGCAGGGAGGGTGATGGAGGTGAGGTCGGCGGTGCAGCAGTGAGGTGGAGGTTGCGGGTGCTCGTCGGCATCGGGTGATTTGGTGATGAAAAGAAATGGAGGCGAAGGGAGAACGAGAGTGAGAGGGAGAGAGAGATGGGTTTTTTTTTGTGAAGGGGAACGTGAGGGTGAGAAGGGAAAAGAGCAGGAAAAGAAGAGGTGTGGAGGAAGATGCGGGTCGGGTCGGGTAAGGGGCTTGGGTCGGGTCGGTATGGGCCGGGGTTGAGGCTTGGGCCTTGGCTGAGGAAAAAGAAAATGGGAAATGGAAAAATAAAAGGAGAATAGGCACTACGGTTAGGGTTTGGGGTGTGGGCTTGGGAAATGAAAATAAAAAGTGGATAAAAGGATTAAATTGAATTAGGGTAAGGTAATTAATATGAAAGATATAGAAAATTTGTAGAAATTTTGGGGAAAATATTTGAAAATTTATTTATTAAAATACAGTAACTATTTATAGGGAGCGGGTATTACAATTACGATGAGGGTTGAAAGAATATATTTTATATTCTAACACATACCTGCAAGTTGAAGGCCCTTTGGACAGAAATATGGGCTTTTGCGTAGCGGTATTTTTAATTTAAACAAAATCTCGTTTAATTCGCGCCCTGTGGGAAACGAGCCTGAATAGCTATGATAGCATGAGAAATGACCCTAACACTGCACCCAAACTCTCAAGTTGTGATGAGCGTTGAGAAAATATATTTTATATTTCAACACGTCCCCGCAGGTCGAAGGCTTTTTAGACCGAAACCTGGGCTTTTGCACATCGATATTTTTAGTTTTAATAAAACCGTATTTAATACGCACCCGGTGAAAATCGAACCTGGATTCCTATGATACCATGTGAAACTCAGTTTAGGCCCACAACACATGGCCCATAGATGGATGCTCATCGGCTTTCAATACATTAGGACTCCATCCAAAAGACTCAAGCCTTATTGAGATTTATCCCATCTTATATTTTATACGCATGCATCTTTCATGGTTTTTTTCCCCAGGGGGGCTATTTCCCAAACACATCTCAGCAATAATAAACAAGAAAAGCTATAAATACTGTGCTTAAAGGGTGTTCGTAACTGTTCCTGAAGCCCATCAAACCTCTTTACAATGTCACTTTCAAAACATCTTTTGTGTGGACATGCAACTAATAAGAATAATAATCTCAGAACCAAAACTCATTCGATGAAGCATGCAATATTTAAGTTTCGAATGTGAAATATAGAAAAATCACCAAAAAGAGTTTACTTTGGTGCCACTCCTTTCGGTTTAATCCTTGCTGTTTCCATCAATCAAACGGTATTACGTGTCGGTTTTTTCTTTCTCATAAATACCAGTCACTTTATCCACTGGTCTCACAAATGCAAGACAATATATTTTTTTCATTTCATAAATAAAATTAACTCGTTAAACCGGTCATCATTTTGATCTAAGAGTGCTGAATCAATCATAATGAATAACAAAAAATGGCTTCCGGACAAACTAAAAAAATTAACAAACTTCTTTTTTAAAATAAAGAAAGAATCTTATGTATTTGAATAAGGACTCTTTAATTTTGAATTTACAACTTTCCAATATTTATTACCACCAGATTCAGAGTTGGTGAGCAAAGATGCTCCTCCGTACACAATCTTTATTTTGGGAAAATTTATTATATGCACAAGTGGCAGATCAACCGTTGAAACTTTTCATCAAGCAAAAATCAACGGCGGAAATTTCTACTCTGCTTTTATTACCGTGGGCCCCACAAACCCTATAATATTAACGTTGTTAGTTGATTGCAACGGTCATATTTTTCAAATCTGAAACAGAGCCAAGCAAAAGGGGAAGTAAAAACTCTAAAGAAATCATCAGCCGCCAAGAACCAAGAAAAAACCAAACCCCTCTCTTTCTTTGATTTTTTTTCTTTTCTCAAGCTCAGAGAATTCATGGAAGCTCAAACCGTAGGGTTGTCAATGGCGAGCTCTCTTCAGGATTCGGATTCGTTCGATTCGATGCTATACGTCCCTGGATTGCGACTAATTCCTTCCGGGCTTAAGGAGATGGATTGCAGAGGTTAGTATCTTGATTAATTTATTTAGGTTTTGGTTAATTATTGAACTTTTATTGATAACTTGAAATGGGTCCTTAAAGATTATGAGGTTTAGGGTTTATTTTAGTTAAAAAAGGGATTTTGAAATCGGATTCAGATATTGCTGTTATGCTTAGTTTTAAATTTTAATTCATTTGATCAAATGGTTATAGTTGAAATTGATCACTAAGTTTGATGTTTAGTTGTATAGTCAAATTGAGCAAATTGGAACTATATTGGAATTTATCTAAAATTAAGTGGAATTAGAGGCCATGCTTTGCCAATTGCATCAGAATTTTCTTAATTTTTTTATGGAATAAAATTCTCCTTGGATTTCATTTTAGTACAGATGCTTATTGTTATCTTTTCTATGTAACAGATGACTGTCTGATTTTCATTAATTCGGGCGGCAATGAAATACAAAGCCAAGATCGTAAATTAACTTTCGGAGGCGATTATTTTTATCAAGGAGGTGATGTTATAGGGACGGATGAGCCGATAGTCGAAGGCGGCGACTGCCCCTCTTTGTACCAGTCAGCGCGCTTCGGAAACTTTACTTACAGATTTGATGGTCTATCCCCTGGAGAATACTTTGTAGATTTACACTTTGCCGAGATAGTTAACATAAACGGACCTAAAGGAATCAGGGTTTTTGATGTTTTTGTGCAAAATGAGAAGGTAAGATTGAAAAAAATCTAAGATAGTAGTGAGCCTTTTCTTGTTCCTGTGTTTTATTATCTGAAATGACTAATCTATTGATAATTTGCAGGTTTTATCTGAATTTGATATATATGCTATTGTTGGAGCTAATAAGCCCCTACAACTAGTTGATATCAGAGTATTTGTAGAGGGAGATGATGCTATTACTATAAGATTTGAAGGAAATAGTGGGACCCCAACTGTTTGTGGAATTTGCATTAGGAGAGCTCCAAAATTGACAGGTATTGGAAAAATTATTTAGTTTTGTTAATTTCATTTAACAAGGTTACTTCGGTAAAACTTACTTCTCCAAAGCAGGTCACCAGTTCGATTCCTAACTGCAATCGCTTCCAAAATAAATGGCATACATGAACTTAAATCCAGTTAATTGGATTCATATAGATAACTGATGAAAGAGTTGAAGCCCATATAGACAAAATTGGCAACAAATTAAATTTTTTATAAAAAAAAATGATACTCATGTTTTGTAACCTCTTATGCTACATAGAAGTATAGAACAGATACTTCAAAAATATAACATTTTTTATTCCCATTTCTATAGAGAATTTTAGGCTGCAGATTACAATGTTGATTCTGAATTTTGGTGGCTCCTCATATTTCTACTCATATGATATGGTTACATAACAAAGTTCACTTATTTTAGTTCTCTCGTTTTACCTTCCTGCTTGAATCAGCGCCTATGGTGAGTTCTGATCATCAAATATGCGACAAATGTGCAACTGGGGTTGAAGCCTCTCCATCTCAGGTGAGAATACATAACTCGTTTCTACGTTCGAATTGTTTCATTTAAGAGTACGGGCTATTTATATTACTCTTCGAATTGCAGAATAGAGCTCGGAATATGAAATTTATCGCCAGGTATGAGAAAAAAATACAGGACCTCACCAGTCAGTGTCGATCAAAATCTGATGAGTGCTACCAAGCTTGGATGTCATTATCTGCTGCGAATGAGGAGTTAGAGAAGTTGAAAATGGAATATGACAATAAACTGTTTCATTCCGAAAATCTCGGTACAAGTCTGAATTCATAAGTATTTAATTTTTGCTTAGAATCATTTGGTGATGTATCGATATCATACATAAATCATTATCTTTCCTTTCAGAACAAATCATTGAACATCAAACAGACAAAATAAGGGACATCTCAAAAAAATATGAGCATGATAAGAAGCTGTGGGTTGCAGCAATCAAGGAATTGGACGAAAAAATTAAGGTAAATTTCTTCCCTCTTTGTTTTTTGGGTTGAATGGTAGTTTATTAGTTATGTGTCCTTTATAATGTGTTAATTGAATCTTACAGCTTATGAAGCAAGAGCACAACCAAATTTCTCAAGAAGCACATGAATGCGCCAACTCTATTCCTAATATGAACAAGATGATTGATGGGGTTCAAGCTTTGGGTAAGATCAAATTCAACTGCACATAATATCATATTTATAAATTTTCTACTATCTAATGTTATATTCTTTCAGTTACACAGTGTGAAGATTTAAAGATGAAGTACAACGAAGAGATAGCCAAGAGAAAAAGGTTGTATAACCAAGTCCAAGAGTCAAAAGGCATGTGCCGTTATGTTTTTTCGTATTTCTTTCTTCTAATAGTTTTTAATTATTTGATGATGATACTTAAACTCGATTCACTGCCTATTATTACAGGAAATATTAGGGTTTTTTGTCGATGTCGTCCCTTGAGCAAGGAAGAAGTCTCCTCTGGATACATGACAGTTGTAGATTTTGAGTCAGCTAAGGATGGCGATATTGGAATAATCTCTAGCGGAAATACTAAGAAAACATTCAAATTTGACCGAGTCTATAACCCAAAGGACAATCAAGGTAAGCTCTTATATATGGTTATCAACTTATATATGCTTGATATGGCAGTGAATTATGAGCATGCTTATCTGTTCGGGACACCGAAAAAAGAAAGTTGAAGCCCATTCAGATTTATAAGCATCATATTTAATCCAATTTCTTACTAAAGTTACCAGTTTCTCTAAGAAACACTGGATATTGAGTAAATTTTATTACGGCTAGATGCCAACCCTCCATGTGCACATCTAAGTTGCATCTGGCATTATTATGTCGAAAAGCCAGTACTGGATAGTAATCAAGTGGCATCTTGTGGTCATGGTTAATTCTCTTTTAACTTTGTCTCCGATCAGTTTCCTATCTAATGTAGCAAATACCGAATATTGCGATTTGCGAGGGATCGCTTCTCAGCATAGCAGCATAGTTCAAAAAATTTAAGAAAAATTGAATAGGTCGTAACCTAATGCAAGCAGGGTTCGCGCTCTTGCTCATAGGAAAGAGGCTTTAGCACTATTCTATAGTAGCATTCACAAAAGAGAAAAAAGTCGAAGTATAGGACTACAAGTAATGCACTAGTGATTTGTTACAACATTAGAAACTAATTTACGTTAAGTTCTTTTTTTATTAGCTAGAATTTCATGACCACAAATGAAATATTTATATCTAATGTTTTGTTTTCAACGCGCAGCTGATGTTTATGCGGACGCATCACCAATGGTCACATCTGTTTTAGACGGGTACAATGTTTGCATATTTGCATATGGACAAACAGGGACAGGTAAAACTTTTACGATGGAGGGCACGGAGCAAAATAGAGGAGTCAACTATAGAACTTTAGAAGAACTTTTCAAAATCGCTGCCGAGCGAAATGAGACATTTAGCTATAGAATTTCAGTTAGTGTACTAGAAGTATACAACGAGCAAATAAGAGACTTGCTTGCAACATCACCATCTTCAAAGAAGTAAGCTTCATCTTTTCTCTTTGGGTTTGTTTGGCTTTGGAGTAGAGTTATGATAACTGGCTTTGGAGTCTAGATAATTCCAAAGCCAAACAATTTAGTAAAGTTCGATTTTAAGTGGAGTTTAGGGCCTTGCAAACTAGAGTTTGCATAACTTATACCTCCGCTTAGAAATAAACTTCGGTTATCCTAACTCCAAATCCAAACAGGTCCTTGGTAACTTTGTTTAGTTGTTTCCATTGGTGTTACAGAACTTTTGATGTGTTTCTTAGACTAGAGGTAAGGCAAGCAGCTGAAGGATTTCACCATGTCCCGGGAATAGTAGAAGCAAAAGTTGAAAACACTAAGGAGGTTTGGGATGTATTGCAAGCTGGAAGCAATGCAAGAGCTGTTGGTTCTAATAATGTTAATGAGCATAGTAGCCGATCTCACTGGTCCGTTAATTATTTGGAAATATTATCCTTTATTTAATGATGGCAAAATTACACTAAAGTATCCTTAACTATTGTTGTTTTTCATTAAACCATCTTAAAGTTCTTCTGACAGTATACTCCGTTCAACTTTATTTTTAAGGGATTTTTCCCCACTAAATACATTTAAATATAGCACTTTATAGGAGCTTACTGTAATTAAAGAAAACTTAAGTTAGTTTAGTGAAAACAGTGATAGTTACAGGTATTTAAGTGTAATTTAAGTTTTAGCAATGAATAGGTCATCTCTAATGTGTCTGCATCATTTTATTTCTTTAAAATTTTCAGTATGCTTTGTATAACGGTGAGGGCAAAGAACTTGATGAACGGCGAGTGCACAAACAGCAAGCTTTGGCTTGTGGATTTGGCAGGAAGCGAGAGGCTTGCAAAGACCGACGTTCAAGGAGAGAGGCTTAAAGAAGCTCAAAATATTAATAGATCCCTTTCAGCTCTCGGAGATGTAATATCTGCTCTTGCTACTAAAACTAGCCACATACCATACAGGTTTGAAAATTAAAACCATACGACAATCACAAATGTTTTTTTCCCTACTCTTTTAAGCTCCTATTAATATGTTGATTGATTTCAGGAATTCCAAGTTGACACACTTATTGCAAGATTCTCTGGGTAATGCAAACAATTTTTTTATTTCATTCGACTCTTGTCAGGTTACTTTCTTAGATAAATAAGGGCGTTTTTAATTTAAAATATATATAACATGCAGGAGGGGACTCGAAAGCTCTAATGTTTGTGCAAATAAGCCCTTCAGAAAATGATTTGGGTGAAACTATGAGTTCATTGAACTTTGCAAGCAGAGTTAGGGGAATAGAGTTGGGTCCTGCAAGGAAGCAGATCGACACAGGAGAGCTTCAAAAAACAAAACAAATGGTGAGTTTGCAATGGGATATTACAAAACTTATTTATGTTAATATTTTACTGCTTTATCTAATTACTTACCCCTCGAAGAGTCATTTAAACTATTCCAACTTTGTTGGTTCTGTTTCTTTTAATGTACCATGATGTTCAATTCATTATGAACTTTTGAATAAGTTAAGAAAGGGGACTTAGATCTTGGCACATTCTTAATTTATTGAACATTGTCTTCTTATTGGAATATTACTTGAAGCTTGATAAAATGAGGCAAGACTTGAGAAGCAAAGATGAATCCTTGTGCAAACTCGAAGAGAACTACCAAAATCTAGAAAACAAAGTTAGAGTGAAAGAACAACAGTGCAGAGCTCTGCAAGAAAAGGTATTTATTGAGTGATGTGTGTAAAAAAAAATTGTCTACGGCTTTCAAAAATCAGTGATTTCTGACCCCCTTATTGTTTACTCTGTCAAAGAACAAGGAGCTTGAAGGACAACTTGAGTCCAAAGTGCAATCTCAAAGTGTATCAGAGAGGCAAAACTGGCAGCTTTTAGACAAATTAAAGGGGAAAGAGGAAATGTGCAATGACCTTCAACAGAAGGTATTTTCTAAAGGGCATTTAACTCATGCAGTTTTGCTCATAATTTCATCTGAATTGACGACTTGGAAAATATTTTGATGGTTAATATTTTCATCCGGAATGTAGCAATAGTTTCAGATCATTTGACTGTCGCATTGCTGCTGTGCTTGTGTCAAAACTTTAATGTTTTAGTTCATTGATCATAATTTGGAGGCCTAAAGTAATCAATATGTTTCCATAAAATGCCAATTGGGGATATATTGATATATATTTGCTTACTATCACATCTGCTAGCTTAATTGCAGTATTTTTTTTTTCGGAATAAAGGTGTTAAACACCTTACTTCATTAAAGAGTTAGTAATGAAAACGTCATCCAAGTTCAGGTTACAACACTCGTCAAATTACAGAACTAACACAACCTAATATATTGATATATATTTGCTTATTATCATATCTGCTAGCTTAATTACAGTAAAGAAGGTGTTTAAACACCTTACTTCTTTAAAGGGGTTAGTAATGAAAACATCATCCAATCTCAGGTTACAACACCCGTCAAATTACAGAATAACACAACCTAATATTGAATACAGAGTACCGGCTATTATCATCCCACTGCTATTAGGAACTATTAGAGCCAACGGTGAGTGAGTGTGTAAAATGAGGGGGGCCATGGATTTGTATTTTCTTATATTTGATGTGTGCCCAAGATCTAATAATAACAGGGAAACATTTGAAAAGAATTGTTAAAGTACATACATCGACAGTATTGGTTTATATAATAACACAACAACTTAATTACAGTATTGATTGTGATAGACAGCCAAATACTCGAAAAGAATTGTCAAAGTACATAATACATCTAACATCCAGTTGACATTCTGTAAGGTTGCAGACCCTCTAATTTCAATAGCTACTTGCTCATTGATATCAACTTCATATCCTTTACACTTGCTCATTGATATCAACTTCATATCAACAATAATCCTTTCTTCTTCGCCGGTTGCGGTTTCAGTTTAGCATAATATGTAATTTACTCTTATATTACTTGATTTCTTGAAGAATAGGATGGATGATGAACAATTCTTGAAATTATCAGTCTTGAAACAATTTATATATTCTTTTGTGGACAAGCTCATTTATCATAGGCGTTTGAATGTAAAGTTGTATACACACGAAAGATGGATATAAGAGCAAAAAAGTTTACTGTAAATATTTCTATTTTTCAGGTAAAAGAGCTGGAACATAAGTTGAAGGATCAACAAAACTCCCAGTCTATAATTCTTCAAGAAAAGGTTCATAAAATCCAATCTAGTACTTTCAAATGTTATAGTGATATCAAAATGAATTGTCATTAACTCATACCCCGTATTTTAATACCTTTACAGGCCTTGGAATGCAAGCTCAAAGAACAGATGCACTCTGAATTATTAGTAGCTTCTCAGAAGGTATATACACATAAACAAACCAAATTCTAGATATTAAAATGTTGAAATTCCTGACAATTATGATTTGTTCTTCAGGTTAAGGAACTCGAATTGAAGCTTCAGGAACGAGAGCAGAAGGTGAGAGTTGGGTATTTGTAAGAAAGAAACTGTATTTTTCTCATAAAAAGATGGCTGGTGAGATTTTCATATAAGGATTTCTTTACAAAATGAAGGTTACGGAGCTAGAACAAAGACAGAGAGAAGAAAGAGAAAGACACGAGTCTACATTGCCATGGAACTCAGCAGAAGAAACATTGAGTTCTCCAAGAGATGAGATCGCAAGCGAAGTTGAGCTGCATATACTTCGAAGCTCGAACTCTATCAACAAGCCTATAGTGAGTCATTCCTCTGTTCTTCTTAAAGGGAGAGACTCTCTTCATGAGATCAAGAGGAAGAGAGAAGGCGAGAACGTTGGAATCGGATACGCTACAAATTCGGTGGAGAAGAAGATGACGGTGCCTTGCGAATCGAGCAGAGCGAAGAAAATAGATACAGCAAAGGCATTTGGAAGAATTACAAGGGGGGCATCAAAGGGTGTTGCTATCAGATTAAGAAGTAACAAGGAGGAACAAGGGGTTAAAGAGGCTGACAGGATGAAAATTAGAGGCTGGGTTAGGTAGTAAATGCTTTGTGTGATTGGTTTAGTTGTTTTCTTCTCTCTCTCTCTCTCTCTCTTTTCGTTCTTTTTTGCATTGACTGTAATTTCTATATTAGGAGAGGATCACAAGTAAGAGCTTCTTACTAATGTATCATTAAACATATTGTATTTGTTCTATAAGTCAGCACAAGAGGTAGAAGACATAAGTTTGTTCTTTGAAACTTTGCATCATTTGAGTTATTGCTACTGTATTATGCCAAGCAGATCTATGCAAGAAACTTGTTAGATTGTTGATTGTACTCTTTTGATTTATGTTGTGTAAATGTAGATAGAATATAGGCTTATGCCTATGTGTGAGAAAATGTTGCTGAACTCCTGATATTGTCGATCTTTTTTCCTTCTTGTTATGTTCTTTCCATTTGTTGTGACTAAATGATAACCGGCCTAGCTCAGTAGGTACAACTTTCATTTCCAAAGTGAGAGCTCATCGGTTCGATTTCTGAAGGGATCATATCTATAAAAGGAAAAGAGAAAAGAAATGTCATTGCCAAACTTTCTGCCACGTCCCGCTTCCCAAAAGACGAAGAGCGAGTGTGGATGAGCCCCGTAACGTATTTACACCGAGAAGCACTCCTTCTCGATATGAATACACTAAGTATAACTACAAGTAGAAAGATAATAAATACAAGAATTTAAAAATAATAACAATATCCAAAAACATTTATAAGGATTTAGAAATAAAAAGAATAGCCTTGAACAAAAGAAGGCATACTGCAACTGAAATTAATGCTTGGCTTGAAAAGAAAGGTAATTGCTATCCTGCTTGCTCGGCTCAACTTCGTACTGAGCTTGGTCTCTAGCCTCAAAGTCATCTGACGGACATTCCCAAAAAGAAAGAAAACACTGAAAATGGAATGCCCGTCAACGAACCGGAGTTCAGTAAGTTTTCAATTTTAAAAAGAATAAAGAGTATTAAAAAGAAACATAATATAAAAAAACAGAAGGAAACAATAAAGCACATATAAATAGCAATATATATAAGGCAACAATATCATGATGTTTGTTCTCTAAACGATATTATCATGTTTTAAGTTTATAAGTTCAACTAGTGATGGTTTTACACGCAACGAAGATATTTCGTTTTCTCTTGGAACAACAAAAATACGAATTCAAGAGATTCATGAGTTAGTAATGTATTATTCCGTAATAACCGGAACTACGGCGATCATGTATGAGCCTTCATTTGTCGAACTACCTCATCCTCACGATATTCTTGATTAAGTTAACACAAGTACAAGCATGAATTTATGAATGCTTGAAAACTATTGATGCATGTCAAATTCACGAGTCTCGGATTCATGGATTCACGGATTTATGTATGCATGGAGTCATGTCAAATTCAAGATGAAATGCAAAACATATATATACATATACAGCATGAAGTTGCAATCAGTTATAGGTTCGGCTCATAAGGGTTCTACGTGTAATGAAGATATTCCGTTTCCCCGCGGAACAACAGAAACATGGATTCTTGGATTTATGAATTAGTAATGCAATTGTTCCATAATATTCGGAATTACAGCGATCATGTATAATCCCCATTACATGTACTTACTCTCATTCGTCGAACCTTCGCATCCCCATGTCAGTTAATTATTTAAGTTCTAGAGTTGGACACAAATGCTAGAACGAATTCACGAATGCTTGATAAATTGTAGGTTCATTTCAGATTCATGGATTCACGAATTCATGAGTTTCAAGTATTCAAGTGGTTTATATCAGATTTATGGATTCAAGTATTCAAGTGGTTCATGTCATATTCATATCAAACAATATGAATGCAAGCAGCCGAATTCAAAATAGCGGTTGTATAAACAAGAGCAGAAAACCAGTAGATAACAAACTCCTATGAAAATAATGCCAACACGAGAAAGATAGCCCTAGGTGTTGAGTAAACATGAGTACAAGTTTCACCGAATTTGGACTCCGAATGTGGGAATTATGGGTGTAGGGTGTTTTGCGTCACCTCATTGAAATGGGAATGCGCGTCACTTGTCAGGCGTATACAGATTCCACCTGTCTAAAGTAGGCCGAGATTTATTGATTGTGGGGATCTGAATCTCCGGCATCCGCGGACTAAGCTGTCGTTAATTTCCCTTCACCTTTGAAGCTAAGAAACCTCCGATTGACGGGTCAACTAATCATGCGAACTCAATGTGTAGTGTGCGTATGTGTGACTTGAGGGGTTTTGGGTATATCGGAGGCCTCGCAAATTTTATGGGGGTCCCGCTACCCAGATAGCGGGCTGGGGGTCAAGAGGGCTCCCTTACAGGGTGCGGGGCAGCGCCCCGTTAGAATTTTTTTAATGGGGGACGTGTTTTGAGTATAGAGTGTATGAAAGAAAGAGGGGTAAGAAGCATCCTAAGGACGCGTGAGTGGCGCGTGGGCGTCGGGCGCCAGCGGGCCACGTGCCTTGTGCACGGGCGCTGGGCGCTTACGGGTCCCGCGTCCCGCGCACGGGCGCTGGATGCCAACGGGTCACTTGCATAGTGCGTGGGCGCTGGGCGCCAGTAGGTTACACGCCCTACACGTGGGCGCTGGGCTCCAGTGGGTCACACGCCCTATACGTGGGCGCCGAACGCCAACGGGTCACGTGCATGGCGTGTGGGCACCGGACGCCAACGGGTCATATGCATGGCGTGTGGGCATTGGGCGTCAGCGGGTTACGCGTCCCGCACGCGGGCACTGGGCGCCAGCGGGTCACGCGCCCCGCACGCGGACGCTGGGTGCCCGCGGAAAAAGGGACTTAGCCCATGTACTGGGAATTGTACTCCCGGTTCAATTTTGAAGTTAAACTCCTAAAATAGAAAGAAAGATGGGGCTTAATCTCTACACAGGGAGTTGTATTTCTCGATTGAATTTTGGAGTCAAACTCCTAAAAAAAGAAGAGGGGCTTAGCCCCTGTACAGGGAGTTGTACTCCCGATTGACTTTTGGAGTTAAACTCAAAAAAAAAGATTTATTATTTTTTTTGTGTGGAGTTAAACTCCTAAGAGATTTTCGAAGATGATGAAAGGAGACCCCTTTCTTCTCGCTTGAGCTCTGAATTTTCTCTTGAGCTTTGGATCTTCCCAAAATAGGATTTTTGGAGATGGGCCTCCTTCTTCCTTTTCTTCGTTGGCTGGATCTTGGAGAAAAGGGGGGGGAGACTTAAAATTCTCACCTTTTAGAGATATGATGGAAGATCTGAGCTCCCCTTTATGGCTTTTATGGTGAAAAACTATTCCTTTTTGGAAAAAGAAGAGTGAAACTCTTGATTCAATTCAAAAAAATAAAGAAGGTTTAGAATCTTGAGGAAGGAGAATAAGGCATAGAACCCTAGACTTTTTTGAGAGAATAAAAAATTTATTGTTGATTTTTCATTATGTTTGCTTTTATAGGCTACACACTTTACATATAGCCCCTTGACCGTTGCCAAATGGTACTTGTGCTACCCCATGCCTTATGTGCTCATCTCTTTTTGCACATAAGCCATGAGGTTTACAAAATTTTGGTTTTTTTAATTCATTTTACATACATTTATTTTTAAAAAATGAATTACATTAAACTAATTTATGGCTTTCATTCTTTTTGTTACGGGGCCGGTCCCTTCCATACTCGGTCTTGACCTGAGCTTAGGCCCACTTCGCTTAGGGTTGACTTTGATTTTGACTTGGTCAACTGGGGTGTAATTTTTGACCCCAACAAAGTGCATCCCATCAATAAATACACACCGCGCGTGTGAGTTTTGTGCATGAAATTGATAGATCTTGTTCTATATGGAGCTTGATTTAGTTGGGTTCCCTTTTGACGACGTGGAGGGTATGCTGCCATTTTAGCGACGTGGACGATTGGTGATTCCATTTTAGCGACTTGGACGGTCGGTTCTGCCATTTTTGCGACTTGGACGGTCGCTGCTGCCATTTTTTCTATTTGGACGACCGGTGCTGCCATTTCTACGACTTGGATGGTCGATGACTTGCTCCGCTTTCTGCGGTGTTGGGATTTGATTTGACTTGTTCTGCTTTCTGCGGTGTCGGGATTTGATTTGACTTGTCCCGCTTTCTGCGGTGTCGGGGTTGAAATTGATTTGCCCCGCTTCTTACGGTGTCGGGATTGATTTGTTTGATTTGATTTATTTTGGAAGTTCCCTATCTATCCAGCGGGACTTTCGAGCTTAGAAGTGCTGCCGGGTGGGACTTTGATTTGGTCTGTTTGATTTCTGTCTTATTTGGCGGGATATTTGAATTTGATAAGAACTTGAAATTTTGATTTTGTTTGGCATCAGCATTGCTGCACTGGAATAATGCCAGGAGCAACTCATCATTTGCTTTTGGGAAAACTTGGGATTTAGGTTTTTGGTCGGCATCAGCACTGCTAACACTGAAGCAATATCAGGAGCGACTCATCATTTGTCCTGAGAAGACTTGGAATTTGGGTTTTTGGTCAGCATCAGCACTGCTAACACTGAAGCGCCAAGAGCGACTTATCATTTGCCGTTGCCCGTTGGGGAGCGATGGCTCAGGAGACAGATTTAGATCCCTATCACCTAAGGCTTTTCAATTTATGAGCCGTAAGGGTCTCATAAAAGCATTTTCTCCCTACGACTCGAGAGGATCTCGCAGGTGTATTTTCTCCCTAGGAATCGTGGGGATTCCTAAGTGTGTTGCTCTTTTGTGAGTCGTAAGAATCTTATGCAGGGATTTTCTCCTCACAAGGTCAAGAGGATTTTGCGAGTGTATTTTATCTCTTTTCATGAGTTTGCGCCCTTTCGGGTTTTCACAAACTCGCCGGCAGTCCTGCTGCTTTTACTCACGGAGCCCTTTTGGGTTTTCATCCGTGCTCGTTTTGCTTGTGGACATACCTTTTTTTTAGCTTCATCACTGGTGGGATTTTAAATGTAGTCTCGCCGGTAGGACTTAGGAGAGATAGGGATCGTTTACGCCCGTGAATTGTATACGGTTTTACAAGATGTATGATCCAGACTGTAGGGCCGGTATGCTCAATTCTTCTGTGACTTGGAGCATTCATGCATAGTATTTCTTGAGATATCGGTCATTGATGGGTGGGATGGGCCTTTCTCCCTCGGCGCTTATTAGTTGGTAGGATCCTCCATCGAACACTTTCTCGATGACGTATGACCCTTCCCAATTTGGCTCGAATTTTCCCTTGGCATATCGATTGGGGATGATTGGTCTTTTGAGAACCAACACCAATTCGCCTTTCTTAAATGTACGGAGACGAGTTATCTTGTTATAGGCCCATGACATTTGGGCTCGGAGCAACTCCAGATTTTGCTGTACCGCGAGGCTCTTTTCTTCGAGGGTGTCGATCTCTTTGAGCCGAAAGTGGATGTTTTCCTCCTCCGTCAACTCGTGCTGGACGGCAATTCTTAGGCTTGGAACTTCGACTTCGAGCAGGAGGATTATTTCCACTCCGAAGAGTAATGAGTATGAAGTGGACCGAGTTGGAGTACGGTGCGTGGTACGATATGCCCACAACGTCTCGTGGAGCTTGAGATTCTAGTCTCTCCTATTGGCTGAAGCATTTTTCCTCAGGAGCTTGCACAGAGTTTTATTGAAGGGTTCGGCTAGCCCATTGACTCTTGGATTATAGATGGAGAAATATCTCCAGTCTATTTTGTGCCGAGTAGCGAACCTTGAGACTTTGAATCTCTTGAAAGATGGCCCGCTGTCAGAAATGATTCTTTTTGGTGTACCGAAGCGGTATAGAATATTATGCCAGAAGAATGTCAGAATATCTTCTGTCTTGACTTCTTTTAGCGGGACAGTTTCAGCCCATCTGGAGAAGTAGTCTATTGCAGCCAATATGAACCAGTGGTCTTTGGATGATGGAGGATCAATTGGGCCAACTATGTTGGTGCCCTAAATTTCGAAGGGCCACGACGCCACCGTAGGATGCAACGCATTGGGATACTTCTGAATGAAATCACCGTGAATTTGGTAGATATGACATTTCTTTGCATGCTCTTCGCAATCCCTTATCATGGTGGGCCAATAATATCCAAGCCATTTGATCTGTAACCGCATTTTGGGGCCGGACTGGTGAGCCCCGCAGACGCCCGAGTGAACTTCTTTCATGACTTTTTAGGTTTCAACCAATGATAGACATCTGAGCCAGAGTTGGTCATATGATCTATGGTATAGCATATTATTTACAAACACGTATCGGAGAGCTCTCTTCTTTAGCTGAACCCTCGCAGATTTTTCTTCGGGCAGCTTGTCGTATCGGAGGTACTCTATGAAGGGCTCTCTCCAATCGGGCTCCTCTTAAATGATCAGAACTTCTTCGGCGGGATTGTTCTTTTGTTCCGCGCTTTCCTCTTCCCGTAAAGAGACTGGGACAAACTTTTCCGGCTCCTGACTGTGATCAGAATTTCATTCATGTCGGGATCATCCAGCTCTTTGGTTAGGCGGGCGAGTACATCGGCTTTTCCGTTCAACACCCTAGGGACTCTCATTAGTTCAATATGAGTGAACCTTTTCATATGTTCTACCACCCGGGTTCTATATCGAGCTAACTCGGACTTATATATCTTGTAGTCGCCGCTTACTTAGTTGACGACAAGCTGGGAGTCACCATAAACCCGTAGCCGAAGAATTCCCATCTCTATGGCGAGCTCCAGACCAGCTATCAGAGCTTCGTATTAAGCCTTGTTGTTTGTGAGGCTCGGTGAGAGCGAAAGAACGTCGTAGAGTTCCTCCCGATGGCGTGACAAACACCAATCATATCCCCGCTTTTATCTCCGGGACTTTTGATTTACTGGAGGTCCTTATTGATGAGGCTCCATCGAAGTAGAGCTCCCACCATGGCTCGCTATTCTTGAGGTGCAGCACTTGTTCATCGGGTAATTCACAATATAGCGGCAACCCTTCTGGTATGGGATAAACAGCGAGGAAATCGGTGAGGGCTTGCCCTTTTATCGCTTTCTGAGGAGTATAAACTATGTCGAACTCAAGCAGCATGACAGCCCATCTTGCCATTCTGCCGGCTAGGCTTACTTTGGTCATTAAGTGTTTGAGCGGGTCAACTTTGGAGATCAGCATAACCCGATGAGCAAGCAGATAGTGCCTCAGCTTCTTCACGATGAATATCAGGGCCATGCATTGCTTTTCGATCGGGGAATAGTTATGTTCCGCCCGGACTAAAGTTCGACTGAGGTGGTAGAGGGCATTTTCTCTTCTCTCCTCGTTATTCTGGGCAAGGAGCCCGCCGAGTGATTCATCTAGCGTGGAAGTATAGAAAATCAACGATTTATTCGGAATGGGAGCAGCCAGCACTGGAGGGTGCAACATGTACTGTTTTATGCTTTCGAATGCTTCTTGACATTCGGCATCCCAGACAAAAGGAGCTCCTTTTTTCATGAGTTTTGAGAAGGGCCTACATCTCCCCAATAAATTTGAGATAAACCTTCGTATATAAGCTAGCTTGCCTTGAAAAGATCTCAGTTGCGTCAGATTCTTCGGAGGGGCCTTCTCCATGATGGCCTTTATTTTTGATGGGTCAACTTCGATCCCTCGAAATCGGATTATGAAGCCCAGGAATTTTCCCGATGACACGCCGAAAGCGCATTTTAGAGGATTCATCTTCAGATCGTATTCCCTCAGTCTGGTGAAAACGGTCCTCAGATCTTGGATATGATCGGCCTTGGTTTTAGTCTTGACGACCAAATCGTCAACATAACATTCGACGACTTTATGGATTAGATCATCAAAAATATTGGTCATCGCCATTTGATATGCAGCACCTACATTCTTCAGTTCAAATGGCATCACTTTGTAACAGTATATGCCGATCGGGGTTCAAAATGTTGTATGCTTCTCATCCCCAGGAGACATTTTTATCTGATTGTACCCAGACGAACCATCCATGAAAGTGAACAGCTCATAATTTGTGGTATCGTCGACCATCATTTTCATTACCAGAAGCGGGAAATCATCTTTAGGGCATGCCTTGTTGAGGTCCCTGAAATCAACGCAAACTCGTATCTGTCCATTCTTCTTTTTTACTGGGACGATGCATGCGATCCAGTCCGCATATTTCTCTTCTCTAATGAAACCGACATCGATGAGTTTCTTGGTTTCCTCGATGACCTTTTCTTCCAGTTTCGTTCTCATTCTTCGAGGAGCTTATTTGACTGGCTTAGCATTAGGAGATATTGACAGCTTATGCAAGGCCACTTTAGGGGAAATGCCAGGCATTTCTTTGTACGTCTACGCGAAACAGTCGGCGAACTCATGCAGCAGAGTGATTATCTGCTCTTTCATTTCCTCTGACAAGAGCGAGCTGATATAGGTCGGCCTTGGATTATCGGACGTTCCCAAATCAATCTCGGTTAGCTCATCGAAGGGCCATCTTTGAGCTCTCGAGAGGCTTCTTCTGGCTCGGCTAACTCGTCGTCATCATTTGACTTCTCGCTGGCTTCACCAACATGGATCATATAGCATGCTTTGGTATCAGATTGAATGAAACCTATGCCCCGTCTATCTAGGATTCGTCCATCGATGAGTGCTCGGACCTGAGGCGGATGCCATAGCCCTTCGAAAAACTTTGCTTTGGAGTCCGTTTGATATAGCCGACACCCGCACTTTTTAAAGTATTCCCGCATCTCGGGCGCATAATATCTGAGATTGAGGACGACCCTTATGCCTCTCTCGTATGGAAAGCATGTCACAGACAATTGTCCGGGTGTGCGACAGTATTTAACCCATAAAACAGGATGCCCTTATGTCCACTTTTCCTTCCGGGAACGTAGAAAGTTTTCAGCTGGTCCACTGTGGAGACTGACAATGCATTGACCTCTTTGCACATCTACTTTAGCACCCTTGTGACGGCTAGGGACCCTTCTGCAACTTCGAAGGTCTCTCGTAGGTTCGCTTGTTGCGTGGGGGCCCAATCTGTATAGCTGTTGCAAGACAGGTTCTCTTCCTCCAACTCTTTAATGTTGTTACCTAAACGAGGGCGAATTTTGCTGTCGGATGGACTTTCAATATCAGACTCGTCCGTATCGCTACTAAGATGAGGAAGGTTTTTATGGACGGACGGACTTCCAACGTCGGACTCATCAGTGTCACTGCCGAAACGCGGACGTACTTAGGGGTTTTTGCTTTTGAAAGTGACCGACGGCTCAGATTTGCTTTTGAGTTTTGGGGCTGTTCTGTCTTTTGTCAGCTGTGGCTCAGTACTTTGGAGGTTCACAAAGTACCGAGAATCTTCATATCGGATTTCATGCACACCAAACGGCTGAATGTCCCCGTCAATGCGTCTTTCTTCGCCATTTTTGGTATACTTCATGCACTGATGGAGAGTTGACGGAACGATGCTATAATCGTGAAGCCACGGTGGTCCCAGGAGGATCTTATAGGACATGTCAGCGTCGATCACGTATATCTTAGCTTCGGTTTGCAGGTCCTCAAACCTGATCGGCAGAGCTATGGATCCCAGGACTTGCTGGCAATTTTGATTGAAGTCTTGAATGATAATCATTTCCCTTGACAGGTGTCGGACGTCCATTGACAAACTCTTTAGAGTCCGCAAGTTCATGATGTTCACTGAGGACCCTGGATCAATCAATAAGTGATTAATCCGGTTTCCGTCGCTGTACCCTGTCATGTAAAACGGTCGGTTGTGCTCAGCTGTTCCTAGTAGCAGGTCTTCATCTTTAAATGTGACCGCGGCCGTATGGAGAGTGTACTGGGCTTCTTTCATATCAATTTCCGCAAAATGAGCCTGGTACTGCTCGGGGTTTTATAGAGCGTGAATGAAAACATCTCTAAGCTCCTTAGATAGGACCAAAGTATCGTAGATGCTCAGGAGAGACGGAAGCATTCGGATATGAGCTAAGACATTATAGTCCACCGAGAAAGGACTCAAATTTCATGAGCCGGCTCTCCGCTATCTTCTTCATTAACGACTTATTTTTCCTTCCCTTTTGGAGCGTTGCCTTGATTTGGAGGTATAGCCTTGCCGCTTCTAAGCTGGATTTGGTTGGCCTTCGTGGCGAGCTCCTCGTACTCCTCGGGAAAACAGAGTTCTTCTTCAGAGTTGCTACCAAGGTGGACGACGTAGCAGGTCACTATAGGGATCTCATTATCGGAGTCTTCTTCTAGCTCCTCCAGAATCTCAGCCGCTTATATGGGAAAGAACTCCTTCAATTGAATTAGAGTTCTTTCCTTTTGTTCATAGTCTTTGAGAGAATCGATATATTTTTGAATGGTCGATCTCCCTGCAGACTCTTTTTCGTGTCGAGCCGCACTTTTCTTCTTCTTGAGCTTTTTTAGATTTTGAGCCTGATTGAGCCAAATTGGTAGCTAGAACGGTGGGCTCCTTCTGCCCTTCCCATTCCGTTATGGGCTCTTTCTAAAGCAGCTTTAGCATCTTCTTCATCTTTTTAGACATGTGCATGCTCCATAGAGTCTGTGGCGAGTCAGTTTCATTTCTCAGGATAATGGGTTCAGCTGTCTGCTCCCAAAAGGCTTCAGCTTGTGTCTGTATGAAGTTGGTGGTTACAGCTTGGTTGTTCACCAACACACTCTTGGACAACTCGATCTCCCCAGTCTTGTACTGCTTCTCGACCCAGTCTTTGAAAATATAGCAATCCTTTATCGCATGGTTCATTACTCGGTGGTACGGGCAATATAGAGAATTGTCGGTCATTTTTGCTTCGTGGGGTCTTTTCGACTCTGGCAATTGTAGACCGTTGTTCAAGGTATTTTTGAATATCTTGCGGACCTTTTCCCTTCTGAAAGAGTAAACCTTGTTCTTTTTCTGCTCTAGGGAAGGCCCTTTTGCTCCCAGCACTGGCTTTCGAGACCGGTTGGTTTTGGATTCGCCTGCCTTTCACTTGTCGTCATTGCCAGACGCATTGAAGACATTGGTATTGCTGGAATTCCCGCTTCTACGTTTGTCATCTCTCTTGCTCTTCCAAATCTTGTCTCTCTAAGAGTCCGGGGTATATTCTTGTTTCGAGCGTTCCAGCATTTGGACTTTCTTGGTCAACTTTTGAAACGTCTTGAGGCCTGCTGTACATAAGAATGAGACCATCCAATTGCTGAGGTTCCCATAAGGAGGCTGACGGACCGGTCCTGCTCTAGCGGTGGTTCGCACTTGACAGTGAGGTTGCGCCATCGGGCAATAAAGTCCGTGTTGCTTTCGTTTTCCTCCGGCTTGGTTCTCACGAGGTCGGCGATGGAGATTTTGTCACTAACAATCATGAATTTTTGCCGAAATAGAGACTCCATTTGGGCGAAATTAGTGACGGACCCGTCTGGTATACTTGCATACTAGTCGAAAGCGACACCGGTCAGGCTGTTGACAAACTGACGAAGAAGGAGTGCATCATTGTCCCCTGTATTTCCGCACGATGCTTTAAAGTGGGCAACGTGTTGATTTGCGTTTCCCGTCCCATAAAATCATCCGAACTCAGGAATGACATAACCGCTCGGGAACTCGATCAGATCGTACTGTGCGGGATATGGCCGCCCACTACTGCCGATTTCTTTCTGAGCTTCGGCTTAGGCCACCAATGTTCTAACCTTGCTAGTGACCAAATCCATTATCCGATCTTGTATTAGCGAGATGGTGCTATCTAGGGCCAAGGTGTCTTCAGAAGCGGAATGTAGCCGCCTTTCGTGCGGCTCTCCCAATCTTGGACCCAAAGGGACAAGCATCGGTTGTTTCGGGTTGTCATCACCCGGCTGATGAGTAGAGACTTGTGCTTGATTGGGAGGCATCCGAGCAATTTGAGCCGTGAGCTGCATCACAACGTTCGTTAGGTCGTCAACGTTCGTTAGGTCGTCAATTTTTGAATAGAGCTTGGCCATCTTTTTATCTTTGCTCCGGAGCTGTTTTTGAAGCTCTTGAAGCAGCTCTTGCTCTATGATCCTAGGGTGGAAAGCCGGCTCTTCCTCGCTGTCCGAGCTTGACTCCACATGGACCGTGGGGTCTTTCTGCCTATCAGCCTCATCGAGAGGGTTTTCATTATCCATCGGAGACGGCTGATCTTGGGAAGCGGCAACCACATTCAAGCCAGATTGGGCCTGGGATGTGGTGGCCCTATCCTTGCTTTTGCTGTTAAGGTTGTCGCTGGGACGCGTGCCCGCCATATAAGCAGTGTGGATAACATATCCGGCCGTCCTTTCATTATTGGTAGCTGATTTCGTGGGCCGCTGTCGGGGCTCTTCTGTTTCGGTAACGGACGATTGATTGAAGACGGTTGGCCTGACCGGGTTCTTGAGTGGTGCTGGTGCTTCTTTTCTGGATTTGCCCCACTGCTTTCACGCGGCACAGAGTGCCTGATAGACTTTTGAAGAGATGGTGTCATGCTTTCTCTTTTGGGGCTGGGACACGTCTCTTTGTAGCATTGTTCGGACTGCCGTCTTCTTGATTCTGGCGGTCATGGTATTTTTCTGAACCCACTTCAGAGGTTCGAAGGAATTGCTGACTTTTACGGCCGACTCATCCGTCGTCATGGGGTAACCCTGCTCTTGGAACCTCACAAGATTCCACTTGGCCGAAGTCCTAGCCCTCTTGTTGGCTCAATACCTGAGCTGCTTCTGTCTCAACCTTTCTTTTTGAGCATTTGGCAGGTTTTGGCTCTTCGGGAAGCTGCCGTAGACTAATTAACAGGGAGTCCAGAGAAGACACCCGGTCGCGCGATTGTCAAAGGCGCCGTTTGAGCCTGCTGGAGATGATTTGTGGCTCCATTGGTGTTGACGGCCTTGCCTCCAGTTGGAACGGTGGAGAGCCATTCGAATACGGATCTGCATTTAGGGTAGGATGCTTTGGCGACCACAATGTTCGGCCTCCTGCCCCTTGAGGTCGGTTTGGCCGCTTGGTTTGCCGCGACTTCCGCCAGATGAGCGCTTCCGGCAGGGTAGATGACGACGGAACCAAATTGACGGGGTGGCTCCCCCCATTGCCGGCTGAGACCTGCAGGGAGAACCACACAGGCATTGATCTTGACCACGTACTTGATCAGGGTCGCGTCGGAAGTTGAATTCATCTTAGTAGACATCGTCGTTGAAAGTTGATTGTTGCACGTAAAAACATTATTTCAGTACAAACATTGGTATATATGTTAAATGAGTTCGCATGAACGCTTGACCCGAGATATGAGAGGAGAGAAAGGTCCCACCGAGCGTGCTACAATCTGTAGGGTGTTTTGCGTCACCCCATTGAGATGGGAATGCGCGTCGCTTGTCAGGCGTATACAGATTCCCCCTGCTTAGGGTAGGCCGGAGTTTATTGATTGTGGGGATCCGAATCTCCGGCAGCTGCGGACTAAGCTGTTGTTCATTACCCCTCACCTTTGAAGCGAAGGAATCTCCGATTGACGGGTCAACTAGTCATGCGAACTCAATGTGCAGTGTGCGAATGTGTGTTTTGAGGGGTTTTGGGTATATCGGGGGCTTCGCAGAGTTTACGGGGGTTCCGCTACCCGGATAGCGGGCTGAGGGTAAAAGGGCTAGCAGCCCCCTTGCGGGATGCGGGGCAGCGCCCCGTTAGAAATTTTTTCTAATGGAGGATGCGTTTTGAGTATGGAGTGTATGAAAAAAAGAGGGGTAAAGAGCGTCCTAAGGACGTGTGAGTGGCGCGTGGGCGTCAGGCGCCAGCGGATCACGCGCCTCACACACGGGCGCTGGATGCCAGCGGGTCACACGCCCAGCACGCGGGCGCTGGACGCCCGCGGAAAATGGGACTTAGCTCTGTACTGGGAGTTGTACTCCTGATTGACTTTTGGAGTTAAACTCCTAAAAAAAAGAGAGGATGCTTAGCCCCTACACAGGGAGTTGTAATTCTTAATTGACTTTTGGAGTTAAACTCTTAAAAAAAGAAGAAGAGGGGCTTAGCCCCTGCACAGGGAGTTGTACTTCCGATTGATTTTTGGAGTTAAACTACTAAAAACAAAGAAGATTTATTATTATTATTTTTTGTGTAGAGTTAAACTCCTAAGAGATTTTCGGAGATGATGAAAGGGGACCCTTTCTTCTCCCTTGAGCTCTGGATTTTCTCTTGAATTTTGGATCTTCCCAAAGTAAGATTTCTAAAGAATTCTTGTTTGTGTAATATTTGGAAAATTGTAAAGAAATCACAACCAAAAATTATTTGACCGCAATCAACTACGGTGTCGGATGTAGATTGTAAGTGAGTGCGGATCGTCTACAGGGACAGTGTAATAGTTCGTCTTTCGAATTAGATGAATTGAAACTTTAAAGAAAAGAAAACAAACAATTCAAGATTTGTAATTGCAATTCAAGAAAGAGAAAATCTAGATCTAAGAAAGCATTAAAAAGATAGAATCAAGAATTGATAGTTTGTTGATTTTTCCAACCCAAATATCAAGAATCGAAATGAGGCTCGTAGGAATCGATCGAATCTATAGATGTGATGCAATCTTATAATTACGTATTCTTATCCTTCGATGAATTGATACTAGATCGATGATAATCGATCGAGAATTAGGGATTTCTTATGAAACTAGGGTTTCATCTTATCCCTTGTTCTTTCGTCGATATCATTCACATTCTAGCCTCTAGTAAATTCAAGAAACGATCGTAGATCCCTAATTTCGAGCGATCACAATCAAGAAAGCATCGCTACAAAACTAAGTCATCGATTCTTGAACTTGCTAGGGTTTACAAAACTCGTAGGACTCAAGAATCGTATTAAGATTTGTTACATCATCATTCTATTGATCGTCTCGACTCCTTAACGAGCGGAGTTTTACTCAAACATCATCACAAGAACTACAATCATAAATTGAGATCGAATCATGATGCAAGAATTTAAAGAAAACAAAATTAAAGAATTTCACCTTTTATTTATATCAATAATTTCATTACATTCGCTCAAGAACTACAAGAGGAAGAACTCGATCGTCGATTTGGCTTCGCTCGTCTCCTTGAGTCGTGGATCGGCTTGGATCACTTACCCGATTGAAGATTGGCTCGGCTCCTAAAAGGTTGAAGGCTTCTCGCTTGATTTGGTACTCAAGATCTTGAATTTGGAGTGGAATTAGGGTTAGGGTTTCGCACAAGCCTTGTCACTAGATTTGTGGAAGAAGATGAAGAATTGAAGAAGACTAAAGATTAACTAAGATTGATTTTTCCTTTAACCCTAGGTCTAGGCTTTTATTTATAGACATCCCAACCCTAGATCTAGGATTTCAAATTCTAAGTTTCCCTCCAAAAGTTTGTTGAGGAAATTTGAATTTCCCTCCAAAGGTTAGTTAGAGGAGAAGCTTCTAGATGTGATTAGTTAGGAGGGAGCTTCTAGAAGAGGTTAGTTAGGAGCTTAATTAAGATTAGCCTTGCTTAATCTTCTTTGCTGATCTGGTAGAAGTTTCAAGATAATTCTGGAATTTGACGTGTCTTTCTGAGCTTCTGGGACTGAGAGAGGAATTATGCCCTAAAAATAAACTGCTGACGTGGCAAGAATGCGGCGGATCCGCGGCGCAAGCAGGCTCCCGCCGCGGATCCGCGGCGGTTTATGAGCCTTGGGGATTGGGCTTTCTGGTACAGGCTTGGGCTGATTCTTGGGCCTTTTTAGGATATATTGATTTGTATAATTCCTTCTGAGTTGCTACCAGATCTGAAATCATTGAGTTGGCGTATTTTTGATCAGCTCTTTTGGTTTTGCTCGTGCAATTTCCTGCACAAATCTCGACACAAGTGTTGCGCAATACAGGAATGATGCGATGCCATGAAATGCGGTCAATTTCCCTTAAAGTGCCGGTTTAAAAGTCTAATACATGAAATCTGATATTTTTCGACAGTTTTGCTAATATGTGAAATATGAATACCGTACACTTCTAAATGAATGCAAATGATAGGGAAATTGCCGTGTTAAAAATACAATATTTTTGACTAATCAAATTCCCCCAAACTTAATTTCGATCGTCTCGAGCGAACTGTTTTATTAAAAAGAGAAAGAGAAAATAAAGAAAGAAAAAAACTAATTAGCACACTTTCGTAGGCAACACGATTGCACTGAGCACGTGCAACAAGCCTTTAAACCTCTAGGTGTCCCCAGTAGGAGGAGTGTTGTCTTCTGAGGGTTTTCAGCGGATTGCACCCACAAAATCCAATAATAAAAGAAAGATCATGAATAGTACATTTAAAGACAAGAATTGTAAAAGAAAAGCCTTGAAAATTAGGGTTTCCAACTAAGCTAGCTTTTCGGTTGTCATGAGCCCTATCTTAATGGTCATGAAAAGATGTCAGAAATCACGTCCTCCCTCAATAAAACATCGTTTTATTTTTCATTCCTATCTTTCTTCCAAACACCGATCATATCACCCTGCGTGTGTGTAAAGAACATCCCTACACCCGGAGAATTCAATTCAAGCTATCATACTCTTGTCCATCAGCCTCAGTACTTTTTAATTAATGAATATTTAGATGAGTTTGCTCACACACTTTCATGCGACCGTTAATACTTCTTGAGGTACTAACAGACCGATTACTCACGTGCTTGCTTATTTGGTGTATTTTCCTTGTCTTGCACCACCTCAGGCATAGCAGTGACTCCCAGACCAGTTGGCCTTAGGGCACTAGGTGAAAAGGCACCCTCGCTATATATTTTTTATTGCCCTCGTTGATAACAAAACCAGTGTTCATTTTTCTCACCACTTTATATATTTTTTTTTATTCACTTTTCTTTTTATTTCCTTCATAAATCGGCTTTAAGACAAGAGCATTTCAAGGTATCCTCTACTATCTCAGGCTTCAAGACGTGTGTAAGTGCGAATAGCAGGGTAGCAACGTTCAAAATGTTTGGCTTCCAGAATAGAAACTATTTTTCAGACTTATTTTTATCCTCAGATTAGTGACGTTCTTCATCTTACTAACCCTTGGGACAACGGCTCATAACTACTTATTACTAGTTCGTATAAGAAAACTTCTAATTTTCTTGGTTTTCTTAAATTTTTCTAATCTCATGGATGTAATTTTTCACTATCTAATCTTTTATTATCTTATTTATGTACAAAAATATTTTTATTTTTGAATTTTTTTAAATTTTTTTTTATAGGTTTTGAAAAATGTTTTGTGCTTATGCAAAGTATGATGCAAATGATGCGAAAATGAGCACAAACCTCCCCCAAACTTGTTTTCAACAGTGTCCTCACTGTTGTCATCCGCTAAATCTCGAAAAAACCTGTAAGCTTGGGAGGAATTTATTAGTGGGGGCAAAATATTTAAGTGAAGACCCTCCCCCAAACTTATTTTTGGCTCAAAATTTTGTAAAAATTTCTTTTCAAGAGCCCGATTATTCTCCCCCAAACTTAAGCAATGTTAATCTTTGAAAATCATATGAGGGGGTCAAAAATCATTGGTCGATACCAAGCTTTGCAAAGACCGAATGTTAACACCAACCATTCAAAAATTTTATCAATGCAGTGCTCTGGTTGGTGGAAGAAGAAGTGGGGAAAAGGTAAGGGGTGGAATAGAATGTGTGTGCGTCTCATTTTGGAGAGACGATGCAGTGAATGTGATGGATTACTCGCATTCTTTTTACAGTCCATATGAAGGGATGGAGGTTCAATTTCATTGATTGGGACATGATTCATCTCAACACCCGTGTCATTTAAAAATGCGAGTTCATCAGCGAAGATTTCCTCAAAAGTTCCATCAATACCCCGATGAATAATGTCATCACAAAGTGCGGGGTGATCTTCAGACTCTAAGAACATTTCATAATCCGTGTTAATTGTTGACCCGGACATCTCAGTGGAAGAGTCCGTATGTGTATGATACATAGTTGGGTCAAACAACAACATATGAAAAGAGTCAAGATCGGTATCAGGAAGATCATCAAATTCGCTGCTGTCGACAACCATTAAGTCGACAGAACAGACCTGAGCAGTAGGTTCGGAGGGTACACTTCCCAACTTGTAAATGTTCAGCTCTATTGACCTATTCCCGAAAGATAGGGTCATAGAACCATTACGACAGTTGATTATTGCATTGGAAGTGGCAAAAAAGGGGCGACCTAAAATCACCGGAATTTGATTCCGTGGGTTCGTTACAGGCTGTGTATCAAGTACAATAAAATCCACAGGGAATATAAATTCCCCGATTTTTATTAACACATCCTCCAGTTCACCCCTAGGTTTGGTGATTGATCGGTCAGCCATCTGAAGAGTTATGCTCGAGGGCTTTAACACTCCGATACCTAGTTGCTCGTATACCGAGTAAGGAAGTAAGTTAACACTAGCGCCAAGGTCAAGTAACGCACGGTTGATGTGTTTCTCCCCAATAGAAATGGAAATAGTAGGACAACCAGGGTTCTTACGTTTCCGTGGTAATTGTTGGGGAAAAGCCGTGTCTACAGTACTTGACATGAAGATTTTTTTAGGCACTTGAGTCTTCCTCTTCCTAGTGCACAAGTTCTTAAGGGTTTTTGCATAGGACGGAACTTGTTGGATAGCATCTAGGAGAGGGATGTTGATGTTAACTTCCTTAAACATGTTCATAATCTTCTCCATATGTGGACTTGGTGTGTTAGCCCTTAACCGATTACGATAAGGTGGTTTAGCAATAAGCGCTGGGTCCATCATAGGAGAAAGAAGTGTTTGTGGAATCGATCCCAAAATAGAAGTGGGGATCGTCCGTGGAGGGGTAAAAGAGGTGGGCTGAAGTGGCGAGCCTTTTGGGAAACGAAGAATAGGCTCGTGAGAAGGTGGTGGGGTAGAAGAACTGGGGTTAGAACTAGAAGTGTGTGTGGAAGGAAAGGTCTCAGCCGGGGTTTTATTGATTGATTTATCATTATCATCAAATTCTTCCCCAACATGAGTGTCAAGCACTCTTCCAGATCTCAACGTGATTGCATCCACATGATGTGAATAGCCAGAATTGGGTAAAGGTTGAGATGGAAGTTTCCCTTTCTCTCTTGCACGCATTTCGGCTTTTAGTTGTGCAATTTGTTCTTCCATCGATTTGATGTTCTCATTTTGAGAGATAATGATCTACATCACATTCTCGACGGAAGATTGCAAACTTGCCGTCCCTTGGATGGATTGTTTCATGAAAGTATCCAAGGTTTGTGCTAGTGCAGAGGTATTATCTGTACCGGTCAATTGCAAAGGACTAGACGGTGCAAAAGTATTGGCCGGATTTGGGAAGTTTTGTGATTGAAAGGGGTGCTGACTCAATTGAAGTGGTGACTGCTGTTGTGGTGGAGGGACCCTTTGGAAATTGTGTTGGGTTGGAACCGTGTTTTGAGATTGGGATTGGTTCCAAGCAAAATTTGGGTGATTCTGTCACGCCCCGCTTCCCAGAGTACGCAAGATTTGGGCACGTGACATAGCCAACCATGCTACCTGTGGGTAGGAAGTATCCATCCACAGTCACATTACGGTTGTAAAGATATCCAGAACAAGATAAAATAAACTAAATACATGTCCAAATCCATAATAACAGGAATCAATAAACAATAAGTGCGGAAGCTAATGATCCAATACAATGAGTAAACAGTATGTCCCATAATGCGGGCTCACATCTGGAAATGAAATGACATAAATAAACTAAACTCTAAAGAACTCACAGTTCAGCCGGCTGGCTGAAGTACTCCTGCTCGGTCGACGACAAAGGTACGGAATCTGGGCCATGCAAAACCCAGACGTCAGCGCGTCATGATATCAAGTATACAGTAAAACATGGTAATAAACAATGCAAGCATGAACATGAATAAAGCAGTAATAAGAAGTAACAAGCAGGGTAATGTGCAAAGGTGACTAAACTGTCCTATCAGGTTTTCTACTCTATAGTCTTTGAAACCAATTGATGAATCGTCGATGTAACTCAATAGTATCCCGTGCGTGCCCGGGACCACGGTCATGATCCTCGGGGCTGAATCCGAGACGTGCCGCTAAGCAGTAAAAGGTAGTAGGATAGATGAGTGATGTCAGCATCAACACTCCGGAGCTGGCCAAGCCCGTAAGACTGATCAGAACAATGTATCGAACTGTTGAGTTACAAGTCGGTTTCACCTTTGATTTCCCCATACCCCCAAGCTATGTATGTCAGGTCAGGTATTCAGTAGTCAAGGACTAATGCCAACACAAGGTCGAGTAAAAGTAGGTCTGTCTGGATCGACAGCAGGAATGGTTAGGTTTGTCGGCACTAGGCATGAAATCATAAAACAAGTAATGTCATGGTACAACAGGATGAGTCGGTATGTATGTATAAGTCAGGTGTAGCAGGGTCAGGCCAAAATGTCGTGCAATCGGGTAAGTGCTCGCAACAGGTATGCAATCAATAATGAACAGTAGCAGGAAACAGTAAATAACAATATTAATCTAGGTAAACACAGTGATGTTTCGTATTCTCTTATTAATCCGGTTCACGCACCTTTGAGGTGCAATAGCCACAAGACGAAACAATATCGATAATATACGTAATGGAGTTACAGGAATTTGAACTAAGCATAATAATTGTCTCATGAGTGATTTTAACAAATGAAGTGGGGATGATCTACTTGGTTTGATTAGTTAAGTGTGAATTTATAGCAGACCGGTTAATACGAGCAATGATTTCATTGATTTAAAGTTACGGATAATTGTGACTAGCAATTCTAAGTTATAAAAGGTATCGATGTTATAATAGTTGTGTG
The DNA here is from genome assembly GCA_030015575.1 of Agapanthus africanus. Lineage (NCBI taxonomy): Eukaryota > Viridiplantae > Streptophyta > Magnoliopsida > Asparagales > Amaryllidaceae > Agapanthus > Agapanthus africanus. The sequence continues at coordinate 462,931,254 of CM057347.1, forward strand.
GTTATAATATGATGATTAAGTTGTAGCATGTTAAAGCAAGTATTCGGATACTTGCCTCGGCGGTTCCGCAAACCGAAACACGGGTGCGATGTCGGCAGAAACTGCGATAAGGAAGCACGGGCCACGGATCGAGTCCCAACAGAGGTCAACGGGATCACACGGACCAGGGGGCTTCGCTGGAGCGTCGGGTTCGTCAGACGGCACGGTCGGATTCCGGCAAAATGTCATCGGTAACAAGTTAGCAACAAGATACGATACACGCAAAATAACGACCAGCGGGGGGTTGTACCAAAAGGAAGGAGAAGGAAACTTACAGGGAGACACCAGGGGGTGACCACGGCGGGTTCGACGGCACTGGAACGCCGGCGAGGCCGCGACGGTGGCTGCGAAGGCTGGAACAGCCGCTGGGCTTGCTGGAGAGGGGTGCGACGAGTGGAGGAGAGAGGGGGTCGGCTCAGGTGATCGAGGGGGAAAGGAGGTGGCGCGGGAGACGTCGACGAGGGTCGTCGGCGCGATTTCCGGCGACCTGGAGATGGTGCAGGTGTTGGGCTCGGGTCTGCTCGTGGTCCAGCGAGGAGAGGAGGGGGTGATGCCGAGGTCGCGCCGAGGAGGGTAAGAGGGAGTCGCGGGGTTGTCGACGACGATGGGTGGCGTCGACGGCGAGGGTTGCGAGGGTGGAGGCGAGGTCGGGAATGGGTGCAGTGCGGGAAGGAGCGGGAGAACGGGAGGAAGAGGGTAGGTGGGTGCGGTGGAGGTCGTGGTGGTGAGGGCGGCGACGGCGAGGTCTCGAGGAGGCCGGCGGTGAGACTGCGGGAGGCTAGGGTTAGGGTTGAGGGGGTTCTCTCGTGATGGATTAATGGGGAGGAGGCGGCTGCATGTTTTCAAATATAGGGAAGAGAGAGAAAGGTTGATGAGATAGAGAGAGAGAGAGATTTGAGAGAGATTGAGGGAGGAGAGAGAGAGACTGAGGGAAAGAGAGGCGGGCCCCACGAGCTCAATAGGAGCTCGTGATTGGCCGGGGGAGAAATATGAGAAGGATTTAGTAGGATTTGCTGTTAGGAAAATGGATTGGAATATATATATATATATATTAGATATTAAATTTAAATGGGCCATTTTGGCGCAAAATGAAACATTTCCAAATCGTGCCCGGGTTGCGCCCAAAGGTTCCAAATTCAAATTATATGATTTTAAGCGGGTTCCAAATTTTGGAAATAGGTGTTTAATGATTAAAATGCATGCCCCCAAGTCGGACACTTGCACGCGCGCGTAGTCGTCCAAACTTGCCTGTTTAGCCAAACGGAACGGAATCTCGACACGCGGACGCTACCACGCGACTAGTGGCGACGAGTAGGCCAAGATGGACATCTTAAATTTCATTTTCGGAGTTAAAATTTGTTATGTGCCAAAACGACTTAACCGGGTAAAATTTAGCAATAAACACCAGAAAATCAGGAAAATTGGAATGAGCAATAAATAACCCTCAACTAGTAATATAAATAGTATTATTGGGCTCGGGTGTTACATCATACCCAACTACAAAAGAATTTCGTCCTCGAAATTCCAAGGATACAAGATAGCCAACTACTGGAAAAGGTGAGGGAAATTCTGTCGGATCTCGTCTTCTCGCTCCCAAGTGGATTCTCCATGCAATCGGTTACCCCAAGAAGCTAGCACAAGAGGGATAACCTTGTTCTTAAGAACCTTTTCTCTTCGATCCCTGATTTCAACTGGTCGCTCCTCAAAAGTCAGGTCCTCCCGAACGGTCAACTCCGAATGGTCCAAGACATGAGTCTCATCACGAACATACCTCCGTAGTCGAGACACATGAAACACATCATGAACTCCTGCTAACGACGGTGGTAACGCCAACCGGTACGATACCTCTCCAACACGCTCCAATATCTCGAAGGGTCCAACGAATCGGGGACTAAGCTTTCCCCGACTTCCAAAGCGAATCACCCCTCTAGTCGGTGATATCTTCAGGAATACCAAATCGCCCACGGCGAACTCTAGAGGTCTTCTTGACGTGTCGGCCCAACTTTTCTGTCTGTCTTGAGCTGCCTTCATATGCTTCCTGATTGTATTCACCTTCTCGACTGTCTGTACCACCAAATCTGGTCCTAGTAACCTTCGTTCACCAACATCATCCCCACAAACAGGTGAACGGCACTTACGACCATACAACGTTTCAAACGGAGCCATCTGAATAGTTGCTTGGAAGCTATTGTTGTACGAAAACTCCACCAGGTGTAGATGATCTTCCTAAGAACCTTTGAAGTCTAACATGCAAGCCCCCAACTTATCTTCAAGGGTCTGGATCGTTCTCTCTGATTGTCCATCAGTCTGGGGATGATAAACTGTGCTGAACTTCAATCGAGTCCCCAAACTTTCTTGTAAACTCCTCCAAAAGTGTGACAAGAACCGAGTGTCCCGATCGGACACGATGCTTACCGGCACTCCATGCAACCTGACAATCTCCTGCATGTACCGCTCTGCCAAAGTCTCTGTCGATTGACCAACCCGAAAAGGAATAAAGTGAGCTGCCTTGGTCAACCGATCGACAATCACCCATACAGCATTGTTGCCCTTTGGACTCCGCGGTAAAGCCGTCACGAAATCCATGGTTATATGTTCCCACTTCCATTGAGGAATCGGAAGTGGTTGCAACAAACCAGCAACCCTTTGGTGTTCAGCCTTGACTTGCTGACACACCAAGCACTTAGCCACGAAGCGAGCGACTTCCCGTTTCATACCTTCCCGCCAGAAATGCTGTCGAATATCTCGGTACATCTTTGTCCCTCCTGGATGTACAGAGTAAGCTGAACTGTGTGCCTCCTTCATAAGCTCTTCACGCACATCTCCTTTTGGCACACACACACGGCTACCATATCTCAACGAACCGTCTTCATGGATCAGTAAATCGGTTCGTAGTCCAGCTCCAACCTGCTCTCGAAACTTTTGCAGTCTAGGATCCTGCGATTGCGCCGTTTAATCTTCTCAACTAAGGACGATTGTACTTGCAACTGCATCAACTGTCCTGTAGTACGCGGTAGCACAACCTCCAAGTCAAATCTCCGAAACTCCTCAATGATCTCCCTCTGTGCAGTCAATAACTGAATTGCTGGTAACCGACTTAGCGCATCTGACACGACGTTAACTTTTCCCGGATGGTACTTAAGATCAAGGTCGTAGTCGGCCATCAGCTCCAACCATCTGCGTTGCCTCATGTTCAACTCCTTTTGAGTGAACACATATTTCAAACTCTTGTGATCCGCAAAGACTTCAACTCTCTCGCCCAGAAGGTAGTGTCTCCAAATCTTCAGGGCGAAGATCACGGCTGCAAGCTCCAAGTCGTGAGTCGGATAGTTCTTCTCATGAGTCTTCAGCTGTCTCGATGCGTAAGCGACGACTTTCCCATTCTGCATCAAAACACATCCCAATCCTTTTCCAGATGCGTCGCTGTGAATCCTCAGTCCTCCGGAATTGTCCGGTACGGTTAGGATAGGGGCGGTTATCAACTCCTGCTTCAACGTCTCGAAGGCCAATGCACATCCATCTGTCCACACAAACGGTACCTCCTTACGCATAAGCTTGGTTAACGGCTCAGCAAAACGAGCGAAGTTCTCCACAAATCTTCTGTAGTATCCGGTTACTCCAAGGAAACTTCTTATCTCAGCTACATTCTTTGGAATAGGCCAATCTCGAGCTGCTGCAATCGTTTCGGGATCCACTTACTCCACTTCTTCCAGCCAGAATTCACACTTACTCATCTTCGCAAATAACTTCTCTTGTCTCCATATCTGTAGGACCCAATGATATCCGGATCGCAAATCCAGTTTCGAGAATACCCTCGCGCCACTAAGCTGCTCAAAGAATTCTCCAATGCGAGGGATCGGGTACTTATTCTTAACAGTCACCCGGTTCAATTCTCGATAATCAATGCACATCCTTCTTGTGCCATCCTTCTTCTTTACTAAGAGAACTGGAGCTCCCCAAGGCGAGTTGCTGCTTCGAATCCATCCCTTCTCGAGTAATTCGCCAACTTGTTTCTTAACTTCTTCTAATTCCACCGGTGCCATCGGATAATAAGATTTTGACACTGGCGCTGCACCAGGAATGAGGTCAATCGCAAACTCCACATCTCGCTTCGGCGGTAAGCCCGAAATATCCTCGAACACATCCATAAAGTCGCGAACAACTGTTGGTTCTTCCACCTCCATCGCCGCAAGAATACTGTTTGTCGGCCTAGCCCTAAACTCGACTGGCCCGACAGAACTGCTTCCTCCAATGAAAGTAAACTCAGGGTGCCCGGGAATCTGGAAAATTACTTTCCTTGCCCTACAATCAATGTGTGCGTGGAAAGTGCCAAGAAAATCCATTCCCAAGACTACTTCATAACTGCCCGTATCAATCACCAAGAAATCTGCAAAAAGCTCTCGTCCGCAAACAACAACCGTACAATCTCTACATTCCTTACTAGCTATGATTTTCCCATTCCCAGTGTGTATGTCCCAGAAACTAGACAGGGTCGTGCAGGTGATCGAGTGTGTAGTTATAAATTTGGATGACATAAACAATGGGATGCTCCGAAATTAAGTAATGCCAAAGCGGGAAAACCATGAACGAGTAAATTACCTGAAACCACTTCTCCCGATGCCTTAGCTTCTTCAGTTGTCAACACGAACGCTCGAGCCTGCTGTGGTCCTTGAGTAAGCGGTTCCTGTCCTTGGAACGGTCCCTGCGGAGGCTTCTGTGTATCATCCTTTGTGCGAGGCTTCGACGGACAAGCATCAACGGTGTGATCTGCCGCTCCACATCTAAAACAGAGTCCCAGCCTCATACGACACTCCCTTCGCACATGTCCGGGTTTATGGCAGTAGCTACAGATCACGCTCCCCTTTCGATCACCCACAATCATTTTCTTCATCGGTGCTACGCTGCGCCTGTTCACTGGAATACTTCTACGTACCGACGTTTGGTTCAGTGCAAAAGCCGGTTCCAGCTCGATCTGTTCCTTTAGACTCTCCAGCAATCCCCTTATCACTCTACGCCTGGCGGCTAAGACCGCACTTCTTTGGTCCATCTTCAAATTCGTACCTGCCATGAATCCTGGAAATCAAAGTACCCAACATTAGCATGATGATAGATTCTGAGTATAGATCAAGGCTAGAACTCCAAGATACTTAAATAGAGTACTGCATTGTAGCTATGCCGCGGTATCATAGCCGCAATTACTTAACTCCACCCAAGTCGCCTAAGTCCTAGAGATAACAAGAAATTGGGTTTTCGAATTGACAATGCAAAGTAAGTTTGCATGTCGACATGATCTGGAAGAATGATTCAAGGACGGTAAAACGGTCAAGGTGGCAGGACATGTTTCCTAATCACGGGTATCATGATTCGCGTATCGGGTGCAATACCCAACTACAAGGAATCAACCCAATTAACCTATGGCTCTGATACCATAAAACCATGTCACGCCCCGCTTCCCAGAGTACGCAAGATTTGGGCACGTGACATAGCCAACCATGCTACCTGTGGGTAGGAAGTATCCATCCACAGTCACATTACGGTTGTAAAGATATCCAGAACAAGATAAAATAAACTAAATACATGTCCAAATCCATAATAACAGGAATCAATAAACAATAAGTGCGGAAGCTAATGATCCAATATAATGAGTAAACAGTATGTCCCATAATGCGGGCTTACATCTGGAAATGAAATGACATAAATAAAATAAACTCTAAAGAACTCACAGTTCAGCCGGCTGGCTGAAGTACTCCTGCTCGGTCGACGACAAAGGTACGGAATCTGGGCCATGCAAAACCCAGACGTCAGGGCGTCATGATATCAAGTATACAGTAAAACATGGTAATAAACAATGCAAGCATGAACATGAATAAAGCAGTAATAAGAAGTAACAAGCAGGGTAATGTGCAAAGGTGACTAAACTGTCCTATCAAGTTTTCTACTCTATAGTCTTTGAAACCAATTGATGAATCGTCGATGTAACTCAATAGTATCCCGTGCGTGCCCGGGACCACGGTCATGATCCTCGGGGCTGAATCCGAGACGTGCCGCTAAGCAGTAAAAGGTAGTAGGATAGATGAGTGATGTCAGCATCAACACTCCGGAGCTGGCCAAGCCCGTAAGACTGATCAGAACAATGTATCGAACTGTTGAGTTACAAGTCGGTTTCACCTTTGATTTCCCCATACCCCCAAGCTATGTATGTCAGGTCAGGTATTCAGTAGTCAAGGACTAATGCCAATACAAGGTCGAGTAAAAGTAGGTCTGTCTGGATCGACAGCAGGAATGGTTAGGTTTGTCGGCACTAGGCATGAAATCATAAAACAAATAATGTCATGGTACAACAGGATGAGTCGGTATGTATGTATAAGTCAGGTGTAGCAGGGTCAGGCCAAAATGTCGTGCAATCGGGTAAGTGCTCGCAACAGGTATGCAATCAATAATGAACAGTAGCAGGAAACAGTAAATAACAATATTAATCTAGGTAAACACAGTGATGTTTCGTATTCTCTTATTAATCCGGTTCACGCACCTTTGAGGTGCAATAGCCACAAGACGAAACAATATCGATAATATACGTAATGGAGTTACAGGAATTTGAACTAAGCATAATAATTGTCTCATGAGTGATTTTAACAAATGAAGTGGGGATGATCTACTTGGTTTGATTAGTTAAGTGTGAATTTATAGCAGACCGGTTAATACGAGCAATGATTTCATTGATTTAAAGTTACGGATAATTGTGACTAGCAATTCTAAGTTATAAAAGGTATCGATGTTATAATAGTTGTGTGGTTATAATATGATGATTAAGTTGTAGCATGTTAAAGCAAGTATTCGGATACTTGCCTCGGCGGTTCCGCAAACCGAAACACGGATGCGATGTCGGCAGAAACTGCGATAAGGAAGCACGGGCCACGGATCGAGTCCCAACAGAGGTCAACGGGATCACACGGACCAGGGGGCTTCGCTGGAGCGTCGGGTTCGTCAGACGGCACGGTCGGATTCCGGCAAAATGTCATCGGTAACAAGTTAGCAACAAGATACGATACACGCAAAATAACGACCAGCGGGGGGTTGTACCAAAAGGAAGGAGAAGGAAACTTACAGGGAGACACCAGGGGGTGACCACGGCGGGTTCGACGGCACTGGAACGCCGGCGAGGCCGCGACGGTGGCTGCGAAGGCTGGAACAGCCGCTGGGCTTGCTGGAGAGGGGTGCGACGAGTGGAGGAGAGAGGGGGTCGGCTCAGGTGATCGAGGGGGAAAGGAGGTGGCGCGGGAGACGTCGATGAGGGTCGTCGGCGCGATTTCCGGCGACCTGGAGATGGTGCAGGTGTTGGGCTCGGGTCTGCTCGTGGTCCAGCGAGGAGAGGAGGGGGTGATGCCGAGGTCGCGCCGAGGAGGGTGAGAGGGAGTCGCGGGGTTGTCGACGACGATGGGTGGCGTCGACGGCGAGGGTTGCGAGGGTGGAGGCGAGGTCGGGAATGGGTGCAGTGCGGGAAGGAGCGGGAGAACGGGAGGAAGAGGGTAGGTGGATGCGGTGGAGGTCGTGGTGGTGAGGGCGGCGACGGCGAGGTCTCGAGGAGGCCGGCGGTGAGACTGCGGGAGGCTAGGGTTAGGGTTGAGGGGGTTCTCTCGTGATGGATTAATGGGGAGGAGGCGGCTGCATGTTTTCAAATATAGGGAAGAGAGAGAAAGGTTGATGAGATAGAGAGAGAGAGAGATTTGAGAGAGATTGAGGGAGGAGAGAGAGAGACTGAGGGAAAGAGAGGCGGGCCCCACGAGCTCAATAGGAGCTCGTGATTGGCCGGGGGAGAAATATGAGAAGGATTTAGTAGGATTTGCTGTTAGGAAAATGGATTGGAATAAATATATATATATTAGATATTAAATTTAAATGGGCCATTTTGGCGCAAAATGAAACATTTCCAAATCGCGCCCGGGTTGCGTCCAAAGGTTCCAAATTCAAATTATATGATTTTAAGCGGGTTCCAAATTTTGGAAATAGGTGTTTAATGATTAAAATGCATGCCCCCAAGTCGGACACTTGCACGCGCGCGTAGTCGTCCAAACTTGCCTGTTTAGCCAAACGGAACGGAATCTCGACACGCGGACGCTACCACGCGACTAGTGGCGACGAGTAGGCCAAGATGGACATCTTAAATTTCATTTTCGGAGTTAAAATTTGTTATGTGCCAAAACGACTTAACCGGGTAAAATTTAGCAATAAACACCAGAAAATCAGGAAAATTGGAATGAGCAATAAATAACCCTCAACTAGTAATATAAATAGTATTATTGGGCTCGGGTGTTACAGATTCCTCCAACCCTGATTATATGTGGAGGAAGATGGATCGTTTCTAGGTCTTTGTTGGTAAGCAGAATTGATAAGCTCATGACCTTGAAACGGACATTCTTCCGTCAAGTGAGACGGATCAAAACAGCAGCCACATACAGTTTTGGAGAGTGACATTTGATTTAGGGTGGCGGCTAAAAATTTGTTTTCCATAGCGTCAAATTTCTTGTGTAAAGCTGAAATTTCAGCTCTAATTCCTATGGAAATATCATTGCCATCTCTAGACGATTGACTCACACCCTCCCACTGTAAAGATTTTTCAGCGAAATCTTCTAGAAAGTTCCAGGCTTCCCCATCATCTTTAGTCATGAAGTTGCCTTGACACATGGATTCAAGGGTCTGTCTTGTGTTAGGATTAATGCCCTCATAAATGATTCGGCACAGATCCCATCTCGGGATGCCGTGATGTGGACATTGGACTAACAGATCCTTGAAACGTTCAAGACATTTTGAAAATGTTTCATTTGGAAGCTGGGTGAATTGATAGATTTCGATACGGACTCGAGCTGTCTTTTGATGTGGGTAGAATTTCTTAAGGAATGCTTTGACGAATTCGTCCCAATTTGAAATTGAATGTGCGGTAGTGTTATATAGCCACTTCTCGGCTAAATCGCACAAGATGGATGGGAGAAGACATAGACGGAAAACATCCATAGAAAGCTGTGAGGTACCCATCATTGCGCATACATTTTCAAATTTTGTGATAAACAAATATGCGTCTTCAGACTCGAGACCGTGAAATTTTGGTAGAAGGTTGATGTATTGGGGTTTTATTTGAAAATTTTCCCCGTTGGCTGGTGGAATGGAAAGATAGGTGGAAAGGGGGCCTCGTGTTGGATAGCACCGTTCTTGGAGAGAGATGCGAGGTGGAATCTGCGCACCAACGGACGGCGGCAGGGTAGTGGAAAAGAAGTTCGATGGAGTAGGATCCATCGATGTGGGTGTGGTGGTGGTTAAGAAAGGGTAAATGTAGAAATCCCGACTTTTAGGTCGATCAAGGAAACGCGGACAAACAGACACTAGAATCCTGTTGTCCAGCCTATCTTGCACTAAAAAGGGTTAGTACAAGTGGCAGCGTGAATTTATAATTAGGGGAAATGAAGTGAATGCGGTGTTTGTTTTGAAAAATGATACGGATTTTGAAAAGATGATGCGACACAACAAATGCAGAACACAAACCCTAATTTCTAGTGGTCACCTAGGTCCAGCTCTAGACCGCTCCTAACTGCCAAAAGATAAGTCGCAGGATAGAATCCTCCACTGCCTCTTTGTCCCCCTGTGGCCGGATAAGTGCCAGGTAAGTGGGAAGGTACTCCACTACGTAAGTAGTGGGCCTAATTAAAAACCACTAGCCTTAGACACACTCGCCTTAGACACTACAAGAAAACGCGGATAAGCAATGAATTACCCACGGCCTTCTCTTGTCCTAATTGAGCGCGACGGTCCTTAGAGTCATCTCTAGATATTTTTTAATTAATGAGGGTAATGCGGATGCAGGTTTGTGATTTTTGGGGCTTAGGAAGGGTAATGAACTCCCCACCTAATCTGGATTTGGTCGTGCCCCTTAATTTCCGTATTAATATGCAAACAACAAAAAATCAAAACACGCACAAATTTTTAATTTTGCTTTTGCGGCGTTGCGATTATTTGCAAAGAAACCTGCACAAAATGTTAGTTGGAGCTAAAAAGAGGAAAGAGGAGAAGGTAAGAAACTTACAGAGAAAGTTTGGTGCAGTGATGACTTAGAGTTGCCGCGGAACCGCCGCAGGAGAGGGGATTTTGCCGCGGAAACGCGGTTGGGGAAAGAGATCACTGCACAGAAATTTAGGAGAATGCTTTTGTTGCTCCCCTTAGCTCTCTGGAATACTCAGAAAAATTTCATCCAAGCTCCAATGATTCCAGAATTCCTCGCAATCAAATCACAACACACGTATTAGAGTTTGTGCGAGTTTAGATCACAAAATTTAGATGGAATAAAATTTTCAACTCAAATTTCAAAATACGAACAATTAGCGCACTATCCCCGGCAACGGCGCCATTTGATTGTAAAGAATTCTTGTTTGTGTAATATTTGGAAAATTGTAAAGAAATCACAACCAAAAATTATTTGACCGCAATCAACTACGGTGTCGGATGTAGATTGTAAGTGAGTGCGGATCGTCCACAGGGACAGTGTAATAGTTCGTCTTTCGAATTAGATGAATTGAAAATTTAAAGAAAAGAAAACAAACAATTCAAGATTTGTAATTGCTATTCAAGAAAGAGAAAATCTAGATCTAAGAAAGCATTAAAAAGATAGAATCAAGAATTGATAGTTTGTTGATTTTTCCAACCCAAATATCAAGAATCGAAATGAGGCTCGTAGGAATCGATCGAATCTATAGATGTGATGCAATCTTACAATTACGTATTCTTATCCTTCGATGAATTGATACTAGATCGATGATAATCGATCGAGAATTAGGGATTTCTTATGAAACTAGGGTTTCATCTTATCCCTTGTTCTTTCGTCGATATCATTCACATTCTAGCCTCTAGTAAATTCAAGAAACGATCGTAGATCCCTAATTTCGAGCGATCACAATCAAGAAAGCATCGCTACGAAACTAAGTCATCGATTCTTGAACTTGCTAGGGTTTACAAAACTCGTAGGACTCAAGAATCGTATTAAGATTTGTTACATCATCATTCTACAATTTGGAGTGGAATTAGGTTGAAGGCTTCTCGCTTGATTTGGTACTCAAGATCTTGAATTTGGAGTGGAATTAGGGTTAGGGTTTCGCACAAGCCTTGTCACTAGACTTGTGGAAGAAGATGAAGAATTGAAGAAGACTAAAGATTAACTAAGATTGATTTTTCCTTTAACCCTAGGTCTAGGCTTCTATTTATAGACATCCCAACCCTGGATCTAGGATTTCAAATTCTAAGTTTCCCTCCAAAAGTTTGTTGAGGAAATTTGAATTTCCCTCCAAAAGTTAGTTAGAAGAGAAACTTCTAGATGTGATTAGTTAGGAGGGAGCTTCTAGAAGAGCTTAGTTAGGAGCTTAATTAAGATTAGCCTTGCTTAATCTTCTTTGCTGATCTGGTAGAAGCTTCGAGATAATTCTGGAATTTGACGTGTCTTTCTGAGCTTCTGGGACTGAGAGAGGAATTATGCCCTAAAAATAAACTGCTGACGTGGCAAGAATGCGGCGGATCGGCGGCGCAAGCAGGCTCCCGCCGCGGATCCGTGGCGGTTTATGAGCCTTGGGGATTGGGCTTTCTAGTACAGGCTTGGGCTGATTCTTGGGCCTTTTTAGGATATATTGATTTGTATAATTCCTTCTGAATTGCTACCAGATCTGAAATCATTGAGTTGGCGTATTTTTGATCAGCTCTTTTGGTTTTGCTCGTGCAATTTTCTGCACAAATCTCGACACAAGTGTTGCGCAATACAGGAATGATGCGATGCCATGAAATGCGGTCAATTTCCCTTAAAGTGCCGGTTTAAAAGTCTAATACATGAAATCTGATATTTTTCGACAGTTTTGCTAATATGTGAAATATGAATACCGTATACTTCTAAATGAATGCAAATGATAGGGAAATTGCCGTGTTAAAAATACAATATTTTCGACTAATCAAATTCTGGAGATGCGTCTCTTTCTTCCTTCTCTCTGTTGGCTGGATCTTGAAGAAAAAGATGGGTGAGACTTAAAAATCTCTCCTTTTAAAGATCTGATGGGAGATCTGAGCTCCCCTTTGTGGGTTTTATGGTGAAAAACTATTCCTTCTTAGAAAAAGAAGAGTGAAACTCTTGGTTTAATTCAAGAAAAGGAAAAAGGTTCAGAATCTTGAGAAAGGAGAAGGATGCACAAAACTCTAGAATTTTTTGAGAGAATAAACAAGTTATTGTTGATTTTTCATCATGTTTGTCTTTATAGGCTACACACTTTACATATAATCTCTTGAGCTTTGTCAAATGGCACTTGTGCCACCCCATGCCTTATGTGATTATCTCTTTTTGCACATAAACCATGAGGTTTATAAAATTTTGGCTTTTTGCACATTTTACATACATTTATTTATAAAAAGAGAATTATATTAAACTAATTTATGGCTTTCATTTTTTTTGTCACGGGGCCAGTCCCTTCAATACTTGGTCTTGACCTGGGCTTAAGCCCACTTGGTTTGGGGTTAACTTTGATTTTGATTTGGTCAACCGGGATGTAATTTTTGACCCCAAGGTGTCGTTTCACAAAACAACCCAAAACCATTTCAGAAAACGACTAAAAGCTATTTAAGTAAAAATTATAATTTTTCTATTTGCTTTTACATGCATAGTTATTTGTAATTTTTTTTTCTGCGGTATATATAGCAGTTAGAATAATAGTATATTTAAGAATTATCAACACATTAAGTAAATATGGCAAAGCATTATATCATAAAATGATCACCGTGTATCATTATCATTTATTACAATATTATATTGACATCAGTAATATGGATTCTTAAACATACAGATAAATTAATTAACAATTAGAACTATAGTTTCATGATTTATAATGTGCACCACGTAAATAATTGCTTTGGGCTTCAAAACTGAAGATGAACTTCTGTATGGATATCCTATTCTATATTGGCAAATTTTAATTAACAGTAGATAACTGGATATTTATGCGTAGAAATTGATGGATCGCTTTGGATAACTCATTTTAAAGTGGCGCTTCGATCATGAAGCGCGTGGCATGGGGAGAAAACAAGACTGGAGGCAGATTTCAGATGTTTGAATCGATTTTCCAATCAATTGAAGCTCTCTCTAATTTAGTCTGTAAATCATTACCAAACCAGAGACAAATTGCACAGCCAGATGATCAAGGAATGTTAACAGTGATCCAATATGATGGTATCAAGGATATATGATATAAAATTTGTGAACTTGGCAGAAACTTCATTTGTCTAAAACCACATATATTTATTACAGAAAGAACTGTATCAAGGAAAATGTATCAAACAATAAAATTTATATTAATAAATCAAGAGCAAGTTACTTACAATGAATTGACAATTTTTAATTAGGGGTATTATTCTAGAGAGAGGCGGGAGTAGAAAAGAGGAGGGAACTTAGAATGAGACAACTTGATCTTAGTATCAAATTGTCGATTTCAATATAGAGATAGGCTTGATTTGATTTTCGAAGCTCTAATGATGGATCAGCGACTTCTGCTCCTTCGATAATGGGTTCCTTAGAAAAGACTGGAGATGAAGAAATTTCCAGAGTTGAAGAGAAGAGAAACACAGCTAGTGGAAATAAGAGGAGCTTAGGGTTTACAGTCGTTTCTGAAAAGAGATAAGATACATAATCTTTTTGCTTAATAGAAATATTTTCTGAAAAGAGATAAGATACATTATCTATTTGTCGCATTTATTAAACATTTCAAATAAGGTAAATCTTAAATTAGCTTACCCAACTAAATATGTTAAATAGTACATTGTATATTATATATCAATATTTTATTCTCCTTTGAAAAAACTAATAAAATCTAAAGGCAAAATTCTTTTTTACCTAACAAGATTTTATAATATGAAATAATTAAAACAAAGAAATAAATAATTGGGAAGGTTGGGGTTTGAACTTGAGACCTATGGATTACAATATCTCAACCAAATGAATTCAGGTAATGACCATACATATATTCAAATAGGCCCGAATATACACCGAGTTTCAAAAAAAATGATTTTATTATAAAGAAAGAGCACATAGATTTTTGCGGCATTTACACTTTCTTTTATGCTTTTCTTGCAATTTTATCTCTTCTATGCTAAACATTAATTTTACATGGGAAAAAAATTCATTGCCAAATTCTCATTTTATATAAGTTGAGATTTAGGTTGCTTGTCATTCATAATGTATGAAAGGTATATTAAATTGATTAAATCCCGGAACCGGTAAAAATTGTCACGTGTGCTGTTAGTTGCAACAAAAGACCAAAATTTCTGTGTTAACGACTAGAACCCAAAAGGATCCGTGGGTATTTCTGATTTTTAATTTTACAAAAGAAAATGAGAAAAAATGAGATTTTTTTTCAAAATAGGATTGTTAGGAATTAAAATTAGTAAAATAGGTTAGTTTAAAATTTAATTATAAGAATAGGACGGTTTAGGGGCACGTAGACGTGGCTCCAAGACGACTCAGTCCTGACATCAAGAAAGGGCGGGTTCTCGGAACCAACCATCAACACTAAAAATTGAAGGACAGGTTCTCAAAATCCGTCCTACCCCTATCCCAACCCATCCCATCCCATCCTAAGGACCCTCTCGTCCCATCCCACCCATCCCCATTGGAGGGCGGGTTCCTATAACCCCCAAAGAGGACGGGGTGGATTCCCCGAACCTGTCCTATTTTAAAAAAATTTTAAAATTAGTAATTAAAAAATCCAAAAAAAATTAAAATTTGAAAAAACAATATTATTAAATATAAAAAATCCTTCAAAAAAAATAATTTCATGTGTATCCGGAATACGAATAAATCGGATTCAAGAACCCGCCCTTTAGTGTATGGCAGAGGGCGAGTTCCTAAGACCCACTCTCGGGTAAATATTGGATAAGATTGATAGATAATGGTTGTTACTGTTTACTGACGTGGAAATAAGATCGACCGATAAGGGTTGTTACTGTTTATACTGTTCATATAGAAAGAATCCAATACTTGAATCATACTATAAATGTCACGCCATACTTCCCAAAATACGGAATGCGGGGGAGGGGGGGGGTGACATGGCTCTGTTTGTATCAAAGATGAAATTACAGTTCCGTCGAGAGATTCCTAGAATGGGTTACCCTCTTGATTTATGTTTTATTGTAGTTCATTTTCACTTTTCTAATCCTCGTTTAAATCTGATTTATTTTCTTGATCATCTTTCAGAGATATGGACTCCTCAGGCAACTCCTCAGGTGCCGGTTCACACGATCGTATCGAGAAGATCCTCAGCACACTGACGACCCTGGCCCAGGCTCAATAGAGGAAGACCGATCTCTTGGCCAAAGGATTAAAAGCAGTACATGAGACCGCAATTACCATTCTGGAGAGATCTACGGCTGTTCCCGCCGCCCCCGAGGGCGCCCTCGTGCCGACTACACAGGCTAGGGTTGGTACCGTTTCTGACTTTAGGGGGCTTCATCCAGCGGTTTTCACGGGATCAGCAAATCCACTCGAGACCGAGCAATGACTCATAAACATGGAGAACCTTTTGACGACCGCTCGGGTCCCTGACGATGACAGAGTGAGCGTGGTGAAGATCCAGCTAGAAGACGAGGCTCGCACGTGGTGGTCCGTAAAGAAAATCCAGCTAGAGAAACCTATCGTGTGGGGCACGTTCTCCGCATGCTTTCTAGATCACTATTTTTCGGCCACTGCCAAGGCCGAGATGGAGGAGAAATTCATCATGTTGAGGCAAAATGGACGCTCAGTGGATGTCTACGATGCAGAGTTTAACCGGCTGAGTCGCTTCGCACCATACATAGTAGCCACCGAAGCCGCTAGGGCAAGACGGTTTCAGCAGGGGCTCGATATTGAACTGCAGCAGCTTATCGCGTCTCTCGACCTATAGACCTTCGCTCAGGTGTTGAACGCTGCCCGAGTATAGAAAAGATTGGCGGAGAAGGCCAAGGGCCAACGATCGGTAAACAGGAGATCCCATATGGTTCCATCACGAACTACTATTTCCCCTCGTGGAGCGATCCCAGTTCACAGGCCGGGTGTTACACAGATGAAGTGTACTTTCTCACCTCAGCAACTGCAGCGGAGGGCACTGATTTGCGACTATTGTCAGAGGCCAGGGCATATGCAGAGAGATTGTCGCAGAGCCAAGGGGTAATGTCTGATTTGTGAATCCAGTGAGCACAGGGTCAGCGGGTGTCCCTAGAGATCCGAGCTATAGGAAGGGTTTGAGCAACAACAGTCATCGTACGACACTTCAGCTCAGAGGGGTCCACTTCCGGTATCCCAGGGACGACTATTCGATCAGAGGCAGAATGGTATGGGTCGGAATCAGGGGCGGGCCCTGTCCGCCGAGCAAGCAGAGGCTTCTGGACAAGTGGTTGCAGGTACTCTCCTTGTTTATTCTGTACCAGCTAGAGTTCTTTTTGATTCGGGTGCTACGCATTGCTTTATTTCTACGCGGTTTGTTGACACACACTCTATACCTCATGAGCCGTTGACCAAGGGTTGGAGGATATATACGGGTAACGAAATTACTGTGTCCAGCCAAGAGTGTAGTTTATGCCCTGTGGTGGTTTGTTGCAGAGAATTCTATGCAAAATTCCTTCTGATTGGGACTGGTGGCTACGACGTCATTCTGGGGAAGGATTGGTTGAGCACGTTCCATGCTGCTATCAACTGCCGGGCTAGGAGTGTGACGTTTCACATTCCTAATCACCTGGAGTTCGTGTTCGTGAGCGGTAGCGAGTCTTTGGAACCAGCTATGTTTCGAGCGAAGCTGAAGACCTTGATAGCTATGAAGATAGACGAGGAGCCTGCACCGGAGATGGTTCGAGAATTTCTTGATGTGTTCCCTGAAGATCTACCTGGTTTACCCTCGCCTCGCGTATTAGTGTAACGACCCTGAAATCACTTTACAGAATTTTCCGTTTTAATGTACATAAAAGAGTATTACAGCCTGTGTATGAGTTATAAGTTACTTTTATTAAATAAAAGCAAGAAGCCACTTGTAGCTCACTGGTAAAGCCTTTGCACTGTTGTTACGTAGCCTGTGTGTTCGATTCTCATTAGACACGATTATTTTTCTGATTTTTCTTTTTAACTTTTTGGAAGCCCAAAAGGTTGCACGTGGAATACAAGGGGAAATGAAAAGTTCAGAAAAATCAAACATGTGGAAAATGGTGTAAATACAGAATTTATCAGATGGCACGAATCTCGAGGCAAGAGCCTCAAGATCGACCGGCGGTTTAGCCATATAGGCCGGCGGGGACGGTCAGGATGTGGCCAAATTGCCTCGTGCTTTGCACACATGACTCTTCAGCTACCCTTAACCCCTCTGCACTGTTTGATTTCCCTGCAATCAAATAGGGACCTTTCATTTCACAATTAAACACCATTTTAATGCTTTTTAATCCACATTTGTAATTCCCAAACCCTAATTCTCCACTATAAATACCACCCCACACCTTGGCTCAGCGCCATTCTGAAAATTCTAGCCAAAACTCTCTAAAAAGTTTCTAAGTGCAAGTGGAGTAAAATGGAGTTAGCGAACAAGTTGGTTCCGTCGAAGATCGAAGCCTATTACGGAGCTCCCACGACGCCACGAAATTCATCCTCTCTTCTTCAACCTCTTCTTGAAATTTCTAAACCGTAAGTCCCTCCCAAACTCTCTTTTTCTTCATTGAAATTCCACTTTAAAATTTATATCGGTAAGTGGAGTTATTACCGATATTCTTATTTTAAGCCCTGGAAACTCATTCTCCTTTATACATTGATCAACCTAATTTTTTTGTAACGTTTTAGAAATCATTTAGGCGATTTTCCATTTTTAGGTAAAATAAATTGTGTTTTCCGTAAAAATCCAGAAGCGATCTTTTATCTGTATAGTTTTCACTGCTCTTACTTTAGCTAGAAAATTGCTAGTTTGCGGGTTTTTGTAAGTCACTTGTAATTTTGGTGCATTCTAATATGTTTCCTTAATTAAAATATTATTTTAAGTTGTTAAATATGCACTTAATTAGTGGTAATTACAATTTTGTTTGGGTTAATCATTACTAATGTGAATCTATGCTAATCTAATCACTTGATTAAGCTTTAAACTTTCTCTCCAAAGTATCTAGATATTTGTGTAATTAAAATGAAATTTTAAAGAAAAGAATTGAGGTGGCATAAGATATTATTTGCATTAATGTGCAATTATTGATATTTCGGACTAGAATTTTCCACACTTTTTCCACAAACCCCCCTCCTCATTGCCTTGGCCGAACCTCTCCCCTTTGCTGCTCTTGTTTTTCCTCATCCCATTTTCATCTCTCCAAGCTCAAATAAATTATCAAAAATCATCATTTAATCCTACAAACTCAAATATAAATCCATACCCATCATTCTTCATCACTAAACAAGCTTGGATCTTCAATCAAGTTAGGGTTTTGGAGGCTAAAATTTGGATTTCTAGTTGCAAGTTGTGATTCTAGTGTGAGATATAAAATCCTAACCCTAAACTCTATTTGTTGTTTTAATACATTAATTAGCTTATTAGATGTTAATTTAAGCTTTCATTTGCATGTTTAGAAATTTCTAGAAATGGTTTTTGATAATCAAGTTAGGTTTTTGTTTAGTGAAATGGTTAAGTGTGGAGTTTAGACAAAAGAAAACTTAACCTAGTTGCTAGATTGTTAAATGTTATTTTCCTAGTCGTCTAATTAAACTTAAGTGCAAACTAAACTTTTATTAAATCCTATTTGAGGGAGATTAAAATTCTATTAAAGATTTGTGTGGTTTAATCAAGATTTTATGAGATGATTGTGATTACTAGTTTTGGTTAAACTTGAGCTAAATTGATTAAAAGTTACTTACTAGATTTTCGGATAATTTAGGCGTGGGTTTTTTTTGACGTTGTGACATTATATATATTAGATTCCACGATATATTTTGTGTTGTGAATGCGCGATCGGTACGATCGGGGTCAAGGCTTGGTGGTTGTGTCGTTTAGCGTTTCTAGTTAGGGTTGTGCCGATATCGTACGTGTTTGGTGCACTAGGTGCACAGTGTGTTTATCCAGTGGGCGTTATCCTTGCGTTTCGTTGTCTATGTGTCGGCGCAAGATGTTTAACTTTATGTGTTGTGTTTGTGAAATTTTAGGATCGCAGGCGAGGACTTCGGACGCTACGAAGAAGAGGAAGAAAGTGGTTAGCTTTATTTAGCCAGGATCGTTGGTGAGTAGATTTAACATCTACAGGGGAATCGCCCGCATGGCGTTATCCGGCTGGGCTAGATATGATATGATATTAGTCGCATGTTTATATTGCACATATAGAGTTTGCACATAAACTTCATTGCATATTATTACTTGTTGTGCTTGGACTTGTACCCATTGGACACTGCACTATTATTGACGGCTTATGTTGCACGAGCACTGATTGTATGCCACCCACACCGTCAATAATTGCCATGACACGCACAACACACATACATATATGATATTGTTTGGTTAGAGACATTGGGACATTGATTCATATTCCATTGTGCATATGACATATGGCATACCTGTATACCTACATGTTTATACATATGCCTTGTCATGCCTACATGCTAGCTACCCATATACCTATATGGTATTGTACCATTAGAGATAGGTATATACACATATGAGACATAGCTACATGTATATCTTGCATACATACTTATATGTACACCCGTTTACCTTGATATAGCTACACATATACCTGGAGGGTATTATATCATTATTGATAGGTACATGCTCATATACCTTGCTATAGTTACATGTTCACCTTTATATGATGTTGCGTTTGGTTTCGGAGAAATTAGGAACCGTATGACATACTTAATAACTCATTGCAGTTAAATAGCGGTTTTTCCATTATATGCTCATATTACAGTTTCATGTTGCATATATTATATTTCATGGATTTCGCATTATAATATGGTTTTCATATGATGTTTTCTGGATGTTTTAATCCTACGTATATATATCAGTGGTATGGGACGCTGATATACATATGTATATATATGTATATATATATATACGTATATATATATCAGTGGTATGGGACGCTGCTATATATGTACACCTATATAATATATCATCATAATAATCTATGCAAATATACTTATTCATTAGATGTGAGGGGCCTATGTCCCCGATGTGAGGGGCTTATGTGCCCGATGTGAGGGCCGATATTATGGTCGATTTGTGAGCCGATCTGGACTGACGGAGCCCGAAGGCTGATCCGGACTGGCGGAGCTATATACATATACATATACATATGCATATATGAGTATTTATGTGTCGATGCTAGACACTAGTTTTCATGATGTTTTCGGGTGTTGATGTTAGACACTCAAGTTTCATGAGACTTACAGGATGTGTTTTATTCCATACTCCGTATTTATTTGATATGCATTGCTTCATATATTAGTAGTACCTGATAGAGTACCTTTCATGACGGTTGCATTTATATATTGCATTATTGCTATCATCTTGCATGTGTTAGATGTCGCAGTACGTGCGCATACTTGCGATTACCTGCATACGTTATTTACTATTCACGAGTTGGCAACTCACCCCCGTTGTACCACAGGGTTGTACAGGTTGTCCCTCAGAGCAGTCAGAGGCAGGGCTTTCTTCTTCCTATCGTATCATCTTTTGCAGCGGATACCGCTACGGCTGACTGGGTGCAGTTTTGCTATAAATGGGTTTCGCGGTTATCCATTTATATACATTGTATATATTGTTGTATCTAGTACTCTCCATCTACCACTTTCATGTATTGACTTAGAGACGAGATGCGATGACGATATTGTATATTTTTGGTGACTAAGGATGTCTTTTATGCACTTTTACTTATATCGTCTTTTATTTCTTCGCTACGGCCTCGTATATCTGTTGTGGTGGTTGTTTCCGTCTTTGGGCGTGGATTTGCTCCCGTTAGGATGCTTTACTTATATTTTTGTATGTACCCATTTTTGGGGCTAGTTTTTACAAAGGAGGTGCTGCCAAAATTTTTAAGAAAGTAAATTTGGACTTTAAAGAATTTGTATTTGAAGATTTCAAAAGTTTTTAACAATGTTCTTATCATTTACTACTTTTGATGGTTTAGATTGCTGGGTTTTCGGCTTACTTGAATTGCGTTACGCCTGTAAACGTTACGTAGTTTAAGGGCCGTCACGTGCTAAGTTTTGGGTCGTGACATTTTTACACAATACTTGTAACCTTAAATATCAATATTTAGAATCAAGTTTAACCAAGAATCTAATGTGAAACAATCGTAATTGAACTTTTACATTAAAATACCTTAAATTTTGTTATCACATCTTTTCGACAAATTGTTTAAACAATACCTTTAAGAAAACTTCACGGTGTAACGACCTACCCCACACGCACACTTGGTTTTATAGCACGATGCCTAATCGTATGTATTTTTGGTTTGAAGATAATCTTTACAATAAAATACAACATACTTTAAAACCGGGTTTCTTTTAAAAAAGTATTTCATACTCCTTTACAATTATGCATCTACAACCCTGGTTAAGGGACCCGCTAATGGATGGTACGGATTATCGCACATCCTGGGGATAGTAGAGCGAGATGCATTCGATCTCGAAAGGAAACGAATACAGTTTTTAAGAAAAACGAATTTCTAAATAAAATTAATTTTTAAATTATATAAAATTATAAATCTATATTTTCAATATATAATGAACCTATATTTTTTCTAAAAAATGAAAGATTAACAAATGCCAATAAAATACCATCAAGATACAAAAAAGACAAGTTTTTCAATAAAATACCATAAACTTTCAAATGTTAAGAGTTTATCATTAAAATACCCCAATACTTAAAATACATGCTCATGAAAACTCTAAGCAACACAAATCACTCTCGAGATTTACTTTTTAACTATACTAAATTATTTTTTTCATAAAACCCTCTCGAGATATACAAAACAATATTTAAGGACATTAGTAAATATAGGTTTAGCGGGATCAATTCTTTTGAGCCCCAGGGAGTCGGAGAAAGTGAGTGCTTGCCTATTCAGGTTAGAAAACTTAACAGGAGTTATCAATGGCAATTGTCATTGAAAAAGACACAAATCCTGCCGTCCATATGCAGCAGTTGTCGATGACTCCCGAACCTAAGAAATTCAAGAGTTAAATCAGTTTACAAGCGTTTGATTCAGTCCGAGTCTAACCTCAAACCTAAATCCAAACTCAAACACGAATACTTGATCATGAACATGAATACTCGAATTCAAACATCAAATCCAAACATGCATACTTGACTTGACCAAACCATGGTTATAACTTGACTTGAACTTGACATTACTACGTGAATACATGGTTACATCCTGAACATGAATACTTGAACATTTTGTATCCATGGTTTTGGCAAGACTTGTAAACATAATCTATACAATACAACACGCGGTAATAAAGGGGTAGATTGGTACGGAACGTATATCGTGGCACGAGAGGTCACTTAAAAAATACCTACATGAATTCTCGTGCCGTTGTCCCATGGGTTCTGACGGGGCCTTGTATTACATGTTACCATAGTTCACGAGATAAGATGGACTCCTCTCGTATACATGAATACCTTCCTTACCAAACTACAAACAACCACGTTACAATAACTATCATATACCAGTAATCAGTCATATACAACTTTACCTGTTCATTTCATTTTATATACCATCTTCTCTTTCTTCTTTTGGGACTTACCGAGCGCTAGTTCGCCGACGACATTCCTTTCTATTTTCTTCCTTTGGAATGTTCGTCAGGAGGACCAGACTCTGAAGAGATCGAGCCGAGTCAGGAGGACTTGGACCAGCTCACCGTTTAGCCTGACTTATAGTTCCGTTGCACTTACATTCCTGTATGCCATTATTTAGGCACTTCTTTACTCATTGTATCTTTTATTTTCAAACAGTTGTATGTAAAAATAAATGTAAATAAAGTTGCTGTTTTATTTTAATAATCTTGTCATTCTTTTACATTTACATATTGCTTAATTACGCTTAACGTATTTATTTCTTAGTAAATACGCTGCGGCTTGCTACGTCACCGTTTCCGTCTACTGGGAAGCGGGGCGTGACAATTGGGCTTCTCGATCGACCCGATTCCAGGGATAGCGCCGGTTTCCAAGGCTCACTACAGGATGGCGCAGTTGAGTTGGCAGAATTAAAGAAGCAGATAGAAGATCTTTTGGACAAGGAATTTATCCGTCCAAGTGTTTCCCCGTGGGGCACTCCGGTGTTACTGGTGAAGAAGAAAGACGGTTCCTTGCGCATGTGCATCGACTACCGGGAGTTGAACCGGATGGCCGTGAAAAACAAGTATCCCATTCCCCACATCGACAACTTGTTTGACCAGCTGGGTGGTGCTCGGGTATTTTCTAAACTGGATCTTCGGTCAAGCTATCACCAAATCAGGATTAAGGCAGAGGATATATGTAAGACGGTTTTCCGAACCTGATATGGCCACTATGAGTTTCTTGTGATGCCATTCGGTATTACCAATGCACCCACCATATTTATGGACTTGATGAACATGGTTTTCTCTAAGTACTTGGATCAGTTTGTCGCTGTATTTATCGACGACATTCTAGTCTATTCCAGAAGTCGAGAGGAACACGCCGAGCATCTATGAATTGTATTGCAGATTCTACGGGAGGAGAAGCTCTATGCTAAGCTAAGCAAGTGCGAGTTTTGGCTCGACAAGGTGAAATTTTTGGGGCATGTCGTTTTGAGTGACGGCATTTCAGTGGATCCGGTGAAAATTGAATCTATCAAGGATTGGCCAACCCCAAAATCGGTAGCTGAAATAAGGAGCTTCTTAGGATTGGCTGTGTATTATCGGCGGTTTGTCCAAGATTTCTCCAGAGTAGCGGAACTCTTGACGAAGCTCACATGGAAGGAGGTGCTTTATATTTGGTCTGAGGAGTGCACCTAGGCGTTCGAGCTATTGAAACTGAAGTTGACCACGGCCCCAATCCTGACTGTGCCAGACAGCTCCGGTGGCTTGGTTGTTCATAGTGATGCATCGGGACAAATTTTAGGTTGTGTAGTAATGCAGCACAGTCGAGTGGTGGGTTACGCCTCTCTTCAGCTGAAAACTTACGAGAAGAACTACCCCATGCATGACCTGGAGTTAGCGGCCGTTGTGTTCGCTTTAAATATACATAGGCATTACTTGCTAGGCAAAAGAGTGGAGGTGTACATGGATCACAAAAGTTTGAAATACGTGTTCACTCAGAAGAAGCTAAATATAAGACAACACAGATGGTTGGAGTTGATGGCAGACTACGATATTGATCTACAGTATCACCCGGGAATGGTGAACGTTGTTCCTGATGCACTCAGTCGCAAGCTGCCAGCTACGTTGCTGACTTGTCAAAAGGGGATTCTCGATGACCTTCAGAGACTTGAGTTGGAGGTAGTTACACCGGGTGTGCCCGGACAGCTCTGTCGGTTGTAGGTTCAATCATCGCTTATAGATCGCATTAAAGCTGCATAGGCCGGAGACTCTCAGTTGCAGAAGTTCAGAGGGTTGGTTGAGGTGGGTTTGAGGACGGATTTGCAGATTCACGAAGATGGTTCTCTGAGATTTGGCAGATGCCTGTGTGTTCCAAAGGGGGGTATTCGAGATGAAGTCCTAACTGAGGCACACAGTTCCGCTTACCCAGTGCACCCAGGAGGCACCAAGATGTACAGAGATCTGAGGCAACACTTCTGGTGGAACGGAATGAAGAGGGAGATTGCTCGCTTTGTCTCCAAGTGCCTGGTATGCCAACAGGTGAAAGCCGAGTATCAGAGAATAACTAGGTTGTTGCAACCGCTTCCGGTGCCAGAGTGGAAATGGGAGCACGTCACCATGGATTTTGTGACGGCACTACTGCGAAGTCCAAGGGGCAACAATACTGTCTGAGTTATTGTTGATCGTCTCACAAAGGCAGCACATTTCATACCTTTCCGAGTCGGACAATCGACGGAGTCGCTTGCGGAGAAGTATATGCAGGATATTGTGAGACTGCATGGAGTACCTGTTAGTATCGTGTCTGATCGAGACACCAGGTTCGTTTCCCATTTCTGGAAGAGCCTGCAGGAGAGTTTGGGTACTCGTCTCAAGTTCAGCACGACATATCATCCCCAGACGGACAGAAAATCCGAGCATACTATCCTGACGCTCGAGGATATGTTTGTTAGGGATATGTATGAGAGGCCATTATTGTATGATATAGTGGATGCTTAGACATATATATAGAGGACTTTCTCGCTCGACATGATAGTATGCTATCTGGTTGCTCTTTATCTTAACATGTACACTTGTATTATTATACTGTCTCTCTGATACATGTTAATAAAGCCCTTAGGATGTAGGCTGACTACCAGGACTATGATGCAGATCATACTGGTGGGGATTGTGTAGTCCGTAAGTACATCCTTTAACAGTTCTTAGTCAAGGGAATATCGAGACAGGGCATCGATATTGCAGAGTAGACTAATGTGTATGTTTCTTGACCCGGAAGGGGCGATGGTTGATCCCACAACCATTGGTGTTTGACATCAAAGATTGTGCACATGTGCTCATTAAAGAATGGGTACACCGAATAGGACTCGCCGAGAACTCCTAGATGGTACCATATCTATCATCAGATAGCAGTTCTCTGGTGATACTTGTACAGGTTAGTCTGTAGACCCGAGATCGTCATGGTGTCTTGTGTGGTTCCTACTCTGCTTTGATTTCCTCCCTACTACGGCTCAAAGGAGTCATGCAAACAGGTGGATTTTGGGTACAGTCCCGAGTCACATGGTGGCAGTGAATGATAGGAAAGGTTTCGTCTCTCCTGGTATTGGGAGTTGATGTTGCGCTATGCTCGATTGGCTATAATAGCAAGTTCTTGGCCAGGGCTGATGAAATTTTTTGGTAAGTGTTATCAGTAGTTTCTCGAAAAGTTATAGACCACACATCGGCATGAATTATCAAGTTAGTGGGGGTCTGACGATTCCACTCCCCAGACTCGATATGCGGCATATCAGACGAAGAGATCGGACTGTACGGTAAGTGTTTCTTATAGGCTGTATGGGAGTTTGGACAAGTTTTCTTGTTGATCTTCTATTCGTTCAATACCTGGGTAGCAGTTATATCCAGCTAGTATAGCTGACGGCTTGTAGGTATCTGATGTGATCATTACCTACTGCTGGTGTATTGACGAGTCTTTAGAGTCCCACACAGAGGTTTCCTAGCTCAAGAGAAACGAAATAAGGCACATATGGAGATATGTGTGGGAGCTTGATTAAATACGAGTATGTGATACCGTATTCTAATTTGGCGATATTTGATACCGGTTAGGTTATATGTGATATAACCAGATTATTGAATCAAGTGTTGATTCAATGATTTGTTTTATGTATATATATTTGATATTGGTCGGTTATATATGATATGACTGGATTATTGAATCAAGTGTTGATTTAATATCTAGTATTGAATATTAGTCGGTTATATGTGATATAACCGGATTATTGAATCAAGTGTTGATTTAATAATTTAATATACATATATATATGATATTAGTCGGTTATATATGATATAATCGGATTATTGAATTACGTTTTGATTTAATAATTTGATATATATTTATATATTTGATATATATATATATATATATATATATATATATATATATATAGAGAGAGAGAGAGAGAGAGAGAGAGAGAGAGAACAATGGAGGAAAGAGGCCATAGGAGGGAATTTCCTCCTATGTCGTCGGAAAAATACAACCTCCACCATTTTTTCCGACGATCGGCACCCATCATCATCGTCGTTATCATCTAAGATGTACATACACCAAATTTCATGTGATTCCGCCACTTTTTCACCGTTGAATTAGTAATGTAAAAAGTTCTATTGTCGGTAAACCATTAATTTTGCACCAACTAAATCAACGGTGAAAAAATGGTATAATCATATGAAATTTGGTGTATCCACATTTTAGATGATAAAAATGGAAGTGATGTATGCCGATCGTCGAAAAAAATCATGGAGCATGTATTTTTCTGACGCCATAGGAGGAAATCCCCTCTTATGACATCTTTTCTCCATTAACCTCATATATATATATATATATGAACTAATATATATGCTCACTTTAGATTTTCTTCTCTCTATATATAATTGTATATATATATATATGATATATATATTTATATATATAAATTGATTTGTATCATGGTTGATGATACATACAACATGGATGCATGAGAATCACACTAATGATAAATGGGATAATTCATTTTCTAAGAAAAACAAAATTGGGAATATGGGTCATGACTTTGGATATTTGAAGAAGTATTGAGAAGTCACGACTCATATCTTATTTTTTGTTTTATTCTTAGATATTTATTTATCCTCATCTTATCTCTACACATGGTTCATTCCCTCATTCTCTCATCCAAGTTCATCTACTTCTCCATTCTCCTTTCTAGAATTTTCTTGAGTTGGATAAAAGAAAAGAAAAAAAGATTTCTAGTGAGCAAAATTCCTAATTCATCAACCTACACTATCCTAACCCTTTAGTATAGGTTGTTTGCTTCACTAATACTTTGATTAGTGAAGAGTGAGCTTGAGTTAGAGAGTCTTTAAGGTGGATCATCTTCGACATCGAAGACTTCAAGTAAGCTCGATTCTTTCTTCAAGTGGAGTCAAAGAAGAGTTTTAGAGACTACTACTTGGAGCTTTAGAAGTGAAGGACCGGTCTACAAAGGTTGTAAACCTCCATCACTTAGTTTAGAACTTGTATTCTTGCTACTGAACCCTAATTCTCTAGTTCGATTCTTGTATAGTATGCTTTAGCACTCTAGATTTTTTAAAATTGTATACTTGATGCTCTTTGAAACCTAGTAGAGGTGCTAAGACATACTTTCATGGTATCAGAGTCAAGCTAGAGAATTAAGCGAAGTTTAAACGACGTTAAAGTGTTCGATCAAAATTTTGAAACCCGTTTTATACGAGTTTTTGTCCAATTCTTCAAACGTTGATATTTTCCAAATTAAAAATTCTCAAAAAATCATGCAGGTAATCCTATGGAGCCAGAAGAAGTATGAGAGCTTAACTCTCTCAAGTGGCCATGGAACCACCGCCTAAACCTTGGTTTGGCCGTGGTTTCGCCGCCGACTTGAAGTGTTATTGCATCATTTTTCTCCTGGAGCTTCATATTGATCTTTTGGACTTTCTGGGTATTTTTAGTAAGGCTCCAGTTGTTGAGGTCTCTTTGATTTGGTATTGTTTGAAACGTCGATCGAAATGTTTAATATCGTCTAGATATTATGGATATGCGATACAATTTTTGGAACCCATATTGATTAGTTTTGAGA
Organism: Agapanthus africanus; assembly: GCA_030015575.1. Lineage (NCBI taxonomy): Eukaryota > Viridiplantae > Streptophyta > Magnoliopsida > Asparagales > Amaryllidaceae > Agapanthus > Agapanthus africanus. Next base: position 462,959,742 of record CM057347.1, read on the forward strand.
AAACTAGTTATCGTTTTGTAAATCTCGCATTTTAGTCTCATTTGATAGATTGCAACGGAGTTTGGATTTGGATCGAAACTCCATCGCAATCTCATATCGTATGCGAATAGTCGCCGAGAGATACTAGTAGACAGCCATTCCCCATAACCCCGACCAAGTGACTATAGGAGAACCCCATGGCCAAAAGCATCTACTCGGGTGCTTGCAGCCACGGTGTTCCGCCCAAGTGCACTTCGTTGACAACCTCGGGGGGTGCGTCCATCTACTAAAGTTCCTAACGAGCATTCGATCAATTAATCGGGAATCTTGTTGAATTACCCGATTTAATTTTGAAAAGTGTTTTCAATTCGAGACTTAAATGCAAGGTTTATAGGATCAGGCGTGAAATTTAGAATATGTGATAATCCGGGTTTATGATGTCTAAAGATGATGCGGATTCTAATTATTGTAGTTTTCATTTCTTTTCTGCGACCGTAAGTGTAATATGTGGCAGTATCCCCGATCGCGTTGCTACACGTCAACGACATTAGGGATACGCATATTTACTTATGTTAATGACATGTGATGTTATTGTGTTGCTATTGATATGTTATATTGGATCGCCGTGATTGAATAGTCGGAGGTTTTACGTGAGATGAGAGTTTTTTCAATTTTCATTTATGTAAATATTTGTATGTAATATTCTTTTATTGGGACACTTCGGGGTTGAGATTGTTGTTGTTAGAGATAGTGCCCTCAGAGTCAATTATTGGATCACAGGCACGTGATTGCAATGATTGAGGGAGGACCTATCCCGGTACGACAGTCTTACTCGAGATGATAGTATGCTATCTGGTTTACCTTTATCATCGTGTACTGCTTTAGTTGACCTGACAGGTCACTATTACACGTTGATAGATCCCCTAGGATTCTTGCTTGACTGCCAGCAGTATGAGGGCGATCATATAAGTGAGAGCTGGAGTCTATAAGCACATCCTTAAAAGGTCCCTAGTCGTGGGAGTTTCGAGACAGGGCATCGATTCTCCAGAGTAGACTAGTGTATACAGTCGAGACCCCGACGAGGGGCGGTGGCCGGTCTCACAAGCCACTGGTGTCAGTTGGTTCACCTAAGATGTATACAGGTGCTCATTGGGTTATGAGTACACCGGACAGGACTCGCCGGGAACATGCTAGTTGGTCTTATACCTGACGTCAGATAGCAGTTCCCAGGTGACATGTGTACAGGTTAGTTCATCGACCTGGGGATCGTCATTTGTCTCGTGTGAGTTCCCACTGTACTTTGATTACTACCCTACCACGGCTCAAAGGAGTCGTGCAAACAGGTTTTAGTTGGGTACGGTCCCGAGCCACATGGAGGCAGTGAGCGGATCTTCGGGGGTTCGTCTCTCCCGGTATTGGGGGTGAGGTCGCGCTGTGTCTAGGAGAGCCATTACACGAAGTCCTTGGCCAAGGCAGGAGATTTACTGGTAGGTATTCCAGTAGTATCTCAGGGTGTTCTGGGCTACACTCCGACACGACTTGTACCGCTTTTGGGGGTCTGACTTTTACCCACCCCCTAGGCCCGACATGCGATGCTCATAGACGAACGGACCGGACTGTACGGATATTGTCACTGACAGGCTCAGTAGGGTGTCAGGATGAGTTCGCTCATCGACGTCCCTTTTGGTCAATAGCTGGTGGCCCGTTACGTATTGGCTTATACCTCTGACGTGCTAGTGGTTAAATCCACAGCCATAGTATTGACGAGTCTTTAGAGTCCACCACACTTTCAGTTACTCAAGCTTTCGGGCGAAAAGCTGTAGAGGCCGTATGGAGATATGGCAGGGTCCGATCAGATACGTGCGGTATTGCACGGATCAGGATCGGACGGTTTGTACTAGAGGCCGTATAGATATATGGCACGGTTCGATCAGATACGTGCGGTATTGCACGGATCAGGATCGAACGGATATTACTAGCCGGCTTTGGTTTAAGCCGGATCCTAGTTTAGTACAGTGTAGATTTTGTCTCTTTGCATTTGTATCCGGACGGAATACAGATGCGGGTGTGTATGCACAGTATCGGGGTTTTCCTGTAATTTATTACGGGACCAGTTTTCTGGAGTTGCCAGTTTGCATTCCGTTCCGGCCGGTTTTCGTTTGTTCTTTCCCGGCCGGACTTTTTCGATGGAGGGGGTTATTTGCAAGTTCGCAAATAACATATTGTGGAGGGGTTTATTGCAAAAGGATTTATTATGAGAGCATCTTTTCTTTTGCACCATTCTTGCATTTATTGTGAAGTGAATGGATTTGATTTGGGTATGGGTTTTGTTATGATGATGTTTGTATGTGGTCACCACTTGTGCTCCTACCATCACCTCCCTTCATGCTTCATATTCTTTCCTCCACCATTTTCTAAGATGAAAAAAGTTTTTCTTCATACTTGAGAGAAGAAGATGAGAGGATCATTTTCAAGAGGGAAAATTTGTTCATCTCATTTCATGCTAGAAAAATGCAAGCACCATTTTTCTTATCTTGATTCCTCCATCATCTTCAAAGGCAACAAACCCCAAATGAGACATAAGCTCTACACTACACTTTCTACAGCAAATCTTGGACGCGTCGACTCGCCAGCTTCGCGCCCGAGTTGTCTCGGTATTGAGGTGGGAGCCCGTAAAAGATGCAGGCGATGTGGTGCCCTTCCGGCGAGGAGGCGACGACCGGAGTTTCCGCAAGAGATCGGGACGATGACGAGAAGACCGGAGGACTCGGATCACTCGGTATATCTCTTCCCTATCTTGTTAGTTAGCTAGGACAAGTTTAATGGCCCGATCCGGGGTTTAGTGCGCGGTGGTGCCGGTTTGCAAAGTTCGCAAAATTAAAGTTTATCACCGTTTCCGCATTTGGCCGTCGGTTTGACGGCCGGGGCGCCGCCGTGCACTTACAGTGGTATCAGAGCCTCGCCATTAACTTCGTCTAGCTTTGTTTGATGTGTTTTACATTTCCGATCGACCAAAATTCCAAAACTCGCATTTTAGTTCACATCAGTTTTCTGTTAGAATTTTTTGGTGTCCAAAAATTTTTCAGGTTGTAAAAAAATAATGTACTGGAGACTATAAGACTACTGGAAAAATTCGATACATTCAGTCGACGATTGGAGCGCGGAACCGCGGCCAAACCCCCCCTGGGGCCGCGGTTCCGCCGCATATTGGAGTCGTCAATGCATCATTTTTTTCCAGTGGGCTTCTGGGCTATTTTTAGGGGTTTTGGAATATTAAAATTGGGCCCAGGTTTTCTGTGAGTGCTACAGTTTTGATTGGGGGCCCACTTGTTAATTTTTGATCGATCGGATATTTTAAACACGTCTTTCACAGTATTTACATTATATCTGCGACCGTGAATGTCACTTGATCGGTAAATCCGGTCTAACTGCTATAGCCCGGTTAGACGGATTTGCGAACGCGATTTTCACGTTGATGTTCTATGTATTTGCTGTGATGTTGCGGATCGGTCGTGGGGGATAGCCTGGATGCAATGCTAGTACAGTGCTGTTGTATTATGTACATTTGATATTGCGGGGCGAGCGTCCGACATGTGGACTGCCGTCACTGCCTGTTTGTATTATTCTTTTGGGGCACGACCAGGTTGCGGTCGATGTACCCGTTGTATGTATATTTTACTTTCTGTACTAGGGTTGCCCCGCGGTGGGGTGCACGGATAGCCGGGTTCTGGAGGGCAACAAGCCCGCATCTCTGGGCATTGAGACGGAGGGGCTTCAGTCTGGAATTGGCGGGCTATTCGCCGCACTCGTAGGGGGTACAGGTTGACCCAGGAGGGGTGCCCAAGTTACCAGATTCCGTGAAGTGCTGGGTGGTCCATTCACGGCGTTGAAGGGGGCTGCCTCGCTTCAGGTTTTGGCGGGTGACTTGCCGCGCCCGTAGGGGTCTAGGATTTCATTGCACAGGCTATCCACACGACCAGGGGAACGTCGGGTTTCAGTAGTGGCTCTGTGAAACCCGGGGATCCCAGATATTTGTATTGTTCTGTGATGCTGTACATTTCTGTGATGTTGCATTTTATTCACGCCTTGGGCGAAATACTATATATTGGTATATATATTAGTAGATGTTGTATATGTTTTTCATCCGCGCTAGTCCAGTCCCCGCTCTGCCGTTAGTTAGCTAACCTAACGGGTGATGACGGGACCCAGTGGCGAATGCGGATGGCATATACGTACATCAGTATATTTTCGTTCTTTGTGGTGTGATCAATTGATGGGACTGCGTTGATTCGGATCAATGCAAGTTAAAACAAACCTATTCTGATGTTGTTGGAACATTTTTCAAAAGCTGTTATTGCAAGGACGTTCACTTTTGTTTTGCATCGTGGTATTCATTTGGAATATCCTGCTCCTCAGTCGACGAGGCAAGGGCCGAGATCCCTTCACCGGGAGTGACCCCTTGGACAGAAGTTTGCGTCAGGGCATTAACTTCACTATAGCCGATTACTTTTGCTTTGCATCGTGGTATTCATTTGGAATATCCTGCACCCCATTCTACGGGGAAAGAGCCGAGATCCCTTCACCGGGAGTGACCTCTTTAGTAAAGGTTTTCGTCGCTATATTTTCTAAAAAGCTATCCGTTCCTTCAACGATATCAAGTTCTTTACGTTAAAGGTTTTCGCCAGAAACCATTCGTAGCCCTCCGTTGTTTCAGACGGGTAGCACGTAGTATTCATGCTATGTTTGTTGACCTTCGTCAAGGCATAGTGTATGGTAGCTGCTTGTTGCCTTTCTGCTGCATAGATAGATGTGTTGGTTTGGGACAGTCGTATAGCCTTGTTGACCTTCGTCAAGGGCTTGTACGGGTGGGTTCAAATTAACCTGGACAATGACGGGTGGAACTTGACATGTGACTTATGATTTGTTGACCTTCGTCAAGGTCATAAGAGCATGGGGCAGAAATCACATCGGGAGTTTCAAAAGAACTGAAACTTGCCAGATATGCGCATACCTTCTGGAGTGTGATACCGTGAGCGGATTCCGTCACGTTATCATGCGATGAGAGTTGGATCCCGATTCCCACTGATGAGTTGGTTTACTCCTCGGGTGACCCCGACTTATTCTTCTTTCAGGTTTAGAGGAGAGTTTGAGGTACAGTGGGAGGTTTCCAGATTAGATAAATTGGTAACCATTCTGATCTTGGTTAGAGTGCACACTGAGTGTTTCTTTTCTCTCTCTCTTGGCAGCGACCATTGACCCGACCCTAAGACTATGACTCAGTGACCAAGTTGACCGAACCTTCTTTACACTGGCTTTTGGATTGTCAGAGTTGCAGACCTCATTGCCACTCATACTTTTACCCTTTTCTCCAGGACACCCCGTATTAGTGCGAACGTCCACTTCCATTGGACAAAACCATCGTATGGTTAGATACGAACTCGAAGGAATTCGAGGATGGTTTCCGGTTCTGGAGAAAACGGATAGGATTATTCAGTTGTCTTTTCCCTTTTACCTTCTCTCAAGTAGTGAGTACTCCTTGGTTTAGGAGATAGTACACCTATTATGCAAATTGGATAGTCTTCTTCCAAACCTTAGGCTGGTGCCGACCGGTAGGGAATGAAGAAAACCAATTAGCCTAAACGGTGTCCAGAAGGTATTAAGATTAAGACAAAGCAAGGGATTAGTAAGAGGGCAAAGTAAATTGCGACTGATATTCACGACCAAACCAAGTATTTCTTCGCCAATCCTAAATCACCTTTGTATTTCTCCAGGACACTCCGTATCACTACGAAGATCCACAGTTTATTGGATAATCCATCGTATGGTTATATACGAACTCGAAAGGAACTTGTTCCAGTTCGGGGATGGATTTTGGTCCAGGAGAAATAGGAATAAAGTTTATTCAGTTGTCTTTTATCTTCACCTTCTCTCGCATTGCGAGTGCTCCTAGGACTAGGACAGTACACCCATTATGCTTATTGGATAGTCTTCTTCCAAACCATAGGCTGGTGCCGAACGGTAGGGAAGGAAGAAAACCATTTGGCCTAAGGGGTGTGCAGAAGGTAATGACTAAAGACATATAAAGGGATTTGGAGAGGTGGCAAAGAATTATACGGTTATAGTTGTGAATCTGGATAATGGTAGAGGCATTACTAGGAATACCAGGATACCCCATCGAAACATTTCAGTGTTTTAGTTCAGCTGTGTACTGTTAAAAGAAAACTGATTTCCCGATTAGACACTTGCTCCAGGGTATGTATTTACCAGGTTGATTCTCACATCTGTATGGTTTTACAGATGATGAGTGGGAGCAAGTTATTGGGAATTGGGTGATCATCCTCATTATATCGAGATTCGTTGTAATCGGTGATATTTGAGGAGATCGCCTGGGCTGTTTGCCGGTCGGCAAATATTTGGTTTTGAATATCCGCTGTTGTGCACCAATTTCAAATTGATATATCTGTACGTCTATTTTCATAGAGTGAGATATACCTTTTGATATTATGTCGATGACATTTACCTATATCAGTGGATGGTTAGGTAAGGAGCATTAAACAGCGGTGTAATTCTTCTTGACCATAAGTACAGTTTTCAACCTACGACACACAGTGAAAGAGTTGTTAGACTCGACGGACTTATACAGAGTATTGTATGTTGTCCAGTGTCCATTAGGACAGAGGGGTTGGTCCTTATACTATATTCTGTTTACTTTTAACTTCTCTAGTTCTTAAACATGTGTTTCGTAGAAACACAAGGTCTAAGTTTTGAGGAGTTATAGGTATTTGAATAGAGTAGAGAACCGGGTGTAGCAAGTATCGGGATTCTTCAAAGTGATCGAAGAAGTAGATACTTGTGTATGGTATTCAGTTGATAGTAATGATAAAGAGAACTTACTTCTCTTTCAGGTTACTCATAATTGGAAGCATTCCTAAATTGAGTAACGCTGATCGGCCTCCTTCCATTTGTTTGACATGCACTGGAGATAGCTGCATGATTTGAATCTGGTTCAATTAAATCAGTGCCTCTGGTTCTATATTGGATATGGAATAGTTCATATCTTAACGTTGTTAAGGTACGGGGAGTTGTCCGGATTATGCTTAAAACCAGACTCTGGATAACTCAAAGGCACGTTTCTGTAATGGCTGTTTGTGGGTTGACCCAGGCTATGACGAGGGTTAGCTTTTCTACCATCTGGGAGATCAATAGTAATATTGTTCTTGACTCGCCACAGTTTTAATAAAAATGGATTTTTTCAGAAAACAGTAGTGGGAGTATGGTAGAACTGGAAGTGATTCCAGAACCGCAAACGATTACTGAAGATTTGATAAGGAACCTAAAGATTCAATCTGGTTTGACATTCCATTGGCCACTCCGCAGATAAGGTGGGTAACTTCAGGCACCCGAGAGGTACTCCGGTAGCCTCAAGGACGGTGACAGGGAAGTTCTTGTTTACCCACACTTGCCATTGTTGTTGTTCCAGGCTGCGAGACCCGGCAGGAGGATGAGTATAGCGTCGTTCTAAACTAACTTTAGAAGTGCACGTCTAAATGACTCTGCCAGAGGGTTGTCGTAGTCAGTGGGAGCAGCGGAAGCATTGGTGGACATCAGGCTTATGTCTATTTATAGACTAAAGCAGATATAGCGGAGTTAGATCATCTATTTCTGATGTGACAGTCATAGGTTTGACGTCATCAGAATAGGGGATGGATCTGTTGAGAAGGTAGTAGGGTGTGATATCCGGGTTTTGGATGACATACACATAGTAGGAAGTGATATTCCTATACTACGATCGGTTATACTTTGGTCGTCACACGGTGGTTTCTCCACAAGGGACTTGGACGTTATATCAGACATACTGGTTACTAGATCTATGGTTTTAGATCTAGATTTGGGTGGTTTCTCAATCAGGGTACCTTGACAGCATTCTAAGAGTATTTAGAATGGACGACTCCTAGCACGGTAGTATACCTGCAGGTGATGGAGTCACCCTCTCTAAAGGTGTCTTATAGACTAAAGTAGAGAGGGATGTGCATGATTGGCAGATCACTTGCTTAGGCAATTGAGTCAATCATGAGATGTCAAGTACCACACCAGATGTTGTTCTTGCACTAGATGCAATAAGTTGATATTGATCCAATCCTGGAGAAACAATCGGAAGCAGTTTTAGAACATAAGTGGATGTTCTAGGGATATGATAACGACAGCCTCATTCAGGAAACTGTTATCATTCCAGGCTTCCAAGGTGACATGGACGACAAGGAGGTTGTCAGAGTTATAGTTTTCCCTCTGACGAGGGGCAGTATTTTGGACAGGTGGTCCAAGGCAATACTGAGGGAGGCATGGCGCAGGATAATGATTAAGTTCAGTTGACGATACAGTCTAAGAAGTTTGGATTTTGAGTTCATTTATGAGCTAAGTCCCATCAGACATCCAGACATTCTAAGACAGGTATTGCTCATTTCGGGAGATGGCTTTCTCCGCGAACTTGAGATATAGAGAGACATAGAAAGATACATCAGAGTGGATCCACTCGCTGAGGCTATTCCTCGAACGCAATAGTCTCGCAAACGAGCTTTGTGAGACTGACTTGTAGAGGAGTTGGGTGTTCGGTATCACACGGGCTGTGAGTATGCGACATCGCAATAATTAGCCTTGAGTGCAAGTGGGAGATTGTTGGAGATAGTGCCCTCAGAGTCAATTATTGGATCACAGGCACGTGATTGCAATGATTGAGGGAGGACCTATCCCGGTACGACAGTCTTACTCGAGATGATAGTATGCTATCTGGTTTACCTTTATCATCGTGTACTGCTTTAGGTGACCTGACAGGTCACTATTACACGTTGATAGATCCCCTAGGATTCTTGCTTGACTGCCAGCAGTATGAGGGCGATCATATAAGTGAGAGCTGGAGTCTATAAGCACATCCTTAAAAGGTCCCTAGTCGTGGGAGTTTCGAGACAGGGCATCGATTCTCCAGAGTAGACTAGTGTATACAGTCGAGACCCCGACGAGGGGCGGTGGCCGGTCTCACAAGCCACTGATGTCAGTTGGTTCACCTAAGATGTATACAGGTGCTCATTGGGTTATGAGTACACCGGACAGGACTCGCCGGGAACATGCTAGTTGGTCTTATACCTGACGTCAGATAGCAGTTCCCAGGTGACATGTGTACAGGTTAGTTCATCGACCTGGGGATCGTCATTTGTCTCGTGTGAGTTCCCACTGTACTTTGATTACTACCCTACCACGGCTCAAAGGAGTCGTGCAAACAGGTTTTAGTTGGGTACGGTCCCGAGCCACATGGAGGCAGTGAGCGGATCTTCGGGGGTTCGTCTCTCCCGGTATTGGGGGTGAGGTCGCGCTGTGTCTAGGAGAGCCATTACACGAAGTCCTTGGCCAAGGCAGGAGATTTACTGGTAGGTATTCCAGTAGTATCTCAGGGTGTTCTGGGCTACACTCCGACACGACTTGTACCGCTTTTGGGGGTCTGACTTTTACCCACCCCCTAGGCCCGACATGCGATGCTCATAGACGAACGGACCGGACTGTACGGATATTGTCACTGACAGGCTCAGTAGGGTGTCAGGATGAGTTCGCTCATCGACGTCCCTTTTGGTCAATAGCTGGTGGCCCGTTACGTATTGGCTTATACCTCTGACGTGCTAGTGGTTAAATCCACAGCCATAGTATTGACGAGTCTTTAGAGTCCACCACACTTTCAGTTACTCAAGCTTTCGGGCGAAAAGCTGTAGAGGCCGTATGGAGATATGGCAGGGTCCGATCAGATACGTGCGGTATTGCACGGATCAGGATCGGACGGTTTGTACTAGAGGCCGTATAGATATATGGCACGGTTCGATCAGATACGTGCGGTATTGCTCGGATCAGGATCGAACGGATATTACTAGCCGGCTTTGGTTTAAGCCGGATCCTAGTTTAGTACAGTGTAGATTTTGTCTCTTTGCATTTGTATCCGGACGGAATACAGATGCGGGTGTGTATGCACAGTATCGGGGTTTTCCTGTAATTTATTACGGGACCAGTTTTCTGGAGTTGCCAGTTTGCATTCCGTTCCGGCCGGTTTTCGTTTGTTCTTTCCCGGCCGGACTTTTTCGATGGAGGGGGTTATTTGCAAGTTCGCAAATAACATATTGTGGAGGGGTTTATTGCAAAAGGATTTATTATGAGAGCATCTTTTCTTTTGCACCATTCTTGCATTTATTGTGAAGTGAATGGATTTGATTTGGGTATGGGTTTTGTTATGATGATGTTTGTATGTGGTCACCACTTGTGCTCCTACCATCACCTCCCTTCATGCTTCATATTCTTTCCTCCACCATTTTCTAAGATGAAAAAAGTTTTTCTTCATACTTGAGAGAAGAAGATGAGAGGATCATTTTCAAGAGGGAAAATTTGTTCATCTCATTTCATGCTAGAAAAATGCAAGCACCATTTTTCTTATCTTGATTCCTCCATCATCTTCAAAGGCAACAAACCCCAAATGAGACATAAGCTCTACACTACACTTTCTACAGCAAATCTTGGACGCGTCGACTCGCCAGCTTCGCGCCCGAGTTGTCTCGGTATTGAGGTGGGAGCCCGTAAAAGATGCAGGCGATGTGGTGCCCTTCCGGCGAGGAGGCGACGACCGGAGTTTCCGCAAGAGATCGGGACGATGACGAGAAGACCGGAGGACTCGGATCACTCGGTATATCTCTTCCCTATCTTGTTAGTTAGCTAGGACAAGTTTAATGGCCCGATCCGGGGTTTAGTGCGCGGTGGTGCCGGTTTGCAAAGTTCGCAAAATTAAAGTTTATCACCGTTTCCGCATTTGGCCGTCGGTTTGACGGCCGGGGCGCCGCCGTGCACTTACAGTTGTCACCATTTGCTGTATATTATTTTCTTTTCCGCATTAGGATAGACCCAAGACGGGGAGCATAAGTAACCGGGTTCTAAAGTCCAGTGGGAGGCTATCTCGAGAAGTCGAGACCGGTCGCCTAACTCTAGAATTGGTAGGATTTCTTGCCACTCTCGCAGGGGTCTAGGGATGTGGGTTGGCTATTCATCACGATCGTGAAATCCTTGTTTTTCATTACTGGCTTAATCTAAAACATGGACCTCCTAGTATATCTTATATTTTATATACTTGCTTCTGCTGATTCCTGATGTGATATGATCATATAACTGCGTGTGACGAATGCTACTTATATATATGATATACTAGTAGACACTATATATGTTTTGCATCCGCGCTAGTCCTGACCCCGCCCTGCCATAAGTTAAGTAACCTTATGGTGAAGAACCGGGTCCCTATGGCGAATACGGATGGCATATATGTGTGTTTTATTTTCGTTTCTTCTGTGATATTTAGGAAACATATATGATGGGATGTCATTAATGAGATTAATGAAAAGAAAAGAAACCTAAACATGTATAATCAAAATTTTCAAAAGGGGAGCTCTAGTTCTTGTTTTGCACAGCGGTATTCCATTATGAATATCCTGCACCTCATTCGATGAGGAAAGAGCCTAGATCTCTTCACCGGGAATGAACTCTTTAGCAAAACTGGCATATGCTACAACTCACTCGGTTTGTTTTGAAAACTACTCGATTTTAAAGCTGAGCTTAAATTACTCATTTTCAAATCACTAGATTCTACAACAATATCAAGTTTATTACGCTAATAGTTTTCTTCAAAACCAGTCGTAGCCCTCCGTCATTTCAGATAAATGCTTTTTAGTATTAGTGCTGTGTTTGTTGACCTTGTCAAGACGTAGTGTTCGGTAGCTGATTAGTACTTATCTGCCGCATATGATGCGATTGGATTATGATAGTCGTATGGCCTTGTTGACCTTGTCAAGGGTCGTGCAGGTGGATTTAATTCAATCACGAAATGACGAGTTGAACTTGACTTGTGGTTTATAGTTTGTTGACTTTGTCAAGTTCATAAACCGCATAGGGTAAAAACAGATATTGGGAATTTCAAGTGTTGAAATTTGCAATGAGATTGCATACCTTCTATATGATAGTTGGATCCTGATACCCACTGCGAGTAAGAGTTACTCCTGGGAGAGTTTTCCACTTTACAATCAGCCAGTCTAGCAGGTGTCTAAGAAAGGTGTTAACGGGGTTATGCCCCTGCTGAAACGAGGTTATTTAATTAGTTCCATGCGAAAGCATGGGGAGACTCCTTCGGGGTACCAATACCTGCATGGCTGACCGATTGGCGAACTTGTAGGGTTTAATTAATCCCGGCTAATCTTACCTTTTAGGCTTTAAAGGAAGATTTGATAAAAACAGTGGGATCCATCTTGATTAGATAAGATAATAACCAATCTAATCTTGCAAGAGCGCACGCTAAAGTGTTTTCTTCTCTCTCTCTCTCCAGGTAGCGACCATGTTACGCCTTAATCAAGATAATAATATGGATGTATTGACCGAACTTGCTTATTATACAGGGCTGGGGAACGTTGGTTCCGCTCTATCTTATGACTGTCATAAGTCAGAGTAAGGGATAGGGGAATGCAAGGATTCCCACGCAACCCGAACGAAGAAAGAGCATTTTGATGCATTTTCTTTGGGTGTGTTAGTTATTGAGAACTGTTTCTCAGTCTGCTCTACGTCCTGGGTATTAGATACCGGATCAGGATCCCACATTTATAATATATTACAAGGGTTAAAGAAGAGTTGGGCAGATGTCAGCAGAAGGTCGTTGGAATTTGTTGTTGGTGACCATGTATTTCTAAGGATATCACCCACTCGGGGAGTGATCAGGTTTGGTAGTCGGGGGAAACTCAATCCCCGATTCATCGGAACTTTTAAGGTGCTAGAGCGAGTAGAAGAGGTGGCTTATCAACTTGACTTTCCTCCATCGTTAGCTGGTGTGCACAATACTTTCCATGTATCTCAGTTGAGACGCTACGTTCGGGATAACAACTATATCTTAGACCATTCAGAGTTGACGTTGGGCACCGATCTGTCTTACGAGAAGCAGCCCACCACCATTTTCGATCGTCGGGAAACAGTGCTAAAGAACAAAGGCATCCCTTTGGTTCAAGTCTCTTGGGGCGATCGTTCTCCAGGGGAGTCTACCTGGGAGCGTGAGGAGGAAATTCGTTCACGTTTTCCGCACCTGTTTGAATAGTTGTTGTTTGTTCCGTTGTTTTCATTTTTTAATTTCGAGAACGAAATTCTTGTAAGAAGGGTATGATGTAAATCCCCAGTTCCATGTATATATTTTCCCGTATTTTCCAAATTTTCCTATTATTTTTGCATATTCTTATATATATATTTTTAACTATTTTCCTAATCTAAACCCAAACCTAATCCCTAACCCCAGCCCAAACCCGACCTGTTACACCCCTGTTCCCTGATTAAAAATCAGGAATTACCTCAATGAGGTATCACGTGTTCATACGTGACCAAGGGTCACATGTTGACACGTGATCTATTTTACAGAATTAAATTCTAAGCAAACGGAGGTGTGAACAAACGGCTGAGGAAAGACCCCAATGGCGCGTCACGTGCTCACACGTGACCGGGGGTCACGTGTTGACACGTGATGATCCTTCAGCCCAATTAAAGTACAGAATTAAATTCTGAATGAGAAGGGGTCACGTGCCAACACGTGATAGGCTTTGAAAGCCCTTATAACTTAATAGAATTAAATTCTAATTAAGGGAAATCGAAGACCCTAACTGGGAAAATATTTCTCTAAATATTTCCAAACAAAAAGGATTATGGAAGACCGTTGGATTAAAAATCCAATGGTGATTAAAAATCACCAATTTATAGAAAGATTTTAGACAAGGAAAGGTTTCCTTAAATTTCACCAATACTAACAAACAGAATATGTTTTGGATTGAAAATCCAATGGTGAATAAAATTCCCTGAGTGATCTAAGGGATCATATTAGTTATGAAAACAAACAAAATCTTTCAATGAAAGATTTACTAAACAAATTGATTCTTTTCCTTCTCCTATAAATAGGAGCCAAGAGGAGAAGAAATATATAGAATTTTGAGATATAGAATTTTGGGATCTTGGAATTTTCTAAAGGCAAGTACCAGAGAGAAAAGAAAGGAGAATTTAATTCTCAAGAAAAGAAACCCTAGGTGAGAAAGGGAAAAGGGATCAAAACTTCACAAAACAAAGAGAGAATTTAATTCTCAATCTAAGAGTTTAACTCTTTTGCAAAAAAACCTTAGTTCTTCCTCTGGTTGAAGATCTGCAGAAGCAAATCTCCCCATAGGTTGAGAATTTAATTCTCATCGGGTTGAGATTCTGCCATACAAATCCAAATCTTAGAGGGAGGATTGAGTTTAGAGAATTTAATTCTCCCAAATTCACAGGAATTTAATTCCTCCAAGATAAAACTAGGGTTTAACCCTATATGAGAATTTAATTCTCCCAAACTCACAGGAATTTAATTCCTCCAAGATAAAACTAGGGTTTAACCCTATATGAGAATTTAATTCTCCCAAACTCACTGGAATTTAATTCCTTCAAGACAGACAAAACTAGGGTTTAACCCTATTTAAGAATTCAATTCTCTCAAAATTCACAGGAACTTAATTCCTCCTAAATGAAATTAGAGTTTCACCCTGCATAAGAATTTAATTCTTTCACATAGGAATTTAATTCCTCTAAAGAAACCATAATTAGGGTTTAATCTTATAAAGAATTTAATTCTTAAAGAAATAAAGAGACTTGAAAGATCTCCATGCATGCAAAAGACTGAGGTCACGTGTCCCCACGTGACCCCTGAAAAGATCCCCCAAAATGAGAAGGAATTAGCTCTGAGGCAATGCCTCACGTGCTCCCACGTGACCTCCAAAACAACGAGAATAAAAGCAAAGGCAGATTCTAACTTGGGCGCTCTCACATGTTACCACATGACCCCTTAACAAATACTTTAATGATCAGCGCACAAATATCCATCATGTGCCAACACGAGATGGCCAAAGAGCAAAAGTGTTTAACACTTATTTGCAAAACAAAGTAAAGGAGATCTGGTCCCACCTTTGGGCGCCCTCACATGTCCCCACGTGACCCATTTTCTCTAGTGTTTAACACTAATTCGAGAGCTTTATTTCCAGTGTTTAACACTGATTGTCCTCTAGTGTTTAACACTAATTTGAGAATCTTATTTCTAGTATTTAACACTACTTTGAGCATTTTATTTCCAGTGTTTAACACTGTTGTCTTCTAGTGTTTAACACTAATTTGAGAGTTTTATTTTCAGTGTTTAACACTATTTTTAGCCAAATTGGCTAATTTTCCATAGGCAAAAGCCTCCCCTTCAACTGAATCTTAAAATTGAGTAAAATTCAGAGCTACAATATTCAATGCTCAGTCAAAGATAAAAATATTACCAAAGCCCTCAAACTCTTGTTTAGTATTGCTAAATAATGTGGGCTTGAACCCAGACAAGTGTTTAATGGTCCAAAAAGGGCCAATATTTCAAACTTAATTGGACTTAGCCCAAGTTGGCCATAAGTCCTCAATTCAGACTTAACTGAGCCAATGTGCTCATAATGTAATTAATTGATCTTGGTTCCAAATTGGACTACAGATCACTTAATCCACCTTGGTTCAAGGGTACATCTCTTCATTCCTTTGATATTTGTCGTTGTAATTTCTCAACGTCTTCAAAGAGGTGACGGGTCCCGACAACCACACATTTCATAGACTATGACGTCTATAAAGTACAGACTGTGGGGTCCTTAAACTCATGGACTATGATGTCCTTAACCTCGACCGTGATGTCTTTAAACTAACATTGGACCGTGGGGTCCTTAAACCCATGGACTATGATGTCCTTAACCTCGACCGTGATGTCTTTAAACTAACATTGGACTGTGGGGTTCTTAAACCCATGGACTATGATGTCCTTAAACTTGACCGTGATGTTTTTAAACTAACATTGGACTGTGGGGTCCTTAAACTCACGGACTATGATGTCCTTAACCTCGACCGCGATGTCTTTAAACTAACAATGGACTGAGATGTCCTTAAACTAACAATGGACCGTAATGTCCTTAAACTAATCGACCGCAATGTCACTAAACAAAACAATAGAGCCCGATTGCTCTCTTGTTGGATCTAAACGATCCCGTTAAGTTGATCTTAGTCTAAAATGAGACTAACGTATCCTTAACAAACGTTTAAGTTGATCTTAGTCTCAAATGAGGCGAACGTATCCTTAAACCCAACCCCCAACCCAAATCTAAAAAAGATACGGATTTGGACTAGTCCACGCCCTACGGGCGACAACATAAATTAGTCTCCGTATACAATCCACGGGCAACCAAACACAAAACAAACACCCACGACACGAAGTGACCATATGGAGAAGGAGAAAGTTGTTACCGCGATGCGGTAGCATAATTAACTGCAGGGGCTTGCGCCTGCAGGGAAGAGCGTCCCTACAATCAAAAACCCCTCAAACGAGGGGGAATCTGACGAAGTCTGCAACATCGGCCACATCCGTTTAAACCTTCGATATATGGTGCCATAAATCAACTTGGTATCTTCGGAGAGGTGGAAGGACAGCACCAATTAGCATCTGCCCCGAAATTCAGGCTAGACGTCCGCCGCGTCTTTGCCGCGTCTTTCGGAGGGGAACAGATTCTGGCATGCCCGGTGGGACCTTTTCCTCTTTCCACTCCACACTTCGTGCGTCGTGTTCGTGAACGAATCGCGATTTGCTAATAGTTGCCCTTGGGTTCGAGGTACTAAGATTTGGCGTTTTGCTTGGTGCAGAAAGCGAAGTATCAATGGCGTCCACTTGCTTGAAGTGTTCCAGCTGCAACTGCAACCCACGTTCTGCCTCATCTGGAGGCATAGCTTACGGGCCCCAAGCGGCTTCCTTTTTCACGATGCCGGTGGAACAGGTCACTCAGGCTACCACTGGATTGTTTTTCGGGACCATGCTCTCGCCAACGAGCTTCAGCACTCCTATACCAACATAGGAAGCTCCTAAGAAGTCGGTCTTTGATCGGCTTACAACTACTGCGGCCCCTCTCAACGGGTCGTCCAGCTCCAGCGTCTCAGTCTTCGCCAGATTGGGCCAAAGTTCCTGTGGGCCTATGATGAAGCCTGCAATTCAAGAAAAGGTTATTCCGAAGAGAGTAGCCATCCCTGCTCCCGAAGTCGTCAAGGCGGCTTCTCCTGCCAAAGGGTCGGTCTTTACAAGACTGACTGTTCCGGCTCCCACTCCGGCTCCCGTTCCTGCTCAAAGGTCTGTCTTTGACAGATTGGATACCGCTACTCAACGGACGTTAGTCTTCAAGAGGCTGGTACCGGCGGCGCCTCACCTGAACAGGGGGCAAGACAAAACCATCCCCATTACCGAACCAACACCATCGGCTCGACACGCTCGACGTCGCCACTGGCACTGAGTAAGGAAGGCTGGGGAAACTCCCCCTCTGGGCTAACTCCACCAGCTCCAACGGTGGAAGTCAATACTGCTATCCCAACTAGGAACAGCTTCGAATTGCTGAATAAGGTGCGCATGAACTCTTCTACTGCCGTACTGAAAAGATCTCCTCCACCGGTGGAGAATGTTACAGAAATAAAGTCGGAGCAGTCCCCTCAACGGCTATCCTCCAAAGTTTACAAAGTCTGGCGACGGGTCCAAGAGTCGGTGATTGATCGAGACTATCCCCGTCGACAGAAGAAGCTGAAGGTCCAGCAGGAAGAGAACCGTCCTGGCAAGCCACGAAGGAAGACAACCACCTGGGTGCCCGCTGTAATGGCCCCCTCAACGTCAACTGCTCAAAAGAAAAAGAGGCCAGAGAAAGCCCCTGTGACTACGGAAAATCGTAAAGACGCTGAGCCCAAACGCCCCAAGTCTGGGGGCATAATGGTACATACTGTTTACATGGCTTCCAGAAAAGAGAAAAGCCGCACTTCGACGGGCCACTGACTGCTCACCCGATCAATAACAAAGGCTCAGGAACAACAACAGCAGAAACTTCAAGAGATGCTGACTGCAATGGTCGCACTCACCGGACCAAAAGAAAGCCCAGAGGCGTCATCGGAGCAGCGTCGCGAACAAGAAACCGATGCCGACTTCCTACGCAGAGTCCTTGAAAGAAGGACAGAGAAGCTGCAGAACAAGCTGCCAACATAAAACGAATGGCGCTTCTCTTCCAAGACATGGTCGGGATGATGTTACAACCGGATCCTTCAGCTGAAAACCCTCCGATCATTATTGAAGACGACAGAGGGAAGACGTCGAATCCTCCCCCAGCTCTTTCAGCAGCCAAGGAGGAAACCATTTCCAAGGCCGCACTGGATGACTATATAGCTCAGCAAATATGAGCTCACCAGACGAATGAAGCGGCCGGCCAAGTCGTTAAAACTGGGCGACCGTATCCAGGCTGGTATGACCAAATAAAGTACCCGCCGGGATACACAATCCCTAAATTCCATGTGTACAAGGGGACAGGCAATCCCCATCAACATGTCGCTCAGTTTAGGGCACTTTGCGGCAACACCGGGGGTGATGATAAGCTTTTGCTTCGCCAATTTTTCGGCAGCTTGTCGGAGACAGCATTTGAGTGGTACTCCGAACTTCCAAACGACTCCGTCAAGAATTTCGCAGAAATGGAGTTGTTGTTCACCCAGCGATTCGCGAGTGCTAGTGAACGCACCCCAATAACGGCATTGATCAATGCCGGGGTGAAGCCAGGCGAGACGTGGTTTCAATACGCGATCCGATGGCGGAATCTGTGGTTGAAATGCGAACAGCGCATCGAAGAAGCACCAGCGGTGGGCATGTTCGTGGGCACTCTAGACCCTCATGAAACTATTTCACAGTTCATGATGTTCTTCAAACCGACCACGTTCCAGGTTTTAATCGACAAGCTAGCCCAGATGGACCAGATAGGTCATAGACCGTCTCCTCCGAAGCCGGAGCCGAGGAACGAAAAGGGTAAAGGGAAGGTGACCTTCGTTGCGAATAACCAATAGCATCCCAGTGCCCCAAAACTAACGGATCAACTGGAAGAGAGACGGCGCTATTATAATGAGAAAATGAAGTGTCCTTACTCGTTCCCACGGGACAAAATGAAGAGACTATTCGAACTGGCGATACGCAACAGGTTTATCAATCTGCCGAATCCAAAGCGACCACTGCAACCCGGCGAAGTGAATAATCCCAATTATTGCCCTTACCACTAAACGGTAGGCCATCCAATCGAAGATTACTTCGTCTTTAAGGGATGGATCTAGGATCAGTACAACAAGGCAAGTTTGCGCTGTCTGAGAAGTGGAAAGTAAGCCCACCACAACCGCACACTCCTAAGAAGACGGACACACCGGGGGCATCATGCTCTTTTATTGAAGAAGCTCCATGGGAGGTCGCACTTTCAGCCAAAACCAAAAGAATGCTGAATGATCTCCAGACATGCCCGGCGATCAGGTGGAAGAATCTGCTGGAACCCCAGATCATCGAAGGGATGCTGAAGCCTCGCCCAACTCCAAAGATTGGTGGTGATAGCCAAAGTGTTCACACCCAGCCGTCAAAATCTTCGAAAAAGAAGAAGAAATCCAAGAAGCCCGTGAAGCCTGACGACAAGCGCACGGACCTGCAAAAGCAGATTGACGCGCTGGAAGAATATAACCAGAAGGCGCAGACTCCAATCACGCTCCAAGAGTTCCTCGGCCACGTCCTTGAAGACGGAGATGATGGAGAAGACTCGTCGGATGAATATGAGGATTACGTAGCAAGTTGCCATGTGATCCCTCACTCGTCGATAGATGATGAAGAAGCTCCTTACACCGAGAGACTGGGGGCAGGTCCTGAACCGGAACTTCCAGGGCCATCGGACGAAATGGACACATTCCTAAGCGAAGCTCTTCTGAAAAGTAAAGCTGATCGGGAGCGTGAGATGGCCATATTTGAAAAGGCCAAACGCCGGGGACTGGACGAAAGAGTCGAGACACTCCCGCCGAATCAAAGGACATCCGTCGCGAATAAAAACAAGTTCAAGACGAGGAAAAGGCTTGCTAAAGCCATATCAATGGGAATGAAGCTACTGTAGGGTGTTTTTCGTCACCCCATTGAGATGGGAATACGCGCACGCTTGTCAGGCGTACTACAGATTCCCCCTGCATCGGGTAGGCCGGGGTTTAATGATTGTGGGGATCCGAATCTCCGGCAGCCGCGGACTAAGCTGTCGTTAATTACCCCTCTCCTTTGGAGTGAGGGAACCTCCGATTGACGGGTTAAACTGGTCATGCGAACTCAATATGCAGTGTATGTGTGTTTTGTTTCGGAGGGGGCTTGGGTATATCGGGAGCCACGCAGAGTTTTTACGGGGGTCCCGCTATCCGGATAGCGGGCTGGGGGTCAAGGGGGCTAGCAACCCCCTTGTGGGATGCGGGGCAGCGCCCCGTTAGAAATTTTTTCTAACGGAGGACAGTGTCATGGAGTATGTGTGTGTATATATGTATATGAGGAGTTAAACTCCAAACATGTTTTGAAGCTGATGAAGGGGCTTCTCCCCTTGAGCCCTAGTTCTTTCCCAAAGTGGGGTTTCTGGAGATGGGTCTCCTTCTTCTTCCTGTCGTTTGGCCGGATCTTGAAAATCAAGAGATGTGATATTTTAAAAATCTATTCTTTTTGAGATATAATGACAGATCCAAGTTCCCCTTTGTGGGTTTTGTGGTGAAAAACTGTTTAGTTTTGGAAAAGGAAGAGTAAAACTCTTGATTTAATTCAAACGAAAGAAGAAGGTTTGGAACCTTTAGAAAGGGGAAAGAGGCACAAACCCTAGGTTTTTTGAGAGAATGAAAAGTGTATTGCTTTATTCATCATCATGTTGCCTTATATAGGCTTACATATTTGCATATAGCCCCTTGGGCTTTACAAAATGGCATTTCGCCCATCCCATGTCTCATGTGCTATTTCTTTTTGCACATAAACTATGGGCTTACAAAAATTTGGCTTTATACCCATTTTGTTTACATTCATGCATAAAAAAATACATAAAAATTATTTATTACATGATTTCATTTTGGCATGGGGGAGGGCCGGCCGCTTCATGTTCGGACTCGACCTGGGTATGGGCCCACCTGGCTTGGGGTTGACCTTGACTTTGACTTGGTCAACCGGGGTGCAAATTTTGACTTCAACAAAGTGCCCCCATCAATAAATGCACACCACATATATGAGTCGTGTGCATGAAATTGATGGATCTTCTTTCACGTAGAGGCGACTTGCCTTGGTTCCCACTTTTTGGGATGCACTACCCTTTTTACGACGTGAACGGTCGACGCTTGATGCGTCTACGAGACGGGGTGTCCGTAGACGTTTCCCTGGCCCGGAGTGATCTGGTTCCTGCTTTGTAGGAAGCCTGCACTGCCCTTTTTGCGACATGGACGGTCGACGCTCTGATCCGGAGCGATTTGGTTCCCGATTTGTGGGAAGCCTGCACTGCCCGTTTTGCGACATGGACGGTCGACGCTCTGACTCGAAGCGATTTGGTTGCCGATTTATGGGAAACCTGCACCGCCCATTTTGCGACATGGACGGTCGACGCTCTGATCCGGAGCGATTTGGTTCCCGATTTGTGGGAAGCCTGCACTACCCATTTTGCGACATGGACGGTCGATGCTCTGACCCGGAGCGATTTGGTTCCCGATTTGTGGGAAGCCTGCACTGACCGTTTTGCGACATGGACGGTCGACGCTCTGATTCGGAGCGATTTGGTTCCCGATTTGTGGGAAGCCTGCACTGCCCGTTTTGCGACATGGACGGTCGACGCTCTGACCCGGAGCGATTTGGTTCCCAATTTATGGGAAGCCTGCACTGCCCGTTTTGCGACCTGGACGGTCGACGCTCTGATCCGGGGCGATTTGGTTCCCGATTTGTGGGAAGCCTGCACTGCCCGTTTTGCGACATGGACGGTCGACGCTCTGATCCGGAGCGATTTGGTTCCCGATTTGTGGGAAGCCTGCACTGCCCGTTTTGCGACATGGACGGTCGACGCTCTGATCCGGAGCGATTTGGTTCCCGATTTGTGGGAAGCCTGCACTGCCCGTTTTATGATATGGACAGTCGACGCTTTGACCCGGAGCGATTTGGTTCCCGATTTGTGGGAAGCCTGCACGGCCCATTTTGCAACATGGACGGTCGACGCTCTGATCCGGAGCGATTTGGTTCCCGATTTGTGGGAAGCCTGCACTGCCCGTTTTGGGACATGGAAGGTCGACGCTCTGATCCGGAGCGATTTTGTTCCCGATTTGTGGGAAGCCTGCACTGCCCGTTTTGCGACATGGACGGTCGATGCTCTGATCCGGAGCGATTTGGTTCCCGATTTGTTGGAAGCCTGCACTGCCCGTTTTGCGGCATGGACGGTCGATGCTCTGATCCGGAGCGATTTGGTTCCCGATTTGTGGGAAGCCTGCACTGCCCTTTTTGCGACATGGACGGTCGACGCTCTGATCCAGAGCGATTTGGTTCCCGATTTGTGGGAAGCCTGCACTGCCCTTTTTGCGACATGGACGGTCGACGCTCTGATCCGGAGCGATTTGGTTTCTGCTTTTTAGGAGGCCTGCACTGCCCTTTTTACGACATGGACGGTCGACGCTTGACGCGTCTCCGAGACGGAGTGTCCGTGGTAGACGTTTCCCTGGCCCGGAGTGATCTGGTTCCTGCTTTGTAGGAAGCCTGCACTGCCCTTTTTACGACATGGACGGTCGACGCTCTATTTGACTTGCTCTGCTTCCTGCAGTGTCAGGGGTGAACTTGACTTGCTCCGCTTCTTGCTGTGTCGAGATTGGATTCTGACTTGCTCCGCTTTTTGCGGTGTCGGAGTTGAAGTTGACTTGTTGATTGTGATTTGGGTTGACATCAGCATCGCTACACTGGAATATGGTACCAGGAGTGAATCATCATCTGTCATTGAGAGGATTTGGAGATTGGTTTTGGTTTGGCATCTGCATTGCTGCACTGGAATAATGCCAGGAGCAACTCATCATTTGCCCCGAGAGAATTTAGGAATTGGTTTTTGCTTGGCATCGGTATCGCTACACTGGAATATGGTACCAGGAGAGAATCATCATTTGCGCTTGCTTATCAGGAAGCGATCGCTTAGGAGACAGGTTTTAGGTCCCTATCACCTAAGACTTTTCAATTTTGTGAGCCGTAAGGGTCTCACAAAGCATTTTCTCCCTACGGGTCGTAAGGATCCCGTAGGTGTATTTTCTCCCTAGGAGTCGTGGGGAATCCTAAGTATGTTGCTCCTTTGTGAGTCGTAAGGATCTCACGCGGGAATTTTCTCCTCACAAAGTCGAGAGGACTTTGCGAGTGCATTTCATCTCTTTTTTACGAGTTTGCGCCCTTTCGGGTTTTCACAAACTCGCTGGCAGTCCTGCTATTTTTACTCACGGAGCCCTTTTGGGTTTTCATCCGTGCCCATTTTGCTTGTGGACATACCTTCTTTTTTTTTTCTTTTTTTGGGACTTTGAATGTGGTCTCACCAGTAGGACTTGGGAGAGATTGAGATCGCTTTACGCCCGTAGATTGTATACGGTTTTGCAGGATGTATGATCCAGACCGTAGGGCCGGAAGAATTTCGAGATTTTGTTGGCGTCTGCATCGCTGCACTGGAATATAGTACCAGGAGCGACTCATCATTCGCCACTTGGGATTTGGATTTGGAATTTGGCTGGCGTCTGCATCGCTGCACTGGAATATGGTACCAGGAGCGACTCATCATTCGCCATTGGGGTATGGGATTTGGAATTTGGTTGGCGTATGCATCGCTATACTGGAATATGGTACCAGGAGCGACTCATCATTCGCCACTTGGGGGTTGGGGAGAGACGGCTTAAGAGACAGGTTTAGATCCCTACCACTTAAGACTTTTCAATTTTATGGGCCGTGAGGGTCCCATAAAGGCATTTTCTCCCTGCGAGTCGTAAGGATCTCGCAGGTGTATTTTCTCCTTAGGAGTCGTGGGGACTCCTAAGTGTGTTTTTCCTTCGTGAGTCGTAAGGATCCCACAAAGGTTTGTTCTCCTCATGTATCGTGAGGACACATGAGTGGGTCTTCTCAATGGAGCAAAATTCTGAGGGCGGAGACCAGCCGCGTAACTGGTGATTACGGTGGGGCATAGGGGGTGATGAGAATTATTTGAGCCCGTGGATTGTATACGGTAGTCAATTTGGGGACTAACCGTAGGGCTGGAAGAATTTTAGGAAATTGGATTTTGGTTGGCGTCTGCATCGCTGCACTGGAACATGGTACCAGGAGCGACTCATCATTCACCGCTGTTTTTTTTGTTGTTTTGTTGTTTTTTTTGTTTTACCGCGATTACTCTATCATTTCATCTTTTCTTATCGCGAAAATCGCGATTGCCCTATCATTTCGGCTTTTATTCGCGGTTGCCCCATCATTTCGGTTTTATTTTCATTTTTATTTTACTCGCTGATTTTTATTACGAGTTGCCCTATCATTTCGGTTTTTCTTTATTTTTCTTTTATTTACACATTTTTGTTTATTTACATATATATATATATATATTTACATTCTCATTTTAACGACTTAGAGGTCGACTGTTCCCAGTTTAATGACGTGGTGGTCGATTGTTTTCAGAGAAAGGCAGATGTCTGAGAGAATCGGTTTCACGAAGAACTTCGGTCTTCGTTTGTATGAAATTGGCGGTCGCAGCTGGACTGCTTGTTAACACGCCTTTAGACAGTTCTATCTCTCCTTCCTGGTATTGCTTTTCGATCCAATCTTTGAAGACGAAGCAGTCCTCAATGGCATGACCTATCACTCTGTGATAGGGGCAGTATTTGGGGTTATCGGTCATATTCGCTTCCTGCGGTCTTTTTGACTCTGGCAGTTGTAGACCGTTCCTCAGGACGTCTTTGAATATTTTACGGATTTTGTCCCTTCTGAAGGAATAGACCTTGTCCAGCTTCTCTTTCAGTGGAGATTCTCCTCCCTCTCCGAACACTGGCTTCCGAGGCTGGTTGGCACTAGGCCCGCTTATCCCTCGCTTATTTCGGTTAGCCGAAGTGTTGAAAGACTCAGAATCGTCGAGATTTCCGCCTTTGCGATTATCGTCCTTTCGGTTTCTCCAGGACCTATTGTTATTTTGGGAGTCAGAGGAGGACTCCTGCTTTGAGCATTCCAACATCTGGACTTTCCTGGTCAGCTCTTGGAATGTTTTGAGACCCACGGTGCATAGAAACGGGGCCATCCAATTGTTGAGATTTCCGATGAGGAGACTGACAGATTGGTCCTGCTCTATCGGCGGTTCACATTTGACTGAGAGATTGTGCCATCGGGTTATAAAATCCGTACTGCTTTCGCTGTTCTTGGGCTTGGTCCTTACGAGCTTGGCAATGGTGATCTTATCGCTGACGCTCATGAACCTTTGTCGAAACAAAAATTCCATTTGGACGAAAGTAGTAACGGATCCATCCGGTATGCTCGCGTACCAGTCGAAAGCAACATCGGTCAAGCTATTAACGAACTGGTGGAGGAGAAGCGCATCGTTGCCCCCAGTATTCCCGCATGAGGCTTTGAAGTGGGCGATGTGCTGATTCGCATTTCCCGTCCCATCGAATCTTCCGAATTTGGGGATGACATAGCCGCTAGGAAATTCTACCAGATCATACTGAGCAGGATATGGTCTCCCACTACTGCTGATATCTTTTTGCGCTTCGGTTTCGGCCACCAATGTTTTAACTTTGCAGGCAACCAAATCCATGATTTGATCTAGAGTTAGCGGGCTACTGTCATCGGTAGCCAAGACATTTCCCGAGATAGGATGCGACTGATTTTCATGCGGTTCGCTCACTTTTGGATTTGAGGGAATAGGCGTCGGCAGCTTTGGGGCACCATTTCCCGGTTCACTAGCAGAGCCCTGCGCTTGATTGGGCGGCTGAGAGGCAAGTTGGGCCATAAGCCTTAAGACGACATTTGTTAAGTCGTCGATCTTTGAGTAGAGCTTGGCCATCTCCTTGTCTTTGCTTCTGAGCTGTTTTCGGAGCTCTTGGAGAAGTTGCTGCTCTGCGGTCTTAGGATGGAAAGTTGGCTCATCTTCTCTTTCCGAGCCCGACTCCTCATGAACCGAAGGGTCTTTCCTCCTATCATCCTCATCGAGAAGGTTTTCATCGCCCAGCGGAGGCGGCTGTTCTTGGGAAGCGCCAGCCACATTCAAGCCAGATTGGATTCGAGATGTGGTGGCCCCGTCCTTGCTCTTGCTGCGCGTGCCCACCATGTAGACAGTGTGGACCACATACCCAACCATCTCTTTATCTTTGGCAGCTGATTTCGCGGAGCGGTTCGGGCTTTGAAAATTCATAAATTTTAACATGGACAGAGCCCTAACTCTTTTGTTGGCTCTTATCTGATCCGCTTCTGCCTCAGCTTTTCTGCCTTGAGCGCTTGGCAGGCTTCTGCTCTTCGGGAAGCCGCCATAGGCTGAGTGATGGGGAGGCTTGAGAAGACACCCAATCGAGCAGTTGTCAGAGGCGCCGCTGGAGATTGCTCAAGACGTATTGTAGCTTTGTTGGTGTTGATGGCCTTGCCCCCAGTTGGGGCCAAGGAAAGTCGTTCAGACACCGACTTGCGTTTGGGTTGGGGCGCCCTCAAGATCGCCACATTTGGTCTCTTTCCTTTCGAGACCGGTTTGTCTGTCACCGGGGCTTGAGGAGCTGGGATGGCGTTAGCTGACACGAATAGAATAGAGCCAAATGGTAGCGGCGTCTTTTCCCATTGTCGCCCGAGACTGGCCGGAAGGACCGTCCTGGAGTCCATCTTCATCGTGTAGAAGATGGGAGCTGAGTTCATTTTTGGAGACATTGTTGAAAGGAATTTGCTTGAAAACCTGCATGAAAGAGCATTATTTTAGTATTAATATAGATATGTATATTGATTGGGTTTGCATGAACGTTTAACCCGAAATATGGGAGGAGAGACTGGTCCCACAGGGCGTGCCAGAATCTGTAGGGTGTTTTTCGTCACCCCATTGAGATGGAAATACGCGCGTGCTTGTCAGGCGTACTACAGATTCCCCCTGCCTAGGGTAGGCCGGGGTTTAATGATTGTGGGGATTCGAATCTCCGGCAGCCGCGGACTAAGCTGTCGTTAATTACCCCTCTCCTTTGGAGCGAGGGAACCTCCGATTGATGGGTTAAACTGGTCATGCGAACTCAATATGCAGTGTCGTGGAGTATGTGTATGTATATATGTATACATATGTATATATATATTTATATGTATATATATAAAAAGGGGGGGGGGGGGAAATGCATCCAAAGGATGCGTGGGGCCAGCGCCAGCGCTTGAGCGCTCGCGCACCACGTGTCAGCACGTGGGCACTCGGGCGCTAGCGCTTTGGGCGCTAGCACTCTGAGTGCAGAGCGCTAGCGCACTGAGCGCTAGCGCACCACGTGTCAGCACGTGGACGCTTTGGCGCTAGCGCTTTGGGCGCTAGCGCTCTGAGCCCAAGAGCGCTAGCGCACCACGTGTCAACACGTGGGCGCTCGAGCGCTAGCGCTCCACGTGTCAGCACGTGGGCGCTCGGGCGCTAGCGCTCTGAGCGCAAGAGCGCTAGCGCTCCACGTGTCGGCACATGGGCGCTCGGGCGCTAGCGCGCTAGCGCCCTGAGCGCAAGAGCTCTAGCGCCCTGAGCGCAAGAGCACGTGGGCGCTCGGGCGCAAAAAGGGACTTGGTCCCTGCAATAGGAGTTGTACTCCCAGAAAGGAGCACTTATTATTTTGTGTGTGTGTGTGTGTGTGTGTATATATATATATATATGAGGAGTTAAACGCTAAGGATGTTTTGAAGCTGATGAAGGGGCTTCTCCCCTTGAGCCCTAGTTCTTCCCCAAAGTGGGGTTTCTGGAGATGGGTCTCCTTCTTCTTCCTGTCGTTTGGCCAGATCTTGAAAATCAAGAGATGCGAGATTTTAAAAATCTATTCTTTTTGAGATCTAATGACAGATCCAAGTTCCCCTTTGTGGATTTTGTGATGAAAAACTATTTAGTTTTGGAAAAGGAAGAGTAAAACTCTTGATTTAATTCAAAAGAAAGAAGAAGGTTTGGAACCTTCAGAAAGGGGAAAGAGGCACAAAGCCTAGGTATTTTGAGAGAATGAAAAGTGTATTGCTTTATTCATCATCATGTTGCCTTATATAGGCTTACATATTTGCATATAGCCCCTTGGGCTTTACAAAATGGCATTTCGCCTATCCCATGTCTCATATGCTATTTCTTTTTGCACATAAGCCATGGGCTTACAAAAATTTGGCTTTATGCCCATTTTGTTTACATTCATGCATAAAAAATTACATAAAAATTATTTATTACATGATTTCATTTTGGTATGGGGGAGGGCCGGCCGCTTCATGTTCGGACTCGACCTGGGCATGGGCCCACATGGCTTGGGGTTGACCTTGACTTTGACTTGGTCAACCGGGGTGCAAATTTTGACTTCAACAGCTACCACCCTCCGAAGGAAACATTCTCAGTGAAGCAGAGATGCATCCTAGCTACTGCTTATATCATCGAAAGATGGAGCACCCCACCGGAGAGTGCAACGCTTTTAAAAGATGGTGGCAGGGATATGTTGCTCACTGGCAACATTTTAAGCGGATGAAACGCATAACTCGTCGGGAGCGAAGAAGTGCGACCGAGGAGCTTGGAAGAATTACCGGCGACTGTCGCACGGTTAACGCCGGGGGATCGCAGGTTCTCACCTTTGGGAGCGAATCTGACGAAGAAATGACTCTTGGCCCTCTCTTCAAGGAATCCACCTCGGGAAAAGAAGAAGAACCAAAGACCTGTGAAAATATTCAGCTGCGCAATCGTACGTTGCCCGAAAAGAATCTCGGACCCACGAATAGAAAAGATAAGGGAAAAGAAAAAGTCTCTGAGGATATCGCCCTAGATGACTGATTCATGAAAGAGCTGACCGCCAAGGACCCACCAAAGAAAAGTAAGGTGGACTACAACGTTCTGGCGCACTTGAGAAAGTTACCCTCGCAGCTCAGCATTCTCGATACCCTTTTACTATCAAAAGAAGCAAGAGATTCATTGATCAAGGCACTACAAGAGACAGAGCAATTCCAAGCTTTCCTCGCCGAAGAAAGGATGAAGGACGAGCTGGTAGAAGTGCATACAGCCGATATCACCTTCGGCGATGAAGATCTCCTCCTTGGGACGTGCGAACAAAATCGTTCCCTTTATGTCTCCGGATACTATCACGATGTCAAGATAGACAAAATCTTGATTGACAATAGGTCTTCTGTCAATCTCCTCAACGTGAGAGTGTTGAAGGAAATCTGCATGAGCGTTCAGTACCTCGCTCGTGATAAAATCACCATCTCCGGTTTCGACTCCCAATCATCACGGACTCTCGGGTCTGTGATACTGACGTTACGCTTCGGACTACTTGTCACGGATATTAAATTTCATGTCATCGACGCCAAGACCTGCTATAATGCTTTGCTCGGCCGGCCTTGGTTACACGAGTACAACATCATCCCTTCTACGCAACATTAGTGTATGAAATACTTCAAGGATGGTCTCGAGTATACCGTAACAGGGGAGCTGAACCCATTCTCCGTGAACGAAGTTCGAAAGTATGAAGACGCAAAATACTTCTTACCAGATTTCGAGGACACGGAGAGATATCACAAACCGAAGGACAAAGCTATCACCACTATTCCAGTCTTCGGGAGTGATACCGAGGAGGAAGAAGAGATAGTTTATTCAGGGCCGCCTCAACGCAACAACCCGGAACCGTCCGCCCCCATGTTAATCTTCGGCAGCGACTCGGAAGACGAGGCTAACGCTATATTTTCTGCTCGGCCATCAATACAAGCCTTCGCTGGCGATAATCAGAGTTTGCAAATCACCATGGTTCCACAAGAGCATTACAAAGATCTCGATGCACTTGAAGCTTATAGTATGCAAGAACTGCAGACATTCTACGTCCCACCCAGGCGAGGAGATGAAAAGGTGATCCTCTTTTATCGATCCATGGAAACTAAAGTGGAGAAAGAAGTTTGGCATGGCGCCGATTCTACGCTTGACAGGCTTCAGCCTATCCGTCTGCCTAGATATTATACGGAAGGATTGAAAAGGCTATTGAAGCGCCAAGGGGTACCCTTCAGATAGACCACTCGACAAGCTCAATTCTACAATAGGATTTGGGACGTCCCCGGAACTCAGCGCAAGTTGCCCAACGGGAGTATGGAAACAAAGGGGCTTGGATGTCTTCAATCCAAAAAGCGAGAATGAGTCCATGGCAGCTACGTCATACATGACTTCGATGAAGAGGGAGACATTCTGTTAAAAGACGCTGATCCTGAACCAAAATAAGGTCCGGTCATCCAAGCGTCGAGTTCGTCATTTGAAGAACGAATGGACAAGCTAGTAAGGGAAGCAGGTCAAAAGATCCGGGATGACTATAACCGCGAGATGGCCATTTATGAAAAAGCCAGGACACAACGCCTCCTTCAACAGACCGTGGAGAATGACAATGCTCTTCCTTATTGACCCGTCATACGAAAGGCCCGACGCAGAGGCAAAAATAATTCAAAGAGCGGGAAAAGCGTTCGAGAGCGACAAAGCGGAACCAAGAAGCCACGTGATCGGGAATCGAGTAATCCGGATTCGTCTCTTATAAAGAAGATGGGTCGAGCATACTCTTTTCCTCAGAATAAAACACGGAAGATACTTGATCTCGCCATAAGACATCAAATGATTGCACTTCCGGAGTCCAAACACCACGAGCAAGCCAACGAGATCTCGCACCCAGACTATTGCTCTTATCACCGAGCAATAGGACATCCTCTCGAAGACTGCTTCACCTTCAAGAACTGGGTCAAAGACCAATATCAGCTTGGCAAGTTCGCTCTATCCAGCAGTTGGAGGATAACTCCACCGCAGAAGCACGAACCAAAAGCCGCGCATACAGCGAGAGTAGAACCAGATCAACATCGGTCTTGGAAGCGAGCTCGTACTTGTCACATGATAACGCTATCAGAAGAAGAGCCCGAGGATATGGATGACCTCCCTTGGTGCTTCGAAAACAATGATGACGAGGTGATCTCGGAGTTTCCATCGGCGCCGAAAGAGCTGGAAGATGGAATACATACTACTGCAGACGATCTCAAGAAAATTGATTTGGGGACGACAAGCGACCCGCGGCCGACATTCGTCAGTGAGTTGCTGTCCGAAGAACGGGTGGCTACATTAAAAGACGTGCTTATGTAGCATAAAGATTGCTTCGCATGAAACTATTCCGAGATGCCAGGACTAGACCCAGAGATTGCTGTCCACAAACTGGCCATATCCCCGGACGTCAAGCCAATCAAATAAACACCGAGAAGAATGCGGATCGAGCTTGAGATGAGCATCAACGCCGAGGTCAAGAAGCTGATCGACTCTGGCTTCATCCAAGAGGTTCAGTATCCTGACTGGATCGTCAACATCTTCCCGGTGATGAAGAAAAATGGGACAGTGCGCATATGTGTGGACTTTCGGGATCTCAATAAAGCCTGCCCGAAAGACGACTTCCCAGTACCAGTCACCGAGCTGATGATAGATGATACATCCACTCACGAAGTCTTCTCCTTCATGGACGGCTCATCAGGATACAATCAGATAAAGATGCATCCCGAGGACCAGAAGCACACCGCTTTCCGGACCCCTTTGGGCATATTTTGCTACAAGATGATTCCTTTCGGTCTAAAGAACGCCAATGCCACCTATCAGAGGGCCATGACGAAGATCTTCGATGACCTCATACATGAAATCGTCGAATGCTATATTGACGACCTCGTGGTGAAAAACAAACATACGAGGAGCACTTAGAGCATCTAAGAATCGTGTTTCAATGCCTTCGGCAATACAACTTGAAGATGAACCCTCTCAAATGTGCGTTCGGAGATTCCTCGGGCAAGTTCCTAGGATTCATCGTCCGACACCGAGGCATCGAGATAGACCCATCGAAGATCAAGGCGATCATGGAAATGCCTCCGCCAAGAACCCTCAAGCAACTACGGTCTCTCCAAGGGAAGCTCGCATATATCCGGCGATTTATAGCCAATCTCTCAGGCAAGTGTCGACCTTTCAGTCACCTGATGAAGAAGGGAACCCCTTTTGTCTGGGATCACAAATGCCAAAGCGCACTGGACGAAATCAAGCAATACCTGCAGAATCCGCCAGTACTGGCCGCTCCCATTAAAGGAAAACTTCTCATTCTGTATACAACCGCCCTTAAAGGTTCCTTAGGTGCATTATGGGCACAAGAGAACGACCAAGGGAAGGAGAGAGCCCTCTACTATTTGAGTCGAGTTCTGCTGGGGGCAGAAAGCAATTATTCTCCCATCGAAAAGCACTGCCTGGCATTGATCTTCGCAATAACGAAGCTCAGACACTATGCGTTGGCACATGAGGTCCATCTCATATCAAAAGTGGATCCCCTCAAGTATTTGATGTCAAAGGCCATATTGATGGAGCGGCTCGCTAAATGGGCCTTGCTCTTGATGGAGTTCTCGATAACTTATCAGCCTCTTAAGGCAGTGAAAGGCCAGGCAATCGTCGACTTCCTCGCTGAGCATCCGATACCTGCCGATTCTCCTTTGAATTGGTAACTGCCAGACGAACATGCGTTTGACACGATCGACGGAAATGATATCCTGTGGGAACTTTACTTTGATGGAGCATCCTCCATGAAGAAGCGCAAACAAAACACCCCCATAATCAAATCAGGGGTAGGCCTCATCTTCGTAACTTCACAAGGAGGGATAATGCGCTTTTCCTTCTCCTTAACAGAGCCGAGGACAAACAATGAAGCCGAGTATGAAGCTTTGATAGCAGGTCTTGAGATCGCCATCGACATGGGGATTGAAAACCTCCTCATATACGGAGACTCCCAACAGGTCGTTAGTCAAGTAAACGGCGACTATCAAACGTGCAAGCCAGAACTGGTGAAGTACGGCGAGAGGGTGCAGCAACTACTGACCCAAATACCTTCCTACACCTTGGAAAGCATACCGCGTACGGAAAATAGCAAAGCGGATGCATTAGCCAAGCTCGCTAAAGAACTGGCTGACGAAAACCTCGATGACGTGAGGATCGTTGTGCAAAGCCATCGGGTCCTCGCACCGGCAGAAATATTTCCGGAGTCGTCCGAGGAAAAGGGAACGACCAAGCAAGAAGCTCTACAAGTAAAAGACCAAGAAACTGTTGAGGATTGGAGAGAAGTCTTTATAGACTACTTCAAATCCCGTCGAACGCCTGAAGATGCGTCCTCAAAACATCAGCTCATGAAGCGAACTCTTATCTTTTGCCTTCGTCAATGATACTCTGTAAAAAAGATCATTTGATTCTTTGTGGCTAAGATGCCTGGGACCTAAAGAGGCAAAGAGAGTCATCAAAGAAGTTCATGACGGGCTCTGCGGTTCTCACCAAGCCGGGCCGAAGATGAAACTGAAGATTAAAAGGATGGGCTATTATTGGCCCACGATGATTTAGGACTGCCTCGAGTATGCGAAGCAATGCCACTCGTGCCAGATCCATGGGGACTTTATCCACCAGCATCCAAATCCGTTATATCCGACAGTGGCTAGCTGGCCGTTCGAAATGTGGGGGACTGACATAATCGGCCCCATCGAACTAGCATCGTCCAGAGAACATCGATTCATTTTGGCGATAACTGACTACTTCTCCAAATGGGCAGAAGCAGTATCGCTGAGGGAGGTGAAGACGGAGAATTTCCTCTATTTCTTCAAGACACACGTCATTTATCGGTTTGGAACTCCGCGACGGATTATATCCGATAATGGGCCAGCCTACAGAAGCTACAAAATCAGCCACTTCGCACAACAACATAACATAGACTGGAGATACTCATCAGTCTATAATCCCCGAGCTAACGGTCTAGCTGAGGCTTTCAACAAGACCTTAATAAAGATCGTGAAAAAGACGGTGTCCCGAAATAAGAAGGACTGGCATGAGAGACTGCATGAAGCTCTCTGGGCGTACCGGACTACGTTCAAAACGGCCACGAACACAACTCCATACGCATTGGTATTCGATACGGAGGCGGTACTCCCCTCGAGATAGAGCTACCTTCTCTATGAGTGGCAGTTCATTACGAGCTAACGAACGAAGAGAATGTTCACCTTCGGCTTGAGGAGCTCGATGCCCTTGATGAAACCCGGATCATAGCGCAACAAAATCTGGAGGCTTATAAAGTAAAGATGACGCGCTCATATGAAAGATTGACTAGGCCAAGGACATTCCGCCAAGGCGAACTCGTGCTAGTAGTCAAAAGACCTATGATCCCCAATCGTGCTAAACGAGGGAAATTCGAGCCAAACTATGAAGGCCCGTATATCATAGACAAAGTTTACCAGGGTGGAGCCTATCTACTTATGGACATGCATGGCGAAAGGCCCTTCAGGCCAATAAATGGTCACTTCCTGAAGAAATACTACGCCTAACGAGTCACGGCCTAGATCAATGATAGATGACGACGACTATGTCCGCTCGCTATCTTCCTAAGCCCAAACTCTATAAGTAGTAGCCGGCTAACGGACCGAAACGTCCTTAAACTAATAACGGACCGAAACGTCCTTAAACTAACGACGAACCGAAACGTCCTTAAATTAACAACGGACCACTATTTCCTAAAACTAGCCGTTGACCGAGATGTCGATAAACCACGGTGGATTGCAGTATCCCATAGTTGATACAAAAAAAGAATAAAAAAAAAGAGAGAAAAAAAGAAAACGGTATGTCCATAAGTAAAATGGGCATGGATGAAAACCCGAAAGGGCTCCGTGAGTAAAAATAGCAGGGCTACCGGCGAGTTTTATGAAAACCCGAAAGGTTGCAACCTCGTTAGAAAAAAAAGAGAGAAAAAAGAAAACGGTATGTCCATAAGCAAAATGGGCACGGACGAAAACCCGAAAGGGCTCCGTGAGTAAAAACAGCAGGGCTACCGGCGAGTTTTGTGAAAACCCGAAAGGGCGCAATCTCGTTAAAAGACACTTGCAAGGTCCTCTCGACTTTGTAAGGAGAAACTACCTGCGTGAGATCCCTGCGACTCACAAGGGAGCAACACACTAAGAGATCCCCACGATTCCTAAGGAGAAATTACACTTGCGAGATCCTCACGACTCGTAAGGAGAACCCTCTTATGGGACCCTCACGGCTCATAAGATTCAAAAGTCTTAAGCTAAAGGGATCTGAACCTGTTCTTAAGTAGCCCCCACAACCTCTAACACTGCCCTACAAGCGGCTCAATACTGACCCTTGTATACAATCCACGGGTGCGAAAAAACATTTCCCTAACAAAGTCCTACCCGCGACTAGGGATATGTATACATGGTGAACAATCCTTTTAAGTCCTCTCGACTTAGAAGGAGAAAATACTCTTGCAAGATCCTTACGATTTATAAGAGACTATCCACTTTGGAGTCCTCACGATTCCCAAGGAGAAATTACACCTACGAGATCCTCACGACTTGTAGGGAGAAATACCTTTACGAGACCCTTACGGCTCGTGAAGTCAAAAGCCTTATTCGACAGGATCTTAACCCTGTTTACTAAGCTACCTTTGTTCGTCACCGACAGAGGCAAATGATGATTCGCTCCTGGCAATATCCCAGTTGTAGCGGTGCTGATGCCGAAATCGGTGTCTAATCCTAAACTTGCAACGAAAAGCCAGCAAGCCACACATGCATACGAAATAGCCGAAATGATGGGGCAACTTGTAACAAAATCAGCAAGTAAAAATGTATGCATGCAAAATAGCCGAAATGATTGGGCAACTCGCAATAAAAAACAGCGAGTAAAAATAAAATAAATAGCCGAAATGATTGGGCACCGTGAAAAAATAGCCGAAATGATTGGGCAATCGCGACCTTCGCGATATAAAAGCTGAAATGATAGAGCATCGCGGAATAAAATGAAAGAAATAATATGAATGAATTTTTTTCCCTACAGGTGATATCACATCAATCCCTGTATACAATCCAGGGGCGCAAACAAAGAGTGAATCACACCTTTCCTCCCCAGGTTTTCATCAGGAGAAGAAGCCAAATCTCAACGGTTCACAGATAACCTGGAGATCATCTCGACATTCGTCTCATTACAACAGACACAATATCAAGCAAAGCGGAACAGCGACAACTCCCAGTTCCATGACTCGGCGGTGTACAGATGACTGAGAGTCAAACTCCGACTCCATGAAATGCGGATAAAGTCAACCCTTCCTGGTCACGTGGAACGCGGATAATGTCAACTCTGACCTTGTAGGAAACGTCTAGAGCGGAGCCTGGTCCTCGTAGAACACGGCAGTGAACCCGTGGGAAGCATCCAGAGCAAAATTCCTGGCTACGTGGAACGTGGCTTATATCAATCCTGACCCCGTGGGAAACGTCCAGAGCGGATCTTGGTCCTCGCAGAGCACGGCAATGACCCCGTGTGAAGCATCCAGAGCGGAGCCTGGCCTTCGCAGAGCACGGCAATGACCCCGTGGGAAGCATCCAGAGCAAAATTCCTGATCACGTGGAACGCGGATAATGTCAATCTTGACCCTGTGGAAAACGTCCAGAGCGGAGCCTGGTCCTCGCAGAACACGGCAGTGAACCCGTGCGAAGTATCCAGAGCAAAATTCCTGGCTACGTGGAACGCGTCTTATATCAATTCTGATCCCGTGGGAAACGTCCAGAGCGGATCCTGGTCCTCGCAGAGCACGGAAATGACCCTGTGTAAAGCATCCAGAACGGAGCCTGGTCCTCGCAGAACACGGCAGTGAACCCGTGGGAAGCATCCAGAGCAAATTCCTGGTTACGTGGAACGCGGCTTATGTCGATCCTGACCCCGTGGAAAACGTCCAGAGCGGATCCTGGTCCTCGCAGAACACGGCAATGACCCTGTGGGAAGCATCCAGAGCGGAGCCTGGTCCTCCCAGAACACGGCTATGACCCCGTGGGAAGCATCCAGAGAAAATTCCTGGTTACGTGGAACGCGGCTTAGGTCAATCCTGACCCCGTGGGAAACGTCCAGAGCGGATCCCGGTCCTCACAGAGCACGACAATGACCCCGTGTGAAGCATCCAGAGCAGAGCCTGGTCCTCACAGAACACGGCAGTGAACTCGTGGGAAGCATCCATAGCAAAATTCCTGGTTACGTGAAACACGGCTTATGTCAACTCTGACCCCGTGGGAAACGTCCAGAGAGGAGCCTGGTCCTCGCAGAACACGGCAGTGAACCCGTGGGAAGCATCCAGAGCAACTCCTGATTCCGTGAAATGAGGATGATGATAACCTCACCCATCACTTACGGGTCCTCACGACTCGTAAGGGAGAAAATTCTTTTGTGAGATCCTTATGACTTGCAAGAGAAAAACACACTTAGGAATCCTCACGATTCTTAAAGAGAAATTACACCTACGGGATCCTCTCGACCGATAGGGAGAAAATTCTTTATGAGACCCTCACGGCTCATGAAGTTGAAAAGTCTTAGGAGGTAGATCTTAATCCTGAATCCTAAGCCATCGTTGTCCTGCAAAGAAATCGAGATAGACTATCCACATAATACATCTAATAAAAAGGGACACACCATCTTGAAGAAAAATATGTCTTTTATTCATGAATCAAAATGAATACAAAGTACAATTCGTGAAAGAACAAAAAAAATATACTCTCATTCAGGAGTATGTACAAAGGAAGAATGAAAAAATATATCTACAATTCTTCAAGTCGGTGGGTGATTTAGCAGATTTGCCAGTTCATCCTTTTTCCGCTGAGCCTCGCCTTCATGATTCAGTATCATCAGAAGACGGGCCTCCGCCTGAGCTCGCTGGGCCTGGTATGAGGCAAGCCGGCCTTCAAGCTCTTTCTCCGTAGCCTTATGGGCCTCAACCATTTCACGAGTGAACACGACGGCTTTATTGATGGCTTCCCTGATAGCCTCTTGAAGCACTTGCCATAGTTCATACGCTTTATTGGCCTTGGTCGTAAGGTTGGCTTGAAGCTCCCTCAGCACCTTAGAAGCCAGCTCCCTCTCTGAAAACTTGCGGCCGAGCCTCTTCTCGCATGACACCATATTCGCCGCACACCTCTCAATTAGGCCCCGTAAACTCGCTTTCGCGGCCACAACCTCCGAAGAAAGGCGTGTACATTCTAGCACATGTAAGCAAGCCTCCACCTGCCGACAAAACTCAACCCAGACTTGCACCACTGCTTCACTATGATAGGTGTGAAGAAAGGGAAGAGAGCCGTTAGTTTCAGCAGCAAACGCTTCGGCCATAATTAAACTGCTAGCGCGAAGTTCCTCGATTAGGGATGACAAAGAGGCGAGCCTTAGTTTGGCCATACGTTCCGAGGTACGCAGAGCATAGGGGCCGGGTGGCATGGCGATGCGTGACTCCAACACGGTAAGAACTGGCAGAGCTGTTCGGATTTATAAACAGCCAGCTGGATGTGAAAGCAAAAGAACAAATGGTATGATGTTGGGACTTTACTTACCCACAGTCATGCAAGAAGGAGCTGAAGGATCCCCTGGCCCTTCAAGAATCTCAACCTCGTCGTCGGCCTCCAGAACTGTAAAAGACATCAATGTCATTTTATGGAATAGTAACAATACTGTGAAAAGAGGGTAAACAACACTAACCTTGCCCGGAAGAGAGGACGATGTGCTGGGGAGATATCGCTTGCGGAGCAGCCATCTCCAACAGGTGCTGAAAAGACTGTCTGGGAGACAGATCAGCAATAGAGGCCGCCAATCCGCGCAATTCTAAAAAGACAAAAGGGTTCAGATAATGGAAAGATTACTAATTTAAAATATAGAAGGTTACCTTTGACGCTCCTCCCATTCTGAGATGGAGGGATAGCAGCTTCAACGGCCTCCGCCGTGGCCTCGGACACATCATCGGGGATGCGGGCTGGTGTAGCGGCCTCTGAGGAAGGAGCAGCGGCTGCCGCTGCGGGCTCCAACGAAAGGACAGTAGCCTCGACTACCTACACCCTAGCCTCCGGATCGTCCTAAAGAAGATCCATTGGAACGGCGACTGCCAAAGGTGCCTCCCCCGAGGGAGCAAGTGTTTTGGGAGCAGGAACCACCGCAGGAGACTCTATCGCAAGAACAACAGTCGCATCAACCCCCTCCACACTGATCGGTGCTTCACTGGGGATATCAGCAGACTCTACGGTCAGAACACAGCTTAGAGCCTCCGCCACCGCCGAAGTCCCTGCAAAGTTTGTACAAAGATAAGGATACATATATATGTAGGCAAGCAATATGAAATACTATAAAGAATTACAGGAATATACCAATGCGCAAGGGAGCTTCCAGTATGGCTCGTTCAAGCCGACGTTCCTTCCTAAGGAGGTGTGCTCGCCGAGGTCCGAGGGTGGACTCGTGGCCGCCGGTCCACAGTGAAAGCTCGTCCTCGGCGTCGGCCGAAACAGCCTGTTTAAGGGCCCTTTCGCCCCATTCTTCCAAAGGGCCGATGAATCGTCGCCGGATCCACGGAGGGTCTTCGTAAAAGATGATGGCAGGGTAGGGCTTCTTCGGGATCCTTACGTTCTTCGACTCATCTTGCGAACGTCTTATAGCCTCAGCCAATTGTGCGGCTTCCTCGGCAGATGAACTCGGGAAAAGTAGGCCGACGTCCGATTCTTGCATAGCCAACGGTTCATCCTGAAGAATAGGCTCAGACTCTATTAAAGAGTCGAGCAGATTGGTAGCCGTTTTCCTCCGCCGCTTGGATCCAGAACCAACCGCCGAAGACGACCGTTTCCTCCCCCGTGGAGCTTTGGCACGACGCTGACCCACTTCACCTTCAACACCCTCGCTTGGCGGTGCTACTAAGGACGACACGGCCATTGTTGACGCCGCGGACGATGATACTGCTATCGGCACCCTATTAGCCCTCGATTGAGCCCGGGTACCCAATGGCATACCAACTGTGGGAGTGAGGTCCACCTCCGTCGCCCCAGAATAGGCGCAACACTGGTGTCCCTCAGGGGAAAGCGGACCGGTGCACGCGGTCGCGGCAGAACTCTCGTGGCCTGAACCGGAATGGGAGCGCCGTATCCTAGAAGCACCCTCTTCTCCTCAGCAATAATTGGACTGACCCGATGAAGGTACCAGCCCGTGAAGGACCCCACGCACCGGGGGATATGGTCAGCTTCAGGAATCATGAAGCGAGAACAAGTGTCCAGCCTCACAAAATGATGATCAACATCATGAACGGCTTCAGGCGATGGGACGGGCGCAACTGTAAATGCCTCGAAGGGGACGCCCTGATCATACCTAAGTTGCCGGGCAAAGCGGTGTGGGTTATACCGCATGAAAAGGGCCGCACTGTTCTGACGAAATACCAGATAACCTGGTCTGATCGCGTATAGGTGAATGGCTTCCCTAGGCTTCAGAGAAGGCACCTCCTATTTCGACAAGTCACAGAGTTGTTGAATCGGACCCGAAGGAGCAGATAGGGCCCGATCAATGAATACCATTGCGCCTGTGCTAGCGTAAGGAGCGAGCAACACGCGACTGGCCCCAAACTGAGTCGGGTCAGGAGCAGAAGCATCCACTAGCCACACGAGTCGCGGAAAAGTGTAGGCATCATAAAAATTGGGTCTCTGGTGCGCAGCAAAAGCCCCCAACATGTGTATTTCAATCCAAGATGTGAAGTAATGGAGAGAAAAGTTTACTACATCTACACCTGGAGTTGAGGTATTAGCCGCGGCGCCTAACCCATGGTAAAGATGCGCTAGCGCTGGGATGCCTACAGCTAGTCGTGTTCCCTCAGCAATGCGATGAGCAGGGTAGATGACCGAGGCTCTCATAAAACGGCGATGCATGGGAATGACAAACCAGCTAAGCCAGAAACTGATAAAACCCACAAAGAAAGTCTCCTCGTTCATACCAGGAGCTGCAATCGACTCGAAAGATACCGCCGACATGATAGGAATATAGTACTGCGGCAAGTCCTCTTCCTTAGTCGGCCGCCTGTTCAAACCAAACCCAAAGGGGTCATTAATGTTCGCAAACTTCGGAGCCGTCTTCGATAGGACACCCTCGTGAAGGAAGCAAGCGATGAAACTCTTAAAAGTGACGCCCTGCTCCTCTGACTCTGTGAACAGTTTGTCAAAAATGCCCATGACCTTGATCAAACTCGGGCGCTTGTGGCGGACGGCGTTCTCGGTAGACATGCCGTCAAGCATTGCAGGCTCAGTTTCAAAGACGTACTCGTCGGGAGGCAGCAATTCCTTATAAAGTGTCCCCCTGATCGACAGCCCCGAGATCTCGCGAAATTCTTCCAAGGAAATCGAAACTTCACGGTGCCCTAGGAGGAAAGTATTGGTGGGGAGATTCCATTGGTTCAGGAAGGCCTTGACCTACCAGACATGAGGAGATTGGTACTGGAAGAGGGATGTATATATCGCCTGATAAAGCCCAACCCTCTGCAGTCGCGCGCGATGGGCAGACAAGATGTAACGAGCCCAAAGAATGTAGCCCGTGGGGTGTCGAGAGGTAAGCCCTATCTTATAAATCTGCCCCCATGGATGGGCTTCACCCTGGCAAATGTGGCGCCCCAAAATATCTATAGCCGGGACTGGATGGTTCGGAATACCTGTCGTTTAAGGCTCAAGCCGCTCCATAGGGGTCCAATTCGGCATCTCCACGGCAAAGACAGTCCTTGGAGGATCCATCGGCAAGAACGGATAGGTAGGCTCCGTCGGTATCTCGCAAAGAAAACTTCGGCGACCACGGATGATGTGACCGTACCAGGTCCCCTACAGAAGTAAGTTGGTGCAATTCGGGTCATGAGCTCTGATCATCGCCATCACTTCCCCGTCAGATGGCAACTGAGGAAAAGCGGCCTCCGAGCGAGTAAAAGGGAAATATGGAATAGAAGTCATTGTGCCTGAAATAAAAGAAGGGGAAATTGTTAAAATGAAGCCAATGGTGTATATATATATAAATGTATATATATAAAAAGACAATGGAAGAAAGCGACAGCGGACTCATTTTATGGGACCACTGGTTACAAAACACATGGGTCCCACAAAATCAAGATGGCGGCTTGCTAATGATGAGGCAAAGCAATTATAATGAGACAAAAAGAAGATTCTCAATAAATGAACAGTGGATTTCAAATGACCCTACACATTCCCCAAAAAGAAATCCATCTTGGACTCTCTAACAAATCAAACAGAAGATAGGGAATTAGATTCCCAGAAAGCACCACTGCAAACCTCCTCTTCTTGGTTGCAAAGAGACAACTCAGGGTAAGAAAACCCCAAGAAGCTCTCTGGGAAGAACTAAGTTCTTCATAGGAATTAAATTCCTTTTGAAAAAGGGGCATTAAATTCCCAGAAACATTTTTTCAGAGCCAAAGCTCTTTGAGATGGAATTAAATTCCATGGAAAAGACAAACACCACCATCGACCCTTGAAGACCAGAGAAACCCTAGCGAGATCTGTTGCTAAAGGATTGAATGGATTTCTTTTTAAAGAACTTAAAAAAGAATGGGTTCTTGATTAAAGGGAAAAACCCTTGGTGTGGATTTAAAATCCAAAGAGTTTTTTATATGTATGGAAATTCTTCGATCATTCAAAGCCACTACCTGAAGAAAAGATTCTTCCTTGAACAGAGTTAAAATCTGAAGATTTTGGAATAGAGAACTAAGCTCTGAGAAAGAGAATTAAATTCTCAAAGGAAAAAATTAGCAAGGAAGAAGATGAAAGAGTGGAGGCGCTTCTGAAGAGACCCCTGCATTTATAAGATGTGATGGGAAACGTTTCATCTCCCCTATGCCCTAGACAGATCCAACGGTCACAAAAGTGACAACGTTGCATTCACATGTAGACACGTGAGAGCAACGCTGTGGGGGCATTTGTTCCCGGATTAAAAATCAGGAATTACCTCAATGAGGTATCACGTGTTTACACGTGACCAAGGGTCACGTGTTAATACGTGATCTATTTTACAGAATTAAATTCTAAGCAAACGGAGGTGTAAACAAACGGCTGAGGAAAGACCCCAATGGGGCGTCACGTGCTCACACGTGACCGGGGGTCACGTGTTGACACGTGATGATCCTTAAACCCAATTAAAGTACATAATTAAATTCTGAATGAGAAGGGGTCACGTGCCAACACGTGATATGCTTTGAAAGCCCTTATAACTTAATAGAATTAAATTCTGATTAAGGGAAATCGAAGACCCTAACCGGGAAAATATTTCTCCCAATCTTTCCAAACAAAAATGATTATGGGAGACCGTTGGATTAAAAATCCAATGATGATTAAAAATCACCAATTTATGGAAAGATTTTAGATAAGGAAAGATTTCCCTAAATTTCACCAAAAATAACAAACATAATATCTTTTGGATTGAAAATTCAATGGTGAATAAAATTCACTGAGTGATCTAAGGGATCATATTAGTTATGAAAACAAACAAAATTTTTCAATGAAAGATTTACTAAACAAATTGATTCTTTTTCTTCTCCTATAAATAGGAGCCAAGAGGAGAAGAAATATATAGAATTTTGAGATATAGAATTTTGGGATCTTGGAATTTTCTAAAGGTAAGTAGCAGAGAGAAAAGAAAGGAGAATTTAATTCTCAAGAAAAGAAACCCTAGGTGAGAAAGGGGAAAGGGATCAAAACTTCACAAAACAAAGAGAGAATTTAATTCTCAATCTAAGAGTTTAACTCTTCTGCAAAAAGAATTTAGTTCTTCCTCTGGTTGAAGATCTGCAGAATCAAATCTCCCCATAGGTTAAGAATTTAATTCTCATCGGGTTGAGATTCTGCTATGCAGATCCAAAACTTAGAGGGAGGATTGAGTTTAGAGAATTTAATTCTTTCAAATTCACAGGAATTTAATTCCTCCAAGATAAAACTAGAGTTTAACCCTATATGAGAATTTAATTCTCCCAAACTCACAGGAATTTAAATCCTCCAAGATAAAACTAGGGTTTAACCCTATATGAGAATTTAATTCTCCCAATTTATTGGAATTT
Source organism: Agapanthus africanus (assembly GCA_030015575.1). NCBI lineage: Eukaryota > Viridiplantae > Streptophyta > Magnoliopsida > Asparagales > Amaryllidaceae > Agapanthus > Agapanthus africanus. The sequence continues at coordinate 463,003,761 of CM057347.1, forward strand.
AATTCCTTCAAGACAGAAAAAACTAGGGTTTAACCCTATTTAAGAATTTAATTCTCTCAAAATTCACAGGAACTTAATTCCTCCTAAATGAAATTTAGGTTTCACCTTGCATAAGAATTTAATTCTTTCACACAGGAATTTAATTCCTCTAAAGAAACCATAATTAGGGTTTAATCTTATAAAGAATTTAATTCTTAAAGAAATAAAAAGACTTGAAAGATCTCCATGCATGCAAAAGACTGAGGTCACGTGTCCCCACGTGACCCCTGAAAAGATCCTCCAAAATGAGAAGGAATTAGCTCTGAGGCAATGCCTCACGTGCTCCCACGTGACCTCTAAAACAACGAGAATAAAAGCAAAGGCAGATTCTAACTTGGGCACTCTCACGTGTTACCCCGTGACCCCTTAACAAATGCTTTAATGATCAGCGCACAAATATCCATTACGTGCCAACACGAGATGGCCAAAAGAGCAAAAGTGTTTAACACTTATTTACAAAACAAAGTAAAGGAGATCTGGCCCCACCTTTGGGCGCCCTCACGTGTCCCCACATGACCCCTTTTTCTCTAGTGTTTAACACTAATTCGAGAGCTTTATTTCCAGTGTTTAACACTGATTGTCTTCTCGTGTTTAACACTAATTTGAGAATCTTATTTCTAGTGTTTAACACTACTTTGAGCATTTTATTTCCAGTGTTTAACACTGTTGTCTTCTAGTGTTTAACACTAATTTGAGAGTTTTATTTTCAGTGTTTAACACTGCTGTTCTCTAGTGTTTAACACTATTTTTAGCCAAATTGGCTAATTTTCCAGAGGCAAAAGCCTCCCCTTCAACCGAATCTCAAAATTGAGTAAAATTCAGAGCTACAATGTTCAATGCTCAGTCAAAGATAAAAATATTACCAAAGCCTTCAAACTCTTTTTAGTATTGCTAAATAATGTGGGCTTGAACCCAGACAAGTGTTTAATGATCCAACAAAGGGCCAATATTTCAAACTTAATTGGACTTAGCCCAAGTTGGCCATAAGTCCTCAATTCAGACTTAACTGAGCTAATGTGCTCATAATGTAATTAATTGATATTAGTTCCAAATTGGACTATAGATCACTTAATCCACCTTGGTTCAAGAGTATATCTCTTCACTCCTTTGATATTTGTCGTTGTAATTCTTTAATGTCTTCAAAGAGGTGACGGGTCCCGACAACCACACATTTCATAGACTATGACGTCTCTAAACTACAGACTGTGGGGTCCTTAAACCCATGGACTATGATGTCCTTAACCTCGACCGTGATGTCTTTAAACTAACATTGGACCGTGGGGTCCTTAAACCCATGGACTATGATGTCCTTAACCTCGACTGTGATGTCTTTAAACTAACATTGGACCATGGGGTCCTTAAACTCACGGACTATGATGTCCTTAACCTCGACCGCGATGTCTTTAAACTAACAATGGACCAAGATGTCCTTAAACTAACAATGGATCGTAATGTCCTTAAACTAATCGACCGCAATGTCACTAAACTAAACAATAGAGCCCGATTGCTCTCTTGTTAGATCTAAACGATCCCGTTAAGTCGATCTTAGTCTAAAATGAGACTAACGTATCCTTAACAAACGTTTAAGTTGATCTTAGTCTCAAATGAGACTAACGTATCCTTAAATCCAACCCCCCAAACCCAAATTTAAAAAAGATACGGATTTGGACTAGTCCACGCCCTACGGGCGACAACATAAATTAGTCTCCGTATACAATCCACGGGCAACCAAACACAAAACAAACACCCACGACACGAAGTGACCATATGGAGAAGGAGAAAGTTGTTACCGCGATGCGGTAGCATAATTAACTGCAGGGGATTGCGCCTGCAGGGAAGAGCATCCCCACAATCAAAAACCCCTCAAACGAGGGGGAATCTGACGATGTCTGCTATATCAGCCGCATCCGTTTAAACCTTCGATACATGGTGCCATAAATCAACTTGGCATCTTCGGAGAGATGGACGGATAGCACCAATTAGCATCTGCCCCGAAATTCAGGCTAGACGTCCGTCGCGTCTTTGCCGCGTCTTTCGGAGGGGAACAACCCCCACTTCTTCTTCTTCTCCTTCTCTTCCTTTTCCCCGCCATCTCCAATGACCCTCCCTCTTCTCGCGCTCAGCCCCAACCCGGCCCTCGTCGACGCCGTTCCCCACTCGCCAACGACCCCGAGATCATCTCCTCTAATTCCTTTCTCTCACCCCAATGGCTCCTTCCCCTCATCTCGAGCTGCTCCAACCGACTCGCTTCCCACGACCTCCTCATCGCCACCAACTACTCCCCGAGATCCCCTCACCGAACTCCCTACTTCCCTCATCCGACCTCTCTCTATCTCACTCTTCACCTCACACTCTCTCTCCTCTCTCTCGTTCTCTTTCACTCCCTCGCTTCCTCCTCAAAAACCCGCCTCCTCCACCGACGAGCCCTATCACCACCACAACACTACACCACCATGGCCTACGAACTCGAACCTCCTTCATCACCTCACACCCCCGAGGTCTCCACTCCAGAAAACCTCTAGCCGCCACCTTCTCCATCTTCAAACACCACCAAGCCTTACTGCTCCTCGCCACCGCCGCTACCCAACGCCGACGAACTCTCCTCCGTCGAGGCCCAGCTCCCGACATCGCCACCTTCCTCCTCAAGACATCCTCCACTCCCTCCTCCCTTCAAGGCCGAACCCACCACCACTCCCTCTAACCCCAGCACCTTCGCTGCAACTCTATTGTTGGCTACCCCTCTCGACGTCGCCTCATTGCCACGACATCGCCACAGCTCCTCTGCACCATTTCTCTCTCCAACACCCATAACCCCGTGCATGCCTCGAGCTCCTCTGCAACCCACTGCCAATGCCCACCGCCTGAGCTGCCGCTGGTGACTTCCAGCTCCTCCGTTCATCATCGTCGCTTGTGCCCACTCCATCGCCGATGACCCCAGAACAACTCCGAGCCTAACCGAGCTCCGCGACCACCGGCGACGATGCATCACACCGTCCCATGCCAGCTCCGTGTCATCGCGTACCCAGACATGTCGTGGCTTGTGCCCGCCTCCGTGACACACCGTACCTACATCCGTGCCACCCCATGCCCCGGTCCAGTGCATACACCGTGCCCCGGTCCAGTGCATACACCGTGCCCACTCCCATACCAGCATCGTGTCCAGTGCCGTGTCGCGCCATGCCACATCCGCACCACGCACCGAGCCAAGACCGTGTCCAGTTCCGTATCATGCCCGCGTCATCACCGTGCCCACTACCGTGTCATGCCCGCATCGTTATCGTGTCCAGTACCGAGTCACCGCGCATTGCGCTCGCGTCACACACCATGTCTAGCATCGCATCGTCTCGTGTGTCGAGATGGATCCTGCACGTGGTGTCGTTTCTATATCAGCGACCGAAGGCAAGTGAAAGCCTTCACTTTTTTTTCATGCTATTATAAATATTAGCCAAAGAAATTTACAATAACTAGATATATATAAATATAATTAGATCATAAACTATTATTGAATTTATGTAGTGAACCATAATGCCATATTATGGAATGGAGCCCGACTAGGTTAGTGGAATTAATTTTACCATTTAGATTAATGGAATTCCAGCAACTAATTTTACACATCGATAGGAATCCAGGTTAAGGATTTATTATCATTTTAAAATTAGTGATCAGTTTCGGAACTGGAAGTCCAACTTCACGCGCGGTTTACTAGAGATTGTGTTTAGATTTAGGTGTTGCTCCAGTTGAATAAAACCTAGTTCTATCTGTTTGGTTTCCGACGCATCAAGCGGATCAATGATAACCTTTCTGTACTAGGAGAAATGTCCTGTTTAGTGTGGAGGTGAAAAAATGTCACTACAGAAACTGCAGAATACGTCGACAATCTAAAATATAAACAAAATACCAAACGACAGTGAAACTAAACGAGACCAGAACTGTATGTTAGCTAACTAATTATTTACACGACGATATAGGACTCTGCTTATTTTCAGTTTTATGTAGGGATGTACAGGCGATTAAGTTTAGGTATCAATATGAAAAACTGCAGAAATCAGCCATATACATCGATAAAATAAATTATGTTAAAAAATATCAAACAGCGGCATAATTCATTGGAACTAGTCTCATAAGAAAGCTAACTAAATTTCCTATGCTGCATATTTTCGAACGATGAGTTGCAGGTGTTTGATTTCAGGTATTCGTTGAGATTTCAGTTCAGGACTGCTGTCCAGAGCTACAAAAACTTTCATTTTCCACTATTGAAAAGACACGATATTCAGTAAAAGTCACTGTAGATTTTTAGGTTATACAGTCCTCTTCACAGAGAGCCTAAGAACACTGTAATCCAATTTTTTTACGATTTATTATGAATTAAATAGTATAGCATGTTCGGGAAAATTCTGATTTCGCAATGGTTATCAGGGACAACATATTATGGGGGGAAACGATATTAATTTGCAACCAAATTTCTGCAGTATATTTGTGAATAGTAAAACAGTAAACGGGTTCAACAAACATAAGTTCCGCCGATTTTAATTAGATTTTGGCTTAAGGTTCTTACCGAGCACATTGGGTAAACATTCGGTTATCGATCGAAACACATGTTTGCTTTAGCCAAACGAATTTAGATATTAACCATATAACTTCTACGTGATACCAACACAGTAATAAGCTCTAGTTGGGCTCCATTCCATAAGATGGCATTATGGTTCGCTACACAAATTCAATAATAGTTTACGATCTAATTATATTTATATTTATCTAGTTATTGTAAATTTCTTTGGCTAATGTTTATAATAGCATGAACAATAAGTAAAGGTTTTCACTTACCTTCGGTCGCTGATATAGAAGCGACACCACGTGTGGGATCCGTCTTGACACACGAGACGATGCGATACTGGACACGGTGCGTGATGCGAGCGCGATGTACGGTGACCCAGTACTGGACACAGTAACGATGCGGGCGTGACACGGTAGTGGTCACGGTGATGACACGGGCATGGTCTTGGCTCGGTGCATGGTGCAAGTATGGCACGGCACGACACAGCGTTGGACGCGACGCTGGTGTGGGAGTGGGCACGGTGTTTGCACTGGACCGGGGCACGGGGTGGCACGGATGCGGGTACGGTGTGTTACGGAGGCAGGCGCAAGCCGCAGCACGTCTGTGTACGCGGTGATATGGATCTGGCGTAGGACGGTGCGATGCAGCATCGCCAGTGGTCGCGGAGCTTGGTTAGGCTCGGAGTTGCTCTGGGGTCGTTGGCGATGAGTGGGCATAGGCGGCGACGATGCACGGAGGAGCTGGAGGTCGCCGGCGGCAGCTCAGGCAGTGGGCGTTGGCTGTGGGCTGCAGAGGAGCTCGAGGCGTGCACGGGCTGATAGGTGTTGGAGAGAGGAGTGGTGTAGAGGAGCTGTGGCAATATTGTGGCGAAGAGGCAACATTGAGAGGGGTGGCCGGCGATGGATTTGCAGCGGCGGTGCTGGGGTTGGAGGGAGTGGTGGTGTGTTCTGTCTTGAAGGGGGAGGGAGTGGAGGAGGTCTTGAGGAGGAAGGTGTCGGTGTCAGGAGCTGGGCCTCGACGGAGGAGAATTCGTCGGCGTTGGGTAGCGGTGGTGGGGAGGAGCAGTGAGGCTTAGTGGTGTTTGGAGATGGAGAAGGTGGCGGCTGAAGGTTTTTTGGAGTGGGGAGCTTGGGGGTGTGAGGTGATAAAGGGGGCTCGAGTTCGTCGATGGAGGAGGCGGTGGTGGTGTGGTGTTGCGGTGGAGATAGGGCTCGTCGGTGGAGGAGGCAGGTTTTTGAAGAGGAAGCTAGGGAGTGAAAGAGAAAGAGAGAACGAGAGAGGGGAGAGTGTGTGTGAGGTGAAGAGTGAGATACAGAGAGGACGGTTGAGGGAAGTGGGGAGTTCGGTGAGGGGATCTCGGGGAGTAGTTGGGGCGATGAGGAGGTCATAGGGAGCGAGTCGAGTTGGAGCAGCACGAGAAGAGGGGAAGGAGTCATTGGGGAGAGAGAGAGAGGATTTGGAGGAGAGGATCTTAGGGTTGTTGGCGAGCGGGGAGCGGCGTCGACGAGGGCCGGGTCAGGATCGAGCGCTAGAATAGGGAAGGTCGTTGGCGATGGCAGGAAAAAGGAAGAGAACGAGAAGGAGAAGAAGTGGGGGGGAGGGTAACAGGTCGGGTTCGGGTCGGGTTCGGGCTGGGGTTAGGGATTGGATTTGGGTTTAGATTAGGAAAATAATAAATAAAATAATAAAAAAAATATAAGAATATGCAAAAATAATATGAAAATTTGGGGAAAATACGGGGAAATATATACATGGAACTGGGGATTTACAATAAATATGAATGAGGAACGCTTCAGTAACAAAAGCAAAGTAAACAAGATTGAGTTTCAAGTTCTGTCTTCTTATGAAAGAATTAGAGAAGATACGAATAATACAGCTACGGTTGTAATGGAGCAAAACTCATTCAATTCTCTTACTGGATTCATTTCCATTGCTTCAACTTCAGTTATAAACAATGGAAATGAATCCATTAAGAGAATTGGACGCCTTTGACATCGAAATTAAAAGTATAGAATTAACGCTTTCCCTTTCCCATCCCCTTTCCCATCCCCTTTCCTAAATCGAGAAGACTTGACATAAGCTTATGTCTCTTGGGCTGACTCGACGACCCTCCGTGTCCTGTGTGTGTGGCGGTGATGTCCGCTCTTCTGCTTGTTCTTCCATTTGCTCTTCAGCTTCGTCTTGGACAGACTGTTATTGCGCAAATCTTGTATGTGGAACAGGTTCCAGATATATGCTGCCTCCCAACAACTGTATGTAAGACGCAAAATCCATCTCTCAACTGGGCTATTGTTGCGAAGAACCTGTCCCAGTTTCCTGTTGCTGTTGTTGCACAAAACCTGCCTCCCAAGGCTGCGTAAAACTTTTCCCCCAAGACTGATGTTGTTGCGCAAAATCTGCCTCCAAGACTGATGTTGTTGCGCAAAACTTGACCCCCATGACTGCTGTTGTTGCGCAAAACCTGTCCCACAAGACTGTCGTTGCTCTGATTGTTGCGTTTGTTCATTATCTCCCGACGGTTGTCGATACCACTGATTATGCCAGGGTTGCTGCTGACCGTATGGTGCTCTGAACCACTGATGCTGCAGCCTGGTTCTGGCTTATGCTGCGGCTCTGGTTCTGGCTCATATTGCGGCTCTAGAGATGGTGACAAATGTGGAAGTATATGATATGAACCGAACATACTACCAATATATGAGTCTACGGTAGAAAATAAAGTCTGACTATCTGGACCAGCATCAGTCGAATATGGATCTTATATCAATGATTGTATATGATACAACCCATGAGCTTGTCGTTACATAAAAGATAATATATAATTATAGACTCGTACTGCTGGATGTTAAAAACTAATTTAATTTAAAAAAATTTAACTTACTATTTCTCGTTCCACGTAGCCTCTAGGCTCGTACTGCTGGATGTTCGGAAAATCGGTAGGAGGAGCAGAAAGATATCTTACCGTGATACGCTTATACCATTATAGGTATGTTTCTGTAGCGTTGGTGGGTATTTGGTCACTTATTTGTTGTAAGGAAATATTAAGAAGCCTATCTTTCCATCTCAGCAAATATTGATGATGATACTCACTCCAATCACGCTCCGCCTTTCCTCCTCGCATGTGTCCCTCTGTTGTCATACGCGCAGGCGGCGGAACAGAAATATATTGCAATCTACCAAACTGTCGCAACGTCCGGTCCGGTAAGTGCATTACCACGATATTAATGCATACTAGTAGGCATCGAGCCCGCCAAACCGTCTCTCCTTTGATACAGATACCGGGTAATCCTTGAAGACGATCTACTGTATAAGGCGTACACGTGAACTGCGCAAATAACATAGTATAAAAATTATAAATAATGTCAATTATAAATTTTAAACAAATTTAATTACCTAATTAATGGTTACCCGAGTTGCCTCCATTCGATCCAACTCATATTTATAATACTTAAGTACTCGACGAGGAATCTTATATGATTTCTTGCCACTCCACCAATAGCCGAGAGGCTTTCCAGGGACATCCTCGTCAAAGATACGAATATGATCTGGTCTTTCAATATAGATGTGCTCCCATGACCAAATCTATATATAAAGTGTCATAATATCAGAAAGAACCAATATTATAATTTTTCAAATATTTAGTTCAAAATTATCATATACTTGAAGTAATGTAATGCAATGATTGATCGTTCTTTGTGATCCATAGATTCGATATGAAAAGTGTAATCACAATCAAAGAATTTATAACCGCAATCAATAACGGTGATGTTGTAGTTCGTTAATGAGTACGGATCGTCCATTGAGATTCGTGTATTTATTCGTTCTTACTTTAGTTGAGTCGAAAGAAAATAGTAAAGAAAATTCAAGAAAATGAATCAAGATTTATTTGATGAAGTATTTTCAAGAAAAATCAAGAAAGAGTTTAAGATATAGTAATCAAGAAAATGTCCAAAATCAATTTTAGTTAACAAGAAAATGTAGAATAGCTTGTAGGATTCGATAGGAATTAATAGCAATGATGAATACTAAAAATTACTTATCTTATCTATTGATGAATTATAGCTAGAACGATAGCGATGAATGAAGATTATGAATCTTTTGAAGAAACTAGGGTTTCTTTTTCACTATCTCTTGTCTTTTCATTGATCACCATTCAAATCTAGCCTTTAGCAAAAAATATCATCAATCATTTAATCCCAAATTGCAACGAAATTATCAAGAACGGTGATCTCGTTCCAAATTTGGTCGTTGACGATTTTTTTTCCTAAAGTTCATAATTCCCATAAGACTTAAGATGAGTTTAAGATTTCATCACCATTTGATCTACCGAATTCCTTCGAATCCTTTACAAGCGGAGATTTCACTCACGCATCATGAAAATGGAAATTAACAATTAGAAATTTCATAATGCGAAAGTTTAAAGAAAATGAGAATTAACAATTGATCACCTTTATTAATCAACTTCTAATTACACTATCCTTCAATCCGAAATTACAAGAATTGCTCTCGATCGCTCTCTTGAAGAGGTAACTATTCCGTCGAGTTTCGTTTTGCTTGATCTCCATGAGACTTGGACCTGTCGAGGATCCCGCGCTCTTGATGACGATCGGTTTCGCATAAAGGATCTTGAATGTCGTCGCTTGATGTTGTTCTCAACGATTCCTGATTTGGATCTTGATTTGGAATTGAATTGGATTTGGTTGTGTAATGAGTTGTTCCACTTAATATTGAGTAACCCCCAAAATGAAGGCTTAGGTCCTTTATATAGCCCTTCACCAATCTTCCACTAGAATCTAGGTCAATCTTCCCCAAGAAGCTAGGTAGTTGTAGGGAAACTTCTAGAATAAGATAGTTATCAAGCTTCCTCAAGAAGCTAGGCTGTTGTAGGGAAGTTTCCAGAACAAGTTTGTTACAATGGAGCATCTTCAACAAGCTAGGTAGTTGCAATGGAGTTTCGGGAGAACTTTTGATTGTCGATGCCCTAACTCGGCCGCGGATCCGCGGCGGATCGGCCTGACTCGGCCGCGGATCCACGGCCGTTTGGTGTGCTTGTGGCTTCAATTTCTCATGGTAGTTTGGTGTTGATCAATTGGTGTTCAGGTGATATCTGGAATCTTTTTATCTCTTCTGAATCTCTGCCAGATTTTAACTCTTTGACCTGCTGCATTTTGTCGGCAAATTTGCGATTCCGATATCTGTTCTGAAATAATTTTCTGCACAAAAATCTCAATGAAGATTGTTGAGATATACAATATCATGCGTGAAATAATAAACACACAATTTCCTTCCAGAATGTTGATTATAATGTATAACACGTGGTATTTGATATTTTCCAGACGAACTTGTAATCTGTGTTATATTTATAACAAACACCCTTAGAAGTTTATAAAAGTGCGGAAATTATTATGTTAAAGATTGCAATATTTTCGACTGAACATGCAACCACAAATTTTATTCTTCATAGGAGCACATGCCATATCTAGTTTCTTATAAAGATATTCCAAGACTCCTGCTCCCTAACTATATTAGCCACACATATCGAAAATACTAAGAACCCAAGGTATAAAAGATGGACATGTGTTGCCGACTGGTCCGGCATCAACTAAGAACCGATCATATACAAAATATAGTCACGTGCATATCTATCTAAAACATCATCGGTAGTTTCATCAGGGATATTAGTAAATGTATTTTTGAGCCGTCTTAAACTAATCTTATACTCCTTAATATATTCTTTTGGTACCTGAAATTTACAATTAATCGTTAATTAATATCACTGCAATATTCTCCAACTTTTAATTTAAAAAAACAAAGAATTATAACTGTCTGAGAGCAGACTCAATATACGTATCTCAATATGGGTGTTCGGTTTCCGGACCTACAATTGTACCTCCAACCAATTCAAGTCCATTCACCCGTAAACCAAGCAAAAGGGCAATATACTGAAGTGTGATAGTGGTCTCACCCCATCTAAGATGAAAAGTGTGAGTGTCTTTTCTCCAACACTCAACAAGAGAGATAACAAATCTGTGTTCAAGTTGGATATGACGCGGTAATGAAGCTTCATAAAAACCGGCTCTTCAAATCCGCTCGATAATACGATAATCAGTAACTTGCCATTTGTCAAAACTATGATTGACGACTGTAAGATTATCTCCACCCTGTAAAATTTATTCATATTATTTTCAACTATTTGAATTAAAATATATGGGCCAATATTTGAAATAATTTAACAAGTTTCGAATCTTTCCTCCCCGTGTAATATACTGAAAGATTCATGCTCATTTTGAGTTACGAGGAGTGATTTGTCAAATGGTTGATTCTCCATTGTATTTTTTTCAAACTCAAATAATTGAAAGATTTGGAAAGTCGGTGGATATAGAACGGAGTTCGAAGAGAAAAATAGATAAAGGAGAGCAGAGGGAAGAAAGGGGGTTTTTAAAGAGCAAAAGGAGAGTTTATATTAATTAAGGGTGTGTTCCAAAAACCCGCCCTCACCTTTTTAAAGAAGATGGAATCTCCTCTAAAAATGAGAGGGCTCCTGGATTTATCACGTCCCCGACTTCTCCTTTTTAAAGGAGAGGGGAGATGGACCCCTTTTTAAAGGGGATTTGTCAATACGTGGCATTCCCTTTTTAAAGGAGATGGAATCTCCTTTAAATAGGAAAAGGACGGGATTTGTCAATATGTGACAGATTGATGGCTTTTAAAAGGGGATAGTGGGTTCCAAGAACCCGCTCTCTCATTTAAAAATGAGAGGGCGGGTTCTTGGAACACGCCCTCCTCACAATAAAAAACTGTTAAAAACTAATTTCAATAATTTCTATTATTGATGGGCTGCCCAATAATTGGCTACACCTTAACCCGTGACCCTTTTTACTTAACCCAAGACAAACCCGTGACCCTATTCTCTCAAAACAAGGCAATCCCGTGACTCGTGACCCCTTTGTGCCAAATACTTTCTTTGAACCCAAGGTAATCCTGTGACTCTTTATCTCAAAACCCGTGAATACTTTTTCTAAAATCAAGCGTGACCCCTTTTTTTTGACCAACGCCGACCAAATACTTACAAAAACCTGCCCTACTCCCATTTGCTCTCCATTTTGCTCCAATTTGTGTCTGCACCTCCTAAAAAATCAAAAGATCTCATCTGCACCCCTTCAATGGAACTCGATCTTTCTATCCTTATAGGTCTATCAATCAAAATTCCAGATTGACAAACATATGTAAATTTTATTTACCATTTATCTAATTTTCAGTGAATTTAATCGTTACTTCAGTTGTTAACGTTTTATATTTATTGTTAGGTTGATATTGTTTAATGTAGATAATGTTAAATTTAAGTTTATTTGTTCTATATAAATACGATTACCAGATTGTGATAAGTGCATAAAGTCCTGAGTATATGGACGGGTGTGCAAGGATTATGCGATTAGAATTAACGACTTACAATGAACTCACGAATAAAGTGTTTAAAATCACGAAGTACGATCCCCGTGAAATTAAGGTTAAGTTAAGTTGTATATAGCCTCTGTTTAGTGAAAATGCATTGGTTGAAATTATAGATGATGCAATATCTTCGATGATAGACTTCGGTTTGGCAAACACCCAGCATTCTTTTGAACTATTAGTTGAGAAGGAACAGTTGGAAGTATCAGATGTCGCTCCAACGAATTATTTTGATGGTAACGCTGGATGTAGTTCCTGGGGATATGGTTCCATAGTTAATGATGATAGTTTTAGTCTCAGTGGATACGACTATACACATGATTATTCACACCTTCAAACTCAAGGATGAATATTTTATAATTAGTTTTTTTGTAATACCAAAATGCTAATACATTTAATATATTAAATACAGATTTTCTCAAGCGACTGCTGCAGTTGCATGCACACCTGAAAAACAACAAGGATTACCATATACAACATTCCAAGGGTAAATCAATATGAAATAAGTAGTGATTATATTTATTTTCTTTGTAATACCAAAATGTTAAAAAAAATTTATATACTAAATGCAGATTTTCCCAAATCCCTGCATTTCAATCTTTTCCTTCCGCATCATTCCAACACGATCCAAGTAGCGCATTCCAAGCATGTCCGTCCACATTATTCCGGTCTTTTCTGTTGGGATTCCTCAGCACCCTACTCTGTTTTCAAGATATCTACCATGCCAATTTCAAAAATTCATGGGTGCTAAAGAACCCTAACCTAGGATCTAGCTAGAGTAAATGAAAATATGAACATGTAATTAAACATTACAAGAAGTGAACAAGGAATACAACTTTTGTAGACCGGTCCTTCACTTCAAAAGCTCCCTGTAGTAGTCCCTTCGCTGCGAGTAGTGATCTCCCGAACTCTAGTATGGGTTCCCTTGGAGAAATGAACAAGCTTGCTCGAAGTCTTCGAGGTCGAAAATGATCTACGTCAAGGAGACTCAAACCCAAGCTACCTATTCACTAGGTGATGAACTTTGTGAAGAGAACACCCTAAACTAAATGGCTAAAAGTAGAGGATGATGAAATAGGAAATGGGCTCACTTTAGATTTATTTTCCTCACAATATTTCATCACTTTCTCAAGATCAAGAGAGCTAGAATCAAATGAAAAAGAAGATGATCAAGTGATGAAGAGAATGAGAGTTAGGTTAGAAATGCAACCATGGGTTAGTATATGTCATGGCTAAACCTTGTAGAGAATAAACCATGGCTAATTGATTGGGGGTTAGGTTAATAAATATCTTAGTTAAAACAAAACAAGTGGACTTGGTCAAAGATACTTCAAGCTTCTCCAAGCTTCCAAGCATGACTAATTTCCACTAATTTTGAATTAATAGGATAAATAAAACCTAACCATTATCATATAGCATGGTATGATTCTCATATACCCAAGTTGCATGTATAACCTAGCATGTCATAATATTATATATCACATATATAATTTGTGAACAAAAGAAAACTATACAATAAACATATATCACATATATGTTAAATGTATAATAAGTGAGAAAAAATAAACACTTGAGTGAGCATTGTTGGAGATAATGCCCTCAGAGTCAATTATTGGATCACAGGCACGTGATTGCAATGATTGAGGGAGGACCTATACCGGTAGGACAGTCTTACTCAAGATGATAGTATGTTATCTGGTTTATCTTTATCATCGTGTACTGCTTTAGGTGACGTTACTGATCACTATTGCACGTTGATAGAGCCCCTAGGATTCTTGCTTGACTGCCAGCAGTATGATGGCAATCATATACGTGGGAGCTGGGGTCTATAAGCACATCCTTAAAAGGTCCCTAGTCGTGGAAGTTTTCGAGACAGGGCATCGATACTCCATAGTAGACTAGTGTATACAGTCGAGACCCCGACAAGGGGCGGTGGCCGGTCTCACAAGCCACTGGTGTCAGTTGGTTCACCTAAGATGTATACAGGTGCTCATTGGGTTATGAGTACACCGGACAGGACTCGCCGGGAATATGCTAGTTGGGATTATACCAGATGTCAGATAGCAGTTCCCTGATGACATGTGTACAGGTTAGTTCATCGACCTGAGATCGTCATTTGTCTCGTGTGAGTTCCCACTGTACTTTGATTACTACCCTACCACGGCTCAAAGGAGTCGTGCAAACAGGTTTTAGTTGGGTACAGTCCCGAGCCACATGGAGGCAGTGAGCAGATCTGAAGGGGTTCGTCTCTCCCGGTATTGGGGGTGAGGTCGCGCTGTGTCTAGGAGAGCCATTACACGAAGTCCTTGGCCAAGGCAGGAGATTTACTGGTAGGTATTCCAGTAGTATCTCAGGGTGTTCTGGGCTACACTCCGACACGACTTGTACCGCTTTTGGGGGTCTAACTTTTACCAACCCCTTAGGCCCGCCATGCGATGCTCATAGACGAACGGACCGGACTGTACGGATATTGTCACTGACAGGCTCAGTAGGGTGTCAGGGTGAGTTCGCTCATCGACGTCCCTTTTAGTCAATAGCTGGTAGCCCGTTACGTATGGCTAATACCTCTGACGTGCTAGTGGTTAAATCCACAGCCAAAGTATTGACGAGTCTTTAGAGTCCCCCACAGACAGTTTCTCAAGTTTCGGGCGAAACACTGTAGAGGCCGTATGGAGATATGGCAGGGTTCGATCATGTACGTGCGGTATTGCACGGATCATGATCGGACGGATAATACTAGCGGGCTTTGGTTTAAGCCGGATCCTAGTATTGTACAGTGTAGATTTTGTCTCATTGCATTTGTATTCGGTCGGAATACAAATGCGGGTATGTATATACAGTCGCGGGGTTTTCCTGTAATTTATTACGGGATCGTTTTTCTGAAGTTGCCAGTTTGCATTCCATTTCGGCCATTTTTTCTTTGTTCCTTCTTTGGCTGAAAATTGGTTTGGAGGGGCTTATTTGCAAGCATGCAAATTTGAATTGTGGAGGGTGTTATTTGCAAGTAGTTGCTTCATGATGGTCCTTGCTTCCATTGACTTCTTTTGCTCATCATTGCTTTCTTTATATGATGGGAGTAGGTTGAGACTTTTTGTGTGATGATGACTCCTCATCATCACTTGCTTGCATTATTGCTTTCTCTCCCCTTGACTTCTCTCCTCTCTCATTCTTTGGATGTTGGGGCCGGCCACACTAGAAGAGGTGGTTGTCCAAAATTAAAGTGGGGATTTTGATCTCTTTTGGTTTGAAAAAGAATCCCCTTGCTCATCCAAAAAGCTTGCAATTCCTCCACCTTCATAAAATGACAACTTCTAATAACCCCATGAGACCCAGTGTTGTACACTTAGCGTACAGCATTCTTGGACACGTCGACTCGCCAACTTCGTGTTCGAGTTGCCTCGGTCCAGAGGTGGGAGCCCGTAAAAGAACCCGGCGATGTGGTGCCCTTTCCGACGAGGAGATGAAGACCGTAGATTCCGCGAGGAGATCGGGATGGAGGCCGAAGACCGAAGGACACGGATCGCTCGGTATAGCTTTCTACCCTTTTTTCACTTTGCTAGTAGTAGGTTAATGGTCCGATCCGGGTTTATAGTCCGCGGTAGCGCCGGTTTAAAGTTAAGAAAAATTTTTGTTTTCCGCATTTTGGCCTCGAAAAGACGGCCGGGGCGCTGCCGTGCACTAACATGGTATCAGAGTCACGCCATTAACCTAGTCTAGCTTGCTCTAACGTGTTTACAAGTTCGATCGAACGGATTTTCGAAAACTGCATTTTCAAAGTAACAGTTTCTGTCGATTTTATTTTGTGCTCCAAAAATTTTTCTGGGCATGCCAAAAAATCGTGCAGGGTTTTTGGCGAACACTGTAGAAATTTGGTAACATGAAGTCACTGTATCACCGCGGAACCGCGGCCCTAACCCCCTTTTGGTTGCGGTTCCACCGCAAAACAGTGAAGTCACTGTACTAAATTTCTTGCAGTGATTCCTGAGTTGAAAATGGGGTTTTTGGTATACTCTTTTTGGGCCCAGATTTATTTTGAGTGCTACAGTTGTGCTTGGGGCCCACTTCAGTAAATTTAGTCGATCGAAAATTTTAAACATGTTAGTTCACAGTATTTACATTATATCTGCGACCGTGAATGTCACTTGATCGGTAAATCCTGTCTAACTGCTATAGCCCTTTTAGACGGATTTGCGAACGTGACATTCACGTTGATATTCTGTGTTGTGCTGTGATGTTGTGGATTTGTCGTGGGGATAGCCTGGATGCAATGGTAGTACAGTTTGATTTATTATGTACATTTGATATTGTGGGGCGAGCGTCCGACATGTGGACTGCCGTCACTGCCTGTTTGTATATTATTCTTTTGGGGCACGACCGGGCTGAGGTCGATGTACCCGTTGTATATATTTTACTTTTTGTACTAGGATTACCCCGCGGAGGGGTGCACGGGTAGCCGGGTTCTAAAGAGCAACGGGTCCGTATCTCACGGCGTTGAGACGGAGGGGGCTTCACTCTAGAATTGGCAGGCTATTCGCCACACTCATAGGGGGTATAGGTTGACCCAAGGAGGGGTGCCCAAGTTACCGGATTTCGTGAAGTGCTGGGTGGCCCATTCACGTTACTGAAGGGGGCTGCCTCGCTTCAGGTTTTAGCGGGTAACTTGCCGCGTCCGTAGGGGTCTAGGATTTCATTGCACAGGCTATCCACACGACCAGGAGAACGTCGGGTTTCAGTAGCGGCTCTATGAAACCCGGGGATCCCAGATATCTGTATTGTTCTGTGATGCTTATTACATTTCTGTGATGTTGCATTTTATCACGCCTTGAGCGAATATAATATATTGATATATATACTAGTAGATGTTGTATATATTTTGCATCCGTGCTAGTCCAGTCCCCGCTCTGTCGTTAGTTAAGTAACCTAACGGGTGATGACAGGACCCAGTGGCGAATGCGGATGGCATATACGTACATCATTATTTTCATTCTTTATGGTATGATCAATTGATGGGACTGCATTGATTCGGATCAATGCAAGCTAAACAAACCTATTCTGATGTTGTTGGAACAATTTTTCAAAAAGCTGTTATTGCAAGGACGTTCACTTTTGTTTTGCACAGTGGTATTCGGTTATGAATATCCAGCACCTCAGTAGATGAGGCAAGGGCCGAGATCCCTTCACCGGGAGTGACCCCTTGGACAGAAGTTTGCGTCAGGGTAATAACTTCACTATAATCGATTACTTTTTCTTTGCATCATGGTATTCAACTGGAATATCTTGCACCTCATTCTACGGGGAAAGAGCCGAGATCCTTTCACCGGGAGTGACCTCTTTAGCAATGGTTTTCGCCACTATATTTTTATAAAAGGCTATGCAGTTCCTTCAACGATATCAAGTTCATTACGTTAAAAGTTTTTCGCCAAAAACTAGACGTAGCCCTCCGTCATTTCTTACGGGTATTATTTAGTATTCGTGCTGCGTTTGTTGACTGTGTCAAGGCGTAGTGTACGGTAGCTAAGTAGTGTTCGTTTGTGGCATATTAATGGGATTGGTTAGGACAGTCGTGAGGACTTGTTGACTGTGTCAAGGGCTCGTACGGGTGGGTTTAATGCAATCCAGGATAATGACGGGTTGAACTTGACTATGACTCTTTGATTTGTTGACTGTGTCAAGGTCACTTGGGTCCTAGGGGTAAAAATCACATCGGGAGTTTCTAAAGAAACTGAAACTTGCCAGGCATGCGCATACCTTCTGGTGTGTGATAGCGTGAGTGGATTCCTGCACGTTATCATGCGATGATAGTTGGATCCCGATTCCCACTGATGAGTTGGTTTACTCCTCGGGTGATCCCGACTAATTCTTCTTTCAGGTTTGGAGGAGAATTTGACGTTACAGTGGGAGGTTTCCTGATTAGATAAATTGGTAACCATTCTAATATAGGTTAGAGTGCACGCTGAGTGTTTCTTTTCTCTCTCTCTTTGGCAACGACCATGACCCGACCCTTGACTATGACTCAGTGACCAAATTAACCGAACCTTCTTAAACACTGGCTTTTGGATTGTCAGAGTTGCATACCTCATTGCCACTCCTACTTTTACCCTTTTCTTCAGGACACCCCGTATTACTACGAATGTCCTCTTCCATTGGATAAAACCATCGTATGGTTATATACGAACTTGAAGGAATTTATTCGAGGATGGTTTCCGATTCTGGAGAAAACAAATAGGATTATTCAGTTGTCTTTTCCTTTTACCTTCTCTCAGGTTGCGAGTGCTCCTTGGATTAGGGGATAGTACACCGTTACGCCTATTGGATAGTCTTCTTTCAAACCATAGGCTGGTGCCGAACGGTAGGGAATGAAGAAAACCGATTAGCCTAAGTGCGGTGTACAGAAGGTATTAAGTAAAGACAAATAAAGGGATTAGAAGGAGGGCAAAGTAAATTGCGACCGCTATTCATGACCAAACCAAGTATTTCATTACCACTCCCACTTCACCTTCGTATTTCTCCAGGACACTCCGTATGACTACAAAGATCCACAGTTATTTGGATACTCCATCGTATGGTTATATACGAACTCGAAAGTAACTTGTTCCAGTTCGGGGATGGATTCTGGTTCAGGAGAAATAGGAATAAGGTTTATTCAGGTGTCTTTTATCTTTACCTTCTCTCGGGTTATGAGTGCTCCTAGGATTAGGACAGTACACCCATTATGCTTATTGGATAGTCTTCTTCCAAACCATAGGCTGGTGCCGAAAGGTAGGGAAGGAAGAAAACCATTTGGCCTAAAGGGGTGTACAGAAGGTAATGACTAAAGACATATAAAGGGATTTGGAGAGATGGCAAAGAAATATACGGTTACAGTTGTGAATCTGGATAATGGAAGAGACATTACTAGGAATACCCGGATACCCCTAAGAAACATTTCAATGTTTCAGTCTCACTGTGTACTGTTAAAAGAAAACTGTTTTCCCAATTAGCCCTTGCTCCAGGGTATGTATTTACTAGGTTTGATTTTCACATCTGTATGGTTCTAAAGATGATGAGTGGGAGTAAGTTATTGGGAATTAGGTGATCATCCTCATTATATCGGGATTCATTGTAATTGGTGATATTTGAGGAAATCACCTGGGTTGTTTGCCGGACGGCAAATATTTGGTTTTGAATATCCGTTGTTATGCACCAATTTCAAATTGATATATCTGTACGTCTATTTTTATAGAGTGAGATATAACTTTTTGAAATTATGTCCATGACATTTACCTATATCAGTGGATGGTTAGGTAAGGAGCATTAAACAACGGTGTAATTCTTCTTAACCATAAGTACAGTTTTCAACCTACGACACACGGGGAATGAGTTATTAGACTCAAGAGACTTATACAGAGTATTGTATGTTGTCCAGTGTCCATTAGGACAGAGGGGTTGGTCCTCGTACTATATTCTGTTTACTTGTGACTTCTCTAGTTCTTAGACATGTGTTTCGTAGAAATGTAAGGTCTAAGTTTTGAGGAGTTATAGGTATAAGAATAAAGAAGAGAACCAGGTGTTGCAAGTATCGAGATTCTTCAAGGTGATCGAAGATGTAGATACTTGTGTATGGTATTCAGTTGATAGTAATGGTTTTAAGATAACTTGCTTCTCTTTCAGGTTACTCATAATTGGAAGTACTCCTAAGTTGAGTAATGCTGATCGGCCTCTTTCCATTTAGTTGACATGCACCGGAGACAGCTGCATGATTTGAATCTGGTTCAATTAAATCAGTGCCTCTGTTTCTATATTGGATATAGAACGGTTCATATCTTAACGATGTTAAGGTACGGGAAGTTGTCCGGCTTATGCTTAAAACCAGACTCTGGATAACTCAAGGCACGTTTCTTTAATGGCTGTTTGTGGGTTGACCCGGGCTATGACGAGGGTTGACTTTCTACCATCGGGAAGATCAATAGTGATATTGTTCTTGACTCGCCACAGTTTTAATAAAAATGGATTTTTTTTCAGAAAACAGTAGTGGGAGTATGGTAGAACTGGAAGTGATTCCAGAACCGCAAACGATTACTGAAGATTTGATAAGAACCTAAAGATTCAATCTGGTTTGATATTCCATTGGCCACTCCGCAGATATGGTGAGTAACCTCAGGCACTCGAGAGGTACTTCGGTATGCTCAAAGACGGTGATAGGGAGGTTCTTGTTTACCCAGACTTGACACTACTGTTGTTCCAGGCTATGAGACTGGAAGAAGGATGTGTATAGCGTAGTTCTAAACTGGCTTCAGAAGTGCACGTGTATATGATTCTGCCAGAGGGTTGTCGTAGTCAGTGGGGGCAGCGGAAGCATAGTGGACATGCAGCTTATGTCTATTTATGGACTAAAGCAGATATAGCGGAGATAGATCATCTATTTCTGATGTGACAGTCATAGGTTTGTCTTCATCAGAATAGGGGATGGATCTGTTAAGAAGATAGTAGGGTGTGATGTCCTGGTATTTGGATGACATACACAGAGTAGGAAGTGGAGTTCCTATACTACGGTCGGTTATACTTTGGTCGTCACACAGTAGTTTCTCCACATAGGAATTGGGTATTATATCATACATCCTGGTTACTAGATCTATGGTTTTAGATCTAGATTTGGGTAGTATCCCAATTTGGGTACTTAGACAGCATTCTAAAGGTGTTTTAGAATGGACGACTCCTGGCACGGTAGTGTACCGGCAGGTAATGGAGTCACCCTCTCTAAAGGTGTCTTACAGACTGAAGGGGATAGGGATGTGCATGATTGGCAGATCACTTGCCTAGGCAATTGAGTCAATCATGAGATGTCAGGTACCACACCAGATGTTGTTTTTGCACGAGATGCAATAAGTTGATATTGATCCAATCCTGGAGAAACATTCAGAAGCAGTGTTAGAACATAAGTGGATGTTCTAGGGATTTGATAATGGCAGCCTCCTTTGGGAGACGGTTATCATTCCAGGCTTCCAAGGTGACCTGGATGGCAGAGTGACTGTCAGAGCTATAGTTTTCCCTCTGACGAGGGGCAGAATTTTGGACAGGTGATCCAAGCGGACACTGAATGAGGCATTACATAGGATACTGATTAAGTTCAGTTGACGATACAGTCTAAGAAGTTTGGATTTAGAGTTCATTTATGAACTAGGTCCCATCAGATATCCAGACATATTCTAAGACAGGTATTGCTCATTTCGGGAGATGGGTTTCTCCGCGAACTTGAGATTAAGAGAGATATAGAAAGAAATATCAGGGCGGATCCACTCGCTGAGGCTATTCCTCGAATGCAATAGTTTCGCAAACGAGCTTTGTGAGACTGACTAATAGAGGAGTTGGGTTTTCGGTATCACACGGGCTGTGAGTATGCGACATCGCAATAATTAGCCTTGAGTGCAAGTGGGAGATTATTGGATATAGTGCCCTCAGAGTCAATTATTGGATCACAGGAACGTGATTGCAATGATTGAGGGAGGACCTATACCGGTAGAACAGTCTTACTCAAGATGATAGTATGCTATCTGGTTTATCTTTATCATCGTATACTGCTTTAGGTGACGTTACTGATCACTATTGCACGTTGATAGAGCCCCTAGGATTCTTGCTTGATTGCCAGCAGTATGATGGCGATCATATACGTGGGAGCTGGGGTCTATAAGCACATCCTTAAAAGGTCCCTAGTCGTGGGAGTTTTCGAGACAGGGCATCGATACTCCAGAGTAGACTAGTGTATACAGTCGAGACCCCGACGAGGGGCGGTGGCCGGTCTCACAAGCCACTGGTGTCAGTTGGTTCACCTAAGATGTATATAGGTGCTCATTGGGTTATGAGTACATCGGACATGACTCGCCGGGAACATGCTAGTTGGGATTATACCAGACGTCAGATAGCAGTTCCCTGGTGACATGTGTACAGGTTATTTCATCGACCTGAGATCTTCATTTGTCTCGTATGAGTTCCCACTGTACTTTGATTACTACCTTCCCACGGCTCAAAGGAGTCGTGCAAATAGGTTTTAGTTGGGTACAGTCCCGAGCCACATGGAGGCAGTGAGCGGATCTGCAAGGGTTCGTCTCTCCCGGTATTGGGGGTGAGGTCGCGCTGTGTCTAGGAGAGCCATTACATGAAGTCCTTGGCCAAGGCAGGAGATTTAATGGTAGGTATTCCAGTAGTATCTCAGGGTGTTCTGGGCTACACTCCGACATGACTTGTACCGCTTTTGGGGGTCTGACTTTTACCAACCCCCTAGGCCCGCCATGCGATGCTCATAGACGAACGGACCGGACTGTACGGATATTATCACTGACAGGCTCAGTAGGGTGTCAGGATGAGTTCGCTCATCGACATCCTTTTTGGTCAATAGCTGGTAGCCCGTTACGTATGGCTAATACCTCTGACGTGCTAGTGGTTAAATCCACAGCCAAAATATTGACGAGTCTTTAGAGTCCCCCACAGACAGTTTCTCAAGTTTCGGGCGAAACGCTGTAGAGGCCGTATGGAGATATGGCAGGGTTCGATCATGTACGTACGGTATTGCACGGATCATGATCGGACGGATAATACTAGCGGGCTTTGGTTTAAGCCGGATCCTAGTATTGTACAGTGTAGATTTTGTCTCATTGCATTTGTATTCGGTCGGAATACAAATGCGGGTATGTTTATACAGTCGCGGGGTTTTCCTATAATTTATTACGTGATCGTTTTTCTGAAGTTGCCAGTTTGCATTCCATTTCGGCCATTTTTTCTTTGTTCCTTCTTTGGCTGAAAATTGGTTTGGAGGGGCTTATTTGAAAGCATGCAAATTTGAATTGTGGAGGGTGTTATTTGCAAGTAGTTGCTTCATGATGGTCCTTGCTTCCATTGACTTCTTTTGCTCATCATTGCTTTCTTTATATGATGGGAGTAGGTTGAGACTTTTTGTGTGATGATGACTCTTCATCATCACTTGCTTGCATTATTGCTTTCTCCCCCTTTGACTTTTCTCTCCTCTCTCATTCTTTGGATGTTGGGGCCGGCCACACTAGAAGAGGGGGCTGTCCAAAATTAAAGTGGGGATTTTGATCTCTTTTGGTTTGAAAAAAAATCCCCTTGCTCATCCAAAATGCTTGCAATTCCTCCACCTTCATAAAATGGCAACTTCTAGTAACCCCATGAGACCCAGTGTTCTACACTTAGCGTACAGCATTCTTGGACACGTCGACTCGCCAACTTCGTGCCTGAGTTGCCTCGGTCCAGAGGTGGGAACCCGTAAAAGAACCCGGCGATGTGGTGCCCTTTCCGACGAGGAGATGAAGACCGGAGATTCCGCGAGGAGATCGGGATGGAGGCCGAAGACCGAAGGAAACAGATCGCTCGCTTTAGCTTTCTACCCTTTCTTCACTTTGCTAGTAGTAGGTTAATGGTCCGAACCGGGTTTATAGTCCGCGGTAGCGCCGGTTTAAAGTTAAGAAAAATTTTTGTTTTCCGCATTTTGGCCTCGAAAAGACGGCCGGGGCGCTGCCGTGCACTAACAAGCATATATTAGTTAATGTAATTTAATATATCAAATATGTAATTATACATTAAATTATTAAATCAACACTTGATTTAATAATCCGGCTATATCACATATAACCGACTAATATAATATGTATCATTTTATCGAATCAACACTTGATCCGATAGCCCGGCTATATCACATATAACCGGTCGATATCTCATATCGCGAGAATAGAAAACGGTATCTTATACTCGTATTAATATTGGTCCCGCACATATCACATATGTGCTCCTACTCCGTTTCGCTTGAGCCAGGAAACCTTTGTGTAGGATTCTAAAGACTCGTCAATACGCCGGCAGCAGGTGATGATCATATCAAACACCCACAAGCCTCAAGAGGCCTGCTAAACGTAACGGCCACTCGGGTATTGAGCGATCATAAGAACAACAAGCAAGCCTGCTCATAATCCTGCGAATCCAATCAGTAACACTACCGTACAGTCTGGTCTTTTCGTCTAATATGTCGCATATCTCGCCTAGGGGTGGTAAACGTCAGTCCCCAATATCTTGATAAGTCATGCCGATGTAAGGTCTATAATGGGTTGAGAAACTACTGATAACTCTTACCAGTAAATCTCATCTACCCTGACCAGGGATTTCCAGTTATGGCCAATCGGGCATAGCAAAACATCAACCCCCAATACCGGGAGAGATGAATCCCCTTCTATTGCTCATTGCCTCCATGTGACTCAGGACTGTACCCAAAAACCACCTGTTTGCACGACTCAGTAGAGCCGTGGTAGGATGGAAATCAAAGCACAGTGGGAGACACACAAGACTCTATGATAATCTCGGGTCGACAGACTAACCGGTACCAGTGTCACCAGAGAACTGCTATCTGACGTGAGGTATAATACCATATAGGAGTTCTTAACGAGTCCGTTCAGTATACCCATCTCCACTGAGCACCTGTATACCATCTTTGATGTCAAACACCAATGGATATGGGATCATCCATCGCCCATCACATGGGTCGAGAAGCTATACGCTAGTCTACTGTGGAATATCGATGCCCTTTCTCGATATTCCATCGACTAGGAACAATTGAAGGATGAACTCATGGAATGCCCATGCCCCACTAGTATGATCTGCATCATAATCCTGGTAGTCAAGTACACATCCTAAGGGCTTTATCAACATGTAACAGAGAGACGGTAAGTGTACATATTAAGATAAAGAGCAACCAGATAGCGTACTATCATGTCGAGCAAGAAAGTTCTCCCTATATATGTCCAAGCATCCACTATAATATACATCTCATGTACAATAATGTCCTCTAGGGCATATATATAACTAACAATCTCCCACTTGCACTAAGGCCAGTTGTTGTAGTATGTCATACCCAACGTCCTATAAAAAGTCTTTCGCAGGAAAAGCCTTTGTGGGTGGATTCGCCGTGTCAATCTCTGATTCTACTCTCCTAATCTCGATCTCTTGGAGATCAACCATCTCCATGATCAGGTGATACTGCCTTAGAATATGTCTGGGTCACTGATGGGACCGGAGTTCCTAGGCCAAAACCACATCTCTATTGTCTCACAATGGTAGGAACCTAGTTCATCTTATGAACAAATATACACCCAGAATGCCTCTTCGGTAGTATCTTTGATAGCGATGTATCCAGCCTTTATCGTCTAGATTTGCCCCGGTATATAGCTTGGAACTCTTCCAATATACCGTCCCTTCACTGAGGATAAAGACAGTGCTTGTGACTGCCTTTCAGCCAACCTTACCATCATGGAAGCTCGAGTCGGCAAAGGACTCCCACTGGATTTCACCGTTACCAAACTCCGAGAACATTTCTTTAGTGCTTTACAAGTACTTAAGAAGGTTCTCCAAAACTATCCAGTGATTCTCCCCAGGATCATTTGATACCAACTCACTACATCTAGTGAGAATCCTAACATCCAGTTAGATCTAGAAACCAGGATTTAGGAGGTATCACCTAGATCTTACATGGAGAATCAATGTGATAAGAGAAGATTGACCAAGTGTAGCATAGGAAACTCCTTTCCTATCAAGAGTATGTCGTCCACGTACAATACAAAGAAGACTACCTTACTCTCTACTACATTTTTGTATATACAAGGTTCATCTACCATTTTGATGAAGTCAAACGCTTTGACAATCACATTAAAACAGATGTTCCGACTCCGCGATGCCTGCTTTAACGCATAAAACAACTTGCACACGTTTCAGCTGCTCTCACTGTCTACGAAACTCTCTGGCTGTGTACTTATAGACGCTCTCTTCTAAATCAGCATTCAGAAAAGTAGTCATGACACCCAACCGCCAGATATCGTAGTCATGGTATGTAGTAATGGCAAGTAGGATCTGGATGGACTTAAGCATAGCTATTGGAGAAAAGGTTCCATCATAATCCACACGTGGTCGATGACAAGAACCTTTTTCAACAAGTCTAGCTTTGAAAGTCTCAATCTTTCCATCTACACCAAGTAATCTTCTCAAGATATACTTGCTCCTGATGGGGTTTTAACCCTTCAGATGATGCAACCAAAGTCCATACTCTGTTGGTGTATATAGATTCCATCACAGATCGCTTTGCATCCAGCCATTCTTGCAGAGTCCCCACTCTTGATGGCCTGCTTGAAACTAGTTGGGTCATCATCTCCCATGATGCAATCCTCGCTCCCACTGTCATCGAGAAACCCAAGTATCTCTCAGATGGATGAGGAACCCTACCAGATCGGTGGAGAAGCCGAGGTTCGTCGGGAACTATTGGTTCCTTCGGCTCTACCAAATCATCAACTGTAGTTTGTATAGCTGGAACCTATTCCAGTTCTACCCCATGACCATAAATTTCTTCCATAAAAAATTCCTTTTTCTAAAAAGGTGGCATGCCGAGAAACAAAACACCTTCTGTTTCTCGGTGTGGTAGAAGATATTCCCTTGTAAATGCTTGGGATATCCAACAAACTTCCACATAACTGACCTTGCCTCGAGCTTTTCCGGATTTTGCTTTTAGACATAGGCCGGACAACCCCAAATCTTAACTTGCTTAAGACATGGGCTCTTCCCGTACCATATCTCATATGGAGTGGTAGGCACTGATTTGATTGGAACCCAATTCAATAGGTATGCAGCTTCCTCAAGTGCATAATTCCCAAAAGGAAACAGGCAACTCAGCAGTACCCATCATAGAGTGCACCATATCTAATAGGGTGCGATTGCTCCGCCCGGATACACCGTTGTGCTGTGGTGTATACGGAGGAGTAATACTGAGAGAGAATCTCATTCTCCTTTAGAATAGCCCAAGAATTCCATGCACAAGTATTCTCCTCCCTGATCCCATCAAAGGACATAATACTTATACCCGTTTTAGTTCTCTACTTCGGATTTATATTCATTGAATTTCTCAAAAGTTTCAGGCTTGTGTTTCAATAAGAACATATGTCTGAATCTTGAGAGATCATCAGTGAATGTGATGAAGTACAAAGAACCAGTCCTGGCATGTGTAGACAGGGGACCACATACATCATCATGTATCAGTTCCAAGAGTTCACTAACTCTTTATCTGTTTCCAATAAACGGAGCTATAGTCATTTTATCTTTGTGACATGACTTGCAAGTTTCACAAGATGTAAATTCAAACTGATTTAAACATGCATCTTTATGTAACTTAACTAGTCGTGTTGCATTGATATGACCTAGTCTACAATACCTCAAGAAGGATTCGTTCATTTCTGAACTCTTCCTCTTATGTGTGTTCTGTACGTTGAGAACTGTGGTTTGATTTAGAATGTAAATGCTATTAGATAACGTGCCTGATCCGATCAACTCTTGATATAGGAAATGTTCAAAACATTATCCAACAATACAAAATTATATGCTTCTTTATTTAATAAAGAGACTGATATAATGTTGTATATCAGGTTCGGTATCTAATAACATTCGTTCAGAATCAATATATTTGGTAATACAAGGTGATATTTGCCAACTGATTTGGCTGCAACAATTGCACCATTCTCTGCACTTAGAGACATATCACCTAATCTCAGTTATCTACCTTTCAGTAGCCCATGCAACAGATTACATATGTGGGATCCTGATCCGGTATCTAATACCCAGGACGTAGAGGATACTGAGAAACAGTTCTCGGTAAAGAACATACCCGAAGAAGATGCATCATCATGCACTTTCTTCGTTTGGGCTGCATGGGAATCCTGGTAATCCCCTATTTCCTGCTCGGTCTTATAACAATTATAAGTTGGAGCGGGACCAACGTTCCCCAGCTCAGTATAACAAGCGGGTTTAGTCAATACATCCATATTATTATCTTGATTAAGACGTGACATGGTCGCTACCTGGAGAGAGAGAGAAGAAAACACTCTGCATGTGCTCTTGCAAGATTAGATTGGTTATATATTTTATCCAATCAGGATGGCTCCCACTGTTTTTATCAAATCTTCCTTCAAATCTTAAAAGGAAAGACTAGCCGGGATTAATTACACCTTACAAGTTCGCCAATCTTTCATCTAGGCCAATGCCGATACTTTGAGGGAGGATCCCCGTGCTTTCGCACGGACCTAATTAAAATAAATCTCGTTTTCCCAGGGGCGTAACCCCGTTGACACCTTTCTAGACGCCTACTTGATCGGCTAATTGTCACGCCCCGTTTCCCAGAGTACGCAAGATTGGGCACGTGACATAGCCAACCATGCTACCTGTGGGTAGGAAGTATCCATCCACAGTCACATTACGGTTGTAAGGATATCAAGAACAAGATAAAAAACTAATCTAATACATGTCCAAATCCATAATAACAAGAATCAATAAACAATAAGTGCGGAAGCTAATGATCCAATACAATGAATAAACAGTACGTCCCATAATGCGGGCTCACATCTGGAAATGAAATGAAATAAATAAACTAAACCCTAAGGACTCACAGTTCACCCTGCTGGCTGAAGTACTCCTGCTCGGTCGACTGCAATGGTACGGAATCTGGGCCATGCAAAACCCAGACGTCAGCGCGTCATGACATCAAGTATATAGTATAAACATGGTAATAAGCAATGCAAGTATGAACATGAATGAAGCAGTAATAAGAAATAACAAGCAGGGTAATGTGCAATGGTGACTAAACTGTCCTATCAGGTTTTCTACTCTATAGTCTTTGAAACCAATTGATGAATCGTCGATGTAACCCAATAGTATCCCGTACATACCCGGGACCACGGCCACAATATTCTCGGCGGCAGCCGAGACATGCCGTTAGGCACAGAATAGGAAAGTGTTAGTATCCCGTACATATCCGGGATCACGGCCACAATATTCTCGGCTGAAACCGAGACATGCCGTTAGGCACAGAATAGGAAAGTGTACACTCGGTATTACCCCGTACATACCCGGGATCACGGCCACAATATTCTCGGCTGGAACCGAGACATGCCGTTAGGCACAGAATAGGAATGTGTACACTCGAACGGTAGTGAACTGTCGAGTCACAAGTCAGGTTCATCTTTGATTTCCCCATACCCCCAAGCTATGTATGTCAGGTCAGGTATTCAGTAGTCAAGGACTAATGCCAACACAAAATCTGGTAAGAGTAGGTCTGTCTGGATAGACAGCAGGGATGGTCGGGTTTGTCGGCATTAGGCACGAAATCATGGAACAAGTAATGTCATGGTACAACAGGATGAGTTGGTATGTATGCACATGTCATGTGTAGCAGGGTCAGGCCAATATGTAGTGCAATCGGTTATGTGCTCACAACAGGTGTACAATCAAATAATGAACAGCAGCAGGAAACAGTAATTAACCATATTATTCCATGCAACACAATGATGTTTTGTATTCTCTTATTAACAGGTTCAAGCACCTTTAGGGTGCAAAAGCCACAAGGTGAAGCAATATCCACAATCATGAAGTAATGAAGCTACAGGAATTTACACTAAGTATAATAATTGTCTCGTGAATGATTTAACAGTTTAAGCAGATATGATCCAGTCGTTTTATTTAGTTGAAATATGGATTGATGTTGGATTGATTAATTACGAGAACTATTATAACGATTCCATGTTAAAGATAACCGCAACTGTCAATTCTAACTTATAACATTTTATCAATTACCATCATTAAGTTGTCTTATAGTATGAATTCAATTGCGTGGCAAGACTAGATCTCGCACGCTAGCATGTTAGAGCAAGTATTCAGATACTTGCCTCGACGGTTCTGCAATCTGGAACACGGATGCGATGTCGGCAGAAAACACGATATGATAGCACGGGCCACGGATCGAGTCCCAACAGAGAACAACGGGATCACACGGACCAGGGTACTTCGCTGGAGCGTCGGGTCCAAATGACGGCACGGTCGGAAACCGGCAAAAGTCAAAAGTAGCGAAGTTAGCAAATACGATAAACGCAACAAGGACCAGCGAGGGATTAAACATGAATGGAAAGCTAAAGGGAGGCTTACAGGGAAGAACCGGGGCAACTACGACAGGCCCGACGGCGATGGACGCGCCGGCGGTGAACAGGAGATGCGGCGAGGGCTGGAAGCGGCTGGGTCGGGTTGTGCTGTGAGTAGGGGGAGGTAGAGGCCTGGTTTGGGTTGCAGGGAGGAGAGGAGGTGGTCGTCGGTGTGCTGGTGACGACGAGGGGGTCGACGGTGTCCTTTTCCGGCGAACCAGAGGAGGGTAGGCGATGGGGTTAAGGGCTCGGGTTGGTGGTCCGGCGAGGAGAGGAAGGAAACGACGACGAGGTCGGGACGAGGAGGGTGAGAGGGAGTCGTGGGCGGCGTCGGCGGCGAGAGGCGGCGTCGACGTCGGCTCTGCAGTGGTTGGAGGCGTCGGGGTTGGTTGCAGGCACGGGGAGAGGGACGGAGGAAGGAGGTAGGAGGTGCGGCTGGGCTCGCGGTGGCGAGGGCGGCGACGGCGAGGTCGCGGGGAGATCGGCGGTGAGGTTGCCAGGAGCTAGGGTTAGGGTTTCGTGGGTTCGTAATGGGAGAAGATGAGTTGGGGGAGGCGGCTGCACGAGGTTTACAAATATAAGAAGAGAGAGAGGGAGATTGGAGAGAGAAAGAGAGAGAGATTGAGGGAAGAGAGAGAGAGATAGGGAAAGGGAAGCGGGGCCCACGCGGGTGCATTCCCCCGCTGTGATTGGCCACGAGAAAATAAAAGGGATTTGAAATTAAAATCTGAAGGGGTTGGAAAGATATAGCAGTGAAAGAAGATATATAATCGTATATAATTAGTTTAAGGTATTAAATTTAAATGGGCCTTTTTGGCGCGAAATGAAACATTTCCAAATCGCGCCCGGGTTGCGCCCAAATGTTCCAAATTCAAATTATAGGATTTTAAGCGGGTTCCAAATTTTGAGAAGAGGTGTTTAATGATTAAAATGCATGCCCCCAAGTCGGACACTTGCACGCGCGCGTAGTCGTCCAAACTTGCCCGTTTAGCCAAACGGAACGGAATCTCGACACGCGGACGCTACCACGCGACTAGTGGCGACGAGTAGGCCAACATGGACATTTTTAATTTTATTTTAGGAGTTAAAATTTGTTATGTGCCAAAATGACTTAACCGGTTAAAATTTAGCAATAAACACCAGGAAATCCGGAAAATTGGAATGAGCAATATATATAACCCTCAACTTGTAATATAAATAGTATTATTGGGCTCGGGTGTTACACTAATTGTAATGTGCGAAACTCTCCCTGGAGTAACAATTACTCGCAGTGAGTATCAGGATCCAACTATCCCATAGAAGGTATGCAATCTCATTGCAAATTTCAACACTTGAAACTCCCGATAATAGTTTTTACCTCTAGTGGCTCATGACCTTAACTATGGTCAACAAATCACAAGCACTAGTCAAGTTCTACCCGTCATTTCGTGATTAATTAGACCCACCCATATGACCCTTAACTATGGTCAATAAAGTCACATGACTGTCCTAACTAATCGAATCATATGCTGTGTAGGAAGACATCACTTAGCTACCGAACACTACGCCTTGACTATGGTCAACAAACGCATCACGAATACTAAGTACTCTACTTCCTAAAATGACGGAGGGTTGCAGATGGTTTTTGTGAAAACCTTTAACGCTTTGAACTTGATCTCGCTGCAGAATCAAATAGTTTTAAAAGGAGTGGTTTATGCTCCGCTTTTTGAAACTTTGCTTTTTCATAAAAATTCGAGTGGGTTTCAAATTCGATTCTACAACATCTTTAGGTTTATTTCCTTTCATTAATCTCATTAATGAATGTCACATCATTTAAGTTATCTAAGCATCACAGATAAATACAACGTACGCTTATGCCATCCGCATTCACCATAAAGTCCCGTCATGCACCGTTAAGTTAGGTAACTAACGGCAGGGCGGGACAGGGCTAGCGCGGGTGAAAAACATAAGCAGCGTCTATAATATATCATATATATATTATAATGTATCCATCTCAGAATATAAAGTGATCACATCACAGAATATCAGCAGCAGAAGACACATATGAAATATTGGATATACTAGGATTTCCGGGTTTTAATTTAAGCCTGTATAAAACACGGATTCCACGGTCGTGATGAATAGCCAAGCCCACATCCCTAGACCCCTACAAGAGTGGCAAGCAACCCTACCAATTTTAGAGTTAGGAGACCCGGACTCGACGCCTCGAAATGGTCTCCCACTGGACTCTAGAACCCGGTTACTTGTGCTCCCCTCCTTGGGTGTATCCTAATGCGGAAAAGTAAAAAATATACATCAACGGTGACATCTTCCTCAACCCAGAAGTTCCCCAATAAAAGAATATTACATACAAGTTTTTACATGAATGAAAATGAAAAACTCTCATCTCACATAAAAAAAACCCGGCTATTCAAACACGATGATCCAATATAACATATCACAGCAACATATAACATCACATGTCATCAACGTAAGTAAATATGCGTATCCCAATTGTCATTGACGTATATCAACGAAACCGGCAATACACCACATATTACACTTACGGGCGCAGAAAAGAAAGTGAAAACTACAACAATTGGAATCCGCAACCACCTTAGACATCATAAACCCGAAATATCTCATATTCCGGATTTCAGACCTAACAATATGAATTCCTTAGACATCGCATGCTTAACAATTATAAACCCCGCATTTTAGTCTCAATATTGAAAAAACTTTCCAATATCAAGTCGGGCAATTCAACAAAATTCCCGACATTCTGATCGAATGCTCGTCGAAAATTTTAGTAGACGGCCGTACCCCCGATACCATCGACGAAGTGCACTTCGGCGGAACACCGCGGCCGCGAGCACCCGGACAGATGCTTTTGGCAATGTGGTTCTCCTACAGCCACTTGGTCAGGGCTATGGGGCATGGCTATCTAGTAAGGTTACCCGGCGAGTATCCGCGTATGCTACGTGATTGCGATGGACTTTTGATCACATCAAAATCCCGTAGCAACCGATCAAATGAGACTAAATTGCTAGATTTATAAAATTCAAAGTATTGTATCCCATCACAAATATCCCGACGACGTTAAACTTTTCGATCGATTAATCAAAGTCCCACAGTTCCCTGAGAGCTCAACACTTGAGCACAGTTTATAAATACCCAGAATCATGCCACAACACCTATGGACCAGCCATAGAAGGGCAAACCCAAGCCTCATTAATGGCACCGCGGAACTGCCCCAAACCCTAAGGTTCGAAAGTGGTTCCATGGTCATTATATCGAGTTAGGGTTTCATTCTTCTAGAGGGTCCACAGAATGACTTGCATGATTTTCCGAATACCGTAAACTTAGAAAAATGTGTTTTTGACATTCGATCGAACTTTTTAACTTCGACTAGATAACATATGAAAACCCGAAAGCATGTTAGAATTACAAATATGAAACACTTCGAATTATCCCCTTAACAAATTAACATCACATGAAATTGTCACGCCCTGCTTCCCGGTATACGGCGAAGGGAACGCGACTGGTCCGCTACGTATTTACTCAGAAGCAAATACGCTAAGTGTAACTAAGCAATATAAAAGTAAAGCACAAGACGCAAGGTATAATAAACTGAACAACAACTTTATTTGTTAACATTCTTTTGTACAATGCATGAAAAGGAAATACAACCGAAATAAAAACAATGCCTAAACAATGGCATGACACGAAATTAAAGGTACTGAATATAAAATGTACAGTGTCTAGAGCTCAGGGTCTTCGCTGTACTGATCCAAGTTTTCTACAGTTGGCTCGATCTCTGATGGATCCAAATCACCTGACGACATTCAAAGAAGAAAGAAATAGAATGTCGTCAGCGAACAGGTCGCTCGGTAAGTCCCAAAGATAAGAGGAGAAATAGAATAGACAGAGAGTAAGAGAGAGAGAGAGATAGAGAGTAGCTTTTACAGTTGTATTATATTGTTATATTGTTGTATTTAGTGTTAATGCTGTTGTTTGTAGTTTGGTACAGAAGGATGACAGTGTATACAAGAGGAGTCTCACTTGCCCCGGAGACTAAGGTATCAGGAACTCAAGAAACCGTTATGCCAAGGTACAACAGCAACGGAATATAAGTTAGGTGTCTTAATCTTACCGTCCCGTGCCACTTTTAACACCTTTCGTACCAATCTACACCTTAAACCCCGTAGTGTTTTGATTGTATTGTTGTATTGTGTTGTCTTGCATTATAAACTGTATAGATTGTATAATTGGTTGACTGACCGAAACTATGATATCAGTAAACGGGTGTAACTGGAGAACCATGTAAATGGAATAACTGGAGAACCATGTAAATGGAATGTATATCAATGGTTCGGTTCAGTCAAGTTGTATAGATTGATAATTGGATTCATGGATTCATGTTGAATTGTAATATTGAAGATTGTAGATTATAGATTGTAGACTGTAGATTGTAAATTGTAGATTGTACTTGAATCATATTCAAGTCAGATTATACTGAGACTCACTCTGAGTCAGACCATTAGCAAAGTAAATTAAAGTCCTGATTGTTTTTATTAATTTGTCTACCTTAGATAGGCAAGCACCCATTTCTCCGGCTTCCTGAGGCTCAAGAGATTGGTCCCGCTTAAACCTATATTTGCTAGGGTCCTTAGGGTAATTTATAGAACTTGAGGGGGTTTTATGTAAAAATACTTTTATATACTTTTCAAAATATACCTCAAGTATTTATTATTCGTCTTTAGAGTTGTAATGAATGTGGATTTCGTATTGTGATATTTCTAGTGAAAATATCCTAATTTCAGAAATAAAAGTATTTATTTGTAATATTGATTTGTTTGGAATTCATGGTATTTTAGTGTAAAATTTATTCTTGTGATTTTTATAAAAAGTGGAATATTTATATCATAACAAAATAGGTATTTTAATGATAAATATACATATATTTATATAAAAATAATTTTAATATATTTTTTATATTCTAAAAATCTCATTTTCTTAAGATGTCGTATTTTAAATATTTCGAGACCGAATACTCCTTGCGGAGGTTTAAATCTCGCACTACTAAGCCCGAGAATGTGCGATAATCTGCACCATCCCGAACGGGTTCCCTAAAATGGGTTGTAGCGGCGCTTTGCAAAGATTGTATAAATACTAAATCTTTTAGAAAACGGTTTTAAGAAGTAATTGGTATTTATTTATAAAGATGTCAATTTTCGTATTCTATATTTTAGGGTCTCCTAAGTCAACTAGACTATTCCTAACTGGTCCAAACGACAAGTTGAGAGATGCCTCAAATCGCCTCTTCACCGCCAATTGTGGCCAGGTAAGTACAAGTGAAGAAAGGAGGGATCCGCTCACGAGTCACCGTGAGACGAGCCTTTTAAAGTTACCTTTCTCACTTGCCTAGCCTAGACACCACAAAGTCAGGTTTAGATAAACGACTGATGTTCATAATTTATCCTATTTTCATAATAAGTGGTATTTATTTAAAAGTGTATCAATACTAAATCTTTTAGAAATGGTTTTATTAAGTAAAGGGTATTTAAATGAAAATGTTTGTTTTCCGTATTCTGAGTTCTGGAGGGTATCGTGTTAGGTTGTATGTAAGTGTGTGAGGAGGTAGGTCGTTACCTCGTGATCTACTTTAAAGATATAGCAAGTTTAATGGAGCTAAATGTAAAGTTGAAACAATGTGGTATTTAAGTGAAAAAATACGATAATTTGAAATAGCCATCATTTCATGTGATGAAACTTGATCAATTTAGTTGATTAGTGTTTAATAGTCAACATGAGCAAGTTTAAGTATGAATGTATTAGTGAGAAGTGGAATTTTATGAGAAACCGAATCGGAAATCGGATTTGTTCCGATTCCGTCGGGTTTTGTAAAACCGTATTTTTAGATAGAAGAGATATATAGAAATTGGGACTTACAGGTTTCGATCAAAGATAAGAGGAAGGTGGATCGGGAGGAGTCGCTGGTGCGTCGTTTCGTCTCCGGGAGTTCCTACGGTCGTTGCCGAAAATTCCGCCGAAGAATTCGCCGGAGCTTCACCTTTCGCTCAATTCGATTGCACACAAGAGTTCTTGAGAATTTTAGAGAGTTGGCTCAGAGTTTGGGGTGAGAGGGTAGAGGGTAGGGGTGGTATTTATAGGGTTAGGCAAGAGTTAGGGTAGGTGAAAGGTTAAAATGAAAAATATGATAAAATGTATTAAAATGTATTAAAAGTGGAGTAATTAGGGTTTTATGACCTCTCTGGAACCGATCTAGGAAAATGAAGTGTACAGGGGGTTTAGAAGATGAAGAGCGCCAACTTTGATGTTGGGGACTCGGCCGTCCGGCCGAGTCCGGCCGGCGGAGCCGTGCCGAGTCGGCCGGTCCGCCGTCCGAGTCGGCCGAGTCGGGCCGAGTCGGAGGTCAGGGAGGTGGGGGGTCGTCTGGTATAGCCTCTGGTATATTTAGTTTTTTAGGTTCAGTTCAAAGTTTGGGAGTTATCTCAGGTGGATTGTTGGGCTTCTATAAAAATTTAAACAAAATAAAATATAAAAATAATGTGGGGTATGGGATTTGAACTCTGGTGGCTTGGTTCAGCAATGCAAGGTATTATTAATGAGCTACAAGCTCCTTCTTGTAATTAAATTGCTAATTAATTACTTAAGTCATGTGCTCAGGCAATAAATATCCCTTTATGGATTTTTGAAATTTTTTTGTAAAAACTTGTATATGAAATTTAGGGTTGTTACAGAAATTTTTGGACTAAACAAATAATACCTGAAACACCAAAACCCAGAGACTAGAACACCTTCAAAATTTGAGGCAAAAATTCCAAAAATGGGCCGAGCTCACCGGTATTTAGCTCAATGTGGCCGGCCATTTTCCGAGCAATTGGGCTCAAATTTTGGTAGTGTTCATATTGTATCACATACAACATTCTGTACTTGTTTAAATAATTTTTAGAGACCATATAAAAATCGACAGAAACTGGGTTTGTGTGTTTCAAGTTTCGGAGTAGCTTCGGTTTCGTAATCTAACAAACATTGTCTAATACTCTAGCCTGGCTCTAATACCACTGTTGGGATTCCTTAGCACCCTACTGGGTTTTCAAGACATCTACCATGCCAATTTCAAAAATTCATGGGTGCTAAAGAACCCTAACCTAGGATCTAGCTAGAGTAAATAGACAATATGAACATGTAATTAAATATTACAAGAAGTGAACAAGGAATACAACTTTTGTAGACCGGTCCTTCACTTCAAAAGCTCCATGTAGTAGTCCCTTCGCTGCGAGTAGTGATCTCTCGAACTCTAGTATGGGTTCCCTTGGAGAAATGAACAAGCTTGCTCGAAGTCTTCGAGGCCGAAGATGATCTACGTCGAGAAGACTCAAACCCAAGCTACCTCTTCACTAGGTGATGAACTTTGTGAAGAGAACACGCTAAAATAAATGGCTAAAAGTAGAGGATGATGAAATAGGAAATGGGCTCACTTTAGATTTATTTTCCTCGCAATATTTCATCACTTTCTCAAGATTAAGAGAGCTAGAATCAAATGAAGAAGAATATGATCAAGTGATGAAGAGAATGAGAGTTAGGTTAGAAATGCAACCATGGGTTAGTATATGTCATGGCTAACCCTTGTAGAGAATAAACCATGGCTAATTGATTGGGGGTTAGGTTAATAAATATCTTAGATAAAACGAAACAAGTGGACTTGGTCAAAGATGCTTCAAGCTTCTCCAAACTTCCAAGCATGACTAATTTCCACTAATTTTGAATTAATAGGATAAATAAAACCTAACCATTATCATATAGCATGGTATGATTCTCATACACCCAAGTTGCATGTATAACCTAGCATGTCACAATATTATATATCACATATATAATTTGTGAACAAAAGAAAACTATACAATAAACATATATCACATATATGTTAAATGTATAATAAGTGAGAAAAAATAAACACTTGAGTGAGCATATATTAGTTAATGTAATTTAATATATCAAATATATAATTATACATTAAATTATTAAATCAACATTTGATTTAATAATTCGGCTATATCATATATAACCGACTAATATAATATGTATCATTTTATCGATTCAACACTTGATCCGATAGCCCGGCTATATCACATATATCCGGTCGATATCTCATATCACGAGAATAGAATAAGGTATCACATACTCGTATTAATCTCAGTCCCGCACATATCACATATGTGCTCCTACTCCGTTTCGCTTGAGCCAGGAAAGCTTTGTGTAGGACTCTAAAAATTCGTCAATACTCCGGGAGCAGGTGATGATCATATCAAACACCCACAAGCCACAAGAGGCCTGCTAAACGTAACGGCCACCCGAGTATTGAGCGATCAGAAGATCAACAACCAAGCCTGCTCATACTCCTGCGAATCCAATCAGTAACACTACCGTACAGTCCAGTCTCTTCGTCTGATATGTCGCATATCTCGCCTAGGGGTGGTAATCGTCAGACCCCAATAGCTGGATAAGTCATGCCGATGTAAGGTCCATAATGGGTCAAGAAACTACTGATGACTCTTACCAGTAAATCTCATCTATCCTGGCCAGAGATTTCCAGTTATAGCCAATCGGGCATAGCGCAACATCAACCCTCAATACCGGGAGAGACGAATCCCCTCCTATCGCTCATTGCCTCCATGTGACTTGGGACTGTACCCAAAAACCACCTGTTTACACGGCTCAGTAGAGCCGTGGTAGGGTGGAAATCAAAGCACAGTGGGAGACACACAAGACTCTATGACGATCTCGGGTCGACAGACTAACCTGTATCAGTGTCACCAGAGAATTGCTATCTGACGTGAGGTATAATACCATTTTGGAGTTTTCGGCGAGTCCGTTCAGTGTACCCAATCTCCACTGAGCATCTGTATACCATCTTTGATGTCAAATACCAATGGATATGGGATTATCCATCCCCCATCACATGGGTCGAGAAGCTATACACTAGTCTACTCTGAAATATTGATGCCCTGTTTCGATATTCTCTCGACTATGAACAATTGAAGGATGAACTCATGGACTGCCTAGGCCCCACTAGTATGATCTACATCATAATCCTGATAGTCAAGTACATATCCTAAGGGGTTTATCAACATGTAACAGAGAGACGGTAAGTGTACATATTAAGATAAAGAGCAACCAGATAGCGTACTATCATGTCGAGCAAGAAAGTCCTCCCTATATATGTCCTAGCATCCACTATAATATACATCTCATGTACAATAATGGCCTCTAGGGCATACATATAACTAACATTTTCAACCCGAACCATCCACATTATACCGACCTCAACCATCGTATATTGCACCCGAGACTTATGTTGTTATGGGTGACAATGATATGGGTGAAAGTGATAATGATGAAGCTGATGAAGATCATCAAGGGGAGAACAGTGTGGATTATGCCGCTGGATTGAATGAAATGACATTGATTGATGACATGGTTGCGAATAATGATTTTGTCGAACTAAAAGATTCCGGTCTCGATCCGTTGGATGATGATAGTTGGGTAGAGATAGTTGTGGAAGAAATAAATGTTGTGCCTTATTTGGAAGCGAGTGTAGCAAGCGAATATTGCGTTATTGTTGGAGATATGTTTCCAGAAGAAAGAGATCTTATTTGTAAACTGAAGTCGTGGGCTATTGAAAAAATGTTACATTTAAAATCGAAAAGTCAAATAAGACGTACTATACCGTGATATGTACGAAAGCTCCTGAATGTAACTGGAGATTGCATGCATATTGTTTCAAAAGAGCCAAAACTTCGAAAGTCACGAAATACAACCGGGAACACACTTTTATCGATTCGATTATGTTAAAAGATCACAGGAATTGCACTTTATCATACATTTGCTCACTTATCATGCCACTTATCCATACAGATGTGCCGATGACTCCTCGAGAGATACGGCTCTACGTAAGTAGGTAGAGAGAATAAAATTTAGATTTCGTATGTGAAGGCATGGGATGCTCGTTGAAAGGCTTTATGCAAGATGTTTGGGGATTTGGAAAGCTCATACAACTCGCCCGTTCTTTTTATGGAAGCCATGAAAGTATCAAATCCGGAGTCTGTATACCAATTAAAAACCATAGAAACATATGTCGATGGCTGTGTCAGGTTTTAAAGAATTTTCTGGTGTTTTGCTCTTTGCACGGCTGGTTTTACACACTGTCGGCCGGTATTGTACGTGGATGGGACGTTTCTATATAGTAAGTACAGAGATTGTATGTTAATTGCTACAGGTGTTGATGCTAATACAATATATTTCCGTTGGGATTTTCTATTGTCGGGTGTGAAAATACATTATCTTGGTCATGGTTTTTTCATCTACTCAAAAGTATCTCATATGTTATTGATAAAACGGATTTATGCATCATATTTGATAGACATCTTGGAATACTAGCTGCAGTGAAAACTGTATTTTCGACGACACCACATAGGTTTTGCCTGCGGCACTTCAGACAGAATTTTGATAAGAAATTTAAAAATTCAGATCTACATATGCTTATGTACAAAGCCGGTGAAACGTCTGGCCTGTAACAACTCCAAATTCTGTGTACATAAAATTCATTTAAAGTTAATGTACAATTGGGGTATTTACAATTCCTGTGAATGCTATAAGTATTTGTTTTGATTTAGGACAGAAAGAAAGCACTTGTAGCTCATTGGTAAAGCCTTGCACTGCTGTGACGTAGCCCCTGTGATCGAATCCTTCCAGCCACATTATCTTTTTAATTAATTTTCTTTTAACCTTTTAGAAGCCCAAGAGTCTACACGTGCAACATACGTAATAGGGTAAGTTACAGAATAATCAAACATGTTAAATTGGCTAGTTGAAGCGTCAGGGACACGTGACCTCAATCCGAGCCCCCACCTCCATGATTTGACCGGCGAGATTTACTGTTCGGCCGGTGCCGCCGGTCCAACATGGCCCAAACCCAAAATTTTTCTTTTGCCCTAGACTCTTGGACTCCCCCCATAACTCCAGTATTATTTGTTTTCTCTGCACATTTACAGAGCACAATAAAATTCATATTTAAACCTATTTTTATTACAAATTTTAATACACCCATTCACTACACTAAACCCTAGTTTTTCCTATAAATACCATCCCTCATATCACCCATACCCACTCACAAATCCCTGCCAAAACACTTAAGAATTCCCAAGTTTTTATATTGTACAAGAGGAGTTAACAAAGGGCGAAACTCCGACGAAGTTCCGGCAACGACCCAAGGAGTTTCCAGCGACGAAACGACACACCGGCGCTTCCCCACTCTTCCTCTTTCTTCCCTCTACCTTATAAGCCAGTAATTACCAATTTCCTCTCTCATCTTTATCTTTAAAAAGTTCCATTTCTAAAATCCGACGGAAGCGGAGTTAGTCCGACTTCCGATTCGGTTTTTTTTTTTAAAACTACACTTTTCTTTAACAAGATAAAACCATATTCTCATATGTTGATTAATAAATATTAACAAACTCAATAAAACAAGTTTCACATCAAAATAATCTTTTTTTTTGACATTTATCGCATTTTTACATAAAAATACCACAAACTATTCATTTCGACATTATAACCTTTATTCCTTGCTATATGTTTAGATAGTTCACGAGGTAATGACCTACCTCATCACAACACATATCTCTATCATAGAACGATTGATTTTGGGACAATAGAATACGGGAAATACGACTTTACAAATAAATACCCTAACTTATAAAACCGTTTTCTATAAAAAGATATATTACTAATTTCCATACAATTGCACCTTTACAACCCACTTTGGGGACCCCGTTCGGGATGGTGAGAATTATTGCATATCATCGAGCTTAGTAGAGTGAGATGCATACCTCTGAAAGGAGAATTCGATCTCGATGGAATTTTATACATTTTTCTTTAGAAAATGAGATTTCTATAAGAAAATAAATAAATAAATTATTTTAATTAAATATCTATAAATTTATTATCAAAATATCTATTTTGATTATATAAATATTCCAAGTTTTCTAAATCAAAAAAATCACCATTACATGAAAATACCATCCAAATACAACACAAGTTCAATATTTCAAGAAAGTACCACATATTATGAAAACTAGGTTCTATTTACTAGAAATTGTACAATTGTAAAATACACATCTAAGAAAACTCTAAAAATGATAATTAAATGCTTGAGGAGTATTTTGAAATTATATCAAAACTATTTTTAGATAAAACCCCCTCAAGTTATATTAAATTACAATAAGGATCCTAGTAAACATAGGTTTAAGCGGGACCGGTCTCTTGAGTTTCAGGGAGCCGGAGATATGGGTGCTTGCCTATCTAAGGTAGACAACCTAACAATCGGTGTTATCAATATGGTAATTGTCTTGGAAAAAGACATAAATCCTGCCGTTTATATGCAGCAGTTACCGATAGCACCAAAACATAATTCAGAACTTCAATTTCTTTTCTAATTGTCTGACTCAGACTGAGTCTAAATATAATCAATATGACTTGAATATGATTCAAGTATAAAACCACAATTCAATATGAATCCATATATTCAATCTATTCAATCTATACAATTTGATTGAACCGAACCATGGATATACTCCATTTACATGTTCATCCATTATATCCGTTCCATTACTGATATCATGGTTTCGGCAAGTCATCCATCTATACAATTTATAACATAAGAAAATACAATATAAACGATACAAACAAGACATCGTGGGGTTTATAAGGGGTAGATTGGTACGGAAGCTGTTAAAAGTGGCACGAGACTGCAACCATAAGGCACCTAACCTGAATCTCTATTGTCGTTGTACCATGGCTGAATGGTTCCTTGTACTCCGTATACCTTAGTCTCCGGGATAGTGAGACTCCTCTCGTATACACTGGCACTTTCTGTACCAAGCTACAAACAACAGCGTTAACAATATAAAACAACTTTAAAAGTTACATTCTTCTTCTGTCTTCTGTCTCTTCTTACTTTTGGGACTTACCGAGCAATTGTTCGCTAACGACATTCCTTTTCTTCTTTCTTTGGAATGTTGTCAGGTGGATCGGACCTTCTGGAGACAGATCCCACCAGCGAGGACTTGGATCAGCTAGCCTTTGACTCGGAGCTCTAGTTTACTTGTACATTTTATTTCTGTTATGTCATTGTTTAGGCATTGTTTTCAGTACATGTATTTTCATTTCAGTTGTATTGTAAAAAGAATGTTAATAAATAAAGTTGCTGATCATTTACATCTTGTCTTTTGTGTACATTTTATTTTATATTGCTTAGATACGCTTAGCGTGTTTACTTCTGAGTAAATACGTCGCGTGACCCGTCGCGTCCTCTGCCCGTACACTGGGAAGCGGGGCGTGA
The DNA here is from genome assembly GCA_030015575.1 of Agapanthus africanus. Classification (NCBI taxonomy): domain Eukaryota; kingdom Viridiplantae; phylum Streptophyta; class Magnoliopsida; order Asparagales; family Amaryllidaceae; genus Agapanthus; species Agapanthus africanus. The sequence goes on from CM057347.1 coordinate 463,047,184, forward strand.
CAGGTTTTGTTGGTGGCCCATGCAGGTCAACACTGTATGGACACGCAAGTCAGTTCTGCGTGAACAACCTAAACAATATAACATAAGAACCAGCAATTAAAACATTCTTTACAATTCATATTTCTTGAATCTTCCAATTTCATATATTTTAAATCTGTCCTAACCCAAATATTTCTTTCAAGGTTATGGATTCTCCAAACAACATCAGCACCAACTTCAACAACACTCCACGACCACTACCAATTACACCTGTCGTCACTGCTCCGATCAATGAGCAGGCGGTATTGCTTGAGGCAATCCGCAGCCTCCTGGAGGGACAGCAGCAGCAGACTGCTATATTGATGAACCGTCCCGAGGCAGAAGCACATGGGGTGAAGCAATTCAGGGCCTTACACCCCAAGCAGTTCGCAGGAAAAGAGAGCCCTCTAGAAGCTGAGGTATGGGCTCAGAATATTGAAGATGACCTGGCGGCGGCACAAGTGCCAGAGATAACTTGGGTTCGTGTTGCGAAGTTGCAGCTCACGAACAATGCACGGGTCTGGTGGAAGGCGGAAGAAAGCCATCTCACCCAGCCGATCGAATGGAGGACTTTCCACGATATGTTCGACGCAAAGTACTTCCCCAGATTGCCAGATTCGACATGGAACAATAGTTCATTCACTTGCAACAGGGTTCAATGTGGACTAAATCAATGGATGAGTATGATGCTGAGTTTACTATGCTCAGTCGGTAAGATACGTCTCAATATTTCGATTTTAAAATATCACATACTACACATCTAACACAATACCTTAACAGATTTGCGGCACATCTGATACCGACGGATGAGATCAGAGCCTGACAATTTCAACAAGAGTTAGATCCGGAGATCCAGGCTGCATTAGCCACAGGAGATTTTCCGACCCATGAATCGGCTCTGAAAGTTGTCCGCCGTTATGAGGCAATGGTAAAGATGAGAGGCAGACCTCAGTCTGCGGGGATGAAGCGCCCTGCCAACCAGATGGAAGGAGGAGCCTCTTCAAGGCCATCATTTGTGCCAAGGAGACCGGGAGTACCAAACAACCGGCCTAGCCCAGCCTTTTGTACCTACTGCAGGAGGGATGGACATCTGATGAAAGATTGTCGGCGAGCAAATCGTCTTTGTTTAGTTTGCGTGTCATGCCTCGCTTCCCAGAGTACTCTAAGATGGGCACGCGACATAGCCAACCATGCTACCTGTGGATAGGAAAAATCCTTCCACAGTCACATTACGGCTGTAGAGATATCAAGAACAGGAAAGTAAACTAAACTATCTAGTACATGTCCATAAGCCAGAGTAAACGAGTCAAGAAATAATATAATATGCGGAAGCAATAGATCCAATAAACAAACACCTGGAATAGTAAATCTGGATACCAACAGGGTCCTCACCTCTCGGTCTAACAACGGCAGTACTCCTGATCAGTCTGCAACAAAGGTAGAGGATCTGAGCCATGCAAAACCCAGACGTCAGTGCGTCATAATATCAAGCAATAAAATATAAACAGGGTAACAGGCAATGCAAATATAATCATGAATGATAAAGCAGGTGTAACAATAATATAAATCAGGGCAGTGAAGAGTAGTGTGCAGTGAGTAAACTAAACTGTTCTATTGGGTTTTCTACTCTCAAGTCTTTGAAATTAATTTGATGAATCATCGATGTAACTCAATAGTATCCCGTGCATACCCGGGACCACGGTCAAGATTCTCGGGCTGAATCCGAGACATGCCGCTAGGCACTAAAACAGGAAATATGTACAGATGAATGATGTCAGCAGCATCATCCCAAGGCTGGCCTAGTCTCTAAAACTGATCAGTATAAACAAGTGAACTGTCAAGTTACAAGTCAGGTTTCATCATTGATTTCCCCATACCCCCAAGTTATATGTTCAAGTCAGGTATTGATAAATCTGGAGCTAATGCCAACACAGGATCAAGCAAGTACATGTTTGTCTGAATAGACAACAGGAAATGTCCGTAGGGACAACAGGTCAAGATTGTTGGCATTAGTAACAAGATCAGGTAACAGGTTAAGCTGTGGTACATCAGGTCATGTCAGATAGTGTACATGGATCCAATCATGTCAAGTAGTGCACATGTATCGAGTCGTGTCAAGTAGTGGTGTATCAAGTCATGTCAGGGGGTGCACAAGTATCACGTGGGTGCTCATAATCAAACTGTAACAAGTATTGAATCACGGTAAAAGTACGGATGTACGATAAAAGCATGGATGCACAAATATCTATCACGGGTTACATCATGACTAAGTAGGATGCACAATATCAAGCATGGTGCACTAATACAACAGTAACATGAAATAATATGGTCTCGGCGTGCAACTAGATATGTAATAAACCGTACGGATACAGACGGATACTATAAAACCGTAAATCGGTAAAATTTGCTGAATATTAAAACACAAGCACTATTATTTATTAAATAGATATTGATATAATAATATTAACATGGATAATATATTCAAGCCGATTAATAACTATAAAAGTGGTATTGATTAACCATGCATAAGAAAGTTCCGTTCAGAAATTCAGCGTCACCCTGATTTGTAAAATAGCTTAAAAATAACAAACGTTCTCCAAAAGGGACTTGTCTTATACCAAAACAAAGATAATTCAAAAAAGTTTTCATTTTTATAAGTATAAACATCTCAGGTTGTCCCTACAAAAAGTTATGAACATCCTAAGTTGAAAGTTTGTTGCTGGAATTTTCCTGGACAGCAGTTTAAAGACATATTCATTTGCATTTTACGTTATTTAAACAATTTATTTTGCAAGTAAATATTTCATCGAGTTATAGTATTCTGAGTTAGCTTCGTAACGAACTAAATAACGTATACTAATGATTTTTCTATAATTTATAATGAATTTTATAAGGTAAGGTGTACAGTAAATTTCAGATTTGTCGTATCCGCTTTGCAACGACGTTTCATGTGTAAACTATAATATTTTCAAATGTATAACATTATAAAATGCAGATTATAAACTAATTACTGATAATAATAAGAAATATTATGACGATATATATTTTAAATGATATGGATGCAGTATAATGTAATCTAGTATGTCACAAGATAAGTTTTCATGATCTAGATTTAAAATGATATAAACGGATGCAAACGGAACATCGAAACATTATAAAATTAAACATGGGGTACTAGATTTAAACTATAGGTATGGTATTTATTTAAATAGGTATAAAATGAATTATATAGTATGTAGCAAGATTAACTTGCCTAGATGGAACAAGAACGGATGTGTACGGAACGTCCTTCGTTGGCGAAATGTTGCGACGCGCGCACGGTACACGGAACGGTTCCAAAAAACGCACGAGGGTGATCACGCAAGTTAGGTACGTTCACTGGATCACTCGGATCGTCAGTGACAAGCACGGCTCCCGCGGTGATCACCGGAATCAAGAAAGAAGATCAAGAAAAAGAAAGAAGAAAGAAGAAGAAGAGGTTGCGTATTAAATAAGGAAAGAAAAATTAAATAAATAAAATATATATAAATATATATATGCAGAGGAGAGAGAGAGAGAAAGGGGTTATTAGTTTGTTAGGAAATTAGATTTAAAATTTTAAAAAAAATTTAGATTTAAAATTTTAGATAAGAGGTTTCAGTTTGTTAAAGAAATCGTATGAAAATATTTAAACTAAAATTTAAAATTAAATAAATTGAATTTTGGCGGGATACAAAAATATTTCAAAATGCGCCCGGGTCGGGTCTAAAAATTCAGATTTAAAATACGAAAAATATGTGCGACTTTCAAAATTCAAAATGAATGCTCAGATTACGAAAATGCATACCCCCAAGAACGGATGCACGTACGTGCGCATAGCCATCCAAACACGTCCGTTTCACTGAACGGGACGAGAACAAGATGCACGGATGCTACCACGGGGTTAGGGTTATCATGCAGGCCATGCAATGTATTTTTAAAATATTTTATGTGACTTAAAATGTTATATTGTAAAAATGCAAATGCCAGATAAAATGCCAGTATGCACTAAACATGAAAATGCACCCGTCTACGCAACAAATCAGGATAATTCATAAATATGAATCAAGACTGGTTTCAAGCATGCGGGTCGGGTCGGATGCAAATACAAATGTCAAATACACTATTCGCACCCAAAACACAATAAATCAGGAAAATACCACAATTAAGGAAATACGAGGACTGGAATTGGTATAAATGAACTAGGTTGTTACACTGCGGCTCAGCTACTCATGACATTGGATCATGTCCTCGTAGATATAACCCAAATGTGGCACCCAGGCCAGCAATCGCTTATCAGCAGCGCCCAGCCATTCAGGCACCTGCTCCACGACTTGCACTACCTGCTCCACCTCCTCGTGGACCGACTGCACCTCCTCCCCGTCAGTTCCATCAAGCTCAAAGGAATCCACCTCAAGGACCAAGGAACAGGCAGAGGAATGCTCCTCCAGCAAGGAGGAATGCGCCAAGTCGAAAGGCTTTCACGATGACGGTGGAAGAGGCTGAAGCCACCGGCCAAGTCATTACCGGTAACACTTCCCTTTCAAAACTCTTTCTCAGTCTATATATCTATATATCTTTTCCCTTATACCTAAAACATATCCCACATATCTTAGGTACAATCTTAGTAGCCTCACTAGCTGCACTTGCACTATTCGATACTGGAGCATCTCATTGCTTTATGTCGCAGGGTTCGTCCGAACTCATGCGATTCCAGTCACACCGCTTATATCCAACTGGAATTTCAGTTCAAGAAATGGCGTTCTAAAAGCAACAATGGGATACAACCTGTGTCTAGTGGTCGTCTGTAGCAGAGAATTCTACGCTGACTTCAAAGTGCTGGACATACCGAACTTCGATGTGGTTTTGGGTATGGATTGGCTCGGAACATTCTATGCTACCATCGACTGTCGTCAAAAGACGGTAGTATTCGAGATTCCAGAGCATCCGGTCTTCTATTTCAAAAGTGGAGACCGTACCATGGAGCCAAGTACTTACAAGGCGAAACCAAAGAAGGCAATTATTGCAGCAATTCAAGTGGAGGAAAGATCAAAGCCAGAACTAGTTCGAGAGTTCGACGATGTGTTTCCTGACAATATATCAGGTTTTCCTCCCGATCGAGCTCTTGAATTCAGCATTGATTTAGTACCAGGAGCACAACCAGTGATCAAAGCACCGTATCGATTAAGTCTGGAAGGTTTGAAGAAAGTCCGAACTCAGTTGGACGAATTATTGGCGAAAGGATGGATTCATCCCAGCACTTCAAGTTGAGGATCACCAATACTGCTTGTGAAGAAGAAGGAAGGTTCATATCGAATGTGCATTGATTATAGAGCCTTGAATGAAGTAACGATAAAGAACAAGTATCCGCTCTCGCACATCGACAATTTATTTGATCAGCTAAGTGAATCTTGTGTTTTCTCCAAGCTAAATATTCGTTCGGGTTATCATCAGGTGAAGATCAAGGTAGCTGATATTCATAAAACAATATTCAGAACTCGTTATGGCCATTACGAATTTCTTGTGATGCCATTCGGAGTGACCAACGCACCAGTAATATTCATGAACCTAATGAATCAAGTTTTCCGGGAGTACCTAGACAGGTTTGTTGTCATCTTCATCGACGACATCCTGGTGTATTCTAAGAGCCGGAGAAAACACCCAGAACACCTACGAATTGTCCTGGAAACTCTACGACAGCATCAATTATATGCCAAGTATAGCAAATACGAATTTTGGCTAAATCAAGTTGGTTTTCTCGGACATATTGTATCGGGCGAAGAAATCTCTGTAGATCCAGCGAAGGTTTCAGCAGTAAGCGAATGGCTGACACCGAAGTCAGTGAAGGACATTCGAAGTTTCTTGGGTCTAGCTGGATATTACCGAAGGTTCATTGAAGGATTTTCGAAGATAGCAACATCCCTGACCAAGCTCACACGTAAAGATGAAGGTTTTGTGTAGTCAGAAGCATGCGAACAAGCTTTCATGGAACTCAACTCAAGATTGACATCAGCACCTATCCTTATCATACCAGACCAATCTAGAGGTTTCGAAGTATATTGCGATGCATCTGGTAAGGGATTAGGATGTGTTCTACATCAGCACGGAAAGGTTGCGACTTATGCTTCAAGACAGCTGAAGATTCATTAGCTCAATTATCTGACGCATGATTTGGAGTTGGCGGCCGTTATCTTTGCTCTTAAGATTTGGCGCCATTATCTTCTTGGTGAACGAGTGGACATATACACAGATCACTAGAGTCTGAAATATGTGTTTACTCAGAAGGTGCTCAATATGCGGCATAGACGATGGTTAGAACTCATGGCGGACTTTGACATCAACCTGCAATATCACCCAGGGAAGGTGAATGTGGTACCTGATGCCCTTAGTCGCCAACCATTAGCATTGAATCTCACCGCACAGTGGAAGCTTCAACAAGACTTACATCAGATGGAGATTGAAGTAATCGTGCCAGGTAACACTTCAAGTTTAATGAACTTACAAGTTCAATCCACCATTGTCAACTAGATCAAAGCAGCTCAAGCAAGTGATGCTAAGTTGCAAAAGATCAAAGAAAAAGTAGAGAATGGACTCATAACAGACTTCATCATCCATGTAGACGGATCTTTGAGGTACGGCAACAGATTATGTGTACCAAAAGGTTCTGTGCAGGACGAGTTAATGAAAGAAGCTCACAGCTCTCCCTACTCAGTACACCCTGGAGGTACAAAGATATACAAAGATCCTCATCAAAATTACTGGTGGCATGGAATGAAGCGTGAAGTAGCCAGAAAATTCGCTAAATGCTTGGTGTGTCAGCAAGTAAAGGCTGAACATCACAGGACTGCTGGATTACTTCAACCGTTACCTATCTCAGAATGGAAGTGGTAACACATCACGATGGATTTTATGACTGCTCTTCCTCGCAGCATAAAGGGTAACGATGCGGTATGGGTTATTATGGATCGACTCACAAAGTCGGCTCACTTCATTCCCTTTTGAGTTGGCAAATCAACTGAGACATTAGCAAAGAAGTACATGGAGGTAAGAATCTAAGTAAAGATTTAAATTCTTCATAATGTACTTGTTCCCCTCCGAAAGACGTGGACGAAGACGCGGTGGACGTCTTGCCTGAATTTCATGGCAGATACTAATTAGTGCTATCCGTCCACCTCTCCGAAGATGCCAAGTTGATTTATGGCACCATGTATCGAAGGTTTAAACGGATGCGGCCGATGTAGCAGACTTCGTCAGATTCCCCCTCGTTTGAGGGGTTTTTGATTATGGAGACGCTTTTTCCTGCAGGCGCAAGCCCCTGCAGTTAATTACACTACCGCATCGCGGTAACAACTTTCTCCTTCTCCAGATGGTCACTTCGTGTCGTGTGTGTTTGTTTTGTTTTTGGTTGCCCGCGGATTGTATACGGAGACTAATTTATGTTGTCGCCCGTAGGGCATGGATTAGTCTAAATCCGTATCTTCTTAGATTTGGGTTTGGGGGTTGGGTTTAAGGATACGTTAGTCTAATTTTAGACTAAGATCAACTTAAACGTTTATTAAGGATACGTTAGTCTATTTTTTTAGATTAAGATCAACTTAACGGGATTGTTTAGATCCGACAAGAAAGCATTTGGGCTCTATTGTTTAGTTTAGGGACATTGCGGTCGATTACCAGTTTAAGGACATGGTAGTCCAAGCTTAAGGACATCATAGTCCGTGAGTTTAAGGACCCCACAGTCCGAGGTTAAGGACATCATAGTCCATTAGCTTAAGGACCCCACAGTCCAGGTTAAGGACATCGTAGTCCGTGAGTTTAAGGACCCCACAGTCCGGTTTAAAGACGTCATAGTCTATGAAATATATGGTTTTCGGGACTCGTCACCTCTCTGAAGACGTTGAAGGATTACAACGACAGATATCAGAGGAGTAAAGAGATGTACCCTCGAACCGGTGTGAATTGGTTGGAGGATCTGTAGTCCAATTTGGGACTAAGATCTGTTAAATATTCACGAGCGGATGGGCTCAATTAAATATAAGTTGAGGACTTATAGCCAATATTGGGCTAAGTCCAATAAATGTTTTAACATTTTTTTATTCTGGCTATTGAGCCTTTATTTGGGCTTGACCCTTCTGACAATATTTTTGTCTTGTATTGAATGTAGAGCATTCATTAGAGCTCGGGATTATTAAAGAACAATTTATGTTCTGTTGGCGCGGCACATGGCGCGCCAGGCTCTTTGCACCAGTCAAAGAGCGCAATGCGCTTCTGCCAGGTAGCGCACACGTGAAGGGCACGTGTCGCGCTTGGCGCTAAGCGCCAGATGATGGGTGCATTGCGCCAGTTTATGAGTGCTAAGCGCTAATTTATGAGCGCATTGCGCAAGTTTAGTAGCGCACACGTGAGTGACATGTAGTGCGATTGGCGCTGAGCGCCAGCCCATGAGCACAGTGCGCTATTTCAGAAGCGCAAAGCGCAGGTTGTTAATTGGCGCATACATGGTTGACACGTGGCGCATTTGGCGCTGAGCGCCGGTCCAAGGAGCGCAGAAGCGCAATTTAAGAGCGCAAGGCGCATTTCAATAGCGCAAAGTGCATTTCAATAGCGCAAAGCGCATTTGATCAATTTTTATGATCTGTGAACAAATTTATGTTCTTCTTTCTTTAAAAGAGACTTTGTTTCAAGATTCAAGAACAATAGTTATTATTTTGAAAGGCTTTACCTTTATAGATCAATGATCTGTGTGAAGAATATGTTCTTCTTTTATTATGTGATGAGATATTTTGATCTTTTTTATGAAAGACTTTAGTCTTTGCAGATCTATGATCTTTTAAGAAGATAATTCTTCTTTTTATGAGATGATTCCATCTCTGTGTTCATCATTCATCATCTTTACCTTGAAGAAATAATCTTCTTTCAAGAGCTTGCTCTCTTTCTTTGAATTTTTCAAAGTTTATGGGGGGGGGGTTCTCTATCTCAGACTTGAAGTCTTGGGACCTTTATATAGGGCAAGTTGATTTGTTAAATCAGTTAAAGAGATCTTTCTCTGATTGATTTGGGGATATTTCCCACCATTGGATCTTTGATCCTAGGGCTTCTGTTTTACAGAAGGCAATCTTCTTGTTTTTAACAAGATTGGAAAAATCTTTCCATAACAGAGTTTTAATTCTGATTAATTAATGATTTATCATTATTATTAGATCTTTTGATCTAACGGTGGGGAATTTTATAATTCCAGCGCTGGCGCACCCGTACTTTGCACGTGGTGCGCTGCTCAGAGCGCAGCGCACTTTGCGCTAGCGCACCTACGTTTGACACGTGGTGCGTTGCTCAGAGCACAGCGTAGCCTGCGCTAGCGCACCTATGTTTGACACGTGGCACGCAGTGCGCCTACCGCTAGCGCGCACATGGTGCACTGCCTAGGGCGCAGTGCACTTGACGCTAGCGCATCCTTGTTTGACACGTGGCGCGCAGCTCGCCTAGCGCTGGATCTGAAGCGTTACTTCAATTTTTGAATTTTGAATTTCAAAACAGAGCTTTGCTCTGATTGGGGGTGCACCGCCTAGGGCACAGCGCACCTGGCGCTAGCCCATCCGTGTTTGACACGTGGCGCGCCTAGCGCTGGATCTGAATAGTTGCTTCAATTTTTGAATTTCAAAACAGAGCTTTGCTCTGATTGGGGGAAACAAATGCCTCCCACCGTTGCGCTCACGTGGCGCACACGTGAGTGCAGCGGTGGCAGCATCTGCGCCCTTGGATTAACTCAGAAGTTGAAGAGGCGTTTCAATGCATATAAATAGGACCTTTGGTCCCTTAGATGATTTTCATCTTCTTCTTGTTTTTTGAGAATTTCATTCTCCCACAGAGCATAGATCTCTTGTTTAAAAACTTTTTACGAGTCAAAACTTTGTCAGAACTTAGGTAAAGTTTAAAACTTTTAAATAAATTAGGGTTTTACCCATTAACAGAGCCTTGCTCTTCAATCTTTAATCTAAAGAAAACCCATTTAGGGTTTCATTAATAGAGCTTTGCTCTCTTCAGATCATGAACCCATAGATCTAAAGAGATCTTTTCTTGGGGTTTCTTAGCCCATGAACAGAGTTTTGCTCTTTTGAATCATGTTGATTTATTAATCTTTGATGAAGAACTCTTAAGAGTTTGTTCAGGGATCTTGAAGATCCCAGAATTTTTTAATTCATAAAAATTAATTTTAATTAATTCTTTTCTGATGGATTTTTCCATCATCATTACAGAGCCAAGCTCTTGAGGAATTTTATTTCTTCATGATCAGAGTTTGACAAGTGTCACTCTTTCATAGAGCTTTGCTCTCAAAGAGAGATTTTCTCCTTTTCCTGAGGAATCTCTCATTTAATGAGAATTTTCCTGAGGATTTTCTCATTTAAATGACAGTCCCATCAAATGATGAGACTGTTTTATTAATTGATGCATTGTTATCTAGATTTTTTGGGTCCCCTTTGGTCCCCTTTCCACTGCATTGCAGTGTGGTACAAATTTTAAAGTACCGAGTGTCAGAATTTTAAAATTAAATTATAGCATTGCCAGTTGACTTTTGTCCCTCTTTTTTTGCAGGCGACATGTCTTTCGATGCTTCGTTTCCGTTCGTCCGCTCAGAGGGAGGATTCCCTGAGGCACCTGTGGATCGGGAGGTTCTCGCGCTCATCAAAGACCGTGACCCGGAACACAAAAATCTTCACTTGTGGGGTAGATGGTACGACCAGATTATCAGAGGTCGTCGAAGTTTCTCTTGTGCAACGCCTTCGGAGCCTATCTCGGCGATCCCGTATGCAGATGCACCCCCGGTGAACTATGCCGTGGAGATTGTTAATTGGACTTCCGAGGGTCTCCTTCAGCCTTCGATTGCCGCCGTGCCCATGCAGCCGGCGGCGGCTTTAGACACCTTAGGGCGGCGCATATGCCAGGGCGAGTCGCGCCTTTGGGAACAACCCTACAACATCGGGCTAACTCCCCGTCATCCGGCCGGGTACTTGCAGTGGGCCCGGTATATCTTATCGGCGAAGAAATCGCAGCTGCTAAAGCTCGGCTTATACCCTGCGGTCTACGCTTCGTTGTTCCAGTATTCTGCACCTCGCACATGGTGGATCAAGGCATTTTTGGAGCAATGGAACATCCCGACCCATACCTTCCTTCTATTGGATAGAGAGGTCTCAATTTCCTTAGAAGAATTCGCCGAGGTTTTTGGTCTACCAGTTAGGGGGGAGCACTACGAGGAGCTGCTTCCTCCGGACGAATATGTTTTTGCCACCAAACCAGTGGTGATAGGCCTCACCAGAGAACGCCATTCAGCACCAGTTCCCCAGTCTGATAAAGGTGTTGAACATGTACGAGAGCCATTTCATTGAATCTGGGGGCCCGGGGGTCAGTTTTGTAGACTTCATTGCCCGTTTTCTTCGCCCGGAGATTTTGTCGCGACAAGGCAAAAAGTTTGCTAAACTTGATGATCCTTTCGGCTTTGGCTTGGACCGTCGGCCGGTACTGGAAGCTGATTAGAAGGGTTTCTTTCTTTCTGACGTCGCGATTATTCCTTTGTCAGAAATCGCCGCCTCGGGCATTGATGAAGATGCGTTCTTTCTTGGGTTTCTTGGGCTATGGTTGAGCTGGTTCGCTCTCCCTATGCATCCTCGTTACATGAGGCCTTCTGTCTTCTACCCCGCGCATCGCATGGTTTCCAAAATACAAGTGGCCATCGGGATCGCCGGGTTAGCCCACTTATACCACGGTCTTAGCGTAGCGGTGGATACCACTGAACCGGGGGTGCATCCTGCCAACTTCCCGATGCATTACTTCACTTCATGGATGGAGCTGCATGTGCTCGGGGTCTTTGGCATTCACAAGAGACCTTCGTTTTACGAGAGATGCAAGTTCCCTCGGATTATGTGGCTGGTTGACGCCTCCATCGTGAGTCCATCACAGCGGGAAGCTAGGTGCTTGCTCCTTCGTCCGCGCACGGTCGGAGATGGTATGTCTTTCACAGACAAAGTCTTGACCATCGGCCAGGAAACTTCAAAGGCGGTGCTGTCACTGCAAGACATTTTTAAGGACGGGGCCTCCGTGTTGAAAGCCCGGGAGATTCTTCATTTATACTCCATCAGGCCGGGCTTTCTTGTATTCAGGAAAAATGATGCGGCACTATTCATGAGATACAACCCCCATCGTTTTGCCCAGCAGCTGAGTTACAATCAGGGAGTCCCGCTGGAGGCTTTCTTGGTAGAACCCGCTGCCACCGAAGAGGGAATGCGGGGCGCGCTGCATCATTTCATGCGCTTGAATACGGGATCTCACTTCTTTATCAGCGAACCGATTTGCGTCCCGAGGGCCCTTAACGTACACGTGGCCTGGTATCAACATGTAATGGGTGCTGTTATCAGGAAGGAGAAGCGGCTGCTACTCGACTGCAAGGGTGCTCCCCCTGCTAGTGACCGAAACCTCCCCTTGAAGCGACGGACCATTGTCCTTCCTCCGCTAAAAGAAGCTGCCGTGATTGAAGTCCTCGACGACAGGCCTGAGCTACCGGTTCCCCGTGCTCCCGTGGAGACGGTAGATGTACTACCGGTGCCCCGTGCTCCTATGGAGACGGTAAATGTAGCTTCCCTCGAATCTTGCGTGGGCTCAGATATCGGGACTCGTCGCCCCAAAGTGCCCACCAAGCGTAAGCTTGTGCTGGCTGCGACTGGAGCTCGCTCGTAGAAAAGGAAGAAGAAGTCGGTCCTCTCTCTAGATGCTGTACTCGGCCTGGAGCCTCAGGATCCTTATAACGAGGCCCTGAGTGAATATGGGACCAACGAAGGTCTAGTCATAGCGCAGGAAGATACTGATCTCGAGGCTGCTATTGCAGCTTCTGTGCGATCTGCAAGCCACAAAACGGAAATGGCCATCCTCGCGCAATCAAGTGAGTATAAGCCATAACTTTTGTTATTGCATTATATTTTTATTTTTATTATCATGTCTTGACTGACATTTTTCTTTCTGTAATAGGTTTTACCACTGAAGAGGCTCGGGCGTCTTCCCTTAGGACCTTTGAGGAGGAGGAGAGGAATCGCGCTTTGTTGGGCATTGGTATGTCTCGGCTCATTGCATCTTCATTCTCCTTTCTCATGGACAATCGACCCTTTCTTTATCTTATCGCAGGGACTACAATACTAGTCCCGCAAGGTGATGCGGAGATTCTTCCCGGGCCAGCCATCGAAGTCCCGGCCTCCTCGGCACTGCCGAAAGAGGCCTTGCTCAAACGACCGATGACGGATGCCTTGACGGCTCTAGTGGTAACCCTTGGCGCGGACGATGACGTCCTATTGATGAAGGCTTCTAGAAGATCCGCTCTAACGGCCCGAGCGGAAAGGAAGTGCAGAATGCGCGCAGCAAAGGAGCGTAGTGCTGCCTTGGCCGCGGGTGCAGGTTCTAGCACCGCTACCCCTGCCCCTGCTCCTTCAGAAGATACTTCGGCTGCCTTGTCCACTGCCCACAGACAGGCAGCATGTGCGGCTCGGGAAGCAATCGGAAGACCAACTCAAGGTAATGCGACATTGGGTTCTGTTGTCAAAGTTTTAACTTTCAGTTCTCATATATCCTGTCCGAGTCTTATCGAAGAAGTGGCGGCGACCACTGAGCCTGGGGTAGCGGTAGAGGAGGTAGCCATGATCGCCGAACCCGAGGTAGCGGTAGGTGAGATGGCTACAATTGCCGAGCTCGAGGTAGCGGTGGGTGAGACAGTCACGATCGCCGAGCCTGAGATGGCGGTAGGTGAGATGGCTACCATTTTCGAGCTCGAGATAGCGGCGGGTGAGATGGTTACAATTGCTGAGCCCGAGGTGGCGATGGGTGAGATGGCTACAGCCGCCGAGCCCGAGGTAGTCACTCTTTCGCAAGAGTCGGGCACTGCCCCGATCGTCGCTCTTTCCCCTTGTGGCTCCCTACCGCTGCCGAGCGCTGCGAGTATCACGACGATTCTCGTGGAGTCGGGGGATGAAGCCACGGGCGGCAAAACCATTCCGATGGAGGAGGGTGAAGCAGTTGCTGTATCAAGTAACGCCCTCGTCGCGGTTCCGACCGGCGACTCTCCCGGTAGATTTTGGGTCATTGCTTTTCTTTTTATTCTGCAATCCTTTTCAATCTTTCCTGACAGTATTTATCTCGTTTCTAATGCAGGTGCGGAGAGCATTGAGGTTGCGCTACCCGACGGTGACCACTCCTCTACCTTCTCTCGTACCATCTCAGATGTTGGAAGGTGCGGATTCGTGACCCATCAGTCTTATTTTAGGCTGTATAACTTATGTACTGACGTTGCATTACTGCGTCCTTGCAGGAGTCCTTTTTGATCACCTGTATCAGGTGCTGCACCCACACTTCTCTTTCCAGTCAGAGATTAGTCCGCCCGCTGGTGTCGGTGAGTATATTTTCTAAACGACGTCCTTTCTTTAACGGGCAGTCACATTATTGCTAATTCTTATTTGTATTGCTTGTAGCCTTACAAATTGAAGGAGGGGACGAGCCTATCGTTGCGCCGCCAGTACTCCCAGCTCTGCTCCCTGTTGCAGCCGGTATAGTAAACTCTATTGTTCGTGTATTTTCTTTATTTTTTAAGCCGACATCTGATTGTGATTTGTTTTGTAGCAGTCACATCAACTCCAGCCCCGTTCGAGTCTCGCATCATAATGCCGGCCGGACCCTTTTCCAGATATGCATCCTCGAAAGGTGCCGCGAATAGTCTGCGCATGTTGAGCGACTATATTGAGGAGCTTGACATGGAGACTCCCACCTCTGCTGCGGATTTTTCCGAGGAAGTTAATCCTATGCTGGCGACGCTCGTGAACTTTCATAGTGAGGGCGTCGTTGAGTCTTGGGTTAATCACTGCAGGAAGATTGAGGCTTGCTTGCATGAGCTCGAGGTCGGATGTCCTGCTCCAGAAGTCCTGGCTGTGAACACCCAGCGGGCTGCGTGGGTTGAGCAGAGCACTCCCTACTTCCGTCATCTTGAACAAGAGGCGGTCTTAAAACGTAAGGAGTGCGGAAAGACTTCAAGCGAATCTGCTCGACTGCATGCTCAGGTTGATGTGAATGCTGCCCAGTTGAAAGTTATCTTTGAAGGCCTTCTGCGATGCATCTCTGACGGGTTAACACTGAGGCAAAAGCTCGACGTCGTCGAGCGGGATGCACAAAATCGTGAGGCAGCTCAGCAGGTCGTCGAGGAACAACTTTCGTCTTACTTGCAGCGACGAGCCCAAGTCGAAGCAGAGTTGGCTGCGGCAGCTGATCAAGAAAAGGGGCTGAAGGAAGTGCGCGAGCGGCTGATCGAATTATTGAAAGCGCTTCCCTCTCAATAATTGTTTCTTGTACCATTTGTAATTTTGAATAAAATGCATTCATTCTTTTATTCTTTCATATGATGTATTTTGTACCCAATTGAATTCATGAATAAAAGATTCATTTCTTTCGCAGTGTCTTGTGTCATCTCTCTGCTTTCTTCTTTCTTTTGTTATCAGCATGTCACCTTAGCAAGCATAGCCGGCAGATGATAGAGTGAGCATCTTGTCTTGAACTCTTTAAGAGGTAATGATGGCTTAGGAAGCAGGTTCAGATCTGCTACCTAAGACTTTTCAACTTTATGAGCCGTGAGGGTCCCATAAAGACTTTTCTCCCTATGAGTCGAGAGGATCTCGTAGGTGTCTTTCCTCCTTAGGAATCGTGAGGATTTCTAAGTGCGTTTTCCCTTATAAGTCGTAAGGATCTTATAAGAGAGTTTTCCCTCTTATAAATCGAGAGGACCCGTAAGTGGTTGTTTCTCTCCTTGTCGAGATTCGACTTTGGAGAGTGTGGCCCATGAATAGTATGCAAGAGTCCATTTTGGACTGCCCTGCAGGGCCCCAGTGCTTAGGAAACCGGTCCTTATCCCTGTTGCCTAAGACTTTTCCCTACGAGTCGAGACGAATCGAGAAATTCTCGCAAAGACACTAATTTACTCACAAGTCGAGACGAATCGAACAGTTCTCGCAAGAATGTCCTAACGTCACAGTTAACCTCTGCTCTTTACGACAGATGTCCGTTAGGGTCTGTGGTACTAGGGTTTTGTCCGTCGTACCGTCGCGTTGGCTGATGTATTCCTTGATAGGCAATCCTGCTGTTCGAGTAGCCTTGTGACTATCGTGTCTCTGATCCCTTCGGGGGCTGGACAAGACGTCTTCAAGCAATCCTCTTAGGCAATTTGACCGTCGGAAGAGCAAGCGTTAGGAATTTTGCTATGCCGCTTTTTACTTGAGGTTAGGCTCATTTTGGAGAGCCCCGATGAGTCATAACCACTCCGCGCTGGGGTGGGATGATTTCCGATAGTCTTTCAGGTTTTATATGAGTTGCCGTCAAGACCCTGAAGCTAGGAATTTGGCCTTCACTTCGTTTGCTGGCATTGCGTCTGCTGTATCGAGACGAATGTCGCGGTTGTCTCTGGGTTGCTGGTGAACCGTCGAGGTTTGGAACTAGCGATTTTCCCGTGGCTCCGTTGTTTGATTGTCGCATCTGAATCCTGCTGGAGGAAGAATGCTGTAGTGACATCCCTTCTGCTGTATCGAGACAAACGTCGAGGTGGTGACCACTCCGCGCTGGTGTGGGATGAT
Source organism: Agapanthus africanus (assembly GCA_030015575.1). Taxonomy (NCBI): domain Eukaryota; kingdom Viridiplantae; phylum Streptophyta; class Magnoliopsida; order Asparagales; family Amaryllidaceae; genus Agapanthus; species Agapanthus africanus. The sequence goes on from CM057347.1 coordinate 463,063,860, forward strand.
CTCCGATAGTCTTTCAGGTTTTATATGAGCTGCCGTCAAGACCCTGAAGCTAGGAATATTGCCTTCGCTTCATTTGCTTTGGCGTGTCCGAATCTTATTGGAGGAAGGACGCTGTAGTGACATCTCGTCTGCTGTATCGAGACGAACGTCGAGGTGGTGACCACTCCGCGCTGGTGTGGGATGATCTCCGATAGTCTTTCAGGTTTTATATGAGTTGCCATCAAGACCCTGAAGCTAGGAACTTGGCCTTCCCTTCGTTTGTTTTAGCGTCTCCTAATCCTGTTGGAGGAAGAACGCTCTGATGACATCTCGTTTGCTGTATCGAGGCGGACGTCGAGGTGGTGACCACTCCGCACTGGTGTGAGATGATCTCCGATGGTATTTCAGGTTTTATATGAGTTGCCGTCAAGACCCTGAAGCTAGGAATTTGGCCTTTGCTTCATTTGTTGGCATTGCGTCTGCTGTATCGAAACGAATGTCGCGGTTGTATCTAGGTTGTTGGTGAACCGTCGAGGATTAGAACTAGGGATTTTGCCGTGGCTCCGTTTGGTGATGTTGCGTCTGCTGTGACGAGACGAATGTCGAGGTGATCTCTAAGTTGTCTGTGAACCATCGAGATTTGGAACTAGGGACTAAGCCGTGGCTCCATTTGGTGATGTTGCGTCTGAGTCCTGCTGGAATGAGAAGGAACGCTGTTGTGGGTCTCCAAGCTGTAGATGTGGCCGTCGAGACTTGGAACTAGGGATTTTGCCATGGCTCCATTGTTTTGACCGTGAGATATTTCGTTGACGTTGCATCTGCATCCTGCTGGACTGCGAAGGTACGCCGTTGTTGACATTGCGTCTGGTGTAATGAAACGAATGCTGAGGTGGAATTGGGATTTTGCCATCACTCCGCCTTGCTGACGTTGCGTCTGCTGTAATGAGACGAATGTCGAGGTGGTCTCTAGGTTGTCTGTGAACCATCGAGATTTGGAGTAGGGGCTTTGCTGTAGCTCCAGGGTTGATTACAACATCTGAATCCTGCTGGAATGGGGAGGAACACTGTTGATGATCTCCAGGCTATCCCTGAACCGTCGAGATTTGGCTTCGTTTTCTGATGAAGCCTCGGGAGGGAAGGTGTGATTCCTTCTTTGTTTGCGCCCCTGGATTGTATACAGGGATTGATTTGATATCACCTGTAGGGCATAAATTTTATTTATATTTTTTTTATTTCTTTCCGCGATGCTCTATCATTTCAGCTTTATATCGCGAAGGTCGCGATTGCCCAATCATTTCGGCTATTTTTCGCGGCGCCCAATCATTTCGGCTATTTATTTTATTTTTACTCACTGCATTTTATTGCGAGTTGCCCAATCATTTCGGCTTTTTTGCATGCATATATTTTTACTTGCTGATTTTGTTGCAAGTTGCCCCATCATTTTAGCTATTTCGTATGCATGTGTGGCTCGCCGGCTTTTTTGCTGCAAGCCTGGAATTAGACACCGATTTTGGCATCAGCACCGCTACAACTGGGATATTGCTAGGAGCGAATCATCATTTGCCTATGTCGATATCGAACAAAGGTGGCTTAGCGAACAGGGTTAGGATCCTGTTGACTAAGACTTTTGACTTCATGAGCCGTAAGGGTCTCATAAAGGTATTTCTCCCTACAAGTCGTGAGGATCTCGCAGGTGCATTTTCTCCCTAGGAATCTTGAGGATTCCTAAGTGCATGATCTTTTATAAGTCGTAAGGATCTTACAATAGTGTTTTCTCCTTATAAGTCGAGAGGGCTTACAAGGGGGGTTCACTGTGTAAACATATCCCTAGTCACGGATGGGATTTTGTTAGGGAAACGTTTATTCGCGCCCGTGGATTGTATACAAGGGTCAACATCGAGCCGCTTGTACGGCAGTATTGGAGGTTGTGGTGGCCACTTAAGAACAGGTTCAGATCCCTGTAGCTTAAGACTTTTGAATCTTATGCGCCGTGAGAGTCTCATAAGAGGGTTCTCCTTACGAGTCGTGAGGATCTCGCAAGTGTAATTTTTCCTTAGGAATCGTGGGGATCCCTAAGTGTGTTGTTCCCTTATGAGTCGTAAGGATCTCACGCAGGTGGTTTCTCCTCACAAGGTCGAGAGGACCTTGCAAGTGTCTTTTAACGAGGTTGCGCCCTTTCGGGTTTTCACAAAACTCGCCGGTAGTCCAGCTTTTTTTTACTCACGGAGCCCTTTCAGGTTTTCATCCATGCCCATCTCGCTTGTGGATGTACCGTTTTTTTACCACGTCATCCTGAGAATGCCGCGGGTTGGTAGTAGTTTAACGACGTTTCGGTCATCAACTAGTTTTAGGACATAGTGGTCCATCGTTGCCGTATTTGAGCCGAATTTCTAGTTTACTAACTTTTCGGTCCATGGGGCTTTCTCTATGAATGAGCACGATGCCCCCGGCATGTCCACCTTTTTAGGGGCGTGAGATTGTGGCGGGTTCACCTTCCAGTTTTCCGATAATGCGAACTTGCCTTGTTGGTATTGGTCTTCAATCCAGCCTTTGAAGATGAAGCAATTTTTTATTGGATGGCTTACTGCTTAGTGGTAAGTGCAGTAATTAGGATTGTTGACATCACCTGGCTGCAATGGACGTTTTGGATCCGGCAAATTTATGAGTCTGTTGCGCACTGCCAGCTCGAACAGTCTCCTCGTTTTATCCTGGGGAAACGAGTAATGACGTCCCAGTCTTTCTTCAAGGGATGGGCGTGGACGCACGTTGTTTTGGCGAACAACCGGTTTTAAGTTGCTCGGCTGTTGTTGAGTATTGGCGACGAAAGTTGCTTTTCCTTTCCCTTTTTCATTTCGAGAGTCCGTCTTTGGGGGAGATGGTCTATGACCCATCTGGTCCATTTGGGCCAGCTTGTCAATCAAGGCTTGGAAAGTCGTCGGCTTGAAAAACATCATGAACTGGGAGATGGTCGCCTGCGGGACTAGAGTGCCCACGAATATGCCTACCGCAGGCGCTTTTTCGATGCGCTGCTCGCATTTCGACCACAAATTTCGCCATCGTATTGCATATTGGACCCATATTTCTCCAGACTTCACCCTGGCATTGATCAATGCCGTTATTGGGGTGCGTTCACTATCACTCGCAAAACGCTGGGTGAATAGTAGCTCCATCTCTGTAAAAGTTTTGACGGAATAGTTGGGAAGCTCTGAATACCATTCGAAGGCCGTTTCCGCTAAGCTGCCGACGAATTGGCGGAGCAGAAGTTTATCATCACCCCCGGTGTTGCCACATAGAGCCCTGAACTGGGCGACATGTTGATGGGGATTGCCTGTCCCCTTGTACACATGGAATTTGGGGATCGTATATCCCGGCGGGTAACTTATTTGGTCATACCAGCCAGGATAAGGTCACCCAGTCTTGACAACTTGGCCAGCCGCTTCGTTCGCCTGGTGAGCTCGTATTTGCTGAGCAATGTAGTCATCCAGAGCAGCTTTGGAGATGGTTTCCTCTTTGGCTGCTGAAAGAGCTGGAGGAGCGTTCGATGTCTCCCCTCTGACGTCTTCAATGATGATTGGAGGGTCTTCAGCTGGAGGTTCTGGCTGTAACATCATCCCGACCATGTCTTGGAAGAGAAGCGCCTTTCGTTTTATATTAGCCGCTTGTTCTGCTGCTTCTCTGTCCTTCTTTTCGAGGACTCTGCGGAGGAAGTCAGCATCAGTTTCTTGTTCATGACGCTGCTCCGATGTCGCCTCCGGGCTTTCTTTTGGCCCGGTGAGTGCGGCCATTTGCGTCAACATTTCCTGAAGCTTCTGTTGCTGCTCCTGGGCTTTTGTCAAGGATCGGGTGAGAGGTCGGTGACCCGTAGAAGCGCGGCTTTCCTCTTTTCCGGAAGCCATATAAACAGTGTGCACCATTATGCCCCCAGACTTGGGGTGTTTGGGCTCAGCATCTTTGCGGTTTGCCACAGTCACAGGGGCTTTCTCTGGCCTCCTTCTCTTTTGAGCAGTTGACGTTGAGGGGGCCGTTGCAGCGGGCACCCAGGTAGTTGTCGTCCTTTGTGGCTTGACAGGACGGTTCTCTTCCTGCTGAATCTTCACCTTTTTCTGTCGGCGAGGGTAATCTTGGTCAATTACTGAGTCCTGAACCTGTCGCCAGACTTTGTAAATTTTGGAGGACAGCCGCTGAGGGGGCTGCTCCGGCTTTATTTCTGTAACATTCTCCACGGGTGGAGGAGATCTTTTCAGTACGGCGGTGGGTGAATTCCTGCGCACCCTGTTAAGCAGCTCAAAGCTGTTCCCACTTGGAACAGCAGCATTGAATTCCACCGTTGGGGATGGTGGAGTTAGCCCAGAGGGGGAGTTGCCCCCAGCTTTCCTTACTAGGCGCCAGTGGCGACGTCGAGCGTGTCGAGCCGTTGGGATTGTTTCAGCTTTAAGGGTGACTTCGTCACGCCCTCTGTTCTGGTGAGGCGCTGCTGGTACCAGCCTCTTGAAGACCGACGTCCGTTGAGCAGCAGAATCCAATCTATCAAAAAAAGACCCTCGAGCAGGAACGGGAGCCGGAGTGGCCAGCCTCGTAAAGACTGATCTTTCGACGGGAGAAGCTTCTTTAGTGACCTCGAGAGCAGGAATGGCTATCCGTTTCGGGATGGCCGCTTCAGGTATCATGGGAATTTTGACGGGCCTATTGGAGTTCAGGCTCAGCCTATCGAAGACTGATGTTGTTGGCTTGACATCGGACGACCCGTTGAGAGGGGCCGTGGTAGTAGTGAGCCGATCAAAGACCGTCTTCTTTTGCGCTTCTTACGGCAGCGGGATGTTAATGCTCACTGGTGGGAGCATGGTCCCGAAGAACAATCCGGTGGTAGCATGCATCACCTGCTCTATCAGCATTATGAACAGGGAGGCCGCCTGGGGCCCGTAAGCTATACCTCCAGATGAGGTGGAACGTGAGTTGCAGTTGCAGCTGGAACATTTCGTGCAAGTAGACGCCATTAATCTTTCGTTTTCTACACCAAGTAAGACACCGAATCTTAGTACCTCGAACTCAAGGGCAACCACATCAAACCGCGATTCGTTCGCGAACACGACACACGAAGTGTGGAGTAGAAAGAGGAAAAGGTCCCACCGGGCGTGCCAGAATCTATTCCCCTCCGAAAGACGCGGACGAAGACACGGCGGACGTCTCGCCTGAATTTCGGGGCAGATGCTAATTGGTGCTATCCGTACACCTCTCCGAAGATGCCAAGTTGATTTATGGCACCATGTATCGAAGGTTTAAACAGATGCGGTCGATGTAGCAGACTTCGTCAGATTCCCCCTCGTTTGAGGGGTTTTGATTGTGGGGACGCTCTTCCCTGCAGGCGCAATCCCTTGCAGTTAATTACGCTACCGCATCACGGTAACAACTTTCTCCTTCTCCAGATGGTCACTTCGTGTCGTGTGTGTTTGTTTTGTTTTTGGTTGCCCGTGGATTGCATACGGAGACTAATTTATGTTGTCGCCCGTAGGGCGTGGATTAGTCAAAATCCGTATCTTCTTAGATTTGGGTTTGGGGGTTGGGTTTAAGGATACGTTAGTCTAATTTTAGACTAAGATCAACTTAAACATTTGTTAAGGATACGTTAGTCTATTTTTTTTAGACTAAGATCAACTTAACGGGATTGTTTAGATCTGACAAGAGAGCATTTGGGCTCTATTGTTTAGTTTAGGGACATTGCGGTCGATTACCAGTTTAAGGACATGGTGGTCCAAGGTTAAGGACATCATAGTCAGTGAGTTTAAGGACCCCACAGTCCGAGCTTAAGGACATCATAGTCCATGGGCTTAAGGACCCTACAGTCCAGGTTAAGGACATCGTAGTCCGTGAGTTTAAGGACCACACAGTCCGGTTTAAAGACGTCATAGTCTATGAAATGTATGGTTGTCGGGACCCGTCACCTCTCTGAAGACATTGAAGGATTACAACGACAGATATCAGAGAAGTAAAGTGATGTACCCTCGAACCGGTGTGAGTTGGTTGGAGAATCTGTACTCCAATTTGGGACTAAGATCTGTTAAAAATTCACGAGCGGATGGGCTCAATTAAATATAGGTTGAGGACTTATGGCCAATATTGGGCTAAATCCAATAAATGTTTTAACATTTTCTTATTCAGGCTATTGAGCCTTTATTTGGGCTTGGCCCTTCTGACAATATTTTTGTCTTGTGTTGAATATAGAGCATTCATTAGAGCTCTGGTTTATTAAAGAACAATTTATGTTCTGTTGGCGCGGTACGTGGCGCGCTAGGCGCTTTGCGCCAGTCAAAGAGCGCAATGCGCTTCTGCCAGGTAGCGCACACCTGAAGGGCACGTGTCACGCTTGGCGCTAAGCGCCAGATGATAGGCGCATTGCACCAGTTTATGAGCGCTAAGCGCTAATTTATGAGCGCATTGCGCTAGTTTAGTGGCGCACACGTGAGTGACACGCGGTGCGCTTGGCGCTGAGCGCCAGCCCATGAGCGCAGTGCGCTATTTCAGAAGCGCAAAGCGCAAGTTGTTAATTGGCGCATACGTGGTTAACACATGGCGCATTTGGCGCTGAGCGCCGGTCCAAGGAGCGCAGAAATGCAATTTAAGAGCGCAAGGCGCATTTCAATAGCGCAAAGTGGATTTCAATAGCGCAAAACGCATTTGATCAATTTTTATAATCTGTGAACAAATTTATATTCTTCTTTTTTTAAAAGAGACTTTGTCTCAAGATTCAAGAACAATAGTTCTTATTTTTGAAAGGCTTTGCCTTTATAGATCAATGATCTGTGTGAAGAATATGTTCTTCTTCTATTATGTGATGAAATCTTTTGATATTTTTTATGAAAGACTTTGGTCTTTGCAGATCTATGATCTTTTAAGAAGATAATTCTTCTTTTTATGAGATGATTTCATCTCTGTGATCATCATTCATCATCTTTACCTTGAAGAAATAATCTTCTTTCAAGAGCTTGCTCTCTTTCTTTGAATTTTTCAAAGTTTAGGGGGGGGGGGGGTTTCTCTATCTCAGACTTGAAATCTTTGGGCCTTTATATAGGGCAAGTTGATTTGTTAAATCAGTTAAAGAGATTTTTCTTTGAATGATTTGGGGATATTTCCTACCTTGGATCTTTGATCCTAGGGCTTCTGTTTTACAGAAGGCAATCTTCTTGTTTTTAACAAGATTGGAAAAATCTTTCCATAACAGAGTTTTAATTCTGATTAATTAATAATTTATCATTATTATTAGATCTTTTGATCTAATGGTGGGGAATTTTATAATTCCAGCGTTGGCGTACCCGTGCTTTGCACGTGGTGCGCTGCTCAGAGCGCAGCGCACTTTGCGCTAGCGCACCTACGTTTGACACGTGGTGTGCTGCTCAGAGCACAGCGCAGCCTGAGCTAGTGCACCTGTGTTTGACACGTGGCGCGCAGCGCGCCTAGCGCTAGCACGCACATGGCGCACAACCTAGGACGCAGCGCACCTGGCGCTAACGCATGCTCAGTGTGCCCCCCTTTCGTCGAGTGCCCCGCCCGGTTCACCGGGCTGTTGGCCTACCAAGTACTTGCCCGCAGCTCCTGCAGCCCGCTTGGCGGGCTCCGCGCTCGTTATCCTTACTGTTCTCTCTGCTGGGGCCCCTTCCCATTGCTCTAGCCATAAGCTATGGCTCGCACCCACTCTGGCCCGCCCTGCGAGGCCAGAGTGAGCTCAGCGGTCAGCCCCTGACATTAGGGGGTCTTTTGCTTTTGCCAGATCTATAGAGATATTATGAGTCCTCTGTCCCAGATTCTCTCGCCGCGGCCATCTGGTTCAGATCTCGCCTAGCGCTGGATCTGAACCGTTGCTTCAATTTTTGAATTTTGAATTTCAAAACAGAGCTTTGCTCTGATTGGGGTGCATTGCCTAGGGCGCAGCGCACCTGGCGCTAGCGCATCCGTTTTTGACACGTGGCGCGCAGCGCTCCTAGCGTTGGATCTGAAGCGTTGCTTCAATTTTTGAATTTTGAATTTCAAAACAGAGCTTTGCTCTGATTGAGGGAAACAGTACTATCTCTGATACCCATGAATTCATGCAGGAAATCGTGAGACTTCATGGAGTACCGGTCTGCATTGTCTCCGATCATGACACCAGGTTCCGATCATAATTTTGGCAAAGTCTGCAAACGAGCTTGGGAATAAGTCTGAACTTCAGCACAGCTTATCATCCACAAACCGATGTTTAGTCTGAGCGAACTATTCAGATCTTGAAAGATTTGCTCAGAGCGTGTATGCTAGACTTCGGAGGATCGCGGGAAGATCACCTATATCTTGTGGAGTTTTCATACAACAACAGCTATCAAGCAAGTATCGGAATGGCACCCTTTGCAGCACTGTATGGAAGGAAGTGTCGATCGCCATTATGTTGGGACGATATCGGAGATAGCGAGCTCCTTAGACCTGAAATGATAGTAGAAACTGTTGACGTAGTTCGTACTATCAGGGAAAGAATGCGCATAGCCCAAGATCAACAGAAACACTAGGCTGATGCAAAGTGCCTTCATTTGGTGTTCCATCCGGGAGATCACGTATTTCTGGAGATATCTCCAAACCGCGGAGTGATTCGTTTTGGAAGACGGGGTAAGCTAAGTCCAAGGTACATTGGAACGTTCGATATACTCGAACGAGTCGGTGAAGTGGCTTATCGCTTGGCACTTCCACCTTCATTGGAAGGAGTGCATAATGTGTTCTACATATCTCAACTCAGAAGGTATGCGAGTGACCCCGGTCATGTACTTGATCACTCCGAACTCACTATACAGCCAGACTTATCTTGTAAGCAGCAACCTGTTGAGATCCTGGATAGAAAGGTGAAGTCACTTCGGAACAAAAAAATCAACTTGGTTCGAGTGATGTGGAAAAAGCACACACCAGGAGAATCAACATGGGAAATGGAGGATGAGATGCGTGCAAAATATCCTCACTTATTTGTAAACTAGTCCATAAAATAAATTGTAAATTTCGAGGACAAAATTTTTGTAAGGAGGGTAGACTGTAACAACTCCATATTCTGTGTACATAAAATTCATTTAAAGTTAATATACAATTGGGGTATTTACAATTCCTGTGAATACTATAAGTATTTGTTTTGATTTAGGACAGCAAGAAAGCACTTGTAGCTCATTGGTAAAGCCTTGCACTGCTGTGACGTAGCCCTGATTGATGTTATTTCGCGTGTGCGCTTTTAAAAAGATGGATCAAAGAATAATTTTACCGCAATCAAGAACGGCGTCGCTTGGTAGCTAGCCGATGAGTACGGGTCGGTCTACAGGGATGTTGTGTCTTTTCTAATTTGCTCTAACGAGTTAATTCCAAACGGTGTGGATTGATTATCACTAAAAACTAAGTTGATTTATACTAGGATTAGAATCTTGCTAGGGTTAGGTTTAGGATAAGTTTGGAAATTAATGATTTCCCACCGCTTTCAATACCCTAATTTAGATCTCTTTAGGTGTTATGATAACAATTAATAAAGGGGATTAGTACCATTGGGAAGAAACGATGTTTCTTCCTCTAGGTTCTTGTCCTTCCTTTCTTAATTCTTACCCTAACCTCCATGGAAAACATACGCAACCAGTCGTTTATACTACGGTATCACCGCTACCTTGTGGGGTAAGGTGCCGTAGGAAATGGTGTGTGTATGTATGCATGGAGTCCTATGAATTATATGTGATGGGCAAGAAAGGGGTGAGAGATTTTCATCTCTCAAACCTTCTCTATTCCTAACCCTAACAAGTGAGGAATTACTCACTCATTAGGAAATTGATAAACATTTTCTAACTATCTAACTAGAGTAGATAATAAAATTATACTAAGGCAGAATGAAAATTAACTAGGGCAATGAAATAAAATTCTTATTTTATTTGATGGCTCTCTCCAAACATTTACACCGAATTTAGAATTCTGAATAGATGAAATAAAAAGAGGCATACCTCCAAAAGAGGTTTAGGATTTCTATTTATAGAACATAGAAACCTAGGGTTACAATCGATTCAGATCTGCATTTACAATTTTACCCTAAAGAAAAACCTAAGTAATGCACCGACGCACCGACACGCACGACACGTGGCAACAAGCGTGACGCACGGCCGCGGATCCGCGGCCGTAAGCTTGGTTTGGCCGCGGTTCCGCGGCCGTATGGAGAGCTTGATGCTTCATTTTTTCAAGTCTTCTTTTGTTGCTTTGTTTCTTCTATTTTCTTCACTTGATTTCTCAGATTGTCTTCTAGTTTCTTCCAGAATTCCACAGTGAATAATGTCGTGGACTTTACCGTTTGCTTCGTGTCGAAGTCTTGAACCTTGCACTACCTTTGTACTTGTGAACTTGTTCATTGATCTTCATTTAGTCTTCAAACTGTAGGCATGATCAAGATCTTTCCATTTGTTGGTCGTAGTCTCACTTTTGTATCGTCTTTTCATCATTTTCACCGTTTTTGTTCCGAGAACCTGTAACCTGCAACTATGTAGCAGACATGGATCAAAAGCACCTGTTTATTTGTAAAATGACTAAGAATGGGGAATATAATAATGCAAAATTATGGTATGAACAAATACCCCCAAACTTATCTTTTGCTCGTCCTCGAGCAAACCTAGTTTTATTCTCGAAAAAGACCTAGCCTCACTTTCGCAGGGAAACGCGATTGCACTGAGCTCGTGCAACAAGCCGTTAAACCTCTAGGTGTCTCTAGTAGGAGGAGTGTTGTCTTCTGAGGGTTTTCAGCGGATACTACCCACAAAATCCTATCAATTCGGCCTATTAATTTTTATTCTCCAATTAGGTTTTCCAACAAGGAATTCTATTATCTTCGACTCATAAATTATCCACCCGTATTTTTCACGCTTTCTTATCATTTAACTTAAGATTATATATATTCTTGTGAATTTACTTAGCTTTTGGTATCCTTTAAGTTTTCCTTCTAGGGTTCCATCTCAACTTAGGAATTTTTATCATCTCTAATAAAGATATAAGTCCTATTTTTTCATTCCTATCTCTTATCAAAATCCCAATCATATACCCCTACGTGTGTGTATATATCACCCCTACACTTGGAAATTCAAATCAAGCTATTATACTCTTGTTCATTGTCCAAAGTACTTTTCAATTGCTGAATTTTTAGATGAAATTTGCTCACACATTCTTCATGCGACCGTTAATACTTCTTGAGGTACCAACGACCGATTACAAAATGTGTTTGCACATTAAAGCGTAATTCCTAGTCTTGTAATCCCTAAGGCTTTTAGCAGTGACTCCCAAACCAATTGGTCTAAGGCACTAGGTGATGAAGCACCTTCGCTAAATATTTTTTTCTATTAATGCAGCCTTAAGTAATTACAAAAACCAGTGTTCATTTTTTTTATATCTCTTTATTCACACTTGTATTTTTATTTTATTTTTCTTCGTACTAAGGACTTTAGACAAGAGCATTTCAAGGTCTCTTCTACTATTTCAAGTTTCAAGGTTCGTGTTTGTGCAATTTGTAAGGTATATATTTTCAGAATTTAGACTTAAGCTTAGGAATTAATTTTCAGACTTATACTTTAATAAAAATATCAATACGTTTCCCTTGTTTTAAGTTAGCCCAAGCAGTGAACTCGAAATTTGCCTATTTCTAAATAAACTACAAAGACATATATTTTCTACCGTTAAATTTTAAGAAAGGTTATTTTTAGGGTTTTTAATTTACTAAGTCTAGGATCTAGTTGTTCCTAGCTAGTTAACCTATTTGTCAAACTCAAGTCAATTATGGCCAAAATTGAATGTTTTAATTTTTATAATTTTTCAAATTTTTCAGTTTTTATTTGATTTTTATTTTTTCTATACTTTTTTTTATTTTCCAAATTTTTTCAATTTTTATGATTTTTATATAATGATGCAATGCAGAATTTAAACATGCAAAAGAAAAAAATATATACAAAAATTTAAAAATATGCAATGCAAAAGATAACTATATACAACCACCAACTCCCCCAAACTTATCACAAGCAGTGCCCTCCCTGCTCGACCCCACGCCGCGCTCTCGAGCGTGAACGTGAACGCTCCTCCCTAGCCAACAGGATTCGAATCTCCCACTCAACCTCCGTCAATCGACGGTTGTGCTCCCTCGCTGTCGCCCTCAACTCTTCAATGCCCCTAACTGCTCTTCGCATCAATTGTGCATGTTCTAGAGGGGTCATTTCTCCTTTGCTCACGGTTGAGCTGGACCTAGGTGTGCGGGCGAGTACATTCTCCGCCGGTTCGGTTCGAGACCACACATCTGTCAGTCAAGAATAGGACGCAGAAACGCTCTCAATAAGAGGTCTGACAGGTATGCTGCCCATCATGTAAAATTCGAATTCCTCTATTGGGAGGAAATATCGACAAAGTTGTGTTATCAGCATTGGACAGGGGTAATTTACGGCTCGTTTGCCCACACCTATGGAGTTTAGCAATACTGTGCACATGTCAAAACGGGGGTTCTTTGTCATAAGGGTGTGCACAATATGCAAGGAGGGTGTGAAAAATGTTGTATTATAGGAGCTACCGAAAATATTATTTTGTGCCCACCGGCACACAGTCAAAACATTCGCGAAAAGGGTTCTTGCTTGGATACCCTTTCGCGGCTCCCTAGAGCAATCGTTGCCCATCAAGGGCATGTAATTCTCAAATTGCAAGGGTTGGTCATGTGCAGGTATGCGAGGGATTAGTGTGATCTCGTGTATAATATCCTTATCAATGATAATTTCGCGATCACCCCATTGCAATTTAATAAAATCAAGTAGGTTGAGGCACCCATCCTCCATACACTCGTAAAATTGATTGACTAATTCCGGCAATGCAGATGCATAAGGGTGATTGTATATTAAATAGTTCCAACCCCTACGCGCGATTTCGTTTGCAAAATAGCTACCTTACACCTCGTGTGAGAAAACTTGTGAAAAATCGCGTTCTAGCTGCATGCTATGTGTCATGATGTGTTCTACAGATCTAACAATGTTAAAAATATAGAGGTTTTGGATAGATTGTACCTCCCCTGAAATTTTAGGGAGAGAAGACAGACGTCCGCGGAGGATCGGCGGCGGAAAACAGGCTCCCGCGGCGGAAACGCGGCGGTGCAGAAGGATCCTGCTGCTGAAAAGAGGCGGCGGCGGCTAGGGTTCGAGAGGAAGAAAATTTTAGGGTTTAGAGCAGAGAAGGGGGCTCGGGTTCTTTAAATAGGGAGAAATGATGGACATTTGCAGATAAACCCTTCCAAAAAGAGGAATTTATTTGCAATTAAAATTTTATTTTATTTATTCTGCAAATTTACAAAAATGCCCAAATTTTTTTTTATTTTTCAAATTTTTTTATTTTTTATTTTATTTTATTTATTATTGTTACAACAAAACAAGGTCCCCCCAAACTTAAGTTAAACGATGTTACAAGTCAATGCCAAACTTTGCAAAGACCAAAAGTCAACACCAACCAGTAGAAAAATTTATCTGTGTAAAGTATCGGTCGGTGGAAGAACATGTTGTACCGATCCAAGAAGAATTGGGGAAGAGATAAGTGGTGGTATGGAAAGTGTCTGTATGTACGTGGAACTGAAGAGATAGGAGGTGATGATGAATCAAAACGAGAATGTTAATAATCAGAAATCAGTGGAATATTAGCATTCTCTTAGCTTATTAAAAGAAAAGGGGCTGGTTCAACTTCTAAAGGAGAAGGTTGATTATCCACACAATCCCCGAGATGTTTCTGTGGATCCTTTATTGACTTGGCATCATCCATCATATGCATATGATATTTAATTATGAGGGAACTAATCTCCTCGATGTCCACCATAGTCCAGCCGAAAGCTCGCCGGTTATTTTGTAAGACCATTAAAAGGGTTTTCTCTTGCTCGAGAGCTAGGGATGCCGATATGATAACGGGAAAGGTCTCATTCTCACCTAGGTAAGCGTATTTAAAGTGAGACGGTAAAGGCTTGAGTTCGAGTTTAGGAAGCGAAACAATTGAAGGTAAAATTGGGGAGGTTATCTCGAACTCGAAGGATTCCAACAATAGTTCGAAATCACTGCAAACAACCGAATCGGATGGTTCAACTAACTCATCCAAAAATTCAAAAGATTCATACTCGGGCGGTGAGTCGTCAAAATCGTCCGAAAAAGTGAAATATTCGTAATCGTTATCGGTTGTGCAAACTATGTCAGATCCAAGGAGGGACGCACTAGTGGCGTCAAAACTGTTGTCATCAAACAGAAATTTTTCAAGCTCGCAGTCCTCCTGCGTGATTTCGTGAATCGAGCAAACTTCTCCTGTACTAGTTTTAGGCACAGCTGGCAGACTTCCTATCTTGTAAATATTGAACTCACTAGATATCTTCCCGAAGCATAGAGTTATAAAGCCATTGCGACAATTGATTACGGCATTGGAAGTGACCAAAAATGGTCGACCGAGGATCACCGGAATTTGGTTCCGTGGGTTAGCAACAAGTTGTGTGTCCATAACAATAAAATCAACGGGGAATATGAAGTCTCCTACTTTGATCAACACATCCTCTAACTCACCTCTAGGATGGGTGATTGATCGATCAGCCATTTGGAGAGTACAATGAGTGGGTTTTAACTCTCCAACACCTAATTGCTCATACATGGAGTAGGGAAGCAGGTTAACACTAGACCCAAGATCTAAAAGTGCCCAATTGATATTCTTATCCCCAATTGTTATTGAAATTGTAGGACAGCCAGGGTCCTTTTATTTTTGGGGTAAGGGTTGAGGTTGGTTAATAGCATTGCTCACGGCACTAGCTACTAGCACTTTCTTGGGTATCTGAGATTTTCTCTTCGAGGTGCATAAGCCCTTTAAGATTTTCGCATAAGAAGGGACTTGTTGGATTGCATCCAAGAGAGGTATGTTTATGCTAACCTGTTTGAATAACTCCACAATCTTCTCCATTTGTGGAGTTGGTTTATTGGATCTCAACCTGTTTGGAAATGGAACATTTTGAAAGTCTGTTGAGTCCAATGTCTGTGGAGTAGAATGTGGAGTTGGAACGGATCCCAGTTTTGGTGTGTTCGTGAAGTGAGATGTGGGTCCGTTCAAATTAGAAGAAGTAGAGCCTTGTGATGAATGAAGAATAGGCTCTAACGAAGAAGATGAAGAAGAAGAAGATGAAGAAAAACCACTGGCAGGGGTGTCATTACTATTACCCACGTTATTATGCAACACTCTTCCAGATCTCAACGTGGTCACAGCATTTACGTTATGATTTTGTTGTTCATATGCAACATGTGTGTGACCGGAATTTGGCAATGGTTGAGATGGAAGCTTTCCCTTTTCTCGCTCGCTCAACGCAGCAGTTAGTTGTGCAATTTGGGCCTCGATTGATTTGATACTTTGATCATATGAAGCAATGTTGTGCACCAAAGACTGAATGGAAGTCTCCAACCTGGCTGCGGATTGTGTAGATTTTTTTAGAAACGCATCTAGAATTCTTTCTAGTGAGGTAACCTTATCATCATTTGGTTGAACAAAATTGTTTTGAGGGTAAAAGTTGTTAGGCACAAAATTGTTTATTTGATTCGGGTAAGGTTGTGGTTGGAAAGGTTGCTGGTATTGAGTTTGTTAGGGTGCTTGTTGTTGTGAAAGTTGTTGTTTCCTTGGAATTGCTGATTTTGATTCCAAGCAAAATTTGGGCGACTCCTCCAACCAGGATTATAAGTCGAAGAGTATGGATCATTTCTTTGTCGTTGCTGAAAGGCAGCATTGACTTAATCTTGTTCTTGAACAGGTGGATTGTAAGGACACTCTTCGGTAAGATGTGATGGATCCGAACAACAAGCGCAAACAGTTCTTGGGGGTAAAGCAGGGGCAGGAGAAGGTGATGAGATTTTGGTCTCAATTGCTTCTAGCTTTTTCGTAAGTGCGGCCATCTCGGCCTTCATTGCAATCGATATATCTAATTGATATATGCCTGCCCTAGACTGACCAATTAAAGATGAGGTGGTCATGGTTCTTTCCCACTGAAATGTCTGTTCAGCAAGATCGTCAAGAAACTGCCAAGCTTCCTCACTAGATTTGGTTAGAAAGTGGCCTTGACAAATGGTTTCCAACAACTGCTTCGTTGCTGGGTTCAATCCTTCATATAAAGTTTGGCAAAATTGCCAATTCTCGATACCATGGTGAGGGCATTGAACAAGTAGGTCTTTGAATCTTTCAAAACACTTCCAAAAGGGTTCGGAAGGAAGCTGGGAAAATTGAATAATCTCATTGCGAATTCTAGCGGTCTTGTGATGTGGATAAAACTTTTCAAGAAAAGCTTTAACAAACTCTTCCCAATTTTTAATTGAGTGTGATGCTGTGCTGTATAACCATTTCTCGGCTAAGTCACATAAGGTGAAAGGAATGACCCTTAGCCTTATAGCATCATCTGAAAGTTGGGTTGTTTTCATCATTGCACAAACATTTTGGAATTTGTTTATGAAGATATAAGCATCTTCGGATTCCAGTCCGTGAAATTTTGGCAACATGTTGTGAAGTGGGGTTTGATCTCAAAATTGTCCCCATTTGCCGGTGGGAGTGAAAGACAAGTAAGTAGGGCAGTGCAGATCGGGTAGAAAAGATCCTGGAGCGCGATTCGTTGGGGCGCTTCAACAGGTGGGTGTTGCGGATTATACGCACCTAGCGGAGGTGGAATCAGTCCCGTGGGTAAGGTGTTGGTAGGATTAAATCCCGACATTTCCTTAGAAGACGAAGAATGTGAAGGTGAAGGTAAGGAAGTGGAAGGAATTTCGACTTCGGAGTCGAAAGCGTCGTCGGTCGGTACCAACGAGACACGGACTAATCAGGCACTAGTGTCCTTAGTCCAACCGGACATACACTAAAGAGGTAGTGTAGTCAAAAAGTGAAAAACAGAATGTGGGGGTAAGAAAACGTCAATGGAAAGAAAGTAGGTGTAAGTGGGGTGCACGGATTTCTTAGCGACAAGTTGCAAGTTTTTTTTTGTAAAGATTTTTCTTTTCTCTTTTTGTGTTTTTTTATGTGGAGCTTTTTGCAAAAAAGGTTTTCGATAAAAGGCTTAGACACACGTTCAATTAACCACAAATGCACAATCAGGCCTTGATCTAGGGTCACCTAGGTCAGCTAGACAGCTCCTAACCGTTCCAAAGGGCAAGAAGTAGGACCTCAAACCGCCTCTTCACCGCCAATTGTGGCCAGGTAAGCACAAGTAGAGAAAGGAGGGATCCGCTCACGAATCACCGTGAGACGGGCCTTTTAAAGTTACCTCCCACTACCTGTCTAGCCTAGGCACCACAAAGTCAGGTTAGGATCAACGGTCGATGTCTACAACTATTCCTTTTGTCCTATTGAGCTCGAAGTCCTTAGGGCTGAGTCTAATTTTTTTTTTAATTAATTGATGGTCAATGCAATATGCCTTATGTGATTTTTGGGGTCCTGAGAAGGGTGATGAAATCCCCACCCAATCTGATTGGTGTTCAAGCCCCTTAAAGTCAATTAAAATATGCAAAGCGGTAAACAATCACTTGCAAACAATTTTTTAGCGCGGCGCAAAGAATCCTGCACAAGATCAATTATTGGAGAAAGGGAGAGATTTTTAGCGCAAAGAATCCTGCAGGAAATTTTTTCAGAGGAGATCAGAGGGTTCAGAAGAAGAAAAGAAAACATACAGAGGAGATTTGGTCTGCTGACGTCAGCAGACCGCTGCGGTTCCGCGGCAGAAGGCACACTTTAGCCGCGGTTCAGCGGTCTAATTCTCTGTTCAAGCCTCAAAATCTTTTCTGTTTGTCTGTTGTGGATCTCCTCTGTTTGTTCAGATCTGCTGTTTGCTGTTTTGCTCTCTGGATTTTTCCAGATCTGAATCTGTTCGTCGATCCTGCGCAATTCAAACGAAACACCCTTCAAAGAATAACAAGATGATAGATTTTTTATAATATTTTTTCTTCAGTTTTTATGAATTTTATGATTTTATATTAACCCGAAATTGTAAAAAGAAAATACTACGCCATCCCCGGCAACGGCGCCATTTGATTGATGTTATTTCGCGTGTGCGCTTTTAAAAAGATGAATCAAAGAATAATTTTACCGCAATCAAGAACGGCGTCGCTTGGTAGCTAGCCGGTGAGTACGGGTCGGTCCACAGGGATTTTGTGTCTTTTCTAATTTGCTCTAACGAGTTAATTCCAAACGGTGTGGATTGATTATCACTAAAAACTAAATTGATTTATACTAGGATTAGAATCTTGCTAGGGTTAGATTTAGGATAAGTTTGGAAATTAAAGATTTCCCACCGCTTTCAATGCCCTAATTTAGATCTCTTCAGGTGTTATGATAACAATTAATAAAGGGGATTAGTACCATTGGGAAGAAACGATATTTCTTCCTCTAGGTTTTTGTCCTTCCTTTCTTAATTCTTACCCTAACCTCCATGGAAAACATACGCAACCAGTCGTTTATACTACGGTATCACCGCTACCTCATGGGGTAAGGTGCCGTAGGGAACGGTGTGTGTATGTATGCATGGAGTCCTATGAATTATATGTGATGGGCAAGAAAGGGGTGAGAGATTTTCATCTCTCAAACCTTCCCTATTCCTAACCCTAACAAGTGAGGAATTACTCACTCATTAGGGAATAGATAAACATTTTCTAACTATCTAATTAGGGTAGATAATAAAATTATACTAAGGCAGAATAAAAATTAACTAGGGCAATGAAATAAAATTCTTACTTTATTTGATGGCTCTCTCCAAACATTTACACTGAATTTAGAATTCTGAATAGATGAAATAAAAAGTGGCATATCTCCAAAAGAGGTTTAGGATTTCTATTTATAGAACATAGAAATCTAGGGTTACAATCGATTTAGATCTGCATTTACAATTTTACCTTAAAGAAAATCCTAAGTAATGCACCGACGCACCGACACGCGCGACACGTGGCAACATGCACAACGCACGGCCGCGGATTCGCGGCCGTAAGCTTGGTTTGGCCGTGGTTCCGCGGCCGTATGGAGAGCTTGATGCTTCATTTCTTCAGGTCTTCTTCTGTTGCTTTATTTCTTCTATTTTCTTCACTTGGTTTCTCAGATTGTCTTCTAGTTTCTTCCAGAATTTCACAGTGAATAATGTCGTGGACTTTACCGTTTGCTTCATGTCGAAATCTTGAACCTTGCACTACCTTTGTACTTGTGAACTTGTTCATTGATATTTATTTAGTCTTCAAACTGTAGGCATGATCAAGATCTTTCCCCCCAGCCATTGTGAATGGGGAATATAATAATGCAAAATTATGGTATGAACAAGCCCCTGTGATCAAATCCCCCCAGCCACATTATCTTTTTAATTAATTTTCTTTTAACCTTTTAGAAGCCCAAGAGTCTACGTGTGCAATACACGTAATAGGGTAAGTTACAGAATAATCAAACATGTTAAATAGGCTAGTTGAAGCATCAGGGACACGTGGCCCCAATCCGAGCCCTCACCTCCATGATCCGATCGGCGAGATTTACTGTTCGGCCGGTGCCGCCGGTCTAACATGGCCCAAACCCAAATTTTTTCTTTTGCCCTAGACCCTTGGACTCCCTCCATAACTCCAGTATTATTTGTTTTCTCTGCACATTTACGTAGCACAATAAAATTCACATTTAAACCTATTTTTATCACAAATTTTAATACACCCATTCACTACACTAAACCCTAGCTTTTCCTATAAATACCACCCCTCATATCACCCCTACCCACTCATAAATCCCTGCCAAAACTCTCAAGAATTCCCAAGTCTTTATATTGTACAAGTGGAGTTAACAAAGGGCGAAGCTCTGACGAAGTTCCGGCAACGACCCAAGGAGTTTCCGGTGACGAAACGATGCACCGATGCTTTCCCACTCTTCCTATTTCTCCCCTCTATCTTATAAGCCAGTAAATCCCAATTTCCTCTCTCATCTTTATCTTTAAAAAGTTTCATTTCTAAAACCCGACGGAAGCGGAGTTAGTCCGACTTCCGATTCGGTTTTCTTTTTAAAACTACACTTTTCTTTAAGAAGATAAAACCATATTCTCATATGTTGATTAATAAACATTAAAAAACTCAATAAAACAAGTTTCACATCAAAATAATCATTTTTGTGATATTTATCGCATTTTTACATAAAAATACCACAAACTATTCATTTCGACAGTATAACCTTTATTCCTTGCTATACCTTTAAATAGTTCACGAGGTAATGACCTACCTTATCACAACACACATCTCTATCATAGCACGATTGATTTTGGGACAATAAAATACGGGAAATACGACTTTACAAATAAATACCCTAACTTATAAAACCGTTTTCTATAAAAAGATGTATTACTAATTTACATGCAATTACGCCTCTACAACCCATTTTAAGGACCCCGTTCAGCATGGTGCAGATTATCGCACATCCTCGGGTTTAGTAGAGTGAGATGCAGACCTCCGAAAGGAGCATTCGATCTCGATGGAATTTTATACATTTTTCTTTAGAAAATGAGATTTCTACAAGAAAATAAATAAATTATTTTAATTAAATATCTATAAATTTATTATCAAAATATCTATTTTGATTATATAAATATTCCAAGTTTTCTAAATCAAAAGAATTACCATTACATGAAAATACCATCCAAATACAACACAAGTTCAATATTTCAAGAAAGTACCACATATTATGAAAACTAGGTTCTATTTACTAGAAATTGCACAATTGTAAAATACATAGGCCGGACAACCCCATATCTTAACTCGTTTAAGATACGGTCTCTTCCCACTCCATATCTCATATGGTGTGGTAGGTACAGATTTAGATGGAACTTGATTCAATAGGTATGCTGATGTCTCAAACGCATAACCCCAGAAGGAAATAGGCAACTCAGCAGTGGTCATCATAGAGTGCACCATATCTAATAGGGTGCGATTCCTCCGCTCTGATATACCGTTGTGTTGTGGTGTATAGGGAGGTGTAAGCTGAGAGAGAATCCCATTCTCTTTTAGATAGTCTAGGAACTCATTGCTCAAGTATTCTCCTCCACGATTAGATCGAAGGATCTTAATACTTTTGCCCGTTTGGTTCTCTACTTCGTGCTTATATTCTCTGAATTTCTCAAAAGCTTCAGACTTGTGTTTCATCAGGAACACATGTCCGTATCTTGAGAGATCATCAGTGAATGTAATGAAGTAGGAAGAACCGTTCCTGGCATGTGTAGACATGGGACCACATACATCACTATGTATCAGTCCTAAGAGTTCTGTAACTCTTTCTCCGTGTCCACTAAACGGGGTTTTGGTTATCTTGCCTTTGAGACATGACTGGCAAGTATCATAAGATGATAATTCGAACGGGTTCAAATATTCATCCTTATACAACTTAGCTAGCCGTGTCACATTGATGTGACCTAGTCTACAATGCCACAAGAAGAATTCGTTCATTTCTGAACTCTTCCTCTTGTGTGTGTTTTGTATATTAAGTACTGTAGTTTGGTTGAGAACGTATATGCCATTATTTAACGATCCTGATCCAATCAACTTTTGATTCAGGAATATATTCATAACATTATCCTGTACTACAAAATTATATCCTTCTTTGTTCAATAAAGAAACTGATATAAGATTGCATATCAGGGTCGGAATGTAATAGCATTCATTCAGAACCAATGTACTACCATTTGGTAATAAAAGGTGATATTCGCCAACAGCCTTGGCTGCAACATCTGCACCATTCCCTACTCTTACGGAATGATCACCCATTCCCAGTTCTCTACCTTTACGTAGCCCACGTAACATATTACATATGTGGGATCCCGAGCCGGTATCTAATACCCAGGACGTAGAATGAACTGAGAAACAGTTCTTGATAACTAACACACCCGAAGAAGATGCATCAGCATGCTTGTTCTTCGTTTGGGCGGCGTGAGAATCCAGATATTCTCCTATTCCCTGCTCAGTCTTATAACACTTATAAGAAAGAACGGGACCAACGTTCCCCTACTCAGTATAATAAGCGAGTTCAGTCAATACATCCATATTATTATCTTGATTAAGGCCTGACATGGTCGCTACCTGGAGAGAGAGAAGAAAACACTTTAGCGTATGCTCTTGCAAGATTAGATTGGTTATTATCTTATCTAATCAGGATGTCTCCCACTGATTTTATCAAATCTTCCTTCAAACTTTAAAAGGTAAGACTAACCGGGATTAATTACACCTTACAAGTTCGCCAATCTTTCAGCCAAGCCAGTGTTGGTACTTTGAGGGAGGTTCCCCATGCTTTCGCACGAACCTAATTAAAGTAAATCTCGTTTTCCCAGAGGCATAACCCCGTAAACACCTTTCTAGTCACCTACTTGATCGGCTAATTGTCCTGTGTAAAACTCCCTGGAGTAACTCTTACTCCCAGTGGGTATCGGGATCTAACTATCTCATAGGAGGTATGCAATCTCATTGCAAATTTCAACACTTGAAATTCCCAATAATGCTTTTGCCCCTAGCAACTTATGACCTTAACATAGTCAACAAATCATAATTGCTAGCCAAGTTCAACCCGTCATTTTCCGATTGAATTAAACCCAAATGCACGACCTTTAACATAGTCAACAAAATCGTACAACTACCCTAATCCAATCACATCTCATGTTTTAACAGATAAGCACTAAATAGCTACCGCACACTACGCCTTAACATAGTCAACAAACGTAGCACGAATACTAAATAGTATTTATCTGAAATGACGGAGGGCTACGCAGGTTTTTCAAAAAACCATGAGCGTAAAGAACTTGATATCGTTGTAGAAACAAGTGATTTTGAAAAGGAGTGTTTATGAGGCTTTTCTAGTTTCGCTAAAGAGGTCACTCCCGGTGAAGGGATCTCGGCTCTTTCCTCATCGAATAAGGTGCAGCGTATATCACATATACCGCTATGCAAAGCAAGAACTATAGAAGCAATCAAAAACTAAACCGTGAGTTTGTAGCATCTGCCAGTTTTACTAAAGAGGTCACTCCCGATGAAGAGATCTCGGCTCTTTCCTCATCGAATAAGGTGCATGGTATATCATATATACCACTATGCAAAGCAAAACTGTAGCTACCCTTTTTATAAAGTTTTTGATTTTACAACATCTTTTAGGTTTCTTTTCTTTTATTAATCTCATTAATAAATCACATCAGTTATGCTTCCCAAGCATCACATAGAAACAAAAGCAGTAATATTTATATATCAACATATATATATATATATATATATATATATATATATATATATATAGTATAAGCATTCGTCTCAGGCAGTAATATGATCTCATCACAAAACATTGCAGCAGAAGATAACATATGAAATATTGGATATACTAGGACGTCTGTGTTTTATTTCGATCCTGTATAAAACACGGATTCCACGGTCGCGATGAATAGCCAAACCCACATCCCTAGACCCCTACGAGAGCGGAAAGCAACTCTGCCAATTTTAGGGTTAGGGGACCCGGTCTCCACTCCTCGAGATGGCCTCTCACTGTACCTTAGAACCCGGTTACTTGTGCTCCCCTCCTTTGGTCTACCTAATGCGGAAAAGTAAATAATATACAATGGTGACATCAATCTCAACCCGGAAGTGCCCCAATAAAAGAATATTATATACAATGAATTTTACATGAATGAAAATAAAAACCCTCATCTCACATAAAACCTCGGCTATTCAGAACACGACGATCCAATATATCATATCACAGCAACACATAATATCTCATATTATCAACGTAAGCAAGTATGCGTATTCCGATTGTCGTTGATGTATAGCACGAAGCCGGCAATACCCCACATACTACATATACAACATTTGGAATCCACAATCACTTTAGACATCTTAAATCCGAAATATCACATACTTCGCATTTCATGCCTAACTATATGAATTCCACATATTGTCTTACAATCCAGATAAATAGACAATGTTAAACTTTCCGATCGAATAATCAAACACTCAAAATTTCCCAAATAGCTCAACACTTGAGCGGAGTTCAAAAATCCCAGAACATGTCACAGCCCCAATGAACCAGCCGTAGAAGGGTCAAACCAACGCCTCGCATGTGGCAACGCTAAACTACCACAAATCCTAGGGTTCAGTGGCATTTTTGACGGTCACATAATCGAGTTAAGGTTACGTTCTTCTAGAGCGTCCACAGATATGCTTGCATGTTTTTCTGTAAGTTTTAAACTCGGAAAAATTCCAACACTTGAAAGTTTTTCGTTTCAGGAAAAAGTGAGTTATTGATATCCGTTCGAACCTTTTAGCACGTTCTAAATTACCCGAAAAACTAAACGATGTTAAACTTTCCGATCGAATCAACGAGTTCTAAAGATCTCCAGAAAACTCAATACTTGAGTAATATTAAAAAAATTCCCAGAAGCATGTGGTAACACCTACGGATATAACCTAGAAATATATATCCCTGATACCCAAGTACGGCCGCGGAACCGCCGCGCAAAGCATGGTATTGCCGCGGTTCCGCGGCGACTTGAGCGAATCAGGGGTTCGTATTTCACAGTTTTGCATAGAATCACCTGCTTAATTTTCTGAGTATTTTTAATACAGAAAAAACCACCTTTTTAAAAAATTTCCAGAGAGGGGGTTAAAATTGACGTTTCGGGGTTCGATCGGACTTTTAACTTCGTCTACACATCGCTTAATGCTCTAGCTAGACTCTGATACCACTGTAGGGTTACTAGGCATTATCATAAGGCTCTACAAGGCATCAACCATGCCAAATCTAAATTTTTCAAGTGCCGAATAACCTAAAGCAAGGATCTTTGCTAGAGTTTTAGGGATAACATAGCATGTAAACAACTTTACATCTAAGAGAGAGAGATTACAACCTTTGTAGTCCGCTCCTTCGCTTCATAAGCTCCGAGTAGTAGTCCCTTCGTCGCGATCCATGAACTTCCGGAATCTAGAGAGGCTCCACAAGCCGAATGATCCATGCTTGCTTGAAGTCTTCCTTTTCGAAGATGATCTACCTTGAAGAATCTTTAACTCAAGCTCTCACTTCTCTAATCAAGTATTAATGAAGTGAACACCCTAATCTAATTAGCTAGATTAGATGAGGATGATGAACTAGGAATTTGGCTTTCATTTGTTTTCATAATCTCACTTAATATCATCACAAAAGAAAAACCTAATAAAGCTTTTTCAAGAGCTCAAGGAAGAAGAAGATGAATAATTCATTTTGTGATGAATAATGAATAAAATCACTATGGTTACAATTGCAACCCTTGGTTAATAAAGAAAGGCTTAACCATTGTAGAGATTTAACTAGGGAAAAGGGTTTGGGTTGGGTCAGGAAATATCTCCACAAAATATCAACACAAAATATCTTTGCTTAAAACAAAACAAAGCTTCTAGAAGCTTCATGAAAAGCTAACCCAAATCAAACCCTAACTACGTTTAATCTCTACTAATCATGTTGCATTTGTAATCATAACTTGTTACAATATTATATATCACATATATAATATATTTTTGTAACAAAAGAAAATAATACAATTAACATATATCGCATATATATCAATGTATTATCCGGTGAGAAAATGAAACAATAAAGCGAGCTTATATTAGATAATATAATGTAATATATCACATATATAATTATACATTAAATTATCGAATCAACACTTGATCCGACAATCCGGCTATATCGCATATAACCGACTAATATAACATGTACCGATTCATCGAATCAACACTTGATCCGATGACCCGGCTATATCACATATACCCGGCTGATATCAAATATCGCGAGAATAGAATACAGTATCTCATATCGTATTATTCTCGGTCCCGCACATATCACATATGTGCTCCTACTCCGTTTTTCCTGAGTCAAGAAACCTCTGTGTAGGACTCTAAAAAATCGTCAATACGCCGGTAGTAGGTGATGATCATATCAAACACCCACAAGCTGCAAGCGGTCAGCTAAACGTAACAGCCACCCAAGTATTGATCGATCAGAATATCAACAAGCAAGCCTGTACATTCTCCTGTGAATCCAATCAGTAACACTACCGTACAGTCCGGTCTCTTCGTCTGATATGTCACATATCTAGTCTAGGGGTAGTAAACGTCAGACCCCAGTAACCGATAAGTCTTGTTGATGTGAGGCTCATAACAGGTCGAGAAACTACTGATAACACTTACCAGTAGCACTCTATATCAGCCCTGGCCAGGGACTTCCAGTTATAGCCAATCGAACACAGCACAACATCAACTCTCTATACCGGGAGAAACGAATCCCCTCCTATCGCCCATTGCCTCCATATGATTCGGGACTATACCCAAAATCC
Organism: Agapanthus africanus; assembly: GCA_030015575.1. Lineage (NCBI taxonomy): Eukaryota > Viridiplantae > Streptophyta > Magnoliopsida > Asparagales > Amaryllidaceae > Agapanthus > Agapanthus africanus. The sequence goes on from CM057347.1 coordinate 463,090,207, forward strand.
ACCGTTTTACATGCCCTCTTGGACGTGGTAAGGTGGAAATTAAAGCACAGTGGGAATCACACAAGTCTCTATGACGATCTCGGGTCTACAGACTAACCTGTACCAGTGTCACCAGAGAACTGCTATCTGAAAATTGGTATAAATCCATCTAGGAGTTCTCGGTGAGTCCGTTCAGTGTACCCAGTCTCCACTGAGCACCCGTACACCATCTCTGATGTCAAACACCAATGGATATGGGATCATCCATCGCCCATCATATGGGTCAAGATGCGTATACGCTAGTCTACTCTGGTGCATCGATGCCCTGTCTCGATACACCCTCGACTAGGAACAGTTATAGGATGTACTCATTGACTACCCTGGCCCCATTAGTATGATCTCATCATAGTCCCAGTAGTCGAGTACATATCCTGAGGGCTTTATCAACATGTGAAAGCAAGACAGTAAACTAATACAAGTCAACATGTTAAGACAAAGCGAAACCAAATAGCATACTATCATGTCGAACAAGAAAGTCCTCTCTATATATATCCAAGCATCCATTATAATATACATCATATGTACAACAATGGCCTCTAGGGCATATATATAACTAACATTTTCATTTTAGTTGTATTGTAAAAAGAATATTAATAAATAAAGTTGATGATTATTTACATCTTGTCTCTTGTGTACATTTTATTTTATATTGCTTGGATACGCTTAGCGTGTTTACTTCTGAGTAAATACGTCATGTGACCCATCGCGTCCTCTGCCCTACACTGGGAAGCAGGGCGTGACAGGTTTTGTTGGAGGCCCATGCAGGTCAGCACTGTATGGACACGCAGGTCAGTTCTACGTGAACAACCTAAGGCAATATAACACAAGAACCAGCAACTAAAATATTCTTTACAATTCATATTCCTTGAATATTCCAATTTCATATATTTTAAATCTGTCCTAACCTAAATTTTTCTTTCAAGGTTATGGATTCTCCAAACAACACCAGCACCAACTTCAACAACACTCCACGACCACTACCAATTACACCTGTCGTCGCTGCTCCGATCAATGAGCAGGCAATATTGCTTGAGGCGATCCGCAGTCTCCTAGAGGGACAGCAGCAGCAGACTGCTATATTGATGAACCGTCCCGAGACAGAAGCACCTGGGGTGAAGCAATTCAGGGCCTTACACCCCCAAGCAGTTCGCAGGAAAAGAGAGCCCTCTAGAAACTGAGGAATGGGCTCAGAGTATTAAAGATGACCCGGTGGTGGCACAAGTGCCAGAGATAACTTGGGTTCATGTTGCAAAGTTGCAGCTCACGGACAATGCACGGGTCTGGTGGAAGGCGGATGAAAGCCATCTCACCCAGCCGATCGAATGGAGGACTTTCCACGATATGTTCGACGCAAAGTACTTCCCCGAGATTTCCATATTCGACATGAAACAGCAGTTCATTCACTTGCAACAGGGTTCAATGTGGACCAAATCAGTGGATGAGTATGATGTTGAGTTTACCATGCTCAGTCGGTAAGATACGTCTCAATATTTCGATTTTAAAATATCACATACTACACAGATAACACAATACCTTAACAGATTTGCGGCACATCTGATACCGACGGATGAGATCAGAGCCTGATAATTTCAACAAGTGTTAGATCCGGAGATCCAGGCTGCATTAGCCACAGGAGATTTTTCGACCCACGAATTGGCTCTGAAAGCTGCCCGCCGTTATGAGGCAGTGGTAAAGATGAGGGGCATACCTCAATCTGCGGGGATGAAGCACCCTGCCAACCAGATGGCAAGAGGAGGCTCTTCAAGGCCACCATTTGTGCCAAGGAGACCGGGAGTACCAAACAACCGGCCTAGCCCAGTCTTTTGTACCTACTGCAGGACGGATGGACATCTGATGAAAGATTACTGGCGAGCAAATCGTCTTTGTTTAGTCTGCGGCTCAGCTACTCATGACATTGGGTCTTGTCCACGTAGATATAACCCAAATGTGGCACCCAGAACAGCAATCGCTTACCAGCAGCGCCTAGCCATCCAAGCACCTACTCCACGACTTGCACTACCTGCTCTACCTCTTCATGGACCCACTGCACCTCCTCCCCGTCAGTTCTATCAAGCTCAAAGAAACCACCTCAAGGACCAAGGAACAGGCAGAGGAATGCTCCTCCAGCAAAGAGGAATGTGCCAAGTCGAAAGGCTTTCACGATGACGGTGGAAAAGGCTGAAGCCACCGGCCAAGTCATTACCGATAACACTTCCCTTTCAAAACTCTTTCTCAGTCTATATACCTATATATCTTTTCCCTTATACCTAAAACATATCTCACATACCTTAGGTACAATCTTAGTAGCCTCACTACCTGCACTCGCACTATTCGATACTGGAGCATCTCATTGCTTTATGTCGCAGCGGTTCGTCCGAATTCATGTGATTCCAGTCACGCCGCTTGTATCCAACTGGAATGTCAGTTCGGGAAATGGCGTTCTAAAAGCAACAATGGGATACAACCTGTGTCCAGTGGTCGTCTGTAGCAGAGAATTCTACGCTGACTTCAAAGTGCTGGACATACCGAACTTCGATGTGGTTTTGGGTATGGATTGGCTCGGAATATTCTATGCTACCATCGACTGTTGTCAAAAGAGGGTAGTATTCAAGATTCCAGACAAACACCGACGATATTACCACTGGACAAAAACATAGGACCCAGAAGACCTAAGGTGCGTTGAGATCGAATGACAATGGATGCTGATTCTCAGCAAAGACACGACAGATGTAGCTTATCCAAACAACTAGGTCATTATAGGACCAGATGTCTAGGACAGTCATCAGGTGCGGGATATTCGAGGTCATGAAGAAAAAACAACGGAAGGAAAATCAATTATCATTTGTAAGAAAACTTGTACAATTTTAATTTTAGTCCGAACTTTTCGCATTATTCGTTGGAGGCTAATTTACTATAAACTACCGTTAAAATTGCAATATGTAAATTGGGTAGCGAATAATAACACTTGAATTTACTCGTTTTCAACTGAAATAGCATCTGCGGCATATTGATTTTCTGCTACAGTGCTACAAATTTGTGTTACGACACATACATCAATTAAATATTATACAATAATAGTAACGAAGTAGATGCCACACAGTCCGTGATGTTGGATTGAATGCAATTCTGAGAGTGATAAAAGATTGTGTCCCTATATGGGCCCGTTTTCTCCCTCGATCTTCCGCGACATACTATCATGCTCTCTCCAACGAGTGTCGTGGGTTTAGATTGGCAATGAGATGGACTTCAAGTATTAAGAAATTACGTTAGTAACCGCTTAGAAACTTCGAGTCATTCCACCCCCATATCTTTCACCCTTTAGTAACCACTTAGAAACTTCATTGCAACTGCAGATGTATTTTTCGTATCTTCTTTAATTCTTCCATGAGAAGACATAACTTGAAACTCAAACTTGTTTGCTTTGCTTTCGTTACTGAAGTGTTCCTCATTCATATTTATAGTATGATCCAACTATTGGATTCCTTTTATATAAACAGTACCAACATGTTCATCACAGAAAATTGCATTTTAATACCGCTCATTCATTATCAATTTTGTTATATATCGGTATTTTTAACCAGTGTCTGTTCAGTAAATACAGATTACAGGTATTCATGACAAAACACTGGAAAATATACTTAAAATCGGGGATATGATTTTTGTGAACCGACACTGCAATCAGAACAGAAACCGATTAAGATTCAAAGAGTTCTTTTGCAATATATATGTGTACACAATTTTGGTCCAACACATTATAAGTGTGCACATAGCTCTTTGGTACATGGACCTAGGTGGGGGCTGCCTTGGCACAACTTGTGCAAGTGGGAACATGTGGGCTCAAGTAGGCATATGAGAGTAAATGCAAAAAGTATTGATGTGATATAAAGCATCAAGTTTCCCTCCAAAATCCCTGAATGCAAACCAGGCTTATAAAGAGAAATCAAACAGCACCAGAGAGATATTGGAGAGCACTCGAGTTCACAAGACCAACATGAGTCCCATTGTCCCACACCCGACCGGTGAGAAGCCCAATATGGCCGGCGCCGCCATCCCCCCAGCTTCGTTTGTCCCCATTTTTCTTCTGGTCGTTTATTGGCATCACATCATCCCATTTATATTGTTTGTTTATTCTGGTGTGTTGCCTATAAATACCAGAACAGATTTAGAGAGAGACCATATGAGAAAAATGTACATTATATCCAAGTTCTTTAGTTTTTGTTTTAGCTTGAGAGTTGTGTGAGCTCAACTTGGTTTTCTTCTTCTTCTTCTTCTCTCTTGGAGCTTTCTTTTGTATGCTTCATTATGGAGGTTGAACAAGTAACCAACACCTTGTATCTCAACTCATTCAAGTGTTAATATAATTGTGCTTTTATTTCTTTGTTTATTTCTTTTGTTGTTTGCTTTTCTTTTCATTATGTTTGAGTAATTTTATGGTTGTGGTGATGGTAAGGATGTGAGATGAATGGTTTTTCCTTCCTCCTTCTCTTGTTAATGTTTTATATGCTTATAATGTGATTCTAACTTAAATATTGCTTTATGTATTGATGTGATATGGTATTTTGAAACCATGGTTACAAAGTAAGCTCTTCATATACTATATTCACACATATTTTCCATTTTACAATGTTTAAGTTAAAATCAATTTAGTGTTAAGGTTTCTAAGTTTAAATAAGGTATTTTGTTATCGAGTTGCTTGACAAACTTCTTGGTTTTATATACCCTATACTATCATAAGCATTTAGCAAACTTAACACTGAAACTAGTTGCTCTCACTCACCAATTTGTGTTTTTAATGTTGTCGTATACTTGCTAACCCTTGTGCTTAGTGTTGATACTTCAAGCTTGGACATACAAACGGTAAGTGAACATGACGGATTCGTTTCGTGTTTTGCGTCGAATATCGGCAACTTGATAACTTGTGCTTTGCAACCGCCTTGACAAGTCATGCTTCATGTTGGGATCGAAATAAGGATAGACAACTCATGATCAAGGGAGCGTCAAAGAAATCGCCGCGATTCAATCATCCGAGCCAAAACCACGGCCACCGTTCTTCTTAACTTGTTTTCTTTATTTCATATTTTTTCCATTTTCGTGACAACAATCCCAAATTCTTCATTTCTCGAAACTTAAGCAAAAATCCCTAATCACCAATTCCCTGTTGATCGACCCGTACTTGCCGGCTCAGTACAACGCGCCGTGCACTTGCGGTTTATAAATTTTAAAACGAGGCCGAGCTCGCGTGCGCGATATTTCTTAAAACCAACCTCTTTTACAAAACCGACACGTAGGCGCTGTTGGGGTCAAAAATTGCACTCCGGTTGACCAAGTCAAAATCAAAGTCAGCCCCAAATAAGCGGCCCCAAGCCCAGATCAATTGGGCCCATGCCCAAGTCGAGCCCCGCGGCCGGCCTCCCCCATGCCAAAATGAAATCATGTAATAAATAATTTTGATGTAATTTTTTATGCATGAATGTAAGGAAAATGGGCATAAAGCCAAATTTTTGTAAAGCTCATGGCTCAAGTGCAAAAGAAATGAGCACATGAGACATGGGATGGGCAAAATGCCATTTTGTAAAGCCCAAGGGGCTATATGTAAATTTGTAAGCCTATATAAGGCAACATGATAATAAAATAAAAATAACTTTTGATTCCCCTCAAAATCTAGGGGTTTTTTGCCTCCTACTCCTTCCTCAAGGTTCTAAACCTTCTTCCCCATTTTCAATTAAATCAAGAGTTTTACTCTTTCTTTTCCAAAATTAAATAGTTTTTCACCACAAAACCCACAAAGGGGAGCTCAGATCTTCCATCAGATATCAAAAATGGGAGATAACCAGCCAACAGAGAGAAGGAAGAAGGAGACCCATCTCCAAAGACCCCATTTTGGGAAATATCCAAGGCTCAGGAGAGAAGAAAGGGGTCCCCTTGAGCATTTATAAAGATTTCTTGGAGTTTAACTCCACAAATCAAGGCTTCTGGGAGTTTAACTCCATATAAAAAAGTCTTCCTTTCTAGGAGTTCAACTCCAAAAGTCAATCGGGGGTACAACTCCCTGTGCAGGGGCGAAGCCCTTTTTTCCCGCTAGCGTCCAGCGCCCGCGTGCCACGCACGTGAAGCGCTGACCCCCCACGCGTCCTTTGGACGCTTTTCCCCTTTTTATATATACGTATATATGTGTATATATATATAGATACACACACACAAACTCCATGACACTGTCTCTGTTAGAAAAAAATTCTAACGGGGCGCTGCCCCGCACCCTGCAAGGGGCTACTAGCCCTCTTGACCCTCAGCCTGCTATCCGGGTAGCGGGACCCCCATAAACTCTGCGAGGCTCCCGATATATCCAAGCCCCCCAAAACACAACACACGCATACTGCACATTGAGTTCGCATGACCAGTTTGACCCGTCAATCGGAGGTTCCCTCTCTCCAAAGGCGGGGGGTAATTAATGACAGCTTAGTCCGCGGCTGCCGGAGATTCGGATCCCCACAATCATTAAACCCCGGCCTACCTTAGGCAGGGAGAATCTGTAGTACGCCTGACAAGCGCGCTCGTATTCCTATCTCAATGGTGTGACGAAAAACACCCTACAGATTCTGGCACGCCCGGTGGGACCAATCTCTCCTCCTATATTTCGGGTTAAGCGTTCATGCTAACTCAATCAATATACATATCGATTACCTATACTGAAATCATGTATCTTTGTGCAGGTTAACAGTTTCCAATTGCAATCTTCGGACGCGGCGAAAATGTCTCTGAGGACAAGCTCAGCTCTCAACACCGCTCCCATCTCCTACACGATGAAGATGGACGTCAGGACGATCCTCCCGGCCAGTCTCGGGCGACAATGGGAGGAGCCGCTGCTACCATTCGCCTCTATTCTATTCGTGCCAGCTAACGCCATTCCAGCTCCTCAAGCTCCGGTAACAGACAAACCGGCCTCGAAAGGCAAGAGGCCAAATGTGGTGGTCTCGAGGGCGCCCCGACCTAAACGCAAGTCGTTGTTCGAACGGCTCTCCGGGGCCCCAGCTGGGGGCAGAGCCGTCAGAACAAAAGAAGTTGCCAGACGTCACGGGCAAGCCCAGGCGATACCTTCAACTGACACGCGAGCGGATGTCTTCTCAAGACTCCCCATCACTCAGCCTACGGCGGCTTCCCAAAGAGCAGAAACCTGCCAAGCACTCAAAACAGAGAAGCTGAGGCAGAAGCTGCTCAGATACAGAGCCAACAAAAGGGCTAGGGCTCTGGCCATGTTAAAATTTATGAATTTCCAAAGCCCAGACCGCTCTACAAAATCAGCCGCCAAAGATAAAGAGATGACTGGTTATGTGGTCCACACTGTCTATACGGTCGGACATGAAGAAACGAACTCTCCTATGCTTCACAGCTATGGTGATGATATAGTTGACGCTTCCCAACGTCGACTCGGTCTAAATAATGAAGAGCCCGCTCAGGACGATAAGCCAAAAGAGCCCGTGGTTCTTGCCGGATCAAGCTCAGGCGGTAAAGATGACCCCGTTGTCACGTCCGGAACTACAGAACAAGTGTTATTCCAATAGCTTAAAAGGCAGCTTCAGGACAGGGACGAGAAGTTGGCCAAGGTCCATTCCAAAATCGATGAGCTGGAAAACGTCGTGGCAGATCTCATGACTCAAATCGCCTGATTGCAATTACATCAAAATCAAATTTTGGTTCATGAGCCAGGGATTGATACCTGGAGGCAGCCAACTGATACCCCATTCTGCCTAAGAATGGAGTGCCTTCACGAAAAACAGCCGCGATCAGCCTTCAGTCCCTCCGATACGTACATCGAACATCGTAAGCGGACAGCAGACGAACCTAATACCGACCAACCTCGAAAACCGGTGTTGGGAGGGGAGGGGAATCGCCTCTGAAAGAGAAACTGGATAAGGTTTATTCCTACAAAAGGGACAAAGTCCACAAGATATTCAAGGACTCCCTGAGAAACGATCTACAATTGTCAGAATCAAAAAGACCGCAAGAAGCGAATATGACCAATGACCCCAAATATTGCCCCTATCACAGAGTGATAAGTCATGCTATTGAGGACTGCTTCGTCTTCAAAGATTAGGTCGAAAAACAATACAAGGCAGGAGAGATAGAACTGTCTAAAGGTGTGTTAGCAAACATTCAAGCTGCGACCGCCAATTTCATACAAACGGAGACCGAAATCCTTCGGGAACCTGATTCTCTCAGACATTTTCTTTTCTCTAAAAAGAATTGACCACCACGTCGTTAAATTTGGAACAGTTGACCACCACGTCGTTAAACTGGGAACAGTTGACCACCACGTCGTTAAACTGGGGACAATCGACCTCTAAGTCGTTAAACTGGGAATGTAAAAATGTGTAAATAAAAAAATAAAAAATAAATAAAAAACAAAAAAATTAAAATAAAAAGCTGAAATGATGGGGCAACTCGCAATAAAAATCAGCGAGAAAAATAAAGCTGAAATGATGGGGCAACAGCGAATAAATAGCCGAAATGATAGGGCAATTGCGACCTTCGCGATAAGAAAAACTGAAATGATAGAGCAGTCGCGGTAAAAAAAATTGCGAATGATGAGTCGCTCCTGGTAACATATTCCAGTGCAGCGATGCAGACGCCAATCAAAATCCAAATTCCCAAACGGCGAATGATGAGTCGCTCCTGGTACCATATTCCAGTGCAGCGATACAGACAACAACCAAAATTTCAAATCTCTGAATGTCCCAACGGTGAATGATGAGTCGCTCCTGGTACCATATTCCAGTGCAGCGATGCAGACACCGACAAAGTCCCAAAATTCTCTCAGCCCTACGGTTGGTCCCCAAGTTGACTACCGTATACAATCCACGGGCTCAAATAATCCTCAAACATACCCTACCGCAATCACCAGTCACGCGGCCAGTCTCTGCCCTTGGAATTATGCTCCATTTGGGAAGACCCACTCATGTGTCCTCACGATGCATGAGAAGAACAAAACTTACGGGATCCTCACGACTCGTAAGAAAACACCTTCGTGGGATCCTTACGACCCACAAACGAAAAACACACTTGGGAGTCCCCGTGACTCCTAAGGAGAAAATACACCTACGGGATCGTTTCAACCCGTAGGGAGAAAATGCTTTTATGGGACCCTTACGGCTCATAAAATTGAAAAGCCTCAGGTGATAAAAGCCTAAACCTGTCTCATAAGCCATCGCTCCCCAACAAGGAAAGGCAAATGATGAATTGCTCCTGGCACCCGTGCTTCAGTGTTAGAACCGCTGATGCCAGCCCCTACCCCAAAATTCCAAACTTCCGATCCAATAGACCCCTAAGTCTTTAAACTGGGAACAGATGACCTCTAAGTCATTAAACTGGGGACAGATGACCCCTAAGTCGTTAAACTGGGAATGAAGGAAATCCCCTCACGGCAAATGAAGAGTTGCTCCTGGTATCATTCCAGTGCGGTAATGCTGATGCTGACCCAAAAACCAAATCCCGAGTCCTCCCGGGGTAAATGATGAGTTGCTCCTGGTATTATTCCAGTGCAGCAATACTGATGTCAACCCAAATCATATCAAGTCAGTAAGACAACAAACGACCTCCTTGGCGGAATCAAGCTCCACCTCAAAAGCAAGTCAAATTCAATCCCTAACACCGCAAGAGGCGGAGCAAGTCAATTTCAACCCCGACATCGCGGAAAGCGGAGCAAGTCAAATCAAATCTCCGACACCGCAAGAAGTGGTGCAAGTCATCTTCAACCCCAACACCGCGAAAAGCGGAGCAAGTCAAATCAAATCCCGACACCGTAAGAAGAGGAGCAAGGCATCAACCGTCCACGTCGCAAAAAGGGCAGCACCGACCGTCAGCACCGACCGTCCACGTCGCTAAAAGGGCAGCACCGACCGTCCAAGTCGCTAAAAGGGAAACACTGACCGTCCAAGTTGCTAAAAGGGCAGCAACGACCGTCCACGTCGCAAAAAGGGCAGCACCGACCATCCAAGTCGTAAAAAGGGCAGCACCGACCGTCCACGTCACTAAAAGGGCAGTATCGACCGTCCACGTCACTAAAATGGCAGCACCGACCGTCCAAGTCGCTAAAATGGCAGCACCGACCGTCTAAGTCGCTAAAAGGGCAGCACCGACGGTCCACGTCGCTAAAAGGGCAGCACCGACCGTCCATGTCGTAAAAAGGGCAGTGCCAGCTTCCCAAAAAGCGGGAACCAAATCATGTCGCCTCCACGTGAAAGAAAATCCATCAATTTCATGCACACGACCCACATGTGCGGTGTGCATTTATTGATGGGAGGCACTTTGTTGGGGTCAAAAATTGCACCGCGGTTGACCAAGTCAAAATCAAAGTCAACCCCAAATAAGTGGGCCCAAGCACAGATCAAGTGGGCCCATGCCCAAGTCAAGCCCCGCGGCCGGCCTCTCCCATACCAAAATGAAATCATGTAATAAATAATTTTGATATAATTTTTTATGTATGAATGTAAGGAAAATGGGCATAAAGCCAAATTTTTGTAAAACCCATGTCTCATGTGCAAAAAAAAATAAGCACATGAGGCATGGGATGGGCAAAATACCATTTTGTAAAGCCTAATGGGCTATATGTAAATTTGTAAACCTATATAAGACAACATGATAATAAAATAAAAATAACTTTTATTTCCCTCAAAATCTAGGGGTTTTTTTGACTCCTTCTCCTTTCTCAAGGTTCTAAACCTTCTTCCCATTTTTAATTAAATCAAGAGTTTTTCTCTTCCTTTTCTAAAATTAAATAGTTTTTCACCATAAAACCCACAAAGGGAAGGTCAGATCTTCCATCAGATCTCAAAAATGGGAGATTTTTTTAAATCCCTTCCCCTTTTCTCTAAGATCCGGCCAACAGAGACGAGGAAGAAGGAGACGCGTCTCCAAAGACCCCATTTTAGGAAAAATCCAAGGCTCAGGGGAGAAGAAAGGGATCCCTTTGAGCATTTACAAAGATTTCTTGGAGTTTAACTTCACAAATCAAAACTTCTGGGAGTTTAACTCCATATAAAAAAGTCTTCCTTTCTAGGAGTTCAACTCCAAAAGTCAATCGGGAGTACAACTCCCTGTGCAGGGGCGAAGCCCCTTTTTCCCGCTAGCGTCCACCGCCCGCCTGCCAGGCACATGAGGCGCCGGCACCCAGCGCCCGCCTGCCAGGCACGTGAGGCGCCGATGCCCGTGTGTCACGCACGTGAGGCACTATCCCCCCACGCGTCCTTTGGACGCTTTTTCCCCTTTACACACACACACACACTTCACGACACCGTCTCTGTTAGAAAAAATTTCTAACGAGGCGCTGCCCCGCACTCCGCAAGGGGGATACTAGCCCCTTTGACCCTCAGCCCGCTATCCGGTAGCGGGACCCCCATAAACTCAGCGAGGCTCCCGATATATCCAAGCCCCCCAAAACACAACACATGCATACTGCACATTGAGTTCGCATGACCAGTTTGATCCGTCAATCGGAGGTTCCCTCGCTCCAGATTCGGATCCCCACAATCATTGATGTAACGCCTTGAAAAGTCGTTTTGGTGTTTTCCCGAAAATCGGTGAAAATTTGGTATTTTTCCGTAAATCGTCATTATTGTTATTTTGCAGTATAGGACTAATTATACCTAATTTGGATAGGTAATTACTAGTTTTTAGTAGCTAATGAGTTACTTATAAATTTCTGGTCATTTAAATTTTTTTCCGTATTTTACTATTTTTAATATTATTTTAAGCTGTTAAAAATACATTATATTAGCGATAAATACAAATTTAAATGGGCTAATTTTAATCTTTAGAATCGTGTCAACTAAAATCTAGTTTGTAATATAAATTTTTAGTATTTTATTTAAAGTTCTAATTGGTTTTTATTATGGAAAACAAAAATATAATTATTTTGAACTAAAACTTGCAAATATGAACTAGTGGGGGGTCTTTTTTGCATAGAACCTTTTTGTATTCACTCACACTCATCCTCACTCCTCTTGTGGCCGGCCCCACCACAGCAGGAAACCCCCATCCATTTTGACTTCAACTCTTGTGGTGAAATGTTATGTGAAGGATTAAAATATAGTAATTAAAGTATGGGTTTTTGTTGATTGATATGGTCTTTTGACTTTGAAAATTTTTCCACACTTTTTCCTTCACTCTTCCCACTCCTCCACTGCCGAAACCACCTGCAGAAAACAGCCCCCAAAATTTTCCTTCTAAACTCATCAAAATCCAATTTAAACTTCACAATTTCAAGTCAATTCTTCATCCATTCTTCTTAGCCTTTCTTGCATGGATCTTGGATGCTAGGAGGCCATCTTTGGAGGAAAAACTTCTTGCTAGATCTCTAGATATTGAGGTATAATCTTGACCCATTTGAATTCTTACGGTTAAATTCCTTTAATTAAATTGTTTTAGTGTTAAAAGTATAGCTAATTTCTAATCTAGTCTTTTAAGGTGAATGGTTTGATTTAAACTAGGGTTTTTAAAAACACCATTAAGTGGTTAATTAAATCTATTTTGTTATCTAGTTGTTTTGTTAGCCTAATCTAAGTGGTCACTTTGCTTAAGTGGGTTTCAATTGTGTTAATCTAGTTTTTTTTAGTGTTTACTAGGTTTTCGCAAAATTTATGTGATGAATTATTTGTGATATCTTGGTTATATTTTTTAGCATCTCCTATGACTTGTAGGGTATGTGAATGCGGATTTTTGGTTCTATCGGGTTTTAGTTCTGCCGGGCGCTCCAAAACGACGATTCTAGTTAGTTTTTGCGATTTTCGTGTGTGTTCGGCGCACCTTGTGCACGTTGTGCCTAGCTTGTGAACGTTGATATTTTTCGTTCGGGATTTGCGTCGTTTCATGATATGTAACCTTATGTTTTGTATTGGTGCAAATTCCAGGATCGGTCGCGGAGACTTCGGACGCGGCACGAAAAAGGAAAGCGGTGATTGGACATAGCTAGCTGGGGATTTCCGGTGAGTAGATGTAACATCTACGGGGGACTATCGTTTGGATGGCGCAAGTCGCCCGATAGTTTTAGTAATTTTAAAAGATTCTTAGTAATGTTAGTAATTAAGGGTATAATACTTGCATGTTATCTGCTACATTCATGATCTATGTTTTACCTACATATGTGAACTCGTTCCATAGGACACCTGCACCATTGCCAGGGTTTTTATATGCAGTACGAGCACCATTCATGTATACACACATCCTGGTAATTGCCATGCCACGACACTAGGTAACTTATAATTTAGAACATTGTCACCATATTGATGCGTAAACCTGTGCTATTGCATTAAATCCTTAAAATAAAATTGTAGAATTGCTATTCATGTGCATGTATCTCATTACATCATTTGTTCATGCCTAATCTATTAATCATACATTGCAATTTGATTAGTGATACCATATGCATTCATTATCATTGACATATGCACTTATGAGGATTTCTTGAGATTTATGATATTTCTGGATTTCGGGGGAAATCCGCAAAATTTCTAAAACTTATTACCCTTTTTAAAATATGCAAAATTGCGGTTTTCTAGTGATGTAAGTGTCATCCACCATGAGTTTGCTGTGGTTTTCGAGACCCGTTTCGAGGAGTTGGATGAACCGTCTCGGGTACATGGTGGGCCCGGTAAGGTATCCCGGGGCAAGAAATTCGAGTAGTAGACGATGAGCCTGGCAGCGGATGGACTACCTACCGGTGACTTTTTGGCACGGCGGATATCCAGAGGATACCGACCGTGGCCGCGAGATGATGAGATATTGACATTTGAGATGGGTAAGCCGGATGGCTGAGGTCAGAGATACTATGATATGGATACATGAGATTGAGACAGTTTTGAGGTGTCGATGCTGGACACGGATTCTTGTTGATTCTATTGGTATTGTGCTGATATTTAAAAAAAAAAGAGATTCCTAAAAGAAAAATATGACTTCTTGTACCTATATATTCAGATCACGAGTTGATTCATATTGCATTCATACCTGCTAGTATATCCTGCCATACCTGTATTGTAGATGCTAGGATACTTGTGTGCATGCTTGCAATAGCCTTTATAGATGTTATTTATTACTCATGAGTTGGAAACTCACCCCCGTTGTGCCACAGCCTTTTTGCAGGTCCGCTCCGTCAGCACAGTAGCGACGGGCGCACTAGCTTCTTTTGCCTCCTTTGCCTGGACTCGAGGCTTTTGCTCGTAGGTGGGTTATGTTATCATTTTGTACCACCTTGTATATTTATGTTATTTAGAGTACTCCATCTACTATATCAGCTGTACCTGTTATTTATATTGTTGTATATTGATCTAGAGACGAGACTGTAAGATTGTGGACTTTCATGCTGTATTTTGGGGTCGAGCTCACTTGAGTCGACATGATATTTTACTTGTGCTTCTTATGTTTATTTATGCACATTGCCGATTTACATTGCGTGGGATTTGTGACCGCCTTGTGGCGAAGAGCTAGCTCCCGCTTGGGGATGCTTTATTTTTTTTTGTTCATATATATTCTTGTTGTACCCATTTTGGGGGCCAGTATTTACAACGGAGACTCTGCCGAAATTTTCGGAAAAATGGACATTGCTTTTAAAAAGGCTTGATATGACTTATTTGATAAATTCGTTTTCAGAGCGATAGGTTTTACCTTTCTGAGTGTAGGATGACCTTGGTAGATGGAGTAAGCGACTTAAGCAGGGTAACGTAGCGTGTGTATGTCCGCGGCATACTTGCGATACGGTACTCCGCCTAAGTGACTTTAGGATATACTTGCTTGAAATTCCTTCTTCAATTCCGTGTATCCTATGATTCTATTGCACTGTTCTTATTATCCTATTTTCTGTACCAGCCATTATGCCGCCGAAGGCTACGAGAGCGCAGAGGGCTGCCGCCCAAGATAAGATCCGAGCAGGCTCGTCCGAGACGAGGACCGAGCAGGGTGGCGTACCTACGCCTCAGGGACAGACTGATCCGCATTCCCCAAGCCGCATGGACAGGCTAGAGTCTGGTATGGAGGATCTACGACAGATGATGGGAGGTATGCAGGAGTTACGACAGATGGTGGGATCCTTAGTAGCGGCCAGTCGTGCACCGAGATCGGAGGACGTACCTACCACATCACAGACTACCATGGTGCCTGCTGCCCAGACAGTTGCTCCTCCTACTACTACCGTGGCTATCCCAGTATCGCTACAGGATTTCATGAGGCTGAGACCTCCAGTCTTCACGGGCACCGATGCAGCAGAGGATCCGCAGACATTCCTTGACAGTTTATCCAGGATCTGCCGTTCGCTCAGATGTTCGGACGATCGATGGGTGGAGCTCGCGAGTTTCCGTCTAGAGGGCCTCGCGCAGACATGGTGGGAGTCAGTCGTGAGAGGTCGAGCTGCAGGTCTACCTCCTATGACTTGGGCCGAGTTTACAGCAGTCTTTCTAGCTCGTTTCCTCCCAGAGAGCACTCGTGACGCTAGGGCTCGTAGTTTTGAAGCTTTGATCAAGACCCCAGGGATGACGGTGTCTGAGTACGATGTCCAGTTCACGCAGTTGTCCAGATATGCTCCGTATTTGGTGGATACTGAAGAAAAGAGAGTGAAGAGGTTCGTGCAGGGACTTGACACCAAGCTATTTCTTGCTATTGGCGCCCAGCACTTCGACACTTATTCAGCTGCTGTGGACACGACATTACGGATGGAGGCACGCATTTCAGCGACTCCGGCCGTTTCTGGGCCGAAGAGGATTCGTACCAACATGCCAGCTCCGAGGTATCGTGCCAGATTCTTCCCGAGAGATGGTACCGGCAGAGGAGTTGGGCGGGGTCAGTTATATGGTTCATATCCGCAGGGACAGCGGGCGGCGCCAGGATGTTATGGGTGCGGGAGTCCGCACGATCTTATCAGAGACTGTCCGGCGAGACGGCAGGGAGCGGCGACGGTTCCACATGTGACCTTACCACCATCACCACCTCCTCCTCAGAGAGCTCTACTTCCTACCACAGGCGATGCTCCACGTCAGTTTGATGCACCCAGAGGCCGTGGATGTGGCGGTCCGATCCAGAGAGGACGAGGAGGCCGAGGACGAGGACAGCCAGCTATTTGTGGGGGTCAGGCCCGAGTATTTGCTTTGACGCCGCAGGATGCACAGGCATCCAATGCCGTTGTGAGAGGTACCTTATCAGTATGTTCTGTTGACGCACACGTGTTGTTTGATCCCGGATCCACGCACTCGTACGTTTCCACACACTTCGTGCCGAGTTTGGGTAGAAAGTCCAGTTTGCTTGATCAGCCGCTTGTTGTGACCACTCCTGTGGGAGAGTCGTTTGTTGCTAGGCAGGTGTTCCGATCTTGTGTTGTCCGTATTGGCGAGAGAGAGTTTCCTGTCGACTTGATCCTTCTTGAGATGTTGGACTTCGACGTTCTTTTAGGCATGGATTGGTTAGCCACGTGCTATGCGTCTGTGGACTGCCGTGAGAAGACAGTTAGATTTTGTTTTTCCGGCGAGCCGGCTTTTGTTGTGCAGGGGGACCATGGTGCCGTCCCTCACATATTGATTTCTTCTCTTCGTGCTGGACAGCTGTTGAGGAAGGGATGTCGGGGATTTCTAGCCTATGTTTGCGATACTAGAGCTACAGATGTTCCATTGGACCAGGTTCCAATTGTATGTGAGTTCCCTGATGTTTTCCCTGACGAGCTTCCTGGGTTACCGCCTGAGTGCGATGTTGAGTTCTGCATCAATTTGATTCCCGGCTCGGGGCCTATTTCCATACCGCCTTATCGGATGGCCCCGGCAGAGCTTAGAGAGCTGAAGGACCGGTTGCAGGATTTGTTGGATAAAAGGCTTATTTGACTTAGCGTTTCTCCGTGGGGTGCTCCGGTCCTGTTTGTCAAGAAGGACGGCAGTTTGCATTTGTGTATCCACTACCACCAGCTGAACAAAGTTACCGTACGGAACCGGTATCCCTTACCATGTATCGACGATTTGTTCGACCAGCTTTAGGGGGCAGGATATTTCTCGAGGATCGATTTGCGATCAGGATACCATCAGCTACGAGTTCGACAGGAGAATATATCGAGGATAGCTTTCCGCAAGCGCTACGGCCACTATGAGTTTTTGGTGATGTCGTTCGGACTCACCAACGCCCCAGCAGCATTCATGGATTTGATGAACCGTATATTCAGGCCGTATCTCGACTTGTTCATCATAGTGTTCATTGATGATATTTTGGTGTATTCCCGGAGCCGAGAGGAGCATGAGCAGCACTTGTGGATTACGTTGCAGACTTTGAGGGAGCACCAGTTTTTCGCAAAATTTTCCAAGTGTGCATTCTGGCTGGACAGCGTTGGTTTCTTGGGTCACGTGATTACGAGAGATGGCATATGTGTGGACTCGAAGAAGATCGAGGCCGTTCAGCAGTGGCCCAGACCGACATTAGTTGCGGAGATCCGTAGTTTTCTAGGCCTGGCTGGCTACTACAGGCGATTCGTTCAGGATTTCTCCCGTATTGCTGCACCTTTGACCGGATTGACCCGGAAAGGAGTTCCTTTCGATTGGACGGAGGAGTGCGAGCACAATTTCCAGCAGCTACGGACTTGTTTGACTACGACGCCGGTGTTATCTTTGCCTTCAGGATCAAGCGGATTCGTGGTTTATTGTGACGCTTCACGAGTGGGGCTAGGGTGCGTATTGATGCAGCATGACAGGGTGATCGCATATGCTTCACGGCAGTTGAAGAAACATGAACAGAACTACCCCACTCACGATTTGGAGATGGCTGCGGTGGTCTTTGCACTTAAGATCTGGCGACATTACCTATACGGCGAGTCGTGTCAGATATTCACTAATCACAAGAGCTTAAAGTATATATTTCAGCAGCGAGACCTGAATCTCAGATAGCGCCGTTGGATGGAACTAGTAAAGGACTACGATTGCGAGATTTTGTATCACCCGGGCAAGGCTAATGTAGTGGCGGATGCTTTGAGCAGGTGGCCCGGGGGTAGTCTATCTTGTTTGCGCGCAGTACAGAGGCAGTCGTCGGCAGATTGGCAGATTTTATGCGACAGCCGAGTTGAGTTCGAGTTCACTCCGACAGGGGGACAGCTTGCACATGTTCGTGTACGTCCGCAGTTACTTGACTATATTCGAGAGGCACAGCCCAGCGTTGACCGTCTTTCAGAGATCATGGAGCAGATTAGGCAGGGCAGAGATTCTGAGTTCGTGATCGATGATCAGGGAATACTGCGATTTGGGACTCGATTGTGCGTACCAGATTCTGAGGGACTGCGGCATGAGATTCTTGAGGAGGCACATAGATCGACATACAGCGTTCATCCGGGTTCCACTAAGATGTACCGCGATTTGAAAGATGTCTATTGGTGGGACGGGATGAAGAGGGACGTCACAAACTTCGTGTCGAGAAGCCTGACTTGTCAGCAAGTCAAGGCCGAGCACCAGAGGCCAGCAGGAGAGTTGCATCCTTGCCCATTCCGGAATGGAAATGGGAGAAGATTTATATGGACTTCATTGTGGATCTACCCAGGACCAGTCGAGGGTATGACTCCATTTGGGTGATCGTGGATCGATTGACGAAAGCGGCCCACTTCCTGCCAATGAAGAAGACTTTCGGTTTTGCTCAGTATGCCCAGATATACATCGACGAGATTGTACGACTGCATGGAGTCCCGACGTGTATCATGTCCGACAGAGGCACCCAGTTTACCAGCCGACTATGGCAGAGACTTCAGGAGGCATTGGGCACCCGTTTGAGTTTCAGCACAGCATTTCATCCGCAGACCGACGGCCAGTCAGAGCGGACTATTCAGACTCTTGAGGACATGCTCCGAGTGTGCGTTTTAGACTTCGGAGGTAGCTGGGATCATCATTTACCCTTAGTGGAGTTCTCCTACAACAACAGCTTCCAGGATACTATTCAGATGGCACCTTTCGAGGCATTGTATAGGAGGAGATGCAGATCGTCCGTCTGTTGGACAGAGCTCAGCGAGAGCAGTATATTGGGGCCACAGCTTGTTGAGGAGACGACCGCGAAGATACAGTTGATTCGAGACCAGATTAGAGCGGCTCAGAGAAGGCAGAAATTGTATGCGGACAGACGCCGTCGCAGACTAGAGTTCGCAGTTGGCGATCATGTTTTTCTGAGGGTCTCTCCGATGAAGGGCGTGATGCGATTTGAGCGAAAAGGAAAGCTTAGTCCCAGATTTGTGGGTCCCTTCGAGATCCTCGAGCGTGTCGGCGCAGTTGCGTATCGTTTGGCTCTTCCACCCAGCTTTCCCGATGTTCACCCCGTCTTCCATGTTTCGATGCTCCGCAAGTACCTTCACGACCCTTCAAATGCGATTCAGCACCCGACAGTCCATCTAGAGCGCGACCTTTCTTTTGCAGAGCAGCCGGTGGTCATCCTGGATCGGCAGGTGAAGAAATTGAGATCGAAAGTTATACCGACCGTCAAGGTCCTTTGGCGTGGCCCGAGCAGCGAGGAGGTCACCTGGGAGACCGAGGACGAGATGAAGATGAAATATCCCCATCTCTTTGAAGGTACGCGTAGCTATATTTTTAAATTCGGGGACCGAATTTCTTTAAGGGGAGAAGATTGTAACGCCTTGAAAAGTTGTTTTGGTGTTTTCCCGAAAATCGGTGAAAATTTGGTATTTTTCCGTAAATGTCATTATTGTTATTTTGCAGTATAGGCCTAATTATACCTAATTTGGATAGGTAATTGCTAGTTTTTAGTAGCTAATGAGTTAGTTATAAATTTCTGGTCATTTAATTTTTTTTTCCCTATTTTACTATTTTTAATATTATTTTAAGCTGTTAAAAATACATTATATTAGCGATAAATACAAATTTAAATGGGCTAATTTTAATCTTTAGAATCGTGTCAACTAAAATCTAGTTTGTAATATAAATTTTTAGTATTTTATTTCAAGTTCTAATTGGTTTTTATTATGGAAAACAAAAATATAATTATTTTGAAGTAAAACTTGCAAATATGAACTAGTGGGGGGTCTTTTTTTGCATAGAACCTTTTGTATTCACTCACACTCACCCTCACTCCTCTTGTGGCCAGCCCCACCACAGCAGAAAACCCCCCATCCATTTTGACTTCAACTCTTGTGGTGAAATGTTATGTGAAGGATTAAAATATAGTAATTAAAGTATGAGTTTTTGTTGATTGATATGGTCTTTTGACTTTGAAAATTTTTCCACACTTTTTCCTTCACTCTCCCCACTCCTCCACTGCCAAAACCACCTGCAGAAAACAGCCCCCAAAATTTCCCCTCTCATTTTCCTTCTAAACTCATCAAAATTCCATCAAAATCCAATTTAAACTTCACAATTTCAAGTCAATTCTTCATCCATTCTTCTTAGCCTTTCTTGCATGGATCTTGGATGCTAGGAGGCCATCTTTGGAGGCAAAACTTCTTGCTAGATCTCTAAATATTAAGGTATAATCTTGACCAATTTGAATTCCTACGGTTAAATTCCTTTAATTAAATTGTTTTAGTGTTAAAAGTATAGCTAATTTCTAATCTAGTCTTTTACGGTGAATGGTTTGATTTAAACTAGGGTTTTTAAAAACACCATTAAGTAGTTAATTAAATCTATTTTGTTATCTAGTTGTTTTGTTAGCCTAATCTAAGTGGTCATTTTGCTTAAGTGGGTTTCAATTGTGTTAATCTAGTTTTTTTTAGTGTTTACTAGGTTTTCGCAAAATTTATGTGATGAATTATTTGTGATATCTTGATTATACTTTTTAGCATCTCCTACGACTTGTAGGGTATGTGAATGCGGATTTTTGGTTCTATCGGGTTTTAGTTTTGCCGGGCGATCCAAAACGACGATTCTAGTTAGTTTTTGCGATTTTCGTGTGTGTTCGGTGCACGTTGTGCCTAGCTTGTGAGCATTGATATTTTTCGTTCGGGATTTGCGTCGTTTCATGATATGTAATCTTATGTTTTGTATTGGTGCAAATTCCAGGATCGGTCGCGGAGACTTCGGACGCGGCACGAAAAGGGAAAGCGGTGATTGGACATAGCTAGCTGGGGATTTCCGGTGAGTAGATGTAACATCTACGGGGGACTATCGTTTGGATGGCTCAAGTCGCCCGATAGTTTTAGTAATTTTAAAAGATTCTTAGTGATATTAGTAATTAGGGGTATAATACTTGCATGTTATCTGCTACATTCATGATCTATGTTTTACCTACATATGTGAACCCGTTCCATAGGACATCTGCACCATTGCCAGGGTTTTTATATGCAGCACGAGCACCATTCATGTGTACACACACGCCCTGGTAATTGCCATACCACGACACTAGGTAATTTATAATCTAGAACATTGTTACCATATTGATGCGTAAACCTGTGCTATTGCATTAAATCCTTAAAATAAAATTGTAGAATTGCTATTCATGTGCATGTATCTCATTACATCATTTGTTCATGCCTAGTCTATTAATCATACATTGCAATTTGATTAGTGATACCATATGTATTCATTATCATTGACATATGCACTTATGAGGATTTCTTGAGATTTATGATATTTCTGGATTTCGGGGGAAAGCCGCAAAATTTCTAAAACTTATTACCCGTTTTAAAATATGCAAAATTGCGGTTTTCTAGTGATGTAAGTGTCGTCCACCATGAGTTTGCTGTGGTTTTCGAGACCCGTTTCGAGGAGTTGGG
This sequence comes from Agapanthus africanus, assembly GCA_030015575.1. Classification (NCBI taxonomy): domain Eukaryota; kingdom Viridiplantae; phylum Streptophyta; class Magnoliopsida; order Asparagales; family Amaryllidaceae; genus Agapanthus; species Agapanthus africanus. Next base: position 463,111,952 of record CM057347.1, read on the forward strand.
TGAACCGTCTCGGGTACATGGTGGGCCCGGTAAGGTATCCCGGGGCAAGAAGTTCAAGTAGTAGACGATGAGCCTGGCAGAGGATGGACTACCTACCGGTGACTTTTTGGCACGGCGGATATCCAGAGGATACCAACCGTGGCCGCGAGATGATGAGATATTGACATTTGAGATGGGTAAGCCGGACAGCTGAGGTCAGAAATACTATGATATGGATACATGAGATTGAGACAGTTTTGAAGTGTCGATGCTGGACATGGATTCTTATTGATTCTATTGGTATTGTGCTGATATTTCAAAAAAAAAAAGATTCCTAAAAGAAAAATATGACTTCTTGTACCTATATATTCAGATCACGAGTTGATTCATATTGCACTCATACCTGCTAGTATATCCTGCCATACCTGTATTATAGATGCTAGGATGCTTGTGTGCATACTTGCGATAGCCTCTATAGATGTTATTTATTACTCACGAGTTGGCAACTCACCCCCGTTGTGCCACAGCCTTTTTGCAGGTCCGCTCCGTCAGCACAGTAGCGGCGGGCGCACTAGCTTCTTTTGCCTCATTTGCCTGGACTCGAGGCTTTTGCTCGTAGGTGGGTTGTGTTATCATTTTGTACCACCTTGTATACTTATGGTATCTAGAGTACTCTATCTACTGTATCAGCTGTACCTGTTATTTATATTGTTGTATATTGATCTAGAGACGAGACTGTGAGATTGTGGACTTTCATGCTGTATTTTGGTGTCGAGCTCACTTGAGTCGACATGATATTTTACTTGTGCTTCTTATGTTTATTTATGCACATTGCCGATTTACATTGCGTGGGATTTATGACCGCCTTGTGGCGAAGAGCTAGCTCCCGCTTGGGGATGCCTTATTTTTTTGTATTCATATATATTCTTGTTGTACCCATTTTGGGGGCCAGTATTTACAAAGGAGACTCTGCCGAAATTTTCGGAAAAATGGACATTGCTTTTAAAAAGGCTTGATATGACTTATTTGATAAATTCGTTTTCAATTGATTGGTTTTTCCTTCACTCTACTACTTTTTGGTTTTGATTTCTGGGCTTTGGCTTACTTATTTTAAGGACGCCTTGAGACGTTTCGTAACTTAAGTGTCAGTCACGTTCCGTACCCTGCGGGTCGTGACAATTGAACCCTGGCCTACCCTAGGCAGGGGGGATCTGTAGTACGCCTGACAAGCGCGCGCGTATTCCCATCTCACTAGGGTGACGAAAAACACCCTACAGGCACGCATAGATGACGTTTCAACAAGTTTTTGGCGTCGTTGCCGAGGAGTTGGTAGTCATTAGGTATTGCTATTTCTGATCCGTACTAACAAACTAAATATTAACTCAAATTTATTCAAAACTAACAAAACGAAAATTTCTAACACTTTGCTCTCTGTCTTTGTAACATGCTAACACTCTGTGATTCATCTAAAAAATCAAAGTATACCATAAGAACACTAAACTAGCCTGGAGGACCCACTCAAAATTCGAGCACCTAAGAATTGAATTTGGCCGGCGACATTGTTAAAAAATCTGGCTCTGCCGGCCCCTCTGGGGTATTTTGAAAAATTTTCTTTTGTAGTCTCTCCAGTATCTTGTTAGTACTCTGTTGGTATTGTTTGATTTTTATAATTTTGTGTGTGCAGGAGTTTAGACAGATATATCGCTTTTTACACTAAATATTGCATTTTCCGACATTTTCAGATTTCGACGGAATTACGAGGAGAGATCGTGCGGAGCGGGATTCAAATTCAATTGCAAGACGTTAGTGAAGTATAGTGCCAAACATCCGTATAGTTTGACCCGCGCAAGCGAACATTCAATTACTCGTAATCACTTCAAAGGGGGTTACCAAACCCAAATTGCATCGGTACGTATTTTTCTAACACCTTCGCTCAAATCCGACGCATTCCACTATTCTATTTTCTGCAGAATTCTTTGCACAATTTGCCACCAATTACACAGAGAACTAACTCGTATTTATTGCAGCGCTTAAGCTTAAAACAAAAAAAAAATTGATTGATTGATTTCTTAAATTCTTTTATTGATTTACGCATTTGCATTTTAATACGGATATTAAGGGCACGAAAACCAAATAAGATACGATAAAGGATTTCATCACCTTTCTCCGTGGCCCACAAATCACAAAACCGCATTCTTGCATACCCCCAGTAATTTTAAAATCAACTAGAACTCTGACTTTAAGGACTTTGCGCTCATTAGGAGAAGTTGACTGTGTTTAGAACACTGCTTAATGGTATATTGTTTACAAGGTGTCTAGGCAAGTGTTCACGGCGAAACCGCCAAAAGAGAAAATGTTATTCTAATTAAGGTACTTTACGAAAGCGTTGGATAACCCCCCTTATCGCTGCACTTACCTGGCTTTGAGATCCGTATATCTGGAGCCCGTTTCTCGACACAGTTATACTTCGAAAATCAGAATCTTTAGCAGATCTAGTTGACTTAGCATGACATAGACTGCTAGGAGTGTGATATTCTTTATTTTTGTGATATTTGTGAATTCTTGTTGATATGGGTGATACACAGTTTGATTTGATTCTTCACGATCCACATTTTTTTGTTTATACTCATACCCAATTCTTTTGTTCAAATTGCCAAGATTCTTCCCTCATTCATGAAAATTGTCCTTTCCTGGGGATGTCCAACTATCCCAGAATTTTGATATCGATCACCCACCCAACACTCTTGAACCCTGTCCCACTTCAAACATAGATAAAATGATTGAACACCTAGAGAAAGAGGTCGACAGGATGACGACTTTAGCATCACCACCATCACAATCTTCCTTTTCTGAAGCAACTGACACTTCATTAGGGTATGATAGTAAGATGGATGCTAGGTTGACCGCTTTAGAGAAGGGTATTGAAGTGATGACGGCAGTCGAGAATCACACGGCTTCGACGCTATCCATGTTCATACAACAATCTGAGCAATTGTTTCACGCTCAAGCTCAATCATTGGCTAGAATCGAAGAACAAGTGAAACATTTAGCTATGAAGATTCTAGGGAGTGAACACTGTCAATTGGAAACCAATAATGTTAATATCTGTCATCTAGGAAGTCACCTGAGTGAGATAAACGATCAAACAAATTTTGATGATTTCATAGATGATGATACAATTGAGTTGACCGAGTGTTATCAGGACAAATAAGAAAACCCTCTGAGTCAGTCCAACCCTAGCCTTCAGGTACCAATTGAACCTCTTGTCACTAATGATCTAGAGGTTGATTTAACTGATATGCCACTTGAAGATGAAATTCTTGCACCGACTGATTTTTGCACTGCAATTTTAGAGGAGTGGGCTTGTGAATTTGTTGGGTCTAGTTGTGATAGATTGTTAGAGGAAATCAAGGATCAGGAACTCACAATTTTTGTATCACCTATTGATATTGTTTCGGATGAAACGTTAGTGTGGGAAACTACATTTTTAGATGACATGGACCTACCCATACATGAATGTGATGAGGGAGAGAAGACAGTCTTGAGAAACATTCATTCATGTCGAGTTTTGAGAAAATATTTGCGGATGAACTTGATATTCTTGGTGAGTTTGAGTCAAAATCAATTTGGGAACATCCTACGAACGTTTCTTTTGCTGAACTTTTTGAGGATGAACTCCGGTTTTTAAACGAACTTGACCTCGAAACTCAACACATGCTTCTTGAACATTCAATTCATTCGGGCAACAATTCTTTGACTCCTTCAAAACTTCATCTACACATTCAACAGCGTGTTCTGATCCCTACTTTCACACACCCATTCTCTTTACTAATATCTAACCATACAATGTATATTTTCTTTCTTTTTCTTTTTCTTTTTCTTATACTTTTTCTTTTATCAGCCCTGGTCATATATCGACAAAATTTTTGAATGGCCGGTATTAATTTCTGGACTAATACAATCTCTTAACTTGTATATATTGTAATTAGTCTTAGATTTTTCTTTTTTTTGGATAAAATTCTCACCCTGATGTCTAAGTCTACCTACCGGAGATGGGGGCAACGATGAGAACATCGTAAAACTCAGGTTTGGGGGTGAGCACTGTGTTTAATTTGCTTCATCATGTGTATATTCTGCATTGCATACATATTAAAAAACCCATAAAAATTAAAAAAATTCTTCAAATACATAAAAACTTTTTCGTTATTTTAGCTAGCGGGGGAACTTACACTCAAAGTCTGACGGTTCGGTTGATAAAATAGAAATAATTAAAATCATTTTCAAGAGATTGAAGACCCTAAAGATAACCCTCCTTTGAGTTTAACCATAACTAATATACGTCTTTTATATCACTTTACACGTGTCATGAGTTTTCGAGAATTAGATGAAATGTCTGACATGTCTTTAACCTTTTGAAAATTGATAAATATCTTTAGAATCAAACATGTTTATTCTGAATTAAGTAATATCAAGAATAGTTCACAAAGCGAAGTAGATATGAAGGATATTATTGAGCTTTTAATAGAAGCTAAAAGTCTGAAAAATAACCCATCTGGAATCTTGTTGGAGTGATTACGCATCTTATCCACATGAACACGTCTTCGGGATTAAAAAGAAAAGCTGGCTATATCTCCGTTCGCACTGCCTTCAGAATATTTTAAACGCAAACAAAATGAGTCTTTTGTTTTGTAGCTTTGGTAACTTGGGTAATTAAGTCTTAAGGGTGTCTCCACACCTAATGCCCAAAACCATCTGGTTTGGGAGTCATTGGCCCAAAACTCGCTAAGTTTCCAATCGCCAAATAAAACAAGCTAAGCAAGTGTTCTCTCTGAGTTAAAAGTCCTTACGGTTCTTTGTGGGAGAATAATCTTGACGAAAACGAGTTTTCTATTATAAACAGTTATTTAAGCGGAGATATGAAGGTTCATATTATAAAGACGTTTTGCACGATCACGAAAGGTGTGTATGAACAAAAACAAGTGAAAGGTATGAGTGAAGAATAAGACTTGGTTCTCTGTTAAAAATGATATAAATTCTGACTTGAAACCTAACTAAAGAAAAAAACTTGAGAAAATCATAAGTCTTTTCAAACCCGTATGATCCTTTAGAAGTCTACCATGGTCCATATTTATGACATGATGACCCTAATCAAGTTCTTAAAAACTTATCGATACTATTCGCATAACCACGTAAACACGTGTATAAGCTTATGTTAAATAAATTGTGAGGAGTGAAAAATAGGGTTGGACGTTTCTGACTAGGGTAATATAACTTCTAGCTTTGATCCTTAACCTTAAAATTAGAATCAACAGTTTCCGCATGACACTAACTTGACAGGATTTTATGGGTGTAATCCGCTGAAAACCCTCAGGAGAAAACACTCCTCTTACTGGGGACACTTAGAGGTTTAACGGCATGTTGCACGTGCTCAGTGCAATTGCGTTCCCTGCGAAAGTGAGGTTAGGATTTTTTTTTGCTCGGGACGGGCAAAAGATAAGTTTGGGGGTATTTTTTCATCATAGAAAACTGCATTTTAATACCGCTCATTCATTATCAATTTTGTTATATATCGGTATTATTAACCAGTGTCTGCTCAGTAAATACAGATTACAGGTATTCATGACAAAACACTGGAAAACATACTCAAAATCGCGGATATGACATTTATGAGCCGACACTGCAATCAGAACAGAAACCGATCAAGATTCAAAGAGTTCTTTTGCAATAAATATATGTACACAATTTTGGTCCAACACATTACAAGTGTGCACATAGCTCTTTGGTACATGGACCTAGGTGGGGGCTGCCTTGGCACAACTTGTGCAAGTGGGCACATGAGAGTAAATGCAAAAAGTATTGATGTGATATAAAGCATCAAGTTTTCCTCCAAAATCCTGGAATGCAAACCAGGCTTATAAAGAGAAATCAAACAGCACCAGAGAGATATTGGAGAGCACTCGAGTTCATCAGACCAACACGAGTCCCATTGTCCCACACCCGACCGGCGAGAAGCCCAATATAGCCGGCCCCCCGGCTTCGTTTGTCCCCATTTTTCTTCTGGTCGTTTATTAGTATCACATCATCCCATTTATATTGTTTGTTTATTCTAGTGTGTTGCCTATAAATACCAGAACAGATTTAGAGAGAGAGACCATATGTAAAAAATGTACATTATATCCAAGTTCTTTAGTTTTTAGTTTAGCTTGAGAGTTGTGTGAGCTCAACATGGTTTTCTTCTTCTTCTTCCCTCTTAGAGCTTTCTTTTGGGAGTTTCATTATGGAGGTTGAACAAGTAACCAACACCTTATATCTCAACTCATTCAAGTGTTAATATAATTGTGCTTTTATTTCTTTGTTTATTTCTTTTATTGTTTGCTTTTCTTTTCATTATGTTTGAGTAATTTTATGGTTGTGGTGATGGTAAGGATGTGAGATGAATAGCTTTACCTTCCTCCTCTTGTTAATATTTAATATGCTTATAATGTGATTCTAACTTAGAAATTGCTTTATGTATTGATGTGATATGGTATTTTGAAACAATGGTTACAAGGTAACCTCTTCATATACCATATTCACACATATTCTCCATTTTACAATGTTTAAGTTAAAATCAATTTAGTGTTAAGGTTGCTAAGTTTAGATAAGGTATTTTGTTATCAAGTTGCTTGACAAACTTCTTGGTTTCATATACCCTATACTATCACAAGCACTTAGCAAAATTAACATAAAAACTACTTGCTCTCACTCACCAATTTGTGTTTTTGATGTTGTCGTATGTTTGCTAACCCTTGTGCTTAGTGTTGATATTTCAAGCTTGGACATACAAACGGTAAGTGAACAAGATGGATTCGTTTCGTATTTTGCGTCGAATATCGGCAACTTGATGACTTGTGCTTCGCAACCGTCTTGACAAGTCATGCTTCATGTTGGGATCGATATAAGGAAGAACGACTCATGATCAAGGGAGCGTCGAAAAAATCATCGCGGTTCAACCATCCGAGCCAAAGCCACGGCCACCGTTCTTCTTAACTTGTTTTCTTTATTTCGTATTTTTTCCATTTTCGTGACAACAACCCCAAATTCTTTATTTCTCGAACCTCAAGCAACAATCCCTAATCATCAATTCCCTGTGGATCGACCCGTACTTACCGGCTCGCTACAACGCGCTGTGTACTTGCGGTTTATAAATTTTTAAACGAGACCGACCTCGCGTGCGCGATATTTCTTAAAACCATTCTCTTTTCCAAAACCGACACGTAAGCGCGTGCAGGTGACGTCCCAACAGAACCCTTATCTGTCGATCTTATCCCCACCTCTGTCGATCTTATCCCCAGTAAACAGTAATAATTCTTATCTGTCAATCTCATACAATATTTGTCCGAGAGTGGGTATTTGGAACTCGCCCTCTCTGGCATACACTGAAGGACGGGTTCTTGGAAAATGTATTTACCAGATGCAGATTAGATATTCCGGATCTACCTAAAAAATATTTTTTTTATTTAATAGTATTGTTTTATTAATTTTTAAATTTTTTTGATTTTTAAATTTTAATTTTTTAAATTTTTTAAGGAGGGCGGGTTTTGAGGGGCGGGTTCCTAGAACCCGCCCTTCACTGGAGGAACCCGCCCCCACTAGGCCTGGGGTGGGGTAGGGCTAGGGTGCCGGCCAGGACGGATTAACATGTCCGTCACTTTTTAGTGGTGACAGTGGGTTCTCGAAATCTGTCCTTCGATTAGGGGACAGTCGTCTTGAGGGCACGTCTGGGTGGGGCCACAAATCGACCTTTTTTCATAATTAAATTTTAAATTATCCTATTTTATTAATTTTAATGTCTAACCATATTATTTTGGGGGAAAAAACCCATCGGGGAAATTTCTTCACTCCCTCAAAATAGTCCCCATCATCAAAAGGATTGATTGACCCACTCATCTCTTGCTCAAAATTTCTTTGTTCCACGCATTACAAAGTACAAACCTCTTCTAATGTGGCCACTTAACCTTAGTGGATATCCACTTGTAACAACCTCAATTATATGATGAACTTTAATGGATTCGCATAGATACTAACCTGAATCCGATCCGTTACCAAACTTTTAGATCCACGCTAATAACGACAAAGACCAGCGACTTTATCCCAAGTCTCCTCTCGTGCCAACAGTTTCCAGCCGCCATCACTTAAACTCCTGGCTTCGCACAGCACACGTGTCACCGTCTCACCGCCTCTGCACCAATACCGCGTGCTCGGCACTGCCAATTCGCGAAAAATTCCAAAAAGCCCTTCGTTTTCCTCTCAAAACCACGACCTCGTCTTCTTCTTTTTAAATCCAGACCCTAATCCCTCACAAAAAATCAATCCAGAAAATTCACCCAAAATGTGTCGATCAATCATTGAGAAGGGCGATTTCAGTTTCTATTCGAAGGAAAATCGACTCAAAATCCGATATTTTCGCCTCCGCTTCTCGATCTCAACGCCGTCACCAAATCTCCCCGAAACCCTAACCCTCATCTACCTCCTTCGCATCAACGGTAACCCCTTAGAGATCAACGGAGCTAAGGCCCGTGCCGACGTGCCGGCCTTCGTCGCACTGCACAGAGCTCGGTCCTTGGAGGGGCGAGCTGAGGCGGTCTACGAGAGCGCGGATCTGGTCCGGGTCGGCGAAGCGGTTCGGTTCGAGGGTTATGTGGGATCGGAGAAGGCGATCAAAGGGGTGTTTCGAAGGAGCGGGGGTTCTCGGGGGCTGGAGTGTAAAAGCGAGGTTGATTTGAGGATGCTGGGGGTTTTGGGTGCGGAGGTATTGGTGGGAGGAGAGAGAGGTTTTTTGATGAGAGAGAAAGTAGACATGGAGAGCAAAAGAGGGAAAAAGAAGGGGTTTTGTCTGAAGCTGGAGGAGATTTTGGAGGAGGGAGAGAAAGAAGGATGTGATTGTTGTTATTGTGAAGAAGAAGAGGAGGAGGAGGAGGAGGAAGAGGAAGAAGATGATGAGGAGAGAGAGTGGGAGGAAGAAGGAGAGGGAGAGGAAGAGAGGGAAAGGGTAAAATGGGCAATGGAGATGGGGGTGTGGGTGATGTGTGTAGGGGTCGGGTACTTGGTTTCTAAAGGATTGAGGAGGAAGAGGATCATTTAGTTGGAAATTTTTTTCTCTCTCTTTTTTTAAATTGATGGATGTATATTCATTTTGGATGGAATTTTTGTTGGAGGGTATTGTTTGATTGTTTGAGGGAAATTATTTGGGGGTGATGAAGAGGGGTTTCTACTTTGGATAGAATATAGTTTTGCCATTTTTAGTTTTATTTTTGTGTGAATATCTATCTTTTTTGTCTGGCCCAAATAACTTTGATATTTTCTCTTAAACTTTGTATTTCCATGTTTCACACCCAAAAATTTGTATTTTCACGGTAGGTCGACCACAGCCAGTTTGTTGCCGTTGCCGTCACCACGACGAGTTCGATGCAGTAACCACAACTCCTATGTGTAACCACAACTCCTACGTGTATGAGTTCACTGCAGTCGCCAAGACCCCACGACACGTAGAGGGTAAAATAGAGAGGCACAATCCTTGAATTTGGTCGCAGAGGGTAAAAAAGAGAGGCGCAATCCTTGAATTTGGTCGGCTCCCTGAGGTTGGGGCTAGGCAGCGTGATGCTGTGGTTGATCAACCCCATTTTGCTCTTTTCATGCTTCACACCCAATATATGATAGTTTTATATTTTTACCCCCAAAATTTTGATAGCTCCATTCACTTGTATGGCTATTTAAATGTCTCTCCTCAACTTATAGATTAGCGTTTCAATTTCAATATCTGTCCGGGATACTTATGTCTTTTACATGTTTTTAATAATTTAGAGTTTTTGGCTAAAATATTGAAACACAAAATTTTGGGGTTGAACATGAAAATATCAAAATTTTGGGAGGGGAGGTGGTGGGGTGGGGGCCTTTCAATGGGGTGATAGCCTAGGAGCTTAAGTGGTCTGAGTTGGGCTGGATTTAGACAATTTTTATATCCAATTATTAATTTAAAATCTAAACCCAAATCTTTGAACTGTACTCATACCCAGAAATTCGAGTTTTTAGTGAGTTTTGACGGGTTTTCGGACTAGACGGTCTGGTTGGTTTTCATTGTTTTTTTTGGGCTGGACACATTATAGATTATTTTAAAAATTTAAATTATAAACCTTGAGAGTTCTGCCAAATATAAGTTTGACAAAATTACATTAAATTAGGGGCTTTTGACGCATGGATATAAATTTATATATTATTGTTGTTGTTGTTGTTACATATTATTAATATTATAACCTGGCCAAGAATTAAAAGTAGGTATTTATGGAAAAAACATATATATAAGAGTTGTATTGCTCAAAAATAAATATCATCAAATAAATCATTACCATTGTCGACCCAGATCCATATTCTATTTCAAGCCAAATCCTAAACCTGTTCAAAATATAATGTCACGCCCCGCTTCCCAGTGTACGGAGAAGGAGACGTGACGAGGTACGCGACGTATTTACTCAGAAGTAAACACGTTAAGCATAAATAAGCAATATAAATAAATAACACAAGAAATGACAATTGATATAAACAAACAGCAACTATTTATTGATAATCATTCTTTACATACAACTGAAAAGTAAATATAATAAAAGAAAACAATGCCTAAACAATGGCATATGAACTGAAAGAAAAGTAAGTACAAGTAGAATTAGAACTCTGGATCCTCAGTGAACTGCTCCAAATCGTCATGGCTGGGCTCGATATCCTGAGAGTCGAGTCCTCCTGACAACATTCCAAAGAAAGAAGAGAAATGAATGTCGTCGGCGAACTAACGCTCGATAAGTCCCAGATAGAATGAAATAGACAGTAAAGATAAAAGAACTGGTAAAGTGTAAGTTTGTTATGCTAACGTAGTTGTTTGTAACTTGGTACAGAATGTGCCAGCGTTTACGAGAGGAGTCCAACTTGCTCCGTGGACTAAGGAAACATGTAAGTACAAGGCCCCGTCAAAACCCACGGGACAACGGCACGGATGTTCATGTAGGTGTCTTTTAGTGTCCATCATCGTGCCACTTTTAACACATTCTGTACCAGTCTACCTCTTTAAACCCCGTAATGTATATTGTATTTAGTTGAAGTTATCCGACTTGCCGAGACCATGGTATAACTTGTTCATGTAAACAAAACAAAATGTAAACGGAATATTCATGTAGTTAAATCAAGATATATCCATGGTTCGGTCAAGTCAAGTGATTGATCGTGAAAAGTGTTTGTAGAATAACTGCAATCAATAACAGTGTCGCGTGTAGCTAGCCGAGATGAGTACAGATCGTCCTCAGGGATTCGTGGAACTTTTAATCTTTCTTTAGACGTGTTGATTAGAAAAGAGGAAGGAGAACGGAGAATAGTGAAGAAGAGTTTCTAGATCTACGTCGAAATACAGATGTAGAATACAGATCTAGTTTAAATACGGATATAGAATATATAAGAAGAGGGCTTGTAGGATTCGTTAGGATTTAGTAGTCATGGATGACTAATAAAGATTACTCATTTTATCTATTGATAGATTTAAAACTAGATAGATAGTGATGAATGAGAATTAGGGTTCTTGGAAGAAACTAGGGTTTCCACACTATTGACCCTTGTCCTTTCATTGATCTCTATTCATGTCTAGCCCTTAATAAAGCAATTGTTAGTCTAATCTCAAATCGCGGTCGAGACTAGCAATAAATTGGTAGCGCGCCCGATTAGAATGTTAATGATTCTTTTGCTAAACTTTATAAACTTCATAAAACTTAAAAGAAGTTAAAGTATTTTCTCATCCATTGTTCTACCCTAATCCTACGAACCCTATTAAGCGGTGATTATTCGCGCATGATAGAGATAGAAGAACGGATGAAGATCATGATGTAAATACAGAAAATAAATGCAAACTAATTAATCTAATGATCTATCTTTATTAATCAACTTCACAAGTACAATGCCTTCAAGTTTAGATTACAAAAGGAAGAAGAAGTTGCTCTCGATCTCTGCCTTGTAGGAAGTAGATGTTCCGTCGAATCTCACATCGCCTTATCAGGTCGAATCGTAGACCTGTTGTGAATCACTTGTTCTTTGACGGTAATTTGCTTCGTGTAAAAGATTGATTTTTTCTAGCTTTAGCCCTCGGTCTTTTATATAGCCCCAAAACCAGAAACCAAAGATCCCCAGAATTAGGGTTTGTTGTGAAGATCAAAACCACAAAATCCCACATCCCAACTCGCCAACTCGGCCGCGGATCCACTGCAATAATGGGCATTTGTCCGCGGAAGCGCCGTGTGTTGGTGTGATCATTGGTTCAAAATTCTGGCGCTGCTTCAATGTGACACATGGAGATTTAGTTGATGTATAGAACTTGAAAATATTTCTCGAGTCTCTGCCAGTATTGATTCTTCGATTTTATTTAATTTTATTGGCAGATTTCTGATTCCCGACATCTCAATATCTCAATTTCCTAACCTGAGCTAAAACTTGCATCATATCTCAAAGAATAATGTTAGTAATATTTGGTATTTTTGAGATATTATCCTAACCATTTTATATGATATTATATTTTAAAAATATTTATTAAGGATATTTGATATGATATGCATATTTAAATTATCAAAATATTATATAAATATTATATGCATACGTTTTCCTTCATAATGTTAATTATAATATATAAACATATGAAAATAGTATTTTTACAGATAAACCCTCATATGTGTCATATTTATAATAAAAACCTTTAGATATTTAAGAAAAGTAAGGAAAATGTCATATCAAAAGTGCAGTTTTATCGACTGAACAAATACCCCCAAACTTAACTTTGATCGTCCCGAGCAAACTGTTCTCCGCCGGAAGATGCGACCGGGACGTTGGGACATCCGGCCTGAATTTCGAGGGCAGATTCTATTTGGTGCTATCCGTCCACCTCTCCGAAGATGCCAAGTTGATTTATGACACCATGTATCGAAAGTTTAAACGGATACGGCCGATATAGCAGACTTCGTCAGATTCCCCCTCGTTGAATGGTTTTTGATTGTGGGGATGCTCTTCCCTGCAGGCGTAAGCCCCTGCAGTTAATTACACTACCGCATCGCGGTAACCACTTTCTCTTTCTCTAGATGGTCACTTCGTGTCGTGTGTGTTTATTTTGTTTTTGGTTGCCCGTAGATTTTATACGGAGACTAATTTATGTTGTCGCCCGTAGGGCGTGGATTAGTCCAAATCCGTATCTTCTTAGATTTGGGTTTGGGGTTGGGTTTAAGGATACGTTAGTCTCGTTTGAGACTAAGATCAATTTAAACGTTTGTTAAGAATACGTTAGTCTAATTTTAGACTAAGATCAACTTAACGGGATCATTTAGATCCAACAAGAGAGCATTTGGGCTCTATTGTTTAGTTTAGGAATATTGCGGTCCATTACCAGTTTAAGGACATGGTGGTCCAAGGTTAAGGACATCATAGTCCATGGGCTTAAAGGACCCCACAGTCTGAGGTTAAGGACATCATAGTTCATGGGTTTAAGGACCCCACAGTCCAGTTTAAAGACATCATAGTCTATGAAATGTATGGTTGTTGGGACCCGTCACCTCTCTGAAGACGTTGAAGGATTACAACGACAAATATCAGAGGAGTGAAGAGATGTACCCTTGAACCAATTTTGGCTGGGAGATCTGTAGTCCAATTGGGACTAAGATCTGAGATTTATGAGCATATGGGCTCAATTAATATAAATGAGGGGTTTGTGGCCAACTTGGGCTCGGCCCATTCAATTAAAATGTTAAACATTTGACAATGATGAGCATTGATTTGGGTTATGACAGCCTTTCTGTCTTTTATTGAACACTGAGCATTCATCATAGCTCTAGGGCTTTATTTAAAGAACAGTTTATGTTCTATCAGTGCACGCGTGAGGAACACGTGGCACGCTTTCAAAGAGCGCATTGCGCTTCCGGTGAAATAGCGCACACATGAGGAGCACGTGGCGCGCTTGGCGCAGTACGCCAGACAATAAGCGCAGTGCGCTTCTGGTGAAATAGCGTACACGTGAGGAGCACGTGGCGCGCTTGGCGCTGTGCGCCAGATAATGAGCGCATTGTGCTTCTGGTAAATTAGCGCACACGTGAGAAGCACATGGCGCGCTTGGCGCTGTGCGCCGGATAATGAGCGCAGTGCGCTTCTTGTGAAATTTGGAGCGCTAAGGCTCAGCAACGCTATGCTTTAGTTTTGGAGCGCTGAAGCGCTTCTTTTGATTGGAGCGCTAGGGCTCTTTTTAGGCAGTTTTGCGCCTTGAGAATTAAACTCTCATTCTTATAAGAGACTTTGTCTCATGGATCTAAGAACAAAGTTCTTATTATTTTTTTTATAGGAGATATTTCAATCTCTTATATTTTTGATGAAAGGCTCTGCTTTTATGGATCTATGATCTTAGGAGAATTGAATTATTCTCCCCCCTTTTATATTGAGATACTATAATCTCTTTTGTGAAAGACAATTTGTCTTATAGATTTATGATCTGAAAAAGATTAAGTTCTTCCTTTTATTTTTATGATGAGATATTTTGATCTCTCTGTGAAAGACCTTGGTCTTATAGATCTATGATCTTAAAAAAAAGTAAACTCTTCTTTTTATATGAGACGATTTCGTCTTTCTGTTCTTTTTACCTTGAAGAAAATTTGTTCTTCTATCGAGAGTTTGGCTCTTCTTGCTGAGATTTTCTCAAACCTTATGGGGGGTTCCTCTATTTGTTTCCGTCTCTTGAGACTAGGAGTCTTGGGGCCTTTATATAGGGCAAGCTGATTTGTTCAATCAGTTAAGGAGATCTTTTCTCCAATTGATTTGGAGATTTCCCCACCGTTGGATATTTGATCCAAGGGCTTCTGATTTACAGAAGGCAATTTTCTTATTTTTAACAAGATTGCGAAATTATTTCCATACAGAATTTATTCTGTATTTTTTTTGTGATTTTTAATCACCATTGGATTACACCCACAAAATCTCCTGAGGGTTTTCAGTGGATTACACCCACAAAATCCAATAATAAAAGAAAGATGATGAAAGTTACATACAAAAATAGGAACTATAAAAGAAAGAACTTGAAAAGAAGAGTTTCCAACTACACTGGCTTTTCAGTTGCTATGAGCCTTATTTTAATGGTCGTGAAAAAATATTAGAAATCACATCATCCTTTAATAAAACATCGCCTTTAGTCTTCCTTCCTATCTTTCTTCCAAATATCGATCATATACGCCTACATGTGTGTAAAAAACATCTCTACACTTAGAGAATTTAATTCAAGCTATCATACTCTTGTCCATCTTCCTTAATACTTTTTAGTTGGTGAATATTTTAGATGGAATTTCTCACACATTCTTCATGCGACCGTTAATATTTCTTAAGGTACTAACCGACCGATTACAAAATGTCCTCGCGTTATTAAGACGTAATTCCTCGGCTTGCAACACCTAAGGCTTAGTAGTGGCTCCTAAACTGGTTGGTCTAAGGCACAAGGTGATAAAGCACCCTCACTATATTTTTTATACTGCCTTGGTAATTATAAAACCAGTGTTCATTTTTTTCTTCACCATTTTTTATTTTACCAAGGCTTTTAGACAAGAGCATTTCAAGGTATTCTCTACTATCCTAAGTTTCGAGATGTGTGACAGTGCGTATAATAGGGTATCTACGTTCAAATGTTTGGCCTCAAGAATAGAGACTATTTTTCAGACTTATTTTTATCCTTAGATTAGTAAGTTCGTTCATCTTACTAACCCTTGGGACAACGGCTACTAACTACTTATTACTAGTTTCATTTAAGAAAACATCAAACCTTCTTGTTTTTCTCAAACTATTCCTATCTTTCATATGTAATTTTTCACTTTCTAATCTTTTATTATCAAAAGAAAATTTTGTATAGTGCCTAGTGCCAAAAGATAATTCAGTGAATACAAATCTCCTCCAAATCTGTTTTCAGCAGTGTCCTCACTGATGTTGTTCTTTGAGCGCATAGACCTGTAGACTTGGGGAGAGAAAGTAATAGGGGTATAATAATAGTTAAATAAAAACTACCCCCAAACTTATGCTTTAGAACGCACAGATATTCAGTTAAGTCTTTTTTCACTCACCTTCATTCTTAAAATGAGAAAATGTTACCGAACATGGAGGTGGGGCGGAGGAAATTAAGTTATGATAAAGCGTCTCCTGTAAAAATAGGAGCTCCACCACTGGGTCAGCAGAAAAATACGGTTTCAATCTATGCCCATTTACTCTGAAAATTAAACCGTTTTTAACATTTTCAACTTCTACTGCCCAGTGCGGATATACATACAACACCACAAAAGGTCCATTCCAACGAGATTTTTGCTTACCCGGATGAAGATGAAGATGAGAATCGTAAAGAAGGACTTGTTGTCCTGGTGTGAAGTTTTTTTAAAAAGGTTTTTATCGTGGAACACTTTAGTCCGGTTCTTTACTATAACCGCATTATCGTAAGCTTCATCACGGAGTTCACTTAGCTCATTTAATTGCAACTTCCGATAGCTGCTGGCTTGATCAAAATCGAAGTTAAGCTCTTTAATAGCCCGCATTGCTTTATATTCGATCTCGACAGGAAGGTGGCATACCTTTCCAAACACTAGGAGGTATGGAGACATACCAAGATCGGTCTTATAAACGGTACGAAATGCCTAAAGAGTATCCATCAATTTGGTTGACCAATCTTTACGGTTTTTAGAAATCGTCTTCTCCAAAATTTGTTTGATCTGCCTATTGGAAATCTCAGCTTGCCCACTCGTATGGAGATGATAGGGCGTAGAAAGTTTGTGGTTGATCCGCATCAAAGTCTCGAAAGACCGATTACAGAAATGCGTCCCGTTGTCGCTAATTATAGCGCGATGGTGCCCGAATCGCGAAAAGATATTTTCTTTAAGAAATTGAATAACAACCTTGTTGTCATTAGTACGACACGGTATTACTTCCACCCATTTTGAGACATAATCAACCGCTAACAAAATATATAAATTCCCAAAAGAGTTGGGAAAAGGGCCCGTAAAATCAATACCCCAAATATCGAATATCTCCACAACCAAGATAGGTTGGAGCGGCATCTCATTTCTTCATGAAATCTGACCCATGTGTTGATACCGTAGATAAGTTTTGCAATGATCATATGCATCTTTAAATAATGTTGGCCAATAAAAACCACATTACAAAACTTTATCCGCCGTTTTACTTGAACCAAAGTGGCCGCCACATGCCTGATCATGACAAAAAGACAATATGCTCTTGAATTCATCGTTAGGGACACATCTGGTAATGATTTGATCGGAACAATACTTAAACAAATAAGGTTCATTCCAGTAAAAGTGTTTTACTTAGGATAGAAATCGAAAATTGTCTTGTTTCGACCAATCGCTAGGAATAAGTCCCGTCGCTATATAATTCACAATATCCACGAACCAAGATTCACAGGATACGGTCAAGAGCTGTTCGTCAGGGAAGGAGTCGTTTATTGGCACGGTCAGCGTTAGTGAAGAATTGAAGAGTGAAAGATGGTCGGCTAAAACGTTTTCACATCCACTCTTGTCTCATATGACAAGATCAAATTCTTGTAACAACAGGATCCAACGTATTAGCCCGGCCTTAGCATCCTTTTTTGATAAAAGATGTCATAGGGCGGAGTGATCGGTGTAAACCACTATTGCCGAGCCAATTAAGTAGGGCCTGAATTTTTCTAATGCAAATACAACTGCCAAGAGTTCTTTCTCGGCAGCTGTGTAATTAATTTGGGCATCATTCAAGTTCCTACTTTCATAGTAAATTACATGTGGCATCTTATCAATATGTTGTCCTAAGACCGCACCAATAGCAAAATCTGATGCATCACACATAAGCTCAAACGGGTGGTTCCAATCCGGAGATGATAGAACGGGGGCTGTAGTGAGAGATTTTTTAAGCGATTCAAAAGCATCCTTGCAATCCGAATCGAAGCGAAATGTTGTATTCTTGGCCAAGAGAAGAGTTAAGGGTCTAGCAATTTTGCTAAACTCCTTAATGAATCTCCTATAAAATCATGCATGACCAAAGAAGGATCGTATATGTTTAACGTATTTGGGAGGAGGAAGGTTATGGATGGCATCAATTTTAGCTCTGTCTACCTCAATGCCTTTCGTGAAATCATATGTCCAAGGTCAATACCTTCTTGGACCATGAAATGACATTTTTCCCAATTCAAAGTTAAGTTCTTACGAGAGTTCGAGGATGTGTTCCCTGAAGATATATCAGGTTTGCCTCCCGATCGAGCTCTTGAGTTAGTATTGATTTACAACCTGGTGCGCAACCTGTAATCAAAGCTCCGTACCGGTTAAGTCCAGAAGGATTGAAGGGGATCCGCATTCAGTTGGACGAACTGCTAAAGAAAGGCTGGATTCGTCCCAGTACTTTAAGTTGGGGATCTCCAGTGTTACTTGTGAAGAAGAAAGAAAGTTCATACAGGATGTGTGTGGATTATCGAGCTCTAAACGAAGTGATGATCATGAACAAGTATTCAAGAGTTAAATCAGTTTACAAGTGTCTGACTCAGTCTGAGTCTAACCTCAAACCTGAATCCAAACTCAAACACGAATACTTGATCATGAACATGAATACTCTAATTCAAACATCAAAATCAAACATATATACTTGACTTGACCGAACCATGGTTATCTTGACATGAACTTGACATGACTACTTGAATACATGATTACATTCTGAACATGAATACTTGAACATTTTATATCCATGGATTCGGCCAAGACTTATAATTTTAATCTATACAATATATTACGCGGGGATAAAGGGGTAGATTGGTACGGAACGTATACCGTGGCACAAGAGGTCACTTAAATGACAGCTACATGAATTCTCGTGTCGTCGTCCCGTGGGTTATGACGGGGCCTTATACTATATGTTAGCATAGTCCACGGGGTAAGATGGACTCCTCTCGTATACATGAATACCTTCCTTAAGAAACTACAAACAACCACATTATAATAACCATCATATACCAGTAATCAGTCATATATAATTTTACCTGTTCATTTCATTTTATATACCATCTTCTCTTTCTTCTTTTGGGATTTACCGAGCGCTAGTTCGCTGACGGCATTCATTTCTATTTTCTTTCTTTGGAATGTTCGTCAGGAAGACCAGACTCTGAGGAGATCGAGCCGAGCCAGGAGGACTTGGACCAGCTCACCGCGTAGCCTGACTTCTAGTTTCGTTGCACTAACTTTCCTGTATGACATTGTTTAGGCACTGCTTTACTCATTATATCTTTTATTTTCAAACAGTTGTATGTAAAGATGAATGTAAATAAAGTTTCTATTTTATTTTAATACTCTTGACATTCTTGTACATTTACTTATTGCTTAATTACATTTAACGTATTTATTTCTTAGTAAATACGTTGCGGCTTGCCACGTCACCGTTTCCGTCTATTGGGACGCGGGGCATGACAGGTTGGCTTTATCACATTCCGAATTGACGAATTTTGGGAAGCGTGGCACGACAAGGTTTTGTTGATCTTAGAGAATAGGTTTTAGGTTAGTTGGGTTTGGTTAAATTTGTAGTTGGATATGGTACCCAATACATTGTCCTTAAGACCCAGAATTTTAGGAACATGTCATGCCACATTATTGTCTTGTCGTTTAAATTCTTGAATCTTATCCTTCTTATAAACTCTTTTATCTTCACGATATGAAAATGATATTGCATCTCAGTTTGGAATCCTCTTGATTCCTTATTGTTTCTCCCTTCTTAATCTCTCGGATATGATAATAGGATTTTGGAGACTTGAATGGAATTATGTGATTGTAACTATATACCGCGGCATGTTTATAATGCGGTACTCTATTTAGGTAACCTGGATTCCTATTTCGATTCATTTTTCTTGACTTATGTTCGTTGTACTACTTTGATTTTCTCTCAGTTTTATTGCTTACGAATTTATGTCGTATCGCGAACTTGAATCCAACAACCGCGTTATATTTTTCCCCTTATCCCGTAGTGACCAATCTGTTAGCGTTTCGAAGAATAAGGAGAAACACAAAGAGCATATGATGATTGCAGTAGTTCAAGTTTGACCCCGGTAGGAGTTGCTACAGACTACTTCAAGGCCGATCAAGCATAAAATGTCTCATTAATGATGTTCAGACAGACCCGTCGAAATTTATTAGAGTAGCACAGCGGAAATGTGGTAGGCTGATAACCCATAAGTCCTAGAACAGACTTGTAAATTCGTGATGAGGAGAACTATTTGTGTGTTCTGAAAGGGGAAGTTCGTAAACAAATGGCAGATGAAGCATTGATCATAGTTCGGGATTTCATGGATATGTTCAAGAACATTTCGGGTTTACCGCCAAAACGAGATGTGGAGTTCGTGATTGATCTTATTCCTGGAGCAGCGCCAATCTAGAAGGCTTATTATCCAAAGGCACCGATAGAACCGGGAGAGATAAAAGACAAGTTTCTGAATTATTAGAGAAGGGTTAGATTCGCAACAGCGGGTCACCGTGGGGAGCTCCAGTTCTTTTGGTCAAGAAAGATGGCACGCAGAGAATATGCATCGATTATCGAGAGTTAAATCGGGTAACTATCAAGAATAACTACCCAATTTCTCGCATAGGCGAATTATTCAATCAACTCAGTGGCACGAGAAAATTCTTGAACCTGGATTTGTGATCAGGGTATCACCAAGTTCGGGTGAAAGCAAAAGACATTTGCAAGACAGCGTTCTGAACTCGATATGGGCATTACGAGTATTTAGTTATGCCATTTGGAGTTACTAACGCATCGGCGATATTTATGGATTTGATGAACCAGATCTTTTCACCATTTCTAGATTTGTTTGTAGTGGTAATCATTAATGATATTCTGGTCTATTCGAGGAGCAAACAAGAGCATGAAGAACACTTAAGAATCGCATTGCAGATGTTGAGACAAGAAAAGCTATATGCTAAGATGAGCAAGTGCGAGTTTTGGTTCGAAGAAGTGAAGTTCTTGGGTCATGGTGTATCCGGAGATGGAATTACAGTTGACCCCGAAAGATTGAATCTGTTCACGATTGGCCGATTGTAAAGAATGTAGGGGAGATTAGAAGTTTCCTTGGGCTTGCTAGATATGATAGAAGGTTTATAGAGAATTTCACTCGGATACCAGAACCCTTAACCAAGCTAACACGAAAAGAGATACTGTTTGTTTGGTCCGAGAAGTGTGCGTTAGTTTTTGATGCGCTAAAGCAAAGGTTAACAACCGCTCCTATTTTAATAGTGTCAGATGGTTCCAGAGGATTAGTTATTCATGGCGACACATCTTGGAAAGGCTTGGGATGTGTTTTGATGCAGCATGAAATGGTTGTAGCTTATGCATCGAGGAGTTGAAGACTCATGAGAAGAACTAACCAGCTTACGACTTGAAATTAGCAGCAGTTATCCTTGCGCTAAAAATTTGGAGACACTATTTTTTTGGCGAGAAAGTTGAGGTGTTTACTGATCACAAGAGCCTAAAATATATGTTCACATAAAAAGAGCTCAACATGAGACAACGTAGATGGTTGGAACTGATGGCTAACAACCAATGGCCGACTATGATCTTGATCTAAAGTACCATTCGGAGAAAGTTAGTGTAGTACCGAATGCTTTAAGTCGGTTGCCAGCGATACGGATGTTGACTTCACAGGAGGAGATTATAGCGGACTTTCAGAGATTCGAGTTGGAGCTCGTACTACTAGATTTTTCGGGACAGTTGATGCAGTTGCAAGTACAATCATCGTTGATTGATAGTATTAAGGCAGCGTAGTTGCACGATCCTAGATTGCAGAAATTTTGAGGACAAGTAGAGCCAGGGCTTTGAACGGATTTATTAATTCATGAAGATGGTTTTTTGATGTATGAAAGTCATTTGTGTGTGCCTAAAGGAGAAGTTTGTGAAGAAGTCATGAAGGAGGCTCATAATTCCGCATATTCAGTACATCCAGGAGGTATGAAGATGTATAGAGATTTGCGACAGCACTTTTGGTGGGAAGGCATGAAAAGAGAGATCGCTCGTTGCGTGTGGAGATACTTGGTGTGTCAGCAAGTCAAGGCTTAATATCAAAGCGTAGCTGGTTTGTAACGACTCTGAAATCCCTGTACAAAATTTACTTGTTTAATGTATAGAACGGGTAATTCAGCCCAATTAAGAGTTATAAGTTAAATTTTTTTAATAAAAACAAGAAGAAACTTATAGCTCACTGGTAAAAGCTCTAAACTGCTGTGACACAGCCTATGGTTCAAATCCCATCAGTCCCAATTATTTTTAATATTTTTCTTTTTAACTTTTCGGAAGCCCAAGAGTTGCACATGCAATACACGGAGAATCAAAAAGTTTCAAAAAAATCAAACGAGATAAATAAAGTGTAAATACAGAGTTAAACATCTGGCCCGAATTTCGAGGCAAGACGCCAAGATCCGATCGCCGGTTTCCTCACTTTGCCCGTCGCCGACGGTTGGATCGTCTCCATTCGCCTTCGTGCTTTGCACACACGCCTCTTCAGCTCCCCTCGACTCTCCTGCACTGTTTGATTTTCCTGCAATCAAACAGAGACTCTTCAAATCCCTCATTATCCTCATTTTAATTCTTTTTAATTCATTTTTAATTCCCATACACTCATTTCTTCACTATAAATACCACCCCATCCCCTAACTCTTCCCTGTTCTGAAATTTCTATCAAAATTCTCTCAAAACTATATAAATACCATGTGGAGTTAAGCAACCAAGTAGAGTAGAAAACCAAATCTCGACGGCCGGAGCATTTCTCGGCGAAACCGCGACGCCACGAAGACCTTTTTCCTCTCCTTACTCTTTTCTCAACGATCTAGAACCTGTAAGTCCCTTCATCTCTCTTTCTTTTCACTTCAATAAATTTTTTTAAAATATATCGACTAAAGCGAAGTTAACATGTAATCTATTTCTTTAAACCAATTTTTGTCGTCCTTGCTATATTAATAGTCCATTGAAATTCTCTAAAACCACCTTAATATTTCATTCACACCATTTAGCTTTTAGTGTAATAAAAATTTCCATGAGAAATAATCATGTGAAAAAAATTTCCAGGAAAATACCATGAACTTTAAGATATCTTTATTTTGATAACTAGCGTATATACCTCTAGAAGCTTCACGGGGTAATGACCTACCCCATACGCACACTATTGTTTCATAACACGATATTTTGATTAGAAATTTTCAATTAAATGAAACAGTTTGCAATAAAATACTACCTCATTAGAAAACAAGCTTTTAATCAAAATTTTTGAATTCTTGGCAATTACGCCTCTACAACTCTCGTTAGGAGACCTGCTAATGGATGGTGCAAATTATTACATATCCTTGGAGTAGTAGAGCGATATGCAGAACTCCCCACGGAGTATTCGGTCTCGTAAAGAAATAAAAATACGGTTTTTAAGAATACGAATTTTCTAAACAAAACTAAATTTGGAAACTTTTTATAAAACCATGAATCCAAACGAATGGTGAAATTATATTTTTTAAATGAAATATTAAAATTTTAATAAAATACCACCAAATTTCCAAACATAATAGTTTTCATAAAAGTATCATAAACTTTTAAAAAATAGGTTTTATCACTAAAATACTACTATAATTAAAATACATGTTCATAAAAACACAAAATATTATAAATAACCCTCGAGGTTTATTTTTAAACAATATTAATATATGTTTCATAAAACTCCCTCGAGAATTACAAACAATATAAATACAATGTAAACAACAAAATATAAATATTTAAGGACTCTAGATTAATATAGGTTTAAACGGTATCCTTTCTATTGAGCCCCAGCAAGCCGGAGAAAGTGAGTGTTTGTCTATTCAGGTTAGACAACAAATTAACAGAGTTATCAAATGGTAATTATCTTGGAAAAAGACACAAATCCTGCCGTCCATGTGCAGCAGTTGCCGATTTCTTCCGAACTTAAAATCTTCAAAATTTAAATCAATTCACAAGAAATATCTATAACTCGAATCCAAAGTTGAATCTAAACTCGAACCCGAACCCAAACTCAACTCGAATCCAAATTCGAATCTAAACTTGAACGTGAACTCGAACTCAATCTACTCGACTAACTTGACTCGACCAAGATTGCAATTGACATGACCCGCACTTTACTCGACTCACTCGACTTCATTATTCATCTTTTGCAATCTATAGTTTCGATCAAGTCATGTTATATCAACCAATCAAATCAATTAAGGCTGTCTTACAGTTATCATAGATATTATACTCGGGGTGTTTGAGATAGTTTCTTGTGTGAATCCAATGGAGCTTCAGGAGTCCCGTATTAACCTATATTTTCGTTTACTCGAATCTCAGTCGGGTGGACTCCTCCACAGCTTGGAGTTCCGATGCTAACGCATGAAATGGGCATGTGTTTCTTTTCTCCTGGGCCCCACTCTTGAGCTCGTGAATACTTCTATGGCTGCGTTGACATTCACACTTGGAACTTAACGTTAACATAATGACCATATAGAGACTTATAGATACATATACCCATATTCAGATCTACACACTTTTACTGGTCATTTACATTATTTCTTTTATTATATACTTGTCACTTTTCATTCTTACTCTACCTTTGGGACTTACCGAGCGCTAGTTTGCTGATGGGCATTCCACCCACCTTTGTTTTCTTGGAATGTTCGTCAGATACGGTCGAGACGAAGGAAGTAAAGTCTACCGAGGAGGATTATGACCAAATCGCTACTCAGGATTAGTTTAACTTTCATTTTCTTTCACGTTATGTATGCCACATATTTAGGCATTTCTTTTATTATATTTACTTTCCGGTTGAAACTCATTGTACTTGTAAATATTTCAAATTGAATGTAAATAAAGATATTTATTGAAAAATTTACAGTCTCCATTTATTCTTGTATTGTGTAATATTGTTTCAATATGCTTAGTATATTTATTTAGAGAATGATGTTCTCTGAATAAATATACCGTGGGCTTGCCACATCATCGTTTCCGTCTATTGAGAAGCGGGGCGTGACATGGTTTATTGCAACCACTTCTGATTCCCAATGGAAGTGAGAACATATAACCATGGATTTCGTGACAGACTCACCACGGAGTCCAAAGGGCAATAACGCAGTTTGGGTGATTGTCGATCGACCGACCAAGCCAGCTCATTTTATATCATTTTGAGTTGGTTAGTCGATGGAGGCTTTAGCAGAGAGATATATGTAGGAGATTGTGAGATTGTATAAAGTACCACTGAGTATTGATTCTGATCGTGATACCCGGTTCCTCTCACATTTTTGGAGAAGTCTAAAAGAAAGTTTGGGAACTCGCTTAAAGTTTAATATGGCCTATTATCCTTCGACAGATAGACAGTCCGAGAGAACAATCCAAACTCTTGAAAATATGTTGAGAGATTGCATGTTAAACTTCAAGGGTTCGTGGGAGAATCATTTACATTTAGTGGAGTTCTCATACAATAACAGTTTTTAGGCGACTATACAGATGGCTCCATTCAAAGCGTTGCACGGTTGTAAGTATCGCTCACTCGTATGTTGGGATGATATTGGAGAAAGAAGATTGTTGGGACTGAAACTGATTGTACAAACTGTTGAGGAAGTTAACTTGATTTGTCATCCTATGAAGGTGGCATAAGATCAACAGAAAAGTTGGGCTAATACTGAAAGATGACCATTAGAGTTTCTTGTTGGTAATCATGTGTTCTTGAAGATATCACCGATAAGCGGAGTAATCCGGTTTGGTAGTCGAGACAAGCTTAGTCCTTGATTCGTGGAGCCTTTCGATATCATTGAGCGTATTGAAGGAGTAGCTTATCGATTGGCTTTACCACCATCCTTGACGGGTGTTTATAGCGTGTTTCATGTATCTCAACTTCGCAAATATATTCAAGATGAGACGCACATCCTAGACCATTCGGAATTGACAGTGAAGGAGGATTTAACTTATGAAGAGCAACCGATGACGATTGTGAATCGACAAGAAAAGGTTCTCAAGAATAGGGTGATCACTCTAGTGCTTATTTCGTAGGGAAATCGTTCACATAGAGAATCTACTTGGGAATGTGAAGACGAAGTTCAACAAAAATTTCCACACCTCTTTCCTTAGATCAGTATCTTCATTTTTCTTGTCTTTTCTATTTCATGAATTTCGAGAACGAAATTCTTTTGTAGTTGGGTATAGTGTAACACCCTAGCACGATTATACGATATTAATCAGTATTTTTTTAATTTTGTTTATTTATTATTTGGGTTGTGATTGGTTCGAAGGGTAAATGTGGTTATCCGACCCGACCCGCTTGCGTAAAATCCGTTATGGTGTTAGAGTATGTTTTATTGATATTTATCTGTAGACTATATCTACATGAATCTTAAATAACAGATATATAATATTTAAATTATATGTATATATTTTCTGGTAACCATACGTTAGGAATATTTTCATATATTAATTGTCAGCATGTTTTATCCTATTTAAATATCTCATGATATTATATTGACAATTATTTATTGCAGGTAAATTTTAAACATCCTAAAATATTGTTAGATTGGAATTTTTTTTTAGTGTTTTGAGATTTAGTGGAGGCAGTCTGGGGTTTGTAATATCTTTTATAATATTATTAGTTATATACAAAACTATATATATATATATAAACATAGTATATTTATATTTTCCTATTTAAATTAAAAACTCTCTCTTTCTCTCTTTCTTTCTCCCTCTCCCCTCTCCGATTCACCATGCCCCAACTCCTTCCATCAAGCTGAGTATTAAAGGTTGGATTTTTATATCGTATCGTCGTGTTTTATCCGTCTCCGAGGCAAGTATTTGATACTTGCTTATACATGGTAGTTACGACGACGATTACGTATCGTAATATTTTATAATTACTATATCTCTTGCATGGTGTACACATTAGTAATTATATATTATACATATGAAAATCTCATATATATTATACATTATGGTTACTATGAATAACAAATTAATTATTATGAATATATATAGTTCAGGGAACAGTAGTGATCATATTAGGTAGTTTAAATAACAAAATTATAGTTCACATATTTTGATATTTAGGTTTGTAATTAGTTCATATGAATTCTCTAATAATAATGATAATAATAATAATAAGTTTAATTAATAATATTTAATGTAGACAATATCTAATTAACAATATTTAATTATCGCAACAAAAGATTATTTTTACTACGGTTAAAATAATATAATAACTTATAACAATTGATAGGATCACATTCGCTATTTCGTGACTACTTGGAAATAAATATTCAATACGCTAATCTCATTACCAGAAGATCTACATGATCTGTTTAAAATACTATTCACTCATTTAATCAATATCGTTATTTAATACCATTAACTAGATTAACAATAATAAGTTTCACTAATTAAGATAAGTTAATTTGTAATAGGTAAGTACAGTTAATATAGTTTAGTTTATATAATAATACTTGATAGTCTTGACAACATTATTTAAAATACTGTCATATTAATGTATTGCATAAGTATAGTTGATACATCATTTTCGCATATCATGTATCGTATCTAGATAACTATTACAACTATATTTCTGCTATTCATCATGACTTGTTGTGTGATATTATTGTGATATAAACACTTTTTCTGTTTTAGTACACTATCCCTGACATGCTTATAACCTGCTATCTTGTTACCATTATTGCTATAGCTGTATTGTCTATACCTGTTACCTGTAATAGCTACCAATACCGATAATATTGAATTGTTATCCTGATTAACCTGATTTGTTGTCTTGCTAGACAAGATCTGCACATGATTGTCCTGGTATTGGCAATAGGTAGACATTTTATTGATACTTGACTTGAACATGAAACTTGGGGAAAAGGGGGGAAAAAAGAATGTAACAGAAACATAACTCAAGAGAATATTATTGTTGTCGTGATTCCGGGGTGTACGGAATAACCAATATTTATTGTATCGTGGTCCCTTGGGGAATGAACGAGATGTATTGTATTGTGGTCCCGTGAGGAATGAACGGGATATATACTGTTGAGTTACGATGAGAATTATATTAATTATTTTCAAATACATGTAGGATAGTAAATCTAGAAACATAGAGTTTAGGATAAGCGTGATATGCTTATAACCTACTGTTATATCACATATGATTGATTTGTTTGTAATCATATCTCAATTTGCACATGACACCCTATATAGTATATTGCTCAGCTTTTTATTATTATTATTATTATTATTATATTTATGACGCACTGACGTCTGGGTTTTGCATGGTATATATACTTGACTTTAGCATATGAGAATCGTGAGTATTTCGATATGATCGCCGATCAGTAAGGATCATTCTACCGATATAGTTCTTATGTATGGTTTAGGCATTCTCTTATTTTCTTGGATCTTTACTGCTTCTGCTATCGTTTGTGATTATTTGGGCATATTTAGAGATAGATGGTTATAATACTATTCTTGATTACTGATTGACAGCCGTAATGTGACTATGGGAGGATATTTCTTTATCATAGGTAGCATGGTTGGATTTTTCACATTCCGAATTAACGCATTTTGGGAAGCGGGGGGGTGACAGATGTTGCCTCGGAAGGCGAGGGAGCGTGGCGAGTGTTGAAACGACAGTTCGGTTGGTCCTGAGACCTCGGCGTTGGACTGTCCAGTGCCCAACGAGTCATGGAATCATTTCTCATATGGGGTTCACCACTGTCGAAATCGGAACGCCGATATTCCGTGGTGTCAGGATTGGCATGAGCAAGACCGAGAACCTGAATGTGTCTATCTGCTGCCTCGTGCACGTTGTCGCTCTGAAGAGCAGGGGCAGCGATTTGTCGGGCGTGGCCGGTAGTTTGGATATGAGCGAGCGCGTCCACCATCGCTGTCAGTCAGTCGATCCGTGCCGATTGGGCTTCGACGATGTTGGGAGGAGGAATGGAACCGCCCTCGCCTCCGTTGCGGAGGACGGAATGGCTCGTGCTAGGATTCTCAATGCGATGATCGCTGGCTATCAAATCGAAGGCGGAAGATCAACTTTTTGGGTGGAAAATGGCATTCCCACAGACGGCGCCAACTAATGGAAGTCGGAATCTCCCTCGGATGTTGTTCTCCGTCGATCTTGCGGCTAGCGGCGCTGAACGGTTAAGATTTATGATAAATGTTGAATGTGGACCTCAATGGGTTGTTGGTTGTTGTTAATGCCGAGCTACCTGCAAAGGAAGTCCCGGGATGGAAAACCACCGTAGGACCCTCCGACGATCAAGTAAGTAACAAGAAATATTAGGGCAGAGTAGCGACATATTGGAATGAGTTCGAGTTGCCTGAATTGTCTGGAGGAGGGGTTTATATAGGGGTCGTATTAGAGCGAGCCGATGCGAGATTCTCGCCGTCTGTTTCGCCCCTGTGTCACGCTCGCGTTGATAGCGGGATGCGGCCATAAATGGCGAGATGCACTCATTAATGGCGAGATACGCTAGCGGGGGATGCGGGACATGGAGCGACGGAGATCTCTCATGGCGAGATACATGGAGTTGTTACAAGAGCGCTTGTGCTCCGTGTTTTCAACCGAACAAGGATGCTAAGGAATATCAACTATAGGGTAGCTCAGAGACGAGCAAGTGCGCTAAGAAATCTCAGCTATATGATAGCTCGGAGACAAGCTATTAGCTGGGGTTAGCCGTACTCCGGAAGTTCTCCAAAAGATCGGGTGCGGCCTCGGAGGCAAGGCGCCGAGGAATGTCTCCAAAGTATCGTACTTATTCCAGCCCCATAGCCCTTAGAAATCTAGTGGGCTTACATGGACGACACATCATCTGTTACGTATCGAGATCTGAGAATTTCCCACTTATGAGCATCATCAAAAACCTAGCGTGAGAAAGGTAGGATTAAGTTAATTATTCGACAACATGGGATATATAATAAATGGTTACTAGTTACGTTCGATCCGAATCTCCAAATCTCGATCTTCTATTGACTATGAAATATTATGGCAATTCTATCCATCTGGGACATACATTTCAAGCTTGTTTTCTTTTAGGCATTCAATGATTCAAATTCTCGACCACCACAGATCCTCTAGAGATTTTCTATCACGAACTAAATGAGGAACGTGACCGACACTTATATCACGCAACGTCTAAAGGCATAACATAATTCAAGTAAACCGAAACCCAGAATCTAAACCATAAATAAAGTTAGAGTGGTAAAATCTTTGTTTAAAGTGTTAATTTTAAGAGTAGAAGAGTTATATCAAAACCTTTTTGAAAATCGAGTTATCGTTAAAATTTTCGGCAACATCTCCTTGTAAAATCTGATCCAACCCGATACATAAGCAAAAATATACATATAAACATCCCTACTTAGGAGCAATCTCAACTCCTTTTGGCGAAACACAATAGTAAAATATACGAAGCCAGCGGCAAAGAGATAAGCAAATAAGAGAAGAAAACAATAACCACAACACAAAGAAACAAAGTAAAAGTCGGCTCACACGAGTAGGACACCCAGAGTCAAATATAATACAATCTCTCGGTTTCGTCTCTAAATCAATATATACATGTAGTAGATGGAGTATACTAGATACAAAGAAAAAGAGTACAAGATAGAAGGCAGAAGAATACTCTTAACCCGCCCACAAAATATCACGCCTAAAAAGTAGTAGCAAAAGTAGTAGTATTCCCCACCGCGACTACACTGAAGGATCGGCCCTGCAAGACACTGTGGCATAACGGGGGTGAATTGCCAGCTCGTGAGTAGTAAATAACAAAATAAGTGGCAATCGCAAGTATGAACGTAGCAGCGATAAATCCTAAGTATGAGATTGCGATGATATATAATAGTATGGATGCAACATGAATAAATGAGCAAAGTACATGAAACTGAACATGGCATAACAACTACATGAAACTGAACATGGCATAACAAGTTTAATGTGGTAAAAATAGAGCTACCATCAATAAATCATCATAAAACCGGAGTCAAGCATCGACACTCGAAATCCCAACATCTCAGACGTCGTCACTCTAATCGGCCCTCATATCCATCTGATCATATAACTCCGGACGGTATCCTCCGGATATCCGCCGAGTTTCCATACTATCACCGGTAGGCAGTGTTTCCCTGCCAGGCCTAATGCCTTTCTATACGATCTTCTTATCCCAGGGTAACGTACCGGTTCCACCATGTACCCGAAGACGGTACCTCCTCACTCCTCGAATCGGGTATACTCAGAACTCAGAACCGAGAAAACTCATGATGGACACCAAATATCATATCAAGGTAAAACCGCATTTTTTAAAAATAAATTCAAGTTTTGAAATGTGTTTACGGTTTCTCAAATCTCATGAAAACAGAAATCTCACGAAACAACATCATATGAGAATCTGGTGATAATGGCAATGTACATGATATTAGCATGATACATGCTAGTATGAAATGAACAAAAATCTAACTACCAATAAAGATGTAGTACAATGCAAGATATCGTGGCAGGTTCTATAGTGTACGTAGCATGGCAATTACCAATGGTGTGTGTACATATAAGTTAGTGCACGTGCGACATGAACCATTGGTAATGGTGTAAGTTTCCTAACGAGGATGTATCAATGCGTATTATAATGCTTATATGATATATGGATGTGTGTGTGTGTAAGATTTTATAACTACAATCTAGATATCGGGCGCTTAACACCATCCAGACGATTCCCCCGTAGATGTTAAATCTACTCACCGGAATAGTCTCGAGCTAATCGAATCCGATCACCTTCTTTTCTGTCCTTGCCACAACCGATCCTAGTATCGAACAAAAACCTTAACACGTGCGACTAGAATTCCGACATGACACAAATATACACAAGCACAAACTAACTCTCATGAGTTAACACGTGTGAACGTAGTATGTTAAACGCGTGCAACAACACATAAGACTACCCCTAAGGGCCGTTAAGCAACTAAAATGCTAAAACAAGAGTCGGAAAGTCCGTATCACACATTAACGTATTGCCAAAAATAAGGTAGAACAATCCCAGATTTTTGTATATGCAAAATTAGAAAAAGTTGCATATACCAGAGATCTAATCGGAGTTTTAGAAAGCCCCCGACAAAAACCTACACCCTAATTCCCCAGAGGGGCCGCAAATTGCGGCCAATTCTATTAAATTAGCGGTCAGAGTTTAAGGGATTGGGCTCAGGTTTCAAGGGTGCACTCAGGGTCTAGAAACTAACTCCCAGTAATTGCAACTTATCTCTGAAGTTACTAGTTTGATAGCAGATTCGATTTGAAACATTAACCTTTAACTAATCACTGGTTTTGACACTAATTCAAATATTAAGGTAGTTTAGTGAAGTCTTAGTGGTTAAACAAGGATATTTAGCACTAAAATACTCTTAACTACCCTAATTTAGGCTATGGTTACACTAAAATTTTTCACAAACCCAAAATCACATCAAAACCTCACTTTAGTTCTTTAAAACATCACAACACAAATTTTTAATCTAAGTTTAGAGTAGTAAGGCAAGAGTTTTGTAAAACATGTTCAAGATTTGCACCTTACCTCAAAATCGCATGTGGAGAGTCTCAAGTGACCAAGGAGTCTCAAAGATGGGGTTTTGGCTCTCACAAGAGTCTAGAAGGAAAAAAAGTATGTTTTTGTGAGGATTTGTGATGGATTTGAAGTGTGTGTGTAATTATGTCAGGATGTAAAGAGGGATTTGTGAGGGGAAGTTGAAAAAGAGAGAAGAGGAATGAAGAAGAAGGAAGGAAGAAAGAAAATGAAAAGAATGAAAATGGCTATCATTAACTATGCACCATTTTTCATAAGCAATAAATGCACCATTAATTCATGACTCCCCCATTATTTTTTTCATTTCTTTTCGTTTTATAAACCATATAATTTGTTAAATATTAAAGAAGCAAATTAAGGTTTAAGTTGTCATGGCTAAAAAAAGTGTGTTAACCTAAACTAACATGTTGCAAATACTAGATTATGTATGTGTGTGTGTATGTGCGCACATATATTTTAATATATATATATATATATATATATATATATATATATATATATATATATATATATATATATATATATGAAAATAATTATTAACTAAGTTTTATTCAAAACCCCGTGTTATATTGGTTAATTAAATTATAATTAACTCTAATCAAGTTTTAGGACGTTACAATCTTCCCCACTTAAAGAAATTCGGTCCCCAAATTTAAAATCTAACTACGTGTATCTACGAAGAGATGGGGAAATTTCTTTCGCGTCTCACTCTCGGCTTCCCATGTGACCTCTTCGCTGTTCGGGCCATGCCATAGAACTTGTCACGTCCCGCTTGCCAAAATACGTAAACTACGGCACGTGATAGAGCCAACCATGCTACATGTGCTTAGGAATCATCCCTCCACAGTCACATTACGGTTATCAATAGAATATCAAGCATAGTAAAATATAAAAAATAGCTAACATATGTCCATCTGCCACAGTAAAATAGAGTCAAGAAAATGCATTAAGCGGAAACGAATCAAGTTCTAATAAACAATATCTGAATCATGTCCCAATATGGGCTCACATTAAGAAAATAAAACTACGGAAATAAACAAACTAAACATCTCTAATAAATAGCTAGCTCATTATTGCGCGGCTTGATTGCTAAAGTACTCTTGATCAGCCCGCGATAAGGATAGTGGAACTGGGCCATGCAAAACCCAGATGTCAGTGCGTCATAACATCAAAAAAACAGTGATAACCAGGATATGATGATATAAGTAAACATGAATATAAATGAATTACACGGATATAAACAGTGAGGTATGTATATGTATGGGTGTGTGATGTGTATTCTAAAGCTGTGCTTCTCGGTTATCTATTCTAAAAATTTTTGAAAT
The DNA here is from genome assembly GCA_030015575.1 of Agapanthus africanus. Classification (NCBI taxonomy): domain Eukaryota; kingdom Viridiplantae; phylum Streptophyta; class Magnoliopsida; order Asparagales; family Amaryllidaceae; genus Agapanthus; species Agapanthus africanus. Next base: position 463,145,925 of record CM057347.1, read on the forward strand.
CAATTTAATGGAATCGTCGATGTAACTCAGTAGTATCCCGTGCGTGCCCGGGACCACGGTCAAGACTTTCAGGCTGAATCCGAGACGTGCCGCTAAGCAGTAAACATGTAACATGTACAGACGAATGATGTCATCGGCATCATTCCGGGGCTGGCCTATCCCGTAAAGACTGATCAGTATAAGTATCGAACTGTTGAGTTACAAGTCAGGTTTCATTATTGATTTCCTCTTATCCCAAGGTTTTGTGTTCAAGTCAGGTATTGATGATATGAATTTAATGCCAACACAGGATCAAGCAGGTACAGGTTTTGTCTATGCAGACAACAGGTTATGTCCATCAGGACAACAAGTCAGGATTGTTGGTATTAGTAACAAGATCCAAGTAACAAGTCACAAAGTATGTCGTGGACATGTCATGTGACGTATATTAACCAAATAGATACCCCATGTGAAACTGTAATCAGTATCGGAACACGATAAGCGCAACTGATACCAAGATGCATATGTATCAATATGTAATAACCATTATACGTACATGACTATGTATGATGCAAACTAGCTAATATAGTAGTATAATGATATCATGATATTTCGGCATGCAATCAGATATGCTATTATCAGTACGGATATGAACGGATATCATAAAACTGTAAATCGGTAATAGTTGATTAATAATAAAACATATATAATATCTTTATTCATATAGATATTGATACAATATAACATAGCATGTTGCAAGTTAAACTTGCCTGATCGGATCTCACGTCGAGATACGGATGCTACGTTCGATGTCGGGATAACGTCACGAAGCGGCTACGCGTGCAAGACTAGACCTGGCTGAACAATGACGTAACGTGATGACTAAGCTGGACGACGATGGTGACTGGGTCGTCCGAATCATCGGCGACACGTGCGACTCTAGCGAGACGATCAAGAACCGATCAAGAAAGAACACGAAGAAAGATGATGGTTGCTCTTGTGTCGGGCTCTGGTGTTGAGTTCTGAGGACAAAGAACAGAGGAGAAGGTAATGACAACGATGAGCTGTCGTCGACGGCGAGGGAGCTACGTCGGCCGTGGGTTTCTTGGGTTGCTGTTGGGGGTTCTGGGTTTGACGAGGGTGGTGGTGGTGGTGGTGTCGGGAGCTGCAGAGGGAGGTGAGGATGGTGAGGAGGATGACGACGAGGTCGATGGTCGCGGTGAGGTTTAACAGTGATGAGGTTGGGTCGCGGGAGGTTGCTGCAGGGTTGGGGTCATCGGGTGCAGGGCTCGGAAAGTGGGAGAAGAGGAAAAGGAAGAGGAGGTGGTGGAGGTTGTGATGAGGGTAACGACGAGGTGAGGTGATCGGCGGTGAGGGAGCGGCGTTGAGGTTCTTGGGTTAGCATTGTCAGGGGTTGTAGGTTCTCGGGGATGGAGAAGAAGGAGATGAGGTGGTGGAGGTGGTGATGAGGGCGAGGAGACGAGGGTGGTGGTGACAACGAGGGAAGGTCGGCGACGGCGAGGGCGCAGGCGTGGCGCTAGGGTTCGGCTTGGGTTTCTCGTCGCGCGGAAGAAGAAAGAGAGGAGAGAGAGAGGTGTGTGTTTAAAATATTTGGTTTTATATAAATATATTTATAGGAGAGAGAGAGAGACGATAAGCGAGAGGAAAGAGAGACTGAGGGATTAGAGAGAGAGAGAGAGAAATAATAATTAGTTATTATATTAATATTATATATATATATATATATATTATAAACTGTTTATATATTTAGGTTTTGAAAAGAATATTATAATATATATTCTGGGTTTAAACGGCTAATAACAAAATACCCCAAATAATATTCGGGTTTCTTCTAAAAATCTAGTTTTAAAATATGGATAATATACGTATAAGTTAAAACTATAACGCAATACCCAGTTAATAAAAATGCATACCCCCAAGTAAAGATCTACATAAATACACGTAGCGATCCAAACGAGTCTGTTTTAACAATTTGGACATGAACACGATGTATGGATGCAAACATATGATATGGGGTATGATATCATGCCATGCTAGATATTAAAAAATATTATTTGGTTATTATTTGTGTTATTAAAAGATATGCGGATAACAAATATATCATATAAGTGTGTACAGAAACTAGATGTGCATGGATCTTTTGTACTAGCAAACATATGACGAAATCTTGAACCATAATGGGTTTCAAGTATGCGGGTCGGGTCGGATACTAACTACAGTTACCAAATGCATTATTTGCACCCAAAAACAATAATAAACAAGAAGTTATCGCAAGATTCGAAATACCCCAAATAAAATATAGTATAACAGTACTAGGGTGTTACAGAACCTTCACGAACGGTAAGGCTTTCGACCGTAATTTCTTCACTTACCGGTCCAGAATGACTACCGGTTGCTCGGTGAAGGAAAGATCGTGCTCCAGCTGGATCGTCTGATGCTGAATCGCGTGAGAAGGGTCATGAAGGTACTTGCGTGGTATAGATACATGAAATTCAGGATGTACATCCAGAAAACTGGGCGAAAGTGCTAAACGATAAGCAATGGTACCGACTCGTTCAAGAATCTCGAAAGGACCCACATATCTGGAAATAAGCTTCCTCTTCCTTCCAAACCTCATCACATCCTTCATCGGAGAGACCCATAAGAAAACATGATCACCCACAGAAAACTCAAGTCTGCGACGACGACGATCGGCATAAGACTTCTGCCTGCTCTGGGCCGCTCTCATCCTATCCCGGATTAACTGGATTTTCTCCGTAGTCTCCTGGACGAACCGCGGTCCCAAAATCTTGCTCCCGCTGAGCTCGGTCCAACAGACTGGCGATCGACACTTTCTCCTATACAAGGCCTCGAAAAGTGCCATCTGAATCGTCTACTGAAAACTGTTATTGCGGGAGAACTCGATCAAGGACAAGTGACAATCCTAATTGCCACCCAAATCTAGGCGCATGCTCGGAGCATATCTTCGAGAGTCTAAATAGTCCGCTTTGACTGACCATCAGTCTGCGGGTGAAAAGCGGTATTGAAACTCAAACGGGTACCCAAAGCATCCTGAAGTTTCTGCCAGAGTCGGCTGGTAAACTGAGTGCCTCTGTCAAAAACAATGCATGTCGGAACACCGTACAGCCACACAATCTCATCAATGTATAGCTGAGCATATTGAGCAAACTTAAAAGTGGTCTTCACTGGAAGGAAGTGAGCCGATTTCTTCAACCGATCTATGATCACCCAAATGGAGTCATACTCTCGACTGGAACTAGGTAGACCCACAACGAAGTTCATGGAGATATGTTCCCATTTTCACTCTGGAATGGACAAAGGCTGTAACACTCCCGCCAGTCTCTGGTGCTCAGCCTTGACTTGCTAGCAAGTCGCAAGTTAGGCATCTCGAAACAAAATCAGAAACATCTCTCTTTATCCCTTCCCACCAGTAGACATCTCTCAAATCATGATATATCTTGGTGGAACCCGGATGAAAGCTGTATACTGACTGATGCGCCCCCTTTAAGATCTCGCATCTCAGCTTCTCAGAATCAAGTACACATAGATGGGTCCCAAACCGTAGCACTCCCTCACCATCGATTGCAAACTTCGAATCTCTCCCCTACCGAACCTGCTCCATAATCTCAGACAAACAGGTATCATCAGACTGTACCTCCATGATGAGATCAAGTAAAAGTGGACGGACGCGGACATGAGCAAGTTGTCCTCCTGTGGAAGAAAACTCAAATTGTACTCTGCTATTGCATAAAACCTGCCTATCTGTAGAAGACTGTCTCTGAACTGCGCTCAAATGGAATAAACTACCTCTGGGCCTCCGACTCAAAGCATCAGCTACAACATTTGCCTTACCTGGATGATAAAGGATCTCACAATCATAGTCCTTTACGAGCTCCATACAACGACGCTGCCTCAAATTCAGATCCCGCTGCTGGAAGATGTACTTCAGACTTTTGTGGTCCATAAAGATCTGACAAGACTCGCTGTACAAGTAATGCCTCCAAATCTTGAGCGCAAAAACCACTGGGGCCATCTCAAGATCGTGAGTGGGATAGTTCTGCTCGTGCTTTTTCAACGCTGAGAAGCATAAGCGATGACTCTGTCGTGCTGCATCAATACGCAATCTAGACCCACTCGAGAAGCATCACAATAAACAACATAACTGCCTGAGCCTGAAGCCAAGGATAGAACCGTTGCGGTCATCAAACGAGTCTTAAACTGTTGAAAACTCTTCTCACATGCCTCAATCCAAAGAGACGGAACTCCCTTCCGGGTCAGCCCGGTCATCGGTGTAGTGATATGAGAGAAATCCTGTACGAAAAGACGGTAATAACCGGATAACCCAAGAAGCTACGGACCTCAGTCACTAAAACAGGTATGGGCTAATATTATACGACCTCGATCTTTTTTAGATCCACTCGTATAACATCTCTCATAACCACGTAACCTAAGAAGTCTACACTATCAAGCCAAAAAGCGCACTTCGAGAATTTGGCAAACAGCTGGTGCTCTCGCAATGTTTGCAATGAAATCCTCAAGTGCTGCTCATACTCCCCTTGACTCCTGGAGTAAACCAGAATGTCGTCTATGAATATGATGATAAACTGGTCAAGGAACGGCCTGAAGATCCGGTTCATCAAATCCATGAATGCTGCTAGGGTATTGGTAAGCCCGAACAACATCACCAAGAACTCGTAATACCCGTAGCGCGTCCGAAAAGCAGTCTTCGGAATGTCATCATTCCGGACCCGCAGTTAATGATAACCTGACCGCAAATCAATGAAAGTATCCCGCTCTTTGGAGCTGATCGAACAAATCTTCAATGCGAGGTAAAGGATACATATTCCGTACCGTAACTCGATTCAGCTGACGATAGTCGATACACAATCTCATATTGCCGTCCTTCTTCTCAACGAACAGGACATGAGCTCCCTAAGGTGACACACTCGATCGAACAAGTCCCTTATCAAGAAAATCTTGCAAATGATCCTTAAACTCTTTAAGTTCCACCAGGGCCATCCGATAAGGCGGTATAGAAATAGACCCCTTGCCGGGGATCAAGTCGATGCAGAACTCAATATTGCGCTCTGGCGGCAACCTAGGTAACTCGTCAGGAAATACATTGGGGAATTCTCTCATAATCGGAACCTAGTCCAATGGGACTTTTGTGGCTCCGGCATCACGAATATAAGATAAAAATCTCCAATATCCTTTCCTCAAAAGTCGACTAGTGCAAAGGGCAGAAATCAGACTGTGAGGGGCGGCACTGCGGTCCCCCTGCACAACAAGAACTGGCTCTTCCGGAAAACAAAATCTGACTGCCTTCTCCCAGCAGTCCACGGACGCATAACAAGTGGCTAACCAATCCATGCCGAGTAGGACGTCGAAGTCTAACATATCAAGAAGTATCAAATCAACGGAAGAATACCTAACCCCGATCCGAACGGAACATGACCGGAACACTTGTCAAGCGATAAAGGACTCTCCTACAGGAGTAATCACAACGAGTGGCTGATCTAATAAGGACGAATCTCGGCCCAATCTCGGTATGAAGTGTGTGGATACATAAGAGTGCATAGAACCAGGGTCGAATAATATGCGCGCATCGAAAGAACACACGGATGGAGTACCTGTCACAACAGCATTCGATGCCTGCGCATCCTGAGGAGTCAAAGCGAAAACTCTGAAATGTCCCCTACCAGTACCTGTAAGTCGATGTCACACACCCCACAGGTTCGCGGGGAGATTGTTGGATATAGTGCCCTCAAAGTCAATTATTCGAACGCAGGCACGTAATTGTAATGATTGCGGAGGACCTATACCGGTAGGACAGTCTTACTCGAGATGATAGTATGCTATCTGGTTTACCTTTATCAGTCGTGTACAGGTTCAGGTGACTGATCACTGTTACACTTTGATAGAGCCCTTAGGATCTAGCTTCACTACCAACAGTATGATGCCGATCATATACGTGAGAGTTGGGTAGTCTATAAGCATATCCTTAATTGTGGTCCCTAGTCGTGGGAGTTTCGAGACAGGGTATCGATACTCCGGAGTAGACTAGTGTATACAGTCGAGACCCCGACGAGGGGCGGTGGCCGGTCTCACAAGCCACTGGTGTCAGTTGGATCACCTAAGATGTATACAGGTGCTCATTGGGTTATGAGTACACCGGACAGGACTCGCCGGGAATCTGCTAGTTGGTATTATACCTATCGTCAGATAGCAGTTCCCTAGTGACATGTGTACAGGTTAGTTCATCGAACTGAGGTCGTCATTTGTCTCGTGTGAGTTCCCACTGTGCTTTGATTTCTACCCTACCACGGCTCAAAGGATTCGTGCAAACAGGTATTTTTTGGGTACAGTCCCGAGCCACATGGAGGCAAGTGAGCGGATCGGCAGGGGATTCGTCTCTCCCGGTATTAGGGGTGAGATCGCGCTGTGTCTAGGAGAGCCATTACACAAAGCCCACGGCCGTGGCAGGAGATTTACTGGTAGGTACTCCAGTAGTATCTCAGGGTGTTTTTAGGCTACACTCCGACACGACTTATACCGCTATTGGGGGTCTGACATTACCAGCCCCCTAGGCAGATATGCGATACTCATAGACGAACGGACCAGACTGTATATACATTGTCACTGTTAGGCTCGGTAGGGTTTCCGGATGAGTTCGCTCATCGGCCTCCCTTGAGGTCAGTCCATGGGCAGCCGTTACGCACAGCTAGTGCCGCTGACGGCTTGTGGTTAAACCCACTGTCAGGGTACTGACGAGTCATTAGAGTCCCCCACAGATAGTTTCCCAAGTTCGGGAGAAACGTTGTAGAGGCCGTATGGTTTTATGGCAGGGTTCGGAAAATGCACGTGCGTTTACGCAGGTGTCATATTTCGGGCAGATAATACTGGTGGGCTTTGGTTTAAGCCGGATCCATGTATTATACTGTGTAGATATAATATCTTTGTCTCAGTTGCATTTGTATTCGGTCGTGATACAAATGCGGGTATGTTTATACTGTTACGGGGTTATCGTGAAATTCGTTTCGGGATCGCTTTTGGAAGTTGCCAGTTTCCAGTTTCTAGTTTTCTATCACCCGTCATTAACATTCGGTTAAAGACGGATTTATCTTTTCTTGAGATGAGTGTGGAAGCTTCTAGATGATGACAAGAATGGTGAGGTGTTAAGTGCATTTAATGATTCATTTAAAGCAAGGGTGACTAGGTTAATGACTAGGTTTAAGTTCATTGGTTTGCTTTTAATGTGTTCATACTAGGTGTTATATGACTCACTCTCTTCATTGTTATGGTCACTTCCCTCTCTCTCCTACACTCACCCCTCTTCCTATATAGTGGCCGGCCACCTCTTGGTGGATATGATGGGATTTTCATTTGGAAAATTATGATAGTTATTTGGTTCATGGAAATTAGAATAGAAAAGTTTCTCATTTCATATCGATCCAAAAGGCAACTTCATTAACCGTTCGTCCATGGCTTTGGACGTAATGAGACAAAGTGTTCTACTCATTCTCTACATCAATCTTGGTCATCTCTTTTAGCAAACTTGATGACCGAGTTGCCTCGGGTCAGAGGCTTTAAAGATCCGTTGACGTGGTGCCACCTGGACGAGGAGATCGAAGATCGACGAGATCGGAGCAGCCGCAATGGAGCGTGGGATGATGGTTAAAGAACGAAGGACTCGGATCGTTCGGTATAACCTTTCTACTCTCTTTGTAGTTTGTTAGTTTAGCATTAATAGCAGTTCGGGGTTATAGTATACGATAGCGCCAGTTAAAAAGTTTTTGTTCCGCATTTGGCGTCTGTTAGACGGCCGGGGCGCTACCGTAGACTTACAGGCAGAATATGTGAAAACGATTTTTCAAAGCTCGTAACACCGACTTGAACTCCAGGATTGTGTCTAACCCTAACTAGCTAACTTGCAATGAGGTAAACTACAAAGATAGAAGTGTTATACCTCACGATACCAAGTCCTTCGGGTCATCTTCGCTGTCCTCCACCTCTTCGTCGGCTCCAAGGATCGAAAATGGATCGGGAAACCTCGATGGCCTCCTCGAGTCAAAGACGATCCACCCAAGAGTCTATAGCCCAAGCTCCTACCTCGAATCTGAGGTAACTACAGCTTCTAGTTCGCTAAAATAGAAGTCCTAGATTGTATAGAGTGAAAAGATGGAGTAGTTTGTCTCTTGGAACCCTAGGATTCTCAACACATGAGAGGTTTAAGGTTTAGAGGAAGAAAAATGTGACTTGAGGAAAACCTAGTGAAGAGAGCATGAAGTGAGAATGGTTAAGTGTTTATGATGAATAATGCACTCTCCCAAAAATATCTAGTATGCTTAATAAAATATCAAGTGTGTGCAATGATCACATATAGTGAGTCATGCCATGAGTCACCAAGAGCCATGTCTCACTTAATGCAAATCCCCACCCCATTTCCTCCACCTCATTTCATTTATTCAAAAATAATAAAACCCTAAATGAGGTGTTACCTTCTAGAAGCAAACCCGATCAAATTACGAGAATGCCCCTCATCCGTATATTCATACCCGTATCCATATTCCGAAGAATACGAATACAATGAGACGAAAACAATCCATCGGTATAATACTAGGATCCGGCTTAAACCAAAGCCCACTAGTATTAAGAAGAGAAAAGGGACTTCAAAGAAATCACTAAAGAAATAGCTAGATCATCATCAAAAGATCTGTCCGAATCATCATCCGTGCATAAGTACACGTACGTGATCGAACCCTATCGTAAAACCATACGACCTCTACACCTTTTGCCCGGTGCAAGAAAACCCTCTATGTGGGACTCTAAAGACTCGACACTACGCTGGCAGTGGGTTTAACCACAAGCCGCAAGCAGTACTAGCTGCACGTAACGACTACCCAGGTAACTGTCGATAAGAAGGCCGATGAGCTAACTCATCCAAACTCCTACTGAGCCTATCTGAGACAATCTTTGTACAATCTGGTCTGTTCGTCTAAGAGTATCACATATCGGTCCTAGGTGGTGGTAATCGTCAGTCCCCTAATAGTGCAATAAGTAATGTCAGAGTATAGCCCAAAACACCTTGAGGAATTACTAGAGTACCTACCAGTAAACCCCGCTTGCCTTGGCCAAGGACTTCGTGTAATGGCCTTCCGAACAAAGCACGATGTCAACCTCCAATACCAGGAGAGATGAATCCAATCTAACTGCCACCGCCTCCAAGTTCTTCGGGTCTGCACCCAACTACTACCTGTTTGCACGACTCTTTTGAGCTATGGTAGGATAGCAATCAAAGTACAGTGGGAACACACTCGAGGCGAAGTAGCGGTGTCAAGTCGATGGACTAAGCTGTGCTCATGTCACCTGGGAACTGCTACCTGACGATAGGTATAATACTCATCAGCAGTCCCCGACGAGTCCTATCCGGTGTACTCATAATCTAATGAGCACCTGCATACTATCTCCAGTACGACGTACTAATGGCTGTGGAATAGACTATCTCCCCTGCTGGGATGAGAAGTATATACACTATTCTACTCTAGAGTATCGATGTCCCGTCTCAATAATCCTACGACTAGGGACCAGTATAGGATGTGCTTATAGACTACCCAGCCCTCACTAGTATAACTGCCATCACAACGCTGGTAATCAAGCAAAGACCCTAAGGGCTCTACCAATATGTATAAGCGATATGCTAAAAGAAACACATGCACATATTGAGGTAGAAATAAACCAGGTAGTATACTACCATTTCGAGCAAGAATGTTACTATATCTGTGTATATCCCAAGCCTCCATTAAGTAATATACAAACCAGTATGATACAATAATGGCCTCTAGGGCATATATCACTAACAATCTCCCACTTTCACTAAGGCCATGTATTGGCATATCCCGAAGGTCTCGAATAGCCTCTCGAACGTGTCTGAGGGATGGCCTCTGTGAGTGGATCTGCAGTGTTGTTCTCTGAATCTACTCTCCTCACCTCGATCTCCTTGCTCAGGTGGTACCACCTCAAGATATGTCTGGATCTCTGATGAGACATGCGTTCCTTCCCTAAAGCTATAGCGCCGTTGTTGTCATAATACTAAAGTATTGGACCAACAATGGAAGGAACCACCTGAAGTTCTATTAGGAACTTTCTCATCCAGATTGCTTCTTTCACGGTGTCACATACAGTGATATACTTCGCTTCCATCGTCGAGTTTGCAACAGTGTCCTGCTTGGAGCTCTTCCAACAGACCGCCTCTCCACTGAGGGTAAAGACATAACCCGACGTGGAGTTTGAGTCATCCTTGTCACTCTGGTAGCTGGAGTCAGCAAAGGCCTCAATCTGGAGGTCATTTTCCGCCATACACCAAGAACATCTCCTTAGTCCTTCTCAGCACTTGAGAATATTCTTTACTACTATCCAGTGCTTCTCCCCTGGGTTTGACTGATACCGGCTTACCACGCTGAGTGCGTAAGCAACATCTGGTCTGGTACACAATATTGCATACATGATAGAGCCTACCGCAGAAGCATAGGATATAATCGACATGCGAGCCCTTTCCAAATCAGTCTTGGGAGACATCTCTTTAGAAAGGGTGATTCCGTAACAAGCCGGTAGACTACCGCGCTTTGAATTTTCCATACTAAATCTTTTCAGTATGGTGTTGATGTATCTTAACTATAAAAGTTCCACTATCCTCTTTGATCTATCACGATAGATCTGGATCCCCAGAATGTAGTTGGCATCAACCAGGTCTTTCTTGGAGAACCTCTGTGACAAGAATCCTTTGACTGATTGTAGCATAGGAATGTCATTTTCTATCAAGAGAATATCATCCACGTACAAGACGAGAAATCCCACAGTTCTCGCTACAATCTTACTATAAATGCATAGTTAATCTGGATTTTTGATAAAGTTGAATTCTTTGACCGTCTCATCAAAACAGATGTTCCAACTCCATGATGACTGCTTTAGTCTAATAATGGACTTAAGCAACTTACACACTTTCCCGTTGCTCCCACTCTGAATGAAGCCCTCTGGCTGATCCATATAGACGCATGTTTACCGCCGAAAACAGAGACGAAACCGCGTAGGTTCGTCTTGCCTGAATTTGGGGGCAAATGCTATTTGGTTTTATCCGTCCACCTCTCCGAAGATGCCAAGTTGATTTATGGCACCGTGTATCGGAGGTTTAGACGGATGCGGCCGTTGTAGCAGACTTCGTCAGATTCCCCCTCATTTGAGGGGTTTTTGATTGTGGGGATGCTCTTCCCTGCAGGCGCAAACCCCTGCAGTTAATTACGCTACCGCATAGCGGTAACAACTTTCTCCTTCTACAGATGGACACTTCGTGTCGTGTGTGTTTGTTTTCTTTTTTGGTTGCCCGTGGATTGTATACGGAGACTAATTTATGTTGTCGCCCGTAGGGCGTGGATTAGTCCAATTCCGTATTTTCTTAGATTTGGGTTTGGGTTGGGTTTAAGGATCGTTAATCTCATTTGAGACTAAGATCAACTTAGACGTTTGTTAAGGATACGTTAGTCTAGTTTTAGACTAAGATCAACTTAACGTTTGTTAAGGACACGTTAGTCTAATTTTAGACTAAGATCAACTTACAGGATCATTTAGATCCAACAAAATATCATTTGGGCTCTATTTTTTTAGTTTAGGGACGTTGCAGTCCATAAGTTTAAGGACATCATAATCCATGGAGTTTAAGAACATCATAGTCCATAGTTTAAAGACGTCATAGTCTGTAAAGTTTAAAGACATCATGGTTTATGAGTTTAAGGACCCCACAGTCCGTGGTAGTTTAGAGATATCATAGTCTGTAAAGTTTAAGGACATCATAGTCCATAAGTTTAAGGACCCCACAGTCCGTGAAATGTCTGCTTGTCGGGACCCGTCACCTCTCTGAAGAAGTTGAAGGATTACAATGATAAATATCAGAGGAGTGAAGGGATGTACCCTTGAACCAATATTGGTTGGGAGATCTGTAGTCTAATTTAGAACTAAGATCAAAGGTTTGTGAGCATATAGGCTCAATTAATCTGAATTAGGGATCTGTGGCCAACTTGGACTCGGCCCATTCAGTTAAAATGTTGGACATTTAATTAGGCTCAGTTCTTTTTTTCATTTAACAATGCTGAGCATTGGTTTGGATTCTGACAACAGTTTTTGTCTTTTATTGAGTACTGAGCACTCATTATAGCTCTGGGGCTTTATTTAAAGAACAGTTTATGTTCCCTCAGCACACACGTGAGGAGCACATGGTGCGCTTGGCGCTGAGCACCAGTCAATGAGCGCAGAGCGCTTCTGTTAAGTAGTGCACACGTGAGGAGCACGTGGCGCGCTTGGCGCTGAGCGCCATACAATGAGTGCAGAGCGCTTCTGTTAAGTAGCGCACACGTGAGGAGCATGTGGCGTGCTTAGTGCTGAGCGCCAGTCAATGAGCGCAGAGCGCTTCTGTTAAATAGCACACACATGAGGAGCACGTGGCGCACTTGGCACTGAGCGCCAGTCAATGAGCGCAGAGTGCTTCTGTTTAGTTAGCGCACACATGAGGAGCACGTGGCGCGCTTGGTGCTGAGCGCCAGACAATGAGCGCAGAGCGCTTCTTGTGAAATAGCACACACGTGAGGAGCACGTGGCGCGCTTGGCACTGTGCGCCAGACTTGGAGCGATGAGGTGCTTCTTTAAATTTGGAGCGCTAAGGCTCTGCAGCGATGTGCGCTAGATTTGGAGCGCTGAAGCGCTTCGTTTAATTGGAGCCCTAAGGCTCTTTTTAGGCAACTCTGCTCTCTGAGAATTAAATTCTTTCTTATAAGAAATTTTGTCTCATGGATCTAAAAACAAAGTTATTATTTTATAGGAGATATTTCAATCTCTTATATTTTGGTGAAAGGCTTTGCCTTTATGGATCTGTGATCCTAAGAGAATTGAATTATTCTCCCTCTCCCTTTTTATAATGAGATATTATGATCTCATTGTGAAAGGCATTTTCCTTATAGATCTATGATCTAGCATAAGAACTAAGTTCTTTTTCTGATGAGATGCTTTGATCTCTTTATTTTTACCTTGAAGAAATTCTTCTTCTGCCGAGAGCTTGCTCTTCTCTTTGAACTTTCTCAAAATTTATGGGGAGGGGGGGTTCCTCTCCGTGAGACTTGAAGTCTTGGGTCCTTTATATAGTAGAGGCTGATTTGTTGAATCAGTTGAAGAGATCTTTTCTCTAATTGATTTGGAGATGTTTCCCACCGTTGGATCTTTGATCCTAGGGCTTCTATTTCACAGAAGGCAATCTTCTTGTTTTTTAACAAGATTGGGAAATCTTTTCCCATACAGAATTTATTCTGTATTTTGGTGATATTTAATCACCATTGAATTATTGATCCAACGGTGCTCTGATTTTCAGAGCATAATCTTTCCTGTTTGGAAAGATTCTGAGGAATGTTTTCTTAATAGAATTTTATTCTGGTCAATTGATGATTTTTAATCATGTTCGTTGGATCTTTGATCTAAGGGCCGAGAACATTTTGTTCTATCGCTAGCGCTCACGTGCATTGCACGTGGTGCACTGCTTAGAGTGCAGCGCTCACGTGCTTTGCACGTGGTGCGCTACCTCAGAGTCTTTGACTCTCAGTGCTGGCGCTGCTAGCGCTAGCGCTCTCGTGCTTTGCACGTGAGCGCTGCATCAGAGTCTTTGACTCTTAGCGTTGGCACTGCTATGAAGTTGTGCTTCATTTTAAATTTCAAAATTTGAACAGGGCTTTGCTCTGATTGGGGAAACAAATGCCCTCCACCGTTGCGCCCACGTGGCCTACACGTGAGTGCAGCGGTGGCAGCATCTATGTCATTGGATCAATTCAGAAGTTGAAATGGCTCTCGGTGCCTATAAATAGGGCCTTTGGCCCTTGAGATGACCTCTGTTCATCTCCTTTCTTGTTTTTCTGATAATTAATTCTCTTTTAGAGCAAAGCTCTCTGTTTTAAGAACTCTCCTAGAGACAAAACTCTGTCAAAAAATTTTTTTAGGTAAAGATCAAATCTTTTGAAGAGATTATTTTATAATCTAGGGTTTCGCCTATTAACAGGGCCCTGCTCTTTTCAGATCGTAGATCTAAGAAAACTTTTTTAGGGTTTTGTTAACAGAGTTTTGCTCTTATAGATCTAAAGAGATTTATCTTAGGGTCTCTTAACCCATTTTTAAAGAAGAACTATTAGAGTTCATGATCTTAAAGATCTCAGAGTTTTTAACTCAATAAAGGTTTGCTTCTTAAAGTTTTTGATGGATTATTCCATCTTCAGATCGAAGCTCTGCAAAAAAATTTGGGGGGAATTTTTATTCCTTCATCATTAATTATAACAGATGTCATATCTGTTGAAGAGCAATGCTCTCAAGGGAGATTTACTCCTTGGCCCGAGGGGCCCTCATTAAATGAGAATCCTTTTAGGATTTCCTCATTTAACGACTGTCTCATCAAATGATGAGACTGTTTTATTAATGATGAGTTATCATCTAGATTGTGCGGGTCCCCCTTGGTCCCTTTTTACTGCATTGCGGTGTTGCACGAATTTAAAGTGCCAAGTCCAGGACTTAAATTGTAGCATTTGACGGCTAATTTTTTGTTCCTTTTCGCGCAGGTACTATGTCTTTCGACATTTCTTTCCCGTTCGTCCGTTCGGAAGGCGGATTCCCCGAAGCGCCTATGGATAGGGAAGTCTTCACGCTGATCAAAGATCATGACCCGGAGCGAAAGAATCCTCATCTGTGGGACAGATGGAATAGTCAAATCATCAGGGGCCGACAGAGCTTTTCTTGTACGGCACCTTCGGAGCCTATTTCGGCGATCTCTTATGCTGACGCACCTCCGGTGAACAATGCCGTGGAGGAGGTCAACTGGACCTTAGAGGACCTCCTTCAGCCTGCTATGGCTGCAATACCTGTACAGCTGCCGATGGCTTTGGATACTCTAGGGCGGCGTATATGTCAGGACGAGTCGCACCCTTGGGGTCAGCCGTACATGATAGACCTGACTCCTCGCCATCCAGCCGGGTATTTGCAGTGGGCCCCTACATCTTATCGGCCAAGAAGTCACAGATGCTGAAGCTCGGGTTGTATCCCGCGATTTACGCTTCTCTCTTTCAATATTCCGCGCCTCCTGCATGGTGGGTCAAGGCTTTTCTGGAGCAATGGAATATTTTGACCCACACCTTCCTTCTGTCGGATCGAGAAGTCTCAATATCTTTGGAAGGGTTTGCAGAGGTCTCTGGATTACCCGTTAGGGAAGAACATTATGAGAAGCTGCTTCCTCCAGACGAGTACATCTTTGCCATCAAATCAGTGGTAATGGGTCTCAACCCAGAGAATGCCATTCAACACCAATTCCCGAGCTTGATCAAGGTGTTGAATATCTATGAAAGTCTATTTCTGGAGTCCGGAGGGCATGGAGTCAGCTACTCAGATTTCGTCGCTCGCTTTCTTCGTCCGGAAGCCTTATCGAAACAAGCTGCGCTGTTCGCCAAGCTTAATGATCCGTTTGGCTTTGGTTTGGATAAGAAACCCACGGCGGAGGCGGACTTAAAAAGTTTCTTTATTCCGGCTGCTCCTGTCGTTCCCTTCGCGGAACTTGCTGCTCCGGACATTGACGAAAAGACGTTCGTGCTGGGGTTCATTGGCTTATGGCTGAACTGGTTCATGCTTCCATTGCACTCTCGTTATATGAGACCATCGGTCTTTTACCCAGCCCATCGTATGGTTGCAGGAATACAAGTGGCTATTGGAATTGCTGGGTTAGCACACATGTACCATGGTCTCAGCTTAGTGGCGGACACCACTCAGCCAGGGGTACAGCTCGTCACTTTATCGCTGCATTATTTTATGTCATGGATCGAGCTGCCCATACTTTGCGTTTTTGGTGTCCATAAACGACCTCGATTCTATGACAGTTACAACTTCCCTCGGATTATGCGCCTAGTTGACACGTCCGTTGTAAATCCGACACAGCGGGAGGCTAGAGGTGTGCTCTTTCGTCCGCGTACGGTTGGAGATGGCATGACCTTTGTCGATAAGGTTTTAACTATCAGCAAAGAGTCCACAAAAATGGTGCAACCACTGCGGGACACTTTTAAAGACGGGGCCTCTACCTTGAAAGCTTAGGAGATTCTTCATCTATACTCCATCAGGCCGGACTTTCTCGTGTTTAGACAGAATGATTCGGCGTTGTTCATGCGGTACAACCCGCACCGTTTTGCCCAGCAATCAAGTTATAATCAGGGTGTCCCGCTCAAAACCTTCCTAGTTGAGCCAGCTGGCACAGAAGAAGGTATTCGAAATGCATTGCACCATTTTATGCGGTTGAACACCGGCTCCAATTTCTTTATCAGTGAGCCGAGTTGCGTCCCGCGAATCTTGAACGCATATGTGGCGTGGTATCAACATTCGATGGGCGCCGTTATTAGGGAAGAAAAGTGATTACTGCTTGATCGCAAGGGCACTGTCCCGGCTGGTAATCCAGTTGTTCCCTTGAAGCGACGGACCATCGTCCATCCTCCCTTGAGGGAAGCTGCTGCGGTTGTGGTACCACGTGTTATGCCTGAACTGCCCCTACCCCGCGTGCCTGTAGAAGCGATGGTTATGGCGTGACTTGAGTCTGGCGTGGGTACTGAGATCGGGACTCGTCGCCCCAAATTGCCCGCCAAGCGCAAGCTCGTGTTGTCGGCTGCTGGCACTCGCTCACAGAAAAAGAAGAAGTCGATGTTTTCTGTCGACGTCGTACTCGGCCAGGAGCCCCATGCTCCTTACAGCGAGGGCTTGAGCGAATACAGGACCAATGAAGGTTTATTCATGGCGCCAGATGATATTGATTTGGAGGCTGCTATCGCGGTTTCAGCGCAATTGGCTCGCAATAAGGCTGCGCTGATCACCATTGCTCAATCAGGTATACTTCAGTCTTATCTTTCCGTGGCCATTTCAATTACTATGCTTTGACTAACGCTTTCTTCTTCAACAGGTATCTCCGCCGAAGAGGCTCTTGCAGCTTCCCTCAAGACTTTCGAAGAGGAGGAAAGGCTTCGCGCTTCCTTGGGCCTCGGTATCTTTCGGTTCATTGTGCCTTCGTTCCCTTTTTCTTTATGGACAAACTAATTCTTCTTTTTCATTTTATTGCAGGGACTACCTTGACTCAGGTTATCCCAAATGCAGTGCCGATCGCGAGTGGTGACGCAGCTGCATCGTTAGCGCCGGCCACTGCAGCCACGTCTATCCCCAATTCGCTACTAAGGGTCTCGCAGAAGCAGCCGATGATGGATGTCGTAACGGCGCCGGAGGCAGAACTTGGTTCAGATGATGGTCTACCTTTATTGGAAGTCCCGAGGAGGTCAGCTCTCGCGGCTCAGGCTGAAAGGAAGCACAAGAGGCGTGCAGCGAAAGAACGCAATGCCGCCTTAGCTGTAGGTGCAGGCTCGAGCACTGCTTCCCCTGTCCCTATTTCTCCAGAGGGTGCTCCGACCGCCATGTCTACCACTCATAGACAGGCGGTAGCGCGGCTCGGGAGGCAATTGAAAGGCCGTCCTAAGGTAACGTAACACTGGGTCCTTTTATTAGAGTTTGATCTTCAGATTCTCATATATCATACCCTGCAGGGCCAAGTCCTGGTGAGGAGGTGGTAGGTGAGATGACGGCAATCACCGAGCCCGAAGTGGCCACTCTTTCTCAGGAGTCCAGGACTGCTCCAACTGATACTCTTTCCCTTTTCGGTTCCCTGCCATCGCCTGGCATTACGAGTGTCACGACGGCTTTCGTAGAATCGGGGGATGAAGCCACGGACGGCGAAACCCTTCCAATAGAGGAGAGCGAAGCAGTCACTGCGCCTAGTGATGCTCTTGTCGTGGTTTCGATTGGCGACTCATCAGGTAGATCTTTGGTCATTGTTTTCCTTTTTATTCCGCAATCCCTTCTGACGGCATTTCTTTGTTTATATTGCAGGTGTGGTGAGCGTTGAGATCGTGCTACCCGAAGAAGCATCACCGGTTGCTCCTCTGACGGTCGCCGACCCTTCTCCTTCTTTCGTGTCCTCTCAAATGCTGGAAGGTATGGGTTTGCGATTTGTCTAATTTAAATTGTGGATGCCATCTCCCTTTTACTGACCATGCATCGTCGCAACCTTACAGGAGTTCTCTTCGATCATCTGTATCAAGTGTTGAACCTGCACTTCTCCTTCCAGTCGGAAGTTAGTCTGCCTGCTGGTGCCGGTGAGTATCTTTTCTAACCGACGTCTTTTCTCTTCTTTAGTGGGTGACCCTGCCATTGTTAAATTTAAGTTGATTACAGTGCTACAAATTGAAGGAGGGGACAAGAGAATCGTCGCGCCACCAGTACTCCCAGCTCTGCCACCTGCCGTAGCCGGTATAGTAGCCTTCATCGCTCTTGCATCTTCTTTATATCTTAAGCTGATATCTGACTATGATTTGTTTTGCAGCAATCACACCGACTCCAGCTCCTTTCGAGTCTCAGATTCCCATGCCGGCAGGGCCTTTTGCTAAACGCCCTTCTTCCAGGAATGCTGCGAATAGTCTGCGAATGTTAAGCGAGTTCGTTGAGGAACTTGACGCCGAGGCCCCCACATTTGCTGCAGATTTTGCTGCCGAGGTTAATCCCATGCTGGTGACACTCGTGCACTTTCATAGCGAGGGCGTCGTCGAGTCTTGGGTTAATCATTGCAGGAAGATTGAGGCCTGTCTGTATAAGATTGAGCTTAGGCGTCCTGCTCCGAAGGTGTTGGCTTCGAACTCCCAGCGAGCTGCATGGGTTAAGCAGAGCGTTCCGTTCCTTCGCCATTTCGAACGAGAGGCGACTTCCGCTGAATCTGTCCAACTGCGTGCTGAGGTCGTAGCGAATGCTGCACGGCTGAACTCCATCTTTAAAAAACCTTCAACGATGTATTTTGACGGGCTGGTGCTGAGGAAAAAGCTTGATCTTATTGAGCAGGTTGCGCAGAGTCAGGAGGCTGCTCAACAGGAAATTGATGAGAAAATTTCATCATGTCTGCAGCAACGGGCCCAAGTCAAAGCAGAGCTGGCCACGGCAGCTGATCGTGAAAAGGAGTTGAGAGGAGTGCGCGAGCAACTGACTGATTTATTGAAAACGCCTCCTTTTCAGTAGCTGCTTTTGTATCAATTAAACATTTGTAGTTTTTGAATAACATGTATCCATTTTTTATTCTTTTATATGATTCATCTTGTACTCCATTGAATTCATGAATAAAAGATACTCATTTTTTCTCCCACTGTTCCTTTCTTCTCTTTATTGTGTTGTTGCCATGTGATTTTAGCAAGTGTGGCCTGTGGATAGTAGGTAACTGTCCATCTTGGACTCTTTGCAGGATAGCGATGGCTTAGGAAACAGGTTCAGATTTTCTGCCTAAGACTTTTCAATTTTATGAGCCATGAGGGTCTCATAAAGATTTTTCTCCCTACGAGTCGTGAGGATCTCGTAGGTGTATTTTCTCCTTAGGAGTCGTGAGGACTCCTAAGTGTGTTTTCTCTTGAGAGTTGTAAGGATCGCACAAGAGAATTTTCTTCCTTACAAGTCGAGAGGACTCGTAAGTGATTGATGGGCTAACCTGCTTCTGAGTCAAAGCATTGCTTTGATGGAGGGTCGATGGTTGACATTGGCCGTTTTCCACGGGATCAGGATTGACTTTAGCCGTGTTTTACGGGGTCAGGGGTTGACTTTAGCCATACGGGGTCAGGATTGAGTTTAGCCATACGGGGTCAGGATTGACTTTAGTCATATGGGGTCAGGAGTTGACTCTCGGTTGTCTATGCACCGCCGAGCCATGAAACTGGGAACTTTGCCACGGCTCCGAGATAGTCTCTAGACTTTCTGTGAACCTTCGAGATTTAGAACTAGGGGCTTTGCCATGGCTCCACTTTACTGACGTTGTGTCTGCTGTAACGAGACAAATGTCGAGGTGGTCTCTAGGTTGTCTGTGAACCGTCGAGATTTGGAATTAGGGACTTTGCCATGGCTCCGCTTGATTGTCACGTCCGAATCTTGCTGGAATGAGGAGGAATGCTATTATGGGTCTTCAAGCTGTAGATGCGGCAGTCGAGACTTGGAACTAGGGACTCTACCGTGGCTCCGAGATAGTCTCTAGGTTGTCTGTAAACCTTCGAGATTTGGAACTAAGGGACTTTGCCATGGCTCCGTTTGTTGACGTCGTATCTGCTTCTGGTTGGAACGAGAAGGAACGCCGTTGTTGATCTCTTGAGATGCAGATGTTGCCATCGAGACTTAGCTCTCTTTCTGATGGAGCTTGGTGGGATGATATGGTTCCCTCTTTGTTTGTGCCCCTGGATTGAATACAGGGATCGATGTGATCTCACCTGCAGGGAAAAAGTTTCATGTTATATATATTTTTTTTGTTTTCTTTCCGCGATACTCTATCATTTCAGCTTTTTGTATCGTGAAAGTCGCGATTGCCCAATCATTTCGGCAATTTTTCGCGGTGCCCAAACATTTCGGCTATTTTTCTTTTTCTTTACTCGCTGCTTTTTATTGCAAGTTGCCCAAATATTTCGGCTATTTTTATATGCATATATTTTACTCGCTGATTTTTATTGCGAGTTGCCCAAACATTTCGGCTATTTCATATGCATTTTTTTTCGAGTACGGAACTCAAGATCCGATATCAATCTTAGCATCGGCATCGCTGCGACTGCAATGTTGCCAGGAGCGAATCATCATTTGCCATGAAAGAACTTAGAGTTTGATACCGATTTAGGCATCAGTATCGCTACAACTGGGATATTGTCAGGAGCGAATCATCATCTGCCTCCGTCAGTTCAAACAAAGGTGGCTTAGCAAACAGGGTTAGGATCCTGTTGACTGAGACTTTTTGACTTTACGAGCCGTAAAGGTCTCATAAAGATATTTCTCCCTAAGAGTCGTGAGGATCTCGTAAATGCGTTTTCTTCTTAAAAATCATGAGGATTCTTAAGTGTATGTTCTCTTATAAATCGTAAGGATCTTATAAGAGTGTTTTCTCCTTATAAGTCGAGAGGACTTACAAGGGTCGTTCACCGTGTGAGCATATCCCTAGTCACTGGTGGGACTCTGTTAAGGAAATGTTTATTCGTGCCCGTGGATTGTATAAAAGGGTCAGTATTGAACCGCTTGTAGGGCAAAATTGAGTTGTATGACGGCTTAAGAACAGGTTCAGATCCCTGTAGCTTAAAGCTTTTGAATCCTATGAGCCGTGAGGGTTTCAAAGGAGAATTCTCCTTACGAGTCGTGAGGATCTCATAAGTGTGTTTTCTCCTTAGGAATCGTGGGGATTCCTAAGTGTGTTGCTCTCTTGTGAGTCGTAAGGATCTCACGCAGGTATTTTCTCCTTACAGGGTCGAGAGGACCTTGCAAGTATCTTTTAACGAGATTGCGCCCTTTCAGGTTTTCACAAACTCGCCGGTTGTCCTGCTGTTTTTACTCACGGAGCCCTTTCGGGTTTTCATCCGTGCCCATCTCGCTTATGGACGTACCGTATTCTTTTTGCATCGGCTTTAGGATGCTACGGTTCATAGTAGTTTACAGACGTTTCGGTCAGACGTAGTATTTCTTCAAGAAATGATCGTTTATTGGCCTGAAGGGTCTTTCGCCATGCATATCCATGAGCAAGTAAGCCCCACCCTGGTAGACTTTGTCTATGATGTACGGGCCTTCATAGTTCGGCTCGAATTTCCCTCGTTTGGCACGATTGGGGATCATAGGTCTTTTGACCACTAGCACGAGTTCGCCTTGGCAAAATGTTCTCGGCCTAGCTAATCTCTTGTATGAGCGCGTCGTCTTTGCTTTGTAAGCTTTCAAGTTTTGCCGCGCCATGAGCCGGGTTTCGTCAAGGGCGTCGAGCTCCTCAAGCCGAAGATAAGCATTGTCTTCGTCCGTTAGTTTGTAATGAACCGCCACTCGTAAGGAGGGTAGCTCTATCTCCAAGGGGAGTACTGCTTCAGTGCCGAATACCAATGCATACGGCGTTGTGTTTGTGGCCGTTTTGAACGTAGTTCGATATGCCGAGAGAGCTTCATGCAGTCTCTCGTGCCAATCCTTTTTATTTTTGGACACCGTCTTTTTCACAATCTTCGTCAAGGTCTTGTTGAAAGCCTCAGCAAGACCGTTACCTCGGGGATTATAGACCGAAGATATCTTCAGTCTATATTATATTGCTGCACGAACCGGCTGATTTTGTGACTTCTGTAGGCCGGCCCGTTATCGGAGATAATCTGTGGAGTGCCGAATCGATAGATGACGTGTGTCTTGAAGAAATGGAGGATATTCTCCGTCTCCACTTCTCTTATTGGTATTGCTTCTGCCCACTTGGAGAAGTAATCAGTTGTCGCCAGTATGAACCGATGTCCTCTGGACGAGGCTGGTTCAATGGGCCCGATTATGTCAGTTCCCCACATTTCGAACGGCCAGCTAGCCACCGTTGGATGTAGTGGATTTGGATGCTGGTGGATAAAGTCCCCATGAATCTGGCACGAGTGGCACTGCTTTGCGTATTCAAGGCAGTCTTGAATCATCGTGGGCCAATAGTAGCCCATTCTTTTGATCTTCAGCTTTATCTTTGGCCCGGCTTGATGAGATCCGCAGAGTCCGTCGTGAGTTTCTTGGACGACTTTCCTCACTTCTTCTGGTCCCAGGTATCTTAGCCACAGAGAGTCGAACGATCTCTTATACAGAATATTATTAACAAAGGCAAAAGAAAGAGCCCTTTTTATGAGCTGATGTCTTGAGGACGCATCTTCGGGTGTATGACAGGATTTGAAGTAGCTATAAAGACTTCTCTCCAATCTTTAGCCTTTTCCTGGTCTTTTATTTGTAGGGTCGTTTGCTCGGTCGCTCCCTTTTCTTCGGACGACTCCGGAGATATTTCTGCCGGTGCAAGAACCCGACGGCTTTACACAACGATCCTTATGTCATCGAGGTTCTCGTCGTCCAGTTCTTTAGCTAGCTTGGCTAATGCATCCGCCTTGCTATTTTCCGCGCGCGGTATGCTTTCCAAGGCGTAGGAAGGGATTCGAGTCAGCAGTTGTTGCACTCTCTCACCGTACTTTACCAACTCTGGTTTGCACGTTTGATAGTCGCCATTTACTTGACTAACAACCAGCTGGGAGTCTCCGTATATGAGGAGGTTTTCGATTCCTATGACGACAGCGATCTCAAGACCTACTATCAAAGCTTCATATTCGGTTTCATTATTTGTCCTCGGCTCTATCAAGGAAAAGGCAGAGCGCATTATCCCTCCTAATGGAGTCACGAAGATGATGCCTACCCTAGATTTGATTATGGGGGTACTGTGCTCTCGCTTCTTCATAGAAGATGCCCCGTCGAAGTAGAGTTCCCATCGGGTGTCACTATATACTTTCTTCCCATTGATCGTTTCAAACACGTGCTAGTCTGGAAATTCGCAATTTAGGGGTGAATCGGCAGGTATAGGATGCTCAGCGAGGAAGTCGGCGATGGCCTGGTCTTTCACTGCCTTGAGCGGTTGATATGTTATCGAGAACTCCATCAAGAGAATGGCCCATTTAGCGAGTCGTCCTGTTAATATGGCTCTTGACATTAAATATTTGAGAGGATCCATTTTTGATATGAGGTGGACTTCATGCGCCAAAGCATAATGTCGGAGCTTCATTATCGCGAAGATTAACGCCAGACAGTGTTTTTCAATGGGGGAATAATTGTTTTCTGTCCCCAAGAGAACTCGACCCAAGTAGTAGAGGGCTCTTTCCTTTCCTTGATCATTCTCTTGTGTCCATAACGCGCCTAAGAAACCTTCAAGGGCAGTTGTATACAGGATGAGAGTGTAACATTTTTTTAAAAATTAAATAAATAAATAAAATAATTTAGGTGAATTTTCTGATAATCGGTAAAATAAACCGTATTTTCCGTAAAACTCAACTACAATTATTTTTCAATGTAGATTTAAATATGCCTTTTTTAACTATATAATTGCTAGTATTTGGTATCTATTTAGTCACTTATAAATTATTAGTTTACCTAAATATTTTTCCTTAAGTAATTATTTTTAATATTAACATAAGCTTTTAATTATACATTAAATGGGTGCAAATTATAAATTGCAATGGGTTTATTTTTCAAAAGTGAACCATGACATATTAGAATTAGGTTTGTAGCATGCTATTCTCTTCTTGAATTGTCTTCAAAATTCTAGAGAATTCTAGGATTATTTAGTAAAAGAAAATTTAATAAATAATGAAATTTATGAAAAGACATAAAAGAGATGAAATGATGTAATAAATGATGAAGTTTCTACACAACTCGTTACATCTTTTTCTCTCTCTCCTCCCTCATTTTGCCTTGGCCAAAATCACCTTGAGGCAGCCTCAAATTTTTCCAAACTCATTCTCACTTCTAAAATCTCCAAAAATTCATCAAAAATCCAAATAAAAACCCACAAATTCCTAATTTAAATTCTACCCATTATTCTTTGACCTATCTAGTTGGGATTCATGAAGCAAGAGAGCAATTAGGGAGGCCATGTTGCAAGTTTGATCTCTTGAATGTTGAGATATAATCCTAAGCCCTTGATTTAATTTTTAGTTAATCACTTTAAATTAGCTTATTAAGTGTTTAATTTGGTTTTAAATTGGTTCTAATTGCATGATTGAAAATTCTAGAAAGGGTTTTTAAATTAAATTAGGGTTTCTATCATTGGATATTGATGTTAATGTGTAGTTTAACATGTTAGGTAATGCTAAACCTAATCTAGAAGCTAAATTGTAAATTTTTATAATTAATTTGTCCAAATGGCTTAATTATTGCAAACTAGGTATTTGTAATATATATATATATATATATATATATATATATATATATATATATATATATATATATGAGATAAAATTCTAGTGAGGGTTTTTATCATTAGATTATGGTTTTAGTGAGTATATTAACATGTTAATGGATCGCAAAACCTAATTTAGTTACTAGTTTGCTAATTTTTACCTTAAGATTTTGATAATTATGTTATTTTGCAAACTAGGTTTTTGGAAATTGATAAAATAATTGAGATTTAAGATCTAATTAGGGTTTTTATAACATTATTAACATTTTAAGTTATAGTTTAATACTTTATATCATGCAAAACCAAGCTTAATTATTGTTTGTGCATTTTTACTATGAAATTGTTAAAATCGGATAAATTTGCAAACTAGAATTTTGGGTTTAATACAAATTGATGAGATTAAATTATGGTGATGGTTTGTATGACTTAGTTATGATATTTAGTGAATATTATGGTCATTAGTTTTGTTAAAACATCAAGTTTCGAATTAAAACGATAATTAAGTGCTTTCTAGGTTTTCGGAAATAAATCGATTTGATTTATTTGAGGTTTTAAAGAGTTGCAATCTATTCCATATTATAATTAGTGATTTGTGAAACCACGATTGGCATGTTTGGGTTTTTCTCGATCAATCGGCGTTTGTATGCCAATGTCGAGAGTTATTTGGTTCTTTTGCATGAGCGGGTCATAGGTTTTAACCTATGCACGTTTCGTGCGTCGTTTTGGTTTTGTCCACGATTTCGGTTTACGATATTATATATGTTTGCGTATAGGTACCCCTCACGTGGACTTCGGACGATGAAGAAGAGGATGGCGGTATCGACTTCGGCAGACAAGGACCAGGTGAGTAGATATATATCTACGGGAGAAGTCGGGTGGATGGCGTATAGCACCCCCACAAACGTAGAGTAAGAATATTATGTACTATTAAGAGCAAGTCGGACGTGACCTTAGATTCTTGGCGAGTTGGGTACTATTGAAGACCTTAAGTTGGGTTAGACTGATTTAGAAAGACTTAAACAGAGGATGATTGCCTTGGAAGGAATTCGTAGGTTTCTTGTAGACACACACACACACGCACACACATAAACTTGACTTGGTGTATGTGTGTGTGTGTATAGGAATGTGTGTAGCTATATATATACAACATATACATATGATATGAGGATGTTATATGATACCTGTGAATGAGTCGGTATGACTGGGCATGATGCCGTGAGATATAGATATACGATCGAGTATGATATGAGATGTACTATGATATTAGTGGATCGTTGGGAAATGAAAAAATGTATATTTATACATAAACGATAATAGGTGATGATGACATTGAAATGTACGAGACTCTAGAATAGAACCCAGATTGTAATATGTGACTTAATCACGATATGATATATGACATGATATTTTAGTGGATCATTTGACGATATATATTTACATAGACGATGATATATGTTTGATGATATTGGGATGTATGTGATTATAGTACAGTACCCTTGATCATGATATTGTTTAATGATGATACTATACGAACAATGATGTATATATGTGATAGTTGACCCGTACCCCGATTTTGGGATGCCGTATGATGGATTTTACCATACTAGGCATAGATGTGATGATTGATCCGCACTCTTGACTCGAGGAAGTCGTACTACGTACGTGACGCTATTGAGGCCGGATCGCCAACTATTAGAGATATCGACTCAGACTTTAGGAGGATTCTTCTTACCTTTCGACTAGTGTCTTTAGTTAGTTCCTTAGTTGGTTAGGTAGATCTTAGTTTAGGCTCGAGTCATACTTATTTTAAAAACTAATGAATCATGCGCATTTTTAAAGACAGTCTGAGAGATACTATGGATTTTTCAAAGGACATCTTTTCCTAAAAACCCCGTAGCCCCTAATTTTCTAAAAACCACGATTCGTGCTTTTTCAAACAACAAACTGTATGACTCGTAATTAGTGTATTCTCTAGTTGTGCGTTTACTACACATTCATCGTTATATTCATGTTGTATTCATCGCATTGCATGTCCATACACATGTTTCTTTAGCTAATATGAAACTCTGCATGTTAGGACACCAGCACCATTACCGATGATGCGCCTGTTCCACGTACATTTATTTGCTAGCTCACACACATCATCATCGGTAATTGCCATGTCACGCACAGTTTAGAACATATTATCTTTTATTGATATAATCAGCTAAATGCTAGTCTAGTATAATATTGTGTGATTACTCTCATGTGCTAGTTTAGACATTATATTTATTACTTAGACACTTCATGCATTCACATATTTATATTATCATGCAGTATTGTAGGGATTATGCCGACACTCATTATTTACTTACTCATGATTTTGGGATTTTGGATTTCTATGAGATTTCTGGATTTTGGGGAAAACCGCAAGAATATATATAAAAACTTCTCTCTCTCTCCCCCTCTCATTTTAAAATACAAGTTGCGGTTTTCTCGTGATGTATGGGTCGTCCACCATGAGATTTCATGTTTTCTATGGGATTTCGAGACCCGATTCGAGAAGTGGAGGAACCGTCTCGGGTACATGGTGGGCCCGGTATGGTACCCCGGGGCGAGAGTGTTTTTGTGGGGATGACGATGAGCCTGGCTGGGGAAGACTACCTACCGGTGATGTCTGGCGCGGCGGATATCCGCAGGATACCGACCGTTGTCGTGTGATTTGATGATATGGGCCGATCCGGACTAACGGAGCCCAAGATATTGAGACTATAAGATATTAAGACTATGAGATTTGCATGTTTTGTGTCGATGCTTGACACGAATTTCCATGGATTTCATTGATGATGTTTCAGATTACCATACAAATTTTACTATGATAAAAGTGAAAGATTTCTTATACAGATATATCCAGATTTCATGGTTGATTGTTTTACATTCATGGTGCATGCATACTCATACACATGACATGTTACTACTTGAGGCACTGACACGAGCACTGAGCATTGCACTTATGCATAGATTATTACCCTGCCACTACTAGATGACTAGTGTTATATTAAGTATATTATTATGACCTAGGAGAGCGTCGTGCATGCGATTTCTACTCGCAGATATCTTCTACTCACGAGTTGGCAACTCACCCCCGTTGTGCCAAATTTTCTTACAGGTTTCCTTGGCAGCTTGCTGGAACATCATTTCATTCAGGGTGATTTGCTTGGTAGGTTGGTTCACTTGTGTCAGGACCGCCCTTGTACTTTTATTATTTCATTTGTATCTAGTAAGCTCCATCAACCAGACTTGTATTACTTGATAGATTTAGAAGACCAGTTGTTTTTATTTCGACCTTAGAGTCGTGCTTGTATTATTATGGTTTTTGGTGGATTTGGTTTTCTTTTGAGTTTTGAGTCTCGCCCTTCGGCGTTGTATATTTTAGTGCATTGTGTGGTTGTTTCCGCCTTGTGGCGTAGAGCTAGCTCCCGTTTGGGGATGCCTTTTTATTGTTTGTATATATTATTCTTTTTTGTACCCGTTTGGGGCCAGTTTTCACAAAGGAGACTCTGCCGAAATTTTTTTGAGAAAATTTGATATTGCTTTTAAAACTTGTTTTCCTACACTTCTTCTTTTAAAGGGTTTAGATTTCTGGGCTTCGGCTTGATTAGATTACGTTACGCCTCTAGACGTTTCGTAATTTAAGTGCCGGTCACGTTCCGTACCTTCGGGTCGTGACAAAGTTGGTATCAGAGCGCTAGGTTTAACCCATGTCTAAGTCTAGGTTGACCTTGGTTGATAGAGTAGTGACTTACGTAGAGTGACGTACCGTGGGTATGATCCGCGGAATACTTACGATACGCTACTCCGCTTAAGAAGCCTTAAGATGTACATTTTTTTGCACCGTATTCTATTCGTTCCTTTGATCTATCTTCGTCGATATCGGATGGTGGTTTCTGTTACCACGGTCGCACGGGCAGAGAGGGCTGCGACTAGAATGCGATGACCGTAAGGGTATTGTCTATTCTGGAGGGTTGAAGCATTGTTTAGCGTACGGACGAAGGGTATTCACATGTCGTCCAGACGAAGTTAAAAAGTTCGAACGAATGTCAGAAACCCATTTTTCCATGTTTAAGGTATTCGGAAGAACATGCAGGTATTTCTATGGACCCTCAAGAAGAATGAAACCCTAACTCGACATAATGACCATGAGAATGCTTTTGAACCTTAGGGTTTACGACAGTTCCGCGGTGCCATTAGTCAAGCTTGGGTTTGCCCTTCTACGGCTGGTCCGCAGGTGCTGTGGTATGTACTGAATATTTTTAAACTGTACTTGAGTGTTGAGCTCTCGGGAATTATGGGACTTTGATGAATCGATCGAAAAGTTTAACGTAGTCCGGATATCATGTGATGGGATACATTACTTAGGAGACTCTAGATATGAGTATATCCGTTAGTACAGTTCATACAGCTACGAAGAGACAAGTTCGAATCGGTCGACACCAGAGGAAAGAGGAGCACATTGACGTCGGTGTTACGATTTGCGATCTGGTGATTCGAGTATCACATTTCCGTTGTTTGGATTTTGGTATTTTTAGGATTTCGTTTTATGATTGGTTTTCCTATGTACTCGTTCTTTTCACTCGATTCGTGTTCCATGTATCAGATGTATTGATATTCGTTTTGTGCATACCCATTGCACTTGATTTTGATTTTATACATTTTGAGATACTGATTTGATTTTGTGTATATGGGTTGCACATGATTTTGGATATTCGATTTATGTTTTCGTGCTCCATGTGCACTTGATTGAGATTCTTGCGCACACTTGGCGCACTTGATGCGATTTGTGCACACCAGATACACTAAATCGGGGTTTTGTGCAGATTAAATGCACCTGATATTATTGTCGTGCACGCCCGTTTCGCTTGACAGATGTTTTTGGTGCACACCCATTGCACTCAGTTTTGTTTCCGTGCGTATTCGTGGTATTTGTATTTGATTTCGATTTCCGTGCGCACCGGACGCACGTGGTACCTCGTATACTGTATTTGAGATTGATTTCATTTTGAGCAGTACGTTTTTATGATATTTACTATTTGGTTTAATAATCGAGCATGACTGTCCTGAGACTAGTACCTAGGTGTTTTTGCATGCTTCTCTCTTCAGATGTTTGGACGATTTTACTACGATGCGCACTATATACAGGTTATAGTTTTAATGTATTTCATGTTGGTTTTTGTATTGGACTTTGATATTTTTTTTTCACCCTACCTCCGATGATTGCGTTATACTTGACGGAGTTTGATTTTGAGATATGTACTTGTTTTTCGTGCGCATGCATTGCGCTAAGATGTGTTTTAAGTATTGATGATTTCGGAGCCCCGACGATTTGAGTGCTTTACTGAAATGTTTTAGTATTTGGGGGAGTTTTAATTTAAATTTGGGGACCGAATTTCTTTAAGGAGGGAATATTGTAACATTTTTAAAAAAAATTAAATAATTAAATAAATAAAATCCTTTAGGTGAATTTTCTGATAATCGGTAAAATAAACCGTATTTTCTGTAAAACTCAACTATAATTATTTTTCAATATAGATTTAAATATGCCTATTTTAACTATATAATTGCTAGTATTTGGTATTTATTTAGTCACTTATAAATTATTAGTTTACCTATTCCTTAAATAATTATTTATAATATTAACATAAGCTTTTAATTATATATTAAATGGGTGCAAATTATAAATTGCAATGGATTTATTTTTCAAAAGTGAACCATGACATATTAGAATTAGGTTTGTAGCATGCTATTCTCTTCTCGAATTGTCTTCAAAGTTCTAGAGAATTCGAGGATTATTTAGTAAAAGAAAATTTAATAAATAATGAAATTTATGAAAAGACATAAAAAAGATGAAATGAGTAATAAAGGATGAAATTTCTACACAACTCTTTACATCTTTTTCTCTCTCTCCTCCCTCATTTTGCCTTGGCCGAAATCACCTTAAGGCAGCCCCAAATTTTTCCAAACTCATTCTCACTTCTAAAATCTCCAAAAATTCATCATAAATCCAAGTAAAAACCTACAAATTCCTAATTTAAATCCTACACATTATTCTTTGACCTATCTAGTTAGGACCTATCTAGTTGGGATTCATGAAGCAAGAGAGCAATTAGGGAGGCCATGTTGCAAGTTTGATCTCTTGAATGTTGAGGTATAATCCTAAACCCTTGGTTTAATTTTTAGTTAATCACTTTAAATTAACTTATTAAGTGTTTAATTTGGTTTTAAATTGGTTCAATTGCATGATTGAAAATTCTAGAAAGGGTTTTTAAATCAAATTAGGGTTTTTATCATTGGATATTGATCTTAATGTGTAGTTAAACATGTTAGGTAATGCTAAACCTAATATAGAAGCTAAATTGTAAATTGTTACAATTAATTTGTCCAAATGGTTAATTATTGCAAACTAGGTTTTTGTAAAATATATATATGTGAGATAAAATTCTAGTGAGGGTTTTTATCATTATATTATAGTTTTAGTGAGTAGATTAACATGTCAATGGAATGCAAAACCTAATCTAGTTACTAGTTTGCTAATTTTTACCTTAAGATTTTAATAATTATGCTATTTTGCAAACTAGGTTTTTGGAAATTGATAAAATAATTGAGATTTAAGATCTAATTAGGTTTTTTATGACATTATTAACATTTTAAGTTATAGTTTAATACTTTAGATCATGCAAAATCAAGCTTAATTGTTGTTTGTGCATTTTTACTATGAAATTGTTAAAATCGGATAAATTTGCAAACTAGAATTTTGGGTTTAATACAAATTGATGAGATTAAATTATGGTGATGGTTTGTATGACTTAGTTATGATATTTAGTGAATATTATGGTCATTAGTTTTGTTAAAACATCAAGTTTCGAATTAAAACGATAATTAAGTGCTTTCTAGGTTTTCGGAAATAAATCAATTTGATTTATTTTGAAGTTTTAAAGAGTTGCAATCTATTCCATATTATAATTAGTGATTTATGAAACCACGATTGGTATGTTTGGATTTTTCTCGATCGATCGGCGTTTGTACGCCGATGTCGAGAATTATTTGGTTCTTTTGCATGAGCGGGTCATAGGTTTTAACCTATGCGCGTTTCGTGCGTCGTTTTGGTTTTTTCCGCGATTTCGGTTTACGATATTATATATGTTTGCGTATAGGTACCCCTCACGTGGACCTCTGACGATGAAAAAGAGGATGGCGGCATCGACTTCGGCAGACAAGGACCAGGTGAGTAGATGTATATCTACGGGGGAAGTCGGGTGGATGGCGTATAGCACCCCCGCAAACGTAGAATAAGGATATTATGTACTATTATGAGGAAGTCGGACGTGACCTTAGATTCTTGGCGAGTAGGGTACTATTGAAGACCTTAAGTTGGATTAGACTGATTTAGATAGACTTAACCAGAGGATAATTGCCTTGGAAGGAATTGGTAGGTTTCTTGTAGACATACACACACGCACACACATAAACTTGACTTGGTGTGTGTGTGTGTGTGTGTAGGTACAACATATACATGTGATATGAGAATGTTATATGATACCTGGGAATGAGTCGGTATGACTGGGCATGATGCCGTGAGATATAGATATACGATCGAGTATGATATAAGATGTACTATGATATTAGCGGATCGTTGGGAAATGAAAAAATGTATATTTATACATAAACGATATGATGACATTGAAATGTACGAGACTCTAGAATAGAACCCGGATTGTAATATGTGACTTAATCACGATATGATATATGACATGATATTTTAGTGGATCATTTGACGATGTATATTTACACAGACGATGATATATGTTTGATAATATTGGGATATATGCGATTATAGTACAGTACCTTTGATCATGATATTGTTTGATGATGATACTATACGAACAATGATGTATATATGTAATAGTTGACCCGTACCCCGATTTTGGGATGCCGTATGGTGGATTTTACCGTACGAGGCATAGATGTGATGATTGATCCGCACTCTTGACTCGAGGAAGTCGTACTACGTACGTGACGCTATTGAGGCTGGATCGCCAACTACTAGAGATATCGACTCAGATTTTAGGAGGATTCTTCTTACCTTTCGACTAGTGTCTTTAGTTTATTCCTTAGTTGGTTAGGTAGATCTTAGTTTAGGCTCGAGTCATACTTATTTTAAAAACTAACAAATCGTGCGCATTTTTAAAGACAGCCTGAGGGATACTACGGATTTTTCAAAAGACATATCTTTTCCTAAAAACCCTGTAACCCCCAATTTTCTAAAAACCACGATTCGTGCTTTTTTAAATAACAAACTGTATGACTCGTAATTAGTATGTATTCTCTAGTTATGCATTTACTACACATTCATCATTATATTCATGTTTTATTCATCGCATTGCATGTTCATACACATGTTTCTTTAGCTAATATGAAACTCTGCCTGTTAGGACACCAGCACCATTACCGATGATGCGCCTGTTCCACGTACACCTATTTGCCGGCTCACACACATCATCATCGGTAATTGCCATGTCACGCACACTTTAGAACATATTATCTTTTATTGATATAATCAGCTAAATGCTAGTCCAGTATAATATTGTGTGATTACCCTCATGTGCTACTTTAGACATTGCATTTATTATTTAGACACTTCATGCATTCACATATTCATATTATCATGCACTATTGTGGGGCTTATGCCGACACTCATTATTTACTTACTCATGATTTTGGGTTTTTGGATTTCTATGAGATTTCTGGATTTTGGGGAAAACCGCAAGAATATATATAAAAACTTCTCTCTCCCCCCCTCTCATTTTAAAATACAATTTGCGATTTTCTCGTGATGTATGGGTCGTCCACCATGAGTTTTCATGTTTTCTGTTGGATTTCGAGACCCGATTCGAGGAGTGGAGGAACCGTCTCGGGTACATGGTGGGCCCGGTATGGTACCCCGGGGCGAGAGTGTTTTTGTGGGGATGACGATGAGCCTGGCTGGGGAAGACTACCTACCGGTGATGTCTGGCGCGGCGGATATCCAGAGGATACTGACCGTTGTCGTGTGATTTGATAATATGGGTCGATCCTGACTGACGGAACCCGAGATATTGAGACTATAAGATATTGAGACTGTGAGAAATTGAGACAATGAGATTTGCATATTTTGTGTCGATGCTTGATACGGATTTCCATGGATTTCATTGATGATGTTTCAGATTACCATACAAATTTTACTCTGATAAAGTGAAAGATTTCTTATACAGATATATCCAGATTTCATGGTTGATTGTTTTACATTCATGGTGCATGCATATTCATACACATGACATGTTATTACTTGAGGCATTGACACGAGCACTGAGCATTGCACTTACGCATAGATTATTACCCTGCCACTACTAAATGACTAGTGTTATATTAAGTATATAATTATGACCTAGGAGAGCGTCGTGTATGCGATTTCTACTCGCAGATATCTTCAATTCACGAGTTGGCAACTTACCCCCGTTGTGCCAAATTTTCTTACAGGTTTCGATGTACAGGTTTCCTTGGCAGCTTGCTGGCACATCATTTCATTCAGGATGATTTGCTTGGTAGGTTGGTTCACATGTATCAGGACCGCCGTTGTACTTTTATTATTTCATTTGTATCTAGTAAGCTCCATCAACCAGACTTGTATTATTTGATAAATTTAGAAGACCAGTTGTTTTTATTTCGACCTTAGAGTCGCGCTTGTATTATTATGGTTTTTGGTGGATTTGGTTTTCTTTTGAGTTTTGAGCCTCGCCCTTCGGCGTTGTATATTTTAGTGAATTGTGTGGTTGTTTCCGCCTTTTGGCGTAGAGCTAGCTCCCTCTTGGGGATGCCTTTTTATTGCTTGTATATATTATTCTTGTTTGTACCTGTTTGGGGCTAGTTTTTACAAAGGAGACTCTGCCGAAATTTTTTTGAGAAAATTTGATATTGCTTTTAAAACTTTTTTTCCTACACTTCTTATTTTAAAGGGTTTAGATTTCTGGGTTTCGGCTTGATTAGATTACGTTACGCCTCTAGACGTTTTGTAATTTAAGTGTCGGTCACGTTCCGTACCTTCGGGTCGTGACAGAGAGGTTTTCCTTTGACCGGAGCGGTCGGATTCTGCAAGTATTGCTTGATTTCGTTCAGTGCACTCTGGCATTTGCGATCCCAGACGAACGGTGTCCCTTTCTTCATTAGGTGACTTTAGGGGCGGCATTTGCCGGAGAGGTTAGCTATGAACCGTCGGATATATGCGAGCTTTCTTTGGAGAGACCACAGTTGTTTGAGAGTCTTTGGTGGAGGCATTTCCATGATCACCTTGATTTTCGACGGGTCTATTTCGATGCCCCGGTGTCGTACGATGAATCCTAGAAATTTGCCCAAACAAACTCCGAACGCGCATTTCAGAGGGTTCATCTTCAGATTGTATTTCCGAAGACGTTGGAACACTATCTTCAGATGCTCCCAATGTTCTTCGAGCGATTTGCTTTTAACCATGAGGTCGTCGATATAGCATTCGACAATCTCGTGTATGAGATCATCAATGATCTTTGTTATGGCCCTCTGATAGGTGGCGACGGCGTTCTTCAGACCGAAATGCATCACTTTGTAGCAGAATATGCCCACAGGAGTCCGGAAAGCGGTATGCTTCTGCTCTTCGGGATGCATCTTTATTTGATTGTACCCTGATGAGCCGTCCATGAAGGAGAAGACTTCGTGAGTGGACGTATTATCTATCATCAGCTCGGTGACCGGTACGAGAAAGTCATCTTTTGGATAGGCTTTGTTGAGATCCCGAAAGTCTACACAGATGCGCACCATCCCGTTCTTCTTCATCACTGGGATGATGTTGGCAATCCAGTCGGGGTATTGCACTTCTCGGACGAAACCGAAATCGATTAGCTTCTTTACCTCGGCGTTGATGCTCATTTCAAGTTCTAGCCGCATTCTTTTCGGTGCTTATTTGATTGGCTTGACGTCCGGAGATATCACCAATTTGTGCACAGCTACTTCTGGATCTAGTCTCGGCATTTCGGAGTAGTTCCATGCGAAACAGTCTTTATACTTCATGAGCACGTCTTTGAGCGTAGCCACCTTTTCTTCAGACAACAGCTCACTGACGAACGTCGGCCGAGGGTCGTTTGTCGTCCCCAAGTCGATTTTTCTGAGGTTATCTATAGTAGTATGTATCCCATCTTCCAGCTCTTTTGGCGCCGGTGGAAACTCTGAGATCACCTCGTCATCATCGTTTTCGAAGCACCATGGGAGGTCAACCATATCCTCGCGTACTCCTTCTCCTAACAGCGTTATCGCGTGACAGGTACGAGATCGCTTCCAAGACCGATGTTGATTCGGCTCTACTCTCGCTGCATACGCGGCTTTCGGTTCATGCTTCTATGGCGGGGTTACCCTCCAACTGCTGGATAAAGCGAATCTGCCTTGCTGATACTGGTCTTCTACCCAATCTTTGAATGTAAAGAAGTCTTCGAGAGGATGTCCTATCGCTCGGTGATAAGAGCAATAATCCGGGTGATGAACCTCGTTTTCTTGATCGGGGTGTTTGGACTCCGGGAGGGTAATCGTCTGATGTTTAATGACAAGACTGAATATCTTTCTTGTCTTGTTTTGGGGAAAAGAATATGCTCGGCCCATCTTCTTTATAAGAGACGGATCCCGGCTGCTCAATTTCGATCGCGGGGCTTCTTGGACCCGCTTTGCTGCTGTCGAACATTTTTCCGTACTTCAGTTTATTTTTGCCTCCGCGTCGGGTATTTTGTATGATGGGCTAGCGACGAAGAACATCGTCATTCTCCGCAGCCTACTGAAGGAGGCGCTGCGTCCTGGCTTTCTCGTAAATGGCCATTTCGCGGCTATGGTCATCCTGGACCTTTTGACCCGCTTCCCTTATTAGCTTTTCCGTCTGTTCTTCGAACGACGGACTTGGCACTTTCATGGCGGGACCTCGTTTTGGTTCAGGGTTAGCGTCTTTTAATAGAACATCTCCTTCTTCATCGAAATCATGTATAACGTAGCAGCCATGGAATCGCTCCCATTTCTTGGATTGAACATATCCAAGCCCGATCATTTCCATTCTCCCGTTGGGCAATTTTTGCTGAGTTCCGAGGACGTTCCAGATCCTGTTGTAGAACTGAGCTTATCGAGCAGTCTGTTTGAAGGGTACGCCTTGGCGCCTCAACAGCCTTTTTAATCCTTCTGTGTAGTATCTGGGCAGACGAATGGGCTGGAGCCTATCAAGCATAGAATCGGCGTCATGCCAGATTTCTTTCTCCACTTTGGTTTTCGTGGATCGATAAAAGAGGATCCCCTTTTCATCTTTTCGCCTGGGAGGGACATAGAACGTCTGCAGTTCTTGCACACTGTAGGTATCAAGTGCGTCGAGCTCTTTGTAATGCTCTTGTGGAACCATGGCGATCTGCAAACTCTGATCATCTCCAATGAAGGCTTGCACTGATGAACAAGCCGAGAATACTGCGTTGACCTCGTCTTCAGAGTCACTGCCAAAGACCGGAATAGGGGTAGACGGTCCCGGTTTGTTGTATCGGGAAGGTCCCGAATAGACTATCTCTTCTTTCTCCTCGGTATCGCTCCCGAAGACCAGAATGGTGGTGATAGCTTTTTGCTTATCCTCAGGTTTATGGCATCTTTCCGTGTCTTCAAAGTCTTGTAAGAAGAACTTTGCATCTTCGTACTTTCGGACTTCGTTTACGGAGAATGGGTTCAGCTTCCCCGTCACATTGTATTCAAGCCCATCTTTGAAGTACTTCATACACTGATGTTGTTAGAAGGGGTGATGTTGTACTCATGTAACCAAGGCATGCCGAGCAAAGCGTTGTAGCAAGTCTTGGCGTCAATGACGTGAAACTTGATGTCAGTGACGAGCAGCCCAAAGCGTAATGTCAGTATCACAGACCCGAGTGTCCGTGATGACTGGGAGTCGAAACCAGAGATGGTGATTTTATCCCGAGTGAGGTGTTGTATGCACATGCAGATTTCTTTTAGCACCCTTACATTTAGGAGGTTGATAGAGGACCCGTTGTCAACTAGGATCTTCCCTATCTTAATGTCATGGCAATACCCGGAGACATATAGGGGACGGTTGTGCTCGGATGTTCCGAGGAGGAGATCTTCATCGCCGAAAGTGATGTCAGTTGTGTGAATTTCTTCCAGCTTGTCTTTCATCTTTTCTTCGGCGAGAAAAGCTTGAAACTGGTCAGGCTCTTGTAATGCCTTGATCAGAGAATCTCTCGCCTCTTTGGATAGCATAAGGGTGTCGAGAATGCTTAGCTGTGAGGGTATCTTCCTCAGGTGTGCCAGAACGTTGTAATCCACCTTGTTTTTCTTGGGCGGGTCCTTGGCTGCCAGCTCTTCGACGACTCGGTCATCAAGGGTGATATCCTCAGGGACCTTTTCTTTCCCCCTATCCTTTTTGTTTTATCCCTTGTTTGCGGGTCCGAAATTCTTTTCAGGTAGCGTGCGATTGCGCAGCTGATTGTTCTCACAGGACTTCATCTCTTCTGTTTCAGAGATGGATTCCTTGAAGAGAGGGCCGAGAACTATTTTTTCATCAGAATCACTCCCGAAGGTGAGAACTTGCGATCCCCCAGAATTAACCATGTGACATTCATCGGCAGTTCTTTTATGGTCATCTGTCGTGCTTCTTAGTTCTCGACGAGTTTTGCGCTTCATCCGTTTGAAATGTTGCCGGTGAGCAACGTATCCCTACCACCAATTTTTAAAGGCGTTGCATTCTTCAGTAGGGTGTGTGGTCCTCCGATGGTACAAGCAGTAGTTGGATGTGCATCCTCTTCGTTAAGGTGTATCCTATTAGGACTGTTTCCTTCGGAGGGTGGCAGCTGCATTCCCATCGATATGGCTTTGGCGAATCTTTTCCTTGTCTTGAACCTGCTTTTGCTGGCAGCCAAAGTGCTCCTATCCAGTTTGGGTATTTCAATCCTTTCGTTCAGTCACCGACGTTTGGATTTTTCGTATACGGCGATTTCACGCTCCTAATCAGCTTTTCTTTTCAGAAGAGCTTCATTCAGGAATATGTCAACCATCTCGTCTGACGGTCCTAGGAGTTCCGGTTCGGGATCTGCCCCCAGTTTCTCTGTATCAGGAGCTTCTTCACCATCTACTGACGAGTGAGAGATCGTGTGGCAGCTCGCCTCATAATCTTCAGGTTTGTCTAACGAGTCTTCTCTCTCATCTTCATCGCCATCTCTATCTTCAAGGATGTGGTTGAGAAACTCTTGGAGTGTGACCGGAGTTCGCGCCTTCTGGTTATATTCCTCCAGCGCGTCAATATGTTTTTGCGGATCCGTGCGCTTGTCATCAGGCTTCACGGGCTTTTTGGTCTTCTTCTTTTTCTTCGATGACTTTGACGGCTGGGCCTGAGCATTTTGATTACCGCTACCAATTCTTGGAGTCAGGCGCGGCTTCAGCATTCTCTCAATGACCTTGAGTTCCAGCGGATTTTTCCACCTGCCGGGCATGTTTGGAGATCTTTCAGCATTCTTTTCGTTTTGACTGAAAGAGCGACCTCCCATGGAGCTTCTTCTATAAAAGAGCACGATGCCCCCGGTGTGTCCCCCTTTTAAGAGCGTGCGGCTGAGGCGGGCTTACATTCTAATTCTCGGACAGTGCGAATTTGCCCTATTGGTATTGGTCCTCAATCCAGCCTTTGAAGACGAAGCAATCTTCGATTGGATGGCCTACCACTTGGTGATAGGGGAAATAATTGGGTTTATTGGCCTCACCAGGCTGCAATGGGCGTTTTGGGTCCGGTAAGGTGATGAGCCTGTTGCGCAACACCAGCTCGAACAATCTCCTCGTTTTATCCCGAGGAAACGAATAAGGGTGCTTCAGTTTCTCATTAAAGAATAGTCGTCTATCGTCTTGGCGATCAGTTGGTTTTGGACCACTGGGCTGCTGCTGAGCATTGGCGACGAAGGTCTCTTTCCCTTTCCCCTTTTCGTTTCGAGGCTCCATCTTCGAAGCAGACGGTCTATGACCTATCTGATCCATTTGGGCCAGCTTGTCAATCAAGGCCTGGAAGGTAGTTGGCTTGAAGAACATCATGAACTAGGATATGGTCGCCTGCGGATCAAGAGTACCCATGAAGATGCCTACCGCAGGCGCTTCTTCGATGCGCTGCTCGCACTTCGACCATAGATTCCGCCACCGTATCGCGTACTGCATCCATGTTTCGCCTGGCTTTACTCTGGCGTTAATTAATGCTGTGATCGAGGTGCGATCGCTAGCGCTTGCGAATCTTTGTGTAAACAGTAACTCCATTTCTGCAAATGTCTTAACGGGATTATTCGGGAGCTCGGAATACCATTTAAACGCTGTCTCCGACAAGCTGCCAACAAACTGGCGAAGCAGCAGTTTATCGTCACCCCCTGTATTACCGCACAAGACTCTGAATTGAGCAACGTGCTGGTGTGGATTTCCCGTCCCCTTATATATGTGGAATTTAGGGATCGTATATCCTGGCGGGTACTTTATTTGATCGTACTAACCCGGATATGGTCGACCAGTCTTAACGATTTGATTAGCCGCTTCGCTCGCCTGATGAACTCGTATCTGTTGAGCTATATAGTCATCCAGGACGGCTGTGGAGATCATCTCCTCTTTGGCCATTGATAAAGCCGGAAGTGGCTTCGATGTCTCCCATCTGTCGTTTTCAATGATAATCGGAGGGTCTTCAGCTGGAGGATCCGGCTGTATCATCATCCCGACCATATCTTGGAATAAAAGCGCCATTCTTTTTATGTTGGCCGCTTGTTCCGCGACCTCTCTGTATTTCTTTTCGAGGATTCTGCGTAGGAACTCAGCAGCGATTTCTTGTTCTTGACGCTGCTCTAACAATGTCTGCGGGCTTTCTTTTGGCCCAGTGAGTGCGGCCATCTGTGTTAGTATCTCCTGTAGCTTCTGTTGTTTCTCCTGAGCTTTTGCTACCGATCGGGTGAGTGGTCGATGACCTGTGGAGATACGGCTATCCTCTTTCCCGGATGCCATATAAACAGTGTGCACCACCATGCCCCCAGACTTGGGGCGTTTAGGTTCAGTGCTCTTTAGATTTGTTACAGACATAAGGATTTTCTCCGACCTTCTTCTTTTGTGAGCGGTCAAAATTGAGGGGGCCGTTGCAGCGGGCACCCAAGTAGACGACACCTTTTGTGGTACAACAGGGTAGTCCTTCTCTTACCGAACTTTTATCTTCTTCGGTTGGCGGGAGTAGTCTTAATTGATCACTGAGTCTTGGACCTAACGCCTAACCTTGTGAATTTTAGAGGACAACCGCTGAGGGGGCTGCTCTAGCTTCGCCTTTGTAACGTTCTCCACAGATGGAGGAGATCTTTTTAGCACGGCGATCGGAGAATTTTGGCGCACCCTCCTAAGTGGTTCAAAGATGTTCCCAGTTGGAACAGCAGCATCAACTTCCATCATCGGAGCTGGCGGAGTAAATCCAGAAGAGGAACTGCCCCCATCTTTCCTCACTCCGTGCCAGTGGCGACGTCGAGCATGTCGAGCAGACGGGATCATCTCTGCTGTTGGATGAGCTTCTTTATGCCCCCTGCTCTGATGAGGGGTTGTTGTTGGTGACAACCTATCGAAGCCTGACGTCCGCTGAGAAGGAATGGCCAACCTGTCGAAGGCAGACTTCCGAGCATGGGAAGCAGCCTTGGTGACTTTGCCCGGAATGGGAGTTGGAGCAGCCAGTCTTGCAAAGGCTGATCTTTTAGCAGGAGAAGCCACTTTGACGACTTCTTTCACTGGAGCAAGGATAGCTATCCATTTCGGGATAACCCCTTCAGGTATCGCGGGCTTCTTCACGGGCCCATTAGAGTTTTGGCTTAGCCTATCAAAGACTGAGGTGCTGGACTTGGATGACCCGTTGAGAGGGACCGTGGTAGTTGTAAGCTAATAAAAGACCGACTTCTTCGGAGTTTCTTGCGATGGTAGAGGGGCGTTGAAGCTCATGGGTGGGAGCATGGTCCCAAAGAACATCCCAATGGTGGCTTGCGTCACCTGTTCCACTAGCATCGTGAAAACGGAGGCCGATTGAGGCCCATAAGTCACTCTTCCAGCAAGGACAGAGTGGGAGTTGTTGCAGTCATTGCAGTTTGTGCAGTTGAAAGCCATTTTCTCTGCACGGAGCAAGACACCAAATCTTAGTACCTCGAATCCAAGAGCAACCATAGCAAACCGCTATTCGTTCGCGAAACACGACACACAAAGTGGGGAGTGGAAAGAGGAAAAGGTCCCACCGGGCGTGCCAGAATCTGTTTACCGCCAAAAACAGAGACGAAACCGCGTAGGTTCGTCTTGCCTGAATTTAGGGGCAGATACTATTTGGTTTTATCCGTCCACCTCTCCGAAGATACCAAGTTGATTTTTGGCACCGTGTATCGGAGGTTTAGACGGATGCGGCCGTTGTAGCAGACTTAGTCAGATTCCCCCTCATTTGAAGGTTTTTTATTGTGGGGACGCTCTTCCCTAACGACACAAGCCCCTGCAGTTAATTACGCTACCGTATAGCGGTAACAACTTTCTCCTTCTCCAGATGGTCACTTCGTGTCGTGTGTGTTTGTTTTCTTTTTTGGTTGCCCGTGGATTGTATACGGAGACTAATTATGTTGTCACCCGTAGGGCGTGGATTATTCCAAATCCGTATTTTCTTAGATTTGGGTTTGGGTTGGGTTTAAGGATCGTTAATCTCATTTGAGACTAAGATCAACTTAAACGTTTGTTAAGGATACGTTAGTCTAGTTTTAGACTAAGATCAACTTAACGTTTGTTAAGGACACGTTAGTCTAATTTTAGACTAAGATCAACTTAACAGTATCATTTAAATCCAACAAAATAGCATTTGGGCTCTATTGATTTAGTTTAGGGACGTTGCGGTCCATAAGTTTAAGGACATCATAGTCCATGGAGTTTAAGGACATCACAGTCCATAATTTAAAGATGCCATAGTCTGTAAAGTTTAAAGATATCATGGTCTATGAGTTTAAGGACCCCACAGTCCGTGGTAGTTTAGAGAAATCATAGTCTGTAAAGTTTAAGGACGTTATAGTCCATGAGTTTAAGGACCACACAGTCCGTGAAATGTCTGGTTGTCGGGACCCGTCACCTCTCTGAAGACGTTGAAGAATTACAACGACAAATATCAGAGGAGTGAAGAGATGTACCCTTGAACCAATATTGGTTGGGAGATCTGTAGTCCATTTTGGGACTAAAATCAAAGATTTGTGAGCATATGGACTCAAATAATCTGAATTAGGGATCTGTGGCCAACTTGGGCTCGGCCCATTCAGCTAAAATGTTGGACATTTAATTAGGCTCAGTCTTTTTTTCATTTAACAATGCTGAGCATTGGTTTGGATTCTGAAAATAGTTTTTGTCTTTTATTGAGTGCTGAGCACTCATTATAGCTCTGGGGCTTTATTTAAAGAACAATTTAAGTTCCCTCAGCGCATACGTGAGGAGCACATGATGCGCTTGGCGCTGAGCACCAGTCAATGAGCGCAGAGCGCTTCTGTTAAGTAGCGCACACGTGAGGAGCACATGGCGTGCTTGGCGCTGAGCGCCAGACAATGAGCGCAGAGCGCTTCTGTTAAGTAGCGCACACGTGAGGAGCACGTGGCGCGCTTGGTGCTGAGTGCCAGTCAATGAACGCGGAGCGCTTCTGTTTAAGTAGCGCACACGTGAGGAACACGTGGCGCGCTTGGTGCCGAGCGCCAGACAATGAGCGCAGAGCACTTCTTGTGAAATAGCGCACACGTGAGGAGCACGTGGTGCGCTTGGCGCTGTGCGCCAGACTTGGAGCGCTGAGGTATTTCTTTGAATTTGGAGCGTGAAGGCTCTGCAGCGCTGTGCGCTAGATTTGGAGCGCTGAAGCGCTTCGTTTAATTGGAGTGCTAAGGCTCTTTTTAGGCAACTCTGCTCTCTGAGAATTAAATTCTTTCTTATAAGAGACTTTGTCTCATGGATCTAAAAACAAATTTCTTATTTTATAGGAGATATTTCAATCTC
This sequence comes from Agapanthus africanus, assembly GCA_030015575.1. NCBI lineage: Eukaryota > Viridiplantae > Streptophyta > Magnoliopsida > Asparagales > Amaryllidaceae > Agapanthus > Agapanthus africanus. The sequence continues at coordinate 463,189,888 of CM057347.1, forward strand.
TTATGTTTTCAGTGAAAGGCTTTGCCTTTATGGATCTGTGATCCTAAGAGAATTGAATTATTCTCCACCTTTTTATAATGAGATGTTATGATCTCTTTGTGAAAAACATTTTCCTTATAGATTTATGATCTAGCATAAGAATTAAGTTCTTTTTCTGATGAGATGCTTTGATCTCTTTATTTTTACCTTGAAGAAATTCTTCTTCTGCCGAGAGCTTGCTCTTCTCTTTGAACTTTCTTAAAGTTTGTGGGGGGGACGGTTTCTCTCTGTAAGACTTGAAGTCTTGGGTCCTTTATATAGTGGAGGCTGATTTGTTGAATTAGTTGAAGAGATCTTTTCTCTAATTGATTTGGAGATGTTTCCCACCATTGGATCTTTGATCCTAGGGCTTCTGTTTCACAGAAGGTAATCTTCTTGTTTTTTAACAAGATTGGAAAAAAATTTCCCATACAGAATTTATTCTGTATTTTGGTGATTTTTAATCACCATTGGATCATTGATCCAACGGTGCTCTGATTTTCAGAGCATAATCTTTCTTGTTTGGAAAGATTCTGAGGAATGTTGCCTTAACAGAATTTTATTCTGGTCAATTGATGATTTTTAATCATGTTCGTTGGATCTTTGATCTAAGGGCCGAGAACATTTTGTTCTATCGCTAGTGCACACGTACTTTGCACGTGGTGCGCTGCTCAGAGTGCAGCGCTCTTAGCGCTAGCGCTCACGTGCTTTGCACGTGGTGCGCTGCCTCAGTGTCTTTGACTCTCAGCGCTGGCGCTGCTAACGCTAGCGCTCTCGTGCTTTGCACGTGAGCGCTGTATCAGAGTCTTTGACTCTTAGCGCTGGCGCTGCTATGAAGTGCTGCTTCATTTCAAATTTCAAAATTTGAACAAAGTTTTGCTCTAATTGGGGAAACAACACACTCTTCCAAATTACCATTTAGAGAAGCCTTCTTTATGTCCATCTGCCGATCTCATAATCGTGGAAGGCAGCAATGGAAAGAAGGATCTGAATGGATTTGAGCATAGCCACGGGAGAAAAAGTTTCATCTCCAAACCAGGTCTTTGACAAAAATATTTTACAATAAGTCTAACCTTATAGGTTTCAACCTGTCCATCTACACCAATCTTCTGTCTGAAGATCCATTTGCAGCCTACGGGTTTTACCCCTTCTGGAGCAAAGTCCAAACTCTATACTTTGTTGGTGTACATGGACTCCATCTCGGTCCGTTTTGCATCCAGCCATTTTACCGAGTCGCCGCTCTGAATGGCTTGCTGGAAGCTAGTTGGCTCATCATTGTCAATGATGCAATCCTCTCTATCCTCATCTATGAGAAAACCGTAGTATCTCTCGTGCGGATGAGACTGCCTACTAGTTCCGCGGAGTGGCGTGGGGATGTCCTATTCTTTTGAAACCTCTGGTTCTACCAACCTTTCAGTAATAGCTTGTGGTTCTGGAATTTCTTCCAGTTCTATTGCGCTCCCACTAGTTTTTTTTCAAAATGTTGATTTTCCAAAAAGTGGGCATGAGGAGAAACAAAAAACCTTTTGTTCCTCTGTGTAATAGAAAAGATACCCCCTAGAGTTCTTTGGGTATCTCACAAACTTACACAGTACTGAGCGTGCCTCGAACTTGTCCGCATGCTGCTTTTTTACAAAAGCTGGACATTCCTATATCTTAAGATACTGAAGATAGGGTTTCTTCCTACTCCACATCTGATATGGTGTGGTAGGCACTAACTTAGTAGAAACCTTATTCAAAATATATGCATATGATTCTAGTGCATAACATCAGAAGGATTGCGGCAACTCAGCGTTACTCATCTTTGAACGAACCATATCCAATAGGGTTCTATTCCGCCTTTCCGATACACCGTTGTGTTGTGGTGTGTATAGATGAGTAATCTGAGAGAGAATTCCATTCTCTTTTAGGTAACCCAGGAACTCGATTTTTGTATTCACCACCTCGATCAGATCTCAGCGTCTTGATACTTTTGCCTGTTTGTTTTTCCACTTCATTCTTATATTCCCGGAATTTCTTAAAGAACTTTGATTTATATTTCATCAAGAAAATATGTCCATACCTAGAGAAATTATCTGTAAAAGTAATGAAATAGGAATAACCACTTCATACATCTGTAGACATTGGACCACACACATCGCTGTGTATAAGTCCTAAGAGCTCGCTCGCTCTTACTCTGTGTCCAGTGAACGGAGTCTTTGTCATCTTTCTTATGAGACAAGATTGACAAGTTGCATAAAACTGATATTAGAACGGATCGAAATAACATTCTCTATGTAACTTCGACAACCGTATTTCATTGATGTGACCATGTCTACAATGCCATAAGAAAGCCTTATTTAATTCTGGAGACTTTCTTTTAAGTGTGTTCTGGACGTTGAAAACCTGAGCATGATTTAACAAGTATATACCGTCCTCTAGTGTACCTGACCCAATCAAACCATGACTTAGGTGGATGTAGAACACATCGCTTATATATGTAAAATCATATCCTTGCTTAGAATGTAAGAATACAGATATGATATTACAAACTAAACTAGGTACACACAAACAGTTACGTATAATCAGTATCTGCCCACTTGTCAATCCTATGTGATATTCACCTACGGATATAGTATCCACGCTCATTCCGTTAGCAACCCTAAGAGTCATATCACTTATCCTGATAACTCTACGGTTTCTCAAAACCTGTAATGAATTACAAATATGAGATCCTGGTCTGGAATCTAGTACCCAAGAAGTAAAGTTATTGACAGACTATTTTCAATCACAAACATACCCGAAGTCGAAGCCACAACATACTTTGGATCCTGGATTCTAGCTTTCCAAGCCCTGCATCCCTTCTGCCAATGCCCTTTCCCATGACAATAGGAACATCCCTCCTTCCCTAATGTTAGCCCTTAAACTTTTGCTCTTCCCTGTCCCTCTACCTTACTGACACCGCTTATCGTCTTTGTGGAGGTCTTCTTCTTCTCACCCATAGCTTTCACCTTGGATCCAGAAGAGGAAAATTCCCCAATAAGCAGAGCGGGTGTCTCCCTGGTTTCCTTCAGGGTGCCTTCAACTGGAAGTATTACTTTCTTTTCCTGGATGTAAGTGGAAGGTAAGGTTTGTAGAATCAAGTCAGCATATGACTCGTTCTCCAACGTGGTCTCCAGGTCCATGAGCTATTTAATATAGCTAGTCATTGTAAGGACGTGGTCCCCTATATATAACCCGATAGCCAATCTCGCTTGAAGCAATTCCTTCGAGATCCCATATCTTGCAATACAAGATTGCTCTCCATATAAATACTTGTTATGGAGGAAGATAGAAACTAAGTCCATCTTCTCGTGCTCCTTCTGGTTTTCACCATCTACTGAGGCCAACACGAAGCACTTGGTATTCGCACTGTCTTTTTCCGTTGTCTTACGGATATTCATATCCGCGACGGTGAAAACTGGACCTGGGACGGCGGGGACTTGAGTAGTAATGAGGTGGTCCAGCTTGTCATAAGCAATGGACATTTGGACAAAGCTTTGCCAGTCAATATAGTATAACTCATTCCTTCTATTATATGTAACCTAATCTTAGTCACATGGTCGCTGCAATTAGGAGAGAGAGAAGAAAACACTCAGCATGACAGTCTTGCAAATTTAGATTGGTTTTTAATTTATCTAAACAGGATGGCTCTCACTGTATCCCGAATCCTTCCTCAAACCATAAAAGAAGAATTAGTCAGGATTAATCTCACCATACAATACTTGCTTAATCGTTCAGCCAGGCTGGTGTTGGTACTTCGAGAGAGATTTTCCAACGCTTTTGTGAAGTTCCTTAATTACATAACCTCTTTTCCCTGGAGGCGTAGCCCCGCTAACACCGTTCTAGACACCTACTTGGTTTATAGCATTGATTGTGTTAGTGAAAGAATCTCCCGAGGAGTAGTGGATACTCACAGTAGGATCGGGATCCAAATATCATTGTTTGATAATCCTGAAGGAATGCTACCAACATTATCAAACTCCAAATGGTATGCAACACTAGCAAGTTTCAGTTTCTTTGGAAACTCCCGATGTAGATTTTTGCCCCATGCTCTTATGACCTTGACGAAGGCCAACAAATCATAAGTCACATGTCAAGTTCTACCCATCATTGTTCAGATTAATTTGAACACACCCGTATATACCCTTGATGAAAGCCAACAAAGTAATACGACTGTCCCAAATCAACGCATTTATCTATGCTACATATGAATACTCAGCAGCTACCAATCACTATGCCTTGACAAAGGCCAACAAACATATCTTGAATACTATTGAATATTCATATGAAATGATGGAGGGCTACGAATGGTTTTGGCGAAACTGTGAATGTAGTGAACTTGATATAATCGAAGGAACCTGATAGCTTTTAAAAGGAGTGGTTTAGGCTCCGCGTTTAAAAGTCTACTGTTTTGAAAAAAAACGAGTGGTTTTAAAATTTATTCCAATGATTCAGCTTTGGTTTGTTTTCTTTGCATTAATATAATGCAGTCCCATCATTTATACCTATTATCATAGAAAAAGACGAAAATAACATGTCCGCTTATGCCATCCGCATTCGCCACTGGGCCCCGTCTAACACCGTTAGGTTACTTAATTAACGGCAGAGTGGGGGTTGGACTAGCGCGGATGCAAAACATAAGCAACGTCTACTATATAGCATATATATAATAAACATTCGTCTGACGCAATAATAGGCATTCCAGATCACAGATGAACACATTGGATATACTAAGAATTCCGCGTTTTGTTTAAGCCTGTAACGAAAGACGGATTCCATAGTCGTGATGCATAGCCAAACCCCACCCCAGACCCCTACGGGTGCGGCAAACTACCCGTCCAATACCCGAAGTGAAGCAACCTCCCTCAACAAAGTGAGTAGGTCACTCGGCACTTCAAAGAACTCGGTAGGTTTTGCACCCCACCTTGGGTCTATCCTAGGAGCAGAAAACAGTAAAAGAAAATAATACAACGGTGGCTACAAGCTCAACCTGAATGTGCCCCGCAAAAGAATATTACATCACTTTACAATTTATATCGAATAAAAGATAAACACTCATCTCACATCCCCGGCTATTCATCCACGACAATCCAATGAAGTTCATATACACAAACCAACATCATAGATATATGCATCCCCGACTAATCGACGTATAGCAATTAGTCGACGTTTCCAAACACATATAACATCACAGATAAAACCCGAAGCAAATAACTTAGAATTTCGATTGAAAACTATTTTCCGTGTCCACCCCAAGTGTAAACCAACACTCAGAAATATAGTGGGTAGAAACCAAATATCCCAGAGAACCATACACCCAAAACAAGACACAGAGAAGAAATACGAGCCAACTCGACCATGACTCGGCCGCGGAACGGCGGTAAATCGACCGATTCGCCGCGGTTCCGCGGTGGTTGTAACTAGTTAGGGACTCGTCTTTCTTCTGAGTTCTTAGAATTCCCTGCTTGTATTTTTCATGCCTCTGAAATAATTTTTAGCACGGTTTTAAAAATCGGCAGAGAGTTAGGGTTTTGGGTTTATCCTTTTTCGTGTTTTCCGACGATCGAAGTTCAAATAACTTGCTAACAAGCTATTAAAGGTTTTGTAGGCTCTAATACCACTGTAAGTCAATGTCACGCACCCCATAGATTCGCGGGGAGGCGGAATATGTGAAAAACGATTTTTCAAAGCTCGTAACACCGACTTGAACTCCAGAATCGTGTCTAAACCCTAACTAGTAACTTGCAATGAGCTAAACTATAAAGATAGAAGTGTTATACCTCATGATATCAAGTCTTTCGGGTCTTCTTCGCTGTCCTCCACCTCGTCGTTGGCTCCAAGGATCGAAAATGGATCCGGCAACCTCGACGGCCTCCTCGAGTCAAAGACGATCCATCCGAGAGTCTATAGTCCGAGCTCCTACCTCGAATCTGAGGTAACTGTGGCTTCTAGTTCGCTAAACTAGAAGTCCTAGTTTGTGTAGAGTGAGAAGATGGAGTAGTTTGTCTCTTGGAGCCCTAGGATTCTCAACACATGAGAGGTTTAGGGTTTAGAGGAAGAAGAAGGTGACTTGAGGAAAACATAGTGAAAAGAGCATGAAGTGAGAATGGCTAAGTGTTTGTGATGAATAATGCACTCCCCCAAAAATATCTAGTATGCTTGATAAATACCAAGCATTCTTGATCAAATATCTAGTGTGTGCAATGATCACATATAGTGAGTCATGCCATGAGTCACCAAGAGCCATGTCTCACTTAATGCAAAGCCCCACCTCATTTCCTCCACCTCAATTCATTTATTCAAAAATAATAAAACCATAAATGATGTGTTACCTTCTAGAAGCAAACCCGATCAAATTACGAGAATGCACCTCATCCGTATATACATACCCGCATCCGTATTACGAAAAATACGAATACAATGAGATGAAAACAATCCATCGGTATAATACTAGGATCCGGCTTAAACCAAAGCCCACTAGTATTATCTGTCCAAATCATCATCCGTGCACAAGTACACGTACGTGATCGAACCCTTTCGTAAAACCATACGACCTCTACACCTTTTGCCCGGTGCAGAGAAACCCTCTATGTGGGACTCTAAAGACTCGACACTACATTGACAGTGGGTTTAACCACAAGCCGCAAGTGGTACTAGCTGCACGTAACGGCTACCCAGGTAACTGTCGATAAGAAGGCCGATGAGATAACTCATCCGAACTCCTACTGAGTCTATCTGTGACAATCTCCGTACAGTCCGGTCTATTTGTCTAAGAGTATCGCATATCGGTCCTAGGGGCGGTAATCGTCAGACCCCTAATAGTGCAATAAGTCGTATCGGAGTATAGCCCAAAACACCTTGAGAAACTACTGGAATACCTACCAGTAAACCTCGCTTGCCTTGGCCAAGGACTTTGTGTAATAGCCTTACGAACAAAGCGCGATGTCAACCCCCAATACCAGGAGAGATGAATCCTATCTAACCGCCACTGCCTCCAAGTGCTTCGGGTCTGCACCTAACTACTATCTGTTTGCACAACTCCTTTGAGCCATGGTAGGGTAGTAATCAAAGTACAGTGGGAACACACTCAAGGCAAAGTAGCGGTGTCAAGTCAACGGACTAAGCAGTACTCATGCCACCTGAGAACTGCTACCCGACGATAGGTATAATACCCACCAGCAGTCCCCGATGAGTCCTGTCCAGTGTACTCATAACCTAATGAGCACCTGCATACTATCTCCAGTACGATGTACTAATGGCTGTGGGACAGACCATCTCACCTGCTGGGATGAGAAGCGTATACACTAGTCTACTCTGGAGTATCGATACCCCGTCTCGATAATCGTACGACTAGGGACCTGTATAGGATGTGCTTATAGACTACCCAGCCCACACTAGTGTGACTGCCATCACAACGCTGGTAATCAAGCAAAGATCCTAAGGGCTCTACCAATATGTATAAGTGATATGGTAAAAGAAACACATGCACATATTGAGGTAGAAACAAACCAGGTAGCATACTACCATTTCGAGCAAGATTGTTACTATATCCGTGTATATCCCAAGCCTCCATTAAGTAATATACAAACTAGTATAATACAATAATGGCCTCTAGGGCATATATCACTAACAGTATCCTGATGTCCTTTGCCTCTTCCGCCTTATCCCCTCTGAACAGGACCGCCATGACCACAGCCCCTCTGAGCATCTTTCTGGTGCGGAGTAGCGACGGGCGGAGGAGGCAATGCTCGCGAAGGAGGATGTGAGGGGGGTAAGGTGACCTGTGGAACTGCTGCCTCGCCTTGGCGTCTCACAGTACAATGCCTAACGCGGTTGTGTGGACTCCCACACTGATAACCTCCTGGCGACGGCTGCTGACCCTGTAGGTAAGAGCTAAATAACTAACCCTGTATGGAGCCTCTGTCACTACCACGACCTAGAAAGAATCCGCCGCGGCCTCTTCCTTCTATACCTCTACCAAACTACCCAGAAACTGGTACACCTGTACGAACACGTTTCGGTCCCGGAACCGTCGCAGTCTTGGTAATACGCTCCTCAACTAGCGTGGCCACGTCCATCGCTGCTGCATAAGTATCAAAGTGCTGGGCGCCAATAAAGAGGAACAACTGTGTGTCAAGACCTCACACAAATCTCTTGACGCGCTTCTCCTCGGTGTCTACCAAATAAAAAGCATATCTGGATAGCTAAGTGAACTAGATATCATACTCGGCCACGGCACTGGGAGTCTTGCGCAAAGACTTGAAACTGCAAGCTCGAGCATCTCTGACGCTCTGCGGGAGGAAACGAGCAAGAAAAATCGTTGTGAACTCATCCCATGTCATAGGAGGAAGACCTGCGGCTCGGCCTCTCTTGAAGGACTTACACCAAGTCTGGGCAAGGCCCTTCAGACGGAAACTAGTAAGCTCGACTGATCTCGCATAAGAACACCTCAAGGAACGACAAATTCTGGCCATCTTATCGAGGAACGATTGTGGATCCTCTGTTGCTTCTGTGCCAGTGAAAACCGGAGTGTAACACCCTAGTTCATTTATACCAATTCCAGTTCACGTATTTCTTTATTTATGGTATTTTCCTGATTTACTGTGTTTTGGGTGAAAATAGTATATCTGACCTCTGTATTAGCATCCGACCCGACCAGCATGTAAGTCCAAGTTACCTGTCCCGGTTCTTTCGGGGTTGCGGAAACGGTGAAAAACGATTTTTAGGGCTAGGGTAACATGGACTTGAAAACGGATCTTTGCTAAACAAAACACTAGCAACTAACTGCAAGTTTTACCTACTCGGTTAGTGGGTTATACCTAGTCTTGAACTCCTTCTCTTCTTGCTCCTTTGGAGTGGGTTGAATGGTTCCTCCTCGTCACCTTCTCTTGCCGAAGAAAGATCCACCCGATGGCCTCTACCTTGAGCTCCTTCCTCAAACTTGAGGTAACTAAAGTGCTAGGTTTGCCAAACCTTGAACCTTAGGATGAGTAGAGATGAGTTTTGGTGTTTTATCTCAAAAACAAATGGTTCTCAACTCATGAGAGATTTTTGCTTTGAGAGAGAGGAAGAGGATGAGAGAGAATGAATATGAGAGAATGAAAATGAAAATAGCAACCATATTCACATATATGTGAATTATCAATTAACAATATTAATCAAAAAGAAAAAGGTGATGGTTCATTTGAAATGACCATTACCATTTCACATTTAATGAATTTTGCTAAGATCAAAGAGCATCTTTTGTGTGAAATGATGATGGTCAACTTTTCAACTTTGGTCAACAAGTCAACCAAGGTCAAATGGTCAACAACCCTAACCATAACACAATTTCCTTTAATTGATATTATTAATCATATTTCACATATTCATTAGGGTTTGGAAAAAGACAGCGGTCATCAACCCTAATGAGAATCCTCTGCCTCTGCCTCTGTCAACTGTGCATACACACCCGCATCCATGTTCCGAGGAACACGAACACAATGAGATAAAACCAATCCCAAAACATATACTAGGATCTGGCTTAAACCAAAACCCGCTAGTAATAACTTCCGGACACCAAACGCGCACAAGTGCACGGATGTGAACAAATCCCGTCGCAAAACCATGCAACCTCTACTATGTTTTGCCCAAAGGCGAATAACCCTCTGTGTGGGACTTTAAAGACTCGACACTACGCTGGCAGTGGGTTTAACCACAGACCGCAAGCAGCACTAGCTGTACGTAACGGTCCCCAGGTAGATGCCCATAAGAAGACCGATGAGGTGAACCCATCCGAACTCCTACTGAGCCTGAATGTGACAATCTCCGTACAGTCCGGTCTGTTCGTCTGAGAGTATCGCATGGCGGGCCTAGGGGGTGGTAAACGTCAGTCCCCTAATAGCGGTACAAGTCGTGTCGGAGTGTAGCCCAGAACACCCTGAGATAACACTGGAAACCTACCAGTATATCTCGCTTGCCCTGGCCAGGGACTTTGTGTAATGGCTCTCCTAGACACAGTGCGATATCAACCCCCAATACCGGGAGAGGCGAATCCTGTCTAACCGTCACTGCCTCTAAGTGCTTCGGGACTGCACCCAACTACTACCTGTTTGCATGACTCCTTTGAGCCGTGGTAGGGTAGTAATCAAAATACAGTGGGAACACACTCGAGGCGAAGTGACGGTGTCAAGTCAGCGGACTAAACTGTACTCATGTCACCTGGGAACTGATAACTGACGATGGGTATAATACCAACCAACAGTTCCCGAGGAGTCATGTCCAGTGTACTCGTAACCTAACGAGCACCCGCATACTATCTCAAGTACGACGTACTGACGGCTATGGGACAGACCATCTCCCCTGCTGGGATGAGAAGCGTATACGCTAGTCTACTCCGGAGTATCGATGCCCCGTCTCGATAATCCTACGACTAAGGACCTGTATAAGGATGTGCTTGTAGATTACCCAGCCCCCACTAGTGTGACTGCCATCACAATGCTGGTAATCAAGCAAAGATCTTAAGGGCTCCACTAATGTGTATAGGCGATACGCTAAAAGAAATACATACACACATTAAAGTAGAAACAAACCAAGTAGCATACTACCATTTCGAGCAAGATTGTCTATACAACTGTGAATATCCCAAGCTTCCATCAAGTAATATACAAACTAGTATGATACAGTAATAGCCTCTAGGGCATATACACTAACAATCTCCCACTTGCATTAAGGCCATGTACTGGCGTATCGAAGACCTATCATCTCGATCAGCCGCTCGAACTGAATCTGGGGTAAGGCCTTCGTGAGTGGATCTGAAGTGTTATCTTCTGAAGCAACCCTCCGAACCTCGATCTCCTGGCGATCCACGATCTCCCTGATCAGGTGATACCTCCTTAAGATGTGTCTGGACTTCTGATGGGACCTGGGTTCCTTCGCTAAAGGTATAGCCCCATTGTTGTCACAATACAGAGGTATTGGATCAACAATGGACGGAACCACCTGAAGTTCTTTCAAGAACTTCCTCATCCAGACGGCTTCTTTTGCGGCATCAGAAGCAGCGATATATTCCGCTTCCATCGTCGAGTCAGCAACGGTTTCCTGTTTGGAACTCTTCCAACACACCGCCCCTCCATTGAGGGTAAAGACATAACCCGACATGGACTTGGAATCATCCTTGTCACTCTGGAAGCTGGAGTCAGCAAAGGCCTCGATCTGGAGGTCTTTTCTGCCATACACCAATAATATCTCCTTAGTCCTTCTCAGGTACTTGAGAATGTTCTTTACCGCTATCCAGTGCTTCTCCCCAGGGTTTGACTGATACCGGCTTACCACACTCAGTGCATAAGCTACATCTGGTCTGGTACACAACATCGCATACATTATAGAGCCTACCGCAGAAGCGTAGGGTATAATAGACATGCGATCCCTTTCCAAATCAGTCTTGAGAGACATCTCTTTGGAGAGGGTGATCCCGTGACAAGCTGGTAGATTACTGATTAGTAAAAAATATTGTATATTTTAGCCGGCAATTTCCTAATCATTTGCATTCATATAGAAGTGTTCGGCATTCATATTTCACATATTAGCAAAACTGTCGAAAAATATCAGATTGCATGTATTAGACTCTGAAACCAACACTATAAAGGAAATTAACCACATTTAATGGCATCGCATCATCCCTACATTTGCGCAACACTTGTTTTGAGATCTGTGCAGGAAAATCCAGAAGAAAGGCCAAAATGTACATGGTACCGATCAAACATGACGCCAACTCAATGATTTCAATTCTGGTATCAATACAAAGGGACAAATAAAATTCAACATATCAGATAAAGCCCAAAATGGCAGTCCAAGACCACACCAGAGAGACCATAGCCCAAGCTTCCAACATGGCCGCGGAACCGCGGCCGGAGCTTGCTTGCGCCGCGGTTCCGCGGTGGTATTGCCCCTTCATCACCTCAATTTTGGTGCACAATGTCAATCTCAGCTCCCACACTTCAGAAAGCCTATGCAAATTCCAGAAGACTCCAGAGACTTCTGCCAGATCAGCAAGCTTTGGGATCAACACTAAACTAGCCTATCATTCTAGAAACTTCTTCCTAAACCCTAGCTTAAACCCTAAGCTAAGCCTAACAAACTCTTTCTAGAAGTCTTTCAACAAACTTTTGGAGGGAACTCAAAGGCTTAGGGTTTGGGGTGCTCTATAAATAAGACCCTAGGCTCACTTGTAAATCATCTTGGAACCTTGGAAAAATCAATCCATTAGTTCATTTTAGAGCCATTCTATCTCTTTCTTCATCTTCTTCTTCCACAAGTCTCGTGAGAGGACTTGTGTGAAACCCTAACCCTAAATTCCAATCAAAAGACAAGATCCCGAGTACCCATCAAGCAAGAAGCCTTGCAACCTTTTATGAGCCGAGCCGATCTTCAACAGAGCAAGTGGTCCAAGCCGATCCACGACTCAAGGAGCCGAGCGACGCCAAATCGACAATTTAGTTCTTCCTCTTATAGTTCTTGAGCGACCGTAATCAAATTGTTGATATAAATAAAAGGTGATATTCTTTTATCTTGTTTTCTTTAAATTCTTGCATCATGATTCAATCTAAATTTCTAGTTGTAATTCTTGTTGTGATGTTTGAGTAATACTCCGCTCGTCGAGGAGTCGAGACGATCAATAGAATGATGATGTAATATATCTGAAAATGATTCTTGATTCCTACGAGTTTTGTAAACCCTAGCAAGTTCAAGAATCGACGACCCAATTCGTTGCGATGCTTTCTTGATTGATATCGCTCGAGATTGGGGAGTTACGATCGTTTCTTGAAATTGTTAGAGGCTAGAATGCAAATGATATCAACGAAAGAACAAGGGTTTAAAAGATGAAACCCTAGTTTCATCAAGAAAGCCCTAACTCTCGTCGATCATCATCAATCTAGTATCAATCCTTCGAAGGACAAGAACACGAAATCTTGAATTCCATCACGTCTATAGATCCGATCGATTCCTACGAGTCTCATTTAGATTCTTGACATTTTGGTTGGAAATATCATCAAAACACCGATTCTTGATTTGTTTATCAGTTTCTTGATTCTTGATTAAACATCGTGACACCTGAATCAATCGATAAATTCTTGAATCATGTTTTCTTTTCTTTTCGATTAACTTTTCGATTCAAACAAATTAAACATAGAAACGAATCGCACAATCCCTGTGGACGATCCGCACTTGCTAACGAAATCTACACGACACCGTTATTGATTGCGGTCAAATCTAATTCTTTGGTTGTGATTTCTTTATACAATTTTCTAAATACCGATACAAGATACTGTTATCAATCAAATGAAACCGTTATCGGGAAACAATTGATTCGATACTTGCTTTTACATCCAATCGAGAATTACAGTAAATCAAAATGGCGCCGTTGCCGGGGATCGCGCGCTAATTCGTTTCATATTATAGTTTGAATTGAAAGAATTATTCCATTGTTATTTTGAGATCAAAATTCGTGCAAACCCTAAACGATTTGTTGTGGTTCATTGCAAGGAAATCTGGGGCTGTTTGGCAATTGAAGAAAATTTTTGGAAAATTCCAGAGAGCTGGAGTTATCAACAGGAAGCTTCTGAAGAATTTTGGTGCAGTGTTCCCACACTTCAACCGCGGAAGCGCGGCATTTGAAGCCTATTGCGGCGGAACCGCGGTGGCCTTGAGGGTTCTCTGCAAAAATTTTCTTCAGGTGATTTCTTACCTTCTCATCTCTCCTCTTTTTAGCTCCAACTAACAATTTTCTGCAGGTTTCTTTGCAAATAATCGCAGCTCCGCAAAAAGCAAATTAAATTTGTGCGTGATTTTGATTTCTTGGTTGTTTGCATTCTAATACGGAAATTAAGGGGCACGGCCAAATCCAAATTAGGTGGGGATTTCATTACCCTTCCTAGGCCCCGAAAACCACAAAACTTGCATCCACATTGACCCACATTAACTAAAAGAAATCTAGAGAAGACTCTAAGGACTGTCGCGCTCAATTAGGACAAGAGAAGGCCGTGGGTAATTCATTGCTTATCCGCGTTTTCTTGTGGTGCCTAAAGCGAGTGTGTCTAAGGCTAGTGGTTTTTAATTAGGCCCACTACTTACGTGGTGGAGTACCTTCCCACTTACCTGGCACTTATCCGGCCACAGGGGAACAAAGAGGCAGTGGAGGATTCTATCCTGCGACTTGTCTTTTGGCAGTTAGGAGCAGTCTAGAGCCGGACCTAGGTGACCACTAGATTCTAGGGTTTGTGTACTGCATTTGTTTTGTCGCATCATTTTTACAAAAATCCGTCCCTTTTTCAAAGCAAGCACCGCATTCATTCATTACCCCTAATTATAAGTCAACGCTGCCACTTGTACTAACCCTTTTTAGTACAAGATAGGCTGGACACGGGATTCTAGTGCCCGTTTAGTCCGCGTACCCTTTATCGACTCCGAAGTCGATATTTCTCCATTTACCTTTTCTTTACCCACTTCCACACCCACACCGATGGATCCGAATCCATCAAACTTCTTTAACCCTAATCTGCCGCCGTCCGTTGGTGCGCAGAATCCACCCCGCATCTCTCTCCAGGAGAGGTGCTACCCTATTCGAGGTCCTCTTTCGACCTGCCTATCCACACCACCAGCCAACGGGGATAACTTTGAGATTAAGCCCCAGTATATCAATCTTTTACCCAAATTCGACGGACTCGAGACTGAGGACGCTTACGTTTTCATTACCAAATTTGAAAACGTATGCGTAATGATGGGTACGTTACAACTTTCAGTGGATGCTATGCGTCTACGACTTCTTCCATTTACTTTGTGCGATATAGCCGAGAAGTGGCTATATAACACTACCGCACACTCTATTACGAATTGGGAAGAATTCGTCGCTGCATTCCTTAAAAAATTTTACCCAATACAAAAGACAGCTCGAATCCGTAGCGAACTGAATCAATTTGCCCAGCTCCCTACTGAACCATTTTCAAAATGCTTTGAACGTTTCAAGGATCTATTGGTTCAGTGTCCTCATCACGGCATCCCGAGATGGGAATTGTGCCGAATCATTTATGAGGGCATTAACCCAAGCACTAAACAGAGCCTTGAAAACATGTGTCAAGGTACTTTTATGACTAAAGATGATGGGGAAGCTTGGAAGTATTTAGAAGAGTTCGCTGAAAAATCACTACAGTGGGAGAGTGGAACCCAACCATTAAATAGGGGTGGCGTACACCAAATAGATGTGTCCATAGGTGTTCGAGCTGAGATGCCAGCAATGCAAAAGAAGCTCGACGCTATGGAACACAAATTTGCAGCAGCCTCCCTAAACTCAGTGTCACTCCCCAAAACTGTTTGTGGGTGTTGTTCTGATCCGTCTCATTTAACGGAAGAATGTCCATTAAACTCTGCGTTTCAATGTCACGAGCATTCTAATGCCGCATTCCAACGACCTAGAAATGATCCTTATTCTTCCACGTACAATCAGGGTTGGAGGAATCACCCGAATTTCGCTTGGAACCAAAACCAATCTCAAAACACGGTTCCAAACACGAATAATTTTCAAAGGGCTCTTCCTCCACCACAACAGCAACCCCTTCAACTCACTCAGCACCCCTATCAGTCACAAAATTTCCAAAACCAGGTCAACAATCCTGCACAGTCTAATCCTATGACCTGTTCTGACGAGTTCTCCCAATTCACTTAAACCATGAAATCACTTTTGTCAAATTTCATAGAGGTTTCGGCTGAGGTTAGATCTTCCGTCGGTGAGATAAAGAAAAACTCAGCGTCACAAGCTGAGAGTATCAGAACGATGGAAGCTGAAATCGCACGACTTAAAGCCGAAATGAGTGCGAGAGAAAAAGGGAAACTTCCCTCTCAACCCCTACAGAATCCTGGGCATTACAATGTAAATGCCGTCACAACGTTGAGATCGGGAAGAGTGCTGAACAATCATGTCGGGGAAGGTATTGATGATACTGAAAATCATATCAACACCCCGGCTGAGACCTTTCCACACACACACACTTCTCCTTCTGATCCTTCTTCTTCTACCACACCACTTTCTCGTGAGCCTATTCTCCATTTCCCACTAGGCTCGGCACCTCAGTATAGCCCTTCTAGTTCTCCACAGACGGTCCCCACACCTCTTTTGAGACCGCATCTACCCCCTCTTCCTTCTCCTATGATGGACCCTGCGCTTATTGCGAAAGCTCCTTACCCGAACCGGTTAAGGGGTAATAGAACGAGTCCTCATATGGAGAAAATAATAGAAATGTTCAAACAGGTTAACATCAATATCCTTCTCCTAAATGCAATTCAACAAGTCCCCGCATATGCGAAAATTCTTAAGGACTTGTGCACTAGGAAGAGGAAGACTCAAGTGCCGAAGAAGGTCTTCATGTCTAATAATATCAGCACTGCTTTTATTCCCCAGCTACCAAAGAAACGAAAGGACCCAGGATGTCCTACAATATCGATTTCGATTGGGGGTAAAAACATAAATCGTGCTCTTTTAGACCTTGGCGCAAGTGTTAACCTGCTCCCTTATTCTGTCTATGAGCAATTAGGGATTGGAGAGCTGAAACCTGCTCATTGCACTCTCCAAATGGCAGACCGATCTATCACCAAACCAAGGGGTGAATTAGAGGATGTATTGATAAAGGTCGGGGAATTTATTTTCCCTGTAGACTTCATTGTGCTCAACACACATCCTGTAACAAACCCCCGGGGCCAAATTCCGGTGATTCTGGGTCGTCCTTTCCTTCCCACTTCCAACGCTGTTATAAACTGTAGAAATGGTTCAATGAACTTATCATTTGGAAATATGACCATTGAACTAAATATCTACAAAGTTGGAAGTCAGCCATCAGAACCCTCTGCTCATATTTTAGATGTGTGCTCTGTCCATGAGATCGCTCCCGATAGTTGTGGAGCCGAGGAACTTTGCTTTACTGATCTCGATGACATTACCACATCTCTGTTTGATTTCACATATGATCTTAGTGAGGACACTTTCTCTACACTTGAGTCCTGCACTCCTGACTTTTCTCCACCCGAGTCTGTATCTTTCACAGGCTCTGAGCTTCTTTGTAAATCCAAATATCGCTCAATGATCCCTCCTTCTATCATTTCTCCACCCGAGTTAGATCTCAAAATTTTACCTTCTCACCTTAAATATGCATATCTAGGTGAGAATGAGTCTTTACCGGTTATCATATCCGTTTCTCTTGCATCAGAGCAAGAAAATGCACTTTTATCGGTATTGAGATCTAACAAAGAGGCGTTTGGTTGGAGTATGGCGGACATCAAAGGGATTAGTCCCTTGATTGTTGAACATCATATACATGTGATGGATGATGCCAGACCGACCCGAGAACCACAGAGACGGTTGAATCCCGTCATGAAGGAAGCTGTAATGAAAGAGATCGTCAAATGCTTAGATAATGGTATTATATACCCCATCTCCGATAGCCAGTGGGTAAGTCCTATACATGTCGTTCCTAAGAAATCCGGCATCACTGTTATAACCAATGAGGCAAATGAGTTGATTCAGACACACGCCCAAACTGGGTGGCGTGTATGTATTGATTATAGAAAACTCAATGCTGCCACGAGGAAAGACCATTTTCCTCTACCATTCATTGATCAGATGCTGGAACGCTTAGCGGGACGAGAGTATTATTGTTTTATGGACGGATACTCAGGCTATAATCAGGTCCCCATCGCCAAAAAGTATCAAGATAAAACCACTTTTACTTGTCCTTTTGGTACCTTTGCTTACAGTCGCATGCCCTTTGGGTTATGCAATGCTCCCGCTACCTTTCAGCGGTGTATGATGGGGATATTCTCTGATATGGTTGAGAATTTTCTGGAGATCTTTATGGACGATTTCTCGATTTTTGGAGACTCTTTTTCTGATTGCCTTGCGAATCTTGACGCTGTTCTTACTCGTTGCAAAGAGAAGAACTTGACTTTGAACTGGGAAAAATGCCATTTTATGGTCCAAGAAGGAATAGTACTTGGACATGTCATTTCACAGAAAGGCATTGAGGTTGACAGAGCTAAGGTAGATGTCATTCAAAACCTCCCTCATCCCAAAAGCGTCAAAGATATTCGATCTTTCCTTGGCCATGCGGGCTTTTATAGGAGATTCATTAAGGACTTTAGCAAAATTGCTAGACCTTTAACTCTTCTCCTGGCCAAGGATACGACCTTCCATTTTGACTCGGACTGCGAGACAGCTTTCGAATCACTTAAACACTCACTCACTTCAGCCCCCGTTTTATCATCACCAAACTGGGACTATCCCTTTGAGCTGATGTGTGACGCATCTGATTTTGCAGTAGGTGCAGTCTTAGGACAGCACATCGAAAAGATGCCACACGTGATATACTATGCAAGTAAGACCCTGAATGATGCGCAAATCAATTATACAACCACAGAAAAAGAACTCTTAGCGGTTGTATTTGCATTAGAAAAATTCAGGCCTTACTTAATTGGCTCACCTATAGTTGTGTATACTGACCATTCCGCTTTAAAACATCTTCTGGCGAAGAAAGATGCAAAAGGTCGACTAATACGTTGGATCCTTCTGTTACAAGAATTCGATCTTGTTATCAAAGATAAGAAAGGATGTGAAAACGTAGTAGCTGACCATCTTTCACGCATCATTTCTTCCCCTGTGACCCTGCCGATTAATGACTCATTTCCTGACGAACAACTCTTGAGCATATCCGCTGAACCATGGTTCAGGGATATTGTGAACTATCATGCCACGGGACTGATACCGAGTGATTGGTCAAAACAGGACAAATACCGTTTTCTATCCCAAACAAAACACTTTTACTGGGATGAGCCCTATTTGTTTAAATATTGTCCTGATCAGATCATTCGCCGGTGTGTCCCGAATGAAGAGTTCAAGAGTATTCTGTCATTTTGTCATGATCAGGCCTGTGGGGTCACTTTGGTCCTAGAAAGACAGCGGAAAAGGTTTTGCAATGTGGATTTTATTGGCCGACCTTATTCAAGGACGCATTTGACTATTGCAAAACCTGTACACAATGTCAGTATACGGGTAGAATATCCCAGAGGAATGAAATGTCTCAGCAACCCATTCTGGTTGTTGAAATATTTGATGTTTGGGGTATTGATTTTATGGGTCCCTTTCCCAACTCCTTTGGGAATTTGTACATATTGCTGGCGGTTAATTATGTCTCAAAGTGGGTAGAAGCCATTCCATGTCGCACTAATGATAAGAAAGTTGTCATTAAGTTCTTGAAAGAGAATATCTTTTCGCGATTTGGACACCCACGCGCTATTATTAGCGATAATGGGACACACTTCTGCAACAGGTCTTTTGAGACTCTGATGCGAAAATACTCAATCAACCACCGACTTTCTACACCCTATCATCCCCAAACAAGCGGGCAGGCTGAAATCTCAAACAGACAAATCAAACTTATCCTGGAGAAAACTGTTGCTAAGAATAGAAAAAACTGGTCGACCAAATTGACGGATGCTCTTTGGGCATTCAGAACTGCATTTAAGACCGACCTAGGAATGTCTCCATATAGGATAGTGTTTGGGAAAGCATGTCATTTACCCGTCGAGATAGAGCATAAAGCATTGTGGGCTATAAAAGAAATAAATTTTGATATAAACCTTGTCTGCAACTTTCGGAAGCTGCAACTTAATGAGCTAAGCGAACTTCGCGATGAAGCTTATGATAACGCTGTAATCACAAAGAATAGGACTAAGGTTTTTCACGATAAAAACATTTTGAGGAAAACATTTTCACCTGGTCAACAAGTCCTTCTTTATGATTCACGATTACACCTTCACGTGGGTAAGCTCCGATCTCGATGGAAGGGACCTTTTGTTGTGCGGTCTGTATACCCGCACGGGGCAGTAGAAGTAGAAAATGTTAAAAACGGCACATTTTTCAAAGTGAATGGACATAGACTAAAGCCGTATTTTTCCACTGACCCCACGGAGGAGCTCTTGTTCTTACAAGAGCCAGTTTATTTTGATTAAAATTCCTCCATCTCACCTTCATATCCAGTATATCATTGCATCAATTTTTGAATGAAGGTGAGTGAAAAGAGTAAGTTTGGGGGAAGTTCTTCACTTATATATTTTGCCCCCACTAATAATTCCCCCCAGGCTTACAGTTTTTGTAGGTATAGCGATTGGCAACAGTGAGGACACTGTTGAAAACAAGTTTGGGGGAGGTTTGTGCTTATTTTTGCATCATTTGCATATCATCTGCATAAGCACAAAACATTTCTTTAAAAATCTATAAAAATTTAAAAATTTTCAAAACCCATAAAAATATAAAAAATTTCAAGTATAAAAATAATTTTAATATTTACACTTTTTTGTACATAAATAAGATAATGAAAGTTTAGATAGTGAACAATTACATCCATGAGATTAGAAAAATTTAAGAAAACTAAGAAAATTAGAAGTTTTCTTATACGAACTAGTAATAAGTAGTTATGAGCCGTTGTCCCAAGGGTTAGTAAGATGAAGGACGTCACTAATCTGAGGGTAAAAATAAGTCTGAAAAATAGTTTCTATTCTAGAAGCCAAACATTTTGATCGTTGCTATCCTGCTATTCGCACTTATACACGTCTTGAAACCTGGGATAGTAGAGGATACCTTGAAATGCTCTCGTCTTAAAGCCAAAAGTATGAAGGAAATAAAAAGAAAAAAATGAAAAATATAAAGTGGTGAGAAAAATGAACACTGGTTTTGTTATCACCGAGGGCAATAAAAAATTTATAGCGAGGGTGCCTTTTCACCTAGTGTCCTAAGGCCAACTGGTCTGGGAGTCACTGCTATGCCTGAGGTGGTGCAAGATGAGGAAAATACACTAAATAAGCAAGCACATGAGTAATCGGTCGGTTAGTACCTCAAGAAGTATTAACGGTCGCATGAAAGTGTGTGAGCAATCCTAAATATTCATTAATTAAAAAGTACTGAGGCTGATGGGCAAGAGTATGATAGCTTGAATTGAATTCTCCGGGTATAGGGATGTCTTTACACACACGCAGGGTTATATGATCGATGTTTGGAAGAAAGACAGGAATGAAGAATAAGACGATGTTTTATTGTGGGAGGACGTGATTTCTAACATCTTTTCATGACCATTAAGATAGGGCTCATGACAACCGAAAAGCTAGCTTAGTTGGAAACCCTAATTTTCAAAGCTTTTCTTTTACAATTCTTTTCTTTAAATGTAATATTCATGATCTTTCTTTTATTATGGGATTTTATGGGTGCAATCCGCTGAAAACCCTTAGGAGACAACACTCCTCCTACTAGGGACACCTAGAGGTTTAAAAGCTTGTTGCACATGCTCAGTGCAATCGTGTTGCCTACGAAAGTGTGCTAGTTAGTTTTTCTCTTTCTTTATTTTCTCCTTCTCTTTTTAATAAAACAGTTCGCTCGAGACGATCGAAATTAAGTTTGGGGGAATTTGATTAGTAGAAAATATTGTATATTTTACCCGGCAATTTCCTAATCATTTGCATTCATATAAAAGTGTTCGGCATTCATATTTCACATATTAGCAAAACTGTCGAAAAATATCAGATTGCATGTATTAGACTCTGAAACCAACACTATAAAGGAAATTAACCACATTTCATGGCATCGCATCATCCCTACATTTGCGCAACACTTGTTTTGAGATCTGTGCAGGAAAATCCAGAAGAAAGGCCAAAATGTACATGGTACCGATCAAACATGACGCCAACTCAATGATTTCAATTCTGGTATCAATACAAAAGGACAAATAAAATTCAACATATCAGATAAAGCCCAAAATGGCAGTCCAAGACCACACCAGAGAGACCATAGCCCAAGCTTCCAACATGGCCGCGGAACCGCGGCCGAAGCTTGCTTGCGCCGCGGTCCCGCGGTGGTATTGCCCCTTCATCACCTCAATTTTGGTGCACAATGTCAATCTCAGCTCCCACACTTCAGAAAACCTATGCAAATTCCAGAAGACTCCAGAGACTTCTGCCAGATCAGCAAGCTTTGGGATCAACACTAAACTAGCCTATCATTCTAGAAACTTCTTCCTAAACCCTAAGCTAAGCCTAACAAACTCTTTCTAGAAGTCTTTCAACAAACTTTTGGAGGGAACTCAAAGGCTTAGGGTTTGGGGTGCTCTATAAATAAGACCCTAGGCTCACTTGTAAATCATCTTGGAACCTTGGAAAAATCAATCCATTAGTTCATTTTAGAGCCATTCTATCTCTTTCTTCATCTTCTTCTTCCACAAGTCTCGTGAGAGGACTTGTGTGAAACCCTAACCCTAAATTCCAATCAAAAGCCAAGATCCCGAGTACCCATCAAGTAAGAAGCCTTGCAACCTTTTATGAGCCGAGCCGATCTTCAACAGAGCAAGTGGTCCAAGCCGATCCACGACTCAAGGAGCCGAGCGACGCCAAATCGATAATTTAGTTCTTCCTCTTGTAGTTCTTGAGCGACTGTAATCAAATTGTTGATATAAATAAAAGGTGATATTCTTTTATCTTGTTTTCTTTAAATTCTTGCATCATGATTCAATCTAAATTTCTAGTTGTAATTCTTGTTGTGATGTTTGAGTAATACTCCGCTCGTCGAGGAGTCGAGACGATCAATAGAATGATGATGTAATATATCTGAAAACGATTCTTGATTCCTACGAGTTTTGTAAACCCTAGCAAGTTCAAGAATCGATGACCCAATTCGTTGTGATGCTTTCTTGATTGATATCGCTCGAGATTGGGGAGTTACGATCGTTTCTTGAAATTGTTAGAGGCTAGAATGCAAATGATATCAACGAAAGAACAAGGGTTTAAAAGATGAAACCCTAGTTTCATCAAGAAAGCCCTAACTCTCGTCGATCATCATCAATCTAGTATCAATCCTTTGAAGGACAAGAACACGAAATCTTGAATTCCATCACGTCTATAGATCCGATCGATTCCTACGAGCCTCATTTAGATTCTTGACATTTTGGTTGGAAATATCATCGAAACACCGATTCTTGATTTGTTTATCAGTTTCTTGATTCTTGATTAAACATCGTGACACCTGAATCAATCGATAAATTCTTGAATCATGTTTTCTTTTCTTTTCGATTAACTTTTCGATTCAAACAAATTAAACATAGAAACGAATCGCACAATCCCTGTGGACGATCCGCACTTGCTAACGAAATCTACACGACACCGTTATTGATTGCGGTCAAATCTAATTCTTTGGTTGTGATTTCTTTATATAATTTTCTAAATACCGATACAAGATACTGTTATCAATCAAATGAAACCGTTATCGGGAAACAATTGATTCGATACTTGCTTTTACATCCAATCGAGAAAATAAATATCAATCAATTACCACGCTTGGAATCTTCCATACTGAATCTTTTCAGTATGGTGTCGATGTACCTGGACTGTAAAAGTCCTAATATCCTCTTGGATCTATCACGATGGATCCGGATCCCCAGAATGTAAGAGGCATCACCCAGGTCTTTCATGGAGAACCTGTGTGACAAGAACCCTTTGACAGATTGTAGCATAGGAATGTCATTTCCTATCAAGAGAATGTCATCCACGTATAAAACGAGGAATATGACAATTCGTGCTACAATTTTACTATAGATGCATGGTTCATCTGGATTTTTGATAAAGCCAAAATCTTTAACCGTCTCATCAAAACAGATGTTCCAACTCCGCGATGCCTGCTTTAGTCCATAAATGGACTTAAGCAACTTGCACACCTTTCCGCTGCTCCCACTCTGAATGAAACCCTCTGGCTGGTCCATATAGACACACTCCTCTAAATTTCCATTTAGAAAAGCGGTCTTTACGTCCATCTGCCAAATCTCATAATCGTGGAAGGCAGCAATAGCAAGAAGGATCCGAATGGATTTGAGCATAGCCACTGGAGAAAAAGTTTCGTCATAGTCCAAACCAGGTCTTTGATGAAAACCCTTTGCAACAAGCCTAGCCTTATAGGTCTCAACCTGCCCATCTACACCAATCTTCCTCTTGAAGATCCATTTGCATCCTACGGGTGCTACCCTTTCTGGAGCAACGTCCAAAGTCCATACTTTGTTGGTGTACATGGACTCCATTTCGGTCCGCATTGCATCCAACCATTTTACCGAGTCAACGCTCTGAATGGCCTGCTGGAAGCTAGTCAGCTCATCATTATCAATGATGCAATCCTTTCTATCCCCGTCTATGAGAAAACCGTAGTATCTCTCAGGCAGATGAGACTACCTACTACTCCTGCGGAGCGGCGTAGGAATGTCCTGTTCTTTCGAACCCTCTGGTTCTACTAAGCTTTCAGTAATAATTTTTGGTTCTGGAATTTCTTCCAGTTCTATTGCGCTCCCACTTATTTCTTTTTCTAAGAACTGATATTCCAAAAAGTGGGCATTACGAGAGACAAAGACCTTTTGTTCTACTGCGTAATAGAAAAGATACCCCTTGGAGTTCTTTGGGTATCCCACAAACTTGCACTGTATTGAGCGTGCCTCGAGTTTGTCCGCATGCTGCTTTTTGACAAAAACTGGACATCCCCAAATCTTCAGATATTGAAAATAGGGTTTCTTCCCACTCCATATCTGATATGGTGTGGTAGGCACAGTCTTAGTTGGAACTCGGTTCAAAAGATATGCAGCTGATTCTAGTGCATATCCCTAGAATGATCGCGGTAACTCAGCGTTACTCATCATGGAACGTACCATATCCAATAGGGTTCGGTTCCGTCTCTCCGATACACCGTTATGTTATGGAGCGTATGGAGGAATAAGCTGAGAGAGAATTCCATTCTCTTTTAGGTAATCCAGGAACTCGGCACTCAAGTATTCACCACCTCGATCAGATCTCAGTGTCTTGATACTTTTGCCTGTTTATTTTTCTACTTCATTCTTGTATTCCTGGAATTTTTCAAAGGCTTCAGATTTATGCTTCATTAAGAAGACATGCCCGAACCTTGAAAAATCATCCGTAAAAGTAATGAAGTAAGAATAACCACTTCGTGCATGTGTAGACATTGGACCGCATACATCACTGTGTACGAGTCCTAAGAGCTCGCTCGCTCTTACTCCATGTCCAGTAAATGGAGTCTTTGTCATCTTTCCTTTGAGACAGGATTGACAAGTTGCATATGATTGATATTCGAACGGATCCAAATATCTTTCTTTATGTAACTTCATCAACCTTCTCTCATTGATGTGACCCGGTCTACAATGCCATAAGAAAGCATGATTTATTTCTGGAGACTTTCTTTTGTGTGTATTCTGGACATTGAAAATCTGTGGTTGGTTTAATACGTATATACCATTGCTTAATGTACCCGACCCAA
Organism: Agapanthus africanus; assembly: GCA_030015575.1. Lineage (NCBI taxonomy): Eukaryota > Viridiplantae > Streptophyta > Magnoliopsida > Asparagales > Amaryllidaceae > Agapanthus > Agapanthus africanus. The sequence goes on from CM057347.1 coordinate 463,215,296, forward strand.
TCAGAACTTGATTAAGGTGAATGTTTACAACATTGCTTACAAATGCAAAATCATAACCTTTTTTAGACATTAAAGATACATATATGATATTACAAGTCGCACTGGGTACAAAATAACAATCACGCAAAACCAAAACATGTCCATCTGACAATCCCAAGTGATAGTCCCCCACGAACTCAGCATCCATGCTAGCTCCGTTTGCAACTCTGAGGGTCATATCACCTGCCTTCAAAACCCTACGCTTTCTCAATGCCTGCAAAGAATTACAGATATGAGATCCTGATCCGGTATCCAATACCCAGGAAGTAGAGTTTACTGATAGACAGTTTTCAATAAAATACACACCTGAAGCCGAAGCCACAACTTGCTTCGGGTCCTGGTTTCTGGCCTTCCAAGCCCTGCAATCCTTTTTCCAGTGTCCACTCTTGTGACAGTAAAAGCACTCTTCCTTTCCCACAAGCTTTCGCGCTACCTTTGTTACTTTTGCCTTTCCCTTCGTTTCCACTTTACTAACACCGCCTCTTGGTTTGGTAGGGGTTTTCTTCTTCTTTCCCTTAGCTTTCGCCTTGGACCTAGAAGAGGAAGGTCCTCCAACAAACAAAGTGGATGTTTGCCTACCTTTCTGTAGGGTGCCCTCTGCACTCCTCAACATGTTCAGGAGTTCCGAAAGATCAACTTCCTTTCCTTGCATGTTGAAGTTCAGGATAAACTGGGCGTAAGTGGAAGGAAGGGACTGGAGAATCAAGTCAATGTAGAGCTCGTTCTCTAACGTGGTCCCTAGGTCCGCGAGCTCTTCAATGTAGCCAATCATCTTAAGCACGTGTTCCGCTACGGATGATCCGATGGCCAATCTCACCGAAAATAACTTTTTCGAGATTTCGTATCAAGCGATACGGGATTGCTCTCCATATAGTTCCTTAGTATGGAGAAATATGGATTCTAGGTCCATATTCTCGTGCCTCCTCTGATGTTCATTGTCCATAGAGGCAAGCACGAGGCACTTGGCCGTCGCGCAGTTGATCTCCCATGTCTTATGGATTTCTATATCCGCGACGCTGGAGGTGGGACCTGGGACAGGGGGAGCTTTGGTGGTAAAGAGATACCCCAACTTGTCATAAGTGATTGCCATTTTGACATTCCTGAGCCAATCTTTGTAGTTTGGCACTGTCAGTATATTTTTATCTAGTAGTAACTTAAGTCCGGTCATGACAATTGGTCGCTGCAATTAGGAGAGAGAGAAGAAACACTTTAGCATGATGCTCTTGCAAGTTTAGAGTGGTTTTTAGTTTGTCTAAACAGGATGGCTCCCACTGTCTCTCGAATCCTTCCTCAAACCAAAAAGGAAGAATTAGTCGGGGTCAATCTCACCGTACAATACTTGCTTAACCGTTCAGCCAGGCCAGTGTTGGTACTTCGAGGGAGGTTTTCCAACGCTTTCGCGAAGTTCCTTAATTAAAGAACCTCTTTTCCCTGGGGGCGTAGCCCCGCTAACACATTTCTAGACACTTACTTGGTTTATAGCATTGATCGTTAAGTGAGAAATTTCCCGAGGAGTAGCATATACTCACAGTAGGATCGGGATCCAAATATCATCGTGTGACAAAACTGAAGGAATCCTACCAGAATCATCACAATCCAAATGGTATGCAGCACTAACAAGTTTCAGTTTCTTTAGAAACTCCCGATGTGGATTTTTGCCCCATGCTCTTATGACCTTGACGTAGGCCAAAATATCATAAGTCACATGTCAAGTTCTACCCATCATTAACCAGGATAATTTGAACCCATCCGTACATACCCTTGACGTAGACCAAAATGGCAGTACGACTGTCTCAAACCAACGCATCTATCTATGCAACAGATAAATATCCGGCAGCTACCAATCACTATGCCTTGGCGTAGGTCAAAATACATAGCTTGAATACTACCGAATATTTAACTGAAATGATGGAGGGCTACGAATAGTTTTGGAGAAACCGTGAACGTAGTGAACTTGAATCGAAGGAACCTGATAGCTTTTAAAAGGAGTGGTTCAAGCTCCGCGTTTAAAAGTTGGTTTTGAAAAGAACCGAGTGGTTTTGAAATTGTTCCAATGACTTTACTTTGGTTTATTTTCTTGCATTAATTTAATGCGTCCAATCATTTAATCCTACCATTGCAGAAAACAACGAAAATATGATGTACGCTTATGCTATCCGCATTCGCCACGGGGCCCCGTCATCACCCGTTAGGTTACTTAACTAACGACAGAGCGGGGGCTGGACTAGCGCGGATGCAAAACATAAGCAACGCCTAAATAGGTATCATATATAGATATATACATTCATCAGATGCAATGATAACCATTCCAGATCACAGATGAACACATTGGATATACTAGGAATCCGCGTTTCGTTCGAGCCTGTAACGAAAAGCGGATTACACTGTCGCGATGAATAGCCAATACCCCACCCTAGACCCCTACGGGTGCGGCAAACTACCCGCCAAATACCCGAAGCGAAGCAACCTCCCTCAACAACGTGAGTAGGCCACTCGGCACTTCGAGGTACCCGGTAGTTTGTGCACCCCACCTTGGGTCTATCCTAGGAGCAAAAACAGTAAAAAGAAATTATACAATGGCGGCTACAACCTCATCCCGGATGTGCGGCCATACAAATAATATTACATCAATTTACATATTACATCAAATGAAAGACAAATAAAACTCTCATTTCACAACCCTCCAGCTATTCATCCGCGACAATCCAACGAATTCATATACACAAACCATCAACATTACAGATATGTATAACCCCCACTAATCGACGTATAGCGATTGGCAGGCGTTCAATACATATACCACATCACAGATATAACCCATTAGCTAAAGTCTACAGAACTTCGATCAAAATACGGATTTGTAACCACCCCAAACATAAATTTGTTTTCTGGAAAATCTGGGCAGAAACAACATATTCTAAAAATCCCAAAACACCTCACTAAGAACACTGCAGGAAAAATGAGCCACGGCCGAGTCAACTCGGCCGCGGATCCGCGGCAAGAAGCATGTTCTTGCCGCGGTTCCACGGCGCGTTGACCGAGTCAGTGGACCATTTTTCTTGAGTGTTCTTTAAAAACCCTGAGCCGATTTTTAGTGTATGTTAAATTATTTTTTGAATAGGAAAGTTAACTTTTTCGACGTGTTTTGCGAATTTTTCTCCGATCGAAATTCTAGATACTTTGCTAACATGCTAGTTTGTGTTTAGCTAGGCTCTGACACCACTGTAAGTCCACGTTACCTGTCCCGGTTCTTTCGAGGTTGCGGAAACGGTGAAAAACGATTTTTAGGGCTAGGGTAACATGGACTTGAAAACGGATCTTTGCTAAACAAAACACTAGCAACTAACTGCAAGTTTTACCTACTCGGTTAGTGGGTTATACCTAGTCTTGAACTCCTTCTCTTCTTGCTCCTTTGGAGTGGGTTGAATGGTTCCTCCTCGTCGCCTTCTCTTGCCGAAGAAAGATCCACCCGATGGCCTCTACCTTGAGCTCCTTCCTCAAACTTGAAGTAACTAAAGTGCTAGGTTTGCCAAACCTTGAACCTTAAGATGAGTAGAGATGAGTTTTGGTGTTTTATCTCAAAAACAAATGGTTCTCAACTCATGAGAGATTTTTTCTTTGAGAGAGAGGAAGAGGATGAGAGAGAATGAATATGAGAGAATGAAAATGAAAATAGCAACCATATTCACATATATGTGAATTATCAATTAACAATATTAATCAAAAAGAAAAAGGTGATGGTTCATTTGAAATAACCATTATCATTTCACATTTAATGAATTTTGCTAAGATCAAAGAGCATCTTTTGTGTGAAATGATGATGGTCAACTTTTCAACTTTGGTCAACAAGTCAACCAAGGTCAAATGGTCAACAACCCTAACCATAACACAATTTCCTTTAATTAATATTATTAATCATATTTCACATATTCATTAGGGTTTGGAAAAAGACAACGGTCATCAACCCTAATGAGAATCCTCTGCCTCTGCCTCTGTCAACTGTGCATACACACCCGCATCCATGTTTCGAGGAACACGAACACAATGAGATAAAACCAATCCCAAAACATATACTAGGATCTGGCTTAAATCAAAGCCCGCTAGTAATAACTGTCCGGACACCAAACGCGCACAAGTGCGCGGATGTGAACGAATCCCGTCACAAAACCATGCGACCTCTACTATGTTTTGCCCAAAGGCGAATAACCCTCTGTGTGGGACTCTAAAGACTCGACACTAAGCTGGCAGTGGGTTTAACCACAGACCGCAAGCGGCACTGGCTGTACATAACGGTCCCCAGGTAGATGCCCATAAGAAGACCGATGAAGTGAACCCATCCGAACTTCTACTGAGCCTGAATGTGACAATCTCCGTACAGTCCGGTCTGTTCGTCTGAGAGTATCGCATGGCGTGCCTAGGGGGTGGTAAACGTCAGTCCCCTAATAGCGGTACAAGTCGTGTCGGAGTGTAGCCCAGAACACCCTGAGATAACACTGGAAATCTACCAGTATATCTCGCTTGCCCTGGCCAGGGACTTTGTGTAATGGCTCTCCTAGACACAGCGCGATATCAACCCCCAATACCGGGAGAGACGAATCCTGTCTAACCGTCACTGCCTCCAAGTGCTTCGGGACTGCACCCAACTACTACCTGTTTGCATGACTCCTTTCAGCCGTGGTAGGGTAGTAATCAAAGTACAGTGGGAACACACTCTAGGCGAAGTGACGGTGTCAAGTCAGCGGACTAAGCTGTACTCATGTCACCTGGGAACTGATAACTGACGATAGGTATAATAGCAACCAACAGTTCCCGACGAGTCCTGTCCAGTGTACTCGTAACCTAACGAGCACCCGCATACTATCTCAAGTACGACGTACTGACGGCTGTGGGTGTCACGTCCCGAAAGTACGGAACATGACCGGCACTTAAACTACAAAACGTCTCGAGGCGTACGTAATCTAAGTAAGCCGAAAATCCAGAAATCCAAACCAAGAAAAGTAGTAGAGTGAAGGAAAACCAATTTAAATCAAGTAGTTTTAATAACATAAGCCGAATTATGCATTTTTAAAAACATCAAATATTTCTTGAAAATTTCGGCAGAGTCTCCTTTGTAAATACTGGCTCCCAAACGGGATACAACATGAATAGTATACGAAATCAATAAAAGGCATTCACAAGCGGGAGCTAGCTCTTCGTCAATTGACGGTCACAACCACACAAGCAATATAATATACAACGCCAAGGGCGAGGATCAAAACTCAAAAGGAAACTCAAAACCACTAGAAATCCACAGAAATATAACGCGCGACTCTAAGATCGAAAGAATAACATCGCTGGTCTCTATCTCAAAATAAATACATGTTTGGTTGATGGAACTTCTAGATACAACAGAGTAATAATATACAAGGTAATATGATGGGTACGATACCAATAAACCCACCTACTAGCAAGTCACCCGAAAGAAGCAGTGCCAGCAAGCCGTAATGAAACCTGTACGGCAAAACCTGCAAGAACTGTGGCACAACAGGGGTGAGTTGCCAACTCGTGAGTAGAAAAACATCTACGAACAGAAATCGCTTGAACAACGCAATCCTAGGTCAACAATCATAATATATCCTCAAATATATAACCAGCAGCCTATAACAATAGTTAGGGTAAAAGTCTAACCCAAGTGTAATCCCATGTGCCCGTGTCAGTGCCTCAGGTAGCAATATATCATATGGATGATGTATGAATGCATGAAACAGAATGTATGTACTGAAGAAAACTGCTTTCATAAATTAGTGAGATTTCTGTATCTTTTTAAAAACGAGATATCATAAATGAAATCAGCATAAACAGTGCCTAGTATCGACACAAAACAAATATCTACATATCTCGATATCTCTGTGTCGCAATCTTTATACCTCAATATCTCAAATATCTCTGTTTGTCTCAATCTCACTATCTAGGGCGCTGTCAGTCCAGACCGGCCCCTACCATCAATCTCAAGACTACGACGGTATCCTCCGGATATCCGACGAGTCGGGTAATATCACCGGTCGGTAGTGCTCCCCTGCCAGGCTCAACGCCATCATCTGCGATCTTCTTGCCCCGGGGTACCGCACCGGGTCCACCATGTACCCGAAACGGTGCATCCGTCTCCTCGAATCAGGTCTCGAAATCCATCAGCAAACTCATGGTGGACGACTCATACATCATGGAAAAACCGCACTTTTTATTTAAAAAGAGAGAAAAGGTTTATTTATTTTTTTGCGGTTTTCCTCCAAATCCAAGAAATCTCATGAAATCCGAATCCAAGTAATCAATATCATGTAAACAGTGAATATAGGAATGAAAATCCATGAATGCGACACAACAGTGAATAATAACATGCATGAAGTAGCAGGCAATAACTACAATGTCTAAACTAGCATATAAGGCAAATATACTAATATCATGTCTAAACTATTAGCTAACAACCTATGTCAATGAAATAGTATTTTCTAAAGTGTTCGTGACATGGCAATTACCGATGAAGATGTGTGTGAGCCGACAAATAAGTGTACGTGGTACATACGCGTCATCGGTAATGGTGCTGGTGTCGTAACAGCATGATATCAACAATAGAATATGAATCATAATGTAAGCAGGCGATGCGGAGCGAACAACAATAATGAGCGGGAGCTAAATACTAGACACAAGATAACAAATCTATATTTAATATAAATCTAGTCTAACAACTACACTAAACTAAAGGGCTAAGCTAACTGGCTACTGAAGGTAAGGAAACCGCCTAACCTCTGAGTCGATACATATACCTACATGTATATGTTAGTCGGTGATCCTGCCTCAATAATATCACATCCGATACCATATCTATAATCAGACATTCCCAAGTCAAGAGTGCGGATCAAACATCAATATATAGCTCGTACGTAAATCCGTCGTACAGCACCCCAAATCTGGGTACAGGTCAGTATCACATTCATCAAATTAATCATTTGGTATCCTCTTTATCAAAGATCATACTCCGGGGTACTGATCTACGTCTAGTACAATACTAATATCATCAATCTAATCATGATCTGACTGCTAATCTACAGCCTCATACAAACCGATATCATCATCATACAACATCATAAAGAGGTATACATCGCCTAATGCGACCTATTATGAATATCTTAACATATCTTATCTCATATCACGATCACATGTCAACCATTCAATGTATAACACTATTCACATGTATCGTCATCCCAAGATCCGCTATAACATCAGGACGTATCTCAAGTACGAATCCTGCCATATCACCGTTCTCACGGTCTCAATCAAATCTTATCGACTCACCTCAAATCCCAAATACTATCCTCAAATCCAGTATGTGAACACATAGTCCCATACCCATGTGAACACATAACAATATAACCCCATATAAGCACATATGAAAGAAGAATGTATGCAAGTATGGGTGTGTGTGTGTGTAAATGTGGTGCAACCTCTACTCTAGGGTCTCGCAACACTAAGCCTATCCAATCACACCTAAAATCTATCTTTATCATCAATAAACTCAACAATATATAATCAATATATATGTGTGTATACGTATTCGTATACATCACCACAAACTGCGGGGGTGCTATACGCCATCCACCCGACTTCTCCTCGTAGATATAAATCTACTCACCTGGTCCTCGCTCGCCGGTGCCGACGTCGCCACGCGCTTGCTTGTCGCCTCGAAATTCACATGGGGTACATACATGTCATAACGCACCGTATCGCATTAAAAACCAAATTCGAAATCGAAACGACATACGAAAATCAAATCGGCACGCGTATCACGCATAGGTGAAAACCTATCACCCACGCATGTAAGAATAGCCAAACCAACTCTCGATGTCGATGTACAACGTCAAACCATCGAGAAAAACCTGAACACACTCATTTTCGCATTCACGAACACTAATTATAATATAAAAAAGGTTAAAATTTACAAAAACCCCAAACTCACTTTAAAAGCCATTTTTCCGAAAATCTAGCAAGCAAAAATTACCTGTTTTAGTACAAAACTCGACGTTTTAACAAAACTAATGGCCATAAAGCTCACTAAATATCTTAATTAAGTCATACCAATGTTAATTAGATTTTAAACTTAACTCTTAATATCAATCTTAAAAATCTAGTTTGCAAACATAACCAATTTTAACAATTTTATAGCAAAAATGCACAAATAACAATCTAGCTTGGATTTGCATGATCTAAAGCATTGAACTAAAATTTAAAATGTTAATAAAATTATGAAAAACCTAATCACATTTTTCTCTTAATCAAATTCATAGTTTAGAAAAACCTAGTTTGTTAAAAAGCTTAAATTTGGACATTTTCAAGTAACAACTTGTAATTAACAACTAGATTAGTTTTAACAAGACTTAAGATATTAATCCACATCACAAAACCAAGCACAATTCATCACAACCTAATTCCACAACAAAACCCTAATCTAATCCTTCTCTTGAAAACCCACATCTTTCAATTAAACCATAATTAAGCACCTAATAAGCTACATTAAGGAATTTAAACCAACAATTGAACAATAGGTCAAAAGTTATACCTTACAAACCATGATCAAACTTAAAATCTAGACCTCCAATTTGAAATCTTTGCACCAAGATCCATGCTAAAAGAGATGAGGGAAAATGGGTAGGGGTCGGATTTGGATTTTAGTTTAGATTTTGATGGAAATTGGTGAATTTTTCTTAAGGGAAAAATGAGGGAAGAAGAGGGAAGAGGGCTGCTATTTGGGGCCAGAAATTTTGGCCAGGAAATGTGGGGAGGGGTGAGGGAGGAGAGAGAGTGAGGTGGAGAAAGTGGGAAAAAGTCAAAGTCCGCCTTTTACTTCTTTCATTTTCTTTTCTTTTCTTTTCTTTTCTTTTCAAACAAGAGGTGATTAGAGAGAGAGGGGGGGCTGTCAAGGTGGGGCCGGCCACATGGGGAGAGGGAGAGAGGGAGAGGTGTGGGTATGTGGATTAGGAAAAAAGATAAATGTATTACCCCAATTCCCATTAACACTAATTTCACTAATTAAGCCCTTTTTTCGATATTTTCCAAACCGTTTTGGCAAACTATTTTGTTTCAAAAACAATATTTTACATGTCAGTTTAGCATGTCATGAATTATAAAATTTGTATCAACCCATTCCAATTTGTAATTTTCCCTAATTAAATGTATTAGTGACGGCTTAAAATAATATTAAAATAATTAATTTCGGAAAAAATTTCAGAAAATTTGAAATTTCACCAGTGGCTCAATAAACACCAAATACTAGCAATTACATAGCTAGAATATGTATATTTAATTTTATAATAAAGATATTTGTATTTTGACTTTTTACAGAAAACCCCCTTTTTTTACCGATTTTCCGAAATTTCACCGAAACGATTTTCAAAACGTTACAGTGGGACAGACCATCTCCCCTGCTGGGATGAGAAGCGTATACGCTAGTTTACTCCGGAGTATCGATGCCCCGTCTCGATAATCCTACGACTAGAGACCTGTATAAGGATGTGCTTGAAGATTACTCAGCCCCCACTAGTGTGACTGCCATCACAACGTTGGTAATCAAGCAAAGATCCTTAGGGCTCCACTAATGTGTATAGGCGATACGCTAAAAGAAACACATACACACATTAAAGTAGAAACAAACCAGGTAGCATACTACCATTTCGAGTAAGATTGTCTATACAACTGTGAATATCCCAAGCTTCCATCAAGTAATATACAAACTAGTATGATACAGTAATGGCCTCTAGAGCATATACACTAACACAGCATGCTTGAAACCTATCTTGATTTATGTTTATGATTTATCCTGACTTGTTACGTAGACTTGTGCATTTTCATGTATACTGCATACTTGTATTTTATCTGGCATTTGCATTTTACAATATAACATTTTAAGTCACATAAAATATTTTAAAAATACATTGCATAGCCTGCTTGATACCTCTAGCCTTGTGGTAGCATCCGCGCATCTTGTTCTCGTCCCGTTCAGTGAAACAGACTTGTTTGGATGGTTACGTGCACGTACGTGCATCCGTTCTTGGGGGTATGCATTTTCGTTACTCGGATATCCAATTTTAATTTTGGTCGGCACATATATTTTTCGTATTTTGAAACTGAATTTTTAGATCCGACCCGGGCGTGTTTTGGACTAAATTTGTATTTACCAGAAAATCAAATTTTTATTAATATAATATTTTCTAATAAAATTTAATCAACGGTTTAAATTTAAAATAACTGATATATTTTTTAAAATTTAAATCTAAACTCAAATCCTAACCACTAAAAACAACTTTCTCTCTCCTCTCGATCTCTCACTCTTTCTCTCTCCTCTCGCAACTGTTTCTTTCTCTCTCTCCCTGCGTATCCCTCTCTCTCTGCATCTATATAGTAATCATATCCCTTTCCTATTAATTAAACTCATACATGTTCCCTCTCTCCCCTTCTCATCTTCTTCCTTTCTTTTCCATTTTTGCGTCTCCTCGATCAAACCCACGCCCGACGCTCGCGCTCGCCGCCGGAGCTCGCTACCTCCCTCGCCTTCAACCTCAACCTCTCCTCGCCCTCACCTTCCTCCCCTCTCCTCTTTTCTCCTCCCCTCGACAAGCTCCGATCCCTGCACCCATACCTCCGATCCCAACCTCGTCGTCACAACCCTTCGCCTTCGCCGCCGACCTCGACCACCTTCACCACCTCCTCCTCTCATCTATCTCCTCTTTCTCCCTGAGAATCCATAACCCAGCAACCTCCTTCCCGACACCCTGCACAACCCCAACAACTGCAAACCCAACCCCAGAAACCCTCACCGTCGATCATCTTCACATCACGTCACCATCCTCATCTCTCCTCTTTCCTCTCTTCACTGCAGAAACTTGACACCAAGAACCCAATCACCCCGACTTCAAGAACCCTACACCTCGCTGCCTTTGCCGAGCACCCTCACAACACTTTGCCGGAGCTCCGACCTACCACCATCATCGCTCCCTTGCCACCCCCTCTGACCCGAGACAACCTCAGAACCCTTATCTTCTTCTTCTTCTTCTCCTTCTTCTTCTTCTTCTTCCTTCTTCTTTTTCTTTCTCTTTCTCTTTCTTCATCCGTATTTCCCGACGATCGCCAGAGCCGTGCCACTGCCGACGGTCCGAGCAACTCAGTGGACGTTCCCAGCCAGCGTGGTCGTGCTCTTTCCTTTCCTGGACCTGTCTCGTGTCGTGCGTGCGTTGCGACGTTTTACCGACGTCGGACGTACCGTGCATATCCGTATCGTGATCCATCGAGGCAAGTTTATCTTGCTACATGCTATGTTACTCTATTTACATCCATTTGAATAAATATAATACATGTATTTTAAATTATGCATCCCATGGTATAGTTTTATAGTTTTACGACGTCCGTTTGTATCCATATCATTATTTACATATCTAGTCACATGCTAATTCATCTTGCCACATGCTAGGTATAGTATTGTGCATCCATTTGAGTAAAATGTTACCCGTTTATCACATTGTACATCCATACTAAAATTTTACCGTTTTCGGATACCCGTTTGCATCCATATCATTTAAAATATATATAAATGCATCTATAGATCATATTAATTCATGTTATTATTGTTGTAATACCCCATGCTTAATAATGTGCATCCCACTTAGACTTGAAGCTGCAATTGTAACCCCTGATCGATATTTGTGCATCCATACCATTAATTTTATATCTATTCTCATACCATGTCACATTGTTACATATTATTGTTATAGTGACACCCCATGCTAGATAATGTGCATCCTACATAATTATGGAACTGTAGTTGTAACTCCTGATAGTTATTTGAGCATCCATGTTCATTTGTGTCTACATATCATTAATTCTGCATACCTAATTGCACCCCATATTGCATTAACTCATATTATTAATACATCAGTACCCTATGCTTGATATTGTGCATCCTGCTTAGTCATGGTATAACCCCTAGTGGATATTTGTACACCCATGTTGTTATCGTACATCCGTATTCTACCCCGATTCAATACTTGCTACATTTTACTGTTGGGCATCCATTTGATACATGTACACTACCTGACATGACCTGATATATCACTACTTGACATGTTACCTGATTCTGGTTCTAATGCCGACAATCCTGACATGTTGTCGCGATGGACATATCCTGTTGTCTGTATAGACAAACTTGTACCTGCTTGATCCTGTGTTGGCATTAGCTCCAGATTTATCAATACCTGACTTGAACATATAACCTGGGGGTATGGGGAAATCAATGATGAAACCTGACTTGTAACTCGATAGTTCGATGCTTATACTGATCAGTTTTATGGGCTAGGCCAGCCCCGGGATGATGCTGCTGACATCATTCATCTGTACATGTTACCTGTTTACTGCCTAGCGGCACGTCTCGGATTCAGCCCGAGAGTCTTGACCGTGGTCCCGGGAATGCACGGGATACTATTGAGTTACATCGACGATTCATTAAATTGATTTCACAGAATTGAGAGTAGTTACCCAGTAGTTTAGTTCAGATTACCCACTGCATGTCACATATGCTTTTACCCTTCACTTTTCCACATTCGTGTTACTGTTATATCTTTATTACTGTTCATACTCGTGCCTGCATGTTTGTTACCTCTGATTATATTATTGTTGATATTATGACGCACTAACGTTTGGGTTTTGCATGGCCCAGATCCTCTACCTTTGCAGCTAGCCGATCAGGAGTATTTCAATGAACAGGCCGAGCAGTGAGGACCTGTTAGTATTTTAGTTTAGTTTTCTTTCAGTATTTTCATTCCTAATGTGAGCCCGTATTTGGGACGTACATTCCAGATTATTATTGTTTATTGGATCAATTGCTTCCGCATATTATTTCTTGACTTGTTTATTCTGGCCTATAGACATGTACTAGATAGTTTATTTTATTTCTTGTTCTTGATATCTCCAGACAGCCGTAATGTGACTGTGGAAGGATTTTTCCTAGCCAAAGGTAGCATGGTTGGCTCTATCACGTGTCGATCTTAGCGCACTCTGGGAAGCGGGGCGTGACACAGAGGTTTCAGTTTCAGCCTCATAAGGTCCAGTAATGATACCTTGATAGTCCCGGTAGCGACAGGTACAGCTGTCTGAACAGTATATAGTATCATGGTCCCCGTAATAGGCGGAACAACATCCGACTATTTCCCCAAACAGAGCAAAACTCTGTTTTGAATTTCAAAATTCAAAAATTGAAGCAACGCTTCAGATGCTGCGCGTTGTGCGCCACGTGTCAAAGGCAGACACGCCAGCGCCAGGAGCACTGAGCCCTAGGCAGCGCTCCCCAATCAGAGCAAAACTCTATTTTGAAAATTCAAAAATTGAAAAGTTGAAGCAACGCTTCAGATCCAGTGCTCTGCGCTGCGCGCCACGTGTCAAACACAGGTGCGCTGCGCTCCGCGCTGCGTGCCATGTGTCTAACACAGGTGCGCTAGCGCAGTTGCGCTGCGCGCCACGTGTTGAACGTAGGTGCGCCAGCGCTAAATTAAAATTCCCACCGTTAGATCAAAAGATCTAATAATAATGATAAATCATTAATTAACCAGAATTAAATTCTGTTAAGAAAAGATTTCTCAAAATCTTTCCAAACAACAAGATTGTGCTTTAAGCACCGCTGGATCAATGATCCAATGGTAAATAATGAATTACCAAAGACAGAACTCTGCATGGAAAGATTTTTCAATCTTATTAAAACAAGAAGATTATCTTCTGTAAAGCAGAAGCCTTAGGATCAAAGATCCAACGGTGGGAAATTCCCCAAATCAATCAGAGAAAGATCTCTCAAAACCGATTTAACAAATCAATTGGCCCTATATAAAGGCCCCAAGACTTCAAGTCTCATAGAGAAAAAACCCTCTGCAAACTTTGAGAAAAACTCAAAGAGAAAGAAAGGCTAGCCTTTAAAAGAAGATATTTCTTCATCTTAAGAGGTAAAGAATTAATTCTTGAACAACAGAGATGAAACCATCTCGTAAAAAGAAGAAACCTCTTCTAAAAAGATCTTAGATATATAAAAAAGACCAAGGTCTTTGATTAAAAAGAAAAAATCAAAAGATCTAATTATAAAAATATAAAAAGAAGTATTTTACTTCATTCACAGATCTTCTGATCTATAAAGGCAGAGCCTTTGATAAGAATAAGAACCTTTGTTCTTGAAACTTGAGGCAAAGCCTCCTTTAAGAAGAACATAAACTTGTTCTTTGATCTCAAATTTGATCTGATGCGCTTTGTGCTACTGGAAAGTGTTTTGCACTCATGAACTGCGCCTTTGCGCTCCTTGGATCGGCGCTCGGCGCCAAAACATGCCACGTGTCAACCATAGACACGATCTGCGCTTTGCGCTCCTGAAGACAGCATACCGCGCTCTTGGGTTGGCGCCCGGCGCCAAGCGCGCCACGTGCCACTCACTGGCGCATCCATAAACTAGCGCAGTGCGCTCATAAATTAAAAGCGCAGTGCGCTAACAAACTAGCGCTAAGCGACACGTATCCTCCTCGTGTGCGCTAACCGACAGAAGCGCAACTGATTTGTCTCAAAGAAGAATTTATAACCGCAATCAAGAACGGCGTCGCTTGGTAGCTAGCCGGTGAGTATGGGTCGGTCCACAGGGATTTTGTGTATTCTCTAATTTTCTAACGAGTTAATTCCAAACGGTGTGAATGGATTGATTAAATCTAAAAAAATAAAGTTTATCTAAATCTTGCTAGGGTTAGGTTTAGTTTAAGTTTGGAAAGTCAATATTCCTCACCGCTTTCTATGCCCATATTAAGATCTATTAGGTATTATGGTAATTATTAATAAAGTGGATTAGTACCATCGGGAAGAAACGGTGTTTCTTCCTCTAGGTTCTTGTCCTTCCTTTCTTAATCCTTATCCTCACCTCCATGGAAGACACACTCAACCGGTCCTTTATACTACAGTATCACCGCTATCTCGTGGGATAGGGTGCCATAGAGATCGGTGTGTGCATGTATGCATTGAGTCCTATAAAAACGTGTGATGGGCAAGAAAGGGGTGAGAGATATTCATCTCTCAAGCCCTCCCCAAATCTAACCCTAACAAGCGAGGAGACTACTCACTCATTAGGAAATTGCAAAACATTTCTAAATTAATTAACTAGGTCAGAGAATTAAATCTAACTAGGGCAAGAATAGAAATTTATACTAGGGCAGATAATAAAATTAACTAGGGCAAGAATTGAAAACTTACTCTATTTTGATGCACTCTTCATTCTTTACAGAAATTTACAGATCTGAATTTGAAATTTACAATGAAGCATAAGAAGAGGCATACCTCCAAATGAGGTTTAAGGGTTTTTATTTATAGAACATAGAAACCCTAGGGTTACAATTGACACACACATCTGCAATTACAAGTTTACCCCCTAAGAAAAGAACTAGTCAACGCACGCAATCGACCACAGGATTTTCCACCGACACGGGCGACACATGGCCGTGGATCCGCGGCCAAGAGCAAGGTTTGGCCGCGGTTCCGCGGCCAAGTGGTAGGCTTGTGGGCTGCAAAATTTAGGGGTTTTTTCTGTTACTTTTGGCTCCTTGTTTCTTCACTTGGTTTCTCAAATTGTCTTCTCGTTTTCTTCCAGATTTCCACAGTGAATAATTTCGTGGACTTTACCGCTTGCTTCGTGTTGAAGTCTTGAACCTTGCGCTGCCTTTGTTCTTTGTGAAATTGTCCATTGATCTTCGTTTGTTCTTCAAACTGTATACATGATAAAGATTCTCTATTTCTTGGTCGAAGCCTCACTTTTATAGCGTCTTTTTCATCATTTTCACTGTTTTGTTCCGAGAACCTGTAACCTGCAACTATGTAGCAGACATGGGTCAAAAGCACCTGTTTATTTGTAAAATGACTAAGAATGGGGAATATAATAATGCAAAATTATGATATGAACAAATACCCCCAAACTTATCTTTTGTTCATCCTCGAGCAAACCTAGTTTTATTCTCGAAAAAATCCTAGCCTCACTTTCGTAGCGAAACATGATTGCACTGAGCTCGTGCAACAAGCCATTAAACCTCTAGGTGTCCCTAGTAGGAGGAGTATTATCTCCTGAGGGTTTTCAGCAGATACTACCCACAAAATCCTATCAATTCGGCCCATTAACTTTTATTTTTCAATTAGGTTTTCTAACAAGAACTCTATTATCTTCGACTCATAAATTATCCACCCGTATTTTTCATGCTTCCTTATCATTTAACTTAAGATTATATATATTCTTGTGAATTTACTTAGCTTTTGGCATCTTTCAAGTTTTTCCTTCTAAGGTTTCATCTCAACTTAGGAATATTTATCATCTCTACTAAAGATATAAGTCTTATCTTTCATCCCTATCTCTTATCTAGGTCCCAATCACATACCCCTACGTGTGTGTATATATTACCCCTACACTTGGAAATTCAAATCAAGCTATCATACTCTTGTCCGTCGTCCAAAGTACTTATTAATTGGTGAATTTTCAGATGAATTTTGCCCACATATCCTTCATGCGACCGTTAATACTTCTTGAGGTACCAACAACCGATTACAAGATGTTTTTGCATATTAAAGCGTAATTCCTAGTCTTGTAACACCTAAGGTTTTAGCAGTGACTCCCAAACCAGTTGGTCTAAGGCACTAGGTGATGAAGCACCCTCGCTAAATATTTTTTCTATTAATGCAGCCTTAAGTAATCACAAAAACCAGTGTTCATTTTTTATTATCTCTTTATTCACACTTGTATTTTTTATTTTGTTTTCCTTCGTACTAAGGACTTTAGACAAGAGCATTTTAAGGTCTCTTCTACTATTCCAAGTTTCAAGGTTCGTGTTCGTGCAATTTGTAGGGTATATATTTTCAGAATTTAGACTTAAGCTAGGAATTATTTTTCAAACTTATACTTTAATAAAAATATCAATACTTTTCCCTTGTTTTAACTTAGCTCAAGAAGTCAACTCGAAATTTGCCTATTTCTAAATAAACCACAAAGACATATACTTTCTACCGTTAAATTTTAAGAAAGGTTATTTTTAGGGTTTTTAATTTACTAAGTATAAGATCTAGTTGTTCCTAACTAGTTAACTTTTTTGTCAAACTCAAGTCAATTATGGCCAAAATTGAATACGTTAATTTTTATAATTTTTTATAATTTTCAATTTTTATGGGTCTTAAAATAAGTATGCAAATGCAAAAATATACACATGAATGCGAAGGAAGAAGGCTTACCGAGCACACCCCCAAACTTAAACTTGACAGTGTCCTCACTGTCATGCTATACCAAGAAGGTCAAAATGTCGGCACTCCCCTGTTTATTTACTTTTTTTTAATTTATTTTTTACTTTTTATATTTTTATTGTTAACAGAAAAAGAAAACAAAAAATATATATACATATATACAACAAGGTCCTCCCCAAACTAAACAAGGCCTTACACAGGCCAAACGTTAGCACCAACCATTCAAAAATTTTATCGTGATAATAGTAGGGTTGGTGAAAGAATGGAGTGTAGAGAAAAGAAATGAGAAGCACATGAGACCGTGTGGAGATAGAAGTGGTATACAGTCTCGGTGGAGGAGGAGAATGGCGGAAGAGAGAAAGGAGTGTAGCACGAACTTGAGGGTGTAAATTGAGTGAATAAATTAGCGCAAATTGTGATGACCGATGTGTTAAAAGCGATTGCGCTAATCTATCAACCCGTCGAGAAATGGGGTCAAATCCCTCAAGGTTCGCGAGAAAACATGGGCACGTTGAACTTGGTAAACCATCCATTGAAAATGGGAACACGATGGATTCTTGCGTGGTCGAAACAATAGGAAGGACGAAAAGGAGTGATTTAGGGATAGTCTTATTCTCACCTAAGTAATCTGTCTCGAACTTGAAGGATTCCATCAATGGTTCGAAATGACTGTAAGCAACCGAGTCTGATGGTTCAACTAACTCATCTGAAAATTTAAAGGACTCAAACTCGGGAGGTGAGTTTTCAACATCGTCTGAAAAAGTGAAACACTCGTAATCGTTATCAGCTGTGAGAACTGTGTCAGATTCAAAGAGGAACGCACTAGTGGCGTCAAAACCGTTGTGATCAAACAGAAATTTTTCAAGCTCACAGTCCTCAAGCGTGATCTTTTGCGTGGTCGGAACGATAGAAAGGAGGGGGTTTGATTTAGGAAGTATAACAGTTAAAGGTTCAGGAGGATGAAATGGAAAATCCGACACATCAAACAAAAATGGTTCATCCTCAATACTCTCCTCAATACTATCCTCATAATTCTCCTCAAAATTTAGCTTATCCATGCCATTATCATCAAAATCAAGACGCATATGAGCTTCGGGAGAAACATTTAATGACTCGGGATGATGAATTGGAGATAAAATTTCAATCAAATCTGCGGGTTCATCATCCAAAATATTCCCGGCGTCAATATCCTCAATCAAGTGAAAATCAATTTTTTTAGACACCTCATCAAAAGCATGGATATTTATCAATTCAAGTTCTAGATTGGAGGTGTAAAGTTCGAAAGAATTGGTGATGGTTTCACTCGAAAGAGACCCTTCACAATTTGGCAAATCAAGCACTACAAAGTCGCACAACTCATTAAACCTTTTATTTTCAACGGGTGAATCTTTTGGAATACTTGATAGACATTCAAAACTAGAGTTGTGGAATTCAATTGGGTATGGGTAGGTTTGATTTGGAAGTGTGTAGAACTCACTCTCACCACTCAAATTCTCACTCTGTCCAACCGCCTCATCTGTCGGTTTGTTGCTAGGTTGTCTAAGGGCGGCCATGGACGCATCCACATTCCTCATCATTTGGTTTGTCGCTACCATATAAGCTTCCAACGACTATTCTAAACTAGACATGGGTTGTGAAAGGGTTTCAGTAAAAGATTCAAAATTGTTTGGATTTTGGAAACTCCTAAATAGTTGTGTAGAATCAATGTCTAGGGAAGGTGCGGAAATCGGGTAGGACTGGTAGGAATTGAATGGTTGGACAGGAGTGGGATCAACATTTGGATAAAAAGGTGAATGGACTTGTTGATCCCAAGAACTGGAAGTGTTGAAAGGAGTGAAAGATCGGTTACGAGATTTTTCAATATGTTCAGCGATAGACATGGGTTTCGGAGTTACAACAGGACTCGAAAAAAGGGTATCAACGTAAGAAGGTTGTGAAAGTTGAAATGGTTGATACAAAGTGGATTGCGGAGTCGAATTGTTTCTCCTAAACGCTTCTATTCGATCTTTCAAAGAAATTTTGGGCATGGAGGGGTCGTCCGTAATTCGACCAAAACAATTCGCGTAGGAAGCAAAGTTTGGTTGAGGGTACCAAAGTTCGGCAAGAGTTTTGGGAGGTGGGGTACCCATGATGTAAGAAAGGAGAAGAAAAAGAATGTGGGTGGAAGTGAGGTGCATGGATTTCTTAGCGACAAGCTGCAAGTTTTTGTAAAAAAAATTCCCTTTTTTTGTTGTGTTTTTTTTTATGAGGAGCTTTTTGCAAAAAAGATTTTCGATAAAAGGCTTAGACACACGTTTAATCAACCACAAATGCATAATCAGGCCTAGATCTAGGGTCACCTAGGTCAGCTAGACTGCTCCTAACTGTTCCAAAGAGCAAGAAGTAGGACCTCAAACCGCCTCTTCATCGCCAATTGTAGCCAGGTAAGTGTCAGATGAGTGGGAGGCTCTCCACTACAAGTAGTGGCCCTAATTAAGTAACCACTCTCCTTAGACACACTTGCCTAGACACCACAAAGTCAAGTTAGGATAAACGGCCGATGCCTACAACTAGTCCTCTGTCCTATTGAGCGCGAAGTCCTTAGGGCTGAGTCTAATCTTTTTTTTTTTAATTAAGTGATGGTCAATGCAATATGCCTTATGTGATTTCTGGGGTCCTGGGAAAGGTGATGAAATCCCCACCCAATCTGGATTGGTCTCAAGCCCCTTAAAGTCCGATTAAATATGCAAAATAGTAAACACAGTCAAACAATTGCAAAAAAAAAAATTTTGTAGCACGGCGCAAAGAATCCTGCACAAGATCAAGTTATTGGAAAGGGGAGAGATTTTTTAGCGCAAAGAATTCTGCAGGCAAATTTACAGAGAAGATATCAGGAGTTCAAAGGAAGGAGAAAGAAAACTCACAGTGAATATTTTTCTTTTCACCGCGCTTCCGCAGCCAAAGTAGTGCCACCGCCGCGGTTCCGCGGCCTTTTTTTTTATGACGTCACTTCCCCTCAGCGGTTCCGCGGTCAAAAGTGGGTCAACGCAGTGATTCCGCGGTTGACTTGGCGGTTCGATTCCCGAGATTTCTTCAGCTCCTCTGTTATGATTTTCCTCTGTCGTTCAGATCTACCGTTTTCTGTTTTGCTCTCTGGATTTTTCCAGATCTGAGATTGTTCTTTGATCCTGCAAAATTCAAACGAAAATACCCTTCACAAAATAACAAGTTGATAAAAAAAATTTATATTTTTTTATTTTTCGGTTTTTTATGATTTTTTAATTTATATTAACCTGAAATTGAAAAAAGAAAACACTACGCCATCCCCGACAACGGCGCCATTCGATTTGTCTCAAAGAAGAATTTATAACAGCAATCAAGAATGGCGTCGCTTGGTAGCTAGCCAGTGAGTCCGGGTCGGTCCACAGGGATTTTGTGTATTCTCTAATTGTTCTAACGAGTTAATTCCAAATGGTGTGAATGGATTGATTAAATCTAAAAAACTAAAGTTTATCTAAATCTTGCTAGGGTTAGATTTAGGTTAAGTTTGGAAAGTCAATATTTCTCACCGCTTTCTATGCCCATATTAAGATCTATTAGGTGTTATGGTAATTATTAATAAAGTGGATTAGTACCATCGAGAAGAAACGGTGTTTGTTCCTCTAGATTCTTGTCCTTCCTTTCTTAATCCTTACCCTAACCTCCATGGAAGACATGCTCAACCGGTCCTTTATACTACAGTATCACCGCTACCTCGTGGGATAGGGTGCCGTAAGGAGCGGTGTGTGCATGTATGCATGGAGTCCTATAAAAACGTGTGATGGGCAAGAAAGGGTGAGAGATCTTCATCTCTCAAGCCTTCCCCAAATCTAACCCTAACAAGCGAGGAGATTACTCACTCATTAAGGAATTGCAAAACATTTCTAAATTAATTAACTAGGGCAGAGAATTAAATCTAACTAGGGCAAGAATAGAAATTTATACTAGGGCGGATAATAAAATTAACTAGGGAAAGAATTGAAAACTTACTCTAATTTGATGCACTCTTCATTCTTTACAGAAATTTACAGATCTGAATTTGAGATTTACAATGAGGCACAAGAAGAGGCATACCTCCAAATGAGGTTTAAGGGTTTCTATTTATAGAACATAGAAACCCTAGGGTTACAATTGACACACACATCTGCAATTACAAGTTTACCCCCTAAGAAAAGAACTAGTCAACGCACGCCATCGACCACAGGATTTTCCACCGACACGGGCGACACATGGTCGCGGATCCACGGCCAAGAGCAAGGTTTGGCCACGGTTCCGCGGCCAAGTGGTGGGCTTGTGGGCTGCAAAATTTAGGGGTTTTTTCTGTTGCTTTTGGCTCCTTGTTTCTTCACTTGGTTTCTCAAATTGTCTTCTCGTTTTCTTCCAGATTTCCACAGTGAATAATTTCATGGACTTTACCGCTTACTTTGTGTTAAAGTCTTGAACCTTGCGCTGCCTTTGTTCTTTGTGAAATTGTCCATTGATCTTCGTTTGTTCTTCAAACTGTAGGCATGATAAAGATTCTCTATTTGTTGGTCGAAGTCTCACTTTTATAGCATCTTTTTCATCATTTTCACTGTTTTGTTCCAAGAACCTGTAACCTGCAACTATGTACCAGACATGGGTCAAAAACACCTGTTTATTTATAAAACAACTAAGAATGGGGAATATAATAATGCAAAATTATGATATGAACAGCAACGCGCTCTTTGACTGGCGCAAAACGCCTAGTACGCCACGTGGCGCGCTGTCAAAACATACTTTGTTCTGATGAATGCTATGCATTCAATATAAGACAAAAAATGTCAGAGCCTAATGCTTGGCATTATAAAAGGGCAGAGCCCAAATAAAGGCCTAACAGGAAGAACAAAAATAAAATGTTCAACATTTTTTTAACTGGACTTAGCCCAATTCTGGCCATAAGTCCTCAATTTAAATTGAACTGAGCTTATCTGCTCTTCCAATCAATTTACACCCGGTTCGAGGGTACATCTCTTTACTCCTCTGATATATGTCGTTGTAATCCCTCAACATCGTCAGAGAGGTAACGGGTCCCGACAACCACACAATACTACGGACTGTGGAGTCCTTAAACCCATGGACTATGATGTCCTTAACCTTGACCGTGATGTCTTAAAACTAACGAAGGAATGTGGAGTCCTTAAACCCATGGACGATGATGTCCTCAATCTCGACCGTGATGTCTTAAAACTAATATCGGACTGTGGAGTCCTTAAACCCATGGACTATTGTAAGTCGATGTGCAACACCCCACGACTTGCGGGAAGGCGGAAATATGAAAAACGATCTTGTTCTTTGCTTAAACATCGACTAACCGCAAGAATCGAAGCTAAACGATAACTAACATGAATCATAGAAGTTCTAAACTACTATGTGAAGTGATTATACCTAAAGAACCGTGTCCTTCATCTTTACGTTCTCCACCTCCTCCTCGGCCTTCTCCAAGTACTAGACGATCCACCCGAGAGCTTTGCTTCAAGCTTTACCTCAAACTAGAGGTAACTAGGTTTCTTAAAGTACTAATCTAAATAACCTAAGTGATATAGAGTTGGATTATGGAGTGATTAGTCTATTCTAATCCTTGATCTCAACACATGAAAGGGGAGGATTAGGGTTTGAAGAGAGAGAGCTTGAAGAGAGAGAAGGTGAGCATAAGAATGAGATAAGATAATGATCTATCATAATATATATCAAGCATTATCATTTATCCAATAAAAGAAAATAAAGGATTTACAACCATGCTTCATAAATATCGAAGGGTGATTCATCTCCATGAGTCATTAAGCATTTATGATGCATTAATGACATGGATGAATCACTCATATGACTCACTAATCTCATTTAATGCATATGCCACCTTAACCCCCAAGTCACCATCTTCTAGAAGCTTCTCGTGAAATTACGAGAACACCCCTCCTATCCGTGAAAACCCGGAAAAACTTTAAACTGTGTAAATCCAATATCCCGATACTAGAACCTGGCTTAAACCAAAGCCGACTAGTAAAAACTGTCCGAAAGTCATACGTGCGTAAACACACGTATGCGTCCGAACCCTTGTCGTAAAACCATACGACCTCTATATCGTTTCGCCTGAAGCAGCGAAACTCTCTGTGTGGGACTCTAATGACTCGACTACTACACTGGCAGTGGGTTTAACCACAGACCCCAAGCGGCACTAGCTGTACGTAACGGTCCCCAGGTAGATGTCGATAAGAAGGTCGATGAGGAAACCCATCCGAACTCCTACTGAGCCTGATGTGACAATCTTCGTACAGTCCGGTCTGTTCGTCTAAGACTATCGCATATCGGGCCTAGGGGCGGCAAGCGTCAGTCCCCAAATAGCGGTATAAGTCGTGTCGGAGCGAAGCCCATTACACCCTGAGAAACTACTGGAACCTACCAGTAAATCTCGCCTGCCCTGGCCAGGGACTTTGCGTAATGGCTCTCTGACACAGCGCGATATCAACTCCCAATACCGGGAGAGACGAATCCTGTCTAACCGCCACTGCCTCCAAGTGCTCGGGACTGCACCCAACTGCTACCTGTTTGCACGACTCCTTTGAGCCGTGTTAGGGTAGCAATCTAAGAACAGTGGGACACACTTGAGGCGAAGTAGCAGTGTCAAGTCTGCGGACTATGCTGTACTCATGTCACCTGGGAACTGTTAACTGACGACTGGTATAAAAACCCAACCAACAGTTCCCTGCGAGTCCTGTCCGGTGTACCCGTAACCCAATGAGCACCTGTATACTATCTCCAGTATGACGTACTGACGGCTGTGGGACAGACCATCTCCCTAACTGGGATGAGAAGCGTACACACTAGTCTACTCCGGAGTATCGATGCCCTGTCTCGATAATCCTATGACTAGGGACCTGAATAAGGATGTGCCTGTAGACTACCCAGCCCCTACTAGTGTGACTGTCATCACAACACTGGTAGTCAAGCAAGATCCTAAGAGCTCTATCAATACGTATACTAACATATTAAGATAGAAAAACAAAGTAGCATACTACCATGTTTAGCAAGACTGTTATATACATGTGAATATCCCAAGCTTCCATTAATTAATATACAAACTAGTATGATACAATAATGGCCCCTAGGGCATATACACTAACAATCTCCCACTTGCACTAGGGCCATGTACTGGCGTATCGAAGACCGATGATCTCGAGTAGCCTCTCGAACTGAATCTGAGGTAGGGCCTTCATGAATGGATCAGCAATATTCTCTTCAGTAGCAACTCTCCGAACCTCGATCTCCCGACGATCAATGATCTCTCTGATCAGGTGATACCTCCTTAAGATGTGTCTGGACTTCTGATGGGACCTTGGTTCCTTCGCTAAAGCTATAGCTCCGTTTTTGTCGCAATACAGAGGTATTGGATCAACTATGGTAGGAACCACCTGAAGTTCTGTTAGGAACTTCTTCATCCAGACTGCTTCTTTTGCGGCATCGCAAGCAGCAATATACTCCGCTTCCATCGTCGAGTCAGCAACGGTGTCCTGCTTGGAGCTCTTCCAGCACACCGCCCCTCCATTGAAAGTAAAGACATAACCCGACATGGACTTGGAATCGTCCTTATCACTCTGGAAGCCGGAATCAGCAAAAGCCTCTAACTTGAGGTCTTTTCCGCCATAAACCAAGAACATCTCCTTAGTCCTTCTCAAGTACTTGAGAATGTTCTTTACTGCTATCCAGTGATTCTTCCCTGGGTCTGACTGATACCGTCTTACCACGCTCAGTGCATAAGCTACATCTGGTCTGGTGCACAACATCGCATACATTATAGAGCCTACCGCAGAAGCGTAGGGTATAATAGACATACGTTCCCTTTCCAAATCAGTCTTTGGAGACATCTTTTTGGAGAGGGTGATTCCGTGACAAGCCGGTAGATTACCGCGCTTAGAATCTTCCATGCTGAATCTTTTCAGTATAGTGTTGATATACCTGGACTGCGAAAGTCCCAACATCCTCTTGGATCTATCATGATAGATCCGGATCCCCAGAATATAAGAGGCATCACCCAGGTCTTTCATGGAGAACCTGTGTGACAAGAATCCTTTGACAGATTGTAGCATAGGAATGTCATTTCCTATCAATAGAATGTCATCCACGTACAAGACGAGGAATACGACACTTCTAGCCATAACTTTACTATATATGCATGGTTCATCTGGATTTTTGATAAAGTCATATTCTTTGACTGTTTCATCAAAACAGATGTTCCAACTCTGCGATGCTTGCTTTAGTCCATAAATGGACTTAAGCAACTTGCATACTCTACCGCTGCTCCCACTCTGATTGAAACCCTCTGGCTGATCCATATAGACGCACTCTTCTAAATTACCATTCAGAAAAGCCGCCTTTACGTCCATCTGCCAGATTTCATAATCATGGAAGGCAGCAATAGCAAGAAGGACCCGAATGGATTTGAGCATAGCCACTGGAGAAAAAGTTTCGTCATAGTCCAAACCAGGTCTTTGACGAAAACCCTTTGCAACAAGTCTAGCCTTATAGGTTTCCACCTGTCCATCTACACAAATCTTTTTCTTGAAGATCCATTTGCATCCTATGGGTTTTACCCCATCTGGAGCAAAGTCCAAAGTCCATACTTTGTTGGTGTACATGGACTCCATTTCGGTCCGCATTGCATCTAGTCATCGTACCGAGTCGCCGCTCTGGATGGCCTGTTGAAAGCTAGTAGGTTCATCATCATCAATGATGCAATCCTCTCTATCCCCGTCTATGAGAAAACCGTAGTATCTCTCAGATGGATGAGATGGCCTACTACTCCTGCGGAGGGGTGCGGGAATGTCCTGTTCTTCTTGAACTACTGGTTCTACCAAACTTTCAGTAGTAGTTTGTGGTTCTGGAATTTCATCCAGTTCTATTTCGCTCCCACTTGTTTCCTTTTCTAAAAACTGATATTCTAGAAAATGGGCATTACAAGAAACAAAAACCTTTTGTTCCTTTGCGTAATAGAACAGATACCCCTTGGAGTTCTTTGGATATCCCGCAAACTGACATTTTACTGATCGTGCCTCGAGCTTGTCCACATGCTGCTTTTTAACAAAAGCTGGACATCCCCATATCTTTACATACTGCAGATAGGGTTTCTTCCCACTCCACATCTGATATGGCATAGTAGGCACAGTCTTGGTAGGAACCATGTTCAAAAGATATGCCGCTGATTCTAGCGCATAACCCCAGAAAAATCGCGGTAACTTAGCATTACTCATCATGGATCGTACCATATCCAATAGGGTTCGATTCCGTCTCTCTGATACACCATTATGCTGTGGAGTGTATGGAGGAGTAAGCTGAGAGAGAACTTTCTCTTTTAAGTAACCTAAGAACTCGACACTTAAGTATTCACCACCTCGATCGGATCTTAGTGTCTTGATACTTTTGCCGGTTTGGTTTTCTACTTCATTCTTATACTCCTGGATTTTTTCAAAAGCCTCGGATTTATGTTTCATCAGATAAATGAATCCGTACCTTGAATAATCATCCGTAAAAGTAATGAAATAGGAAAAACCACCTCTTGCATGTGTAGACATTGGACCGCATACATCGCTGTGTACGAGTCCTAAGAGCTCGCTCGCTCTTACTCCATGTCCAGTGAATGGAGTCTTTGTCATCTTTCCTTTGAGAC
Organism: Agapanthus africanus; assembly: GCA_030015575.1. NCBI lineage: Eukaryota > Viridiplantae > Streptophyta > Magnoliopsida > Asparagales > Amaryllidaceae > Agapanthus > Agapanthus africanus. Next base: position 463,242,342 of record CM057347.1, read on the forward strand.
ATGATTCACAAGTGGCATAAGTTTGATATTCGAACGAGTCCAAATATCCTTCTCTATGTAACTTAGTTAACCTTGTCTCATTGATGTGACCTAGTCTACAATACCATAAGAAAGCCTTATTTAAATCTGGAGACTTTCTTTTTAGTGTGTTCTGGACATTGAAAATCTGGAGTTGGTTTAAGACATATATACCGTTATTCAGTGTACCGGACCCAATCAAACTATGATTAAGGTGGATGTTAACAGCATCGCTTACAAACGTGAAGTCATAACCTTTATTTAATAACAAGGAAACTGATATGATATTACACGTTAAACTAGGTACACAAAAACAGTTATGTAAAACCAAAATATGTCCACTCGTCAATCCCAGGTGATAATCCCCGACGGACACAGCTCCCACACTAGCTCTGTTAGCAACCTTTAGGGTCATATCACCTTCCTTCAGCACTCTACGGTTTCTCAGGGCCTGCAATGAATTGCATATATGAGATCCTGATCCGGTATCCAATACCCATGAAGTAGAGTTGATTGACAAACAATTCTCAATTACAAACACACTTGAAGTCGAAGTTCACAGCTTGCTTCGATCCTTGGTTCTTGGCGTTCCACGCCTTGCAATCCTTCTTCCAGTGCCCTTTCCTGTGACAATGGAAGCACTCATCCTGCGCCACTACTGGCACTGCAATCTTTTTCTTTCCCTTCCCTCCCACCTTACTAACACCTCCTCTAGGTTTGGTGGCGGCCTTCTTCTTCCTTCCTTTGGCCATTGCCTTGGACCCGGAAGAAGATGCACCGCTAACAAACATAGCGGGTGTTTCCCTTGCCTTCTGCAAGGTGCCCTCTGCACTCCTCAACATGTTAAGGAGTTCCGGAAGTTCAACTTCTTTTCTTTAAATGTTGAAGTTCAGAATAAACTAGGCGTAGGTGGAAGGAAGGGACTGGAGAATAAGGTCTGTATAGAGCTCATTATCCAAAGTCGTCCCAAGTTCTGCGAGCTCTTCTATATAGCCTATCATCTTTAGGACATGTTCTCCTACCGATGATCCGACGGCCAACCTCGCTCGAAACAAGTTCTTAGATGTCTCGTATCTTGCTATACGAGATTGCTCTCCATAAAGTTCCTTTGTATGGAGAAATATGGCATCTAGTTCCATATCCTCGTGCCTCCTCTGATGTTCATTGTTCATCGAAGCAAGCACGATGCACTTGGACTTCGCGCAATCATACTCCCAGGTTTTGCGGATTTCCTTATCCGCATTGCTGGATTTGGGACCTAGGACTGCAGGTGCCTTAGCGGTGAGGACGTACCCCAATTTGTCATATGTCAAAACCATTTTGACATTCCGCAGCCAATCTTTATAGTTTGGCCCTGTCAGTATATTTTTCTCTAAAAGTAACTTAAGTCCAGTCATTTTCAGGGTCGCTGCAATTAGGAGAGAGAGAAGAAAACACTTTAGCATGATGCTCTTGCAAGTTTAGAGTGGTTTTTAGTTTATCTAAACTGGATGGCTCCCACTGTTTCTCGAATCCTTCCCCAAACCATAAAAGAAGAATTAGCCAGGACTATTCTCACCGTACAATACTTGCTTAACCGTTCAGCCAGGCCAGTGTCGATACTACAAGGGAGGTTTTCCAACGCTTTCGCGAAGTTCCTTAATTAAATAACCTCTTTTCTCAGGGGGCGTAGCCCCGCTGACACCTTTCTAGACACCTACTTGGTTTGTAGCATTGATCGTTAAGTGACGAATATCCTGATAAGTAGCATATACTCACAATAGGATCGGGATGTAAATATCATTGTCTGATAATGCTGAAGGAATCCTACCAACATTCATCAAACTCCAAATGGTATGCATCTCTTTGCAAATTTCAGTTTCTTTAGAAATTCCCGATATATATTTTTGCCCCATGCTCTTATGACCTTGGCGTTGGTCAAAATATCATAAGTCACATGTCAAGTTCTACCCATCATTATCTTGTTAATTTGAACCCATCCGTATATATCCTTGACGTTGGCCAAAATGATAATACGACTGTCCCAAATTAACTCATTTATCTATGCAACAAATGAATACCCAGCAGCTACCAAACACTATGCCTTGGTGTTGGTCAAAATACATAGCTTGAATACTACTGAATACCCAAATGAAATGACGGAGGGCTACGAATGGTTTTGGCGAAACCGTGAACGTAGTGAACTTGATATAACCGAAGGAACCTGATACCTTTTAAAAGGAGTGGTTAAAGCTCCGCAATTAAAAAATATCTTCTGTTTTAAAAATAACCGAGTGGCTTCTTTTAAATTGTTCTAACGATTAAACTTTGGTTTATTTTCTTTGCATTAATAATAATGTGTCCCATCATTAACCTATCATTGCAGAAAACAACGAAAATACAACGTCCTCTTATGCCATCCGCATTCGCCTCTGGGTCCCGTCATCACCCGTTAGGTTACTTAACTAACGACAAAGCGGGGACTGGGCTAGCGCGGGTGTAAAACATAAGTGACGTCTAAATAGCTATCATATATAGATATTGTACATTTGTCAGACGCAATAATAGGCATTCCAGATCTCAAATGAACATAATTGGATATACAAGCAATCCGCGTTTGTTTTGAGCCTGCAACAAAAGACGGATTACACAGTTGTGATGAATAGCCATTACCCCACCCTAGACCCCTACGAGTACGGCAAACTACCCGCCAAGTACCCGAAGTGAAGCGGTCTCCCTCAACAAAGTGAGTAGGCCACTAAACACTTCAAAGTACCCGGTAGTTTGTGTACCCCACCTTGGGTCTGTCCTATGAGCAAAAACAGTAAAATGAAATAATACAACGGTGGCTACAACCGCAACCTGGATGCACCCCGCAAAATAATATTACAACATATTACATTTACATTGAATGAATTAAAATAATAACCCATTATAAAAAACCCGGCTAATCACCACAACAGTCCAATACAGTTCATAAACACAAACAGTTAAATCCATTACAGAAATGTGCAACCCCCTGCCAAACGACATACTAGCAGTTAGGGGAGGTTTACGAACACATTATACAAACACAGATATAATCAAATTAGCAAACATCGTAAAATTTCGATCGAGCAAACACTTTTAGATTCTACTCCAATACTTCTCTGTGCACCTGAGCTCTTAGCAGAAAATAAAACATCCCAGAAACATCACTGTTAACACCTAGGAGTTACTGAAGAAATTGGGGCTGAATCGGCCCCAACTCGGCCGCGGATCCGCGGCGGATCGAATGGATCCGCCACGGTTCCGCGGTGAGTTTGCCGAGTCATGAGTCCAAATTTCTTCAGTAGCCCTAATATTCTCTGCTTGTAATTCTGAAGGTCCCTGAAAAATTTTTAGGGCCTGTTTTAAATTCGACAGAAACTGTGATAAATCGATGATGTTTCCGGTTCTTTTTACGTTCGAAATTCTTACGACTTTGCTAATGAGTTAATTATTGTTTAGCGAGGCTCTGATACCACTGTAAGTCGATGTGCAACACCCCACGACTTGCGGGGAGGCGGAAATATGAAAAACGATCTTGTTCTTTGCTTAAACATCGACTAACCGCAAGACTCGAAGCTAAACGATAACTAACATGAATCATAGAAGTTCTAAACTACTATGTGAAGTGATTATACCTAAAGAACCGTGTCCTTCGTCTTTACGTTCTCCATCTCCTCCTCGGCCTTCTCCAAGTACTAGACGATCCACCCGAGAGCTTTGCTTCAAGCTTTACCTCAAACTAGAGGTAACTAGGTTTCTTAAAGTGCTAATCTAAATAACCTAGGTGATATAGAGTTGGATTATAGAGTGATTAGTCTATTCTAATCCTTGATCTCAACACATGAGAGGGGAGGATTAGGGTTTGAAGAGAGAGAGCTTGAGGAGAGAGAAGGTGAGCATAAGAATGAGATGAGATAATGATCTATCATAATATATATCAAGCATTATCATTTATCCAATAAAAGAAAATAAAGGATTTACAACCATGCTTCATAAATATCAAAGGGTGATTCATCTCCATGAGTCATTAAGCATTTATGATGCATTAATGATATGGATGAATCACTCATATGACTCACTAATCTCATTTAATGCATATGGCACCTTAACCCCCAAGTCACCATCTTCTAGAAGCTTCTCGTGAAATTACGAGAACGCCCCTCCTATCCGTGAAAACACGGAAAAACATTAGACTGTGTAAATCCAATATCCCGATACTAGAATCTGGCTTAAACCAAAGCCGGCTAGTAAAAACTGTCCGAAAGTCGTACGTGCGTAAACACACGTATGCGTCCGAACCCTTATCGTAAAACCATACGACCTATATATCGTTTCGCCTAGAGCAGGGAAACTCTCTGTGTGGGACTCTAATGACTCGACTACTACACTGGCAGTGGGTTTAGCCACAGACCGCAAGCGGCACTAGCTGTACGTAACGGTCCCCAGGTAGATGTCGATAAGAAGGCCGATGAGGAAATGTCACGCCCCGCTTCCCAGAGTACGCTAAAAGGGCACGTGACATAGCCAACCATGCTACCTGTGGGTAGGAAGTATCCATCCACGGTCACATTACGGCTGTAGAGATATCAAGAACAAAATAAAACTATCTAAAACATGTCCATAATCCAAAATAAATCATGAGTCAAGAATAATAAAATGCGGAAGCGAAAGATCCAATACAAAATAACTGGAATGTATGTCCCATAATACGGGCTCACATCAGGAAATAAATGCAGGAAAGAATACTAACTACTACTGACACTCAAAGTTCAGCCAGTTGGCTGAAGTACTCCTGCTCGCACTGCGACAGCGGTACAGAATCTGGGCCATGCAAAACCCAGACGTCAGCGCGTCAAGTCATCAAGTAATAACATAATAAACAGGGTAACAGGCAATGCGAATATAAGCATGAATAAAGCAAGGGTAACAATAATATAAATCAGAGCAGTGCAGGGTAGTGTGCAGTGGGTAAACTAAACTGTTCTATCAGGTTTTCTGTTCTAAAGTCTTTGAAACCAAATTGATGAATCATCGATGTAACTCAATAGTATCCCGTACATACCCGGGACTACGGCCCCAGATTCTCGGGCTGAAACCGAGACATGCCGCTAGGCAACAAACAGGAATGTGTACAGATGAATGATGTCAGCATCATCATTCCAAGGCTGGCCTAGCCTAAAAACTGATCAGAACAAGTAGCGAACTGTTGAGTTACAATTCAGGTTTCACTTTTGATTTCCCCATACCCCCAAGTTATATGTGTAAGTCAAGTCAGGTATCCCGAAATCAAGAAACTAATGCCAACACAGGATCAGGTAAACAGGTTTGTCTGGATAGACAACAGGAACGGTCCATAAGGACTACATGTCAGGTTTGTAGGCATTAGACGCAAGATCAGGTAACGGGTCAGGTCATGGTACATCAGGTCAAGTCAAGCAGTATACGGTACCATGTCGGGTCAATCAATATATTTGTAGCAAGTCAGGTCAAGAAGTAAACGATATCATGGGTGTGCTCATACTCAGTCACATAATCAAGCATGGTCATCAACAACATAGATTTAAGCAACGAATTAAACAATAAAGAAGCATCGATTAAATAGCAGCACAGTTATCAATTGTGTCACAGAGATGATTTCAACATCATAAGAATGCAGTATGACAATTATAGCCGTTTAATCATATTAACAAGTTTAAGACTTCATGGATGCAATGATATATATATATATATATATATATATATATATATAGGTTCCAAGGATGAAATCACAGTTTATGCAGGTTAAATGTACACGAGTGTCCGAATGAAGTAAAACGATAGATAAAGTGCCATAGGCCACGTCATTAGTGAAAGTGAAATTAAAACATGTAAATATGGTTATTAGGTTCAAACAGTAATTGAAACAGGTAGGTTCCAAGTTTGAAAGATAAAATGATATATATCAATATTTGAACACGAAAATGAGAAATGATCGTACTAAAGTTAAAACTACAGGTTTAGGGTGTTCTCAATGTCTATGTAAATATTATTTAGCATGTAGCAAGGGGTACTTGCCTCGACGGGTCGCGAACCGGGAATACGGAACGTAAAATGTCGGCGGGGAAACTCGCGACGGGCGCACGTTTCACGGAATGAACCCAAACGACGAATAGTGAAACCACACAGACCAGAGTACCTCGCTGGATCGTCGGGACACGTCGTTGGCATCACCGGATTCCGGCCAAGTACAGAACAGTGAAATAATCAAGACATGCAACAAGAAAGAAAAGAAAAGTAAAGAAGGAGGGAAGGAGGATGGAGAAAGGAATGCTCACGAAGATCTGTGGGGAGGTTGTGGTCGTCGATCAAGTCGACGGAGCTCCGGCGGTCGGCCTACGACGACGACGACGGAAACCTACGGATCAAGAAAATATGAACCGAGAAAGAAGAAAAAAGGAGAAGAGAGGAGGAGAGGAGAAGAGGATACTCACTGAGGGGATGCGCGAGGCCGGGAGGCGGATCGAGATCGCCGGCGGCGATCCCACGAGGGGTAGGCGGTGTGCAGGTGGTGTGCAGGTGCTCGGGAATGAGGGGAGAGGAGGAAGGAGGTGCAGTGGCTGTGACGAGGGCGAAGAGGCGAGAAGTCCGGTGGTGATGGCGTCGGCGTTGGGCTACGGCGGCGAGGGGCGAGGCGGCTAGGGTTTCTCGACGTTGGGTTCGCTAAGGAAAAGAATTTAAGGGGGGAAAAGTTTAAAATATAGAGGAGAGAGAGAGATATATATATATAAGGAGAGAGATAGAGAGACGAGGGAGAGAGAGAGAGAGAAGAGAGATAGAGAGCGAGAGAGAGAAATAAGGTGGGGCCCACGGAATTTAGAGAGTTTTGATTGGCTGGCCAAAATTTTGTGAAAGATTAGTGAAACAGAAATAATATTATGAGGTTAAAATTTATATATTCGACGGTTTAAAAATATAATAGAAATTTGGGATTTTGGCGCAAAGTAAAATATTTCCAAATTGCGCCCGGGTCGGGTCCAAAAATTTGAAATTGAAATAAGAAAATTTTAGGCGGGATCCAAAATTTAAAATGAAGTATTTTATGATCAAAAGCATACCCCCAAGACGGACACACGTACGTGCGCGAAACCATCCAAACTCGCCCGTTTCACCGAACGGGACGAGAACACGATGCACGGACGCTACAACAGGGTTAGGGGTGTCAAGCAGGCCATGACGAATATTTTTAATTTTATTTTAAATGTCTTAAATTGTTATATGCAGAAATGAATTGTCGGGGTAAAATTACAATAAGTCACAACAGTCAAGTAGGGTCAACGAAATAAATACCATACGCTAACATACGACAACAGAAACCAGTAGCATTGGGCTCGGGTGTTACATTATACCCAACTACAAAAGAATTTCGTCCTCGAAATTCCAAGAATACAAAGATAGATGACAAAAAATAACTACAAGAAAAGATGAGGAAACTTCTGCCGGATTTCGTCTTCTCGTTCCCAAGTGGACTCTCCATGCGAGCGATTACCCCAAGAAACAAGCACAAAAGGGATCACCTTGTTCTTAAGAACCTTTTCCCTTCGATCCACGATTTCAATCGGTCGCTCCTCAAAAGTCAAGTCTTCTCGTACTGTTAGCTCCGAATGATCCAATATGTGCGTTTCATCTCAAACATACTTACGGAGTTGAGATACGTGAAACACATCGTGCACATTCGCCAAGGACTGCGGTAACGCCAAACGATATGCTACCTCACCAACACACTCCAAGATCTCAAAGGGTCCAACGAACTGAGGACTGAGCTTTCCTCGACTTCCAAAACGAATCACCCCTCTAGTTGGTGATATTTTCAAAAATACCAAATCACCCACGGCGAACTCTAGAGGTCTTCTTGACGTGTCTGCCCAACTCTTCTGTCGGTCTTGTGCTGCCTTCATGTGATTTCTGATAGTGTTAACCTTCTCAACTGTCTGCACAACTAAATCTGGTCCCAATAATCTTCGTTCACTGACATCGTCCCAACAAACAGGTGAACGGCATTTACGACCATACAAAGCTTCAAATGGAGCCATCTGGATAGTTGCCTGAAAACTGTTGTTGTAAGAAAACTCCACCAAATGTAGATGATCCTCCCAAGACCCCTTGAAGTCCAACATGCATGCTCTCAACATATCTTCAAGAGTTTGGATTGTTCTTTCCGACTGACCATCAGTTTGAGGATGATAAGCTGTGCTAAACTTCAATCGAGTCCCCAAACTTTCCTGTAAACTCCTCCAGAAGTGTGATAAAAACCGAGTGTCACGATCGGACACGATGCTCACCGGTACTCCATGCAATCTTACAATCTCCTGCATGTACCGCTCCGCCAAGGTCTCTGTTGATTGACCAACCCGAAAAGGAATAAAGTGAGCTGCCTTGGTCAATCGATGAACAATCACCCATACAGCATTGTTGCCCCTTGGACTCCGCGGTAAAGCCGTCACGAAATCCATGGTTATATGTTCCCACTTCCACTGAGGAATCGGAAGTGGTTGCAATAAACCAGCAACCCTTTGATATTCAACCTTAACTTGCTGACACACTAAGCACTTTGCCACAAAGCGAGCAATCTCCCGTTTCATGCCTTCCCACCAGAAATGCTATCGAATATCTCGGTATATCTTTGTGCCTCCTGGATGTACAGAATAAGTTGAACTGTGTGCTTCTTTCATAAGCTCTTCACGAATATCTCCCTTTGGCACACACAAACGGCTACCATACCTTAACGAACCATCTTCTTGGATTAATAAATCCATTCGTAGTCCGGCTTCAACCTGTTCTCGAAACTTTTGCAGTCTAGGATCCTGCGATTGTGCTGCTTTAATATTCTCGATCAACGATGAATGTACTTGCAGCTGCATCAACTGCCCCGTAGAATACGGTAGCACAACCTCCAAGTCAAATCTTCGAAAATCTTCAACGATCTCTTTCTGCGTAGTTAACACCTGAATTGCTGGTAACCGACTAAGCGCATCCGGCATGACATTAACCTTCCCCGGATGGTACTTAAGATCAAGATTGTAGTCAGCCATCAGCTCCAACCATCTACGCTGCCTCATATTAAGCTCCTTCTGCGTGAACACATACTTCAAGCTCTTATGATCAGTAAAAACTTTGACCCTTTCGCCTAAAAGGTAGTGTCTCCAAATCTTCAAAGCGAAAATCACAGCCGCAAGTTCCAAGTCATAACTTGGGTAATTCTTCTCATGGGTCTTCAACTGTCTCGATGCGTACGCTACAACCTTCCCATGCTTCATCAAAACACATCACAATCCTTTCCCCTATGCGTCGCTGTGAATCACCAATCCTCCGGAATTGTCTGGCACGGTCAGAATAGGGGCGGTTATCAATTTCTGCTTCAACGTCTCAAAAGCTAACGCACATCTATCCGTCCATACAAAAGGTACCTCCTTGAGCGTAAGCTTGGTCAATGGCTCCGCCAGACGAGCAAAGTTCTCCACAAATCTCCTGTAATATCCGGCGAGTCCAAGAAAACTTCTTATCTCTGCAACATTCTTTGGAATTGGCCAATCACGAACTGCTGCAATCTTTTCGGGATCGACGGCAATTCCATCGCCAGACACAACATGCCCCCAAAAACTTTACTTCCTCCAGCCAAAACTCGCACTTACTCATCTTCGCATATAACTTCTCTTGTCTCAACGTTTGCAGTGCGATCTTCAAATGCTCAGTATGCTCTTCAAAACTCTTCGAGTAAACCAGGACATCGTCAATGAACACCACAATAAACTGGTCCAAGAATGGTGAAAAGATTCGGTTCATCAAGTCCATAAATATTGTCGGTGCATTCGTTACTCCGAAGGGCATCACTAAGTACTCGTAATGTCCATACCGAGTTCGGAACGCCGTCTTGCAAATATCTTCTGCTTTCACTCGGACCTGATGATATCCGGATCGCAAATCCAGCTTCGAGAATACCCTCGCGCCACTAAGCTGCTCGAAAAGTTCGCCAATGCGAGGGATCGGGTACTTGTTCTTAATAGTCACCCGGTTTAATTCTCGATAGTCGATGCACATCCTTCTTGTGCCATCTTTCTTTTTTACTAGAAGAACTGGAGCTCCCCAAGGCGAGTTACTGCTTCAAATCCAACCCTTCTCAAGCAATTCAGCAACCTGTTTCTTGACTTCTTCCAACTCTACCGGTGCCATTGGATAATACGCTTTGGATACTGGCGCTGCACCAGGAATAAGATCAATTGCGAACTCCACGTCTCGCTTCGGCGGTAAACCCGATATATCTTCAAACACGTCCATAAAATCACGAACAACAGCCGACTCTTCATTTTTATCAACTTCCATTGATGCAAGAATATTGTTTGTCGGTCTAGCCCTAAACTCGACTGGCCCGACAGAACTGCTTCCTCCAGTGAAGCTAAACTCGGGATGTCCGGGAATCTGGAAAATTAACTTCCTTGCCCTACAATCAATGTGAGCGTGGAAAGTGCCAAGAAAATCCATTCCCAAGACGACTTCGCAGCTGCCCGTATCAATCACCAAGAAATCTGCAAAAGCTCCCGTCCGCACACAACAACAGTACGATCTTTACATTCCCTACTAGCTATGATTTTTCCCATTCCCAGTGTGTATGTCCCGGAAACTAGACAGGGTCGTGCAGTCAATCGAGTGTGTAGTTATAAACTTGGATGACATAAAACAATGGGATGCACCAGAATCAAATAACGCTAATGCGGGAAAACCATGAACGAGTAGAGTACCTGAAACAACTTCTCCTGACGCCTTAGCTTCTTCAGCTGTCAAGGTAAAAGCTCGAGCCTGATTAGGTCCTTGAGTCAGCTGTTTCTGTCCCTGGAACGGTCTCTGAGGAGGCTTCTGAAAATCATCCCTCGTATGAAGCTTCGACGGACAAGCACTAACAGCGTGATCTGCCGCTCCACAAACCAAACAGAGTCCCAGCCTCCTTCGACAATCCTTCTGCATGTGGCCAGGTAAATTGCAGTAGTTACAAGTCATGCTCTTTCTTCGATCGATGACAACAGGCTTCTTCATGGGTGCTACACCTCGACGGTCCACTGGAATACCTCTGCGACCATGAGCTCGGTTTGGTACCAATGCTGGCTTCCTTATCGCAACTGCTGTCTGTTGCAAACTCCCCTTCATCCCAGATAAACTCTGCTGCTCTCGGGCTGCCGCAAGTACTTGTGAGAAAGTGGTCAAACCCAGGAAGACAATCTGCCTCTGGATGTCCATGTCCAAGCTGCGCATGAACCTCCGTGCCCTGTCTGCATCGTTGGCAACTAAAGGTCCAGCGAATCTACTGAGTCTTGTCCATTCTGCTGCATGCACATATACGGGTGCTCCATTCTGCTTTAGCCCGATGAATTTCTCCTCCATTTCCTCCCGTGCAGTCCACGGGAAGAACTTCTCCAGGAAACTCTTTGAAAAATCCGCCCACTAGATCGGTTTGGGCAAGCGGTTCTTCTCCACAAGCCACCATTCTCGGGCGTAGTCCACTAACTGAATGCGTACCACATCAACTCTTTCCTCATCTGGAATCTGTGCCGCAACAAGCAAGTTCTCTGTGTCAACTAGCCACTGCTCTGCTGGCAACGGCTCCTCCAAACCAGTAAATATAGACGGACCCAAACGCCTGAAATCTGCTACGGTCCCTACTCGGTCAACTGGTTTAGCTCTAACATTGTTCACAAACTGCTGAACGATCTGCAAACCTTCCTGAAACGATTCCGCTTGTTGCTGGATCAGCTCGGTCTGTTTCTTTTGATTCTCCAGCATTCCCCTTATCACTCCAAATATGGCGGCTTCGTCCACACGTCTTTAGTACGTCTTCAAATTCTTATCTGCCATATTCCTGAAATCAAAACACCCAACATTAGTATGATGATAGATTCGAAATATAGATCAAGGCTAGAACTCCAAGTTACTCAAATAGAGTGTCGCATTGTAACTATGCCGCGGTATCATAGTCACAATTACATAACTCCACCCAAGTCGCCTAAGTCCTAGAGATAACAAGGAATCAGGTTTCGAGTCGATATGCAAAGGAAGTTTGCACATCGTAGAAGATATAATCAGGAAGAATTTGATTCAAGGACGGTAAAATGGCAAGGTGGCAGGACATGTTTCCTAAACACGGTATTCTGAATCGTGTATTGGGTATAATACCCAACTACAAAAGAATCAACCCGACTAACATATGTCTCTGATACCAAAAGAACCATGTCACGCCCCGCTTCCCAGAGTACGCTAAAAGGGCACGTGACATAGCCAACCATGCTACCTGTGGGTAGGAAGTATCCATCCACAGTCACATTACGGCTGTAGAGATATCAAGAACAAAATAAAACTATCTAAAACATGTTCATAATCCAAAATAAATCATGAGTCAAGAATAATAAAATACGGAAGCGAAAGATCCAATACAAAATAACTGGAATGTATGTCCCATAATGCGGGCTCACATCAGGAAATAAATGCAGGAAAGAAAACTAACTACTACTGACACTCACAGCTCAGCCTGTCGGCTGAAGTACTCCTGCTCGCACTGCGACAGCGGTACAGAATCTGGGCCATGCAAAACCCAGACGTCAGCGCGTCAAGTCATCAAGTAATAACATAATAAACAGGGTAACAGGCAATGCGAATATAAGCATGAATAAAGCAAGGGTAACAATAATATAAATCAGAGCAGTGCAGGGTAGTATGCAGTGGGTAAACTAAACTGTTCTATCAGGTTTTCTGTTCTAAAGTCTTTGAAACCAAATTAATGAATCATCGATGTAACTCAATAGTATCCCGTACATACCCGGGACTACGGCCCTAGATTCTCGGGCTGAAACCGAGACATGCCGCTAGGCAACAAACAGGAATGTGTACAGATGAATGATGTCAGCATCATCATTCCAAGGCTGGCCCAGCCTAAAAATTGATCAGAACAAGTAGCGAAATGTTGAGTTACAAGTCAGGTTTCCCCTTTGATTTTCCCATACCCCCAAGTTATATGTGTAAGTCAAGTCAGGTATCCCGAAATCAAGAAACTAATGCCAACACAGGATCAGGTAAACAGGTTTGTCTGGATAGACAACAGGAACGGTCTATGAAGACTACATGTCAGGTTTGTTGGCATTAGACGCAAGATCAGGTAACGGGTCAGGTCATGGTACATCAGGTCAAGTCAAGCAGTCTATGGTACCATGTCGGGTCAATCAATATATTTGTAGCAAGTCAGGTCAAGAAGTAAACGATATCATGGGTGTGCTCATACTCAGTCACATAATCAAGCATGGTCATCAACAACATAGATTTAAGCAACGAATTAAACAATAAAGAAGCATCGATTAAATAGCAGCACAGTTATCAATTGTGTCACAGAGATGATTTCAACATCATAAGAATGCAGTATGACAATTATAGCCGTTTAATCATGTTAACAAGTTTAAGACTTCATGGATGCAATGATATATATATATATATATATATATAGGTTCCAAGGATGAAATCACAGTTTATGCAGGTTAAATGTACACGAGTGTCCGAATGAAGTAAAACGATAAATAAAGTGCCATAGGCCACGTCATTAGTGAAAGTGAAATTAGAACATGTAAATATGGTTATTAGGTTCAAACAGTAATTGCAACAGGTAGGTTCCAAGTTTGAAAGATAAAATGATATATATCAATATTTGAACACGAAAATGAGAAATGATCGTACTAAAGTTAAAACTACAGGTTTAGGGTGTTCTCAATGTCTATGTAAATATTATTTAGCATGTAGCAAGGGGTACTTGCCTCGACGGGTCGCGAACCGGGAATACGGAACGTAAAATGTCGGCGGGGAAACTCGCGACGGGCGCACGTTTCACGGAATGAACCCAAACGACGAACAGTGAAACCACACAGACCAGAGTACCTCGCTGGATCGTCGAGACACGTCGTCGGCATCACCGGATTCCGGCCAAGTACAGAACAGTGAAATAATCAAGACATGCAACAAGAAAGAAAAGAAAAGTAAAGAAGGAGGGAAGGAGGATGGAGAAGGGAATGCTCACGAAGATCTGTAGGGAGGTTGTGGTCGTCGATCACGTCGACGGAGCTCCGGCGGTCGGCCTACGACGACGACGACGGAAACCTACGGATCAAGAAAATATGAACCGAGAAAGAAGAAGAAAGGAGAAGAGAGGAGGAGAGGAGAAGAGGATACTCACTGAGGGGATGCGCGAGGCCAGGGGGCGGATCGAGATCGCCGGCGGCGATCCCATGAGGGGTAGGCGGTGTGCAGGTGCCCGGGAATGAGGGGAGAGGAGGAAGGAGGTGCAGTGGCTGTGACGAGGGCGAAGAGGCGAGAAGTCCGGTGGAGATGGCGTCGGCGTTGGGCTACGGCGGCGAGGGGTGAGGCGGCTAGGGTTTCTCGACGTTGGGTTCGCTAAGGAAAAGAATTTGAGGGGGGAAAAGTTTAAAACATAGAGGAGAGATATATATATATATAAGGAGAAAGATAGAGAGACGGGGGAGAGAGAGAGATAAGAGAGATAGAGAGCGAGAGAGAGAAATAAGGTGGGGCCCACGGAATTTAGAGAGTTTTGATTGGCTGGCTAAAATTTTGTGAAAGATTAGTGAAACAGAAATAATATTATGAGGTTAAAATTTATATATTCGACGGTTTAAAAATATAATAGAAATTTGGGATTTTGGCGCAAAGTAAAATATTTCCAAATTGCGCCCGGGTCGGGTCCAAAAATTTGAAATTGAAATAAGAAAATTTTAGGCGGGATCCAAAATTTAAAATGAAGTATTTTATGATCAAAAGCTTACCCCCAAGACGGACACACGTACGTGCGCGAAGCCATCCAAACTCGCCCGTTTCACCGAACGGGACGAGAACACGATGCACGGACGCTACAACAAGGTTAGGGGTGTCAAGCAGGCCATGACGAATATTTTTAATTTTATTTTAGATGCCTTAAATTATTATATGCAGAAATGAATTGTCGGGGTAAAATTACAATAAGTCACAACAGTCAAGTAGGATCAACGAAATAAATACCATACGCTAACATACGACAACAGAAACCAGTAGCATTGGGCTCGGGTGTTACAGGAAACCAATCCGAACTCCTACTGAGCCTGATGTGACAATCTTCGTACAGTCCGGTCTGTTCGTCTAAGACTATCGCATATCGGGCCTAGGGGGCGGCAAGCGTCGGTCCCTAAATAGCGGTATAAGTCGTGTCGGAGCGAAACCCATTACACCCTGAGAAACTACTGGAACCTACCAGTAAATCTCGCCTGCCCTGGCCAGGGACTTTGCGTAATGGCTCTCTGACACAGCGTGATATCAACTCCCAATACCGGGAGAGACGAATCCTGTCTAACCGCCACTGCCTCCAAGTGCTCGGGACTGCACCCAACTGCTACCTGTTTGCACGACTCCTTTGAGCCGTGGTAGGGTAGCAATCTAAGAACAGTGGGACACACTCGAGGCGAAGTAGCAGTGTCAAGTTTGCGGACTATGCTGTACTCATGTCACCTGGGAACTGTTAACTGACGACTGGTATAAAAACCCAACCAACAGTTCCCTGCGAGTCCTGTCCGGTGTATCCGTAACCCAACGAGCACCTGTATACTATCTCCAGTACGACGTACTGAAGGCTGTAGGACATACCATCTCCCTAACTGGGATGAGAAGCGTACACACTAGTCTACTCCGGAGTATCGATGCCCTGTCTCGATAATCCTATGACTAGGGACCTGAATAAGGATGTGTCTGTAGACTACCCAGCCCTCACTAGTGTGACTGCCATCACAACGCTGGTAGTCAAGCAAGATCCTAAGAGCTCTATCAATACGTATACTAACATATTAAGATAGAAAAACCAAGTAGCATACTACTATGTTTAGCAAGACTATTATATACATGTGAATATCCCAAGCTTCCATTAAGTAATATACAAACTAGTATGATACAATAATGGCCCCTAGGGCATATACACTAACAACTATGATGTCCTTAATCTCGACCGTGATGTCTTAAAACTAATATCGGTCTGTGAAGTCCTTAAATCCACGGACTATGATGTCCTTAACCTCGACCGTGATGTCTTAAAACTAACACCGGACTGTGAGGTCCTTAAACTCACGGACTATGATGTCCTTAACCTCGACCGCAATGTCTTAAAACTAACATTGGACCGTAATGTCCTTAAACTAATTATCGACCGCAATGTCACTAAACTAAACAATAGAGCCCAATTGCTCTCTTGTCGGATCTAAACGATCCCGTTAAGTCGATCTTAGTCTAAAATTAGACCAACGTGTCCTTAACAAACGTTTAAGTGGATCTTAGCCTCAAATAAGGCTAACGTATCCTTAAACACAACCTCCCCAAATCCAAATCTAAGAAAGATACGGATTTGGACTAATCCACGTCCTACGGGCGACAGCATAACTTAGTCTCCGTATACAATCCATGGGCAACCGAACACAGAACAAACACCCACGACACGAAGTGACCATCTGGAGAAGGAGAAAGTTGTTACCGCGATGAGGTAACGTAATTAACTGCAGGGGCTTGCGCCTGCAGGGAAGAGCGTCCCCACAATCAAAAACCCCTCAAACGAGGGGGAATCTGACGAAGTCTGCTACATCGGCCGCATCCGTTTAAACCTTCGATACATGGTGCCATAAATCAATTTGGCATCTTCGGAGAGGTGGACGGATAGCACCAATTAGCATCTGCCCCCAGATTCAGGCAAGACATCCAGTCTTCCCGGCTTCCGGCGGTAAACAGATTCTGGCACGCCCGGTGGGACCTTTTCCTCTTTCCACTCCACACTTCGTGTGTCGTGTTCGCAAACCAATCGCGGTTTGCTAATGATTTCCCTTGAGTTTCGAGGTACTAAGATTTAGCGTTTTGCTTGGTGCAAAAAGCAAAGGATCAATGGCTTTCACCTGCTCAAAGTGTTCCACATGCAACTGCAACCCACGTCCTGCCTCAACTGGGGGCATAGCCTACGGGCCCCAAGCTGCTTCCCTGTTCACGATGCCCGTGGAATAGGTCACTCAAGCCACCACGTGATTGTTTTTCAGAACCATGCTTTCGCCGATGAGCTTCAGCACCCCCGTTCCCATACCAGAAGCTCCCAAGAAGTCGTTCTTTGATCGGCTTACAGCTACTGCGGCCCCTCTCAATGGGTCATCCAGCACCGGCGCCTCGGTCTTCTCTAGATTGGGCCAAAATTCCTGTGGGCCCACAATGAAGTCTGCAATCCCAGAGAAGGTTATTCCGAAGAGAGTAACCAACCCTACTCCTGAAGTCGTCAAGACGGCTTCTCCTTCCAAGGGGACGGTCTTTACAAGACTGACTGTCCCAACTCCCGCTCCTGCTACTCAAAGGACATCAGTTTTCAACAGGCTGACACCAGCAACAGCCCCTCACCTGAACAGGGGGCAAGACAAAGCCATCCTCGTCACCGAACCAACTCCATCAACTTGACACGCTCGACGTCGCCACTGACGCCGAGTAAGGAAGGCCGGGGGCAACTCCCCTTCTGGGCTAACTCCACCAGCCCCAACGGTGGAAATCAATGCTGCTGTTCCAACCGGGAACAGCTTAGAGTTGCTGAATAAGGTGCGCAGGAATTCTCCCACCGCCGTATTGAAAAGATCTCCTCCTCCGGTGGAGAATGTTGCAGAAGCCACGCCAGAACAGTCCCCTCAGCTGCTGTCCTCCAAGATCTACAAAGTCTGGCGGCAGGTTCGGAACTCAGTAGTTGATCAAGATTACCCTCGCCGACAAAAAAAGGCGAAGGTTCAACAAGAAGAAAGCCATCCTTCCAAGCCACGAAAAGCTATCTGGGTGCCCACTGTGACGGCCCCCTCAACTTCGACCACTCATGAAAAGAGAAGGCCGGAGGAGACCCTCATGCCTGCGACAAATGTCAAAGGCACTAAGCCCAAGCGCCCTAAGTCTGGGGGCATAACGGTCCATACTATTTACATGGCATCTGGGAAGGAGGATAGCCGTGCTTCTACGGGCCACCGACCACTCACCCAATCCATCACAAGAGCTCAGGAACAACAGCAGCAGAAGCTCCAGGAGATGCTGACTGCAATGGCCGCACTCACCGGGCCAAAAGAAAGCCCGGAGGCGTCATCGGAACAACGTCATGAACAAGAAACCGATGCTGATTTCCTTCGCAGAGTACTCAAAAAGAAGGACAAAGAAGCCGCAGAGCAGGTGGCTAATATAAAGCGAATGGCACTTCTATTCCAAGACATGGTCGGGATGATGATACAGCCGGATCCTCCAGCCGAAGACCCTCCGGTCATTATTGAAGACGATAGAGGGGAAACATCGAATCCTCTGCCAGCTCTGTCAACAGCCAAAGAGGAAACAATCTCTAAAGCTGCCCTGGATGATTATATTGCTCAACAAATATGAGTTCACCAGGCAAATGAAGTGGCCGGCCAAGTCGTCAAAACTGGTCGACCGTATCCAGGCTGGTATGACCAGATAAAATACCCGCCGGGATACACGATCCCCAAATTTCATGTATACAAGGGGACAAGCAATCCCCATCAACACGTCGCCCAGTTTAGAGCTCTGTGCGGCAACACCGGGGGCGATGATAAGCTTTTGCTCCGTCAATTTGTCGGCAGCTTGTCGGAAACGGCGTTTGAGTGGTACTCCGAACTTCCAAATGACTCTGTCAAAACTTTCGCAGAAATGGAGTTATTGTTCACCCAGTGATTCGCGAGCGCAAGTGAACGCACCCCAATAACAGCATTGATTAATGCGAGAGTAAAGCCGGGTGAAACTTAGGTTCAATACGCAATCCGATGACGAAATCTGTGGTCAAAGTGCGAACAGCGCATCGAAGAAGCACCAGCGGTGGGCATATTCGTGGGCACCCTAGACCCTCATGCAACTATTTCACAGTTCATGATGTTCTTCAAACCGACCACATTCCATGCTTTAATCGACAAGCCAGCCCAGATGGATCAGATGGGTCACAGACCGTCTCCTCCGAAACCGGAACCGCGGAACGAAAAGGGTAAAGGGAAGGTGACCTTCGTTGCGAACACCCAACAGCAGCCCAGTGCTCCAAGACTAGCGGATCAATTGGAGGAGAGACAGCGCTAATACAAAGAGAAAATGAAGCACCCTTACTCATTCCCGCAGGATAAAACGAAGAGGCTGTTCGAGCTGGCGGTGCGCAATAGGCTTATCAATTTGCCAAATCTAAGGCGACCACCGCAACCCAGCGAATTGAATAATCCCAATTATTGCCCTTACCACCAAACGGTAAGCCATCCGATCGAGGATTACTTCAACTTTAAGGGATGGATCGAGGATCAGTACCTACAAGGCAAGTTTGCGCTGTCTGAAAAGCGGAAAGTAAACCCACCACAACCGCACACTCCTCAGAAGACGGACACACCGGGGAAAACGTGCTCTTTTGTTGAAGAAGCTCCATGAGAGGTCGTTCTTTCGGCCAAAACCAAAAGGATGCTAAATGATCTCCAGACATGCCCAGCAATCAGGTGGAAGAATCCGCTGGAACCCCAGATCATCGAAGGGATGCTGAAACCACGCCCAACTCCAAGGATTGGTGGTGATAGCCAAAGAGTTCATGCCCAGCCGTCAAAATCTTCGAAAAAGAAGAAGAAATCCAAGAAGCCCGTGAAGCCTGGAGACGAGCGTACGGACTTATAGAAATAGATTGACGCGCTGGAAGAGTATAACTAGAAGGCGCGGAATCCAATCACGCTCCAAGAGTTCCTCGGCCACGTCCTTGAGGACGAAGATGACGGAGAAGACTCGTCGGATGGATATGAGGATTACGTAGCAAGTTGTCATGTGATCTCTCACTCGTCGCTAGATAATGAAGAAACTCCCTGCACGGAGAGACTGGGGCAGGTCCTGAGCCGGAACTTCTATGGCCGTCAGACGAAATGATCGACGCCTTCCTGAATGAGATTCATCTGAAAAGTAAAGCCGATCGGGAGCGTGAGATGGCCATATTTGAAAGAGCCCAACGCCGGCGACTAGACGAAAGAGTCGAGACACTCCCGCCGAATCAAGAAACATCCGTCGCGGATAAAAACAAGTTCAAGACGAGGAAAAGGTTTGCTAAAGCCATATCAATGGGAATGAAGCTACCACCCTCTGAAGGAAAAACTCCCGGTGAAGCAGAAACACATCCTAGCTACTGCTTATATCATCGAAAGATTTCGCACCCTACCGAAGAGTGCGACGCTTTTAAAAGATGGTAGCAGGGATATGTTGCTCACCGTCAACATTTTAAGCGGATGAAACGCAAAACTCGTCGGGAGCAAAGAAGTGTGACCGAGGAGCATAAAAGAACTATCGGCAACTGTCGCACGATCAACACCGGGGGATCGCAGGTTCTCACTTTTGGGAGCGACTCTGACGAGGAAATGGCTCTTGGCCCTTTCTTTAAAGAATCCACCTTGGGGAAAGAAGAAGAACCGAAAGCCTGTGAAAATATCCAGCTGCGCAACCGTACGCTTCCAGAAAAGAATCTCGGACCCACGAATAGAAAAGACAAGGGAAAAGAAAAGGTCTCTGAGGATATCGCCCTGGATGACCAAGTCATGAAAGAGCTGACCGCCAAAGACCCGCCAAAGAAAAGTAAGGTGGACTACAACGTTCTGGCGCACTTGAGGAAGTTACCCTCGCAGCTCAGCATTCTCGACGCCCATTTACTATCCAAAGAAGCGAGAGATTCATTGATCAAGGCACTACAAGAACCAGAGCAATTCCAAGCTTTTCTCGCCAAAGAAAAGATGAAGAACGAGCTGGAAGAAGTACATACAGCCGATATCACCTTCGGCGACGAAGACCTCCTCCTTGGGACGTGCGAGCACAACCGTCCCCTCTATGTCTCAGGGTACTGCCAAGATATAAAGATAGGCAAAATCCTAGTCGACAATGGGTCTTCCGTTAATCTCCTCAACGTGCGAGTGTTGAAGAAAATCTGCATGAGCATCCAGCACCTCGCTCGTGATAAAATCACTATATCTGGTTTTGACTCCCAGTCATCGCGGACCCTTGGATCTATGATATTGACATTACGATTCGGGCTACTTGTCACGGATATTAAATTTCATGTCATCGATGCCAAGACATGCTATAACGCTTTGCTCGGCCGGCCTTGGTTACACGAGTACAACTGTTAGTGTATATGCCCTAGAGGCCATTACTGTATCATACTAGTTTGTATATTACTTAATGGAAGCTTGGGATATTCACCTTGTATATACAATCTTGCTCAAAATAGTAGTATGCTACTTGGTTTGTTTCTACTTCAATGTGTACATGTGTTTATTTTAGTATATCGCCTATACACATTAGTGGAGACCTTAGGATCTTTGCTTGATTACCAGCGTTGTGATGGCAGTCACACTAGTGGGGCTGGGTAATCTATAAGCACATCCTTATGCAGGTCCCTGGTCGCAGGAGTATCGAGACAGGGCATCGATACTCCGGAGTAGACTAGCGCATGCGCTTCTCATCCCAGTGTGGGAGACGGTCTGTCCCACAGCCGTCGGTACGTCGTACTTGAGATAGTATGCGGGTGCTCGTTGGGTTACGAGTACACTGGACAGGACTCGTCAGGAACTGACTAGTTGGTATTATGCCTATCGTCAGTTATCAGTTCCCAGGTGACATGAGTACAGCTTAGTCCGCTGACTTGACACTGTCACTTCGCCTCGAGTGTGTTCCCACTGTACTTTGATTACTACCCTACCACGGCTCAAAGGAGTCGTGCAAACAGGTGGTAGTTGGGTGCAGTCCCGAAGCACTTGGAGGCAGTGACGGTTAGACAGGATTCGTCTCTCCCGGTATTGGGGGTTGACATCGCGCTGTGTCTAGGAGAGCCATTACACGAGTAGTCCCTGGCCAGGGCAAACGAGATATACTGGTAGGCTTCCAGTGTTATCTCAGGGTGTTTTGGGCTTCACTCCGACATGACTTGTACCGCTATTAGGGGACTGACGTTTACCGCCCCCTAGGCCCGCCATGCGATGTATCAGACGAACAGACCGGACTGTACGGAGAATGTCACATTCAGGCTCAGTAGGAGTTCAGATGGGTTTCGCCTCGTCAGTCTTCTTGTCGGCATTACCTGGGGACCGTTACGCACAGCTAGTGCCGCTTGCGGTCTGTGGTTAAACCCACTGCCAGCGTAGTGTCGAGTCTTTAGAGTCCCACACAGAAAGCTATTCGCCTTTAGGCAAAAGAGTAGAGGTCGCATGGTTTTGCGACAGGTCGCATGGTTTTGCGATAGGGTTCAGTCACATCCGTGCACTTATGCACGTACAGTTCCGGACAGTTCACACTAGCGGGCTTTGGTTTAAGCCAGATCCTAGTGTACCTTTTGGGATTGGATTTATCCAGTATGTATTCGTGTTCCTCGGAACGCGGATGCGGGTGTGTATGCACAGTTGACGGAGAGACAGAGGCAGAGGATTCTCATTAGGGTTGTTGACCGTTGACCGTTGACTATTGACTTTTTGCTCAACCCTAATGAGAATATGATATGTGATTAACAATTATATTAATTAAGTATTATGGTGACATGGTTGTTGACTTGTTGACTTTTGTTGACTTGTTGACTTTGTTGACCGGTTGACTAGGCTTGACTAGTTGACCATCATGATAACCATAGCTATCATTTCATGGCAAAGACTTTTGCTTGCTTGCTCTTTTGTGCAAAATGAGTGCATGAAATAATATGGCTATGGTTGCTTAAACCATCACATAACACTTGATTGATATGATATGTTATCATGGTTTTGGATTATGAGAGGGTAAAAGCCAAAAGAGAGGTTCATTCTCACTTGCTCATTCTCTCTCTTGTTCTTGAGCTCTCATACTCTTGCTCTCACCCTCTTCCTCTTGCTCCCTCTCTTGACTCTATGGTTCACTTGTCTCATGAGTTGAGAATCAAGAACCATAGATAAAATCCCATACAAACTCTTCTCTACTCACTCTAGTTCACAAGGTTTAGCAAACCGAGTGAACTAGTTTCTTCAAAGTTCGAAGAAGGAGCCAAAGGTTGGAGCTTTCAGGTGGATCTATCTTCGGCGCAAGGAGACGACGGGAAGAAGCCGATCCGGACCACCATCGGAGTTTGAAGACGAAGGAGTTCAAGACAAGCAAGGTATAAACCCCCTAACCGAGTAGTTAACGACTCCTAGTTAGGTTGTTAATTAGATATTTAACAAAGATCCGGGTTTTAGGTCCATGTTACCACCTCTATAAAAATCGTTTTTTATCAAATTCCGCTTGCCCGAAAGTACCGGGAGAGGTAGCATGGACTTACAGTGGTATCAGAGCCAGGTTAAACTCTATCTAACATGTTAGCAAAGTAGCTAGAAGATCGATCAAAGAAAAGTCGCAAAACGAACCCAAAACTGTCAAGTTTCTGCCGATTTTTATTCTGTTCAAAAGTTGATAATTTTCATCTTAAAAATCGGCTCAGGCTTTTGTTAGAATAACCACCAAATTTGGTCCAACGATCGAGTCAAAGCGCCGCGGAAACGCGGCGGGAGCACGCTCCCGCCGCGGTTCCGCGGTCGAGTTGACTCGGCCGAGGTCCATCTTTGGTGCAGTGTGTTTCTGGGGTTGTTTTGGGATTTTTGGAATATGTGTTTTCTGCCCAGATTTTCCAGAACGAAAATTTTATTTTTGGGGTCCCGAAAATCCGTATTTTTGATCGAACTTCTAAATGACTTAAGCTGACGGGTTTTTCTGTAATGTGATATTTGTATTGAACGTCTGCTAATCGCTATATGTCGATTAGTGGGAGTTATACAAATCTGTGATCTGTAATGTTGCTGGAATGTGTATATGAATATGTTGGATTGTCGCGGGTGAATAGCCGGGGGTTGTGAGACGAGAGTTTTTCTTTTCTTTCAATTCATGTAAATTTGTAAATTGATGTAATATTTATTTGTATGGCCGCACAACCGGGTCGGGGTTGTAGCCGTCATTGTATAATTTCTTTTTACTGTTTTTGCTCCTAGGATAGACCCATGGAGGGGGTGCACAAACTACCGGGTATGCCGAAGTGCCGAGTGGCCTACTCACGGCGTTGAGGGAGGTTGCTTCGCTTCGGGTACTTGGCGGGTAGTTTGCCGCACCCGTAGGGGTCTTGGGTGGGGTTTTGGCTATTCACCGCGACCGTGTAATCTGCTTTTCGTTACAGGCTCGTACGAATTACAGATTCTTAGTATATCCAATGTATTCATCTGTGATCTGAAATGGCTATCATTGCAATATATCTATATATGATATTATTTAGGCGTTGCTTATGTTTTACAGCCGCGCTAGCCCAGCCCCCGCTCTGTCGTTAGTTAAGTAACCTAACGGGTAATGACGGGGCCCCGTGGCGAATGCGAATGGCATAAGCGTACGTCATATTTTGGTTGTTTTCTGCAATGGTAGGATTAAATGATGGGACGCATTAAAAGAACTAATGCAAGAATATCATGCATTAAAAGAACTAATGCAAGAATATCATGCATTAAAAGAACTAATGCAAGATAATAAACCAAGCTAAAGTCGTTGGAACACTTTCGAAAAACCACTCGGTTCTTTTCAAAACCAACTTTTAAATGCGGAGCTTGAGCCACTCCTTTTAAAAGCTATCTCGTTCCATCGACTATATCAAGTTCACTACGTTCACGGTTTAGCCAAAACCATTCGTAGCCCTCCGTCGTTTCGTATGAATATTCAATAGTATTCAAGCTATGTTTGTTGACCTTCGTCAAGGCATAGTGATTGGTAGCTGTTGGGTGTTCATATGTAGCATAGATAGATGCGTTGGTTTGGGACATTCGCATTACCTTGTTGACCTTCGTCAAGGGTATATACGGGTGGATTCAAATTAACCTGGATAATGACGGGAAGAACTTGACATGTGACTTATGATTTGTTGACCTTCGTCAAGGTCATAAGAGCATGGGGCAAAAATCCACATCGGGAGTTTCATAAGTACTGAAACTTGCTAGATTTGCATACCATTTGGAGTGTGATGATTCTGGTAGGATTCCTTCAGTTTCGTCACGCAATGATATTTGGATCCCGATCCTACTGTGAGTATATGCTACTCCTCGGGAAATTTCTCACTAATCGATCAATGCTATAAACCTAGTAGGTGCCTAGAAAGGTGTTAGCGGGGCTACGCCCCCAGGGAAAAGAGGTTATTTAATTAAGAAACTTCGCGAAAGCGTTGGAAAACCTCCCTCGAAGTACCGACACAGGCCTGGCTGAACGGTTAAGCAAGTATTGTGCGGTGGGATTGATCCCGACTAATTCTTCCTTTTTGGTTTGAGGAGGGATTCGAGAAACAGTGGGAGCCATCCTGTTTAGACAAACTAAAAACCATTCTAAACTTGCAAGAGCATCAAGCTGAGTGTTTCTTCTCTCTCCTAATTGCAGCGACCAATCGACATGACTGGACTTAAGTTACTTCTAGATAAAAACAAACTGACAGGCCCAAACTACAAAGATTGGCTCAGGAATGTCAAGATAGCAATCACTTACGACAAGCTGGGGTATCTTCTTACCACCAAAGCTCCCCCTGTCCCTGGTCCCACTTCCAGCGTCGCGGATAAGGAAATCCGTAAGACTTGGGAGATTGATAGCGCGAAGGCCAAATGCCTCGTACTTGCCTCTATGGACAATGAACATCAGAGGAGGCACGAGAATATGGACTTGGAATCCATATTTCTTCATACAAAAGAACTGTATGGAGAGCAATCTCGTATCGCAAGATACGAGGCGTCGAAAAAGTTATTTTCGGCAAGAATGGCCGTCGGATCATCAGTAGCAGAGCACGTGCTTAAGATGATCGGCTACATTGAGGAGCTCGCGGACCTAGGGACCACATTGGAGAGTGAGCTCTATACGGACTTAGTTCTCCAGTCCCTTCCTTCCACTTACGCCCAGTTTATACTGAACTTCAACCTACAAGAAAAAGAGGTTGAACTTTCAGAGCTCCTCAACATGCTGAGGAGCGCAGAGGGCACCCTACAGAAAAGTATGGAAACATCCACTTTGTTTGTAGGAGGATCATCTTCTTCTAGGTCCAAGGCGAAAGCCAAGGGAAAGAAGAAGAAAGCCCCCGCCAAACCAAGAGGCGGTGTTAGTAAAGTGGATACGAAGGGAAAAGCAAAAGCAACAAAGAAAGCGGGGAAGCTTGTGAATAAGGAAGAATGCTTCTATTGTCATAAGAAAGGACACTGGAAGAATGATTGCAGGGCTTGGAAAGCCAGGACACAGGAATTGAAGCAGGTTGCAGCTTCAGCTTCAGGTGTGTATGTTATTGAAAACTGTCTTTCAATAAACTCTACTTCCTGGGTATTGGATACCGGATCAGGATCTCATATCTGTAATTCTTTGCAGGCGTTGAGAAACCGTAGGGTTTTGAAGGCAGGTGACATGACCCTCAGAGTTGCGAACGGAGCTAGCATGGATGCTAAAGCCGTGGGGGACTATCACCTGGGAATGTCAGATGGACATGTTTTGGTTTTGCGTAATTGCTTTTTTGTACCCAACGCAACTTGTAATATCATTTCTGTATCTTTAGTTTCTAAAGAAGGTTATGAATTTGCGTTTGTAAGTAATGTTGTAAACATTCACCTTAATCAAGTTTTGATTGGGTCAGGTACATTAAGTAATGGTATATACGTATTAAACCAACCACAGATTTTCAACGTCCAGAATACACACAAAAGAAAGTCCCCGGAAATAAATCAGACTTTCTTATGGCATTGTAGACTGGGTCACATCAATGAGAGAAGGTTGACTAAGTTACATACTGAAGGATATTTGAATCCGTTCGAATATCAATCGTATGCCACTTGTCAATCCTGTCTCAAAGGAAAGATGACAAAGACTCCGTTCACTGGACACGGAGTAAGAGCGAGCGAGCTCTTGGGACTCGTACACAGCGACGTGTACGGTCCAATGTCTACGCATGCGCGAAGCGGTTATTCTTACTTCATCACTTTTACGGATGACTTTTCAAGGTACGGTTATGTCTTCTTAATGAAACATAAGTCCGAAGCCTTTGGAAAGTTCCAGGAATATAAGAATGAAGTAGAAAAACAGACCGGCAAAAGTATCAAGATTCTAAGATCGGATCGAGTTGGAGAATACTTGAGCGCCGAATTCCTGAATTACTTAAAAGAGAATGGAATTCTCTCTCAGCTTACTCCTCCATACACTCCGCAACATAACGGTGTATCGGAGAGACGGAACCGGACCCTATTGGATATGGTACGGTCCATGATGAGTAACGCTGAGTTGCCGCGATCATTCTGGGGATATGCACTAGAAGCAGCTGCGTATCTCTTGAACAAGGCTCCCACCAAGACTGTGCCTACCACCCCATATCAGATGTGGACTTGGAAGAAACCCTGTCTTAAGTATCTTAAGGTATGGGGATGTCCAGCTTTTGTAAAAAAGCAGCATGCGGACAAGCTCGAGGCACGTTCAGTACAGTGTAAGTTTGTGGGATACCCAAGGAACTCCAGGGGGTATCTTTTCTATTCCGCTGAGGAACAAAAGGTTTTTATTTCTCAGCATGCCCGCTTCTTGGAAACTGAGTTTTTAGAAACCCAGATAAGTGGGAGCGCAATAGAACTGGAAGAAATTCCAGAACCACAGACTATTACTGAAAGCTTAGTGGAACCAGAGGGTTCAAAAGAACAGGACATTCCTACGCCGCTCCGCAGGAGTAGTAGGCAATCTCATCCGCCCGAGAGATACTACAGTTTTCTCATAGACGGGGATAGAGAGGATTGCATCATAGATTATGATGAGCCTACTAGCTTCCAGCAGGCCGTTCAGAGCGTTGACTCAGTGAAATGGCTGGATGCAATGCGGACCGAAATGGAGTCCATGTACACCAACAAAGTATGGACGTTGGACATTGCTCCAGACGGGGTAAAACCCGTAGGATGCAAGTGGATCTTCAAAAGGAAGATTGGTGTAGATGGACAGGTTGAGACCTATAAAGCTAGACTTGTAGCAAAGGGTTTCCGTCAAAGACCTGGCTTGGACTATGATGAAACCTTTTCTCCAGTGGCTATGCTGAAATCCATTCAGATCCTTCTTGCCATTGCTGCCTTCCACGATTATGAGATCTGGCAAATGGACGTAAAGACCGCTTTTCTAAATGGAAATTTAGAGGAGTGTGTCTATATGGACCAACCAGAGGGTTTCATTCAGAGTGGGAGCAGCGGAAAGGTGTGCAAGTTGCTTAAGTCCATCTATGGACTAAAGCAGGCATCACGGAGTTGGAACATCTGTTTTGATGAGACGGTCAAGGAATTTGGCTTTATCAAAAATCCAGATGAACCATGCATCTATTGTAGATTTGTAGCGAGAACTGTAGTATTCCTCGTCTTGTACGTGGATGACATTCTCTTAATAGGAAATGACATTCCTATGCTACAATCTGTCAAGGGGTTCTTGTCACAAAGGTTCTCCATGAAAGACCTGGGTGATGCCTCGTACATCCTGGGGATCCGGATCCATCGTGATAGATCCAAGAGGATATTAGGACTTTCACAGTCCAGGTACATCGACACCATACTGAAGAGGTTCAGTATGGAAGATTCCAAGCGCGGTAACCTACCGGCTTGTCACGGGATCACCCTCTCTAAAGAGATGTCTCCCAAGACTGATTTGGAGAGGGATCGCATGTCTATTATACCCTACGCTTCTGCGGTAGGCTCTATAATGTATGAGATGTTGTGTACCAGACCGGATGTAGCTTATGCACTGAGTGTGGTAAGCCGGTATCAGTCAAACCCTGGGGAGAAACACTGGATAGCGGTAAAGAACATTCTCAAGTACCTGAGAAGGACTAAGGAGATGTTCTTGGTGTATGGCGGAAAAGACCTCCAGATCGAGGCCTTTGCTGACTCCAGCTTCCAGAGTGACAAGGATGATTCCAAGTCCATGTCGGGGTTTGTCTTTACCCTCAATGGAGGGGCGGTGTGTTGGGAGAGTTCCAAACAGGAAACCGTTGCAGACTCGACGATGGAAGCGGAATACATCGCTGCATCTGATGCCGCAAAAGAAGCCGTCTGGATGAGAAAGTTCTTGAAAGAACTTCAGGTGGTTCCGTCCATTGTTGATCCAATACCTCTGTATTGCGACAACAACGGGGCTATTGCTTTAGCGAAGGAACCCAGGTCCCATCAGAGATCCAGACACATCTTAAGGCGGTATCATCTGATCAGGGAGATCGTGGATCGCCAGGAGATCGAGGTTCGGAGAGTCGCTTCAGAAGATAACACTGCAGATCCATTCACCAAGGCCTTGCCCCAGACTCAGTTCGAGCGGCTGATCGAGATGATAGGTCTTCGATACGCCAGCACATGGCCTTAGTGCAAGTGGGAGATTGTTAGTGTATATGCCCTAGAGGCCATTACTGTATCATACTAGTTTGTATATTACTTAATGGAAGCTTGGGATATTCACCTTGTATATACAATCTTGCTCAAAATAGTAGTATGCTACTTGGTTTGTTTCTACTTCAATGTGTACATGTGTTTATTTTAGTATATCGCCTATACACATTAGTGGAGCCCTTAGGATCTTTGCTTGATTACCAGCGTTGTGATGGCAGTCACACTAGTGGGGCTGGGTAATCTATAAGCGCATCCTTATGCAGGTCCCTGGTCGCAGGACTATCGAGACAGGGCATCGATACTCCGGAGTAGACTAGCGCATGCGTTTCTCATCCCAGTGTGGGAGACGGTCTGTCCCACAGTCGTCGGTACGTCGTACTTGAGATAGTATGCGGGTGCTCGTTGGGTTACGAGTACACTGGACAGGACTCGTCGGGAACTGACTAGTTGGTATTATGCCTATCGTCAGTTATCAGTTCCCAGGTGACATGAGTACAGCTTAGTCCGCTGACTTGACACTGTCACTTCGCCTCGAGTGTGTTCCCACTGTACTTTGATTACTACCCTACCACGGCTCAAAGGAGTCGTGCAAACAGGTGGTAGTTGGGTGCAGTCCCGAAGCACTTGGAGGCAGTGACGGTTAGACAGGATTCGTCTCTCCCGGTATTGGGGGTTGACATCGCGCTGTGTCTAGGAGAGCCATTACACGAGTAGTCCCTGGCCAAGGCAAACGAGATATACTGGTAGGCTTCCAGTGTTATCTCAGGATGTTTTGGGCTTCACTCCGACACGACTTGTACCGCTATTAGGGGACTGACGTTTACCGCCCCCTAGGCCCGCCATGCGATGTATCAGACGAACAGACCGGACTGTACGGAGAATGTCACATTCAGGCTCAGTAGGAGTTCAGATGGGTTTCGCCTCGTCAGTCTTCTTGTCGGCATTACCTGGGGACCGTTACGCACAGCTAGTGCCGCTTGCGGTCTGTGGTTAAACCCACTGCCAGCGTAGTGTCGAGTCTTTAGAGTCCCACACAGAAAGCTATTCGCCTTTAGGCAAAAGAGTAGAGGTCGCATGATTTTGCGACAGGTCGCATGGTTTTGCGACAGGGTTCGGTCACATCCGTGCACTTGTGCACGTACAGTGTCCGGACAGTTCACACTAGCGGGCTTTGGTTTAAGCCAGATCCTAGTGTACCTTTTGGGATTGGATTTATCCAGTATGTATTCGTGTTCCTCGGAACGCGGATGCGGGTGTGTATGCACAGTTGACGGAGAGACAGAGGCAGAGGATTCTCATTAGGGTTGTTGACCGTTGACCGTTGACTATTGACTTTTTGCTCAACCCTAATGAGAATATGATATGTGATTAACAATTATATTAATTAAGTATTATGGTGACATGGTTGTTGACTTGTTGACTTTTGTTGACTTGTTGACTTTGTTGACCGGTTGACTAGGCTTGACTAGTTGACCATCATGATAACCATAGCTATCATTTCATGGCAAAGACTTTTGCTTGCTTGCTCTTTTGTGCAAAATGAGTGCATGAAATGATATGGCTATGGTTGCTTAAACCATCACATAACACTTGATTGATATGATATGTTATCATGGTTTTGGATTATGAGAGGGTAAAAGCCAAAAGAGAGGCTCATTCTCACTTGCTCATTCTCTCTCTTGTTCTTGAGCTCTCATACTCTTGCTCTCACCCTCTTCCTCTTGCTCCCTCTCTTGACTCTATGGTTCACTTGTCTCATGAGTTGAGAATCAAGAACCATAGATAAAATCCCATACAAACTCTTCTCTACTCACTCTAGTTCACAAGGTTTAGCAAACCGAGTGAACTAGTTTCTTCAAAGTTCGAAGAAGGAGCCAAAGGTTGGAGCTTTCAGGTGGATCTATCTTCGGCGCAAGGAGACGACGGGAAGAAGCCGATCCGGACCACCATCGGAGTTTGAAGACGAAGGAGTTCAAGACAAGCAAGGTATAAACCCCCTAACCGAGTAGTTAACGACTCCTAGTTAGGTTGTTAGTTAGATGTTTAACAAAGATCCGGGTTTTAGGTCCATGTTACCACCTCTATAAAAATCGTTTTTTATCAAATTCCGCTTGCCCGAAAGTACCGGGAGAGGTAGCATGGACTTACAACAACATCATCCCTTCTACACAACATCAGTGTATGAAGTACTTTAGGGGTGGTCTCGAGTATACCGTAACAGGAGAGCTGAATCCATTCTCCGTGAACGAAGTCCGCAAGTACGAAGATGCAAAATATTTCTTGCCCGATTTCAAGGACACGGAGAGATGTCGCAAACCGGAGAACAAAGCTATCACCACCATTCCTGTCTTCGGGAGTGATACTGAGGAGGAGGCAGAGATAGTTTATTCAGGTCCTCCCCAGTACAACAAGCCGGGACCGTCCGCTCCTATGTTGATCTTTGGCAGCGACTCGAAAGATGAGGTCCATGCTATATTCTCCGCTCGGCCGCCAATACGAGCATTCGCTGGTGATAATCAGAGTTTGCAAGTTACCATGATTCCGCGGGAGTACTAAAAAGATCTCGACACACTTGAAGCTTATAGCGTGCAAGAGCTACAAACATTTTACGTCCCTCCCAGGTGAAAAGGTGAACATGCAATCCTATTCTACAGATCCACGGAAACAAAAGTGAAGAAAGAAGTTTGGCATGGCGCCGATTCTACGCTCGACATGCCCCAGCCCATCCGTCTACCTAGATATTACACAGAAGGCTTGAAAAGGCTATTGAAACGCCAAGGGATACCCTTCAAACAGACTACTCGAAAAGCTAAGTTCTATGACAGGATCTGGAACGTTCCCGGAACTCAGCGCAAGTTGCCCAACGGGAGAATGGAAGCGATCGGGCTTGGATATGTTCGGTCCAAGAAACGGGAGCTACTCCGCGACTGCTATGTCGTACATGACTTTGATGAAGAAGGAGATGCTCAATGGGAGAATGCTAACCCTGAACCAGAAAAAGCCCCCGACGTGAAAATGCCCAGTCCGTCGTTCGAAGAACAAATGGACAAGCTTATAAGGGAAGCTAGTCAAAAAGTTCGAGACGACCATAATCGCGAAATGGCCATCTACGAGAAAGCCAGGACGCAACGCCTTCTTCAACAGGCTGCGAAAGATGAAAATGCCCCTCCCTGTCAACCTGTTGTGCAAAAGACCCGACGCAGAGGCAGAAACAAGTCAATGAGCGGAAAAGGCGTTCGACGGCGATAAAGCGGGACCAAGAAGTCACGCAAGCATGAATCGAGCGGTCCGGATTTGTCCCTTTTGAAGAAGATGAGTCGAGCATACTCTTTTCCTCAAGACAAGACAAAGAAGATACTTGATCTTGCCATAAGACATCAAATGATTACAATTCCGGAGTCTAAACACCCCGAGCAAACAGGCGAAGTCTCTCACCCGGACTATTGCTCCTATCATAGGGCAATAGGACATCCTATTGAAGACTGCTTCACCTTCAAGAACTGGGTCGAAGATCAATATTAGCAAGGCAGGTTCGCTCTATCCAACAGTTGGAGGATAACACCACCGCAGAAGCATGAACCCAAATCCGCGAGAGTAGAACCAGATCAACATCGGTCGTGGAAGCGAGCTCGTACTTGTCATATGATAACATTATCAAAAGAAGAGCCTGAGAATAGTGGTGACCTCCTCTGTTGCTTCGAAAACAATGATGACGAGGTGATCTCAGAGTTTCCACCGGCACCAAAAGAGCTAGAAGATGGAATACATACTACTGTAGATAACCTCAAGAAGATTGATTTGGGGATGGCAAGTGACCCGCGACCGACATTCATCAGTGAGCTGCTATCTGAAGAAAGGATGGCTGCGCTAAAAGACGTGCTTATGCAGCATAGAGATTGCTTCGCATGGAACTATTCTGAAATTCCAGGATTAGATCCAGAGATTGCTGTCCACAAATTGGCGATATCCCTGGACGTTAAGCCAATCAAACAAGCACCAAGAAGAATGCGGCTTGAGCTTGAGATGAGTATCAACGCCGAGGTCAAGAAGCTAATCGACTCTGGCTTCATCCAAGAGGTCCAGTACCCTGATTGGATCGCCAACATCGTCCCAGTGATGAAGAAAAATGGGTCGGTGCACATCTGCGTAGACTTTAGGGATCTCAATAAAGCCTGCCCGAAGGACGATTTCCCAGTACCGGTCACTGAGCTAATGATAGCTAACACGTCCACTCATGAAGTTTTCTCCTTCATGGACGGCTCATCAGGATATAATCAGATAAAGATGCATCCCGAGGACCAGAAGCACACCGCGTTTCAGACCCCTCTGGGTATATTCTGCTACAAGATGATGCCCTTCGGTCTGAAGAACGCCGGTGCCACCTATCAGAGGGCCATGACGAAGATCTTCAATGACCTCATACATGAAATCGTCGAATGCTATATCGACGACCTCGTGGTTAAAAGCAAATCATACGAGGAACATCTCGAGCATCTGAAGATCGTATTTCAACGCCTTTGGCAATACAACTTGAAGATGAACCCTCTCAAGTGCGCATTCGGAATTTCCTCGGGCAAATTCCTATGATTCATTATCCGACACCGAGGCATCGAAATAGATCCGTTAAAGATCAAAGCAATTATGGAGATGCCCCCGCCAAGGACTCTTAAGCAATTGCGGTCTCTCCAAGGAAAGCTCGCGTATATACGGCGATTTATAGCCAATTTCTCCAGCAAGTGCCGCCCCTACAGTCACTTGATGAAAAAGGGGACCCCGTTCGTCTGGGATCACAAATGCCAAGGCGCACTAGACGAAATCAAGCAGTATCTGCAGAACCCGCCAGTGCTGGCTGATCCGGTCAAGGGAAAGCCTCTCACTCTGTATACAACCGCCCTTGAAGGTTCCTTAGACGCATTATGGGCACAAGAGAACGACCAAGGGAAGGAGAGAGCTCTCTACTATTTGAGTCGAGTTCTCCTGGGGGCAGAAAGCAATTATTCTCCCATCGAAAAACATTGCCTGGTATTGATCTTCGCGATAACGAAGCTCAGGCACTATGCATTGGCGCATGAAGTCCGTCTCATATCGAAGGTGGACCCTCTCAAATATTTGATGTCAAAGGCCATATTGACAGGTCGGCTCGCTAAATGGGCCTTGCTCTTAATGGAGTTCGCAATAACTTATCAGCCTCTTAGGGCAGTGAAAGGCCAGGCCATCGCCGACTTCCTCGCTGAACATCCGATACCGGCCGATTCTCCCTTGAATTGCGAACTGCTAGACGAACATGCGTTTGATGCGATCGACGGGGGTGATACCCGATGGGAACTTTATTTCGATGAAGCATCCTCCATGAAGAAGCGCAAACAGAACACACCCATAATCAAATCAGGGGTAGGCCTCATCTTCGTGACTCCACAAGGAGGAATAATGCGCTTTTCTTTCTCCTTAACAGAGCCGAAGACAAACAATGAAGACGAGTATGAAGCTTTGATAGCAGGCCTCGAGATCGCCATCGACATGGGAATTGAAAACCTCTTCATATACGGAGACTCCCAACTGGTCGTTAGCCAAGTAAACGGCGACTATCAAATGTGCAAGCCAGAACTGGTGAAGTACGGCGAGAAGGTACAGCAACTACTGACCCAAATACCTTCCTACACCTTGGAAAGCATACCGCGTGCGGAAAATAGCAAAGTGGATGCATTAGCCAGGCTCGCTAAAGAACTAGCCGACGAGAACCTCGATGACGTGAGAATCGTTGCGCAAAGCCATCGGGCTTGCGCCGGCGGAGATATCTCCGGAGTCGTCCGAAGAAAAAGGAGCGACTGAGCAAATGGCTATGCAAATAAAAGACCAGGAAAAGGCTGAGGATTGGAGAGAAGTCTTTATAGACTACTTCAAATCCCGTCGAACGTCTGAAGATGCGTCCTCAAAACATCAGCTCATGAAGCGAGCCCTATCTTTTGCCTTCGTCAACGGTACTCTGTACAAGAGGTCATTTGATTCTCTGTGGTTAAGATGTCTGGGACCTGAAGAAGCAAAAAGAGTCGTCCAAGAAGTTCACAACGGACTCTGGAGTTCTCACCTAGCAGGCCCGAAGATGAAGTTGAAGATTAAACGGATGGGCTACTACTAGCCCACGATGATTCAGGACTGCCTCGAGTATGCGAAGCAATGCCACTCATGCCAGATTCACGGGGACTTTATCCATCAGCATCCAAGTCCACTACATCCGACGGTGGCTAGCTGGCCATTCGAAATGTGGGGAACTGACATAATCGGCCCCATCGAACCAGCATCGTCCAGAGGACATCGATTCATTTTGGCGACGACTGATTACTTCTCCAAATGGGCAAAAGCAGTACCGCTGAGGGAAGTGAAGACGGAGAATATCCTCCATTTCTTCAAGACGCACGTCATTTATCGGTTTGGAACTCCGAGACGGATCATCTCCGATAACGGGCCAGCCTACAGAAGCCACAAAATCAGCTGCTTCGCACAACAGCACAACATAGACTGGAGATACTCCTCAGTTTATAATCCTCGAGCTAACGGTCTAGCTGAGGATTTCAACAAGACCTTGACGAAGATCGTGAAGAAGACGGTGTCCCGAAACAAGAAAGACTGGCACGAGAGACTGCAAGAAGCTCTCTGGGCGTATCGAACTACGTTCAAGACGGCCACAAACACAACGCCGTACGCGTTGGTATTCGGTACAGAAACGGTACTCCCCTTCGAGATAGAGTTACTCTCTCTACGGGTGGCAATTCATTACGAGGTAACGGACGAAGAGGATGCTCACCTTCGCCTCGAGGAGCTCGATGCCCTTGATGAAACCCGGCTCATGGCGCAGCAAAATCTGGAAGCTTATAAAGAAAAGATGACACGCTCATACGAAAGATTGACTAGGCCGAGGACATTCCGCCAAGGCGAACTCGTGCTAGTGGTCAGAAGACCTATGATCCCTAATCGCGCTAAGCGGGGGAAATTCGAGCCGAACTATGAAGGCCCATGTATCATAGACAATGTCTACCATGGTGGAGCTTATCTGCTCATGGACTTGCATGGTGAAAGACCCTTCAGGCCAATAAATGGTCGCTTCCTGAAGAAATACTATGCCTAACGAGTCAGGCCTAGGTCAATGACAAATGACGACTATGTCCGCTCGCTATCTTCCTAAGCCCAAACTCTATAAGTAGTAACCGGCTTACTTTACAGCGGACCGAAACGTCCTTAAACTAACAGCGGACTGAAACATCCTTAAACTAACAGCGGATCGAAACATCCTTAAACTAACGACGGACCACTATGCCCTAAAACTAGCTGTTGACCGAGATGTCGAGAAACTACGGTGGATTGCAGCATCCCAAAGCTGATACAAAAAAAAGAATAAAAAAAAAAGAATAAAAAAACGGTATGTCCATAAGCAAAATGGGCACGGATGAAAACCCGAAATGGCTCCGTGAGTGAAAACAGCAGGACTACCGGCGAGTCTTGTGAAAACCCGAAAGGGCGCAACCTCGTTAGATAAAAAAAGAGAATAAACAAAAAAGAAAGAAAACGGTATGTCCATAAGCAAAATGGGCACGGATGAAAACCCGAAAGGGCTCCGTGAGTAAAAACAGCAGGGCTACCGGCGAGTGTTTGTGAAAACCCGAAAGGGCGCAACCTCGTTAAAAGACACTTGCAAGGTCCTCTCGACCTTGTGAGGAGAAATCACCTGCGTGAGATCCTTACGACTCACAAGGGAGCAACACAGTTAGGGATCCTCACG
Organism: Agapanthus africanus; assembly: GCA_030015575.1. NCBI lineage: Eukaryota > Viridiplantae > Streptophyta > Magnoliopsida > Asparagales > Amaryllidaceae > Agapanthus > Agapanthus africanus. Next base: position 463,279,632 of record CM057347.1, read on the forward strand.
ATTCCTAAGGAGAAATTACACTTGCGAGATCCTCACAACGCGTAAGAAGAACCCTCTTATGAGACCCTCACGGCTCATAAGATTCAAAAGTCTTAAGCTACAGGGATCTGAACCTGTTCTTAAGCAGCCCCCACAACCTCCAATACTGCCCTACAAGCGGCTCAATGCTGACCCTTGTATACAATCCATGGGCGCGAATAAACATTTCACTAACAAAGTCTCATCCGTGACTAGGGATATGTCTACACGGTGAACAGCCCTTGTAAGTCCTCTCGACTTATAAGGAGAAAACTCTCTTGTAAGATCCTTACGACTTACGAGAAGCCATACACTTAGGAGTCCTCACGATTCCTAAGGAGAAATTACACCTACGAGATCCTCACGACTCGCAGGGAGAAATACCTTTATGAGACCCTTACGGCTCATGAAGTCAAAAGCCTTAGTCGACAGGATCCTAACCCCGTTCACTAAGCCACCTTTGTTCGATATCGATAGAGGCAAATGATGATTCGCTCCTGGCAATATCCCAGTTGTAGCGGTGCTGATGCCGAAATCGGTGTCTAATCCTAAGCTTGCAGCGAAAAGCCAGCAAGCCACACATGCATACGAAATAGCCGAAATAATGGGGCAATTTGCAATAAAATCAGCAAGTTAAAAACAAATGTATGCATGCAAAATAGCCGAAATGATTGGGCACCGCGAAAAATAGCCGAAATGATGGGGCAATCGCGACCTTCACGATATGAAAGCTGAAATGATAGAGCATCGCGGAAAGAAATAAAAGAATGAATGAATGAAATTTATGCCCTACAGGTGATATTACATCAATCCCTGTATACAATCCAGGGGCGCAAACAAAGAAGGAATCACACTCCTCCTCCCCAGGTTTCATCAGAAGAAGAAGCCAAATCTCGACGGTTCACAGATAGCCTAGAGATCATCTTGACGTTCTTTTCATTCCAGCAGACACAACATCAAGTAAAGCGGAACAGCGGCAACTCCCAGTTCCATGACTCGGTGGTGTACAGATGACCGAGAGTCAAATTCCTGGCTACGTGGAACGCGGATTGTGTCACTTCTGACCCCGTGGAAAACGTCCAGAGTGGATCCTGGTCCTCGTAGAGCACAGCAGTGAACCCGTGTGAAGCATCCAGAGCGGAGCCTGGTCCTCGCCGAACACGGCAGTGAACCCGTGGGAAGCATCCAGAGCAAAATTCCTGGCTACGTAGAACGCGGATTATGTCACTTCTGACCCCGTGGAAAACATCCAGAGCAGATCCTGGTCCTCGCAGAGCACGGCAGTGAACCCGTGTGAAGCATCCAGAGCGGAGCCTAGTCCTCGCCGAACACGGCAGTGAACCCGTGGGTAGCATCTAGAGCAAAATTTCTGGTTATGTGGAACGCGGATTATGTCACTTCTGACCCCGTGGAAAATGTCCAGAGCGGATCCTGGTCCTCGCAGAGCACGGCAGTGAACCCGTGTGAAGCATCCAGAGCAGAGCCTAGTCCTCGCCGAACATGGCAGTGAACCCGTGGGAAGCATCTAGAGCAAAATTCCTGGTTACGTGGAACGCGGATTATGTCACTTCTGACCCCGTGGAAAACGTCAGAGCGGATCCTGGTCCTCGCAGAGCACGGCAGTGAACCCGTGTGAAGCATTCAGAGCGGAGCCTGGTCCTCGCTGAACACGGCAGTGAACCAGTGGGAAGTATCCAGAGAAAAATTCCTGGCTACATGGAACGCGGATTATGTCACTTCTGACCCCGTGGAAAACGTCCAGAGCGGATCCTAGTCCTCGCAGAGCACGGCAGTGAACCCGTGCGAAGCATCCAGAGCGGAGCCTGGTCCTCGCCGAACACGGCAGTGAACCCGTGGGAAGCATCCAGAGCAAAATTCCTGGCTACGTGGAACACGAATTATGTCACTTCTGACGCTGTGGAAACGCCCAGAGCGGATCCTGGTCCTCGCAGAGCACGGCACTGACCCCGTGTGAAGCATCCAGAGCGGAGCCTGGTCCTCGCCGAACACGGCAGTGAACCCGTGGGAAGCATCCAGAGCAAACATCGAACTGTGGAATCCTTAAATCCATGGACTATGATGTCCTTAATCTCGACCGTGATGTCTTAAAACTAATATCGGACTGTGGAGTCCTTAAATCCACGGACTATGACGTCCTTAAGCTCGACCGTGATGTCTTAAAACTAACATCGGACTGTGGAGTCCTTAAATCCACGGACTATGATGTCCTTAACCTCAACCGTGATGTCTTAAAACTAACAATCAACCGTAATGATTTTAAACTAATTTTATCTTGGTTCAAGCGTACATCTCTTCACTCCTTTGATATTTGTCGTTGTAATTCCTCAACGTCTTCAAAGAGGTGACGGGTCCCAACAACCACACATTTCATGGACTGTGGGGTCCTTAAACCCATGGACTATGATGTCCTTAACCTTGACCGTGATGTCTTAAAACTAACATTGGACTGTGGAGTCCTTAAATTCACGGACTATGATGTCCTTAATCTCGACCGTGATGTCTTAAAACTAATATCGGACTGTGGAGTTCTTAAATCCACGGACTATGATGTCCTTAACCTCGACCGTGATGTCTTAAAACTAACATTGGACTGTGGAGTCCTTAAATCCACGGACTATGATGTCCTTAATCTCGACCGTGATGTCTTAAAACTAACATTGGACTGTGAGGTCCTTAAATCCATGGACTATGATGTCCTTAACCTCAACCGTGATGTCTTAAAACTAACATTGGACTGTGGAGTCCTTAAATCCACGGACTATGATGTCCTTAACCTCGACCGTGATGTCTTAAAACTAACATCGGACTGTGAGGTCCTTAAACTCACGGACTATGATGTTCTTAATCTCGACCGTGATGTCTTAAAACTAATATTGGACTGTGGAGTCCTTAAATCCACGGACTATGATGTCCTTAACCTCGACCGTGATGTCTTAAAACTAACAACGGACTGTAGAGTCCTTAAATCCACGGACTATGATGTCCTTAACCTCGACCGCGATGTCTTTAAACTACGGTACCCTGGAAAACGTCCAGAGCGGAGCCTGGTCCTTGCCAAACACGGCAGTGAACCCATGGGAAGCATCCAGAGCAACCCCTGACTCCGTGAAATGCAGATAAGGACAACTTTACCCATCACTTGCGGGTCCTCACGACTCGTAAGGAAGTAAATTCTCTTGTGAGATCCTTACGAATTTCGAGAGAAAACGCACTTAGGAATCCTCACGATTCTTAAGGAGAAATTACACCTACGGGATCCTCTCGACCGGTAGGGAGAAATCTCTTTATGAGACCCTCACGGCTCATAAAATTGAAAAGTCTTAGATGACAGATCCTAACCCTGGTTTCTAAGCCATCACCACTCTACAAAGAATCCAAAATTGACAGCTATATGCTACCTACAGATCGCACTTGCTAAAACCACATGGCAACAACACAGCAAAGAGAAGAAAGCAACAGTATAACAAAAAATGTGGCTTTACTCATGAACTCAATTGGATACAAAATACGTCAGATAAAAAATGGATACATATTATTCAAAGGTTACAAGTGTCCAACCTATATAAAAACAGCTATTGGGAGGGAGGCGCCTTTAATAGACCGGCTAGCTGCTCGCGCACTTTTCTCAACTCCTCCTCACGATCAGCCGCCGCGGCTAGCTCTGCTTCAACTTGGGCCCGCTGCTGCAGATAAAATGAGAGTTTCTGATCAGCTTCCTGCTGGGCAGCCTCCTGACTCTGCGCGACCTTCTCGTTAAGATCAAGCTTCTTCCTCAACACCAGCCCGTCTGAGATACATCGTTGAAGGTTTTCAAAAATGGCATTCAGCTGGGCAGCATTAGCTACAACCTCAGCGCGCAGTTGGGCAGATTCAGCAGCAGTCGCCTCACGTTTTTTTCGCTTAAGGGTTGCCTCTCGTTCGAAATGGCGGAAAAACGGAACACTTTGCTCAACCCATGCGACCCATTGGGAGTTCAAAGCCTGGGTCTCAGGGGCAGGACGCATAAGTTCAAGCTGATGCAGGCAGGCCTCGATCTTCCTGCAGTGATTAATCCAAGACTCGACGACGCCTTCATTATGAAAATTTACAAGCATCGTCAGTATCGGATTGACCTCAGCAGCGAAATCTGCGGTAGATATAGGAGCTTCTGCGTCAAGCTCCTCGACGTATTCACTCAGCATGTGCAGACTCGTCGCAGCACCCTTTGAGGATGGGCGTCTGGAGAAGGGGCATGCCGACATCATAATGCAAGATTCGAAAGAGGCCGGAGTTGAAGCGACCGCTGCAAAAAAAGTCACAATCAGATAACGGATCAAGAAATATAGGAGATCCATGAACAATGGGATTCACTATACCAGCTGCAGTAGGTGGCAAAGCCGGGAGGACCAATGGCACAACTGATATCTCATCTCCTCCTTCAATCTGTAGCATTGCAATCAAGGCAAAGAAGACTCAGAAATGATTTCATGGTAAAAAAAAGAGCATTAATTGAAAACTGTATTCATCAGCGCCACTGGATGAAGCAATCTCCGACGGGAAGGAGAAGTGGGGATGCAGCACCTGGTACAGGTGGTCAAAAAGGACTTCTGCAAAAACGCGATAACGCAATGTCAGTACATGAGTTAAACAGCTGAGAGACACGACTGATGGGTCACAAATCCATACCTTCCAGCATCTGCGACGGTACGAGAGAAGGCAGAGAGGTGGTTACCGTCAGGGCGGTGACTGACAGCGCTGTCTCAAGTAGTTCGACATCTGCACTAGCCGCAACTGCATTAGAAACAAGATAAACCTTGTTAAGAAAGATTACAGAATAAAAAGAAGGGTGATAACCCAAAATCTATCTGAAGAGTCACTAGCCGGAGCCGTGACGAGGGCGTCATTTGATTCAACGACGGCGTCTCCCTCCTCCATCGGGGTGGTCTCACCCCCCGTCGCCTCGTCCCCTGACTCCACGAGAGCCGTCGTCACACTTGCGACGCCAGGAGACGACAAAGAATCGTAAGCGGGAAGAGAGATGATCGGGGTGGTGCCCGACTCTTGAGAACGAGCGGCCACCTCGGGCCCAGCAATCGTACCCGTTTCTCTCGCCACTACCTCGGGCTCAGTGGTAGCCGTCTCGTCAACCGTTGCCTCAGGCTCGGCCGTAGTAGCCGTCCCGTCCGCCGCCACCTCACGCTCGGCAGTGGTAGCTATCTTGGGCGTAGCAGTCGTGACTGTCTCGTCGGTCACTATCTCGGGCTCGACAATTACGGGTATATCACCTACCGTCGCCTCGGGTTCAGCAGCTACCTCCACCGCCGCCCCCTCAGGCTCAACGGTCGCCGCCACTGCTTCAGTAAGGCTCGGCCCTGCAGGACAAAATATATAAGAACTGATAGTTTAAAGCTTTGACAACGAAACCTCAAAACACATTACCTGGGGTCGATTTACCATTGGCTTCCCAAGCTGCACGTGCCGCCCGTCTATGAGCAGTAGACAAGGCGACCGGGAACTTCTCTGAAGGAGTAGCAGCGGGAGTAACGGCGCTTGAACCTGCCCCTGCAGCCAAAGCAACACTACGTTCCCTTGCTGCGCGCCTCAGGCTCTTCCTTTCCTCCCGGGCTGTCACAACAGACCTTTTAGAAGCCTCCTTCAGCAAGGCGTCGTCGTCCGCATTCAGAGTTACCTCCAGAGCCGTCAAGGCTTCCATCATCGGTTTTTTGAGCAATGCCTCCTTTGGCAGTACCGAAGAGGCCGGGACTTCGGTAGCTGGCCCGGGATGAGTCTCCACATCACCTTGCAGGACCGGCATTATGGTCCCTACGATGAGATAAAGAAAGGGTTAGATTGTCCATAAAAAGGAGAATGAAGACTCAATGAGCCGAAACATACCGATGCCGAATAGAGCGCGATTCCTCTCCTCCTCCTCGAAAGTCCTAAGGGAAGCCGCCAGAGCCTCTTCAGTAGTAAAGCCTGTTACAAAAGGAAGAATGTCAGTCAAGACATGATAATAAAAATAAAGATATAACGCAATGACAAAAGTGCGACTAATGTTTACTTGATTGCACGAGGGCGGCTATTTTCGCTTGGTGGCTCGCGAGTCGCACAGAAGCAGCAATAGCGGCATCGAGATCAGTGTCTTCTGGCACTATCAAGAGACCCTCATTGGTTCCATATTCACTTAGGCCTTCGGTAAGAGGAGCCTAAGGCTCTAGGCCGAGTATGGCATCAAGGGAAAGGACCGACTTTTTCTTCTTCTTCTGTGCGCGAGTTCCGGTCGCGGCCAGAACCAGCTTGCACTTCGTAGGCACTTTGCGACGGCGAGTCCCGATATCCGAGTCCACACCAGATTTGGGGAAAGCTACGTTTACCGTCTCCACGGGAGCACGAGGCACCGAAGGCACATTCACCGTCTCTACAGGAGCATGAGGCAATCCACGCGTGGGGCTTAGCGCATGTGAAGGGTCAACTGCAGCAACCTCTCTTAGCGAAGGGGGTACAGCGATCTGTTGCTTCAAAGGGATTTTACGATCACTGGCAGGAGGTGCACTTTTACGATCAAGCAGCAAACGCCTTTCTTCCTTAATAATGGCGCCCGTCGAATGTTGGTACCATGCCGTATATGTATTAAGGATCCGTGGGACACAACTCGGCTCGCCGATAAAAAAGTGAGAGCCCATATTCAGACGCATGAAGTGATGCAGCACGCTCCGCATCCCCTCTTCAGTGGCAGTAGGTTCCAACAAGAAAGCCTCCAACGGCACTCCTTGATTATAGCTCAATTGTTGGGCAAAACGATGCGGGTTATATCTCATGAAGAGCGCCGCATCATTTTGCCTAAACACCAGGAAGCCCAGTCTGATAGAATATAAATGGAGGGTCTCCCGAGCTGTCAGAACTGAGGCTCCATTTTTGAAAATATCCTGCAATGACCGCACTATTGTGGTAGACGCCTTTCCGATGGTTAACACCTTGTCGGTGAAGGTCATCCCGTCTCCAACTGTGCGGGGATGAAGGAGCAAACCTCTGGCGTCCCGTGGCGACGGATTTACAATTGAGGCACCGACCAATCGTATAATCCGAGGGAAGCTGCACCTGTCATAGAATGAAGGCCTTTTATGGATACCAAAAACGCCAAGTGCATGTAGCTCGAGCCATGACATGGAGTAATGCATCGAGAAGATCACATGTGGTACTCCAGGTTCAGTAGCATCCGCCGCTTGACTAAGGCCGTGATACAAATGGGCTAAGCCAGTGACCCCGACAGCCACTTTTACCCCAATAGGCATCCGATGAGCCGGGTAAAAGACAGATGGCCTCATACGGCGAAGGTGCATCGGGAGCGCGAACCAGCTCAACCATAGCCCAAGAAATCCCAAAAAGAATGCTTCCTCATCCATTTCAGGGGATGCAATCTCCGCAAAAGGAACAACCGGAGAGTTAGGAAGGAAGAAACCCTTTTGATTTACCTCCGTCGCTGGCAGGTTGTCCAAACCTAAGCCGAAAGGATCGTCAAGCGAGGCGAATTTAATGACCTCCTTTGAGAAGACTTTTGGGTGAAGGAAGCGAGCGATGAAGTCCTCGAAACTAACCCCGCGGCTCCCAGATTCGAGAAAAAGACGCTCGTAGATATCCAACACTTTGATCAGACTGGGAAACTGGTGTTGAACAGCATTCGCCGGAGTAAGGCCCATTATCACTGGCTTGGCACCAAAGACATATTCGTCCGTGGGAAGCAGCTCCTCATAATGCTCCCCTATGACTGGTAAGCCGGAAACTTCTGTAAACTCCTCTAAATAGATTGACACTTCCTGGTCCAGTGCGAGGAAGGTGTGAGTAGGGATATTCCACTGCTCCAAAAAAGCCTTAACCCACCAGGTGGGAAGAGTAGGATATTGGAAGAGAGAAGCATAAACAACGGTATACAACCCAAGCCTCATCAACTGCGACTTCTTCGCTGACAAAATGTAGCGGGCCCATTGCAGATAACCGATCGGATGACGGGGAATCAGACCTATATTATATGGTTGCCCCCACGGCCGCGCTTCACCTTGACAAATACGGCGTCCCAAGGTATCTAAAACCATGGGAGGCTGAACGGGAATCGAAGCTATAGCGGATTGAAGAAGGCCTTCTGAAGTCCAATTAACCATCTCCACGGCGTAGTTCACCTGGGGTGAGTTGGCGTAATGGATCGCCGTGATAGGCTCTGAAGGCACCGCGCATGAGGAGCTTTATCGACCCCTGATAATCTGATTGTACCATGATCCCCAAAGGTGAAGATTCTTATGTTCCGGATCATGGTCTCTGATCAAAGCTAGGACCTCCCGGTCTACGGGTGCCCCAGGGAATCCTCCCTCTGAACGAACGAATAGGAATGAAGCATTGAAAGACATGTTGCCTGCAGAAAAAAGGGGGGATGGAAATCAACTGTCAGTGTTGTAATTTTTAATTTCTGACACTTGGTACTTTACAATTTGCACCACACTGCAATGCAGTGGAAAGGGGACCAAAGGGGGACCCACAAAATCCAGATGACAATGCATCAATTACTAAAACAGCCTCATCATTGGATGAGACTGTCAATTAATGAGGAAAACCTCAAAGAATATTCTCATTGAATGAAAAATCCCTCGTGAGAAGGAGAAAATCCCCCTTTCAGAGCAAAGCTCTGTAACAGAGTGACACTTGTCAAACTCTGGTCATGAAGGACTAAAATTTCGTATAAGACAAGAAATGTCAGAGCCCAATGCTTTGCATTATTAAAAGGGCAGAGCCCAATTAAAGGCTTAACAGGCAGAACAAAAATAAAATGTTAAACATTTTTAACTGGACTTAGCCCAATTCCGGCCATAAGTCCTCAATTTAAATTGAACTGAGCTCATCTGCTCTTCCAATCAATTTACACCCGGTTCGAGGGTACATCTATTTACTCCTCTGATATCTGTCGTTGTAATCCTTCAACGTCGTCAGAGAGGTGACGGGTCCCGACAACCACACATTGTTACGGACTGTGGGGTCCTTAAACTCATGGACTATGATGTCCTTAACCTTGACCGTGATATCTTAAAACTAATATCGGACTGTGGAGTCCTTAAATCCACGGACTATGATGTCCTTAATCTCGACCGTGATGTCTTAAAACTAACATCGGACTATGGAGTCCTTAAACCCATGGACTATGATGTCCTTAACCTCGACCGTGATGTCTTAAAACTAATATCGGACTGTGGAGTCCTTAAATCCATGGACTATGATGTCCTTAACCTCGACCGTGATGTCTTAAAACTAACACCGGACTGTGAGGTCCTTAAACTCACGGACTATGATGTCCTTAACCTCGACCGCGAGGTCTTAAAACTAACATTGGACCGTAATGTCCTTAAACTAATTATCGACCGCAATGTCATTAAACTAAACAATAGAGCCCAATTGCTCTCTTGTCGGATCTAAACGATCCCGTTAAGTCGATCTTCGTCTAAAATTAGACTAATGTGTCCTTAACAAACGTTTAAGTGGATCTTAGCCTCAAATAAGGCTAACGTATCCTTAAACACAACCCCCCCCCAAACCCAAATCTATGAAAGATACGGATTTGGACTAATCCACGTCCTACGGGCGACAGCATAACTTAGTCTCCGTATACAATCCACGGGCAACCGAACACAAAACAAACACCCACGACATGAAGTGACCATCTGGAGAAGGAGAAAGTTGTTACCGCGATGCGGTAGCGTAATTAACTGCAGGGGCTTGCGCCTGCAGGGAAGAGTGTCCCCACAATCAAAAACCCCTCAAACGAGGGGGAATCTGACGAAGTTTGCTATATCGGCCGCATCCGTTTAAACCTTCGATACATGGCGCCATAAATCAATTTGTCATCTTCGGAGAGGTGGACGGATAGCACCAATTAGCATCTGCCCCCAGATTCAGGCAAGACATCCAGTCTTCCCAGTTTCCGGCGGCAAACACCGACCTCTGTGCTCGACTGACCTCAATCAAAGATCCAACCATCTGGTGCAAATACTGGATACTCGCCTCCAGCCTAGCAATCCGGCCTAGAGAAGGAGGATCAATCTGCTCCTGAGGGGTAGGCGTACCGCCCTAGTCGATCCTTGTCTCAGACGGGCCCTTCTTGATCTCGTCTCCGGCGGCAGCTCTCTGGGCCCTCTTAGTCTTTGGCGGCATGATGGCTGGAACAAGAAACATGCTTTGTTAAGAACATAGCAACCAGAACAAAAGGATGTATGGAATCAAGAAAGGAATCATGTCACGCCCCGCTTCCCAGAGTGTGCTAAGATCGGCACGTGACAGAGCCAACCAAGCTACCTATGGCTAGGAAACATCCCTCCACAGTCACATTACGGCTGTCTAGAAGATATCAAGAACAGGAAAAATAAAATAAACTATCTAGTACATGTCCATATGCCAGAATAAACGAGTCAAGAAATAATATGCGGAAGCAATAAATCCAATGAGCAATAACATCGGGAAAGTAAACCTTAACTAAACTGGATACTAACTGGATCCTCACTGCTCGGCTTAACAGTGGAAGTACTCCTGATCGACCTGCTGCAAAGGTAGAGGATCTGGGCCATGCAAAACCCAGACGTCAGTGCGTCATAATATCAACAATAATATAATCAGAGGGTAACAGGATATGCAGGCATGAATTATAAATGGTAACATGAATGTAATAAGTAAGCAGGGATATCGAACAGTGAAGTGTAACAGTATAGGTGAAGTGCAGCGGTGAAACTAAACTGTGCTACTGGGTTAACTACTCTCAAGTCTGTGAAATCAATTTAATGAATCATCGATGTAACTCAATAGTATCCCGTGCATGCCGGGGACCATGGTCAAGATTCTCGGGCTGAATCCGAAACGTGCCACTAGGCAGTAAACAGGTAACATGTACAGATGAATGATGTCAGCAGCAGCATCCCGGAGCTGGCCTAGCCCGTAAAACTGATCAGTATAAGTATCGAACTGTCGAGTTACAAGTCAGGTTTCATCATTGATTTCCCCATACCCCCAAGTTATGTATTCAAGTCAGGTATTGATAAATACGAAGCTAATGCTAATACATGATCAAACAGGAACAGGTTTGTCTACACAGACAACAGGATATGTCCATCGGGACAACATGTCAGGGTTGTCGGCATTAGAAACAGAATCAGGTAACATGTCAAGTAGTGATATATCAGATCAAGTCAGGTAGTGTGCATGTATCAAGTCATGTCAAGTAGTGGTGTATCAGGTCATGTCAAGTAGTGCACAGATATCAAGCGGGTGCTCATAATCAAACTGTAGCAAGTATTGAATCAGGGTGAAAGTACGGATATACAATAAAAGCATGGATGCACAAATATTGATCAGGGGTTACATCATGACTATATAGGGTGCACAATATCGAGCATGGGGTGTCAATATAACAACAATATGTAATAATGTGACATGGTATGCGAATAGTTATAGAATTAATGGTATAGATGCACAATAAAACATGGATGCATAATTAACTATTAGGGTTATATTTACAGTTCCAAGACTAAATGGGATGCACTTTATTAAGCATGGGGTGTTATTATAATTATAATATGAATTAACGTGATCTATAGATTCAGTTATATATATTTTAAATGATATGGATACAAACAGGTATCCGAAAACAGTAAAACTTCAGTATGGATGTACAATGTGATAAACGGGTAACATTTTACTCATATGGATGCATAATACTATACCTAACATGTAGTAAGATGATTTAGCATGCGACTAGACATGTAAATAATGATACGAACGCATACGGACGTCATATAACCGTAAAATGATAAACTGGCAAATGCGGGATGCACAACTAAACAATTTGAGATGTAAATATTCCATTTGGTGCAGTTTATTATAATATAGTATGTAGCAAGATAGGTTTGCATGCACTAGATATGGAATAACTTGTACGGATGCATACGGATATCCGAAAACGGTGAAATATGCAAAATGATAATGTGGGATGCATAACTAATCATTATGTGATGTTATTATTCAAATGAATATAGAATATAGTAGTATAGCATGTAGCAAAATTAACTTGCCTCGATGAAACACGATACGGATACGCACGGCACGTCCGATGTCGGTAAAATGTCGCAACGCACGCACGGCACGCGGGACAGGTCCAAGCAATGCAAGAAGGTGATCACGCAGGTAAGGTACGTCCTCTGGGTCGTATGGAATGGCAGTGACATCACGGCTCCGACGATCGCTGGAAATAAGATTCAAGAAAATAAAGAAAAAGAAAAAAAGAAAAAGAGGAAGAGGAAGAAGAAAGGAGAAGGGTTATGCTCACTGGGGTTAAGCACAGGGGTCAGGGAGACGAGGTGGTGGTGTCGGGGTCACCGGTGGTGGGGTGCCGGCGAGGGTGCAGGGTGCAAGCTGGGGTCTGTTGGTGTGGAGTTTGGGGTGATGGTGCAGCTGGGGTCTGGTGTAGGAGGGAGAAGAGGAGAGGAGAGGGAGAGGAGGAGATGGAATTTTAGGGTTAGGGTTTGGGGAGGAAGGAGAGTTGTGATGGGTTCAAGAGAGGGTGCTCGGGTTTAAATAAGAAGAAGAAGGAGAAAAATAAGGAATTCAGTGAAGGGAGGTGACCATAGCGGCGCGGAGGTGAGTAGAATCGAGGAACGAACAGTAACTCCGAGAAAAGAGAGAAAGGTGCGAGAGGAGAGAGAAAGAAGAGAGAGAGAGAGAAGAGAGTAGAGAGGCTAAGCGAGAGAGAGGTGAGTGGCTCGATGGTGGGACCAGAGGAAGAAAGAGAGAGAGAAGAGAGCTGGGGGGTTGTTAAAATAAATAGGATTATAATTTCAAAAGATTTAGGTTAGTTAAATAAATTTTAATCTGTCGATTTAAAAATAAAGATATTAAATTAAATAAAATTGGATTTTCTGGTAAATACAAATTTAGTCCAAAACATGTCCGGGTCGCGTCTAAAATTTCAGTTTTAAAATACAAAAAATATATGCGACGACCAAAGTTAAAAATGAATGTCCGGTTAACGAAAATGCATACCCCTAAGAACGAATGCACGTACGTGCGCATAGTCATCCACAGAAGTCTGTTTCACTGAACGGGACGAGAACAAGATGCGCGGATGCTACCACAGGGTCAGGGGTAACATGCAGGCCATGCAATATATTTTTAAACTATTTTATGTGACTTAAATGTTATATATAAAAATATGCAGATGCCAGATATAATGCCAGTATGTAATATGTAAATATAGAAGTGCATGAGTCTACGTAATAAGTCAGGATAGATCATAAATATGAATCAAGACAGGTTTCAAGCAAGCGGGTCGAGTTGGATGCAAATACAGATGTTAAATATACTATTCGCACCCAAAACACAGTAAATCAGGAAAATACCATAAATAAAGAAATACTTGAACTAGAAATGGTATAAATGAACTAGGGTGTTACATTATACCGAACTACAAAAGAATTTCGTTCTCGAAATTCCCAAGACAAGAAAAGATAAACAATCAAGAATTTATAAGAATAGGTGTGGAAACTTCTGTTGAATCTCGTCTTCACGTTCCCAAGTTGATTCTCCATGCGAGCAATTTCCCCAAAAAAACAAGTACGAGAGGGATAACCTTATTCTTAAGGAACTTTTCTCTTCGATCAACGATCGACATCGGTCGTTCCTCAAAAGTCAAATCCTCTCTTACAGTCAGTTCCGAATGATCCAGCACGTGTGTTTCATCTCAAACATACTAACGGAGTTGAGATACATGAAACACGTCATGAACATTCGCCAAAGATTGTGGTAACGCCAATCGATGATCCACTTCTCCAACACGCACCATAATCTCGAAAGGCCCCACGAATCGAAGACTAAGCTTGCCTCGACTCCAAAACGAATCACTCCTCTAGTCGGTGATCTCTTCAAGAATACCATATCACCAACAATGAACTCTATAGTTCTTCTCGATGTGTCGGCCCAACTCTTCTGCCGATCTTGTGATGCCTTCATATGATTCCGGATAGTACTAACTTTCTCCACTGTTTGCACGATCAAGTCCGGTCCCAACAATCTTCGCTCTCTAACATCGTCCGAATAAACAGGTGAGCGACACTTGCGACCATATAATGCTTCGAAAGGAGCCATCTGAATAGTCGCCTGAAAACTGTTGTTGTACGAAAACTCCACCAACTGTAGATGATCTTCCCACAAACCCTTGAAGTCCAACATACAAGCTCTCAACATATCTTCAAGAGTTTGGATCGTTCTCTCCGACTGGCTATCTGTCTAAGGATGATAAGCGGTGCTAAACTTCAATCGCGTCCCCAAACTTTTCTGTAAACTCCTCCAGAAGTGCAATAAGTATCGGATGTCACAATCGGACACAATGCTCACAGGTATTCCATGCAATCTTACAATCTCCTGCATGTACCGTTCCGCTAACACTTCCGTTGATTGACCAACTCGAAATGGTATGAAATGAGCTGCCTTGGTCAATCGATCAACAATCACCCAAACTGCATTGTTGCCCTTTGGACTCCACGGTAAAGCTGTCACGAAATCCATGGTTATATGTTCCCACTTCCATTGAGGAATCGGAAGTGGTTGCAATAAACCAGCAACCCATTGATGTTCAGCCTTAACTTGCTGACACACCAAGTACTTCGCCACAAAACGAGCAATCTCCCTTTTCATGCCTTCCCACCAGAAATGTTGTCTTAGATCACGGTATATCTTCGTGCCTCCTGGATGTACGGAATACGCGGAACTGTGTGCCTCCATCATAACTTCTTCGCGAATATCTCCTTTTGGCACACACAAACGGCTACCATATCGCAACAAACCATCTTCATGGATCAACAAGTCCGTTCGAAGTCTGGCTTCAACCTGTTCTCGAAACTTCTGCAATCTTGGGTCCTGCGACTGCACTGCTTTAATACTCTCGATCAATGACGAATGTACTTGCAGCTGCATCAACTGTCCTGAAGAATGCGGTAGCACAATCTCCAACTCGAATCTCCGAAAGTCTTCGATAAGCTCCTTCTGTGCAGTCAACATCTGAATTGCTAGCAACCGACTAAGTGCATCCGGCACAATATTAGCTTTCCCCGGATGGTACTTAAGATCAAGATCGTAGTCAGCCATCAGCTATAACCATCTACACTGCCTCATGTTAAGCTCTTTATGTGTGAACACATACTTTAGGCTTTTGTGATCGGTGAATACTTCGACTCTTTCGCCCAATAAGTAGCGTCTCCAAATATTCAAAGCGAAAGTCACAGCTGCTAGCTCCAAATCATGAGTTGGGTAATTCTTCTCATGGGTCTTCAACTATCTCGATGCGTAAGCTATAACCTTCCCATGCTGCATCAAAATGCATCCAAAACTTTCCCAGATGCGTCGATGTGAATCACCAATCCTTCGGAACTGTCTGGTATGGTCAAAATAGGAGCGGTTATCAATCTCTGCTTCAATGCCTCAAAAGCCGACGCAAACTTATCCGTCCATACGAACGGTACTTCCTTACGCGTAAGCTTGGTCAAAAGCTCAGCCAAACGAGCAAAATTCTCCACGAGTCTTCAGCAATATCCAGCAAGTCCAAGGAAACTTCTGATCTCTGCCACGTTCTTCAGAATCGGCCAATCCTGAACTGCTGCAATCATCTCGGGATCAATGGCGATCCCATCTCCGGATACGACGTGCCCCAAAACTTCACTTCTTCAATCCAAAACCCGCACTTGCTCATCTTTGCATATAATTTTTCTTGCCTCAATGTCTACGGTGCGATCTTCAAGTGTTCCGCATGCTCTTCTAAGCTCCTCGAATAGACCAGAATATTATCGATGAACACACTATAAACTGGTCCAAGAATGGTGAAAAGATTCGGTTCATCAAGTCCATAAATATCGCCGGTGCATTCGTGACTCCGAATGGCATCTCTAAATACTCGTAATGTCTATACCGAGTTCGGAACACAGTCTTGCAAATATCTTCTGATTTAACTCGGACCTGATGATATCCGGATCGCAAATCCAGCTTCGAGAATACCCTCGCTCCACTAAGTTGCTCGAACAAATTCTCCAATGCGAGGGATCGGGTACTTGTTCTTAATAGTCGTCCGGTTTAATTCTCGATAATCGATGCACATTCTCCTTGTGCCATCTTTCTTCTTTACTAGAAGAACTGGAGCTCCCCAAGGTGAATTGCTGCTGCGAATCCAATTCTTCTCAAGCAATTCGGTAACCTGCTTCTTGACTTCTTCCAACTCCACCGGTGCTGTCATGCCCCGCTTCCCGATGTACGGCGAAGGGAACGCGACCGGTCCGCTACGTATTTACTCAGAAGCAAATACGCTAAGCGTAACTAAGCAATATAAAAAGTAAATGCACAAGAGACAAGATATAATAAAAATAGCAACTTTATTTATTAACATTTTTTTGTACAATGCATGAAAAGGAAATACAACTGAAATAAAAGCGATGCCTAAACAATAGCATAACAGAAATGAAAAGGTACTGAAATGAAAATGTACAATGTCTAGAGCTCAGGGTCTTTGCTGCACTGATCCAAATCTTCTGCAGTTGGCTCGATCTCTGAAGTGTCCAGATCGCCTGATGACATTCAAAGAAGAAAGAAATAGAATGTCGTCAGCGAACAGATCGCTCGGTAACTCCCAAAGATAAGAGAAGAAATAGAATAGACAGAGAGAGAGAGTAGCTTTTACAGTTGTTTTATATTGATATATTATTGTATGTAGTGTTAACACTGTTGTTTGTAGCTTGGTACAAAAGGATGCTAGTGTATACGAGAGGAGTCTCACTTGCCCCGGAGACTAAGGTATCAGGAACTCAAGGAACCGTTTATGCCACGGTACAACAGCAATTGAATTCATGTTAGGTGTCTTAATCTTACCGTCTCGTGCCACTTTTAACACCTTCCGTACCAATCTACCCCTTAAACCCCGCGATGCTTTATTTGTATTGTTTTGTACTGTAAATTGCACTGAGTGTATAATTGAAAGACTGACCGAAACCATGATATCAGTAAACGGATGTAACCGTAGAATCATGTAAATGGAATAACTGGAGAACCATGTAAATGGAACGTATATCCATGGTTCGGTTCAGTCAAGTTGTATAGATTGATAATTGGATTCATGGATTCATGTTGAATTGTAATATTGTAGATTGTAGATTGTACTTGAATCATATTCAAGTCAGATTATACTGAGATTCCAACTAAGTCGGACTAATTAGCAAGGTAAATTGAAGTCCTGATTATTTTTATTACTTTGTCTACCTTAGATAGGCAAGCACCCACTTCTCCGGCTCCCTGAGGCTCAAGAGATTGATCCTGCTTAAACCTATGTTTACTAGGGTCCTTAGGTAATTTATAGAACTTGAGGGAGTTTTATGTAAAAATACTTTTATATACTTTTCAAATGCTCCCCAACTATTTATCATTCGTCTTTAAGGTTGTAATGAATATAGATTTTATATTTGTAACACTTCTCCGGCCCCCAATTTTTATAATTTAATATTAATTTTAAATGAATATTTTAATATTTCGGTATAATTAAATACCGATAAATTGGGGGGAAATTTTGGAAAATTATGGAAAATTCTAAAAGAGGGTGTTTTATAGAATTATGCCATTTTTAAAGTTTTTATGATTGATTTAACACTAATTTAGTGCTAATCGCGATTAAAAATCGCTAATCGAACTTTAAGCGTGTTTTGGTGCACATGTCTTTTTTCCACACTTGTTACATTTTCCTACATGTTTTGGGTGCATGGCTTGTTATTTTGGGGTTACTATTGAGGAGAGAAGGAATTAGAAAAGAAAAAGAAAAGGATTAGAATATTAGGTATGGTAAAGAGAGAGAAAGAGTGGGTGAGAGTCAACTAGGGTTTTGAACCATTTCCTCCACCATTTTACCTCATTTTCTCTCCCCTCAACTTCCTTCAGCTGCTGCTGCCTCCCCCTCACTCCCTCCCCTCTTCAAACCTCTAAAACTCCATGCTAAACACCTCAAAACACCATTTCCATTTCACAAAAAAGGTGCACAAGCTCACAAGAAACCCTATGGACCAAGAAAGTTTGTGTTTTGGTGCTGTAGGAGGATTCATGAGTGTCTATTGAGGTAATCCCTTCACAATTAGTGTAGTATTTCTTGTGCTTAAGCCTCATTTCAAGTTTAAAATCGTTTTGGCAAGGTTTAGTGCACTTTGGACATTACTAGAGAAGGTTAGGGTTTAAATTGAGTTTGTGTGGTGAACTTGAGTGTTTTGAGTGACCTTAAACCCGCCATGATGTTTTAAACCCAGACCAAACACAAATACATAACTTGAAACCCAAAAATACGGAATTACGGAACTTCCATGTCGGTTTGTGACGACTTAGAGTATGCAGGGAAATCTGGAATGGACTGGGATTTTTACTGGAAAAATAAATAAGTCCAGAGACCCATTTGAGACCCTAGGAACCCCCTGTAGCAAGACGAACCACAGAGGAGAACCCAGGTGTAGGGTGTTTTTTGTCACCCCATTGAGATGGGAATACACGCGCGCTTGTCAGGCGCATTACAGATTCCCCCTGCCTAGGGTAGGCCGGGGTTTATTGATTGTGGGGATCCGAATCTCCGGCAACCGCGGACTAAGCTGCCGTTAATTACCCCTCGCATTTGGAGCGAAAGAACCTCCGATTAACGGGTTAAACTGGTCATGCGAACTCAATGTGCAGTATCGTGTTTTGAAGGGGTTTTGGAAATATCGGGGGCCCCGCAGAGTTTTTACGGGGGTCCCGCTACCCGGATAGCGGGCTGGGGGTCAAGGGGGCTAGCAGCCCCCTTGCGGGGTGCGGGGCAGCGCTCCGTTAGAAATTTTTTTCTAACGGAAGACAGTGTCGTGGAGTCTGTGTATGTTTTCCTTCCCCCCCTTTCTTTTTTTTTTTAAAAGTGGAGTTTAATTTCAAAAGGAATTTTATTGTGGAGTTAAACTCCAAAGAATTTTAAATGGAGTTAAACTCCTAAAAGAATTTTATGCGGAGTTAAACTCCTAAAATAGGACTTTATTGTGGAGTTAAACTCCAAAGAATATTTTTTTTTTAAAAGGGTTTAAACTCCAGAAGGGATTTTGTTGGGGAGTGCACGTAAAACGAGGGGGAAAAGAAAACAAAGTGGCGTCTAAAGGACGCTCGCACAGCAGGTGGGCGCTTTAATGCCCGGGGTCACGTGCGCGCACGTGACCGATGGGCACTTTGGCGCCCCCAGGGTCACGTGGGCACACGTGACCGAAGGGGGGGCCTTGACGCTCCGGGGTCACGTGCGCACACGTGACCGATGGGCGCCTTGGCGCCCCCCGGGGTCACGTGGGCACACGTGACCGATGGGCGCCCTGGCGCCCCCGGGGTCACGTGCGCACACGTGACCGATGGGCGCCCTGGCGCCCCGGGGTCACGTGCGCACACGTGACCGATGGGCGCCTTGGCGCCTCGGGGTCACGTGGGCACACGTGACCGCGGGAAAAACCCGCGGAAAGGGAGGCCTAGCCCCTAGGCTGGGGAGTTGAACTCCCAAGGGAACTCTTGGAGTTGAACTCCTAACAGAAACAAATTTATGGAGTTAAACTCCAACAGAAATTAAATTATGGAGTTAAACTCCAGCAACTTTAGAAAGGAGTTAAACTCCTGGGGGATTTATTGCTCTTCTTTGAGCCTTGGGTCTGTCCAAAGTTAGATTTTTGGAGATGGGTCTCCTTCTTCTTGCTCTTGACCGGCGGGATCTTGGAGGAAAGGAGATGAGCCTTAAAAGCCTCCCCTTTTCGAAATCTGATTGGAGATCCGAGCTCCCCTTCGTAGGTTTTGTGGTGGAAATCTACTTATTTTGAGAAAAAAGGAAGAGTTAAACTCTTGATTTAATTCAAAAGGAAAAAGAAGGTTTTAGAACCTTGAGGAAGGAGGAAGAGCTTTCAGATCTAGAAAAATTTTTGGAGAGAGAAAAAGTTGTTGAGATATTTCATTATCTTTGCCTTTATAGGCCATACACTTTACGCATAGCCCCTTGGGCTTCACAAAATGGTATTTTGCCTATCACATGGCTCATGTGCCATTTCTTTTTGCACATAAGCCATGGGCTTTACAAAAATTTGGCTTCATGCCTATTTTTCTTACATTTATCCATAAAATAAAATAAAAGAAATGCAACAAAATTATTTATTACAAAATTTTTATCTTGGCATGGGGGGAGGCCGGCCGCTTCATGTTCGGGCTCGACCCGGACATGGGCCCACTGGATCTGGGCTTGGGCCCCTTTGGCTTGGGGTTGACTTTGATTTTGACTTGGTCAACCGGGGTGTAAATTTTTACCCCAACAAATTTCCCCCCATCAATAAATGCACACCACATATGTGGATCGTGTGCATGAAATTGATGGATCTTCTTTTACTTGGAGGCGACCTGATTTGGTTCCCGCTTTTTGGGAAGCTGGCACTGCCCTTTTTACGACATGGACGGTCGTTGCTTGACATGTCTCCGAGATGGAGTGTCCGTGATAGACGTTTCCCTGGCCCGGAGTAATCTGGTTCCCGCTTTGTAGAAATCCTGCGCTGCCCTTTTTGCGACTTGGACGGTCGATGCTGCCCTTTTTGCGACATGGACGGTCGGTGCTGCCCTTTTTGCGACATGGACGGTCGGTTCTGCCCTTTTTGCGACTTGGACGGTCGGTGCTGCCCTTTTAGCGACGTGGATGGTCGGTTCTGCCCTTTTAGCGACGTGGACGGTCGGTGCTGCCCTTTTTGCGACATGGACGGTCGGTGCTGCCCTTTTTGCGACATGGACGGTCGGTTCTGCCCTTTTTGCGACATGGACGGTCGATGCTGCCCTTTTTGCGACGTGGACGGTCGGTTCTGCCCTTTTTGCGACTTGGACGGTCGGTGCTGCCATTTTTGCGACGTGGACGGTCGGTTCTGCCCTTTTTGCGACTTGGACGGTCGGTTCTGCCCTTTTTGCGACTTGGACGGTCGGTGCTGCCATTTTAGCGACGTGGACGGTCGATACTTGATTTGACTTGCTCTGCTTCTTGCAGTGTCAGGGGTAGACTTGACTTGCTCCGCTTCTCGCGGTGTCGAGATTGGATTCTGACTTGCTCCGCTTTCTGCGGTGTCGGAGTGGATGTTGACTTGTTGATTTTGATTTGGGTTGACATCAGCATCGCTATACTGGAATATGGTACCAGGAGCGAATCATCATCTGTCATTGAGAGGATTTTGGGATTTTGGTTTTTGTTTGGCATCTGCATTGCTGCACTGGAATAATGCCAGGAGCAACTCATCACTTGCCTTGGGAGGACTTGGGATTTGGGTTTTTGGTCGGCATCAGCACCGCTAACACTGAAGCGAAATGCCAGGAGCGACTCATCATTTGCCGTTGCCCGTCGGGGAAGGATGGCTTAGGAGACAGGTTTGGGTTCCCGTCACCTAAGGCTTTTCAATTTTATGGGCCGTGAGGGTCCCATAAAAGCATTTTCTCCCTACGAGTCGTAAGGATCCCGCAGGTGTATTTTCTCCTTAAGAATCGTGAGGATTCCTAAGTGTTTTGCTCCTTTGTGAGTCGTAAGGATCTCACGTAGGGTTTTCTCCTCACAAGGTCGAGGGGACTTTGCGAGTGTATTTCTTCTCTTCTCACGAGTTTGCGCCCTTTCGGATTTTCACAGACCCGCCGGTAGTCCTGCTGTTTTTACTCACGGAGCCCTTTCGGGTTTTCATCCGTGCCCGTTTTGCTTGTGGACATACCGTTTTTTTTTTTTTTACCGCTGGTGGGACTTCAAAAGTAGTCACACCGGCAGGATTTGGGAGAGATAGGGGCCATTTACGCCCGTGGATTGTATACGGTTTTGCAGGATGTATGATCCAGACCGTAGGGCTGATGTGCTCAATTCGCCTGCGACTTGGAGCATTCACATGTAGTATTTCTTGAGATATCGGCCATTGATGGGTGGCATGGGCCTTTCTCCCTCGGTGCTTATTAGTTGGTAGGCTCCTCCGTCAAACACTTTCTCGATGACGTATGGTCCTTCTCAGTTTGGCTCGAATTTTCCCTTGGCATGTCGATTGGGGATGATCGGTCTTTTGAGGACCAACACCAATTCACCTTTCTTGAAAGCAATGAGACGGGTTATCTTGTCATAGGCCCGTGACATTTGGGCTCGGTATAGCTCCAGACTTTGCTGCACCGCAAGCCTCTTTTCTTCGTGGGCATCGAGTTCATCCAGTCGGAGGAGCACGTTTTCCTCCTCCGTCAACTCATGCTGAACGGCCATTCTTAAGCTTGGAACTTCGACTTCGAGGGGGAGGACCGCCTCCACTCCGAAGACCAATGAGTACGGAGTGGACTGGGTTGGAGTACGGTGCGTGGTACGATATGCCCAAAGCGCCTCGTGAAGCTTGAGATTCCAGTCCCTCTTGTTGGCTGAAGCATTTTTCCTCAGGAGCTTGCATAGAGTCTTATTGAAGGCTTCGGCGAGCCCATTGGCTCTTGGATTATAGATGGAGGAATATCTCCAGTCTATCTTGTGCTGAGTGGCGAACCTTGAGATATTGAAGCTCTTGAAAGAAGGCCCGTTGTCAGAAATGATTCTTCTTGGTGTACCGAAGCGGTATAGAATATATGCTGGAAGAATGTCAGAATATCTTTTGTCTTGACTTCTTTTAGCGGGACAGCTTCAGCCCATCTGGAGAAGTAGTCTGTCGCGGCCAGTATGAACCGGTGGCCTTTGGATGACGGAGGATCAATTGGGCCGACAATGTCGGTGCCCCAGACTTCGAAGGGCCACGATGCCACCGTAGGATGCAACGGATTGGGATGCTTGTGAATGAAATCACCATGGATTTGGCAGATCTGACATTTCTTTGCATGTTCTCCGCAATCCCGTATCATGGTGGGCCAGTAATACCCAAGCCGTTTGATTTGAAGTCGCATCTTGGGACCAGATTGGTGAGCACCGCAAACGCCCGAGTGAACATCTTTCATGACCTTTTGGGCTTCGGCCGATGACAGGCACCTGAGCCAGAGTTGGTCATATGACCTGCGGTATAACGTGTCATTTACAAACACGTATCGGAGAGCTCTTTTCTTCAGTTGAATCCTCACAGATTTTTCTTCGGGCAGCTTGTCGTATCGGAGGTACTCAATGAAGGGTTCTCTCCAATCGGGCTCGTCTTGGATGATCGAAGCTTCTTCGGCAGGACTGCTCTTCTGTTCCGCGCTTTCCTCTTCTCGTAGAGAGACTGGGGGTAGAATTTGCCGGCTCCTGACTGTGATCATAATTTCGTCCATGTCAGGATCAGCCAGCTCCTTGGCCAAGCGAGCGAGTACATCAGCCTTTCCGTTCAACGCTCTAGGGACTCTCGTTAGTTCAATATGAGTGAACCGTTTCATGAGTTCCACCACTCGACCTCTGTACCGAGCTAATTCGGGTTTGTATATCTTATAATCGCCGCTTACTTGGTTGACGACAAGCTGGGAGTCACCGTAGACTCGTAGTCGACGGATTTCCATTTCTACGGCGAGCTCCAAACCAGCTATCAGAGCTTCATACTCAGCTTCATTGTTTGTCCGAGGCTCGGTGAGAGCGAAAGAACGTCATAGGGTTCCCATTGATGGTGTGATGAACACCAATCCTATTCCTGCTTTTATCTCCGGGACGCTTGATTTACTGGAGGTCCTTATTGATGAGGCTCCATCGAAGTAGAGCTCCCAACATGGCTCATCTTCCTCGAGGTGCAGCACTTGTTCGTCGGGTAACTCACAATTTAGCGGCGATCCTTCTGGTATGGGATGAGCAGCGAGAAAGTCTGCAAGAGCTTGCCCTTTTACTGCTTTCTGAGGAGTATAAACTATGTCGAACTCAAGTAGCATGACAGCCCATCTTGCCATTCTGCCAGCTAGACTTGCTTTGGTCATCAAGTGTTTGAGCGGGTCGACCTTGGAGATCAGCATAACCCGATGAGCCAGCAGATAGTGCCTCAGCTTCTTCACAGCAAATATCAGAGCCAGGCATTGCTTTTCGATTGGGGAATAGTTGTGTTCCGCCCCGACTAGAGTTCGACTGAGGTAGTAGAGGGCATTTTCTTTTCCTTCCTCGTTATTCTGGGCAAGGAGCGCACCGACTGACTCATCCAGCGCGGCAGTGTAGAGAATCAGCGGTTTATTTGGAATGGGAGCGGCCAGCACTGGAGGGTGCAACAAGTATTGTTTGATGCTTTCGAACGCCGCTTGACATTCGGCATCCCAGATAAAAAGGAGCTCCTTTCTTCATGAGCTTTGAGAAGGGCCTACATCTCCCCGATAAGTTTGAGATGAACCTCCGTATATAAGCAAGCTTGCCTTGGAAAGATCTCAGCTGCGTCAGACTCTTTGGAGGGGGCATCTCCATAATGGCCTTTATCTTTGATGGATCAATTTCGATCCCTCGATGCCGGACTATAAAACCCAGGAATTTTCCCGATGACGCACCAAAAGCACACTTCAGAGGATTCATCTTCAGATCGTATTCCCTCAGTCTGGTGAGAACGGTCCTAAGATCTTGGATGTGGTCGGCCTTGGCTTCAGTTTTGACGACCAGATCATCAACATAGCATTCGATGACTTTATGGATTAGGTCATCAAAGATATTATTCATTGCCCTTTGATATGTAGCGCCCGCGTTCTTCAGCCCGAACGGCATCACTTTGTAGCAGTATATTCCGATCGGGGTTCGAAATGCTGTGTGCTTCTCATCCTCAGGCGACATCTTGATCTGATTGTACCCAGACGAGCCATCCATAAAGGTGAACAGCTCGTAATTTGAGGTGTCATCGACCATCATTTCCATGACCGGTAGCGGGAAGTCGTCTTTAGGACATGCCTTGTTGAGGTCCCTGAAATCGACACAAACTCGGATCTGCCCATTTTTCTTCTTCACTGGGACTATGCATGCGATCCAATCCGCATATTTCTCTTCCCTGATGAAGCCGGCATCGATGAGCTTCTTAGTTTCCTCGATGACCTTTTCTTCTAGTTCCCTTATCATTCTTCGAGGAGCTTGTTCGACTGGCTTAGCATCAGGAGATATAGCCAACTTATGTACGGCCACTTCAGGGGAAAGGCCAGGCATTTCTTTGTATGTCCATGCGAAGCAGTCGACGAACTCACGCAGCAGGGCAATTATCTGCTCTCTCATTTCCTCCGACAAGAGTGAGCTGATGTAGGTCGGCCTTGGATTATCGGGCGTTCCTAAGTCAATCTCGGTTAGCTCATCAAAGGTTTCTTGTCCGCCATCTTCGAGCTCTTGAGGAGCTTCTTTTGGCTCGGCTATCTCGTCATCATCATTTGATCTTTCGCTGGCCTTACCAACATGGATCATGTAGCACGCTTTGGAATCAGGTTGAATGTAGCCTATGCCGCGTCTATCTGGAATTCGTCCATCGATGAGTGCTCGGACCTGGGGCGGATACCATAGCCCTTCGTAAAACTTTGCTTCGGACTTCGTTTGGTACAACCGGCATCCGCACTTCTTAAAGTATTCCCGCATCTCGGGCGCATAGTATCTGGGATTGAGGACGGCTCTTATGCCTCTCTCATAGGGAAGGCACGTGACAGAAAGATCGTCCGGGTGCATAACGGGGTTTGACCTATAAAACAGGATGCCCTTCTGTCCATTTTTCCTCCCGGGCACGTAGAAAGTTTTCAGCTGGTCCACGGTAGAGACTGACAATGCATCGAGCTCTTTGCACATCCGTTCCGGCACCCTTGTGATGGCCAGGGACCCTTCTGCGACTTCGAAGGTCTCTCGTAGTTTCGCTTGCTGCATGGGGGTCCAATCTGCACAGCTGTTGCACGGCAGGTCCTCTTCTTCTGACTCTTCAGTGTCACTGCCAAGATGAGGGCGGACTTTGCTGCTAGATGGGCCTTCAGTAACAGATTCGTCCGTATCGCTGCCGAAACGAGGGCGAGTTTTACGGAAGGACGGGCTTCCAGCGTCGGACTCATCAGTGTCGCTGCCGAAATGCGGGCGCACTTGGGCGTTTTTGCTTTTGAAAGTGACAGCCGGCGTGGATTTGCTTTTGAGTCTTGGGGCCGGTCTATCCTCAGTCAGTTGTGGCTTGGCATTTTGGTGGTTCATAAAGTACCGAGAATCTTCATAGCGGACTTCATGCACACCGAACGGCTGGATGTCTCCGTCAATGCGTCTTTCTTTGCCATTTTTAGTATACTTCATACATTGATGGAGAGTTGACGGAATGATGCCGTAATCGTGGAGCCACGGACGCCCCAAGAGAACCTTATAAGACGTGTCTGCGTCGATCACGTATATCTTAGCTTCAGTTTGCAGATCCCCGAATTTGATTGGCAAAGCTATAGACCCCAGAACTTGCTGGCAATTTTGGTTGAAGCCTTGAATGACAATCCTTTCCCTTGACAGATGTCGGACGTCCATTGACAAACTCTTCAGAGTTCGCAAGTTCATGATGTTCACTGAGGACCCCGGATCAATCAATATGCGATTAATTCTATCTCCGTCGCTGTACCCGGTCACGTAAAGCGGCCGATTATGCTCAGCCGTTCCCAGTAGCAAGTTTTCATCCTTAAATGTGACTGCGGCGGCATGCAAAGCGTGCTGGGCTTCTTTCATATTAATTTCCGCAAAGTGAGCCTGATACCGCTCGGGGTTTTGTAGAGCATGGATGAGAACATCTCTAATCTCCTTAGATAGGACCAAGGCGTCGTAGATGCTCAGGAGAGACGGAAGCTTCCGGAGATGTGCCAAGACATTATAGTCCACCGAGGAAGGACTTATGTTTTCATTAGCCAGTTCTCTGCCGTCTTCTTCATT
The DNA here is from genome assembly GCA_030015575.1 of Agapanthus africanus. Lineage (NCBI taxonomy): Eukaryota > Viridiplantae > Streptophyta > Magnoliopsida > Asparagales > Amaryllidaceae > Agapanthus > Agapanthus africanus. The sequence goes on from CM057347.1 coordinate 463,306,540, forward strand.
AGCGACTTGTTTTTCCTTTCCTTTTGGGGCGTTGCCCTGATTTTGCGGTAGAGCCCTACCGCTTCTGAGCTGGATTTGATTGGCCGTTGTGGCGAGCTCTTCGTCCTCTTCGGGAAAACAGAGCTCCTCTTCCGAGTCGCTGCCAAGATGGATGGCGTAGCAGGTCACTACTGGGATCTCTTCATTGGAGTCTTCTTCTAACTCCTCAAGAATTTCAGCCACTTGTACAGGGAAGAACTCATTCAATTGAATCAATGTTCTTTCCTTTTGTTCATATTCTTCAAGGGAATCGATATATTTTTGAATGGTCGATCTCCCTGCAGACTCTTTTTCGCGCCGAGCTGCACCTTTCTTCTTCTTAAGCTTCTTGGATTTTGAGCCTGATGGAGCCGCATTGGCAGCTGGACTGGTAGGCTTCTTCTGTCCTTCCCATTTCATCCTGGGCTTTTTCTGAAGCAGCTTTAGCATCTTCTTCGTCTTATTAGATATGTGCGTACTCCACGGAGGCCGCGATGAGTCAGTTTCGTTTGTCGGGGGAGCGGGTTCAGCTGTCTGCTCCCAGAAGGCTTCAACTTCTGTCTGTATAAAGTTGGCAGTTGCAACTTGATTGTTCACCAACACGCTTTTGGACAGCTCGATCTCTCCAGCCTTGTACTGCTTCTCGACCCAGTCTTTGAAGATATAGCAATCCTCGATCGCATGGCTCACTACTCGGTGGTACGGGCAATACAGAGGATTGTCGGTCATTTTTGCTTCTTGGGGTCTTTTCGACTCCGGCAATTGTAGGCCGTTGTTCAAGGCATATTTAAATATCTTGCGGACCTTGTCCCTTCTGAAAGAGTAAACCTTGTTCTTTTTCTCCTCTAGGGAAGGCCCATCTCCTCCCAGCAATGGCTTTCGAGACCGGTTAGTTTTGGATTCGGCCGCCCTTCGCTTTTCTTCATTGTCGGACGCATTGAAGACATTGGTACTGCTGGAACTCCCGCTTCTACGGTTGTCGTCCCGCTTGCTTTTCCAAGTTTTGTCTCTCTGAGAATCCGGCGGGGACTCCTGCTTCGAGCGTTCCAGCATTTGGACTTTCTTGGTTAGCTCCTGAAATGTCTTGAGGCCTGCCGTACATAAGAATGGGACCATCCAATTGCTGAGGTTTCCAATGAGAAGGCTGACGGACTGGTCCTGCTCCAGCGGCGGTTCGCACTTGACCGTGAGATTACGCCATCGGGCAATAAAGCCGGTGTTGCTTTCATTCTTCCCCGGCTTGGTCCTCACAAGGTCGGCAATGGAGATTTTATCACTAACACTCATGAACCTTTGCCGAAACAGGGATTCCATTTGGGCAAAGGTAATGACGGACCCGTCCGGTATACTCGCATACCAGTCGAAGGCGACGCCGGTCAGGCTGTTGACAAACTGACGAAGAAGGAGCGCGTCATTGCCCCCTGTATTTCCCCACGATGCTTTGAAGTGGGCGACGTGCTGATTTGCATTCCCCGTTCCATCAAATCTTCCGAACTTAGGAATAACGTAGCCGCTTGGGAATTCAATCAGATCGTACTGCGCGGGATATGGCCGCCCGCTACTGCCGATTTCTTTCTGAGCTTCAGCTTCGGCCACCAATGTTTTAACCTTGCTGGTGACCAAATCCATTATCCGATCCTGTGTTAGCGGGATAGTGTTATCTGGGGCCAAGGCGTCCCCAGAAGCGGAATGTGGCCGGCTTTCATGCGGCTCGACCAGTCTTGGTCCTAAAGGAACAGGCACTGGCTGCCTCGGATTGTCATCACCCGGCTGATTAGTAGCGGCTTGTGCTTGATTGGGAGGCGCTCGAGCAATTTGAGCCGTAAGCTGCATCACCACGTTCGTTAAGTCGTCAATCTTCGAATAGAGCTTGGCCATCTCTTTATCTTTGCTCCTGAGCTGTTTTCGAAGCTCTTGAAGAAGCTCTTGCTCCGCAGTCCTGGGGCGGAAAGTCGGCTCTTCCTCGCTGTCCGAGCTTGACTCTGCATGGACCGAGGGGTCTTTCTGCCTATAATCCTCATCGAGAGGGTTTTCTTCATCCAGCGGGGGCGGCTGTTCTTGGGCGGCGGCAACCACATTCAGGCTAGATTGGGCTTGGGATGTGGTGGCCCCATCCTTGCTTTTGCTGCGAAGGTTGTCGCTGGTGCGCCCGCCCGCCATATAGACCGTATGGATGATATATCCGGCCGTCTTTCGATCATTGGCGGCTGATTTCACGGATCGCTGTCTTGACCCCCTTACTTCGGTAGCTGGTAGTCGATTGAAGGCGGCTGGCCTAACCAGCTCCTTGAATGGTGCTGGCGCTTCTTTTCTGGATTTGCCCCGTTGCTTTCGTGCGGCACAGAGCGCCTGATAGACTTTTGAAGAGACAGTGTTATACTTTTTCTGTTGGGGCCGGGACACGTCTCTTTGTGGCACTGTTCGGACCGCTGTCTTCTTGATTCTGGCGGTCATGGCATTTTTCTGAACCCACTTCAGAGGCTCGAAGGAATTGCTGATTCTTACGTCCGGCTCAGCCGTCGTCGCAGGGCAACCCTGCACTTGGAACTTCATATGATTCCACTTGGCCGAAGCCTTGGCCCTCTTGTTGGCTCGATACCTGAGCCGCTTCTGCCTTAACTTTTCTGTTCTAAGCACCTGGCAGACTTCGGCTCTTTGGGAAGATGCCGCAGACCGGGCGATGGAAGGCCTTGGAGATACGCTCGATTGTGCATTCGTTGGAGTCATCGCCTGAGCACATCCGCAACATTTGTTGTTGCCCTTTGTACCGAAGTTCTTGCCCCCCGCTGGAGCACCAGAGAATCGTTCAGATACAGTCTTAAGTTTCGGTTGTGGTGCCTTAGCGATCACGACATTCGGTCTCTTACCCTTTGAGACCGGCTTAGCCACCTGTTCCGCTGGGATCTCCGCCAGATGAGCGCTTCCGGCAGGGTAGATGATGACGGAACCAAATTGACGGGGTGGCTCCTCCCATTGCCGGCTGAGACTGGAGGGGAGAACTACGCGGGCATTGATCTTGACTACGTACGAGATCGGGGTCGCGTCGTAAGCCGAATTCGTCTTGGGAGACATCGTCATTGAAAGTTGATTGCTGCACGAAAGAAAGAAATTATTTCAGTACAAACATCGTCGTATATGTTAAATGAGTTCGCATGAACGCTTAACCCGAGATATGGGAGGAGAGATGGTCCCACCGGGCGTGCCAGAACTTGTAGGGTGTTTTTCGTCACCCCATTGAGATGGGAATACGCGCGCGCTTTTCAGGCGCATTACAGATTCCCCCTGCCTAGGGTAGGCCGGGGTTTATTGATTGTGGGGATCCGAATCTCCGGCAACAGCGGACTAAGCTGCCGTTAATTACCCCTCGCATTTGGAGCGAAGGAACCTCCGATTAACGGGTTAAACTGGTCATGCGAACTCAATGTGCAGTATCGTGTTTTGAAGGGGTTTTGGAAATATCGGGGGCCCCGCAGAGTTTTTACGGGGGTCCCGCTATCCGGATAGCTGGCTGGGGGTCAAGGGGGCTAGCAGCCCCCTTGCGGGGTGCGGGGCAGCGCCCCGTTAGAAATTTTTTCTAACGGAAGACAGTGTCGTGGAGTCTGTGTATGTTTTCCTTCCCCCCCTTTCTTTTTTTTTTTTAAAAGTGGAGTTTAATTTCAAAAGGAATTTTATTGTGGAGTTAAACTCCAAAGAATTTTAAATGGAGTTAAACTCCTAAAAGAATTTTATGCGGAGTTAAACTCCTAAAATAGGACTTTATTGTGGAGTTAAACTCCAAAGAATATTTTTTTTTAAAAAGGGTTTAAACTCCAGAAGGGATTTTGTTGGGGAGTGCACGTAAAACGAGGGGGAAAAGAAAACAAAGTGGCGTCTAAAGGACGCTCGCACAGCAGGTGGGCGCTTTAATGCCCGGGGTCACGTGCGCGCACGTGACCGATGGGCACTTTGGCGCCCCCAGGGTCACGTGGGCACACGTGACCGAAGGGGGGCCTTGACGCTCCGGGGTCACGTGCGCACACGTGACCGATGGGCGCCCTGGCGCCCCCCGGGGTCACGTGGGCACACGTGACCGATGGGCGCCCTGGCGCCCCCGGGGTCACGTGGGCACACGTGACCGATGGGCGCCCTGGCGCCCCGGGGGTCACGTGCGCACACGTGACCGATGGGCGCCCTGGCGCCCCGGGGTCACGTGCGCACACGTGACCGATGGGCGCCTCGGGGTCACGTGGGCACACGTGACCGCGGGAAAAACCCGCGGAAAGGGAGGCCTAGCCCCTAGGCTGGGGAGTTGAACTCCCAAGGGAACTCTTGGAGTTGAACTCCTAACAGAAACAAATTTATGGAGTTAAACTCCAACAGAAATTAAATTATGGAGTTAAACTCCAGCAACTTTAGAAAGGAGTTAAACTCCTGGGGGATTTATTGCTCTTCTTTGAGCCTTGGGTCTGTCCAAAGTTAGATTTTTGGAGATGGGTCTCCTTCTTCTTGCTCTTGACCGGCGGGATCTTGGAGGAAAGGGGATGAGCCTTAAAAGCCTCCCTTTTTCGAGATCTGATTGGAGATCCGAGCTCCCCTTCGTAGGTTTTGTGGTGGAAATCTACTTATTTTGAGAAAAAAGGAAGAGTTAAACTCTTGATTTAATTCAAAAGGAAAAAGAAGGTTTTAGAACCTTGAGGAAGGAGGAAGAGCTCTCAGATCTAGAAAAATTTTTGGAGAGAGAAAAAGTTGTTGAGATATTTCATTATCTTTGCCTTTATAGGCCATACACTTTACACATAGCCCCTTGGGCTTCACAAAATGGCATTTTGCCTATCCCATGGCTCATGTGCCATTTCTTTTTGCACATAAGCCATGGGCTTTACAAAAATTTGGCTTCATGCCTATTTTTCTTACATTTATCCATAAAATAAAATAAAAGAAATGCAACAAAATTATTTATTACAAAATTTTTATCTTGGCATGGGGGGAGGCCGGCCGCTTCATGTTCGGGCTCGACCCGGGCATGGGCCCACTAGATCTGGGCTTGGGCCCCTTTGGCTTGGGGTTGACTTTGATTTTGACTTGGTCAACCGGGGTGTAAATTTTTACCCCAACACCAGGGCCGGCCTGGTCGGATTTTCCCTTTAAGGGGCTCGGTCACTTGGTGAGGGTAGGTGCCCAGATTGCTTCAGTAGGTCATACGTATCCTATATATCACCCTAGTATTGTTTTGGAACCTTGGTTTCACCTGAGACAAAATCTAGGAACACTTTTTTAAGTTGCTGCTTTGAATTTAGTTATGGTTTTCCGTATTTCGATTTCCAGATTTTGATATTTGTACGTTATCTCGATAGCGTGACGTTTGTACGTCTATATCGAGTGATTTCGGGTTGTTTTGCGAAGGCTAACCATAGGTTCTAATCTATAGGCTTTTAAGCGTACCGTTTTGGTTTCCGTGTGTCGTTTTAGTTTTGATTTGGTTTTAATATGATGCGATACATGTGACATGTAAGTACCCTCACGGTGATCCGAGACGACGAAGAAGACGGTAGCGACATCGACATCGGCAAGCAAGATCAAGGTGAGTAGATTATATCTACGGGGGAAGTCGGGTGGATGGCGTATAGCACCCCCGCAGTCCGATATTTTGTAGTATATATATACTATTTATGATAGCTTATTGTGTGTCGTGGATATTTGAGATGAGATTAGGTGTACTATGATTAGATTAAGGCGTAGAAGTAAACTAGTATAGTTCCTAGTTGGGAACCCTAGAATAGGCTTACACCCACACGCACACACATGCATTTTCGTTATACTTATACCTATACCGTGATGATGAAGATTGTGGATGATATTTGGAGATGAGTCGATGACTTTGGGCATAGTGCCGTGATATCGGTGATATGATGTGATTCGTATTTGGGATACGACATGTGATTTTAGCGGGCCTTTGGACGTGTGTTCCACACACGCATTTATATTTATGTAGATGGTATCGATTTGTACTAGACTTAGATCAGTGCCCGGGATCATGTGATATGATGATAATGATACCTGATATTTGATGAGAGGAATGTGATATTGACCCGTACCCAGCTTTTGGGATGCCGTACGATGATTTACCGTACGAGCTTTATATTGATGATAGATCCGCACTCATGACTCGAGGATGTCATATGATTTTGTATCGTACGCGGTACCTTTGAGGCGGGATCACCGACTATTATATTTATATATATACATATATATATCGACTCAGATTTAGGTGGTTTCCATACCCCTCCTGATTGACTTGCTAGTTAGAGCTGTAGTTTTGTTAGTAGATGTTAGACTAGTCCGATTTTATACGTATTTCAAAACTAACGAATCGGGAGTATTTCAATGATAGGCAAAGGGATTCTACGGATATTTTCAAAAGACGCATTTTTTCTTAAAAACACCGTAGCCCTTATTTTACTAAAAAAAACCAATTCGTCTTATTTCAAAAGGCAAACTGTAGGACATTTTTATATTGATGCAGATACGTCGCTGTTGCATTTATTATTCGATTTCCGCATATTCATGCTATTCGCATCGCATTGCATGTGTAAATGAGTTTATTGTATATTGAACCCATGCTGTTAGGACACCAGCACCATTATCGATGATGCGTATGTTCCACGTACACTTGCTTGCCGGCTCACACACTTCATCATCGATAATTGCCATGTCACTACACTGTAGTACTGTTGCGTTCAGGATATGACCCTTGCATGGCATACTTGTACACATACATATTTGCACATACATAGATGATTTCTCACTTGATTTGGAGATTTGGGAACCGCAAGATACTCTTTAAAACTGATTCATTTTAAAAGAGCGGTTTTCCCCAATATGTGCATATTACTATTCCATGTTGCATGATATATTGATATGCTTACATTCTTTTATATGTCGCATACATCATGCTTTCTGATTATACGCATTGAGATATGTTGTTTCCATAATATTTCTGGATTTGGGAACCGAGGGTATTTTAAAAAAGAGAGTATGTGTTGTTTCAAAAACCCGGTTACCCTTGATATGATATTTCAGTGCGTCCATCATGTGTTTTCTCGGTTCTGAGAGTGGCATGTGAAACCCGATTCGAAGAGCGGTAGGTACCGTCTGCGGGTACATGGTGGACCCGATGAGGTACGCCGGGGCAAGAAGATTCGTATATGCTAGACGGTGAGCCCGACAGGGGAGTACTACCTACCGGTGATAGTATTTGGGACCCGTCGGTTATCCGGAAGATACTGACCGGAGTCATGAGATGGATATGAGGGCCGACCAGGGTGTGCAGCGCCTGAGATATATGAGGATTTACGTGCCGATACTGGGCACAGGTTTCATGATGTTTTCGAGTGTCGATGCTTGACACTCAGGTTCCATGATTTGATATGTCGCGAGCGACGCCTGTTGATTTACATCTTCATACTTCCATGCATATGCTTTATGATATTTCATTCATGATGCTTATTGTCATTGGATGACGCATGGACAATTTCCACATACATATATTGACATTGATCATTGATTACATAGTTGGATGATATCCACTTTTTCATAGACTTCATGGTATAGTCGACATTGATTGTCACGCCCCGCTTCCCAGAGTACGCTAGATTGGGCACGTGACATAGCCAACCATGCTACCTGTGGGTAGGAAGTATCCATCCACAGTCACATTACATAATTGCGACGCTTTCGAGGAAAACATCTCTTTTTTTGGCTGTAGAGATATCAAGAACAAGATAAAACTATCTAAAACATGTCCATAATCCAGAATAACAGGAGTCAATAATAAATAAATGCGGAAGCAAATGATCCAATACAAATAACTGAAAAGTGTGTCCCATAATGCGGGCTCACATCAAGAAATAAATGCAGGAAATAAAACTAACTACTACTGAACTCACAGCACAGCCTGCTGGCTGAAGTACTCCTGCTCGGACTGCAACAGCGATACGGAATCTGGGCCATGCAAAACCCAGACGTCAGCGCGTCATGTCATCAAGTAATATAATATGAACAGTGCAGCAGGCAATGTAATATAAACATGAATACAGCAAGAATAACAATAATATGAATCATACCAGTACAGGGTAGCGTGCAGTGGGTAAACTAAACTGTTCTATCAGGTTTTCTATTCTAAAGTCTTTGAAATCAATTGATGAATCATCGATGTAACTCAATAGTATCCCGTACATACCCGGGACCACGGCCACAATATTCTCGGCTGCAGGCGAGACATGCCGCAAGGCACAAAACAGGAATGTGTACACTCGATAGTATCCCGTACATACCCGGGACCACGGCCACAATATTCTCGGTTGAAACCGAGACATGCCGCTAGGCACAAAACAGGAATGTGTACACTCAATACAGGTAGTGAACTGTCGAGTTATAAGTCAGGTTTCACCTTTGATTTCCCCATACCCCCAAGTTATATGTGTATGTCAAGTCAGGTATCCAGTAATCAAGAAACTAATGCCAACACAGGATCAGGTAAACAGGTTTGTCTGGATTGACAACAGGAACGGTCCATGAGGACTACATGTTATGTTTGTTGGCATTAGACACAAGATCAGGTAACAGGTAAAGCCATGGTATATCAGGTCAAGCCAGGTAATGTATAAAGGTGTCATGTCATGTCAAGAGTGTACGGTACCATGTCATGTCAAGTAGGAAGTGTAACAGGTCATGTCAGGAAGCACAAGATGTCATGTGGGTGCTCATAATCAAACTAACATAAGCATGTGTATAAATAAACAAGCATGAGTACTATCAGAACAATAAACTGGAACATGTAATATGATATGCAAATAGATATAATTTCAAGCATATGGATGCACAGTTATCGATTAGGGTTACATTTATAGTTCCAATATTAATTAGGATGCAATTTATTAAACATGGAGTGTTAATATCACATTATTATGTAGTAATGTGATCTATGGATGCAATTATATGTATCTTAAATGCGATGGATGCAAACGGGTATCCGAAAAGTTATAAAACTATAAAATGGTAATGTGGGATGTACAACTAAGCAATATGTGATATAAATATTGATATAATAATATTAATATGGATAGCATATTCAAAGCGATTAATAACTATAAAAGTGGTATTGATTAACCATGCACAAGAAAGTTCCGTTCAGAAATTCAGCATCACCCTAATTTGTAAAATAGCTTAAAAATAACAAACGTTCTCCAAAAGAGACGTGTCTTATACCAAAACAAAGATAATTCAATAAGGTTTTCAGTTTTATAAGTATAAGCATCTCAGGTTGTCCCTACAAAAAGTTATAAACATTCGAAGTTGAAAGTTTGCTGCTGGAATTTCCCTGGACAGCAGTTTGAAGACATTTTCATTTGAATTTTACGTTATTTAAAAAATTTATTTTGCAAGTAAACATTTCATAGAGTTATAGTATTCTGAGTTAGCTTCGTAACGAACTAAAGAACGTATACTAATGATTTTTCTATGATTTATAATGAATTTTATAAGATAAGGTGTACAGTAAATTTCAGATTTGTCATATCCGATTTTTCAACGACGTTTCATGTGTAAACTATAAGATTTTCAAATGTATAACATTATAAAATGAAGATTATAAACTAATTAAAGATAATAATAATAAATATTACGACGATATATATTTTAAATGATATGGTTGCAGTATAATGTAATCTAGTATGTCACAAGATAAGTTTTCATGATCTAGATTTAATATGATATAAACGGATGCAAACGGAACATCGAAACGTTATAAAATTAAACATGGGGCACTAGATTAAACTATAGGTATGGTATTTATTTAAATAGGTATAAAATGAATTATATAGCATGTAGCAAGATTAACTTGCCTCGATGGGTCGCGAATCGGGAAAACGGAACGTTAACCGTCGGCGGGGAAAACTCGCGACGGGCGCACGGTTCACGGAATGAACCCAAACGACGAACAAAGGAACCACACGGGTCGGGGTACCTCACTGGAACGTCGAGAAGCGTCACCGGCACGACGGAATTCCGGCAACAAAAGACCAGTTAAAAAAAATGAGAAACGAGACATGAAGCAAGAAGAGAAAGAATGATAAAGAGAAGTACGAGAGAATATATGAAAGAGAGAGAGAGAGAGCAGCAGGTGGGAGCCCACGGAATTAAAAGGAACGCGATTGGCTAAAGGGGAATCGTTAGTTAGGGATAAATATTAATTAAAGATTCAAAACATTTTAAGGAACAGTAGGATATATATATAGGTTAATTTAAAGATTTAAAATATAGGTAATGAACAGTAAGATATCAGGTTAGTTAGAAAAATATATGTGATGGTTTTAATAATATTAAAATTTGGGATTTTGGCGCCAGATAAAACATTTCCAAATCGCGCCCGGGTCGGGTCCAAAAATTTGAAATTGAAATAATAGGATTTTAGGCGGGATCCAAAATTTTAAAATTAAGTGTTTTATGATTAAAAAGCATACCCCCAAAACGGACACATGTACGCACGCGTAGCCGTCCAAACTCGCCCGTTTCACTGAACGGGACGAGAACACAATGCACGGACGCTACCACGAGGCTAGGGGTGTCAAGTTGGCCAAGATGAATATTTTCAATTTTATTTTAGATGCCAAAATTTGTTATATGTAGAAATGACTTTGCCGGGTAAATTTTACAGTAAGCAACAAATAAGAAGGTTAAATGAAATGAGTACCACATTATGCTCAAACAGTAACTGAAAATAGTAGCATTGGGCTCGGGTGTTACATTGATCATACCTCATATTTATGATATGTTATTACCTGAGGCACTGGCATGAGCACTTGGCACTACACTCATGTATAGATGTTATATTGCCACCTTATCATACTTCAGACTTATTCATTTGAGGATATATTATTACTGATCGTATTGACCTAGGATTGTGTCATACATACGATTTCTGCTCTGTGATGTTTCTATTCACGAGTTGGCAACTCACCCCCGTTGTGCCACAGTTCTTGCAGGTTTTGCCGTACAGGTTTCATTGCGGCTTTTCTAGCACACTGCTCCCTTTCTGGGTGATTGCATTGGTAGGTGGGTTCACTCGCATTGTGACCACCCTTGTATTATTTTATTCAGTTGTATCTAGTAATTCCATCAACCAAAACTTGTATATTGTTTCAGACTTAGAAAACCAGTTATATATTATTTCGACCTTAGAGTCGCGCGTTGTAGTATTATGGTTTTCATGTTTCTTTTTGAGTTTTGATCCTCGCCCTTTGGCGTTGTATATTATTATTGCTTGCGTGTGACCGTCGATTGACGAAGAGCTAGCTCCCGCTTGGGGATGCCTTTTATCATTATGTATATATTATTCTTGTTGTACCCCGTTTGGGGCCAGTATTTACAAAGGAAACTCTGCCGAAATTTTTAGAAAAGATTATGGATTTTAAAAATGCATATTCGGCTTACTTATTTAAAAACCTTGTTTTTAAAACATGTTTTCCTTACTTCTTAAAAAGCTAGTTTCTTATTTACTCCTTAAAATGGTTTTAGATTTCTGGGCTTTTGGCTTACTTAAATTAGATAGGGTCCTATAGGCTTCATATGATTCAAATGCCAGTCACGGGCTATTTCGGGTCGTGACAATATTGTGACATTTCTAGTGAAAATATCCTAATTTCATAAATAAATGTATTTATTTGTAATATTGATTTATGTGGAATTTATGGTATTTTAGTGTAAAGTTGATTCTTGTGATTTTTAGAGAAAAAAGGTGGAATATTTATATCATAACAAAATAGGTATTTTAATGATAGATATACATATATTTATACAAAAATAATTTTAATAAATATTTTATATTCTAAAAATCTCATTTTCTTAAAATATCGTATTTTAAATCTTTCGAGACCGAATGCTCCTTGCGGAGGTCTGAATCTCGCACTATTAAGCCCGATGATGTGCGATAATCCGCACCATCCCGAACGAGTTCCCCAAAATGGGTTGTAGCGGCGCTTTGCAAAGATTGTATAAATACTAAATCCTTTAGAAAACTGTTTTATGAAGTAAATGGTATTTATTTGTAAAGATGTAAATTTTCCCGTATTCTATATTTTAGGGTCTCCTAAGTCAACTAGATTGTTCCTAAATGGTCCAAACCGACAAGTTGTGAGATGTCTCAAATTGTCTCTTCACCGCCAATTGTGGCCAGGTAAGTACAAGTGAAGAAAGGAGGGATCCGCTCACGAATCACCGTGAGACGGGCCTTTTAAAGTTACCTTTCTCACTTGCCTAGCCTAGACACCACAAAGTCAGGTTTAGATAAACGACCGATGTCCACAACCTTGCCCTATTTTCCTAATAAGTGGTATTTATTTAAAAGTGTATCGATACTAAATGTTTTAGAAATGGTTTTATTAAGTAAGGGTATTTAAATGAAAATATTTGTTTTCTTGTATTCTAAGTTTTCGATGGTATCGTGTTAGATTGTATGTAAGTGTGTGAGGAGGTGGGTCATTACCTCGTGATCTACTTAAAGATATAGCAAATGGAGTTAAATGAAGGATTGAAACAATGTGGTATTTAAGTGAAAAATACGCTAAATTGAAATAGCTATCATTTCATGTGATGAAACTTGATCAAATTGTTTGATTAGTGTTTAATAGTCAACATGAAGAAGTTTAAGTATGATTGTATTAGTAAGAAGTGGAATTTTATAGGAAACCGAATCGGAAATCGGATTTGTTCCGATTCCATCGGGTTTTGTTAATTCGTATTTTTAGAATAGAAAAGAGAGATAGAAAAGGGACTTACGGGTTTTAGGACACATAAGAAGGTGAGAGGGAAGTAGTGGAATCACCGATGTATTGCGTCGTCGCCGGTAGTTCCTAAAACGATCGCCGGAAGTTCCACCGGGAAATTCGTCGGAGCTTCGCCTCGAGCTCGTTTTCAAGGTACACAAGATCTCTTGAGAATTTTAGAAAGTTGGCTCAGAAATGTGAGTGAGAGGGTAGAGGGTAAAGGGTATATTTATAGGGTTAGGCTAGGGTTAAGGTAGGTGAAGGGTTTAAATAAAAAAAATGTAAAATATATTAAAATTCACTAAAATATGGAGTAAATGGGGATTTCAAAGGTTTCTGGAACCGATCTAAATAAATAGAGTATACAGGGGGTAGGGGAGACCAAGAGTCACAAATTCCCAGTTGACGACTCGGCCGTCCGACCGAGTCCGGCCAGTGGCGCCGGCCCGAGTCAGCCGGTCCGCCGGCCGACTCGGCCGATCCCGGCTAAGTCGAGGTCTTGGAAGGTGGGGAGTCTCAAGATATAGGCTCTGGTATATTGAGTTTTTCAGGTTCAGTTCAAGTTTTGGGAGTTATCTCGGGTGGACTGTTGGGCTTCTAAAGAATTTAAAACAAAATAAATATTAAAAATAATGTGGAGCATGGGATTTGAACTCTCGTGGCTTGGTTCAGCAATGCAAAGTATTACCAATGAGCCACAAGCTCCTTCTTGTAATTAAATTGCTAATTAATTACTTAAGTCTTGTGCTCAGGCAATAAATACCCCTTTATGGATTTTTGAAAAAAAAAATATTTTGAAAAAATTTGTATAGGAAATTTGGGGTTGTTACATTCTACCCTCCTTATAAAAATTTCGTCCTCGAAATTTGTAAAAAGAAAGTGTAACAGTTTCAAGGAAAGTCTGGTGACTGGAGTATAGATAGTGTATGAAAATATTTAGAAGAAAGAAATATTGTAAAAAGTTTTGGTCAAAGTTGAAAGAAATGTGAGGTTACCTGGGTTACCTTGGTTCACAGTCTCAGGTTCTATGGATGTTAAGGTGGAGGCTTGACGTCTCGGCACACTTTTCTGTGTAAGCCGATACAGCGATGCCTGACTAGGTAGAGGTGGTCTATGTGGAGGTGGTGCTGGGAATGAAAGACTAGGTGCAGGAGTCTGGATGGCTGGCTGCTGCGGGTAGATGGTGTGTGTGTAAGCTGAGTTGCGTCTATAGGGACAGTTTCCAATTCTATGATCGGATGCGCCACAAACTAGGCACAGGCCATTTGCGCGCCTACAGTCCTTCCACAAGTGTCCAGTCCTACGGCAGTGGTTACAAAAACTTGGTCTTGGTCGGATAATCGTTTCCTTATGTCTTTTGGTTTAGCAGGTTGGTTAGGGTAGGCTCCTCTTGCCAACTGGGTGGCAGAGCGCTTTACACCGTGTGCTTTTGCTTCTGATCGGTTCACCAATATAGCAGTCTGCTGCTGCAGTCCAATTAGGATGCTTCGGATTTCCTCAAGCAGAACCATCTGCTCGTTGGGTGGAGCAGGAACGGCAGATGTGATTGGTAGTGGAGGTGGAGTGTAGTAGAAGTGGGTGTTTGTGCTGTTTGGGGAATCCATAACCTTGAAGAAAAATTTAGGTTAGGACAGATTCAAAGTATATGATTCAAAGAATAAGAAATGATAGGATTCAAGGAACATGAATTGTAAAGAATATTTTAGTTGCTGATTCTTGTGTTATATTGCTTAGGTTGTTCACGCAGAACAGAACTGCATGATAGGATTTCATACAGCTCTGACCTGCATGGGCCACCAACAAAACCTGTCACGCCCCGCTTCCCGGTATACGGCGAAGGGAACGCGACTGGTCCGCTACGTATTTACTCAGAAGCAAATACGCTAAGCGTAACTAAGCAACATAAAAAGTAAATGCACAAGAGACAAGATATAATAAAAACAGCAACTTTATTTATTAACATTCTTTTGTACAATGCATGAAAAGGAAATACAACTGAAATAAAAGCGATGCCTAAACAATAGCATAACAGAAATGAAAAGGTACTGAAATGAAAACGTATAATATCTAGAGTTCAGGGTCTTCGCTGCACTGATCCAAATCTTCTGCGATTGGCTCGATCTCTGAAGTGTCCAGATCACCTGACGACATTCAAAGAAGAAAGAAATAGAATGTCGTCAGCGAACAGGTCGCTCGGTAAGTCTTAAAGATAAGAGGAGAAATAGAATAGACAGAGAGAGAGAGTGGCTTTTACAGTTGTATTATATTGTTATATTGTTGAATGCAGTGTTAATGCTGTTGTTTGTAGCTTGGTACAGAAGGATGCCGGTGTATACGAGAGGAGTCTCACTTGCCCCGGAGATTAAGGGATCAGGAACTCAAGGAACCGTTTATGCCACGGTACAACAGCAATTGGATTCATGTTAGGTGTCTTAATCTTACCGTCTCGTGCCACTTTTAACACCTTCCGTACCAATATACTCCTTAAACCCCGCGATGTCTTATTTGTATTGTTTTGTACTATAAATTGTATTGAGTGTATAATTGAAAGACTGACCGAAACCATGATATCAGTAAACGGATGTAACCGTAGAATCATGTAAATGGAATAACTGGAGAACCATGTAAATGGAACGTATATTCATAGTTCGGTTCGGTCAAGTTGTATAGATTGATAATTGGATTCATGGATTCATATTGAATTGTAATATTGTAGATTGTAGATTGTACTTGAATCATATTCAAGTCAGATTATACTGAGATTCCAACTGAATCGGACTAATTAGCAAGGTAAATTGAAGTCCTGATTGTTTTTATCACTTTGTCTACCTTAGATAGGCAAGTACCCACTTCTCCGGCTCCCTGAGGCATAAGAGATTGGTCCTGCTTAAACCTATGTTTACTAGGGTCCTTAGGTAATTTATAGAACTTGAGGGGGTTTTATGTAAAAATACTTTTATATACTTTTCAAATGCACCCCAAGTATTTATTATTCGCCTTTAGGGTTGTAATGAATGTAGATTTTATATTGTGATATTTCTAGTGAAAATATCCTAATTTCATAAATAAAGGTATTTATTTGTAATATTGATTTATGTGGAATTTATAGTATTTTAGTGCAAAGTTGATTCTTGTGATTTTTAGGGAAAAAAGGTGGAATATTTATATCATAACAAAATAGGTATTTTGATGATAAATATACATATATTTATACAAAAATAATTTTAATAAATATTTTATATTCTAAAAATCTCATTTTCTTAAGATGTCATATTTTAAATCTTTCGAGACCGAATGCTCCTTGCGGAGGTCTGAATCTCGCACTACTAAGCCCGGGGATGTGCGATAATCCGCACCATCCCGAACGGGTTCCCTAAAATGGGTTGTAGCGACGCTTTGCAAAGATTGTATAAATACTAAATCGTTTAGAAAACGGTTTTATGAAGTAAATGGTATTTATTTGTAAAGATGTAAATTTTTCCGTATTCTATGTTCTAGGGTCTCCTAAGTCAACTAGACCGTTCCTAAATAGTCCAAAGCAACTAGTTGTGAGATGCCTCAAATCGCTTCTTCACCACCAATTGTGGCCAGGTAAGTAAAAATGAAGAAAGGAGAGATCCGCTCGCGAATCACTGTGAGACGGGCCTTTTAAAATTACCTTTCTCACTTGCCTAGCTTAGACACCACAAAGTCAGGTTTAGATAAACGACTGATGTCCACAACCTTGTCCTATTTTCCTAATAAGTAGTATTTATTTAAAAGTGTATCAATACTAAATCTTTTAGAAATGGTTTTATTAAGTAAAGGGATTTAGCGTATTTTTCACTTAAATACCGCATTGTTTCAATCCTTCATTTAACTCCATTAAACCTTGCTATATCTTTAAATAGATCACGAGGTAACGACCCACCTCCTCATTTCATGTGATGAAATTTGATCAAATTATTTGATTAGTGTTTAATAGTCAACATGAAGAAGTTTAAGTATGATTGTATTAGTGAGAAGTGGAATTTTATAGGAAACCGAATCGGAAATCGGATTTGTTCCGATTCCGTCGGGTTTTGTAAATTCATATTTTTAGAATAGAAAAGAGAGATAGAAAATGGGCTTACGGGTTTTAGGACACACAAGAGGGTGAGAGGGAAGTAGCGGAATCACTGATGTGTTGCGTCGTCGCCAGTAGTTCCTAAAACGATCGCCGGAAGTTCCGCCGGGAAATTCGTCGGAGCTTCGCCTCGAGCTCGTTTTCAAGGTACACAAGATCTCTTGAGAATTTTAGAGAGTTGGCTCAGAAATATGAGTGAGAGGGTAGAGGGTAGGGGGTGTATTTATAGGGTTAGGCTAGGGTTAGGGTACGTGAAGGTTTTAAATAAAAAATGTAAAATATATTAAAATTCATTAAAATATGGAGTAAATGGGGATTTCAAAGGTTTCTGGAACCGATCTAAATAAATAGAGTATACAGGGGGTAGGGGAGACAAAGAGTCACAAATTCCCAGTTGAAAACTCGGCCGGCGGCGCCGGCCCAAGTCGGCCGGTCCGCCGGCCGAGTCGAGGTCTTGGAAGGTGTCGAGTCTCAGGATATAGGCTCTGGTATATTGAGTTTTTCAGATTCAGTTCAAGTTTTGGGAGTTATCTCAGGTGGACTGCTGGGCTTCCAAAGAATTTAAAACAAAATAAATATTAAAAATAATGTGGGGCATGGGATTTGAACTTCGGTGGCTTGGTTCAGCAATGCAAGATATTACCAATAAGCTACAAGCTCCTTCTTGTAATTAATTGCTAATTAATTACTTAAGTCTTATGCTCAGGCAATAAATACCTCTTTATGCATTTTTGAAAAAAATATTTTGAAAAAATCTGTATAGGAAATTTGGGGTTGTTACAGGTGTCATCAGATAGTACGCCTTTGAGATTGGCGTTGCACCAGAAACAAGATCGATCGTGAATTCCACATCTCATTTTGGCGGTAAACCCAAGATATTCTCGAACACGTCCATGAACTCTCGAACTACAGCTGGCGCTTCCTTCATAACAACTCCATCGACGAAAGAACACTGTTTTTCGGCCTAGCCCTAAACTCGACTGGCCCGACAGAACTGCTACCTCCAGCAAAAACAAACTCCGGATGTCGGGGAATCTGGAAAATCACTTTCTTTGCCATACAATCAATGTGAGCGTGGAAAGTGCCGAGAAAGTCCATTCCCAAGACAACTTCATAACTGCCGGTATCGATCACCAAGAAATCTGCAAAATATGAACCGGTAAGCAATGAAACTGAGAGAACCAAGGTAATAAAACGACCATGGAACAAGGAAATGAATCAAGACCAGGACTCCAAGTTACTTAAATAGAGTACCGCATTGTAACCATACTGCAGTTCATGGGTACAATCACATAACTCCGTTCAAGTCGCCCAAATCCTAGTATCAGAATAGAAAGAAACAATAAGGAACCAGAAGGTTTCAGGTCGAGATGCAAAGTTGTTTGCATATCGTCAAGACAAAGGATCAAGAGAAAGATAAGATTCAAGAATCACGAGAACAAGATGGCAGGACATGTTCCTAATTACGAGTTTTCTGATTCGTGTATTGGGTCCAATACCCAACTACAAAAGAATCAAACCCGATTAACCTAAATCCTATGGCTCTGATACCAAACAAACCCTGTCACGCCCCTCTTCCCAGAGTGCGCTAAGATCGGCACATGACAGAGCCAACCATGCTACCTCTGGCTAGGAAACATCCCTCCACGGTCACATTACAGCTGTCTAGAAGATATCAAGAACAGGAAAAATAAAATAAACTACCTAATACATGTCCATATGCCAGAATATACGAGTCAAGAAATAATATGCGGAAGCAATAAATCCAATGAGCAATAACCTTAGGAAAGTAAAACTTAACTAAACTGGATACTAACTGAATCCTCACTGCTCGGCTTAACAGCGGAAGTACTCCTGATCGACCTGCTGCAAAGGTAAAGGATCTGGGCCATGCAAAACCCAGACGTCAGTGCGTCATAATATCAACAATAATATAATCAATGGGTATCGGGATATGCAGGCATGAATTATAAATGGTAACATGAATGTAATAAGTAAGCAGGGATATCGAACAGTGAAGTGTAACAGTATAGGTGAAGTGCATAGGTGAAACTAAACTGTGCTACTGGGTTAACTACTCTCAAGTCTGTGAAATCAATTTAATGAATCATCGATGTAACTCAATAGTATCTCGTGCATGTCCGGGACCACGGTCAAGATTCTCGGGCTGAATCCGAGACGTGCCACTAGGCAGTAAACAGGTAACATGTACAGATGAATGATGTCAGCAGCAGCATCCCGGGGCTGGCCTAGCCCGTAAAACTGATCAATATAAGTATCGAACTGTCGAGTTACAAGTCAGGTTTCATCATTGATTTCCCCATACCCCCAAGTTATGTGTTCAAGTCAAGTATTGATAAATCTGAAGCTAATGCCAACACATGATCAAGCAGGAACAGGTTTGTCTACACAGACAACAGGATATGTCCATCGGGACAACATGTCAGGGTTGTCGGCATTAGAAACAGAATCAGGTAACATATCAAGTAGTGATATATCAGGTCAAGTCAGGTAGTGTACATGTATCAAGTCATGTCAAGTAGTGGTGTATCAGGTCATGTCAAGTAGTGCACAGGTATCAAACGGGTGCTCATAATCAAACTGTAGCAAGTATTGAATCATGGTGAAAGTACGGATATACAATAAAAGTATGGATGCACAAATATTGATCAGCGGTTACATCATGACTATGTAGGGTGCACAATATCGAGCATGGGTGTCAATATAACAACAATATGTAATAATGTGACATGGTATGCGAATAGTTATAGAATTAATGGTATGGATGTACAATAAAACATGGATGCATAATTAACTATTAGGGTTATATTTATAGTTCCAAGACTAAATAGGATGCACTTTATTAAGCATGGGGTGTTACTATAATAATAATATGAATTAACGTGATCTATAAATGCAGTTATATATATTTTAAATGATATGGATGCAAACGGGTATCCGAAAACAGTAAAACTTCAGTATGGATGTACAATGTGATAAACGGGTAACATTTTACTCATATGAATGCATAATACTATACCTAACATGTAGCAAGATTATTTAGCATGCGACTAGACATGTAAATAATGATACGAACGCACACAGACGTCATATAACCGTAAAATGATAAACTGGCAAACGTGGGATGCACAACTAAACAATTTGAGATGTAAATATTCCATTTGGTGCAGTATATTGTAATATAGTATGTAACAAGATAGGTTTGAATGCACTAAATGTGGAATAACTTGTACGGATGCATACGGATATCCGAAAACGGTGAAACATGCAAAATGATAATGTGGGATGCATAACTAATCATTATGTGATGTTATTATTCAAATGAATATAGAATATAGTAGTATAGCATGTAGCAAGATTAACTTGCCTCGATGAAACACGATACGGATATGCACGGCACGTCCTACGTCAATAAAACGTCGCAACGCACGCACGGCACGCGGGACAGGTCCAAGCAAAGCAAGAGGATGATCACGCAGGTAAGGTACGTCCTCTGGGTCGTCTGGAACGGCAGTGATGTCACGGCTCCGGCGATCGCTGGAAATGAGATTCAAGAAAATAAAGAAAAAGAAAAAAAGAAAACGAAGAAGAGGAAGAAGAAAGGAGAAGGGTTGTGCTCACTGGGGTTAAGCACGGGGGTCAGGGAGACGAGGTGGTGGTGTCGGGGTCACCGGCGGTGAGGTGCCGGCGAAGGTGCAGGGTGCAAGATGGGGTCTATTGGTGTGGAGTTAGGGGTGATGGTGCAGCTGGGGTCTGGTGTAGGAGGGAGAAGAGAAGAGGAGAGGGAGAGGAGGAGATAGAGTTTTAGGGTTAAGGTTTGAGGAGGAAGGAGAGTTGTGATGGGTTCAAGAAAGGGCGCTCGGGTTTAAATAAGAAGAAGAAGGAGAAAAATAAGGAATTCAGTGAAGGGAGGTGACCGTAGCGGCGCGGATGTGAGTGGAATCGAGGAACGAACAATAACTCCGAGAAGAGAGAGAAAGGTGTGAGAGGAGAGAGAAAGAAGAGAGAGAGAGAGAGAAGAGGAGAGAGGCTGAGCGAGAGAGAGGTGAGTGGCTCGGTGGTGGGACCAGAGGAAGAAAAAGAGAGAGAAGTGAGCGGGGGGGAGGGTTGTTAAAATAGGTAGGATTATAATTTACAAAGATTTAGGTTAGTTAAGTAAATTTTAATCTGTCGATTTAAAAATAAAGATATTAAATTAAATAAAATTGGATTTTCTGGTAAATACAAATTTAGTTCAAAACACGCCCGGGTCGGGTCTAAATTTCAGTTTTAAAATACGAAAAATATATGCGACGACCAAAATTAAAAATGAATGTCCGGTTACCGAAAATGCATACCCCCAAGAACGGATGCACGTACGTGCGCGTAGCCATCCACACAAATCCGTTTCACTGAACGGGACGAGAACAAGATGCGTGGATGCTACCACAGGGTCAGGGGTAACATACAGGCCATGCAATATATTTTTAAACTATTTTATGTGACTTAAATGTTATATATAAAAATATGCAGATGCCAGATATAATGCCAGTATGCAGTATGTAAATATGGAAGTGCATGAGTCTATGTAACAAGTCAGGATAGATCATAAACATGAATAAAGACAGGTTTCAAGCAAGCGGGTCGTGTCGGATGCAAATACAGATGTCAAATATACTATTCGCACCCAAAACACAGTAAATCAGGAAAATACCATAAATAAAAAAATACTTGAACTGGAAATGGTATAAATGAACTAGGGTGTTACATTATACCCAACTACAAAAGAATTTCGTTCTTGAAATTCCCCAGACAAGAAAAGATAAACAATCAAGAATTTATAAGAATAGGTGTGGAAACTTCTGTCGAATCTCGTCTTCACGTTCCCAAGTTGATTCTCCATGCGAGCGATTTCCCCAAAAAAACAAGTACGAGAGGGATAACCTTATTCTTAAGGAACTTTTCTCTTCGATCAACGATCGACATCGGTCGTTCCTCAAAAGTCAAATGCTCTCTTACAGTCAGCTCCGAATGATCCAGCACGTGTGTTTCACCTCAAACATACTAACGAAGTTGAGATACATGAAACACGTCATGAACATTCGCCAAAGATTGTGGTAACGCCAATCGATGATCCACTTCTCCAACACGCACCATAATCTCGAAAAGCCCGACGAATCGAAGACTAAGCTTGCCTCGACTCTAAAACGAATCACTCCTCTAGTCGGTGATCTCTTCAAGAATACCAGATCACCAACAATGAACTCTATAGTTCTTCTCGATGTGTCGGCCCAACTCTTCTGCCGATCTTGTGATGCCTTCATATGATTCCGGATAGTACTAACTTTCTCCACTGTTTGCACGATCAAGTCCGGTCCCAACAATCTTCGCTCTCCAACATCGTCCCAACAAACAGGTGAGAGACACTTGAGACCATATAATACTTCGAAAGGAGCCATCTGAATAGCCGCCTGAAAACTGCTGTTGTACGAAACCTCCACCAAGTGTAGATGATCCTCCCACGAACCCTTGAAGTCCAACATGCAAGCTCTCAACATATCTTCAAGAGTTTGGATCGTTCTCTCCGACTGGCCATCTGTCTAAGGATGATAAGCGGTGCTAAATTTCAATCGC
This sequence comes from Agapanthus africanus, assembly GCA_030015575.1. Taxonomy (NCBI): domain Eukaryota; kingdom Viridiplantae; phylum Streptophyta; class Magnoliopsida; order Asparagales; family Amaryllidaceae; genus Agapanthus; species Agapanthus africanus. The sequence goes on from CM057347.1 coordinate 463,329,097, forward strand.
GTCTCCAAACTTTCCTGTAAACTCCTCCAGAAGTGCGATAAGTATCGGGTGTCACGATCGGACACAATACTCACAGGTACTCCATGCAATCTTACAATCTCCTACATGTACTGTTCCGCTAACGCTTCCGTTGATTGACCAACTCTAAATGGTATGAAATGAGCTGCCTTAGTCAATCGATCAACAATCACCCAAACTGCATTATTGCCCTTTGGACTCCGCGGTAAAGCTGTCACGAAATCCATGGTTATATGTTCCCACTTCCATTGAGGAATCGGAAGTGGTTGCAATAAACCAGCAACCCTTTGATGTTCAGCCTTAGCTTGCTGACACACTATAACAACCCCAAATTTCCGATACAAATTTTTCAAAATATTTTTTTTCAAAATCCATAAAGGGGTATTTATTACCTGAGCACAAGACTTAAGTAATTAAATAACTCCATTTTTAAAAGTACAAAGAATTGATTTAAATTCAAAGTATACTTGGAGTATTTAATGTTGTTGATATCTCTTTAAGTAATTATTTCACACAAATAATTACAAGAAGGAGCTTGTAGCTCATTGGTAATACCTTGCACTGCTGAACCAAGCCACCACAGTTCAAATCCCCTGCCCCACATTATTTTTATATTGTTTTTTTTTTTTAATTCTTAGGAAGCCCAACAGTCCAAACACCATAACTTCCAAAACTTGAACTACACCTGAAAAGTTAAATATACCAGAGCCTTCACCTGACAAACCCACGCCCCCCGACCTCTTGACTCGGCCGGGATCGGCCGAGTCAGCCGGCGGACCGGCCGACTTGGTCCGGCGCCGCCGGCCAGACTCAGCCGGACGGCCGAGTCCCTAACATGAAAGTTGGGGCTCTTCACCTACCTTACCCCGCTGTATACTCCAATTTAATGGATCGGTTTCCGAGAGTTTAATATACCCCATTTACTATAATTTTTAATACATTTTCATATATTTTTACATTTTTTTAATCAAAAACCCTTCACCTGCCCTACCCCTAGCCTACCCTATAAATTCACCCCTTACCCTCTACCCTCTCGTCCCAAAACCCTAAGCTATCTCTCTCAAAAAATTTCAAGAGTTGTGTAATTTGAAAACAAGTGCGCGGCGAAACTCCGACGAAATTCCGGCGGAAATTCCGGCGACGTTTTTAGGAACAACCGGCGACGAAGCAACGTCTCGGCAACCTCTCTAGTCCCCCCTTCACTCCTTTGCTTAATCGAAACCCGTAAGTCCCATTCTATCCCCCTTTCTATTTCTCTAAAATACGAAACTACGAAACCCGACGGAATCGGAACAAATCCGATTTCCGATTCGGTTTTCTATAAAATTTCACTTCTCACCAATTCAATCATGCTTAAATATCTTATTGTTGACTATTAAGCACTTAACAAATAATTTGAACAAGTTTTCTCACATGAAATGATAACCTTTCCAATTTATCGTATTTTTCACTTAAATACCACAATGTTTCGATTTCACATTTAACCCCTTAATTTTGCTATACAGTTAAAGTAGAGCACGAGGTAATGACCTACCTCCACATACACGCATATACAACTTAAAACGATATTATTAAAAAACTTAGAATACGATAAAACAAAACTTTCATTTAAATACCATATTCTTAATAAAATCATTTCTAAAGGTTTTAGCTTTGATACACTTTTAAATAAATACCTCTTATTAGGAAAACACGATAAGTTGTGGACATCGATCGTTTATCTAAACCTGATATTGTGGTGTCTAGGCTAGGTAAGTGAGCAAAGGTAACTTTAAAAGGCCCGTCTCACGATTCGTGAGCGGATCCCTCCTTTCCTCATTTGTACTTACCTGGCCACAATTGGCGGTGAAGAGGCGATTTGAGCCTTCTAACGACTTATCGTTTAGACCATTTAGAAATAGGCTAGCTGACTTAGGAAACCCTAGAATCTAAAATACGGAAAATTTACACATTTGCAAATAAATACCTTTTACTTTATAAAAACCGTTTTCTAAAGGATTAGTATTTACAATCTTTGTAAAGCACCGCTACAACCCATTTTTGGGAAACCTGTTCGGGATTGTGCGGTTTATCGCGCACCATCGGGCTAGTAGTGCGAGATTCAGACCTCCGCAAGGAGCATTCGGTCTCGAAAGGTTTAAAATACGACATCTTAAGAAAAATGAGAATTTTGGAATATAAAATATTTATTAAAATTATTTTTGTATAAACATATGTATATTTATCATTTAAATATCTATTTTATTATAATATAAATTTTCCACCTTTTTCTTAAAAAATCACAAGAATAAATTTTACACTAAAATACCATGAACTTCAAATAATCAATATTACAGATAAATACCCTTATTTATAAAACTAGGATATTTTCACTAGAAATGTCACAACATAAAATCTACCCTCATTACAACTCTATAGACGAACAATAAATACTTGAGGTGTATTTTCAAAAGTATATAAAAGTATTTTTACATAAAACCCCCTCAAGTATTATAAATTACCCTAAGGACCCTAGCAATTATAAGACTTCGATTTACATTTCTGATTGTCTGACTCGGGTTTGAGTCTAATCAATCTGACTTGAATATGATTCAAGTCAATCTATAATCTACAATATTCCAGTTCAATATGAACACATGAATTCATGAATCCAGTTATCAATCTATACAATTTGACCGAACCGAACCATGGATATACATTGCACTTACATGGTTCTCCAGTTATTCCATTTACATGATTATGCAGTTACATCCGTTTACTGATATCATGGTTTTGGTCAGTCATCCAATTACACAATTCAATTTACAAGACAATTCAATGCAATACAGTACTAACAATAACATAACTACACGGGGTATTGGGGTAGTTCATTCATGAATCCAACATAATCTCAAGAGTCCCCCTAGATCATAAATCCATGTCTACTAACACAAGCAAGCAATCATGAGGGCCCGTGTTTCCATGCTCCTGGACTATGGCCTGTTGAGTTTGGAATACTTCAGCGACGGTCGAAGTCCCGTTACTAACATTTGATTCGGGCCCGTGGTTCCCTACCCCTGGACTATGGCCTGTTGGGTTTGAGAACACTCTTGAGATTAGTTGACATTCACCCTTGAACTTACGATAACAATAGCTTAACGCTAAAACAATATAATACAACTGTAAAAGCTACTCTTTCTATCTTACTCTCTGTATATTCTCCTCTTACCTTTGGGACTTACCGAGCGACCTGTTCGCTGACGACATTCTATTTCTTTCTTCTTTGAATGTCGTCAGGTGATTCGGACCCGGCAGAGATCGAGCCATCTGCAGAAGACTTGGAGCAGTTTGCTGAAAATCCAGCACTTTAGTTTCATTATACACTTTTCCTCTCTATACTTTTCATGCCACTGTTTAGGCATCTTTTTATTTCAGTTGTATTTCCTTTTCATGCATTGTACAAAGATGTTAATAAATAAAAGTTGTTGTTCTTTTTATATCTTATCTTTTGTGTATTTATTTTATATTGCTTAGATACGCTTAGCGTATGTACTTCTGAGTATATACGTAGCGGACCTCGTCGCGTCCCCTTCGCCGTATACCGGGAAGCGGGGCGTGACACACACCAAGCACTTCACCACAAAACGAGCAATCTCCCTTTTCATGCCTTCCCACCAGAAATGCTGTCTTAGATCGCGGTACATCTTCGTGCCTCCTGGATGTATGGAATACGCGGAACTGTGTGCCTCCTTCATAACTTCTTCGCGAATATCTCCTTTTGGTACACACAAACGGCTACCATATCGCAACGAACTATCTTCATGAATCAACAAGTCCGTTCGAAGTCCAGCTTCAACCTGTTCTCGAAACTTCTGCAATCTTGGGTCCTGCGACTGCGCTGGTTTAATACTCTCGATCAATGACGACTGTACTTGCAGCTGCATCAACTGTCCTGAAGAATGCGGTAGCACAATCTTCAACTCGAATCTCCGAAAGTCTTCGATAAGCTCCTTCTGTGTAGTCAACATCTGAATTGCTGGCAACCGACTAAGCGCATCCGGCACAACATTAACTTTCCCCGGGTAGTACTTAAGATCAAGATCGTAGTCAGCCATCAGCTCTAACCATCTACGCTACCTCATGTTAAGCTCTTTCTGTGTGAACACATACTTTAGGCTTTTGTGATCGGTGAATACTTCGACTCTTTCGCCCAATAAGTAGTGTCTCCAAATCTTTAAAGCGAAAATCACAGCTGCTAGCTCCAAATCATGAGTTGGGTAATTCTTCTCATGGGTCTTCAACTGTCTCGATACGTAAACTATAACCTTCCCATGCTGCATCAAAATGCATCCCAAACCTTTCCCAGATGCGTCGCTGTGAATCACCAATCCTCCGGAACTGTCTGGTACGGTTAAAATAAGAGCGGTTATCAATCTCTGCTTCAATGCCTCAAAAGCTGACGCACACTTATCCGTCCATACGAACGGTACTTCCTTACGCGTAAGCTTGGTCAAAAGCTCAGCCAAACTAGCAAAATCTCTACGAATCTTCTGTAATATCCGGCAAGTCCAAGGAAACTTCTGATCTCTGCTTCGTTCTTCGGAATCGGCCAATCCTGAACTGCTGCAATCATCTCGGGATCAACGGCGATTCCATCTCCGGATACGACGTGCCCCAAAAACTTCACGTCTTCAAGCCAAAACTCGCACTTGCTCATCTTTGCATATAATCTTTCTTGCCTCAATATCTACGGTGCGATCTTCAAGTGTTCTGCATGCTCTTCTAGGCTCCTCGAATAGACCAGAATATTATCGATGAACACCACTATAAACTGGTTCAAGAATGGTGAAAAGATTCGGTTCATCAAGTTCATAAATATCGCCGGTGCATTCGTGACTCCGAATGGCATCTCTAAATACTCGTAATGTCCATACCGAGTTCGGAACGCAGTCTTGCAAATATCTTCTGATTTAACTCGGACCTGATGATATCCGGATCGCAAATCCAGCTTCGAGAATACCCTCGCGCTACTAAGTTGCTCGAACCATTCTCCAATGCGAGGGATCGGGTACTTGTTCTTAATAGTCAACCGGTTTAATTCTCGATAATCGATACACATTCTCCTTGTGCCATCTTTCTTCTTTACTAGAAGAACTGGAGTTCCCCAAGGTGAATTGCTGCTGCGAATCCAATCCTTCTCAAGCAATTCGGTAACCTGCTTCTTGACTTCTTCCAATTCCACTGGTGCCATCGGATAGTACGCCTTTAAGATTGGCGTTGCACCAGGAACAAGATCGATCGCGAACTCCACATCTCGTTTTGGCGGTAAACCCGAGATGTTCTCGAACACGTCCATGAACTCTCGAACTACAGATGGCGCTTCCTTCATAACAACTTCCATCGACGAAAGAACACTGTTTGTCGGCCTAGCCCTAAACTCGACTGGCCCGACAGAACTGCTACCTCCAGCAAAAACAAACTCCGGATGTCCGGGAATATGGAAAATCACTTTCTTTTCCCTATAATCAATGTGATCGTGGAAAGTGCCGAGAAAGTCCATTCCCAAGACAATTTCATAACCGCCGGTATCGATCACCAAGAAATCTGCAAAACATGAACTGGTAAGCAATGAAACTGAGAGAAACAAGGTAACAAAACGACCATGGAACAAGGAAATGAATCAAGACCAGGACTCCAAGTTACTTAAATAGAGTACCGCATTGTAACCATACTGCGGTTCATGGGTACAATCACATAACTCCATTCAAGTCGCCCAAATCCTAATATCAGAATAGAAAGAAATAATAGGGAACCAGAAGGTTTCAGGTCGAGATGCAAAGTTGTTTGCATATCGTCAAGACAAAGGATCAAGAGAAAGATAAGATTCAAGAATCACAAGAACATGGTGGCAGGACTTGTTCCTAATTATGAGTTTTCTAATTCGTGTATTGGGTCCAATACCCAACTACAAAAGAATCAAACCCGATTAACCTAAATCCTATGGCTCTGATACCAAACAAACCCTATCACGCCCCGCTTCCCAGAGTGCGCTAAGATCGGCACGTGACAGAGCCAACCATGCTACCTGTGGCTAGGAAACATCCCCCCGCGGTCACATTACGGCTGTCTAGAAGATATCAAGAACAGGAAAAATAAAATAAACTATCTAGTACATGTCTATATGCCAGAATAAACGGGTCAAGAAATAATATGCGGAAGCAATAAATCCAATGATCAATAACATCAGGAAAGTAAAACATAACTAAACTGGATACTAACTGGATCCTCACTGCTCGGCTTAACAGCGGAAGTACTCCTGATTGACCTGCTGCAAAGGTAGAGGATCTGGGCCATGCAAAACCTAAACGTCAGTGCGTCATAATATCAACAATAATATAATCAGTGGGTAACAGGATATGCAGGCATGAATTATAAACGGTAATATGAATGTAATAAGTAAGCAGGGATATCGAACAGTGAAGTGTAACAGTATAGGTGAAGTGCAGCGGTGAAACTAAACTGTGCTACTGGGTTAACTACTCTCAAGTCTGTGAAATCAATTTAATGAATCATCGATATAACTCAATAGTATCTCGTGCATGCCCGGGACCACGGTTGTCATGCCCCGCTTCCCAGAGTACGCTAAGATAGGCACGTGACAGAGCCAACCATTCTACCTGTAGATAGGAAAAATCCTTCCACAGTCACATTACGGCTGTAGAGATATCAAGAACAGGAAAGTAAACTAAACTATCTAGTACATGTCCATAAGCCAGAATAAATGAGTCAAGAAATAATATAATATGCGGAAGCAAAAGATCCAATAAATAAAACACCTGGAAATAGTAAATCTGCATACCAACAGGGTCATCACCGCTCGGTCTAACAGCGGCAGTACTCCTAATCAGTCTGCAACAAAGGTAGAGGATCTGGGCCATGCAAAACCCAGACGTCAGTGCGTCATAATATCAAGCAATACTATAAACAGGGGTAGCAAGACATACAGGTATGTGTATGAACAGTAAAACAGGTATAACAGTAATATAAATGAGGACAGTGAGGGTAATGTGTAGTGAGTAATCTAAATTGGTCTATTGGGTTAACTACTCTCAAGTCTTTGAAATCAATTTGATGAATCATCGATATAACTCAATAGTATCCCGTGCGTGCCCGGGATCACGGTGAAGATTCTCGGGCTGAATCCGAGACATGCCGCTAGGCAGTAAAGGGGTAGTATGTAACGATGAGTGATGTCAGCAGCATCACCCCGGGGCTGGCCTAACTCGTAAGACTGATCAGTAAAGGTATCAAACTGTCGGGTTACAAGTCAGGTTTCATCATTGATTTCCCCATACCCCCAGGTTATGTGTTCGAGTCAGGTATTAATAAATCTGGAGCTAATGCCATCACAGGATTAAGCAGGTACAGGTTTGTCTGGAACAGGAAATGTCCGTTGGGACAACATGTCAAGGTTGTTGGCATTAGTAACAAGATCAGGTAACAGGTCAAGCTGTGGTACATCAGGTCAGGTCAAGTAGTGTATATAAATCCAATCATGTCAAGAAGTGCACGGTATCAAGTCGTATCCAGTAATAGTATATCAAGTCATGTCAGGGGTGCACAAATGTCACGTGGGTGCTCAAAATCACACTATACTAAGCATGGGTATACAAAACAAGTATAGGATACTAACGGAACAATAAAATGGAATATTGTAAATAGGTACAGATTAAAACATATGGATTCACAGTTATCGTTTTGGGTTAAGGTTATAGTTCCACCACTAATTAAAATACACTTTATCCAATATGGACTATTAAAATCACATTATTATGTATTAAATGATATAGGGATGCAATTGTATATATATTAGGCTAGATGGATGTAAACAGGTGTCCGAAAGGTTATAAACTACTAAAAAGGGTACTATGGGCTATACAACCAAGCACTATGTGATATAAATATGGACGTGGGTACCACGTATTGTAAACTAAAATGCAACATGATATATTTCAAGTTCTAGATCTAAAATGATATAATGGAACATCGAAATGTTAAAAATGGAACAAGTGGCATTAGATTCAATCTACAGGTTTAATATGCAGTTAAATAAGTATAAAATAATATAAATAGCATGTAGCAAGTTTTACTTGCCTCGGGGATCCACAGATGCGCGGCACGCAGCAAGAATGCGATAAAACGACGGAAAATCTCCATTGGGGTATTTCGTCGAACAACTTGCGTGCACAAATACGGAATAGAACCAGGCAATGTAAGAATGTAACCGCGTAGGTAGGGAACGCCCACGCGACGCCTCATGTCGAATAGAGACCAAATAAGAATCCATGATGACCGGTACAAAACAGATCTCGAGAGGAAGAGAATAAAGGTTGTTTAAACCACAAGCGAAGACAAGAGTAGCAAGACGATCTAAGAGAGCATCGTCGGTAACGGAGATGAGCGGAGATGAGCGAGGAAGAACGGAGACGAGATCAATAAAGATAACGGAGCCGGATGTTGAAATAACTCCTCACTGAGATTTTGTTAAGAGCTAAGACAGAAACAATGTATACATGATATCTTCAGTGTAGAATACAATAATATTCTATTTTGTTAAAGCTCTTTCAGGCCTTACCTGAGATAGAAATGGTGGAGATCATTTGTTACACTCATTTATCTCAAGGCTGTACTGATCAAGACGTACCACTGAAGCCCACAGTTACAACTCTTTCATATTTGATTCATGCAAAAGCCAATCTGGGCATCCTGTTTTTTTTTTGTGGAGGTTATAGAATTTCAATTCTCATGTATGTGAACATGATTGAGATATGGATCACACTGTGATTGAGGTTACTGGTGGTGTAGGTAAGGGTTGTCGAAGTCGGGTGTGCAGGGTTCGTCGGGGTGTGTGCAGGGTTCGTCGGGGTGTTTGCAGGTGCTCAGGAGAAGGAGGTGATGGTGATGAGGGCGAGGTGAGACGCCGGCGAGGGTCAGAGCTCCCATAACGAGGGTGCAGCGAGGGTGTCGTGGTCGTTGGGTGATGGCGGTGGTGGTTGTGGTGATGAGAGAAGAGGGTCGAGGAGATGGGAGAGGGTTGAGACAACGACGACGAGATAAGGAGGCGAGCGCAAGCGCAAGCGAGGGGCGCGAGTTCGCAAGCAGGGAAAGTGGGTTCTCGCGAGCACTCGGGTTCAAAAAGGAAGAGGGAGAAGAAAAGAAGAGGGGGAGGTGGTCGAGGAGACGAGATCAGGGAGATAGGGGATAGTGACCATGGGAGGTCGGCGGCAAGGCGAGGTGTACGGTGAAGGTTGGGTCATGGGTTCGTGGAGGTGAGTTGAGTTCGTCGGGTTTGCAGGCGTCGGGAGATGGAGGATGAGGAGGAGAGGAGAGAGGAAGGAGGTCGAAGAAGGAGTCGGCGGTGGCGAGGGGCGAGTGAGAGAGAGGCGGCTGCGAAAAAGAAAAGAGGAAGAAGAGAATGGGGGAGAGAGAGAGAGAACGTGTGAAAAAATAATGAAGAATATAAAGAAAGAAAGAGAGACAGAGAGAGCAGAAGAAAGAGAGGGGGGAGAGAGAAAGAGACGGAGAGAGAGAGAGAGAGAGATCGAGATGAGAGAGAGAGGGGGAGAGAGAAAGAGATAGAGAGAGATCGAGATGAGAGAGAGAGAGAAAGGAATAGGGAGGAGAACGAAACTTGGAAGTATGTGGGGGAGAGAAAAAGAGAAGAGAGAAAGAAAAGGAGAGAAAGAGAGAGAGAGAGAGAGAAGTAGGGTCGGGGTGGTTAAATTGTTTGGATTTTAATTTATTAAAATTTTATTGGTTTATAAATCTTTTAAACTGTTGACTAAATTTTAAATATAAATTATATTGAATAAAAAATTGGGTTTTCTGGTAAATACAAATTTAGTCCAAAACACGCTTGGGTCGGGTCTAAAATCCAGATTTAAAATATGAAAAATATATGCGACTTCCAAATTTCAAAACGAATGCTCAGTTAACGAAAAAGCATACCCCCAAGAACGGATGCACGCAGGTGCGCGTAGCCATCCAAACACGTTTGTTTCACTGAACGGGACGAGAACAAGATGTGCGGACGCTACCACGGGGTTAGGGGTATCAAGCAGGCTATGTTATGTAATTTTAAAATATTTTCCGTGACTTAAAATGTTATATGGTAAAAGATGCAATGTCAGATGAAATGCTAACATGCAGTAATCATGAGATGCACGTGTCTAAGTAACAAGTCAGGATAATCCATAAATATAAATCAAACAGGTTCAAGCAAGCGGGTCGGGTCGAATGCAATGTAAAATGTAAAATACATTCGCACCCAAAACACGATAAATCTAGAAAATACCACAGATAAGGAAATACGAGAACCGAAATAGGTATAAATGAACTAGGTTGTTACAACGGTCAAGATTTTCGGGCTGAATCCGAGACGTGCTAGGCAGTAAACAGGTAACATGTACAGATGAATGATGTCAGCAGCATCATCCCGAGGCTGGCCTATCCCGTAAAACTGATCAGTATAAGCATCGAACTGTCAAGTTACAAGTCAGGTTTCATCATTGATTTCTCCATACCCCCAATTTATGTGTTCAAGTCAGGTATTGATAAATCTAAAGCTAATGCCAACACATGATCAAGCAGGAACAAGTTTGTCTACACAGACAACGGGATATGTCCATCGGGACAACATGTCAGCGTTGTCGGCATTAGAAACAGAATCAGGTAACATGTCAAGTAGTGATATATCAGGTCAAGTCAGGTAGTGTGCATGTATTAAGTCATGTCAAGTAGTGGTGTATCAGGTCATGTCAAATAGTGCACAGATATCAAGCGGGTGCTCATAATCAAACTGTAGCAAGTATTGAATCGGGGTGAAAGTACGGATATACAATAAAAGCATGGATGCACAAATATTGATCAGGGGTTACATCATGACTATATAGGGTGCACAATATCGAGCATGGGGTGTCAATATAACAACAATATGTAATAATGTGACATGGTATGTGAATAGTTATAGAATTAATGGTATGGATGCACAATAAAACATGGATGCATAATTAACTATTAGGGTTATATTTACAGCTCCAAGACTAAATGGGATGCACTTTATTAAGCATGGGGTGTTACTATAATAATAATATGAATTAACGTGATCTATAGATGCGGTTATATATATTTTAAATGATATGGATGCAAATGGGTATCCGAAAACAGTAAAACTTCAGTATGGATGTACAATGTGATAAACGGGTAACATTTTACTCATATGGATGCATAATACTATACCTAACATGTAGCAAGATGATTTAGCATGCGACTAGACATGTAAATAATGATACGAATGCATACGGACGTCATATAACCGTAAAATGATAAACTGGCAAATGCGGGATGCACAACTAAACAATTTAAGATGTAAATATTCCATTTGGTGCAGTATATTGTAATATAGTATGTAACAAGATAGGTTTGCATGCACTAGATGTGGAATAACTTGTACGAATGGAGACGGATATTCGAAAATGGTGAAACATACAAAATGATAATGTGGGATGCATAACTAATCATCATGTGATGTTATTATTCAAATGAATATAGAATATAGTAGTATAGCATGTAGCAAGATTAACTTGCCTCGATGAAACACGATACGGATACGCATGGCACGTCCGACGACGGTAAAACGTCGCAACGCACGTACGGCATGCGGGACAGGTCCAAGCAAAGCAAGAGGGTGATCATGTAGGTAAGGTACGTCCTCTGGGTCATCTGGAACGGCAGTTTCGTCACGGCTCCGGCGATCGCTGGAAATGAGATTCAAGAAAATAAAGAAAAAGAAAAAAAGAAAAAGAAGAAGAGGAAGAAGAAAGGAGAAGGGTTGTGCTCACTGGGGTTAAGCACGAGGGTCAGGGATACGAGGTGGTGGTGTCAGGGTCACCGGCGGTGAGGTGCCGGCGAGGGTGCAGGGTGCAAACTGGGGTCTGTTGGTGTGGAGTTTGGGGTGATGGTGCAGCTGGGGTCTGGTGTAGGAGGGAGAAGAGAAGAGGAGAGGGAGAGGAGGAGATGGAGTTTTAGGGTTAGGGTTTGAAGAGGAAGGAGAGTTATGATGGGTTCAAGAGAGGGTGCTCGGGTTTAAATAAGAAGAAGAAGGAGAAAAATAAGGAATTCAGTGAAGGGAGGTGATCGTAGCGGCGCGGAGGTGAGTGGAATCGAGGAACGAATTTTAAATAATTAAATAATTAATTAAATAAATAAAATCGTTTAAGTGAATTTTATGATTTTCGGTAAAGTAAAACGTATTTTTCGTAAAACTAAACCGTAATTATTTTTCACTATAAATTTAAAAATACCTATTTTAATTATGTTATTACTAGTAAATGGTGTTTATTTAGTCACTTATAAATTTTTAGTTTAATTAAATATTTTTCCTAAATTAATTATTTTAAATATTAACATAAGCTTTATTTATACACTAAATTAGTGTAAATTTCAAATTTGAAGGGGTTTAATTTGAAAAAATGAATCATTGCATATTAGAATCTAGTGTGTATCATGCAAAATTTATTTACAAATTTTTCCATGATTCTAGAATTTTCTTTAGGTGTTTTAGAAAAGAAATGATAAAAATTAAATGAATTGTTGAAAAGACATAAAGAAGTTGATATTTTGGGTGAAGTTTCTACACTTTTCTCACTCTCCTCTCCCTCCTCCATGGTGTGGCCGGCCTCAACGCCCATGGCAGCCCCCTCATCTTCCAAATTTAAATTAACTCCAAAAATCATCAAAATTCCTACAAAAATCCACAAAATCCTAATTAATTCCTACCCTCTATTCTTTGCTCATCTTTACATGTATTTTGGAGATGGAAAGCATTCATTTTGGAGGCTTATTTTCATGTTTGGATTTCATGTTGTGGAGGTATAAATTTTCTACTTTTGATTTATTGTTATTAGATGTTTCATTTAAGCATAATTAGATTTAATAAATTAATTATATTTACAAGTTTTAAAATTCAAGTTAGGGTTTGTAAAATCAAGTTGTGGTTTTATTAATTCATTAGGGTTATAATAACTAGTTTAACACTTTTAGAAATGGAAAATCATGCATGGTTGATATATTGTAAAATGTTATCCAAAATTGTTTAAATTAAACCATTTTTGCAAACTAGATTTCTATATATTATATATATTGGTAAGACAAATTCCAATTAATGTTTGTAACATTAGATTGTTGTTTTAATGAGGATATTGACATGTTTAAGGAATGAAAAACTTAGTTTGGTCACTAGTCTCTTTTGATAATTGAAAAATACTAATAAAAATGCTATTTTTGCTAACTAGTTTTTGGAAATTCTTAAATAAATGAGATTTAAAATATAATTTATGGTTTCATTAAATCATTATCATCATGAATTGTAGTTTAATACATTAATTCATGCAAAATCAAGTTTTGTTGTGGAATTGTGGAATTTTGCTTGTAAGATGTTGAAAATTGATAAAAGTTGCAAACTAGGAATTTTGTTTTAATACAAATTAGTGTGAGAAAAATATGGTAATGGTTTCAATAATCTAGTTAGGTTATTTAATAAATAATATGACCATTAGTTTCATTTAAACCTCAAATTTTGAAGTAAAACGGTAAATTGGCATTTTCGGGTTTTACGAAATCGGACGGTTTGATCGATTTTTAGGGTTTCGATGAATTAAATCATGTTTTATATTATCAGTAATGAGTTTTAAAACTATGAGTTATTTGTTGATGTTTATCTCGATCCATCGGAGTTTGTACGCCGATATCGAGCGATATTTGGTTCTTTTGCATGAACGGGACATAGGTTTTAACCTATGCGCGTTCCGTGTGTCGTTTTGACTTTTGTCCGTGATTCAGTTTACGATACTATATATGTTTGCGTATAGGTGCCCCTAACGTGGACTACGGACGATGAAGAAGAGGATGGCGACACCGTCTTCGGCAGACAAGGACCAGGTGAGTAGATGTATATCTACAGGGGGAAGTCGGGTGGATGGCGTTTAGCACCCCCGCAAACGTAGAATAGGGATAGTACTTATTGTCATTAGGAAGCCAGACGTGATCTTAGATTCTTGATGAGTAGGACCCTAGTAATGACCCTAGGTTGGACTAGACTGATTAGAAAGACCATACCAGAGAATGAATACCTTGGAAGAGATTCGTAGGTTTCAAGTAGATACACACACACGCACACACTGAGACTCGACGTGGTGTATACGTGTATGTATATATATATATATATATAGGACTAGGTGAAGGTATATATATAGTTTTACACAATACGTATATGTGATACAAGGATGTGATATGATACACGGGGATGAAACAATATAACTGGGCTGATGCCGTGATTCTTGGCTATACAGTCGTGTTATGATATTAGCGGATCATTAGAAAATAAGATAATGGATTTGTATACATGAACAATAATAAAGGATGGTGATGATATTGAAGTATATGGGACTCTAAATAGAACCCGGACCGTAACCTGTGCCTGAAATTCTGATATGATATATGTGTGACCTGATTACGACATCATATAGGTGTGACTTGATTTTGATCTGATAAATATGTGTAACTTGATCACGATATCATATAGGTGTGACATGATTACGATATGATTTAAGTGTGACTTAATCACAATATGATACATATACATGTTATTTCTGAGGATAAAGTAACGATGTACATTTATGTTGACAATGATATATGATTGATGTATGCGATTACAGTATGGTACCTTGATTATGACATGTGTTGTTGATGATATTATATGAAAGATGAAACACGTAGGTGATACTTGACCCGTACCCCGATATTGGGATGCCGTACGATGGATTTTACCGTACGAGCCATAGATGTGATGATTGATCCGCACTCTTGATTCGAGAAAGTCGTAGTATGTACGTGACGCTATTGAGGCTGGATCGCCGACTATTAGAGATATGGACTCAGAGTTTAGGTGCACTCTTATTTCTTATCGACTAGTTTCTTAGGTTTGTTCCTTAGGAGGTTAGATGGACACTAGTTTAGGCTCGAGTCTTATAGTTGTAGTTATACTTGTATATCACAGATGAGTGGTTATTACACATCCGTCTTTACATTCATACCGTAATCACAATATTGCATGTTCATACATATGTTTCTATAATCAGTATAAAACTCTGCCTGTTAGGACACCTGCACCATTACCGATGATGCGCATATTCTACGCACACTTATTTGCCGGCTCACACACATCATCATCGGTAATTGCTATGTCACGTACACTTTAGATCTTATTATCTTTTATTGATACAATCAGCTAACAGCTAGATCGATATAATATTGTGATTACTCTCTGATGTTAGTATAGACATAGTATTTATTACTTAGACATTTCATGCATTCGCATTTTCATGTTATCATGCAGTATTATGGGGCATATGCCGACATTTATCATATACTTACTCATGATTTTGGGATTTTGGATTTCTATGAGATTTTTGGATTTTTGGGGAAAACCGCAAGAATATATAAAAACTTCTCTCTCTCTCCTCCTCTCTTTTTAAAACATAAGATGCGGTTTTCTCGTGATGTATGTGTCGTCCACCATGAGATTTCATATTTTCTGATGGATTTCGAGACCCGATTCGAGGAGTGGATGAACCGTCTCGGGTACATGGTGGGCCCGGTATGGTACCCCGGGACAAGAAGATCGAGTTGTAGACGATGAGCCTGGCAGGGGAGGACTACCTACCGGCGATGTCTGGCGCGGCGGATATCCGGAGGATACCGACCGTTGTCGTGAGATTTGATGATATGGGCCGATCCGGACTCACGGAGCCCAAGATATTGAGACTATGAGACATTGAGATTATGAGGTATTGAGACTTGAGATTTACATTTTTGTGTCGATGCTTGACACGGATTTCCATGGATTTCATCGTTGATGTTTCAGATTTCTATACACACTTTACCATGATAAAAGCTAAAGATCTTCTTTATACAGATACATCTAGATTTCAGGATTGATTGTTTTAAATTCATATTGCATGCATATTCATTCACATGACATATTATTACTCGACGTACTGACACGAGCACGGAGTATGTAATACCCAGCCCCTTTTATACCAATATATATATTTTGTTGCTCTTGAATTTTATTTATTTTTATTTATAATTTTATTTCTTCTAACCCCTCATTTTCCTTTTTATCAATAAAACCCCAAACCCTATTATATCTTTTCCAACTAAAATTCTCTCAGCCCAACACCATTTTCTTTTAATAAAACCCCAAACCCATTCTTTTAAATTCTTTTTCTTTTTCCTTTTCTTCCAGCCTAACTATTTTTCTCAGCCCCGGCCCCAATCCTTTCTCTTATTTATTCTTTGATTTTTCACAAGCCGGCCCAGCAGTTTCCCCGGCCCACTCCCTTTATTTTTCCCCATTTGATTTTCCTTTAAATTCCTCGGCCCAATCCCTGGCCCAGCTCACACTTGGCCCGCTCCCGCGCCTCCAACCCGACCCGCTCACCCAACCCGACCCGCTTCTACACCCCTCTTCCTCCAACGGCTACTTCCTAAATTCCCGCCGCTGTCCCCGATCCGCTTCCTCCGCCGACGCCCACGCTCGCGCGCGTTACCCCACGACGCGCGCCCTCAACCTCTCCTCGTCCTCATCCCCTGACCTCGTCGACCTCATCTCCCTCTCATCATTTTCCCGATGACCACGACCCAAAGAACCCATCGCCCAGAAACCCTACAGGCCCCTCACCGCCGGTCACCCTCACCTCACCATCGTCTTCATCATCACTCTATTTTCCCCTTTCCTCACCTCCCTGCAGAACTCCGAACACAAAGAACTTGAGCACCCTACCAACCCGAGAAACCCACTGCAGACATCTTCCTTCGCCGTCGTCGACCACCGCCATCACCCTCACTTCAACCTCGACCTCTCCTCGTCGACACCCTACGTCGTCATCATCATCATCGTCGCCATCCCTACCTCTCTCTCTTTCTCTCTTGATCCCTCTATCTCTCTCTGTCTCTATCTCTCTCTCTTGAACTCTCTCTCTCTTTCTGTTTCTCTCTAACCTCTCTCAATTTCTCTGCCTTCTCTCTCTCTCTCTCACTCTCAATCTCTCTACTACTCTGCCTCTCCTTCTCTTTCTCTCTCTCTCTCACTCTCTCTCTCTCTCTCTCCCTCCCTCTGTTCTCTCCCTCTCTCTCTTTCTCACTCTCTGTTCTCTCTGTCTCTCTCTAATCCCTACTCTCTCTCTCTAAATCTCACTCTCCCCCTCTCCGCAACGTCTCTCTACAACTCCATAACCAACCATCGACGGAGCCATAACATCGCCAAGCTCGCAGCCGTCTCGGGTACAAGTCGTTGTACTAGTCGTTGCCGTGTCGCACGTGTGTCGTTCCCGCTACCGTGTGCCCCAAAAACGTCTCCAGGCAAGTATTCTTACTTGCTTCATGCTAATCTATTTATGTTACAAACTCAAATCGTATAAAATGCAATGTTACTATTCGTGATAACTTATACTATTTACCTGTTCGATGTATGATCTCAATAGAAATACTCACCTAATTTGACGGAACTCAATGGTATAGTTTGGCCCGTATGGATGTGAATCTAGTGTGTGAATTTCATTGGAAAATACGACTATTAGTGACTAAAATGAATACCCCCATATATACCGATAAAACTAGAAATTTCCCGCACCTGAAAATGATGAAAATCACTGTAAATTATGTACATACTGGAATGATGCGTTCGAGGGCTCAAATCGAAGATGACTCGACGAACTATAACCTTATGCAAGTTTCTAATTGTTTCTGTACTTAAACTGTAACAATATTTGGATCGGAGTGCGACTCTGGACTGCAGTCCAGAGCGACTCTGTTTACTGTATGCTGTCCCGTAATGGGTACCACCTTGTTTCCTTAACTCGTAGGTTGCGAAACTCCACTGTTTGTTAAAGGTGAATCTATTATCTAGATAACACAAGTGGTTTCACCCTGTTTCCTCATCATTTGCTATTTAACCTGTAATTTAAAAGATGGGGACGTATGACAGTCCGAACAGAATCAGAATTGACATACTAGTATCGAACAGTGTATATCTCCTGATGTACAAATGCGATTGAGAATCTGTCTGATGCGTTGAAAACCTTACTGAAAACCCTACATTTCATTCAACTGTAGAGTTGCTAAATTCCGATCTCAACTGGGATTAAAATGCGTTGCGAAACGGACTTCCGATTCTGAAACCGGATTTCCAGCCGTGAACGCTTAAAATGAAATGGCCATAACTAGTGATCCTGAAACCCGATTGTCATGAAACTAAATTCGCTGGATAGATAATCAAACATACTATTTATACCCCTTTCATTATTTCTCTAAACTATACCAGTATGATTTATGATAAATTGTGCAAGTGGTAGATTACTGATTCATGACATCCTAATCATGCTTTACATACTGTTTACGCATCATACCATACATATGTCACTGCATTGATAACCTAGTGATACTGTGCATTACCCAGTGTTAGGTATTAGTGATGATTGTGGCAAGTACGTTAGTGTTCGTGTATAAGTGAATAAGTGAAAGTGACACGTACTTGTACACAATCAGTGAACTTTATTATTCTATTGCATTGTCGACGTCTGTGGGACGCGTGTACGTGTGACTATAAGTGGTATGAGACACTTATGGAAACTCTTGCATGGGTGTCACAGATAAGGCACCAGACAAAGCCATTTATCTTAGATATTAGTCGGGACGCGCTTGATGGAGGTCCTGCCTCCAGTTCTCACGCAGACTTGTCACAAACCGATTAGTATTTGAGGTTATGGTTAGCGTTTGATGTAGACCACGGGGTGTGGGGTAGTTTGAGTGTGAGTTCAACAGAATCTCGGGAGTCCCATGCCGGCTTATATATATGGAGATATATGGAGATTTACAGGGTACATGATTATTACCGTGAGTTACATGTTGGGCCCGTGGTCCCTTTCCCTTGGGTCCTACCCTTGGGTGGAGGACACTCGCGAGTGGTTGACTCTCACACTCGGACTGACGATAGGCTTAGTGACCTGTACAGTGAGACTTACAGACTGATAGGGATGATAGCATCGATATACATACTTACTGTGTTGACATACTTGGCATATCATTTTACTGCTTTTACTGTCCCACTGCATTGATTACTGCATGTTCATACCTATACCGTCATTGATTTACTGTAATATATATTTATTATCACTGTTAGAGTTTTCACTTGGATTTATATATTATATTGCTATTGTGTCGCTCTGACGACCTGAGTATGCATGCTCAGTGTGAGGAGATGATTTAGCCTGGACCAGGACTAGACGTGCATTACGGACATCTTGATTTGCTATCCAGAGTTATACCCTTTTGTTTCCCATCAGGTCAGTTCGTTATATTGTTTTGTTTCAGTTACTGCATTTCTCATTACCTGCGCATTATTTACTGTTTACCACATAAAGCTAGAAGCCGAAGTGTGACTACGGCAGGATATTTCCTTGACCGTAGAGCATGGCTGGCCTTGTCAACCTCTCGTATTCCGTATTTTGGGAAGCGGGGCGTGACATGGTTTAGTTGGTATCAGAGCCAGGTTTTGCTTCGATTGGGATTGCAGTTTTTCGTGTATAGCTTGAAAATCTAAGACATCTATCGGTCTAGGTTGTAAACTTGTTATTCTTGATCCATATCCCCATTGTGTGTTCTGCTATCCGTTCGCTAGGGTTTCAGGTAACTTGGCAAAGTTTCGTGGTTGTAATTGTGAACTACATCACGGTTACACTGCCATACTCCATTTAAGTGACTTAGAGTCATACAGCTGATTTTCCACTGGTAATGAATTTCATCACATCTGATACTCTTGAATCTTTGTCCAATCCATACTATATTTGATTCTTATAGCTTGTGCCTTATATCATCCTCAAAATTGTTGTTTCAGGATCATGTTTTCCAACGACTCTTCCTCTATCTCCACTCCCCAGAATCAGACCATTGAGATTCTGAGTGTACTGCAAGGTCTGAAGGAAGCCCAGGAGCGAACGAACGACTTGTTAGCTGAAGGACTGAGAAGGCAGACGAATCAGGCACCAGCGGGAGTCTCAAATTGTAAAGGGATCCCTGTTAGACGAGCAAAAGAGAAGAAGATGAAATGCCAATTTGTTTCCACGCAACAGAAGCAGCAGAAGACCCCATGTTGTGGGTACTGTAAGAGGCCAGGACATCTTCAGAGGGATTGTCGCCGCGCCCAAGGGAAATGTCTGATTTGCGGATCCAGCGAACATCTCATCAACGGTTGCTCAAAAAGGAAAGAGCTACAGGGAGGAGACTCATCCACACTCCCCGCTTCTGCCAAGTGATGATTATTGCGTAGTTCGAACTTCGAGGATAAGGCGGACCCAGTGCAGGATTCAACTCGCGTGACGAGAATGCAGCGGTCTAGTAAACAAAGAAGAAATTTTCATGTTTTCTGCTTTCAGCAATAATGTTGTCATCCTCTTATAAACATTTCTTTTCGTTTGAAATCTTGTATCCGTCGAACTTTTAGTTGAATGCAATAAAAAAACTTTGGATCGTAATATATGTATCATTCTCTTGTCTTTCCCTTATTCATACTATTGATTATCACAACATTTTTTTAATCCGGATTTTTCAATTCCTGCCACCGCATATTTTTCCATACTCCGTACCCTTAGCTATTTTATTGATGTGTTCCATTGTCTAATCATGACTCTTACTTTTCAGGCCATGCCCACCCTGGAGCAGCGCCGCATTTGTATAAGGATGCACAGTCATGCGTTTCCTTAGACCGCACGCTGATGAGTTCTGACGATGAGATCAACGGTCCCCAGGTCATTTTCAGAAACAGCGATTCAGAGGACGAAGGAGTCGCCGCCCCAGAAGTTGACATGATAGACGATTCCGACGAAGAGGAAGGAGACCCTGAAGAGAACCCGATAGAGGAAGATCCCGAGAAAGACCCGATAGAAGAAAATCCAGTGGAGGAAAATCCCATGGAAGAGAATCCAGAAGAAGAAAATCACATGGAATCAGACCTCGATGAAGAAGCTCCAGCCGAGGAAGAAGGTCCAGAAGGACAAGACCATGCTGTGGAAGAACTCCCAATGGCGGTCCCCGCGAGGCGCTATGGAAATGGAAGCCCCTACCTGAGCGCGCGAGCCTACCGCAACCTGCTGAATCTCCACAACCGCGACTGACGGGATTTTTAGCTGTTGTCCTTGCTGGCCAAATAAATCTGTGTATAGTTTAGGGCCACCTTTCGTTTTTTGAGAATGCTTTGTTTAGAATCTTCTGGAATGGAATAAATCGCTGAGTTCACCAATCTTTCGATCTTCTTAGTTCACTTGATGCCTGATTAT
Source organism: Agapanthus africanus (assembly GCA_030015575.1). Classification (NCBI taxonomy): domain Eukaryota; kingdom Viridiplantae; phylum Streptophyta; class Magnoliopsida; order Asparagales; family Amaryllidaceae; genus Agapanthus; species Agapanthus africanus. The sequence goes on from CM057347.1 coordinate 463,350,546, forward strand.
TTCTTATATACATTTAGTTTCTGCTGAGATCTATCCACCGCTACTCCTTGTATTGTTTTAACCTTAACTAAGATTAACAAGTACCACACCCGATCTTTTAGTAGGTCCACCCTTCATCCTCCGTCTGTGCCTCGTTTGAGATCCTTCTGGGAGGAGAAATTTTTTTTTGTGTGTGAAATTTCCGAGTTCGCTAACCCTTCAAATTTTTGGATTCATATGATGTACCGACCGTTATCCTCCCCACACTTTCCCCTTGTAGTCCTTTGTTGCTCACCCTAACTTCCTGTGCTGACCCAATCCCAATCTCCTTGACCTTCAGCCTAAAGCCGTCACACTCTATTGTAATCCCTACCCTAGCTAGCCCTATATATATATATTTGTTTTTCCCTGTTACCCTAACTATATTTGGAGACATTATTATTCGAAATTTAGTTTTCATTATTTTATATTTATCGAAGAGTCCGTGTTATCGACTACTTAGTTTTATGTATTTTAAGTACACTACTATTATCCTCATTTTCAGTAGCGCAACCATGCACCGCGCATATTTTGCTCCATATTACTCATTTTCACTATCTGGGTTTTCTAAGTTATTTTAAAACTATTTGATCGATATATCGTCCTAAAATGTTTTAACCTACCGACAAATCTTTCACTATTTTATTGTCATTACTTTATTTTCGGGTATTGTGCCTATGGTTACTATTATAAATGGTTGTGCCTTATACTTATTATTTCTGACGTGCTACTGTTGATATACTTTTATGTGCATATATTTGGGTTTCGATTTTATCGAGCACGCCTCGAATATTATTGTTCGTTATTGTTATTTATATTCTCGTATACATGTAGTATGCCTTCATAATTGTTCCTGTCTATTACTTATTTAGAACTATCCTTGTGTATGTTGTTCTTATATAGTATATACCTTCAAATTTCTTCATCCGCCCATTTTAAGTAAATCATTATGTGTTAGTTTGCGATATAGTAGCTTTCGCTTATTATTTTTAACTTGTCGTTTCTTTTAAATTTCGAGAACGAAATTTTTGTAAGGGTGGTATGATGTAATATCCAGCCCCTTTTATACCAATATATATATTTTGTTGCTCTTGAATTTTATTTATTTTTATTTATAATTTTATTTCTTCTAAACCCTCATTTTCCTTTTTATCAATAAAACCCCAAACCCTATTATATCGTTTCCAACTAAAATTCCCTCAGCCCAACACCATTTTCTTTTAATAAAACCCTAAGCCCATTCTTTTAAATTCGTTTTCTTTTTCCTTTTCTTCCAGCCCAACTATTTTTTCTCAGCCCCGGCCCCAATCCTTTCTCTTATTTATTCTTTGATTTTTCACAAGCCGGCCCAGCAGTTTCCCCGGCCCACTCCTTTTATTTTTCCCCATTTGATTTTCCTTTAGATTCCTCGGCCCAATCCCTGGCCCAGCTCACACTTGGCCCGCTCCCACGCCTCCAACCCAACCCGACCCGCTTCTAAACCCCTCTTCCTCCAACGGCTACTTCCTAAATTCCCGCCGCTGTCCCCGATCCGCTTCCTCCGCCGACGCCCACGCTCGCGCGCATTACCCCACGACGCGCGCCCTCAACCTCTCCTCGTCCTCATCCCCTGACCTCGTCGACCTCATCTCCCTCTCATCATTTTCCCGATGACCACGACCCAAAGAACCCATCGCCCAGAAACCCTACAGGCCCCTCACCGCCGGTCACCCTCACCTCACCATCGTCTTCATCATCACTCTATTTTCTCCTTTCCTCACCTCCCTGCAGAACTCCGAACACAAAGAACTTGAGCACCCTACCAACCCGAGAAACCCACTGCATACATCTTCCTTCGCCGTCGTCGACCACCGCCATCACCCTCACTTCAACCTCGACCTCTCCTCGTCGACACCCTACGTCATCGTCATCATCATCGTCGCCATCCCTACCTCTCTCTCTTTCTCTCTTGATCCCTCTATCTCTCTCTGTCTCTATCTCTCTCTCTTGAACTCTCTCTCTCTCTCTCTCTGTTTCTCTCTAACCTCTCTCAATTTCTCTGCCTTCTCTCTCTCTCTCTCTCACTCTCAATCTCTCTACTACTCTGCCTCTCCTTCTCTTTCTCTCTCTCTCTCTTGATCTCTCTCTCACTCTCTCTCTCTTTCTCCCTCTCTCTGTTCTCTCCCTCTCTCTCTTTCTCACTCTCTGTTCTCTCTGTCTCTCTTTAATCCCTACTCTCTCTCTCTAAATCTCACTCTCCCCCTCTCCGCAACGTCTCTCTACAACTCCATAACCAACCATCGACGGAGCCATAACATCGCCAAGCTCGCAGCCGTCTCGGGTACAAGTCGTTGTACTAGTCGTTGCCGTGTCGCACGTGTGTCGTTCCCGCTGCCGTGTGCCCCAAAAACGTCTCCAGGCAAGTATTCTTACTTGCTTCATGCTAATCTATTTATGTTACAAACTCAAATCGTATAAAATGCAATGTTACTATTCGTGATAACTTATACTATTTACCTGTTCGATATATGATCTCAATAGAAATACTCACCTAATTTGTCGGAACTCAATGGTATAGTTTGGCCCGTATGCATGTGAATCTAGTGTGTGAATTTCATTGGAAAATACGACTATTAGTGACTAAAATGAATACCCCCATATATACCGATAAAACTAGAAATTTCCCGCACCTGAAAATGATGAAAATCACTGTAAATTATGTACATACTGGATGATGCGTTTGAGGGCTCAAATTGAAGCCGACTCGACGAACTATAATCCTATGCAAGTTTCTAATTGTTTCTGTACTTAAACTGTGACAATATTTGGATCGGAGTGCGACTCTGGACTGCAGTCCAGAGCGACTCTGTTTACTGTGTGTTGTCCCGTAATGGGTACCACCTTGTTTCCTTAACTCGTAGGTTGCGGAACTCCGCTGTTTATTAAAGGTGATCTATTAGCTAGATAACACAAGTGGTTTCACCCTGTTTCCTCATCATTTGCTATTTAACCTGTAATTTAAAAGATGGGGACGTATGACAGTCCCAACAGAATCAGAATTGACATACTAGTATCGAACAGTGTATATCTCCTGACGTACAGACGCGATTGAGAATCCGTCTAATGCGTTGAAAACCTTACTGAAAACCCTAGATTTCATTCAACTGTAGCGTCGCTAAATTCTGATCCCAACTAGGATTAAAATGCGTTGCGAAACAGACTTCCGATTCTGAAACCGGATTTCCAGCCGTGAGCGCTTAAAATGAAATGGCCATAACTAGTGATCCTGAAACCCGATTGTCATGAAAACAAATTCTCTGGATGGATAATCAAACATACTATTTATACCCCTTTCATTATTTCGCTAAACTGTACCAGTATGATTTATGATAAATTGTGCAAGTGGTAGATTACTGATTCATGACATCCTAATCATACTTTACATACTGTTTACACATCATATCATACATATGTCACTGTATTGATAACCTAGTGATACTGTGCATTATCCAGTGTTAGGTATTAATGATGATTGTGGCAAGTACGTTAGTGTTCGTGTATAAGTGAATAAGTGAAAGTGACACGTACTTGTACACAATCAGTGAACCTTATTATTCTATTGCATTGTCGACGTCTGTGGGACGCGTGTACGTGTGACTATAAGTGGTATGTGACACTTATGGAAACTCTTGCATGGGTGTCACAGATAAGGCACCAGACACAGCCATTTATCTTAGATATTAGTCGGGACGTGCTTGATGGAGGTCCTGCCTCCAGTTCTCGCACAGACTTGTCACAGACCGATTAGTATTTGAGGTTATGGTTAGCGTTTGATGTAGACCATGGGGTGTGGGGTAGTTTGAGTGTGAGTTCAACAGAATCTCGAGAGTCCCATGCCGGCTTATATATATGGAGATATATGGAGATTTACAGGGTACATGATTATTACCGTGAGTTACATGTTGGGCCCGTGGTCCCTTGCCCTTGGGTCCTACCCTTGGGTGGAGGACACTCGTGAGTGGTTGACTCTCACACTCGGACTGACGATAGGCTTAGTGACCTGTACAGTGAGACTTAGAGACTGATAGGGATGATAGCATCGATATACATAGTTACTGTGTTGACATACTTGGCATATCATTTTACTGCTTTTACTGTTCCACTGCATTGATTACTGCATGTTCATACCTATACCGTCATTGATTTACTGTTATATATATTTATTATCACTGTTAGAGTTGTCACTTGGATTTATATATTATATTGCTATTGTGTCGCTCTGACGACCTGAGTATGCATACTCAGTGTGATGAGAGGATTTAGCCTGGACCAGGACTAGACGTGCATTACGGACATCTTGATTTGCTATCCAGAGTTATACCCTTTTGTTTCCCATCAGGTCAGTTCGTTATATTGTTTTGTTTCAGTTACTGTATTTCTCATTACATGCGCATTATTTACTGTTTACCACATAAAGCTAGAAGCCGAAGTGTGACTACGGCAGGATATTTTCTTGACCGTAGGAGCATGGCTGGCCTTGTCAACCTCTCGTATTCTGTATTTTAGGAAGCGGGGCGTGACAGAGTATTCGCATTTACACGTAGCTTATTATCCTGTCTTACTTGATGACTAGTAGCAGATTAATATATTATTATGACCTAGGATAGCGTCGTGCATTCGATTTCTTTTCATAGATGTCTTCTACTCATGAGTTGGCAACTCACCCCCGTTGTGACAAATTTTATTATAGGTTGATGTACAGGGTTCCTTGGCAGATTGCTGGCACATCATTTCTTTCCGGGTGATTTGCACGGTAGGTTGGTTCATTTGTATCTGGACCGCCGTTGTATTTTTTTTTTATTATTTCATTTGTATCTAGAAAGCTCCATCAACCAAACTTGTATTACTTGATAGTTTACTGGACCATTTATTTGTTTCGACCTTAGAGTCGCGCTTGTATTATTATGATATCTAGTGGTTTTGTTTTCTTTTGAGTTTTGAGCCTCGCTCTTTGGCGTTGTATACTTTTGTGCATTGGAGGTTGTTTCCGTCTGTTGGCGTAGAGCTAGCTCCCGCTTGGGGATGCCTTTTTATTGTTATATGTATTTATACTTGTTTGTACCCGTTTGGGACCAGTTTTTAGAAAGGAGACTCTACCGAAATTTTTGAGAAAATTAGAAGATGCTTTTAAACTTGTTTTCTTCATGTTTTCCTTTACTTCTTCTTCTTTTATGGTTTAGATTTCTGAGCGTCGGCTTACTTAGGTTACGTTGCGCCTCTAGACGCTTCGTAATCTAAATGCCGGTCACGTTCCATACTTTCGGGTCGTGACAAAGTTGGTATCAGAGCGTTAGGTTTAACCTTGTATAAGTCTAGGTGACCCTTGGTTGATGGAGTAGGCGACTTAGGTAGAGTAACGTACCGTGGGTATGGTCCGCGGCATACTTACGATACGCTGCTCTGCTTAAGGAGCCTTAGGATGCACATTTCTTTGCACCGTATTTTATTCGTTCCTTTGATCTATCTTCGTCCATATCGGATGGTGGTTTCTGTTACCACGGGCGCACTGGCAGAGGGAGCTACGGCTCGAATGCGATAACCATTAGGGTATCGTTTATTCTTGAGGATTGGAGCATTGTTTAGCGTACGGACGAAAGGTATTCACATGCCGTCCAGATGAAGTTAAAGGATTCGAACGATTGTCAGAAACTCATTTTCCCAAGTTTAAAGTATCCGGAAGAACATGCAGGTATTTCTATGGACCCTCTAGAAGAATGAAACCCTAACTCGACATAATGACCACGAGAACGCCCTTGAACCTTAGGGTTTACGGCAGTTCCGCGGTGCCATTAGTGAGGCTTGGGTTTGCCCTTCTACGGCTGGACCATCGATGCTGGGGTATGTACCGGATATTTTTAAACTGTACTTAAGTGTTGAGCTCTCGGGGAATTATGGGATTTTGATGGATCGATCGAAAAGTTTAATGTAGTCCGGATATCAGGTGAATGGATCAACTACGTGGGAGACTCTAGATATGAGTATTGCCGTCGGTAGCGCAGTCAGCACACCTATAAAGAGACGAGTTCGAAGCAGTCGACACCAGAGGAAAGGGGGAAAGAGGCGCACATTGACGATAGTGTTTACGATTGTGATTTGGTGATTTAAATTTCATATTTTCGTTGATTGGATTTTAGTATTTTGAGGACTTTGTTCTACGATTGGTATTTCTTATGTGTACCTTCATTACATTCTATTTGTGTTTCATATATCAGTTGTATTGATGTTGTTTAGTACATAACCAGTGCACTTGATTTGGTTTTAATACATTCTGAGATTTTGATTTGATTTAGTGCATATGGTTACACATGATTTTGACATATTCTTCGACCTAGTTTTCATGCACTTTCGTACTGTGATTTCGATTTTGATATTCGGTGTATATTTTCGTGCACCATGTGCACCTGATTGAGATTCTTGCGCACACTTGGCGCACTTGATGCGATTTTGTGCATACCAGATGCACTAAATCGGGGTTTTGTGCAGATTAGATGCACCTGATAGTGAGTCGTGCACGCCCGTTGCACTTGACAGATGTTTTGGTGCACACCTGTTGCACTTAGTTTGTTTTTGTGTGTATTCGTGGTATCTGTATTTGGTTTCGATTTCAGTGCGCACCGGACGCACAAGATATTTTATTGATGTGATTGGGATTGATTTCAGTTTGAGCAGTATGTTTTTATAATCATTACTATTTGATTTAGTAACCAGGCGGGACGTGTATGTTAAATAAAAGATATATATATAGCTATTTTTTTTAAATAAACGTTCGCTACTTATGCCGTGACACGTGCATCGCACGGCGATTTTCAAGAGGGGTTTTTGTATGCTTCTTTATTAAGATGTTCAGGCGATTTTACTACGATGCGCACTATATATATATAAGTTATAGTTTTAATATATATTACGTTGTTTTTCGTATTGGGTTTTGATATTTTATTTTCACCATAACTCCGATGATTGCGTTATGCTTAACGGAGTTGATTTTAGTTATGTATTGATGATTTCGGAGCCCCGACGATTTGAGTGTTTTGCTAAATGTTTTAGTATTTGGAGGGGGGGTTTTAATTTAAATTCGGGGACCAAATTTCTTTAAGGGGGGAAGATTGTAACGTCTTAAAAATAATTAAATAAATAATTAAATAAATAAAATCGTTTAAGTGAATTTTATGATTTTCGGTAAAGTAAAACGTATTTTTCGTAAAACTAAACCGTAATTATTTTTCACTATAAATTTAAAAATACCTATTTTAATTATGTTATTACTAGTAAATGGTATTTATTTAGTCACTTATAAATTTTTAGTTTAATTAAATATTTTTCCTAAATTAATTATTTTAAATATTAACATAAGCTTTATTTATACACTAAATTAGTGTAAATTTCAAATTTGAAGGGGTTTAATTTGCAAAAATGAATCATTGCATATTAGAATCTAGTGTGTATCATGAAAAATTTATTTACAAATTTTTCCATGATTCTAGAATTTTCTTTAGGTGTTTTAGAAAAGAAATGATAAAAATTAAATGAATTGTTGAAAAGACATAAAAAAGTTGATATTTTGGGTGAAGTTTCTACACTTTTCTTCACTTTTCTCACTCTCCTCTCCCTCCTCCATGGTGTGGCCGGCCTCAACCCCCATGGCAGCCCCCTCATCTTCCAAATTTAAATTAACTCCAAAAATCATCAAAAATCCAACAAAAATCCACAAAATCCTAATTAATTCCTACCCTCTATTCTTTGCTCATCTTTACATGGATTTTGGAGATGGAAAGCATTCATTTTGGAGGCTTATTTTCATGTTGTGGAGGTATAAATTTTCTACTTTTGATTTATTGTTATTAGATGTTTCATTTAAGCATAATTAGATTTAATAAATTAATTATATTTACAAGTTTTAAAATTCAAGTTAGGGTTTGTAAAATCAGGTTGTGGTTTTATTAATTCATTAGGGTTATAATAACTAGTTTAACACTTTTAGAAATGGAAAATCATGCATGGTTGATATATTGTAAAATGTTATCCAAAATTGTTTAAATTAAACCATTTTTGCAAACTAGATTTCTATATATTATATATATTGGTGAGACAAATTCCAATTAATGTTTGTAACATTAAATTGTTGTTTAATGAGGATATTGACATGTTTAAGGAATGAAAAAGTTAGTTTGGTCACTAGTTTCTTTTGATAATTGAAAAATACTAATAAAAATGCTATTTTTGCTAACTAATTTTTGGAAATTCTTAAATAAATGAGATTTAAAATATAATTTATGGTTTCATTATATCATTATCATCATGAATTGTAGTTTAATACATTAATTCATGCAAAATCAAGTTGTGTTGTGGAATTGTGGAATTTTGCTTGTAAGATGTTGAAAATTGATAAAAGTTGCAAACTAGGAATTTTGTTTTAATACAAATTAGTGTGAGAAAAATATGGTAATGGTTTCAATAATCTAGTTGGGTTATTTAATAAATAATATGACTATTAGTTTCATTTAAACCTCAAGTTTTGAAGTAAAACGGTAAATTGGCATTTTCGGGTATTACAAAATCGGACGGTTTGATCGATTTTTAGGGTTTCGATGAATTAAATCATGTTTTATATTATTAGTAATGAGTTTTAAAACTATGAGTTATTTGTTGATGTTTATCTCGATCCATCGGAGTTTGTACGCCGATATCGAGTGATATTTGGTTCTTTTGCGTGAACGGGACATAGGTTTTAACCTATGCGCGTTCCGTGTGTCGTTTTGACTTTTGTCCGTGATTCAGTTTACGATACGATATATGTTTGCGTATAGGTGCCCCTTACGTGGACTGCGGGCGATGAAGAAGAGAATGGCGACACCGTCTTCGGCAGATAAGGACCAGGTGAGTGGATGTATATCTACGGGGGGAAGTCGAGTGGACGGCGTTTAGCACCCCCGCAAACGTAGAATAGGGTTAGTACTTATTGTCATTAGGAAGCCAGACGTGACCTTAGATTCTTGATGAGTAGGACCCTAGTAATGACCCTAGGTTGGACTAGACTGATTAGAAAGACCATACCAGAGGATGAATACCTTGGAAGAGATTCGTAGGTTTCAGGTAGATACACACACACGCACACACTGAGACTCGACGTGGTGTATACGTGTATGTATGTATATATATATATATATATATATATATGTAGTAAAGACCAATTAATGTTTGTAACATTAGATTGTTGTTTTAATGAGGATGTCACGCCCCGCTTTCCAGAGTACGCAAGATTGGGCACGTGACATAGCCAACCATGCTACCTGTGGGTAGGAAGTATCCATCCACAGTCACATTACGGCTGTAGAGATATCAAGAACAAGATAAATAAACTATCTAACACATGTCCAAATCCAGAATAACAAGAGTCAATGATAAATAAGTGCGGAAGCAAATGATCCAATACAATAATAGAAAGTACGTCCCATAATGCGGGCTCACATCTGGAAATAAAATGCAAGAAATAAACTAATCACTACAGAACTCACAAATCAGCCTGCTGGCTGAAGTACTCCTGCTCGGTCGGCGACAGTGGTAAAGAATCTGGGCCATGCAAAACCCAGACGTCAGCGCGTCATGTCAACCAATAATATAATATGAACAGGGTAATAAGCAGTGCAGAAATAAACATGAAATAAGCAGTAGTATGTAACAAGCAGTGCAGGGTAGTGTGCAGTGGGTAACTAAAATGTTCTATCGGGTTTCTATTCTAAAGTCTTTGAAATCAATTCGAGTAATCCTCCATGTAACTCAAAGGATATGTCCCGTTACCCCCCGGGACCACGGATCAGGAAAATGGGAACCAATAATGGTTTTGTCCCGTTGCCCCCCGGGACCACGGATCAGGAATGTAAGAGTCACGAATGGCTCTGTCCCGTTACCCCCTTTACCACGGATCAAGTAATACCCTTTTAAGTTACACTTTAGATTACCCGTTTGATTTCCCCATACCCCCAGGTCATATGTGTGAAGTCAGGTATTCAGGAATCAAGGACTAATGCCAACACAGGATCAGGTAACAGGTCAGGTTTGTCTGGGTAGACAACAGGAATGGTCCATGAGGACCCCAAGTCAGGTTTGTTGGCATTAGGCATGAGATCAGGTAACAGGTCAGGTCATGGTACAATGGGTTAAGTCGATAGTTTAGGGTACCATGTCCGGTGCATCGGTATATATATGTCATGTGTAGCAAGGTCAGGTCAATATGTAACACAATCGAGGGTGTGCTCACAACAGGTATACAATCGAATAAGGAATAACAGCAGGAAATAAAGTAAACAGCAATAACAGTTCATTTAAGCACAATGGTGCATTAATATAGTGCAGTCGTATTATCGTATTAACAGGTTTGAGCACTCTTGCGGTGCAATAACGTTATCTCAATATCAGATTATAATAGAACTACCAGTGTATAGGCTATCATCCTTTAAACCGTAAAATGTGGTTAACAGGTAACTTCGTTATTAAGGTTAAACTGGCAAAATGCGGTTTTAGGTTAACTGTATCATGTTAAGTCATATTTCGTCCAAATGAGAAAGTAACTACACCTAGTTAATTTTTGCAAGTTTAATGAGTCAAGCACACTTAATTTGTATAGCATAGCATGTAGCAAGTAATACTTGCCTCGACGGTTCGCGAACCGGGAAAAACGGACGTAACGTCGGCGGAAAACACGCGACGGACGCACGGGTCACGGATCGAATCCAAACAACGAACAGTGGGACCACGCGGACTGGGGTACCTTGCTGGAATGTCGGGTCAAGTCGTCGGCACGGCCGGATTCCGGCGAACCGCCAAAACAGCGACAAAAGTTAGCAAACACTACGCACGGACAAATAACAACCAGCGAGGGGAAAAAGGAAGGGGGAAAGTGAAGGGAAACTTACTGGGGTTGCAAGGGTCGCGATAGCGACGGGGTCGACGGCGATGGGGCGCCGGCGAGGAACAGTGAACGTGGCAGATTCGGCTGTAGGTTGCTGGATCAGGTGATACGGTGAGGAGGGGGAGGAAAAGCCGGGTTTGGGTTGCAGGGGAAGAGGAGGTGGTCGGCGGTGGCGCGGGTGACGACGACGAGGGTCGACGGCGGCGTTTTCCGGCGAACTGGAGAAGGTGATAGGGTTGCAGTTTGGGTTCTGTTGCGGCGCCGGCACTCGGGAAGGAGGAGGAAGGTGTCGAGGTCGGGAAGAGGGGCGAAGGGGAAGATGCTGGCGTCGTCGGCGACGAGGTGCGGCGGCGACGGCGAGCACGGCGGGTGCAGGTGGCTACGGTGTTGGGTGCACGGGGAGAAGGGAGAGGAGGAAGGAATGGGTAGCGGCTGCGACGAGGGTGATGGTGGTAGTGGCGTCGGCGACGAGGTCGAGGCGGCGACGGGGAACAAGGCTGGGCTAGGGTTGTGACGGGGTTAGGGTTACGCGATGGTTTCTCGTGGTGGTTCTGTGAAGACGAAGGAGGCTAGGAAATAGTATATATATAGGTAGAGAGAGAGAGAGGGTTAGAGAGAGAGAGAGAGATTAGAGGAAGAGAGAGATAGAGACAGGGACGGAGAGAGGAGAGATAGAGAGGCAGAGAGAGATAAAGACAGGGACGGAGAGAGGAGAGATAGAGAGGCAGAGAGAGAGAAGGAGGCGGGCCCACGAGGGTTTAAAATCCCTCGTGATTGGCTGAGTGAGAAACAGAAAAATAATTTAAAAAGATTTCTTAATATTTAAATAACAGAGTAAGTTACGTATATATATTATAGTTTTAGAATATATTATTTAATTAAATTGGGATTTTGGCGCTAAATGAAACATTTCCAAATCGCGCCCGGGTTGCGCCCAAAAATTTGAAATTCAAATAATAGGATTTTAAGCGGGTTCCAAATTTTAAGATGAAGTGTTTTATGATTAAAAAGCATGCCCCCAAGTCGGACACTTGCACGCGCGCGTAGCCGTCCAAACTCGCCCGTTTCACCGAACGGGATGAAAACTCGACGCGCGGACGCTACCACGCGGCTAGGGGTGTCGAGTAGGCCAATATGGATATTTTTAATTTCACTTTAGGTGCTAAAATTTGTTATATGCAAAAATGACTTAGCCAGTTAAAATTTTACAGTGAGACCCAAACAGGCAAGATAAATGAAATGAGCAATGTCGAACACTCAACCAGTAACAGAAATAGTATTATTGGGCTCGGGTGTTACATCATACCCAACTACAAAAAGAATTTCGTCCTCGAAATTCCAAGAATACAAGATAGATAACTACAGGAAAAGGTGAGGAAACTTCTGCCGGATCTCGTCTTCTCGCTCCCAAGTGGATTCTCCATGCGATCGATTACCCTAAGAGACTAGCACAAGAGGGATAACCTTGTTCTTAAGAACCTTTTCCCTTCGATCCTTGATTTCAACCGGTCGCTCCTAAAAAGTTAGGTCCTCCCGTACAGTTAACTCCGAATGATCCAAGACGTGGGTTTCATCTCGAACATACCTTCGCAGTTGAGATACATGAAACACATCGTGCACACCTGCCAAGGACTGTGGTAACGCCAAACGGTACGCTACCTCCCCAACACGCTCCAATATCTCGAAGGGTCCAACGAATCGAGGACTAAGCTTTCCCCGACTCCCAAAGCGAATCACTCCTCTAGTCGGTGATATCTTCAAGAATACCAAATCACCCACGGCGAACTCTAGAGGTCTTCTTGACGTGTCAGCCCAACTTTTCTGTCTGTCTTGAGCTGCCTTCATATGCTTTCTGATGGCGTTAACCTTCTCAACGGTCTGTACTACCAAATCTGGTCCCAATAATCTTCGTTCACCAACGTCATCCCAACAAACAGGTGAACGGCACTTACGACCATATAAAGCTTCAAACGGAGCCATCTGAATAGTCGCTTGGAAGCTATTGTTGTAAGAAAACTCCACCAAGTGTAGGTGATCCTCCCAAGAACCCTTGAAGTCCAACATGCATGCTCTCAACATATCCTCAAGAGTTTGGATCGTTCTCTCCGACTGACCATCAGTTTGAGGATGATAAGCTGTGCTAAACTTCAATCGAGTCCCCAAGCTTTCCTGTAAACTCCTCCAGAAGTGTGATAAGAACCGAGTGTCCCGATCGGACACGATGCTCACCGGTATTCCATGCAATCTTACAATCTCCTGCATGTACCGCTCTGCCAAAGTCTCCGTTGATTGACCAACCCGAAAAGGAATAAAGTGAGCTGCCTTGGTCAACCGATCGACAATTACCCATACTGCATTGTTGCCCTTTGGACTCCGCGGTAAAGCCGTTACGAAATCCATGGTTATATGTTCCCACTTCCACTGAGGAATCGGAAGTGGTTGCAACAAACCAGCAACCCTTTGGTGCTCAGCCTTGACTTGTTGACATACCAAGCACTTAGCCACGAAGCGGGCGATCTCCCGTTTCATACCTTCCCACCAGAAATGCTGTCGAATATCTCGGTACATCTTTGTACCTCCTGGATGTACAGAGTAAGCTGAACTGTGTGCCTCCTTCATAAGCTCTTCACGCATATCCCCCTTTGGCGCACACACACACGGCTACCATACCTCAACGAACCATCTTCGTGGACCAGTAAATCTGTTCGTAGTCCATCTTCAACCTGCTCTCGAAACCTTTGCAGTCTAGAATCCTGCGATTGTGCCGCTTTAATCTTCTCAACTAAGGACGACTGTACTTGCAACTGCATCAACTGTCCCGTAGAGTGTGGTAGCACAACCTCCAAGTCAAATCTTCGAAAATCCGCAATGATCTCCCTCTGTGTAGTCAATACCTGAATCGCTGGTAACCGACTAAGCGCATCCGGCACGACGTTAACTTTTCCCGGATGGTACTTAAGATCAAGGTCGTAGTCGGCCATCAGCTCCAACCATCTGCGTTGCCTCATGTTCAACTCCTTCTGAGTGAACACATACTTCAAACTCTTGTGATCTGTAAAAACTTCGACTCTCTCGCCCAAAAGGTAGTGTCTCCAAATCTTCAAGGCGAAGATCACAGCCGCAAGCTCCAAGTCATGAGTCGGATAATTCTTCTCATGGGTCTTCAGTTGTCTTGATGCGTAAGCTACGACCTTCCCATTCTGCATCAAAACGCATCCCAATCCTTTTCCAGATGCGTCGCTGTGAATCACCAGTCCTCCGGAATTGTCTGGTACGGTCAGGATAGGGGAGGTTATCAATTTCTGCTTCAACGTCTCGAAAGCCAATGCACACTTATCCGTCCAAACAAAAGGTACTTCCTTGCGCGTAAGCTTGGTCAACGGTTCTGCTAAACGAGCAAAGTTCTCCACAAATCTCCTGTAGTATCCGGCCAAACCAAGGAAACTTCTTATCTCAGCCACATTTCTTGGAATAGGCCAATCTCGAACTGCTGCAATCTTTTCGGGATCGACGGCGATTCCATCGCCCGACACAACATGCCCCAGAAATTTCACTTCTTCCAGCCAAAATTCGCACTTACTCATTTTCGCATACAATTTCTCCTGTCTCAGCGTCTGCAGTGCGATCTTCAAATGCTCAGCATGCTCTTCCGAACTCTTCGAGTAAACCAGAATGTCGTCAATGAATACCACAATAAACTGGTCCAAGAATGGTGAAAAGATTCTGTTCATCAAATCCATGAATATTGCCGGCGCATTCGTTACTCCGAAGGGCATCACTAGATACTCGAAATGTCCATACCGAGTTCGAAACGCCGTCTTGCAAATGTCTTCTGCTTTCACTCGGACCTGATGATATCCGGATCGCAAATCCAGTTTCGAGAATACCCTCGCGCCACTAAGCTGCTCAAAAAGTTCTCCAATGCGAGGGATCGGGTACTTGTTCTTAATAGTCACCCGGTTTAATTCCCGATAATCAATGCACATCCTTCTCGTGCCATCCTTCTTCTTTACTAAAAGAACTGGAGCTCCCCAAGGCGAGTTGCTGCTTCGAATCCAACCCTTCTCAAGCAATTCACCAACTTGCTTCTTAACTTCTTCCAATTCCACTGGTGCCATTGGATAATAAGCTTTAGATACTGGCGCTGCTCCAGGAATAAGGTCAATCGCGAACTCCATGTCTCGCTTCGGCGGTAAGCCCGAAATATCTTCAAATACGTCCATAAAGTCGCGAACAACTGCCGGCTCTTCATTACTATCAACTTCCATAGCTGTAAGAACACTGTGTGTCGGCCTAGCCCTGAACTCGACTGGCCCGACAGAACTGCTTCCCCCAGTGAAGGTAAACTCAGGGTGTCCGGGAATCTGGAAAATTACCTTCCTTGCCCTACAGTCAATGTGGGTATGGAAAGTGCCAAGAGAATCCATTCCCAAGACAACTTCATAGCTGCCCGTATCTATTACCAAGAAATCTGCAAAAAGCTCCCGTCCGCACACAACAACTGTACAATCTTTACATTCCCTACTAGCTACGATTTTCCCATTCCCAGTGTGTATGGCCCAAAAACTAGACAGGGTCGCGCAGGTAATCGAGTGCGTAGTTATAAATTTGGATGACATAAAACAGTGGGATGCTCCGGAATCAAATAATGCCAATGCGGGAAAACCATGAACGAGTAAAGTACCTGAAACCACTTCTCCTGATGCCTTAGCTTCCTCAGCTGTCAAGGTGAAAGCTCGAGCCTGATTAGGTCCCTGAGTCAGCTGTTTCTGTCCCTGGAACGGTCTCTGCGGAGGCTTCTGTATATCATCTCTCATGCGAAGCTTTGACGGACAGGCACCAACTGCGTGATCGGCCGCTCCACAAACCAAACAAAGTCCCAGCTTCCTTCGGCAATCCTTCTGTACATGTCCGGGAAAACGGCAGTAGTCACAAATCATGCCTTTTCTTCGATCAATGACCACAGGCTTCTTCATTGGTGCTACCCCACGTCGATCCACGGGAATACCTCTGCGCCCATGATCTCGGTTAGGTACAAATGCAGGCTTCCTGGCCGCAACTGCTGTCTGCTGTAGGTTCCTTTTCATTCCCGACAAACTCTGTTGCTCCCGGGCTGCCGTAAGAACCTGTGAGAAAGTGGTCAAACCCAGGGAGACAATCTGCCTCTGGATGTCCGCATCCAAACTGCGCAAGAACCTTCGCGCCCTGTCTGCCTCGTTGGTGACTAAGGGTCCAGCGAAGCGGCTGAGTCTCGTCCACTCCGCTGCATGTACGTCCACAGGTGCTCCATTTTGCCTCAGCCCAATAAATTTCTCTTCCATTTCCTCCCGTGCAGTCCGCGGGAAGAATTTCTCCAGGAAACTCTTAGAGAAGTCCGCCCAACTGATTGGCTTGGGCAAGCGGGTCTCCTCCATAAGCCACCACTCTCGGGCGTAATCCACTAGCTGAATGCGCACCACATCAACTCTTTTGTCCTCTGGGATCTGTGCCGCAATCAGCAAATTCTCCGTGTCCACTAGCCACTGCTCGGCTGGCAACGGCTCCTCCAGACCAGTGAAAGTAGTAGGACCCAAACGTCTGAAATCTGCCACGGTCCCTACCCGGTCAACTGGTTTCGCTCCAGCGTTGTTTACAGACTGCCGAATGGCCTGCAAACCCTCCTGAAATGAATCTGCTTGCTGCTGGATTAGCTCAGTATGCCTCTTCTGATTTTCCAACATTCCACGTATCACTCCCAACATGGCGGCTTCATCCACGCGTCTCTGATATGTCTTGAAATTCTTATCTGCCATATTCCTGAAATCAAAACACCCAACATTAGCATGATGATATATTCAATAAAAAAATCAAGGCTAGAACTCCAAGATACTTAAATAGAGTACCGCATTGTAACTATGCCACGGTATCATAGCCACAATTACTTAACTCCACCCAAGTCGCCTAAGTCCTAGAGATAACAAGAAATCAGGTTTTCGAGTCGACATGCAAAGTAAGTTTGCACGTCGATATAATCAGGAAGAATATGATTCAAGAATGGTAAAACGGTAAAGGTGGTAAGACATGTTTCCTAAGCACGGGTATTCTGATTCGTGTATCGGGTACAATACCCAACTACAAAGAATCAACCCAACTAACCTATGTCTCTGATACCAAAAGAACCATGTCACACCCCGCTTTCCAGAGTACGCAAGATTGGGCACGTGACATAGCCAACCATGCTACCTGTGGGTAGGAAGTATCCATCCACAGTCACATTACGGCTGTAGAGATATCAAGAACAAGATAAATAAACTATCTAACACATGTCCAAATCCAGAATAACAAGAGTCAATGATAAATAAGTGCGGAAGCAAATGATCCAATACAATAATAGAAAGTACGTCCCATAATGCGGGCTTACATCTGGAAATAAAATGCAAGAAATAAACTAATCACTACAGAACTCACAAATCAGCCTGCTGGTTGAAGTACTCCTGCTCGGTCGGCGACAGTGGTAAAGAATCTGGGCCATGCAAAACCCAGACGTCAGCGCGTCATGTCAACCAATAATATAATATGAACAGGGTAATAAGCAGTGCAGAAATAAACATGAAATAAGCAGTAGTATGTAACAAGCAGTGCAGGGTAGTGTGCAGTGGGTAACTAAACTGTTCTATCGGGTTTCTATTCTAAAGTCTTTGAAATCAATTCGAGTAATCCTCCATGTAACTCAAAGGATATGTCCCGTTACCCCCCGGGACCACGGATCAGGAAAATGGGAACCAATAATGGTTTTGTCCCGTTGCCCCCCGGGACCACGGATCAGGAATGTAAGAGTCACGAATGGCTCTGTCCCGTTACCCCCTTTACCACGGATCAAGTAATACCCTTTTAAGTTACACTTTAGATTACCCGTTTGATTTCCCCATACCCCCAGGTCATATGTGTGAAGTCAGGTAATCAGGAATCAAGGACTAATGCCAACACAGGATCAGGTAACAGGTCAGGTTTGTCTGGGTAGACAACAGGAATGGTCCATGAGGACCCCAAGTCAGGTTTGTTGGCATTAGGCCTGAGATCAGGTAACAGGTCAGGTCATGGTACAACGGGTTAAGTCGATAGTAAAGGGTACCATGTCCTGTGCATCGGTATATATATGTCATGTGTAGCAAGGTCAGGTCAATATGTAACACAATCAAGGGTGTGCTCACAACAGGTATACAATCGAATAAGGAATAACAGCAGGAAATAAAGTAAACAGCAATAACAGTTCATTTAAGCACAATGGTGCATTAATATAGTGCAGTCGTATTATCATATTAACAGGTTTGAGCACTCTTGCGGTGCAATAACGTTATCTCAATATCAGATTATAATACAACTACCAGTGTATAGGCTATCATCCTTTAAACCGTAAAATGTGGTTAACAGGTAACTTCGTTATTAAGGTTAAACTGGCAAAATGCGGTTTTAGGTTAACTGTATCATGTTAAGTCATATTTCGTCCAAATGAGAAAGTAACTACACCTAGTTAATTTTTGCAAGTTTAATGAGTCAAGCACACTTAATTTGTATAGCATAGCATATAGCAAGTAATACTTGCCTTGACGGTTCGCGAACCGGGAAAAACGGACGTAACGTCGGCGGAAAACACGCGACGGACGCACGGGTCACGGATCGAATCCAAACAACGAACAGTGGGACCACGCGGACTGGGGTACCTTGCTGGAATGTCGGGTCAAGTCGTCGGCACGGCCGGATTCCGGCGAACCGCCAAAACAGCGACAAAAGTTAGCAAACACTACGCACGGACAAATAACAACCAGCGAGGGGAAAAAGGAAGGGGGAAAGTGAAGGGAAACTTACTGGGGTTGCAAGGGTCGCGATAGCGACGGGGTCGACGGCGATGGGGCGCCGGCGAGGAACAGTGAACGTGGCAGATTCGGCTGTAGGTTGCTGGATCAGGTGATACGGTGAGGAGGGGGAGGAAAAGCCGGGTTTGGGTTGCAGGGGAAGAGGAGGTGGTCGGCGGTGGCGCGGGTGACGACGACGAGGGTCGACGGCGGCGTTTTCCGGCGAACTGGAGAAGGTGATAGGGTTGCAGTTTGGGTTCTGTTGCGGCGCCGGCACTCGGGAAGGAGGAGGAAGGTGTCGAGGTCGGGAAGAGGGGCGAAGGGGGAGATGCTGGCGTCGTCGGCGACGAGGTGCGGCGGCGACGGCGAGCACGGCGGGTGCAGGTCGCTACGGTGTTGGGTGCACGGGGAGAAGGGAGAAGAGGAAGGAATGGGTAGCGGCTGCGACGAGGGTGATGGTGGTGGTGGCGTCGGCGACGATGTCGCGGCGGCGACGGGGAACAAGGCTGGGCTAGGGTTGTGACGGGGTTAGGGTTACGCGATGGTTTCTCGTGGTGGTTCTGTGAAGACGAAGGAGGCTAGGAAATAGTATATATATGGGTAGAGAGAGAGAGAGGGTTAGAGAGAGAGAGAGATTAGAGGAAGAGAGAGATAGAGACAGGGACGAAGAGAGGAGAGATAGAGAGGCAGAGAGAGATAGAGACAGGGACGGAGAGAGGAGAGATAGAGAGGCAGAGAGAGAGAAGGAGGCGGGCCCACGAGGGTTTAAAACCCCTCGTGATTGGCTGAGTGAGAAACAGGAAAATAATTTAAAAAGATTTCTTAATATTTAAATAACAGAGTAAGTTACGTATATATATTATAGTTTTAGAATATATTATTTAATTAAATTGGGATTTTGGCGCTAAATGAAACATTTCCAAATCGCGCCCGGGTTGCGCCCAAAAATTTGAAATTCAAATAATAGGATTTTAAGCGGGTTCCAAATTTTAAGATGAAGTGTTTTATGATTAAAAAGCATGCCCCCAAGTCGGACACTTGCACGCGCGCGTAGCCGTCCAAACTCGCCCGTTTCACCGAACGGGATGAAAACTCGACGCGCGGACGCTACCACGCGGCTAGGGGTGTCGAGTAGGCCAATATGGATAATTTTAATTTCACTTTAGGTGCTAAAATTTGTTATATGCAAAAATGACTTAGCCAGTTAAAATTTTACAGTGAGACCCAAACAGGCAAGATAAATGAAATGAGCAATGTCGAACACTCAACCAGTAACAGAAATAGTATTATTGGGCTCGGGTGTTACATCATACCCAACTACAAAAAGAATTTCGTCCTCGAAATTCCAAGAATACAAGATAGATAACTACAGGAAAAGGTGAGGAAACTTCTGCCGGATCTCGTCTTCTCGCTCCCAAGTGGATTCTCCATGCGATCGATTACCCCAAGAGACTAGCACAAGAGGGATAACCTTGTTCTTAAGAACCTTTTCCCTTCGATCCTTGATTTCAACCGGTCGCTCCTAAAAAGTTAGGTCCTCCCGTACAGTTAACTCCGAATGATCCAAGACGTGGGTTTCATCTCGAACATACCTTCGCAGTTGAGATACATGAAACACATCGTGCACACCTGCCAAGGACTGTGGTAACGCCAAACGGTACGCTACCTCCCCAACACGCTCCAATATCTCGAAGGGTCCAACGAATCGAGGACTAAGCTTTCCCCGACTCCCAAAGCGAATCACTCCTCTAGTCGGTGATATCTTCAAGAATACCAAATCACCCACGGCGAACTCTAGAGGTCTTCTTGACGTGTCAGCCCAACTTTTCTGTCTGTCTTGAGCTGCCTTCATATGCTTTCTGATGGCGTTAACCTTCTCAACGGTCTGTACTACCAAATCTGGTCCCAATAATCTTCGTTCACCAACGTCATCCCAACAAACAGGTGAACGGCACTTACGACCATATAAAGCTTCAAACGGAGCCATCTGAATAGTCGCTTGGAAGCTATTGTTGTAAGAAAACTCCACCAAGTGTAGGTGATCCTCCCAAGAACCTTTGAAGTCCAACATGCATGCTCTCAACATATCCTCAAGAGTTTGGATCGTTCTCTCCGACTGACCATCAGTTTGAGGATGATAAGCTGTGCTAAACTTCAATCGAGTCCCCAAGCTTTCCTGTAAACTCCTCCAGAAGTGTGATAAGAACCGAGTGTCCCGATCGGACACGATGCTCACCGGTATTCCATGCAATCTTACAATCTCCTGCATGTACCGCTCTGCCAAAGTCTCCGTTGATTGACCAACCCGAAAAGGAATAAAGTGAGCTGCCTTGGTCAACCGATCGACAATTACCCATACTGCATTGTTGCCCTTTGGACTCCGCGGTAAAGCCGTTACGAAATCCATGGTTATATGTTCCCACTTCCACTGAGGAATCGGAAGTGGTTGCAACAAACCAGCAACCCTTTGGTGCTCAGCCTTGACTTGTTGACATACCAAGCACTTAGCCACGAAGCGGGCGATCTCCCGTTTCATACCTTCCCACCAGAAATGCTGTCGAATATCTCGGTACATCTTTGTACCTCCTGGATGTACAGAGTAAGCTGAACTGTGTGCCTCCTTCATAAGCTCTTCACGCATATCCCCCTTTGGCACACACACACGGCTACCATACCTCAACGAACCATCTTCGTGGACCAGTAAATCTGTTCGTAGTCCATCTTCAACCTGCTCTCGAAACCTTTGCAGTCTAGAATCCTGCGATTGTGCCGCTTTAATCTTCTCAACTAAGGACGACTGTACTTGCAACTGCATCAACTGTCCCGTAGAGTGTGGTAGCACAACCTCCAAGTCAAATCTTCGAAAATCCGCAATGATCTCCCTCTGTGTAGTCAATACCTGAATCGCTGGTAACCGACTAAGCGCATCCGGCACGACATTAACTTTTCCCGGATGGTACTTAAGATCAAGGTCGTAGTCGGCCATCAGCTCCAACCATCTGCGTTGCCTCATGTTCAACTCCTTCTGAGTGAACACATACTTCAAACTCTTGTGATCTGTAAAAACTTCGACTCTCTCGCCCAAAAGGTAGTGTCTCCAAATCTTCAAGGCGAAGATCACAGCCGCAAGCTCCAAGTCATGAGTCGGATAATTCTTCTCATGGGTCTTCAGTTGTCTTGATGCGTAAGCTACGACCTTCCCATTCTGCATCAAAACGCATCCCAATCCTTTTCCAGATGCGTCGCTGTGAATCACCAGTCCTCCGGAATTGTCTGGTACGGTCAGGATAGGGGCGGTTATCAATTTCTGCTTCAACGTCTCGAAAGCCAATGCACACTTATCCGTCCAAACAAAAGGTACTTCCTTGCGCGTAAGCTTGGTCAACGGTTCTGCTAAACGAGCAAAGTTCTCCACAAATCTCCTGTAGTATCCGGCCAAACCAAGGAAACTTCTTATCTCAGCCACATTTCTTGGAATAGGCCAATCTCGAACTGCTGCAATCTTTTCGGGATCGACGGCAATTCCATCGCCCGACACAACATGCCCCAGAAATTTCACTTCTTCCAGCCAAAATTCACACTTACTCATTTTCGCATACAATTTCTCCTGTCTCAGCGTCTGCAGTGCGATCTTCAAATGCTCAGCATGCTCTTCCGAACTCTTCGAGTAAACCAGAATGTCGTCAATGAATACCACAATAAACTGGTCCAAGAATGGTGAAAAGATTCTGTTCATCAAATCCATGAATATTGCCGGCGCATTCGTTACTCCGAAGGGCATCACTAGATACTCGAAATGTCCATACCGAGTTCGAAACGCCGTCTTGCAAATGTCTTCTGCTTTCACTCGGACCTGATGATATCCGGATCGCAAATCCAGTTTCGAGAATACCCTCGCGCCACTAAGCTGCTCAAAAAGTTCTCCAATGCGAGGGATCGGGTACTCGTTCTTAATAGTCACCCGGTTTAATTCCCGATAATCAATGCACATCCTTCTCGTGCCATCCTTCTTCTTTACTAAAAGAACTGGAGCTCCCCAAGGCGAGTTGCTGCTTCGAATCCAACCATTCTCAAGCAATTCACCAACTTGCTTCTTAACTTCTTCCAATTCCACTGGTGCCATTGGATAATAAGCTTTAGATACTGGCGCTGCTCCAGGAATAAGGTCAATCGCGAACTCCACGTCTCGCTTCGGCGGTAATCCCGAAATATCTTCAAATACGTCCATAAAGTCGCGAACAACTGCCGGCTCTTCATTACTATCAACTTCCATAGCTGTAAGAACACTGTGTGTCGGCCTAGCCCTGAACTCGACTGGCCCGACAGAACTGCTTCCCCCAGTGAAGGTAAACTCAGGGTGTCCGGGAATCTAGAAAATTACCTTCCTTGCCCTACAGTCAATGTGGGCATGGAAAGTGCCAAGAGAATCCATTCCCAAGACAACTTCATAGCTGCCCGTATCTATTACCAAGAAATCTGCAAAAAGCTCCCGTCCGCACACAACAACTGTACAATCTTTACATTCCCTACTAGCTACGATTTTCCCATTCCCAGTGTGTATGGCCCAAAAACTAGACAGGGTCGCGCAGGTAATCGAGTGCGTAGTTATAAATTTGGATGACATAAAACAGTGGGATGCTCCGGAATCAAATAATGCCAATGCGGGAAAACCATGAGCGAGTAAAGTACCTGAAACCACTTCTCCTGATGCCTTAGCTTCCTCAGCTGTCAAGGTGAAAGCTCGAGCCTGATTAGGTCCCTGAGTCAGCTGTTTCTGTCCCTGGAACGGTCTCTGCGGAGGCTTCTGTATATCATCTCTCATGCGAAGCTTTGACGGACAGGCACCAACTGCGTGATCGGCCGCTCCACAAACCAAACAAAGTCCCAGCTTCCTTCGGCAATCCTTCTGTACATGTCCGGGAAAACGGCAGTAGTCACAAATCATGCCTTTTCTTCGATCAATGACCACAGGCTTCTTCATTGGTGCTACCCCACGTCGATCCACGGGAATACCTCTGCGCCCATGATCTCGGTTAGGTACAAATGCAGGCTTCCTGGCCGCAACTGCTGTCTGCTGTAGGTTCCTTTTCATTCCCGACAAACTCTGTTGCTCCCGGGCTGCCGTAAGAACCTGTGAGAAAGTGGTCAAACCCAGGGAGACAATCTGCCTCTGGATGTCCGCATCCAAACTGCGCAAGAACCTTCGCGCCCTGTCTGCCTCGTTGGCGACTAAGGGTCCAGCGAAGCGGCTGAGTCTCGTCCACTCCGCTGCATGTACGTCCACAGGTGCTCCATTTTGCCTCAGCCCAATAAATTTCTCTTCCATTTCCTCCCGTGCAGTCCGCGGGAAGAATTTCTCCAGGAAACTCTTAGAGAAGTCCGCCCAACTGATTGGCTTGGGCAAGCGGGTCTCCTCCACAAGCCACCACTCTCGGGCGTAATCCACTAGCTGAATGCGCACCACATCAACTCTTTTGTCCTCTGGGATCTGTGCCGCAATCAGCAAATTCTCCGTGTCCACTAGCCACTGCTCGGCTGGCAACGGCTCCTCCAGACCAGTGAAAGTAGTAGGACCCAAACGTCTGAAATCTGCCACGGTCCCTACCCGGTCAACTGGTTTCGCTCCAGCGTTGTTTACAGACTGCCGAATGGCCTGCAAACCCTCCTGAAATGAATCTGCTTGCTGCTGGATCAGCTCAGTATGCCTCTTCTGATTTTCCAACATTCCACGTATCACTCCCAACATGGCGGCTTCATCCACGCGCCTCTGATACGTCTTGAAATTCTTATCTGCCATATTCCTGAAATCAAAACACCCAACATTAGCATGATGATATATTCAATAAAAAAATCAAGGCTAGAACTCCAAGATACTTAAATAGAGTACCGCATTGTAACTATGCCGCGGTATCATAGCCACAATTACTTAACTCCACCCAAGTCGCCTAAGTCCTAGAGATAACAAGAAATCAGGTTTTCGAGTCGACATACAAAGTAAGTTTGCACGTCGATATAATCAGGAAGAATATGATTCAAGAATGGTAAAACGGTCAAGGTGGTAGGACATGTTTCCTAAGCACGGGTATTCTGATTCGTGTATCGGGTACAATACCCAACTACAAAGAATCAACCAAACTAACCTATGTCTATGATACCAAAAGAACCATGTCACGCCCCGCTTTCCAGAGTACGCATGATTGGGCACGTGACATAGCCAACCATGCTACCTGTGGGTAGGAAGTATCCATCCACAGTCACATTACGGCTGTAGAGATATCAAGAACAAGATAAATAAACTATCTAACACATGTCCAAATCCAGAATAACAAGAGTCAATGATAAATAAGTGCGGAAGCAAATGATCCAATACAATAATAGAAAGTACGTCCTATAATGCGGGCTCACATCTGGAAATAAAATGCAAGAAATAAACTAATCACTACAGAACTCACAAATCAGCCTGCTGGCTGAAGTACTCCTGCTCGGTCGGCGACAGTGGTAAAGAATCTGGGCCATGCAAAACCCAGACGTCAGCGCGTCATGTCAACCAATAATATAATATGAACAGGGTAATAAGCAGTGCAGAAATAAACATGAAATAAGCAGTAGTATGTAACAAGCAGTGCAGGGTAGTGTGCAGTGGGTAACTAAACTGTTCTATCGGGTTTCTATTCTAAAGTCTTTGAAATCAATTCGAGTAATCCTCCATGTAACTCAAAGGATATATCCCGTTACCCCCCGGGACCACGGATCAGGTAAATGGGAACCAATAACGGTTCTGTCCCGTTGCCCCCCGGGACCACGGATCAGGAATGTAAGAGTCACGAATGGCTCTGTCCCGTTACCCCCTTTACCACGGATCAAGTAATTCCCTTTTAAGTTACACTTTAGATTACCCGTTTGATTTCCCCATACCCCCAGGTCATATGTGTGAAGTCAGGTATTCAGGAATCAAGGACTAATGCCAACACAAGATCAGGTAACAGGTCAGGTTTGTCTGGGTAGACAACAGGAATGGTCCATGAGGACCCCAAGTCAGGTTTGTTGGCATTAGGCATGAGATCAGATAACAGGTCAGGTCATGGTATAACGGGTTAAGTCGATAGTAAAGGGTACCATGTCCGGTGCATCGGTATATATATGTCATGTGTAGCAAGGTCAGGTCAATATGTAACACAATCGAGGGTGTACTCACAACAGGTATACAATCGAATAAGGAATAACAGCCGGAAATAAAGTAAACAGCAATAACAGTTCATTTAAGTACAATGATGCATTAATATAGTGCAGTCGTATTATCATATTAACAGGTTTGAGCACTCTTGCGGTGCAATAACGTTATCTCAATATCAGATTATAATACAACTACCAGTGTATAGGCTATCATCCTTTAAACCGTAAAATGTGGTTAACAGGTAACTTCGTTATTAAGGTTAAACTGGCAAAATGCGGTTTTAGGTTAACTGTATCATGTTAAGTCATATTTCGTCCAAATGAGAAAGTAACTACACCTAGTTAATTTTTGCAAGTTTAATGAGTCAAGCACACTTAATTTGTATTGCATAGCATGTAGCAAGTAATACTTGCCTCGACGGTTCGCGAACCGGGAAAAACGGACGTAACGTCGGCGGAAAACACGCGACGGACGCACGGGTCACGGATCGAATCCAAACAACGAACAGTGGGACCACGCGGACTGGGGTACCTTGCTGGAATGTCGGGTCAACTCGTCGGCACGGCCGGATTCCGGCGAACCGCCAAAACAGCGACAAAAGTTAGCAAACACTACGCACGGACAAATAACAACCAGCGAGGGGAAAAAGGAAGGAGGAAAGTGAAGGGAAACTTACTGGGGTTGCAAGGGTCGCGATAGCGACGGGGTCGACGGCGATGGGGCGCCGGCGAGGAACAGTGAACGTGGCAGATTCGGCTGTAGGTTGCTGGATCAGATGATACGGTGAGGAGGGGGAGGAAAAGCCGGGTTTGGGTTGCAGGGGAAGAGGAGGTGGTCGGCGGTGGCGCGGGTGACGATGACGAGGGTCGACGGCGGCGTTTTCCGGCGAACTGGAGAAGGTGATAGGGTTGCAGTTTGGGTTCTGTTGCGGCGCCGGCACTCGGGAAGGAGGAGGAAAGTGTCGAGGTCGGGAAGAGGGGCGAAGGGGGAGATGCTGGCGTCGTCGGCGACGAGGTGCGGCGGCGACGGCGAGCACGGCGGGTGCAGGTCGCTACGGTGTTGGGTGCACGGGGAGAAGGGAGAGGAGGAAGGAATGGGTAGCGGCTGCGACGAGGGTGATGGTGGTGGTGGCGTCGGCGACGAGGTCGCGGCGGCGACGGGGAACAAGGCTGGGCTAGGGTTGTGACGGGGTTAGGGTTACGCGATGGTTTCTCGTGGTGGTTCTGTGAAGACGAAGGAGGCTAGGAAATAGTATATATATGGGTAGAGAGAGAGAGGGTTAGAGAGAGAGAGAGAGATTAGAGGAAGAGAGAGATAGAGACAGGGACGGAGAGAGGTGAGATAGAGAGGCAGAGAGAGATAGAGACAGAGACGGAGAGAGGAGAGATAGAGAGGCAGAGAGAGAGAAGGAGGCGGGCCCACGAGGGTTTAAAACCCCTCGTGATTGGCTGAGTGAGAAACAGGAAAATAATTTAAAAGATTTCTTAATATTTAAATAACAGAGTAAGTTACGTATATATATTATAGTTTTAGAATATATTATTTAATTAAATTGGGATTTTGGCGCTAAATGAAATATTTCCGAATCGCGCCCGGGTTGCGCCCAAAAATTTGAAATTCAAATAATAGGATTTTAAGCGGGTTCCAAATTTTAAGATGAAGTGTTTTATGATTAAAAAGCATGCCCCCAAGTCGGACACTTGCACGCGCGCGTAGCCGTCCAAACTCGCCCGTTTCACCGAACGGGATGATAACTCGACGCGCGGACGCTACCACGCGGCTAGGGTTGTCGAGTAGGCCAATATGGATATTTTTAATTTCACTTTAGGTGCTAAAATTTGTTATATGCAAAAATGACTTAGCCAGTTAAAATTTTACAGTGAGACCCAAACAGGCAAGATAAATGAAATGAGCAATGTCGAACACTCAACCAGTAACAGAAATAGTATTATTGGGCTCGGGTGTTACAGAGAATATTGACTTGTTTAAGGAATGAAAAAGTTAGTTTGGTCACTAGTTTCTTTTGATAATTGAAAAATACTAATAAAAATGCTATTTTTGCTAACTAATTTTTGGAAATTCTTAAATAAATGAGATTTAAAATATAATTTATGGTTTCATTATGTCATTATCATCATGAATTGTAGTTTAATACATTAATTCATGCAAAATCAAGTTTTGTTGTGGAATTGTGGAATTTTGCTTGTAAGATGTTGAAAATTGATAAAAGTTGCAAACTAGGAATTTTGTTTTAATACAAATTAGTGTGAGAAAAATATGGTAATGGTTTCAATAATCTAGTTAGGTTATTTAATAAATAATATGACTATTAGTTTCATTTAAACCTCAAGTTTTGAAGTAAAACGGTAAATTGGTATTTTCGGGTTTTACGAAATCGGACGGTTTGATCGATTTTTAGGGTTTCGATGAATTAAATCATGTTTTATATTATCAGTAATGAGTTTTAAAACTATGAGTTATTTGTTGATGTTTATCTCGATCCATCGGAGTTTGTACGCCGATATCGAGCGATATTTGGTTCTTTTGCGTGAACGGGGCATAGGTTTTAACCTATGCACGTTCCGTGTGTCGTTTTGACTTTTGTCCATGATTCAGTTTACGATACTATATATGTTTGCGTATAGGTACCCCTCACGTGGACTGCGGGCGATGAAGAAGAGGATGACGACACTGTCTTCGGCAGACAAGGACCAGGTGAGTAGATATACATCTACGGGGGGAAGTCGAGTGGATGGCGTTTAGCACCCCCGCAAACGTAGAATAGGGTTAGTACTTATTGTCATTAGGAAGCCAGACGTGACCTTAGATTCTTGATGAGTAGGACCCTAGTAATGACCCTAGGTTGGACTAGACTGATTAGAAAGACCATACCAGAGGATGAATACCTTGGAAGAGATTCGTAGGTTTCAGGTAGATACACACACACGCACACACTGAGACTCGACGTGGTGTATACGTGTATGTATGTATGTATGTATATATATATATATATATATATATATATATATATATATATATATATATATATATATATGTAGTAAAGACCAATTAATGTTTGTAACATTAGATTGTTGTTTTAATGAGGATATTGACATGTTTAAGGAATGAAAAACTTAGTTTGGTCACTAGTTTCTTTTGATAATTGAAAAATACTAATAAAAATGCTATTTTTGCTAACTAATTTTTGGAAATTCTTAAATAAATGAGATTTAAAATATAATTTATGGTTTCGTTATGTCATTATCATCATGAATTGTAGTTTAATACATTAATTCATGCAAAATCAAGTTGTGTTGTGGAATTGTGGAATTTTGCTTGTAAGATGTTGAAAATTGATAAAAGTTGCATACTAGGAATTTTGTTTTAATACAAATTAGTGTGAGAAAAATATGCTAATGGTTTCAATAATCTAGTTAGGTTATTTAATAAATAATATGACTATTAGTTTCATTTAAACCTCAAGTTTTGAAGTAAAACGGTAAATTGGCATTTTCGGGTTTTACGAAATCGGACGGTTTGATCGATTTTTAGGGTTTCGATGAATTAAATCATGTTTTATATTATCAGTAATGAGTTTTAAAACTATGAGTTATTTGTTGATGTTTATCTCGATCCATCGGAGTTTGTACGCCGATATCGAGCGATATTTGGTTCTTTTGCGTGAACGGGACATAGGTTTTAACCTATGCGCATTTCGTGTGTCGTTTTGACTTTTGTCCGTGATTCAGTTTACGATACAATATATGTTTGCGTATAGGTACCCCTCACGTGGACTGTGGGCGATGAAGAAGAGGATGGCGACACCGTCTTCGGCAGACAAGGACCAGGTGAGTAGATGTATATCTACGGGGGGAAGTCGAGTGGATGGCGTTTAGCACCCCCGCAAACGTAGAATAGGGTTAGTACTTATTGTCATTAGAAAGCCAGACGTGACCTTAGATTCTTGATGAGTAGGACCCTAGTAATGACCCTAGGTTGGACTAGACTGATTAGAAAGACCATACCAGAGGATGAATACCTTGGAAGAGATTCGTAGGTTTCAGGTAGATACACACACGCACACACTGAGACTCGACGTGGTGTATACGTGTGTGTATGTATGTATATATATATATATATATATATAGGACTAGGTGAAGGTATATATATATTTTTACACAATACGTATATGTGATACAGGGATGTGATATGATACACGGGGATGAAACAATATAACTGGGCTGATGCCGTGATTCTTGGCTATACAGTCGTGTTATGATATTAGCGGATCATTAGAAAATGAGATAATGGATTTGTATACATGAACAATAATAAAGGATGGTGATGATATTGAAGTATATGGGACTCTAAATAGAACCCGGACCGTAACCTGTGCCTGAAATTCTGATATGATATATGTGTGACCTGATTACGACATCATATAGGTGTGACTTGATTTTGATCTGATAAATATGTGTAACTTGATCACGATATCATATAGGTGTGACATGATTACGATATGATTTAAGTGTGACTTAATCACAATATGATACATATACATGTTATTTCTGAAGATAAAGTAACGACGTACATTTATGTTGATAATGATATATGATTGATGTATACGATTACAGTATGGTACCTTGATTATGACATGTGTTGTTGATGATATTATACGAAAGATGAGACACGTAGGTGATACTTGACCCGTACCCCGATATTGGGATGCCGTACGATGGATTTTACCGTACGAAGCATAGATGTGATGATTGATCCGCACTCTTGATTCGAGAAAGTCGTAGTATGTACGTGACTCTATTGAGGCTGGATCGCCGACTATTAGAGATATGGACTCAGAGTTTAGGTGCACTCTTATTTCTTATCGACTAGTTTCTTAGGTTTGTTCCTTAGGAGGTTAGATGGACACTAGTTTAGGCTCGAGTCTTATAGTTGTAGTTATACTTGTATATCACAGATGAGTGGTTATTACACATCCGTCTTTACATTCATACCGTAATCACAATGTTGCATGTTCATACATATGTTTCTATAATCAGTATAAAACTCTACCTGTTAGGACACCGGTACCATTACCGATGATGCGCATATTCTACGCACACTTATTTGCCGGCTCACACACATCATCATCGGTAATTGCTATGTCACGTACACTTTAGATCTTATTATCTTTTATTGATACAATCAGCTAACAGCTAGATCGATATAATATTGTGATTACTCTCTGATGTTAGTATAGACATGGTATTTATTACTTAGACATTTCATGCATTCGCATTTTCATGTTATCATGCAGTATTATGGGGCATATGCCAACATTTATCATATACTTACTCATGATTTTGGAATTTTGGATTTCTATGAGATTTTTGGATTTTTGGGGAAAACCGCAAGAATATATAAAAACTTCTCTCTCTCTCCTCCTCTCTTTTTAAAACATAAGATGCGGTTTTCTCGTGATGTATGTGTCGTTCACCATGAGATTTCATGTTTTCTGATGGATTTCGAGACCCGATTCGAGGAGTGGATGAACCGTCTCGGGTACATAGTGGGCCCGGTATGGTACCCTGAGGCAAGAAGATCGAGTTGTAGACGATGAGCCTGGCAGGGGAAGACTATCTACCGGTGATGTCTGGCGCGGCGGATATCCGGAGGATACCAACCGTTGTCGTGAGATTTGATGATATGGGCCGATCCGGACTGACGGAACCCGAGATATTGAGACTATGAGACATTGAGATTGTGAGGTATTGAGACTTGAGATTTACATTTTTTTGTCGATGCTTGACACGGATTTCCATGGATTTTATCGTTGATGTTTCAGATTTCTATACACACTTTACCATGATAAAAGCTAAAGATCTTCTTTATACAGATACATCTAGATTTCAGGATTGATTGTTTTACATTCATATTGCATGCATATTCATTCACATGATATATTATTACTCGAGGTACTGACACGAGCACGGAGTATTCGCATTTACACGTAGCTTATTATCCTGTCTTACTTGATGATTAGTAGTAGATTAGTATATTATTATGACCTAGAATAGCGTCGTGCATTCGATTTCTTTTCGTAGATGTCTTCTACTCACGAGTTGGCAACTCACCCCCGCTGTGCCAGATTTTATTACAGGTTGATGTACAGGGTTCCTTGGCAGATTGCTGGCACATCATTTCTTTCCGGATGATTTGCACGGTAGGTTGGTTCATTTGTATCTGGACCGCCGTTGTATTTTTTTTTATTATTTCATTTGTATCTAGAAAGCTCCATCAACCAAACTTGTATTACTTGATAGTTTACCGGACCATTTATTTGTTTCGACCTTAGAATCGCGCTTGCATTATTATGATATCTGGTGGTTTTGTTTTCTTTTGAGTTTTGAGCCTCGCCCTTTGGCGTTGTATACTTTTGTGCATTAGTGGTTGTTTCCGCCTGTTGGCGTAGAGCTAGCTTCCGTTTGGGGATGCCTTTTTATTGTTATATGTATTTATACTTGTTTGTACCCGTTTGGGGCCAGTTTTTACAAAGGAGACTCTGCCGAAATTTTTGAGAAAATTGGAAGATACTTTTAAACTTGTTTTCTTCATATTTTCCTTTACTTCTTCTTCTTTTATGGTTTAGATTTCTGGGCGTCGGCTTACTTAGGTTACGTTGCGCCTCTAGACGCTTCGTAATCTAAGTGCCGGTCACGTTCCGTACTTTCAGGTCGTGACAAATCTGATCCAAACCGATTCATAAGCAAAAATATACATATAAACATCCTCACTTAGGAGCAATCTCAATGCCTTTTAGCGGAATACAACCACATAGTAAATTATACGACGCCATCGGCGATGAGATAAGCAAATAAGAGAAGAAAACAATAACCACAACACAAAGAAACAAAGTAAAAGTCGACTCACACGAGCACGACACCCAGAGTCAAATATAATACAATCTCTCAGTCTCGTCTCTAAATCAATATATATATATATATATATATATATATATATATATATATATATGGTAGATGGAGTATACTAGATACAAAGAAAAATAGTACAAGATAGAAGACAAAAGAATACTCTCAACCCACCCACAAAATATCACGCCCAAAAAGTAATAGCAAAAGTAGTAGTATGCCCCGCCGCGACTACACCGAAGGATCGGCCCTGCAAGACACTGTGACACAACGGGGGTGAGTTGGCAGCTCATGAGTAGTAAATAACATCATAAGCGGCAATCGCAATCATGAACGTAGCAGTGACAAATCCTAGCTATGAGATTGTGATGATATATAATAGTATGGATGCATCATGAATAAATGAGCAAAGTATAATATCATGGGTGTAACAACTGCATGAAACTGAACATGTCATAACAAGTTTAATGTGGTAAAAACAGAGGTACCATCAATAAATCATCATAAAACCGGCGTCAAGCATCGACACTCGAAATCCCAAGATCTCAGGCACCGTCACTTTGATCGGCCCTCATATCCATCTGATCATATAACTCTGGTCGGTATCCTCCAGATATCCGCCGAGTTTCCATACTATCACCGATAGGTAGTGTTCCCATGCCAGTCTCAACACTTTTCTATACGATCTTCTCGTCCCGGGGTACCGTACTAGGTTCACCATGTACCCGCAGACGGTGCCTCCTCACTCCTCGAATTGAGTATACTCATAACTCACAACCGAGAAAACCCATGGTGGACACCAAATATCATATTAAGATAAAACCGCAATTTTTAAAAATAAATTCAAGTTTTGAAATGTGTTTGCGGTTTCTCAAATCTCATGAAAACAGAAATCTCACGAAACAACATCATATGAGAATATGATGATAATGGCAATGTACATGATATTAGCACGATGCATACTAGTATGAAATGAACGAAAATCTAACTACCAATAAAGATATAGTACAATATAAGATATCGTGGCAGGTTCTATAGTGTACGTGGCATGGAAATTACCAATGGCGTGTGTGTACATATGAGTTAGTGCACGTGGGACATGAATCATTAGTGATGTGCAGGTGTCCTAATGAGAATGTATCAATGCGTATTATAATGTTTATGCGATGTGTGCGTGTGTAAGATTTTATAACTAGAATCTAGATATCGGGCGCTTAACGCCATCCAGACGATTCCCCCGTAGATGTTAAATCTACTCACCGGAACGGCCTCAAGCTACTCGAATCTGATCACCTCCTTTCTTTTCCTTGTCGCATCCGAAGTCTCCGCAACCGATCCTAGTATCAAACAAAAACCTTAACACATGAGGCTAGAATTCCGACGTGACACAAATATACACAAGCACAAACTAACTCTCACGAGTTAACACGTGTGAACGTAGTGTGCTAAACGCATGCAACAACACCTAAGACTACCCCTAAGAGCCGTTAACCAACTAAAATGCTAAAATGAGAGCCGTAAAGTTCGTATTGCACGTTAACGTATCGCCAAAAATAAGGTAAAACAATCCTAGAATTTTGAATATGCAGAATTAGAAAAAGTTGTATATACCAGAAATCTAATTGGAGTCTTAGAGAGCCCTTACATCCTGATTCCTCAGAAGGGCCGCAAATTGCGGCCAATTCTATTAAATTGGCGGCCAGAGTTTAGGGGATTGGGCTCGGGTTTCGAGGGTGTGCTAAGAGTCTAGAAACTAACTCCCAGTGATTGCAACTTATTTTTGAAGTTACTGGTTTGATAGCAGATTCGATTTGAAACCCTAACCTTCAACTAATCACTAGTTTTGACACTAATTCAAATATTAAGGTAGTTTAGTGAAGTCTTGGTGGTTAAACAAGGATATTTAGCACTCAAATACTTTTAACTACCCTAGTTTAGGCTATGGTTACACTAAAAATTTCCACAACCCCAAAATCATCTCAAAACCCTGCTTTAGTTCTTTTAAACATCACAAAACAAAATTTTAATCTAAGTTTAGAGTATTAAGACAAGAGTTTTGTAAAACATGTTCAAGATTTGCACCTTACCTCAAAATTGCATGCGGGGAGTCTCAAGTGACCAAGTAAGCTCAAAGATGGGGTTTTGGCTATCACAAGAGTCCAGAAGGAACAAAAGTATATTTTTGCAAGGATTTGTGATGGATTTGAAGTGTAATGTCAGGAGGTAGAGAGGGATTTGTGAGGGGAAGTTGAAGAGAAGAAAAGAGAAGAGAGGATGAAAAAGAAGGAAGGAAGAATGAAAATGGAAAAGAATGAAAATGGCCATCATTAGCCATGCACCATTTTTCATAAGCAATAAATGCATCATCAATTCATGCATTCCTCATTATTCTTTCCTTTTCCTTTTTTCTATAAACCATTTAATTTTTTAAATATTAAAGAAGCAAAATAGGGTTTAAATTGTCTATATGTATGTATGCGCGCGTGCATAAATTTTAAAAATAAATAATTAAATATATGTGAAAATAATTATTAACTATGTTTTATTGAAAACCCCATATTATATTGCTTAATTAAATTATGATTAACTTTAATCAAGTTTTAGGACGTTACATTTTCGGAGAAACTAGAAAAAGGGGGAAATAGGTATAGGTCTTTGGTCCCAAAAAAACGTAAGGGATCAGTCCTTTGACTAAAAATCTTCGGAATACCCTTCAATGGCCAAAATATGGTGGGTTTAGCTTCCTTGTACGAACCAGCCGCTTTGTCTTTTCCTTATTCCTATACCATCCTGAATAATGTTGGGTCAGCTAAACTACTATATTCAGCGAAGTGAAGTCACCACATGTATTTGATAAACACAAGATATAACTAGATGACCGGTGCATCTAGTAACTTTTGTTTTGCGTGATTAATTTTGGGGGAATACTGAATGTCCCGAGATATTATTCCTTCTAAATTACATGTAATCATAGATATTTAACTCCATTAAAATACTCGAACAAATAATTTATTTTTATTTTTACTTTGCTTTATTAGCCTTCTTTGTTACCCTTGTAGGTGTGGTGACTAATACATATAACCTGTTAATATTGTAGTGGTTAAATGACTTATGCAGATGTTCATCGGTAAATACAGTGGTCGGCTGTTACATGTGGTGGCTTGAAAAGTGGTAGTTTGAGAAGACGTCTAAAAACAGCGTG
This sequence comes from Agapanthus africanus, assembly GCA_030015575.1. Lineage (NCBI taxonomy): Eukaryota > Viridiplantae > Streptophyta > Magnoliopsida > Asparagales > Amaryllidaceae > Agapanthus > Agapanthus africanus. Next base: position 463,386,643 of record CM057347.1, read on the forward strand.
ACGTAAACACATATGGGACACATGTAGAGACGGAGAAGGGCATCACAGTATTTAATAAATAGAAAAACGTCAGAAATACTATAAGGATACTTGAAATACATGTATAAGAGATTTTTGGGTAAGCTTTTTGGGCCAGCGGACCTAACCCTGACCATCCCCAAAAACCCAAAAGAGAACAATGCCGCTTGCATATCCAAACCTGGCAATAGGACATGCAAGGTAATGCAACACACCTCAAACCTCAATTTACTTTTGTCTTTGCAAATCTTGATATTTTCTTATGCACAAATAGTTCAGTTGGCATGTTGATTGCTATTCAAATTCCATTTCACCTGCCTTCTTGGGTAAATTGTCCAACCTACGTCCACGCTTATCTGCTTCAAGCTGCGACAAATACAAAAATCAAAAGAGAAAAATCTCTTCCCAATTTGACGCATCTACTTCCTTTTTTATCTAATCGTATATCCTAAACCATTTCTTTATTTTCCAACTATCATTTAAATTTGTTCAAATTTCCCTTTTCTTATATATAATTCACTAAATCCTCATTGATTCACAAAACTAGGATTAACATATTAAAATCTTGCATGTGAATTTACAGGTTAATTTAAACTTGCTAAATGGAATCACACTCTTTTTTATTTTAAACATTGAGAAAATATTTAGGGTGAAGATTACAAAATGAGGAACCTTCAAGGGGTGTTATAAAAAAAGACAAACCCTCGGCCCTGGCGGTGGTTTCCAAAACCGTACAATGTGGGCACCACATCCCCGCCACGTCAGCGTTAGGCAGCTTTCCCTCTCCTCCTCATCTCCCCCATTCTCTCCCTCCTTTTCTCTCGCCCCCAGTTCGGACCGCCCCTAAATTCTCTCTCCTCTCTCTTCTTTCTCTCCCTTCTCTTATTCGTGGCGGCAGTCAACGCTCTAGAGAGAGAAAGAGGCGATATCTGAAGCAAAAAAGAAAAAGGAAAAGAGAGAGAGAGAGAGCTAGGGTTTTCGATCGTCGAAGAAAGAGAAAGCGATGAGGAAGAGCGGGAGCGGGAGTTCGAGCAGGGGCAGCCGCTTCACGGCGTCGCCGGAGGACTACAAGCTTATGGAGGAGGTCGGCTATGGCGCCAGCGCGACGGTGTATCGAGCGATCTTCGTGCCCACGAACGAGGTCGTTGCCGTCAAGTGCTTGGATCTCGATCGCTGCAACAGCAGCAATCTCGTGAGTACTTCTCTTGGTTGATTTGCTCTCATGAATTGCAAGTTTGGATCTTTTTGAATTTCTGATTTGTGGTCATTAGAATTATTGATAGAAATTATGATTGAGTTTGAGACATGTTTTGATTTGGGATTGAAGTGAGATAATAGCTTCAAAATTTGATATTTGAGATTGAATTCTAGGCATATGTGCACTTTGATAGGTTTTAATATGATCGTTTTTGCATGTTGCTGGCTTAAGAGGTTGAACTTAGACAGCAATTTATGCAGAGCTGGCTGAAGACATCCTAAATCAACTACAGTTCTTCAAAATGAAGACCGGTCTTGTTTCCATTTTATGTTTATGAATTCAAATTGCCTTTCCTTTTAATGCCGCAGTAGCCACTAATACCATCGCTTTTATACTCTGCCGCACATTGAAGTGGCACTCATTCCGGAGAAGTTGGGATAACAAGGACAAATCACCTCCCCCCCACCCCCCCCCCCCAAAAAAAATAAAATAAAATAAAAGATTCATTGTAGGCCAATGCCCACTTACATGAATCCTAAATCTCTCCATTCAGCTCTGTTAAGAACCATCTCCTTCGTTTAAATTAGCATCATTATCAATTTAAATTTGTCACCCGCATTTCTTCTGTGTGTACCTGGCTGGTGTTTGGCCATAAATAAAAAATAAGAAAGTAGCTGATTGGTACGGCGAGTAAAGGTTGAAAGGATTAAAAGAGACGAATAATTGGTTGAAATAGATTGAATGAATAATTGGTTTAATAGGTAACCGAATAAAAGATAAAGGTAGTAAACCATCGAGGAATTCTTTGGCACATATACCGACACCGGATTAGCCAGTCATACACAACTTGTTACGCAACGACAGCTATGAGAATGTGTAATTTGATAATGCCTGTGGATAGGAAGTGTTGGATAATGCTTGTGGGTTATGCTCATGATCGGGTAAGTGGAAGACACAAGCACCAATTACAGCCACAATGGACATGGTGAGATACATGCCAACATCCATAACCCAGTCTCTAACTTGTACTACTCAAGAGTCTCTACATATACTCCCGGGCATGCTGATATGCAATGCAAATGGAATTCAGCATCATTATCGTTCTAGCTTATCTTATGTAGCAACTAGCAATAGCTGCCGTATGTGATCATTGAGTTCTCGAGGCTATCATTCTAGCCAATTTTATGTAGTAGTAGCTGCCGTATGTGGTCACCGAGTTCTCAAGTCCCTTTCTTATGAGTGTGAATCTCTCACTCTGCAATCAATCTTATAAAGAAGATGATAGGATCAGGATGGCTTAACTAGCATCCAATGTGAACCTCTACGTTGTTGTTGGACGCACTAAAAAGTTCCTAGTTTAGGTCTATTTGTGCATCTACGTGTATTCAGTGTGAATGCCTTTACATATGGGTGTGTGATGGGTTTTCTAGGAGTTCACTGTCAAGGTCTCACAGTTTATCGTGTGCTTGTTCAGTTTGAATAGCTATAAGCCTGTTTAGTAAAAGGTCAATCCAGTGAATCATTATACCCAGGCGGTCAATGCTTTTATTTTTAAATTCAGCATGCAAGCTGGTTGTTGTATGTTTTCATATTTGTTATCTATTCGGCTTATATGTTTAGTTTTCTTGGTCTTCTGGCCAGATGTAAGCTGCAATTAATTTTTCTCTATATCAATATTCGGCTGAAATGTTAATTGTTATGTAAATAAGTAATCGTCTTGCGTTCTTTTATGTATTTTAGCGGTGTTTCATGTTGCTGTGACATTGTGATTCGTTAACTTAAAACTCAATTGGGTTATTAACACACAGAAAAGTTGTTCACCTCTTCCTAAGAAACATAAGATTCACTAGGATACATCTTTTTTTTTGTGCTTGGATTTGATCTAATACGAGTGAGCATATTCTACAAAAAAACTTTATGTAGCTGGTTCTTTCCAACCAACTCCTATAATTTCTCAGTGGATGGACTAATGATATCTTGGTTGCGTATAGACCACCTCAAGTGGCTGTCCCTCATTCTATCCCCAATCGGAGCAGCCTCTAAGTTCTTGACGACTTCACCCCTTTCTTATCTTGTCCTTAGTTAGTTTCCACATCATAACATCAGCATTCTCATTTGCTATACCCAACGTCATTTCTTCTTAATTCCCCACTATAGGATTCACTAAGCTTGGTTAATAGCTGAGCTGCATGATCCTTCTACTTCAAGTATATTGTACCATTTATACTATAGTATTCTAGAAACAATTCAACATTTGTACCTTTTCAATTTAATCGCATGAAAACGTCCTCATCAATTTCACCACCATGATGATGGGATATTCTGAAGTCATGGAAATAATCTTGTTTGGTATTTGTCGGGACCCGGTTCTTGCTCACGGAGCAAAGTGCCACACGGAACAAAGTGCCACGCCAAGTGTCGTGTTAAGTGGGCGGGGGCCACCTCTTGAATCCGTGGGGGCCACCTCTTGAGTCCGTGGGATCCACTGTAGAACAATGGGGACTCTTCGGAATACATTCCGAAAGGGGGCATATCTGTACTATAAATGGAATGATACCACTCTTCAATACAGAGGCGCCTTTTAAGTGAACTGGCACTACAAGAGTTTGAGAACTCCGTAGTTAAGCGTGCTCGAGCCAGGGAAGTTCTGGGATGGGTGACCTCCTGGGAAGTGGTCCCTGGTCGGGTCCGGTTCGCCCCGAAGGACAAAACCGTGCGGTTTCCGCCAGAGCGGACAATACTCACTGTATTGTTGGGGGTGGGGCGTGACAGAATGGTATTAGAGCTGGTCCCTTAATAGTAGGTCTGTGGTTCGAGGACGAACCATTGTTCAAAGGTGGGGAGAATGTCGGGACACGGTTCTTGCTCACGGAGCAAAGTGCCACACGGAACAAAGTGCCACGCCAAGTGTCGTGTTAAGTGGGCGGGGGCCACCTCTTGAATACGTGGGGGCCACCTCTTGAGTCCGTGAGACCCACTTCCAAAAGGGGTAGATCTGTACTATAAATGGAATGATACCACTCTTCAATACAGAGGCGCCTTTTAAGTGAACTGGCACTACAAGAGTTTGAGAACTCCGTAGTTAAGCGTGCTCGAGCCAAGGAAGTTCTGGGATGGGTGGCCTCCTGGGAAGTGGCCCCTGGTCGGGTCCGGTTCGTCCTGAAGGACAAAACTGTGCGGCTTCGGCCAGAGAGGACAATACTCACTGTATTGGGGGTGGGGCGTGACAGTATTTCTTGACCATCAATATGAACTATAACATGTTTCCTCATGAATTATCATCATGCCTCTTTGTTTATACGAATTACAGTCACACTCATATATTACGATTTTGTCCTACCAATATTCAATTGGTTACATTCTAAAGCATGTCCATACATTTCTGTGTTAGAAAAATCTAGTTATCTAGTTTATCGACTAATGCAATATAATTGTCTGACAACATACACCATGTAGCCTCATGCTGAACATGCCCGGTAATTTTATCCTTGAAAATGCAGGGAGGTATAAACTTAATATTAACTTCCGATGTAAAAACTTAATATTAACTCCGAATCATCATGCATCTCCTTAATACATTAATTTAGCTGCTAGTGCAAGCTTCTTAATGAACCCAACGATTGGTTTATCTGTAAAAACCAACAACGCAATCTGTCCAAGGGGGTGGGGGTCTATCATAACTTCATAAGCTTTAGCTAAATTGCAGACCTTTTTTTCCTATATAGAAATTTTAATCCATTTTCTTAGGAAGAAAGTATTTTAATGGTGTAAAGAATTTCCCCCCCAAAAAACTATTATTCCTTTTTCATTCTTGCTTTTACTACTCTGTGCCAAATTTTTACTGAGTGGCTCATAAATTTGATTTGACACTGGCTCAGTGGTTTGTGTAACTTACTCATTTGTTCTTATAAATAGGTAGGAAAGTGTTATTCCACCAAGCACTAGGTATTATCTCAGTCATTGGGGTTTGTTGAACCACTTCACTATATTATTGTCTTTCTCAAAGATTTCCCAGTTTCAGAGAATATGAATATTACTAAATGCTATAATCATGTGTCTTTATTTTCTTCAAAACATCTGTAGGCTCACCTATTCTAAACTATTCAAAATACCTTTAGTCCCTGCTATTTGTAGACTCACTGCAACCTACCATAAATTCTCATAATTATTCTAATATAACAATTTAATTTATACTAACAACTACCTACCTTTCTTTAATGTCTTCATTTTCCATTGGAGCCATTAGTGCTCACTCTCAATACGCTTGACATTATGTCCATCTTTGCTCTTTCTTTTGCCTCATCTTTGCAGGGTTACATGTAGATGCTTATTGCAATTAAACACTTCATGTTTTGCATTTATGCACTCATTACATCAAAATAATGTTTCTCGAAGCAGTTTTTAAGAGAAATATAGTGAATCACAAAAAAACTAATCTATGATGCTTTTAGACCTTTTTAAATCATTGAACTTTTATGATGTCAATTTTGTGGAAGGAAGAAAGTGATGGAGAATGAATATTAAGCCTTATTTAGGTGTATTTTATTTCTTTCGGCCGCTTTAGATTTGTCTGTTTTGTTGTAGTTAAAAGGTGTGTAGTTGTTCTGAATTTGTTATTGGTTATACATCAGTATTATGTTTGTGTTCTCTTAAAAATCTCTTATAGTGACTCAGTGTGATTTCTTTGGTGTCTGGCATTTGAGGAAAATTCATTGTACTTTGGTGAATTATTATAGTATAATTGACGACAATGGAAGAAATTAGAAATTATAGGGTGATGGAGAGGAAGGAGTATATTGTTCGATAGGAGTGAGTGGAGATGGAGGATTCATGTGCTCGACCCGGCGTGATTCTCATGTTGGCCTACCCCATATGCTTGGGATAAAGGCTCAGTTGTTGTGGTGGTGGAGAGGAAGGAGTAGAATTCATTACTTAGTTTTCATATAATAACATGATTTAGAAGTTACTTGTTTTCTTTTGTGGGTAAGTTTAGATGAATCTTCTTCTTCTTCTTCTTAGTAGGGCTTATATTAGTCCTGGAGATCATACTATTTTTTGTTGAAAGTCGGCTGGTCGGGGGCTCATCTGTATCCATGAGATTTTTACTTCAGGTTCATATTGATTTTTTAATTAGTAAAAACTGTGGATCTGATCTAAAAACAACCCTTAATTTATCTTTTTGCGTCAGTATCGTACAATCTGTTGCCTGTATCCTTGCATTTGGATTTTTTTTGAGAAATATGTAATGTCCATTGTCTCTTGGTTGCTGGCTTTATCGATTGATACCCATAACTAGCAAGTTAGTTTATATCCTGATTTTGGCATGTGCTCAAGGCTTAGGGTTGCCATCAGTGTATGGATCTAAAAGACATCTTTTATGAGCAGACCACATTTTGATACACATATCTTTACACACTGTGAGATAGGACCCTCTGCTATATAACTTCACAATGTTTTATAATACTCATTATAGTTCATGCTATATTTACTAATTATATATACTTTGGGGTAACTTTTAATTGTGCGCCAAATGGTAAGATTACCATCTGCTGAGTTTCTTACTGCATATTTAAATGGACAAACTTTGTTTCTATAATAATAGCATTTTCCACTATATTTATGAGATGCAAATAATTTGAATTCCATGTAGGATGACATACGAAGGGAAGCCCAGACTATGAGTTTGATAGACCACCCAAATGTGATAAGTGCGTATTGCTCATTTGTTGTTAAACATTCCCTGTGGGTGGTTATGCCATTCATGACAGAGGGTTCATGTTTGCACCTAATGAAGATAGCATATCCAGATGGGTTTGAGGAGTCTGTTATTGGTTCTATTCTTAAAGAAACCCTCAAGGCTTTGGAGTACCTTCACAGACATGGACATATTCACCGTGATGTCAAGGTTTGTTGCATAATTGGCATATTACTCTAGGTTGATTTGTTTAATGTCTCCTTGCTCAACAAGGCTTTGAACTGCAGGCTGGGAATATCCTACTTGATGGCTCTGGATTGGTGAAGCTTGGTGACTTTGGTGTTTCAGCTTGTATGTTTGACAAGGGTGATAGGCAGCGTTCAAGAAACACTTTTGTAGGCACACCTTGCTGGTCGGTATATAAAGCGCTTTGCACTGTAATGCTGATATGTTATCATAAATCACTTTACTTCAATGGCTGCTTCTTCTTATTTTTTATTACACTAAATAGGATGGCTCCAGAGGTCTTGCAACCAGGAAGTGGATATGATTTCAAGTGAGTTTTACTCCCCATCCTAAGGAACTAAAATATGGCTGTATGTTCATTTAATTGGAAAACTCTTCCTCTGTGCAACTTGCCTTCTGCTTGCAAATTGTTCTTTATTCATATAGTGTTACTTACATGTAGATTATCAAGGAAAGATTATTTTAAGGTAAGCATCTTTATAATTTGATTGAACTTGAAAAGAATGGAGAGAAATTTTTTATTGGCTTAATTAAATAAGAGTCCATACAAATCTATATATAGAGAGTTATTCAATCTAATAACAAAATATATTCATAACTAATATCCACTAACTAAATATACTCATAACTAATATGTAATAACAAATTATATTCTTAACACTCCCCGCAAACTGGAGCATAGATGTCAATCATGTCAAGCTTAGACAGAAGATGAGCGAAAATCGGTCGAGAAAGAGTTTTGGTAAGGATATTTGCTAGTTGAGTCAAAAAGGAAACATGTTGGAGTGCAACCACCTTATCAGTCACCTTGTCACGAATGAAGTGGCAATCTATTTCAATATACTTGGTCCATTCATGAAAATCTGGATTCTCAGCAATATGGATTGCGGCCTTGTTATCACAGAAGAGTGTAGTCGAAAGAGAAGAAGGAACTCCAAGATCCGTCGGAAAAGAGGTAAGCCATACCAACTCAGTGACGGCATGCGCCATAAATCTATACGCAGTCTCTGCAGGAGAACGAGCCACTACATTTTGCTTATTACTCCTCCATTTAACCAAGTTTCACCCCAAAAAGACACAATAGCCACTCGTGGAACGACGATCATCAATAGATCCAGCAAAGTCGGCATCCGCAAAGGCTGTGAGCGACAACATAGATGATGGTTTATAAAGAAGATTCTGTCCTGGAGAACCTTTGATGTATCTTAGAATATGCTCAATCGCCTTAAGGTGAGAGGTCAAAGGATTCTGCATATACTGGCTTACTGTGCTAATGGCAAAGGCAGTGTCAAAGCGAGTGACGGTGAGTTAAATAAGCTTCTCAACTAGATGTCGATATCGTCCCGGGTTATATAGTGTGGAGGATCCGAGGCAGAGCTCAATTGAGATAGCTTGACTGAGGAATCTATAGGGGTGTTTGCCGGTTTACATCTCAGAAATCATAGCTCAGATAGAAGATCAAGTGCATACTTACACTCAGAGGGCTGTAATCTACTGGAATTCCGTGATACTTCAATTCTAAGGAAATATCTAAGTGGTCCAAGGTACTTGGTATGGAAGTGTGAAGCAAAATGTTCTTTCATCTTAGAGATGCCAACATGACCATTTCTAGTAATGATAATATCAACATACACCAATACTTTTACCCTGCCCTGCGGACGATTATGTGTAAAGAGATGTGTCGGCGCGACTGCGTTTGAAGCTAATTTGTCGTAGAACTATACTAAACTTTTCAAACCAGATATATGGCGACTACTTCAATCCGTATAAAGATTTATGTAGAAGATAAACTATAGACTCCCCTGGTCGCTCGACGTCCGGAGGCTGCTGCATATCAATAGTCTCTGAAAAATCGCTATTAAGAAATGTATTTTTCACATCAAGCTATTTAAGTGGTCATACCTTAGAAACAACTAAGGATATAAGATCACGAACTGAGAGCAATTTGGCAACTGGTGAAAAAGTCTCCAACATAATTCAAGCCATACCGCTAAGTAAATCTTTTGACCACTAATCGAGCTTTTAGGCAGTCGATCGTCCTATCTGGATTATGCTTGATAGCAAAGACCTATCTACAGCCGACAACCTTCTTATCTGAAGGCGGAGATACCAATTTCCATGTCTGATTTAAGCGTAGTGCGGCAATCTCCTCTACCATAACTGCATGCCAACCTGGGTGCTAAAGAGCTTTTTGTACAGAGAAAGGAAGAGTGATGGCAGATAAGAAAGAAACAAACTGACGAGCACATGATGTCAGTCTATGATAGGAAACAAAATTAGAAATCGGATGTGCAGTAGTATAGGAATGCTTACGTTTGCATAAGGCAATAGAAAGAGATCTTCTGAAGGCAGCGGCGGTGGGGAATCAGAAACGGTGAACTGTATAAGAGTATCGGCAGAGGAATCGTTAGAAGAATCATTGATGAGAGGGGATGGGATAACTTTCTTACGACGGTGATATACCTATGGATAAGGGGTACAGGCTGAAAACTAGGATGCACGGTTTGAACAGAAAAATCAAGGTATGTGGAAGGTATGCGAGAAACAGGAATACTAGGAGTGGGGTCATTAAAAGGTGGTGGAAAATAGGCTTGTTTTTCTAAGAATGTCATATCACATGAAGTACAAACTTTAGACGTGACATGGTCAAAACAAACATACCCTTTCTTGGGAGCGTGAGTAACTTACAAATATCATATGTGTAACTCTAGGATCAAGTTTATCAATATGATTATCTAGAATATGAGGATAATAAAGACAACCAAACGCCTTAGGAGGAACATGAAAAGGGTTTACTTGTGGAAACAAAATATAGAAAAGGGATTAGTTGCTTAGGACCGGAGAAAACATGCGATTGATATAAAAATAGGCAGCTAAGGCCGCAAAATTTCACAATCGTTTAGAGACGTACATATGCAAAACAAGAGAACGAGCTCTCTCAAGCAAATGTCGGTTTTTTCATTCACCAATCCCATTTTGATGATGAGTATGAGAATATGAAGTTTGATGCAATATACCATGGGTCTGACAAAATGCAGTGAACTCCGTGCTAGTATACTCCTTAGTATTATCTGAAGGAAGAACTTTAACCGGAACACCAAATTGATTAGTAATCTCAGCTATGAAGATTTTAAAAGTAGACAAAAGTTCAGATCTATTACACATAAAATATAAAATGTCATACGTGAATGATCATCGATAAATGTTACAAAATATGTATAATTGAACACACAAGGAAATTTAAAAGGGCCCAAAATATCGGAATGAACTAACACAAAAGGTAATTCGTATCTTTTATTAACTGGAGGGAAAGATGAGCGATAATGTTTACCAAGAATACATGATTCACAATAGAACTCTGATAAATCAAGAGAATGCAACATAATACGTAAAGAAGAAAGAGCAGGATGACCAAGTTTTTGATGCCACTGGATAGTAGAAACAGCTGCAGACGTATGAGGAAGATGATCAACGTAGTAGAGTCCATTCTGTTTATACCACTCACCGATCCGCTACTTCGTCAGAAAATCCTATATCGCAAAATGAGATGGATAAAAAGTTACGGAGCAGTTAGAATCATTGATAAGCTGACGAATGGAAAGCAAGTTTTGTTTTATAGATGTTACAATTAAAGAATTTTTCAGGTGTAAAAAGTAAGTGATAAATCAGCAAAGTCAGAAACAGGTGCGGTATTATCATTAGCCATGGAATCAACTTGTGAAGAGTAGAAGCAAGTTCAGATGATCCATTATGAGACATGTGATGTGAGGCGCCGGAATCAACGACCCATGAATTAGAATTGAGAAAAGAACGATATGTCTGAGGGAGTAGAAAGGTTGACGGGAGCTACAGAGGAGAGGAGAGGAGGTGACGCAACTGGCCATACTCACCACCGGATAAAGGTAAATTGCCGGCAGGAGAGGAAGATCAGGCAGTAGCAACTGATATTGATGTCTGACGAGCTGAAGGTGTAGCATCAAGGTAGCCATGTTTCTCCCAACAGCGGTCTACACGATAATTAATGTCACCGACATAAGAACAATAAAGACAAGCACAACTATGACCACGAGTACGGGGACCACGAGTACAAGCAATGATAGAAGAACGATCATAAGCAGTAATTGAGATGGAACCAAAATCCATGATGCAGAAGTAAATCACGAAAGAGCGAGAATAAGAGACACAATCAACCAAAAATCAACAAAATCCAAGCGGAGGCGACTGTTCACAACCCACTCAAATATAGCTGAGCCAGAGCGAGAGACCATTAGGCAATCAACAAAATTCAGAGCTTGGTCAATCAAATCTTGTAACAATCAGCAAATTCCATAGCAGCAGAGGCAATAAAAAAAGAAACAGATCCAGAGTTATGTCCACAATGATACGCTCAATGAGAATTATGTCCATGCGATATTGTTTTTGTCCACACACAAACCTTGTTCTATCTGTAATGTTCAAAGTTCTCCCAATACAGTTCAGAGTTATGTTCACACAACGATATGTGCTTGTGGAGGGTGTAGGAGGGGGGAACAAGGTTGCTGGAGAGGGGTGGAGAGAGTTGATGTCTGGAAGGGGTCCTGGAGGAAGGGCAAGGGCAGGGAGTCAAGCCTGGATGGAGGGCAGGTAAGGGTTCGATTGCTGGAGAGGTGGCCTGGATTGAGATCGAGGCCTGGGAGGAAAGCAGGGGCGGTGGCGAGGGCTGGAAAGAGACCTGGAAGTTCAATGAGGGCTCTGAAGTCATCGTGGAGGGCTGGAGAGGTTGCCGGTATGTCGGCGAGGGCTAAGGAAGGGGGCAGAAGGTCGTCGGAGGCTCTTGAGAGGGGGATCGATGGCTGTGGAGGGAGATCGATGGTAGTGGAGGCTCTGGATGAGGGGTTCAAAGGCTTTAGGAAGGGATCGAAGGAGGGAAAGGGGCCAGGGAAGGGGTCGAAGAAGGGGAAGGGGCTACAGCTTGAAAAAGATTTTTTCCCTCAATTCTTTTCAGTGCGCTCAGATACCATGAAAATCGAGAGAAATTTTCTATTGTCTTAATTAAACAAGAGTCCATACAAATCTATATATATAGAAAGTTATAGATCAACTCTCAATCTAATAACAAAATATATTCATAACTAATATCTGCTAACTAAATATACTCATAACTAATATATAATAACAAGTTATATTCCTAATAGAACCCAAGAGGCAAAATCATTAATGAAGCGAATGTCTGGCCTTGTATATGTAAATTTTCAAACTTTTAATTAGTGGATGTGGATGTTGGCATAGTTCCACACAACAAAGAGGTGTGGAGTACATGGAAACAAACTCATGCCTAAAATTCAAATAAATGAGCTTAAAACTCATTTTCTTCAACTTCTGTTTACTACCTTCAAAATTTTATTTGTTACATGGTGTATTAGCAATTGCATATCTGCATTAGAAGTGAAGCCCACAAGCATTATTCATAGTTAAAGAATAAAGGAGTTTGAAGATTCAGTTTCAAATTTTTCTAAGCAAGAGCCATAATTTCTTTATCCATCTTTTGACAATTCCTTAATATAAATCATTCCATCACTAGAAGTCATGAATATTAGAGCATTACATGCTATTTTACTATGCTTAAGATGCGCAGAATTTAACTTCCCGTTTCGAGTTGATTTCATAAATTCAAATACTCACATGTGTTTTAGAACTTAAAAGCTGTAGTGTTATTCAGTTATTTTAGAGAGAAATTCTAATATTAATTACTAGAGCCTGTTTGACATGAAAAAAATATATGAAGTTTTCAAGGATGTCCTGGGATAGTGGGTGAGTTCACTTGGTGACATTTGTTTTTAGTCTCTGTTCTTATACCATTATAGGTTATCTTTTGTACAGATACAGAAAGGTATTATATATACAATAAGGTGACTGTCAGCATGTCAGGTATCAATCAGATATTGACTCGTAAACATATGAAAACCTGGATGCTTTTGGTGTATAAATTAAAAATGCAACTATATAATTCTTACAAATATTATGATACATGGATACTTTGCAAAAGAATTTCGCAGGATGTTAAATCATTGTACTATGCCTTTGCTGTTCAATTCATACACTTGCTACTATTGGATTAAAGACTTATATTATGTTCATTTTAATTTGACATTTTCGCGTTATTTATACCTTAAACTTGAATTTAGTTCCCTTTAGAAAATCCATTAAAGTTCCCTTAAACTCGTCCATAGTCCAGGAGAAATTTGGATAGTTGTTCCTTCACGCAGGAACTTAACCCGTATGCCAATAGGCTAGTTTTGTTGCCCTTTAGCTGTTATGGAAAGCCCCTCTTTTTCTCGTTGTGTTTTGGCTAGGAACTTAAAAACAATTAAAATTGACATTTGGTTGGAAATTTGTCAAATGATAGAGCCTTGTGATCCTTATTTCAGCACATTTTGTAAGGAAAGGGCTTAGATATTGGCGAATATTCTTTTTTGCCCTACATATTCACTTAAAATATTTGAGCGATCCATCTTTAAACCTCTTCTGTTCACATCCGACCTTCCAGAGATCAAAGCTATGTAGCATGGGTTCAGATATGGAAATGGGATACGATACGATACAAATTCGTGGATTCGCAATTTTCCAAAAACCTAGGATACGACATACGTTTTTATATCAATTTTTAATTAAATAAATGTATATATATTAAGATATACATAGAAATATATAATTATATAAATGAATAATGGCATTATGTTAAATATTCAGTGCACTTTTAAATTTTTGAGTGCCTTAATTTTCAAGAGGAAGAGGAGAGGGGTCGAATTGAGAGAGATTGGTGAGACATTTACAAGTCCGAGCGAATCCGAAAGAATCCGAGAGTTCCGACTCCGATACGAGATCGGGGACGATTCGTGAGGCATTTACAAGTATCCGTGCTTCATAGGATCAAAGTCCTTTCGATTTATTTTTATTAAGTAAATGTACAGGGAAGCTGTTTATTAGATGTTGGTTTAAGGATTCCTGACTTGTTATGAGTAGATTAAAAGAAAACTGTAAATACCAACAATTTTTAGTACTTCCTTTCTCTCAATACGGACATTCCATATATTCTCTGTTGTGGGTGTGGTTGGGGGGTGGGAGTAGTGGATTGATATTGGCATGAGAGTTCAGCATCTGTGAGGAAGAGCTTAAACCACTGCAAACTCAATGGTTTGGTAATGAAATTGGAAAATGAACTCCTTAACCGGTATCTACAGAATTTCTAAATACAAAAAAGTTATATATCATGAAATTTTTGCCTGTTAGCATCTTAAAAATGGACAGCTGTAGATATAGTATACTATGTCGCATGCAACGAAGCCAAGCCTCTAAACGTGACTATTTTCTTTACATTAGTTTTTTTTGGATCTACAATCTAAAATTCTATGCTTTCTGTCATCATTTTGGTGCATTCTCTAAATAAGTCAACAATCCTTACATGAACACCAAATCTACATCTTTCTGTCTTTGTGTACAGAGGAGTAACGACCAAGCTTTTAGCCCTTAAGTGTCTGGTGCTTGAATCTATTTTCTCCATTTGGATAAGCCAAGGGCCAGAACAATGTGTTATCTACTCCTTTAGCCTTTTATGCCGATATATTTCATGGGATAACATTGATAGTCTATATAAAAACCAGCCCGGGGGCATAAAAGTACCCATATTGTAGTTGCTATGATCTTTGATGTCAATGCCTTCTTTATTATTTGTATTAAAGGTAAATCAATGTAACACTGTTCATTAAGATAGTATTTAACGACAGTACTTCTGATTTGGTGTCTATCAATTTCCGATTTTCAGAGCTGACATTTGGTCATTTGGAATTACTGCTCTTGAGTTGGCACATGGTCATGCTCCCTTTTCAAAATATCCTCCAATGAAGGTACGCTTTGTTTTGGACGATGGTGAGGCTCCTGGTCTGTCTAAATATCCTCACAAAGTTATATTTCTAAGAGCGAATTTTTACGAGTTAATGTTTTCATCTTGCACGTTTTACCTTCCTTTTGATTATTTACTTCCATATGTTGTTTAACTTTAGTTACAAAGTGATCCGAATTTTACTGTTCCAAGGTTCTCTTTTGACTGTGTAGAAGTATCAATGCATTTTATTAATCTAGGAGTTTAAACCTTCATTACCTTGTAACTAGTACATGCATCTAGATTTGTGTGCTACCAAAGTTAGATTCTGGAATTATTGTAGGATTTGTGCGTAAATCCGATAAGGGCCATGCTATTTGAAATTCAGCACTGATGTTAATTTATCACATGATCTACGTTATCTGTAACTCCTTAAAAGGAAGAATGACAGTTTTTGGTTTTCTTTTCATTTGCTATGTGCATCCAATGAGAATTTTTTTTATTTGAAAGTGTCAACACCTACTTAACCTTTGTCTGAATACTATGAAAAATTAAAAGATTGCAGAGGATGTGACTGAAGGTGTTGATAATGGAATCTCTAAGTCTCCTAAATTGTACCTGTAATAAAATTTAGGGCTGATCATTCATGTATCAGTTCGTACTATGACAAAATTTCTGTTTGAAGACTCACAGTCATCCTAGAGATGCTCTTGCATATTAGTTTGGTGATGAAAGATTTAAACACACCCCTGAAGCTCTGATGAAGTTGGAAACCATGCATGCAAATGCCAATAAAAATTGGTAGCAATCCAATTTGGTAATTTATGAACTTAAAGTACTAGTGGTGCTACTGCGTTCATTCTCATCTAGGCTCGTGGATAATTATAATTACATGATGTTTATAGATATTATATACAAGATATTTTCGTTTATTTATAGAACTGCAAATTACAGACACCATCTTAAACACTTTTTTATGCCAATAAAAATAGGTATCATTGTGGAACAATATTTAGAAAAATTCACAAAAGAACCGACCAAGGTTTTCCAGCTTGCTATGAAATGACAACCTTCCTTGATAAGTTACCAAATTTCTTGCCAAGGCGATTATTGGCAAGGGACAGCCTTGCCGTAAAACCTAGAAAGCGTATAGGCTGTAGGTGTACCTTTCGAGTCTCACTCATGTAGTTTAAGCTCTTAATTTGACATACAACTAAGAAACAGGCTTGTAAGCTCCCATGGTCTATGCAAGAGTCATGACGAAAATGTAAGATAATAGGATTTGATAATGGGAAATGCATTCATCTCGAAGCACCATATCAGCAAAGATTCTGATGCAATTCTGAAGTGGCATTCACTATGGAAATTTCATTCTAGAGAAATTCAATAAATTTTATATTTGGTGCCACTTGTATCAAGTTAGTGTATGTATACACTAGCTTAGCATTAAGTTTTGCCTACAGTATAATTGATTTATAAGTTAATCATGACAGCAGACTCTGACCAGCTTTGAATGCTCATTACCTCTAGGTTCTCCTGATGACCCTTCAAAATGCTCCTCCAGGACTCGACTACGATCGCGATAAAAGATTTTCAAAGGTACAAAACATGTCATATACCAGTCTTGACCTTTTGTGGTATATACCCGTATGTGGGAATGTGTCATCATATTGACCATAACACATTAATTATTATGTCAGAGGCTACTGTTAGGCTATAGATGTGTTATTATTTAGCTTGTTCTATTACTATCTAATAGAGAACTTCCAGTTGTAATCAGTCTTTTAAAGAAATGGTGGCGATGTGCTTGGTGAAAGATCAGACAAAGAGGCCAACGTCAGAAAAGTTGTTAAAACACTCTTTTTTTAAAACTGCAAAGCCTCCAGAGCTGTCTGTGAAGAGCCTTTTAGCTGGCTTGCCACCTCTTTGGGACCGTGTAAAGGCACTTCAGGTTAGGCACCTTCAAGGCTATGCCTTATGTGTACTGTCCTTGGTTACAATCTGACATAGTGCTGTACCAAAATCACTTATCCCTTTTTTTTGCAGCTTAAAGATGCTGCACAACTGGCACTGAAGAAAATGCCTTCAGCGGAACAAGAAGCACTATCACAGGTCAGTTGTTTAATGTCCTTTGAGCTAATAGTAAACTTTGAAAAGGTTCTGCGGTAAACTGATGGTTGCTTTATTATTAATGCTTGGCCCATAAACTATATTTGTTCATGAAATTGGACTTTAATAAAATATTTTTCTTCTCTTCCACTCACACAAGTTCAATTAATTCACTAGCATACAAATAAGATGGTTTTATTAGGTGTTTACTTACAATGGATGTGTACTTCCCTTGTCGATAGTAGTGGTTTACCAAATTGGGCGTTAGCTTAAGCTACTAGTAAACCGCATATGATCCATCTAATGTCTTAAAATCTATGTAATGTCAATTGAAGGTGTCCCATCAGAACTTAACTCAAGTCCTTTGCTTCGTCCTTAAACTTCACAGAGGAATCTTTCCTCCATAAGTTTGTCATGGTTATTGTGGTAAGTTATTGTGCGCTCATATTGTTGAAGTTTTTTCTTTTATGTACAACCTGGCTAATTCATATCCTCATTTCTTGTTCCTCGTTTCCATATTTAATAATGCTGTATCTGCTTTACGAAGGGGAAATATTTTTTTATTTTCTTCTTCTTCTTCTTGTTTTTTGGTGGTGGTGGGGGGAAGGGGGGTACAGCTTTGATAATTTTGATATTTTTTTACTGGTAAGCATTTGTTTACAGCAACAAGCCTACATTCCAGCTTTTCGGTCAACTACGTAAACAATTTACTTGATAGTATTTTGCAATTAGTTGATTTATTCAATCATTGATGTCAATCGAGGGTGTCTTCCAGCTTTACAACATAGCTACTCAAACTTTAAAGCCACTATAGCCTAGTGGCCTCCTTGCAATTGAGCAAGAGGTTTGGGGTTCAAACCCCCGCTTGCATCAGGTTATGGCCTATTATCCAAAAGGGGAAAAAAGAAAGAAAGAGAAAAAAGGGGGAATCCAATTTATTCTCACATTTCTTCTAACCAGAGCTTCCCCCCCCCCCCTCCCATTTTTGTACCTTGTACTGTTGGGGCTTAACTTCATTCCATCCTTTTAGTTGATTTTACTGTTGCATTTACAGGAATATTGCAAAATTATGTTTTCAAATTTTGTTTACAGTTCATCTGAATTTATCACTGGCTACCTTGATAGATATGGATACATGCATATGATAAATGATGAATATGGTAATGCAACAATTGCAAAACCAGGAAAATAAAATTAGGTTCATATTAATAAATATTTTTTTGTAAATTGTAGGTATTGTATTGTATTGCGTTTAAGTTTGCAGGTAAATTTGTAAAAAAGAAAAAAAAATCGAAGACAATTTTACAGAAAAAAACGAATGATGCTGAAATCTCAATCCTATCTTGGGGCATCAAGATGGAATTGTAGATATGTTGGAATATGGTATTAATGACAAAAAATGCAGCATTTTGAAAATTAGGATACATCATGTAATTGTTATGTTAGCTTGACATACATAGTGATCTCGTAGCCCACAGCTTAAGCGTTTGGGTAAAGTGGTCCTTTAGTTGGTACCGGAGCACCAGGTCTTTAGAGGTTTTTGTTCCAGACCTCATCATTGTCAATTTAAAGCAGTATATTTATTTATCCCCGTCCATTCTATCTTTACAAGCTGAAGTTTCTGCTCAAGGCATTTCCAAGTGGCCCAAAGGCCCACGTGTGGGGATGTTAACCGTTTTGTTAGTTATCACATAGCCTAATAGCTTAAGATTTTGGACTAAATGGTTGATATTTATTTATTTATGATATTAATATTTTAATCCAAAACATGAATGTTGAACTTCAAAAGGTATAAATGCATTTAAATTTGATCTTATGAATAGTAACTAGTATCAATTGATAACCAAGAAGATAATCATAATTTATATATTGTTAATGAAGGCAAAGCGGGTGTAAGGTAAAATGTTGGTGAATCATCAAGGATAGTTTTATCTGCTTCTTTGTTAAAATACAATCGATAACACAAATGCGATTATGCGAGTAACCAGAAGTTATACCAATGCATCATGTGTAAAATTGATGATCTAAAATTTTCTCAAAAGAATTATTGCATAGTATCTGTGTGCTTGATATGTATCCCTTAAGAGCACGGCATATCTGTCCAATTATCTGTACCTCATTTTTCATCTGAAGCATGTTGGTTTGGTTACCATTAGTAAGTACAGATGGGGGATAGGAATTGGTTTGCCATTGGTGGGGACTGCATATGCAGAGATCTGGCTTTCTGCCAAATCTTATGATCGGTTTTCCCTCTCACTGGATTTACTTGCTCTCCCTAACTAACCAGTTATAAGATTAACCCTCTTGTAACTACTGCTTGTAAGACACACACACACACACACTTTAATCCTTTCTTCTTTTCACGTTTTCTTTACTCTTACAGTTTTGGCAATGTTGGTATCTCCAGCACCGGTTTCGGTCTTCCATCTCATTTTTACTTTGTTTGCCAATTTGGTGTTTTTTTTTATTTATTTCTCTTGTTTTTCATTTTTATTTCATGTATCTTTCAATTATTGGTTGCTGCCCATTAAGCTTCCCCATGAATTTTATGTTCAGTCACCTCACTAAATAAACCTATACCTAAATAATTTTTCCTGCTAATGGGTGGTTTCTTTGAGTATTACATTTACAGACAATCACTTAATGCATGTGAAAATTCATATTATTATTGTCAAAAATGACATGAATGGAAATTCAGAATGTTATTCTTGTTGTTCAAGAGGGTAACATAATCTGAACAAACTTAGGGAATGCATAAAATAAAAATTATAAGATAATTCAGATTCTATGAGAAAAAGGAATGATATGAAGACCCAAACTTAATAATCCAATTTGTATGTCTGTAACAGAGTGAGTACAAAAGAGGTGTAAGTGCGTGGAATTTTGACATTGAAGATTTGAAAACCCAAGCATCTCTGGTATGGTTCTGTAATTATCTTTTTCTGCTACTAGAGCATCATCCTTTTTTAGAATTTGCTGTGCACTTGAATTATTTCCTGGTTTAAGAAATCATAAGTTTGTTGTCCATGTTGGGTGTTCTAAGTTTTTCTGATCTCTTACTATGCCTAACAGATTCAGGACGATGATGACCTTACTGAAACGAAGGAAGATGATGGTAGCTTGAGAGTGCTTACCAACAATAAGGTCATTTTAAACTCTTCCCTATTGTTCTTACGGTATTTTATTTAATATCTCTTGTATGCTATTCAGCATGCTGTCTGTATCTGCTTACCTTTCCTTCCTTGCAGAGGTTTACTTACCGATTTCAATTTTACTCAATTATATATATATATATATATATATATATATATATATATATATATATATATATATATAAACGATTTTGTGTGCTTGTTTGCTGCTCGAATTTGTCTACATTATCTTACTTGTCCTGACAAAGGTCTCATCACTAAAACATTCTTTGATATTATCAGGATCCATCTACTTCAGGATCTACCCATGGGAAATCATTTATTACTGATGACATCAACTCTAGGTGGGATATCTCCTGTACTAAATCAAACTTTTTAACCACTTGATATTAATGCCATATTCATGATTTCCAACGTTATTTAATTGCTCGCACTTCAGCTTTCTTGAAGTATTAGTATTATAAGATTATAATATTGTCAATTTCATTGAAGGAATTATTTGGGAAAATCTTATGGCTTTGATTTTGTGTCGACTGTTTGTATTACTGTTACTTTTCCATTTAAGTTGATAACCAAATATCTGAAGGTTCTCATGCTTTTGCATTGAATTGTGTGGAGAATACAGTTTGTGTTTAATTCTTTTTATCATGTGCGTAGATTATGCAGTTTAACGATTGATTGATTAATTCTAGTTGCTTGTTTTGGGAAACTCTCATATCATTATTCTTGTGTTCATGATAGCCATTCATCTTTGCCAGTAAATATGGAGGCTTGCAATGAGGATGACATTGTAACTATTAGCAGCCTTAAAATATTTATGACTATTATTTATGCTCTGTAATATTTGAATAGGTTGCATCATATTAACTGTCATTGGCACCCCCTTAAAATGTACTCTGTTTTCTCAGATGTATATGTATATGTATATATTACATGTATGTAAATGCATATGTTTAGTAACCGAAGAGGGAAAATATCAAATATGGTATGGACTATGATCCGACTATTTGGTAGAGATGATGTACCCATATTGGATATGTATAAGATACTTGGGAATTTTTCTTTTCAGACATTATATTATGTATAATCGTAATTTTAAATGCATCAAATATAGAATATGACTAAGTAATTGATAATCTTTTATCAAATTGTTGGGCACACAATTCAATTTAATTCATAAATGTATTTATATAATTACCCACTTTTTAAAATAATGATAAATAAAAGGCAACTATTGTTGTGGAACTATTGCTTTATCTAAATAAATGACTGGACGTCTTCCATATTCAACTAGACTGATGGGTAGTCTACAGTCGTGGGAAAGGATCTAGGAGTAACATTAATTTGGGGAATGAATTTGTATTCTCAATTTAGATTTGCTTAAATAGTTTTTTTTATAATTTATATTTACATAATGAAGAATAAACATATTCCAATGAATTGTAAAATTATTACTTTACATTATTTATTATTATTAAAGCTATGAGTTGAGTTTACATTAATGTACACCATGGGTGGATCCATGTTGAAGAGAGAGGGGGCACGTGCCCCCTCTCAAATTCCAAAACATAAACACTATACTATATACTATGCAATGTTCCTATGAGATTCTTCAACCCAAAAATGTAGAGCGTATGTGAATGGGTGATCCCATAGCACAAGTAATAAGTATTGAACCCTTGACCCATGAGACTCCGGTTCCGAACTCGCTTCTTCTTTCCTCTTGGGAAAAATCATTACTTGACCCATATACCTTCTTTGCTCTTCTTTCTAAATTTGCATCTGCCAAAGCTGAGAATGCATTTTTCAGCATTGAAAGATATAAAAAATTCACTATGTAACCCAACGAAGGATAATTGCATGAATGATTTATTAGTGACACTGACACACATGGAAATAGACATATATATTTGATGCCATTGACATTAAAGCTATCATGCGACAGTTTCAATATATGAAAGCTATCATGCAACACTTTCAATATATGAAGTATTGAAAAACGTTATTTTAACCGTAGTAATTTAGTTAAATTATATAGTGAAACCTTGTTACCATCAGACCAAAATTCCTGGGCTCGCCCTCCATCTACATAGAATTAAATTTCACATTCTTGAAAGTTTATGCGGACCTTGTTATTGCAAGAAATATTAAATAGAAATATGAGTATCGATAATTAATGATATTGCATGAACTGTTTGCACATAAAGATATTTATGGGCTAGGCAAGCCGAAAGCAATATAAACTGTTAATACATAAAGATAGTTAGGTTAAGGTTCTAGCTTTACATCAATTTCTTTTTTACCGTGTGCAAATCAGCTAATTCTTGATGTGCATGGATCTAAAAACCCATCATAAATTTTATTGTGTTGCAAACAAAAACTATCTTCAAATATAGCTGGTTATCTGTTTATCAATAAAGACCAGTTTATTAGAAAAGACTAGCCGGTAACTTCTATGCTCTTCCGTGTAGGGAGGATGTATGTGCTGCAGAAGTTTCTGGGTTTAGGCTGTCACATACAAAAGATGAACCTGTAGAAACAGCTATGTCCAGCTCGCGCAATCAAGAAGCACAGGATAGATATGAGAAAAGCAGATCCAAAAATGATTCAACGCCTTCAACATCAAAACCGAACATAGAACTTAACAGCTGGAAAAGCCAAGTCGGCAAAAAACACCTAACGTATAGCGGTCCTCTTATCCCATCTACTATGCATTGCAACTCATTTCCAGAAAGGGCACACATCTCAGAAAGGTTCTCTTTCTAATGTTTCATTCGATGATCATAATATTTTCTAGTTTTGTAGAATATGACTAGAAGATAATACATCTCTAGACTATGGCCAGTGGCCACAGCTTAAATAATATGCTTCTGAAGATTGTATGTTTTCTCCTGCTACACGCCATTGTTAAATTTTCCTAGGTTAGTGGGTGAGGAAGTTGTTTTTGTTGGTGCCTATGCACTTCCTTTCCATCTCTCTTCACCCTACTATGTCACTGTTAACAAATGCAGTCATACTTTTGCCTACAATTACAGTATCACGAGAAATTTTAGAAAATGTGTAAGTGATAACATTTACATTCATAAAAGGACATAATCAGAATCACACCAGCTCTACAATTGACTCTCTTTCCCATGAATAAGAGTAGTTGGGCATGGCGAAGCGAGCACTTCCAGTGTTGCTTGCTTCTTTCTTATTGTGGTGGCTATTATGTATGGCGTGTCAGAAATGGACGAAAAGAGATGCACGTTATTTATTTTCAAATCGATGGATATGGTCTGTCTCTCTCCACCTCCGCCCCGAAACTGACCGACTGCACCCATTCTCTTCGCGCATGGGTGATAACAATATCAGTATTATAAATTTTAAACCATATTATGGAAATATTACGAATTCCATTAGAACAACCGTGGCTTATAAGCAGCTAGTAATACCATAGGTGGAGAAAAAATAAATTGAAATGAATACCACTATGCTAGTATAACTGAGTAATAATCATAACAGTATAACTAAGTAATAATCATAAACCGCCTTGTGGTAAGAACGGTTTGAAGTATTTATATATATAATATCTTCCCCAGAATGCTTAGATGTATGTTAATCAATTGCACTAAGAATATATTCCTGGTAGAATATACCGCAAGTGCCAAGTAGAGTATGAAAATTTATTTAGGTTCCGGCTTTCTTAAATGGATTTGATTTTTGGAGTGTTATATCTTTCTTTAAACAGGTTTGAAGACAATCAACTAGCTACTGAGAAATATAAACGTGATGTCCGGAAGGCCCCAAACTTGAGTGGTCCACTGATGCTTCCTAATCGTGCGTCTGCAAACAGTTTATCTGCTCCTATGCGATCTTCAGGTGGTAACAGAACCTATAAAAAAAACTATTCTTTTGTTTAATACCTTTACCTAGCTAATCTTTTAGCCTCTAATATAAATGAACAAAAAGAAGACCTTTTTAAAGAGCTGAATTTTAAAGATTACTATGCGTGTTGGTTCTGTTATTCCAACTTAATTCCTTTGTATTGCATCATAGATGGCACAACATTTTAGTATTTGCATCATAGGTGACACAAAAAAGAAACCTTTCTGTTTTTTCGTCATATAGGATACGGAGATACACTGGAGGACAAGTCCAAGGCTAGTGTGGTACATAAAGGTCGGTTTTCGGTTACATCTGAAAATGTAGATCTTGTGAAGGTCCGCTCTCAACCATTAAATTGACCTACTATAAGCTGACACGTATCTGATGAACTAAAAACATGTTGTCAGGATATTCCATTATCTTCAGTTCCACGAAGGTCATCTCAGGTCTGCATTCATTTTCGAATAAAAAACTTTTCTATGCAAATCACGAGTTTCTATTTCTTTGTAATATTTGTATCCGCTAGTACTTTTATCATATTTCTAATATTGTGCTTTGTCCAGGGTTCTCCTCTAAGAAAATCAGCAAGTGTTGGTGATTGGTTAGTTCAATCTAAGCAATTGGTATGCAAAATTACACTGTTACAATTTTGTTCTTCTATAATTTTCACACACAAAAGCATCTTTGATCATAATCTCATCTTTTTACTAGGTTTTCTTAGTTTAACCAAGGTTTGAAAATCTGCCAATACCTACGTGTTTTGGATTAGGTTTTGAGGATGTTGAAGCAACAACTAACCCCAAAAAAATTCTATCTGCTTGTATTGGTCTGTGTGAATCTGACTAATACGTCCAAAGTGGACCATGGGCCTGTACACTAGCAAATATTTATTAGCAAAGATGTTAATAGTAAAATTAAGTCAATAACAAAAGTCTATACCACATAGTTTACGGAATAACACTTGCACCAATATCATACTTTATCTATAAATTATATGACAAGAAAATAAATACTACAAATATAACTAATTAACTGATAAATGCTAACTGATTAAACAGATAACAACAATTTTAAAGCTCAAAAGGTTAAGAATATATTGCGGAAGCATAAGAAGTTGATTGGACATAAAAGCCATATAACTAACAAGAGTAGACAATGCTTTTACATCACAAAGATGTCGAAATTAGTTCCAGATAGAATGGAGAAAAATTACGTTCTTACCCTTAAAGCAACACGACCCAGATATAATAATACATTAGGCAAATGACTACATTTAGCTTGTATTAAATGTGCAACTAAAGTTGGTAAATTTTATCAATGATAAATAACCAATTTCTCAATTTATTGGTTGATGTCACATCACTTGTTCTGTTATGCATAATTCTGACAATATCTTATCTAACCTTAGAGAAGAGGACTTGTTAAGTTGTTGCAAATTGACTTCTTTATCGTTTATAGAAAATTTTAATAATCTTTCAATTTTAAAAAATTGTAATAATAAAAATCTGATACTCCCATATGTCGAATTAAACTTTTAATGCCGATGCCTAAAATGGCTGTTGGATATCAAAATAAAGATTTTAGACAGGTTTAAACCATGTCTGCACTTTTCTTAAAATACTAGCATTTTCTTTTGTTGAAATACTAGTTTTTTTGCACATGCTATGCACATGTAGTAATTTCATAAAATTTAAATAATGAAAGATAATTTTTTCTAAAAATAACAATAAGAACCGTGAGAATTCAAATTACAAAAAATTACAACAAATACATTGATTTATTTATCTTTTTGCAAAAAATATTTTTAAAATATTGTTTTAACTTATATATTTGTGAAGTTTATGGTTAAGAAATTTCAATTTGTACCAAAACTTGATTTGGATTTTTCTATTACAAATTCGATTTAATTTTCATAAAGTTTTAAATAACAAATGCAATGATTTATATATCTTGAAAATATTTCCTTTTGTTTAAAAAAATATTGATATAACAAAATTTGATTTGATTTTTTATATCAATTTTCAACATAACATGATAGACGAAAACAAACATGAATTTGCTTTTAGGAATACTATATATTTATCTTAATACTGATTACATTAGAGAAAATGTTTCAAGCGAACAGAAATCATTCCAAATATTGTATTGTTATTAGACATTCAGTTTCCATTGGATCTGATCTTTCTTATATAAAGAATAAGCGTGCAACTTTCTGCTCTTGTTCAAGCTTGCGGTGACAAATTCAAACTGATCATACAACTAGTTCTTCATCCTAAATTTTTATAATCGGCTATATAAATCATTATCTTCCATTATGCTCTATTTAGGATCGTTTTCTCGGTCAAATTAACAATTAACATATCATTTTTAATTGTCTCTATCCATATTTGTTTAGGTCTGCCCCTATCCCTAATTGCGTCATGAACTTTAATTCTGTTACATTGTCTAATCGAGGTATTAGTTGATGTCCGTTGCACATGATCAAACCAGCTTAATTGGTTCTCACATTTTATCCTTCATGGGACCTACCTCTACCTTATTAACAATACACTCATTGCTTATCCTATCTTTTAATGTGTTAACACCCATCCATTTTTACGTTCTCATTCCAGCCACTCATTTTTAGACATTTATTAATTGCTTAACATTCTGATACATAAAGTAGTGCGGGTCTTATCGCCGCTGTATAAAATTTCCTTTCAATTTCAAGGATACCCTATTGTAGAGTTTTTTGTCACCCCGTTGAGATAGTAATGCACGCGCTTGTTAGGCATGCACAGATTCCCCCTGTCTGGGATAGACATGTGATTATTGATTGTAGGGATCCAAATCTCGGGAAGCCACGGACTAAGTTACTGTTAATTATCGCTCGTTTTTAGAGCAAAGGAACCTTCAATTGACGGGTCAAACTGGTCATGCGAATTCAATATGAGGTGTTGGTGTTTGAAAGTAATGCAGAAGGGTTATTCTATTTGTGACAAAAATTTTTTTATTTCAAAGAAACATTTTTTTAATTTTTTATTATTTTTTTATGAATTGTGGAAGTGAAGCGCATGCGCGCATGATGCGCTTGCGCACGTGCACGGCGCAAGCGCAGGCGGACGCTGGACCGGATTCGCGGGCGGGCTTGGGCCCGAGATTGCGTGGATCGGATTTGGAATTAAACTCCTAAAGCAGTTTTATTTGGAGTTAAACTCCCAAAAGGTTTTATGTGAAACTCCTAAAAGATTTTGTGTGTGGAGTTACACTTCCAAAACAATTTTATTTGGAGTTAAATTTCTAAAAAAATTTTTGGTGGAGTTAAACTCCAAAAGATTTTCCCCTTTCTCTTTTGAGAGGAAACCCAAATGAGTTTTTTTGAAATTCCAAGATTTGGATCTTGTGTGATGAAAATAGATCATTTTTCTTCTCTTGATGGGGCTTTGGGGATGGGTTTCCTGCCTTCCCACTCTTTCAAATTGGATGTTGAGGAGGAAGAAGTGAATAGTAAAAATCTTCCCTTTCTAGATTTGATGTGAGAGTTAAACTCTTTTTCAATGAGTTTATGGTAAAACTTTATTTAGTTTGGAGAAAAAGAGAGCTAAACTCTTGATTTAATTGGAAATGAAGAGGAAGAACTTAAGAGGGAGGAGATGGAGGCATAAACCCTAATACTTTTAAGATGAATCAATTCTTGTTTCATTTCATCATAATGTTGCCTTATATAGGCTTACAAGTTTACACAGCGCCTTGGGCTTTACAAAATGGTATTTTGCCCATCTCATGCCCACGTGCTTAATTCTCTTTGCACATGAGCTATGGGCTTTACAAAAATTTGGTTTTTTACCCATTTATTTTACATTTATGCTTGAAAATTACATCAAACCTATTTATTTCTTGATAATTATTCCTTTGGCATGGGGAGGGCCGACCTCTTCATGCTCGGGCTCAACTTGGGCATGGGCCCATTTGACCAGGGCTTGAGCCCCTTTGCTTGGACTTGGGTTCGGGCTTGGGCCCGCTTGACTTAGATTCGGGCTTGGGCCCAGGCCCAGGCCCACTTTTCGGGCCTTGACTTTGACTTATTGATTTGTTGACCTCGACCGTGGGAGTAATTTTTGACCCCAACAAAGTGCCATCATCAATGCATGCACATTGCGTACATGGGTCATGTGCATGAAATAGATGGATCTTTCGTGAGGAGTTTGACTTCGAGGTGGAACATCATTCCGGGAGCATCATTTCGGAGATCAGAGCATCATTCCGAGACGCGGAGCATAATTCCGGGGGTCGGATATATCCTGAGACAAAACATAATTCTAACACGGGGTTCTGGAGCGAAGCATAATTCCGGCACGGAACAAGTATATTCTGAGACGAAACAAGATTCCGACGCAGGGTTCCGAGACAAAGCGAAGCATAATTCCGACACGGGACATGTATAGACATTCTGAACAAAGTATAGTTCCGATGCAGAGGTTGATTTCTGGACGAAGCATAATTCCGAGGGGGAAGGTAGATACTCCGAGGCAGAGATTCTGACGGGGAGGTTGGTGATTGACTTGATTTCGAGACGGAGCTTGATTCTGATGAGGAGGTCGTTGGTTGACTTGTTGATTTGATTTGATTTGGGAGTTTCTTATCCGTCCAGCGTGGCTTTTGAGCCCGAGACTTAGAATTTGGGTTTTTGTTTAGCGTCAGTATCGCTACACCGAAATATAGTACCAGGAACGAATCATCATTTGCTGTGGAGAACTTGGGATTTGGGTTAGCATCAGCATCGCTACACTGGAATATGGTACGAGGAGTGAATCATCATTTGTCATGAGAGAATTTAAGAATTTTGGTTTTGGTTTGGCATCAGCATCGCTACATTGGAATATGGTACCACGAGTGAATCATCATTTGCCATGAGAGGATTTGGGGATTTTGATTTTGGTTTGGCATCAGCATCGTTACACTGGAATATGGTACCAGGAGCGAATCGTCATTTGCTTTTGCCCTTTGGATGGTGATGGCTTAGGAGACGGGTTTAGGTTCATGTTATCTAAGACTTTTCAATTTTATGAGCCGTAAGGGTCTCCTAAAAGCATTTTCTCCCTATGAGTCGAAAGGATCTCGCAGGTGTATTCTCCTTAGGAGTCGTGAGGATCCCCAAGCGTGTTTTTCCCTTATGAGTTGTATGGATCCCATGAAGGTGTTTACTTAAGAGTCGAGAGGATCTCATAAGCTTTGTTCTTCTCATGTATCGTGAGCACGCATGAGAAGGTCTTCCTAAATGGAACATAATTCCAATGGCGAAGATCGCCCGTGTGACTGGTGATTGCGGTGGGGCAGGTGTGATGGGGATTATTTTAACCCGTGGATTGTATACGGTAGTCAATTTGGGGACTCGCCGTAGGGCTGGTGCAGTGGAATTTGGTTGGGATGGGATCATTTGCGCCCGTGGATTGTATACGGTGGTCAGTTTGAGGACCGGCCGTAGGGCTGAAAGAATTTGGGGAATTTGGATCTTGGTTTCTTGGTCGGCGTCTGCATCGCTACACTGGGACAGTGCCAGGAGCGACTCATCATTCACCGTTGGGACATTTAGGGATTTGAAATTTTGTTAGCGTCTGTATCGCCAACACTGAAGTATGGTTTTAGGAGCTATTCATAATTCGCTTTTGGAAGGGTTTAAAATATTTATTTATATACACATTTTCTTACCGTGATTGCTCTGTCATTTCAGCTTTTCTTATCGTGAAAGTCCCGATTTCCCTATCATTTCGGCTATTTATTCGCGGTTGCCCCATCATTTTGGTTTTATTTTCATTCATTTTTTTACTCGCTGATTTTTATTGCGAGTTGCCCCATCATTTCGACTTTATTTTCATTTTTTTATTATTACTTTTTAAAAAAATTATTTATTTATTTACACAAAAAATTTGCACTCCCAATTTAACGACTTAGGGGTCGATTGTTCCCAGTTTAACGACGTAGAGGTCATTTGTTCATAGTTTAACCACGTGGTGGTCAACTGTTCTCTTATTCAAGCTTCTCATGCTTTGATTTTGGCGAAACCGGATTGATGACCGTAACTTGGTGGTTTGCCGGCCCATCAGAGGACAATGCGGTTTTCTCAATCTTGTATTGGTTCTCCACTCAATCTTTGAAAATATAGCAGTTTTCGATGGTATGACTCACCATCCTATGATATGGGCAGTATATGGGATTGTCAGTCATGTTCATTTCATGTGACCTCTTTGGAATAGGCAGCTGCAGACCGTTCAAGGCGTCTTTGAATATTTTGCGGACTTCGTCCCTCCTGAAGGAGTTTACATTCTTCTTTCTCTTCATTAGAGTCGGTTCCTTTCCTGATGCTGGTCCTCAAGGCCGATCGGTCTTTGGTTCGCCTGCTGTCCGCTTATCCCGTTCAATGTACGTATCGAAAGGACTGGAGGTTGATCGCGGCCGTTTTTCGCAAAGGTGTTCCGCTCTTGGGCTGGAGAGAGTATCGGTTGGCTGTTTCAGGATATCAATTCCTGGCTCATGAACCAAATTTTGATTTTGCTGTAATTGCAATCGGGCATCTTAGGTCGTGATATCTGCCACGACGTTTGCTAGCTCGTCGACTTTGGAACGGACCTTAGCCATCTTTTCGTCCCTGTCCTGAAGCTGCCTTTGAAGTTATTGGAATAATGCTTGTTCTATAGTTCCGGGTATGATAACCGGGTCATCCTTACTGCCTAAGCTCGTTTCTGTAGGAACCACGGGCTTCTTTGGCTTAATGGCCTGAGCTAGCTCTCCATCATCTAGACCGAGTCGGTGTTGGGTAGCAACAACTACATCACTGTCATGAGTATGAGGTGTAGGACTTGTTCTTCTGGGCCCCACCATGTAGACCGTATGGGTTGTATACCCGTTTACCGATTCTTCATTGGTTATGTTGCTCGTTGGGCTTTTGGCTTGTTGCCTTGGTCCTCTCCTTTCAGAGAACGGCAGACGACTGAGAGCAGCAGGTTCCTAAAGGGTTTCGGTCTCTATTTGTATGAAATTGGCGGTTGCAGCTTGATTGTTTGCTAACACTCCTTTAGACAGTTCTATCTCTCCTGTCTTGTATTGTTTTTCGACCCAATCTTTAAAGGCAAAGCAGTCTTCAATGGTATGACCTATCACTCTGTGATGGATAATATTTGGGATCGTCGGTCATATTCGCTTCTTGCGGTCTCTTTAATTCTGACAATTGTAGACCGTATCTCAGGATTTGGGGTGCATGCTATTATGAAAATAATAGCATTGGTGCTATTTTGATCTCAACCATACATGTCTTTTGTGTAGTTGGGATATATTCATTTTTTTAAGAGACTCTTTTATCACGTGGGTCCCAAATAATTGATGGTGATAGGAATAGATCCCCACCACACAAAAGAAATGTGGTTGGGATCAAAATAGCACACATGCTATTATCTTCATAATAGCATGGACTCTAAATCTGTTTCTCAAGGCATCTTTGATATTTTACGGACATTGTCCCCTCTGAAGGAATAGACCTTATCCAGCTTATCTTTCAAGGGCGATTCTTCCCCCTCTCCCAACACTAGCATCCGAGTCTGGTTGGCATTAGGCCCGCTCATCCCTCGCTTATTTCGGTTAGCCGAACTGTTAAAAGATTCAGCATCATCGGAATTTCCTCTTTTACGATTATCGTCCTTTCGGTTTCTTTATGATTTATTGTTATTTTGGGAATCTGAGAAAAATTCATGCTTTGAGCGCTCTAACATTTGAACTTTCTTGGTCAGCTCGTAGAATGTCTTGAGACCCGCGGTTCATAGAAAAGGATTCATCCAGGTGCCGAGATTTCCGATGAGGAGATTGACGGATTGGTCTTATTCCAACGGTGGTTCACATTTAACGGAGAGATTGCGCTATCGGGTTATAAAATCCGTGTTGTTTTTGTTGTTCTTTGGTTTGGTCCTTACGAGGTCGGCAATGGTGAACTTATCGCTGACACTCGTGAACCTTTGCTGAAACAGAGATTCTATCTGGATGAAAGTAGTAACGAAGCCATCCAATATGTTTGCGTACCAGTCGAAACCGGCATTGGTTAAGCTATTAACGAACTGGCGGAGGAGAAGCGCATCATTGTCTCCCGTATTCCCGCATGATGCTTTAAAGTGGGCGATGTGTTGATTCACATTTCCCGTCCCGTCGAATCTTCCGAATTTAGGGGTGACATAGCCATTAGGAAACTCCACCAGATCATACCGAGCATGATATGATCTCCCACTACTGCTGACATCTTTTTGCGCTTCGGCTTCGACCACCAATGTTTTGATTTTGTTAGCGACCAAATCTATGATATGATCTTGCGTTAGTGGGTTGTTGTCATCGGTAGCCAAGACATTTCCTGAGATACGATGTGGCTGACTTTCGTGCGGCTCGCTTGCTTTTAGACTTAAAGGAATGGGCGTTGGCTGTTTCGTGGCGCCGTTTCCCGTTCATGGGTAGAGCCTTGCGCTTGATTGGGCGGTTAAGAGGCAATTTGGGTCATGAGCTGTAAGACGACTTTTGTCAAGTCGTCAATTTTGAGTAAAACTTGGCCATCTCCTTGTCTTTGTTTCTGAGCTGCTTTTGGAGCTCTTGAATGAGTTGCTGTTCTGCGGTCCTGAGGGCCTGGGGTGGAAAGTCGGCTCCTTTTCGTTTTCTGAGCCGATTCGTCATGAACTGAGGGATCTCTCAGCTTATCAGCCTCACTGACAGGGTTTTCATTATCTTCCGGAGGAGGCGGGTCTTGGGAAGTGGCGGCCATATTCAAATCCGGTTGGACTTGAGATATGGTGGCCTCATCCTTACTCTTGCTACGTGTTCCTACCATGTAGACGGTGTGGATCACATATCCGTCCATCTCTTTATCTTTGGTGGCTGATCTCTCGGATCGTCGTCGTGCCATTTTTGCTTCGGGAAAGATCAATCGACCGAAGAAGGTTTGCCTGGCCTGGTTGTTGAGTGGAGCTGGCGCTTCTTTTCTGGTTTTGCCCCACTGCTTTCGCGCGGCACGAAGTGCTTGGTAGACTTCGGAAGAGACGACGTCATGCTTTCTGCTTTGGGGCTTGGATATGTCATTTCGCAATATCGTTTGGATCGCAGTTTTCTTGATTTTTGCGATTATGGCATTCTTCTGAACCAATTTCAATGGCTCAAAAGGGTTAGTAAGCTTCATTGCTGGCTCGGCTTGTGTCGCGGGGTACCTGGGTTCTTGGAATTTTATGAAATTCAACTTGGTCAGAGCCCTAGCTCTTTTGTTGGATCTATATTTGAGCCGCTTTTGCCTCGGCTTTTCCGATTTGAGCACCTGGTGAGCTTCTGCTCTTCAGGAAGTCGCCGTAGGCCGAGTGATGGGGGCTTTGAGAAGACATTTGCTCGCGCGTCCATCGACGGCATCGCTTGAGCTTGCCCGCGACATCTGGCGACTTCTTTTGTTCCGAAAGTTTTGCTCCCAGCTGGAGCCATGGAAAGTCATTTAAACACCGACTTACGCTCGAGTTGTGGTGCCCCTGCGATCACCACATTCGGCCTCTTGCCTCTTGAGGTCGGTTTGGCCACTTGGTTTGCCGGAGTCTCCACCAGATGAGCGCTTCCGGCGGGGTAGATGATGACGGAACCAAATTGGAAATAAGGCTCCTCCCACTACCTCATGAGACTCGCCGAGAGGATCACGTGTGTGTTTGTCTTGACCACGCAGGTCATCGGAGTTGCGTCAGAAACGAAGTTCGTCTTGGAAATTATGGTTGAGTTCGAGATTGCAATTGAAAACTGTTACCCTGCAAAAAGAAGCATGATTTCAGTACAGGCAATCGATGTATATGTTGAGATTGAGTTCGCATGAATGATTAACCCGAAATATAGAAGGAGAAAAGATCTCACCGAGCGTGCCAGAATCTGTAGAGTATTTTTCGTCATCCCATTGAGATGGGAAATTCGCGCGCTTGTCAGGCATGTACAGATTCCCCCTGCCTGGGGTAGGAAGTGGTTTATTGATTGTAGGAATTCAAATCTCTAGCAGCCGGGGACTAAGCTGCCTTTAATTACCCCTTACTTTTGGAGCGAAAGAACCTCCGATTGACGGGTCAAACTGGGTATGCGAGCTCAATATGAGGTGTTGGTGCTTGAAAGTAATGCAGAAGGGCGTGTTTATTTCATTTTTTATTCAATTTATGACAAGAATTTTTTTATTTAGAAACATTTTTTAAATTATTTTATTATTTTTTTATGAACAAGTGTGGCAGCGCGCAGCGCACGAGTGTGCGCGAAGCGCAAGCGCCCAACGCATAAGAGCGCTGCACGCGCACGCGCCCATCGGGGGCGGGCGACACTAGCTCGGGCGGGCGCGAGCGGCACTGTCACGCCCCGCTTCCCAAGATACATAAACTACGATACGTGATTTAGCCAACCATGCTACCTGCGGATAAAAATCATCCCTCCACAGTCATATTACGGCTGTCTATAAGATATTAAGAACATTAAAATATATAATCTATTTAGTACATATCCATTTGCTACAGTAAATAAAATCAAGAAACTGCATAAGCGGAAACAAATCAAGATTCAATTAACAATATCTGAAAACATGTCTCAATATGGGCTCACATCAAAAGAAATAAAACTGCCGAGCTAAATAAACTAAACATCTCTAATAATACACGTTCAACTCCTCATTGCTCGGCTTGAGTGCTAAAATATTCTTGATCGGCCTGCGATAAAGTTAGAGGAACTGGGCTATGCAAAACCTAAACGTCAGTGCGTCATAATATCAAAATAATAGTAATAATCAGGATATGATGCCATGATTAATGTAACACTCTAGTTCATTTATACCATACTTGATTTGAGTATTTTCTAATCTTGTGGCTATTTCTTGATTATTATTTACTTTGGGTGCGGACAATGCTTTGGTATCTATGGTTAGTATCTGACCCGACCCGCATGCTTGAAACCCGTTTTAGTTATAGATTACGTTATATTCTTGCTAGTACTGAGAATCCGTGTACACATATGTTTTGTATACATGTATCTTATATCTAGTATTGCATATATTTTCAAATACTATAAATTATAGTCAAATAATATATTTTAAATATCTAGCATGGTCTGGATCATACCCTCATACCCTATGAGTGCATCCATACATCGTGCTCATGACCTGTTTGATGAAACGGACTCGTTTGGATATATTATATATTATAATTTTTAAAACCTAATCTATTCTAAAACCATAGCCTCTCTCTCTTCCTCACCTCTCTTCTTCTTTTCCCCGCCTCATGCCAAACCCACGCCAAACCCATCTCCTCCACCGCCGACCTCGTCGCCGTCCCTATCACCCGACCTCACCTTTCCCCTCGTCACCTCCTCTCCATTCCCGAGCTCATAACCCACTGCAAACCCCCGACAACCCTGACGACGACCTAAGAAATCTATTGCAACCCAAGAAAATCCTCACCTCGCCGGAAAACTTCGTTGTTCCCATCACCCCACCATCACCAACCTCACCCGACCACCTCATCTTCCTTCGCTCCTCTCTCTCTCTCATTTCCTGAGCTCCTCATCACCCCGACACCCAACAACCGCAACTCAACGAGACCCTTGCACACCCCGACGTCGGCACCCCTCATCGCTGGAGATCTCATCATCACCCCCTCGTCTCTGACTCCAAGCCAGAGCACCACAAACCACAATCCCCTTCTTCTTTTCTTCTTTCTCTTTTCTGTTCTTGACGTCGCCGGAGTCGCTCATGTCGCCGACAATCCGGGCGACCCAGTCGTCGTCATCCAGCGTGGTCACGCCTTTGAGTAGCCTGGTTCAGTTATGTACGCACATGGTTCGCATCGCGGCGTTTACCCGACGCCGAACCCGACGTGAGATCCGATCAGGCAAGTTTATCTTGCTACATGCTATGTTACTATATTTATATTCATATGAATAAAAATAATACATGTATTTTAATTATGCATTCGATGTTATAGATTTACCGTTTTGGATATCCGTACATATCCGTACTGCCAATTGCATATCTAGTTGCATGCCGCAAGCTCATTATATCATATTACTGTTATATTAGTACAACGTGCTTTCTAATGTGCATCATACGTAGTCATGGATATATATATATATATATATATATATATATATATATATATGTTATTACAGATACACATATGTATCCTGACATTAGCACTATTTACCGTGATCCCGATATCGTTTACAATTGCACATTTAGTGTACATTTGATACATATGCACCATATGACATGTCCTGACACACTACTTGATTTGTTACTTTGATCTTGTTATTAATGCCGATAATACCTGACTTGTTGTCCTGATGGACGTAACCTGTTGTCTACATAGACAAACATATACCTGCTTGATTCTGTGTTGACATCAGACTTACATCTTCAATACCTGACTTGAACGCATAACCTTGGGGTTAAGGGGAAATCAAAAATGAAATCCGACTAGTAGCTCAACAGTTCAATGCTTATACTAAACAGTCTTTACGGGGTAGGCCAGCCCCGGGATGCTGCTGCTGCCATCATTCGTCCGTATATGTTACATGTTTACTTCCCAGCGGCACTTCTCGGATTCAGCCCGAGAGTCTTGACCGTGTCCCGGGCACGCACGAGATACTATTGAGTTACATCGACGATTCCATTAAATTGATTTCAAAGACTTTAGAGTAGATAACCCAGTAGCACAGTTTAGATTACTCATCACACTTCACATACACATACATATCTCACTATTCATATCCGTGTTATTCTTTATATTCGTGTTTACCTATACCGTTACATCCAGGTTATTACTATTGTTTGATATTATGGCGCACTGGCGTCTGGGTTTTGCATGGCCCAGTTCCTATATCTCTATCGCAGGCTGAACATGAGTATTTTAGTCGTCAAGTCAAGCAGTGAGGAATTGATTATGTATGGTTTAGAGATGTTTAGCTTTTAGACTCTTTAGCTTATTTTTCCGCAGCTTTTATTTCTTGATGTGAGCCCTCATTGCGACGTATTTCCAGACGTTTATTGAATATTAATCCGTTTCTGCTTATACATTTCTTGACTCTTTTGTTGTGGCAAATGGACATGCACTAGATAGATTTTATACTTTTTACTGTTCTTGATATCGTATAGACAGCCGTAATGTGACTGTGGAGGGATAATTTATATCCACGGATAACATGGTTGGCTCTATCTCATGCCGTAGTTAGCGCACTCTGAGAAGCGGGGCGTGACAATTAAACATGAATGTAAATAATAAACACGGGTGTAAACAACGAGCTATTGTATGTATGTGATATGTATCCTAAAGTCTGTGCCTCTAGGTTATCTATTCTAGAAGTCTTTGAAATCAATTTAATGGAATCGTCGATATAACCCTATAGTATCCCGTGCGTGCCCGGGACCATGGTCAAGACCCTCGGGCTGATTCCGAGACATCCCGCTAAGCAGTAAACAGGTAACATGTATAGACGAATGATGTCAGCATCATCATTCCGGGGCTGGCCGAGCCTGTAGAGACTGATCAGTATAAGTATTGAACTGTTGAGTTACAAGTCAGGTTTCATTATTGATTTCCCCTTACCCCCAAGGTTTTGTGTTCAAGTCAGGTATTTATGATATAAATCTAATGCCAACATAGGATCAAGCAGGTAAATATTTTGTCTATGCAAACAACAAGTCACGTCCGTCAGGACAAGTCAGGATTGTCACCATTAATAATAATCCAAGTAACAAGTCTGGTAATATCATGTGAACATGTCAGGCAATGTATATTAAACAAAATAGATACTAGATAGAAAACTGTAACCAATAATCTAAATACGGTAAACATGACTAATGTCCAGAATGTATATGTATCTATCTGTAATAACCGTTTTACGTCTGTTACCAGGTATATGGCAATCTAGATAAAAATTACTGAACCGATATAAAATTATAATAATATTGTGATGATCCGGCATGCAACTAGATAAAACCAATATTGGTACGGATACAGACTTATGCTATAAAACTATAAATCGATAATATTTGCTGAATATTAAAACACATGTACTATAATTAATCATATAAATATTGATATAAACAAAGTAGCATGTTGTAAGTTTAGAACTTGCCTGATCGGACCTCACGATGGGATACGAATGCTACGTCCGACGTCGGAAAATAACGTCGCGATGCAAACTTACACGCGCAGGACTGGACCTGGCTGATCAATGACGTGTAGTGATGAATAGGTTGGACGACGACGGTGACTGGGTCGTCTGGATCGTCGGCGACGCGCGCAGCTCCGGCGAGACTGCCGGAATAACAAGAAAAGAAAGGAAGATGAAGAATGGGGGCTGCTCGGTTCTCGGTTTTGGGGTGGTGAGAGCAAAAGCGAGGTGACGGCGATGATGGTGGGTTGCCGTCGACGGTGAGGGCGTGGCTGTCAGGGTTGTTGCAGTCGATGGTTGATGGTGGGGGTGGCTTGTGGCGTCGGAGAGAAGGATGAGGAGATGAAGATGGTGATGACGAAGGGAGGTTGGTGGCGAGTCTCCGGCGAGGTTGGGGTTTCTAGGATTGGGTCGCGGATCGTCGGGGAAAGGAGATGGGAGGTGGATGTGGAGGTGGTAACGAGGGCGAGGAGACAAGGGTGGTGAGCTCGAGGTCGGCGATTGGCGGCGGTGCAGGGGTTTGGTTAGGGCCTGGGTTTCTCGGGTGAGGTTTTTGAAAAGGAGAAGGAGAGAGTAGGTATTTTAATTATTAGGTTTATATATATGTGTGTGTATTTAGAGATAGAGAGAGAATAGAGAGAGAGGCAGAGGGGATAGAGAGAGAATGGATTATTTAGTTAATTATATATATATATATTATAAACTGTTTATATAGTAGGTTTAAGAAATATATTATAATATATATATTAGGATTAAACAGCTAATATCAAAATACTCCGAATATAACCCGGGTTTCTTCTAAAAATCTAGTTTTAAATTATGGAGAATATACGTACAAGTTAAAACCATAATGCGATACCCGGTTAATAAAAATGCATACCCTCAATTACGGATCCACGTAAATATACGTAGCGATCCAAACGAGTCTGTTTTAACAATTTGGACATGAACATGATGTATGGATGCAACCATATAATATGGGGTATGATAACATGCCATTTTAGATATTAAAATATATTATCTGGTTATTATTTGTATTATTTGAAAGATATGCAGACGCATAAATATATTATACATATATATAGAATCTAGATGTGTATGGATCCTATATACTAGCAAATATATGACGTAATTTTGAACCATGATGGGTTTCAAACATGCGAGTCATGTTGGATACTAACCACAGTTACCAAATGCACTATCCGCACCCAAAAACAGTAATAAACAAGAAGTTGTTGCAAGATTTGAAAAACCCCAAATAAAATATAGTATAAATGCACTAGGGTGTTACATTATACCCAATTACAAAAGAATTTCGTCCTCGAAATTTCGGGAACAAGAAAAGACAAGAAAACACGAATCTAAGAAAAGAGGTGTGGAAACTTCTGTTGGATCTCGTCTTCACGTTCCCAAGTAGATTCTCCGTGAGAGCGATTCCCCCATGAAACAAGTACTAGAGGGATAACTTTGTTCTTGAGGACCTTGTCTCGTCGATCCACGATCGCCATTGGTCGTTCTTCATATGTGAAGTCCTCCCTTACTGTCAATTCCAAGTGATCTAGGTGTCTCATCTTGAACATGCTTGCGGGGTTGAGATTAATGAAGCACGTCATGAACACTCTCCAAGGATGGTGGTAAAGCCAATCGATAAGCTGCTTCTCCAACGCGCTCGATAATACCGAAAGGCCCCACGAATCAAGGACTAAGCTTGCCTCGACTATCAAAATGGATCACTCCACTGGTCGGGATATCTTCAAGAATACAAGATCGCCAACTGCGAACTCCAGAGGTCTTCGTCCTGTATCGGCCCAACTTTTTTGCTGATCTTGTGCCGGCTTCATATGATTTCGGATCACGTTGACTTTCTCCACTGTTTGCACAATAATATCCGGTCCCAATAATCTTCTTTCTCCAACATCGTTCCAACAGACCGGCGAGCGACACTTACGACCGTATAATGCTTCGAATGGAGCCATCTGTATAGTTGCCTAAAAACTGTTATAAGAAAACTCCACCAAGTGCAAATGATCCTTCCATGAACCCTTGAAGTCTAACATGCACGCTCTCAACATATCTTCTAGAGTTTGGATCGTTCTTTCAGACTGACCATCTGTCTGAGGACGATAGGCTATGCTGAACTTCAAGCGAGTCCCAAAACTCTTCTGTAGACTCCTCCAAAAGTGCGATAAGAATCTGGTATCATGATCGGAAACAATGCTCATAGGTATTCCATGCAATCTTATAATCTCCTGCATATACCGCTCTGCTAAAGCCTCCGTCGATTGACCAACTCGAAATGGTATGAAATGAGCTGCCTTGGTCAATCGATCAACAATCACCCAAACTGCATTATTGCTCTTTGGAATCCGCAGTAAAGCTGTCACGAAATCCATGGTTATATGTTGCCACTTCCATTGAGGGATCGGAAGTGGTTGCAACAAATCAGCTACCTTTTGATATTCATTCTTGACTTGCTGACACACCAAGCACTTCGATACGTAGCGAGCAATCTCCATTTTCATGCCTTCCCACTAGAAATGTTATCGTAGATCTCTATACATCTTCGTGACTTCCGGATGTACGGAATATGCAGAACTATGAGCCTCCTTCATAACTTCTTCACGAACATCTCCTTTCAGCATACATAAATGACTGCCATATCGTAACGAACCATTTTCATGAATTAACAAGTCCGTTTAAAATTCCGTTTCAACTTGTCCTCGAAACTTCTGTAACCTTAGATTGTGCGACTGCGCTGCTT
The DNA here is from genome assembly GCA_030015575.1 of Agapanthus africanus. NCBI lineage: Eukaryota > Viridiplantae > Streptophyta > Magnoliopsida > Asparagales > Amaryllidaceae > Agapanthus > Agapanthus africanus. Next base: position 463,427,719 of record CM057347.1, read on the forward strand.
TAATATTATCGATCAAGGATAACTGTACTTGCAATTGTATCAACTGTCCCTTGCAATTGTATCAACTATCCCGAAGAATGCGGTAGTACACTCTCCAACTCGAATCTCTGAAAATCAGTTATAATCTCCTTCTGTGCAGGCAACATCCGTATTGTTGGCAACCGATTTAGAGCATCCGACACTTTATCACTTCACCGGAAGGTATTTTAGATCAAGATCATAGTCAACCATCAGCTCTAACCATCTATGATGTCTCATGTTGTGCTCTTTCTGTGTGAACATATACTTTAGGATTTTATGATCGGTCAATATTTCTACCCTTTCGTCCAATAAGTAGTGTCTCCAAATCTTCAAAGCAAAAATCACTGCTGCTAGCTCCAAATCATGAGTTGGGTAGTTCTTCTCATGGGTTTTCAATTGTCTCGACGCATAGGTTATGACCTTCCCATGCTGCATTAGAATACATCCCAAGTGTTTCCCAGACGCGTCGCTGTGAATAACCAACTCTCGGAACCGTCTGGCACTGTCAAGATAGGAGTGGTGGTCAATCTTGCTTCAACGCTTCAATAGCTGACGCATATTTCTCCGTCCATACGAACGGTGCCTCCTTTCGAGTTAGCTTGGTCAATGGTTCAGCTATTCGAGCGAAGTTCTCCACAAACCTGTTATAATATCTGGCAAGTCCAAGAAAATTTCTTATCTGCTCTACATTCTTTGGAATTGGCCAATCATGAACTGCTGCAATCTTTTCAGGGTCAACGGCAATTCCATCTCCGGATACGACATGACCCAAAAACTTCACTTGTTCGAGTCAAAACTCGCACTTGCTCATCTTAGCATATAACATTTCTTGTTTTAATGTTTGCAGTGCGATCCTCAAGTGTTCTGCATGCTTTTCTTTGCTCGAATAGACCAGAATATCATCAATAAACACCACTACGAACTGGTCCAGATACGGTGAAAAGATTCGGTTTATCAAGTCCATAAATATTACCGGTACGTCAGTAACTCTAAATGGCATCGCTAAGTACTCGTAATGCACATATCGAATTCGGAACGTTGTCTTGCAAATATCTTCTGATTTCATCCGAACTTGATAATATCCGGATCGCAAATCCAATTTCGAGAATACTCTCGCGCCACTGAGTTGATCGAATAATTCGCAGATGCGAGGGATTGGGTACTTGTTCTTAATAGTCATCTTGTCACGCCCCGCTTCCCAGAGTGCGCTAAGATCGGCACGTGACAGAGCCAACCATACTACCTGTGGTTAGGAAACATCCCTCCACGGTCACATTACGGATATCTATAAGATTTCAAGAACAATAAAGTAAAATAAACTACCTAGTACATGTCCATATGCCAGAATAAACGAGTCAAGAAATAATATGCGGAAGCAATAAATCCAAATAACAATAACATCTGGAAAGTACGTCCCAAATACGAGCTCATATCAGGAAATGAAAGTACGGAAATAAAACTAAACTAGATACTAACAGGATCCTCACTGCTCGGCCTGATTGCGGAAATACTCCTGATCAGCCTGCAACAAAGATAGAGGATCTGAGCCATGCAAAACCCAGAAGTCAGTGCGTCGTAATATCAAACGATAAAATATAACCAAGAGGTAACAAGATATGCAGGCATGAGTATGAACAGTAATATGATTGTAATAAGTAAACATGGATGTGGAACAGTGAAGTGTATCAGTGTATGTGACGTGCGGTGATCCATCTAAACTGTGCTGCTGGGTTAATTACTCTCAAGTCTTTGAAATCAATTTAATGAATTGTCGATATAACTCAATAGCATCTCGTGCATACCCGGGACCACGGTCCAGACTCTCGGGGCTGAATCCGAGACGTGCCGCTAAGCACAAACAGGAAACATGTACAGACAAATGATGTCAGCAATATCATCCCGGGACTGGCCTAACCCCCAAAACTGATCAGTATAAGCGTCGAACTGTTGAGTTACAAGTCAGGTTTCATCATTGATTTCTCCTTACCCCCAAGTTAAGTGTTTAAGTCGGGCATTGATAAATTTGGAGCAAATGCCAACACAGGATCAAGCAGGTACAGGTTTGTCTATGCAAACAACAGGATACGTCCGTCAAGACAACATGTCTGGATTGTCGGCATTAGAAACAAGATCAGGTAATAATATGTCAAATAGTGGTATATCAGGTCATGACAGGTAGTGCACAGGTATCAAACGGAAGCTCATAATAAAACTGTAGCAAGTACGGGTGTACGATAAAAGTACGGATGCACAGTAAAACACGGATGCACAAATATCTATTAGGGATTACATCTACAACTCCATGACTACGCATGATGCACATTATCAAGCATAGGGTGTTAATATAATAGTAACATGAAATAATGTGATTTGGCATGCAACTAGATATATAATAAATGATACGGATGCGAACGGATATTGTAAAACGGTAAAACTGTAACATGGATGCACAATACTATAAACATGCAATATTCTTATTAATATAGATGCGAGTATAATAATATAGCCTGTATCAAGCTAACTTGCATGCAACCAGATATGTAATTAATGATATGGATGCGTACAGATATTCGAAAACAGTAAAACAATAATATGGATGTACAATGTAGTCAACATGTGATATTTTTATTCATATGGATGCAAAATATGTATCATAGCATGTAGCAAGGTAAACTTGCCTGATCGGATCTCCAGACGGGGTGCGTACGCCGCGTACGATGTTGGTAAATATCGCGACGCACACGCGGGCGTACAGAACTGAACCAAGCAAAGCAAGAATGTGACCACGCTGGCTGGGGATGTCCACTGGGTCTCCCGGATCGGCGGCGGGGGCACGGATCCGGTGATGACCGGAAAACAGAACCAAGAAAGAAGAAGAAGAAGAAGAAAGAAAGAAAGAAAGAAAGGGAACTGGGGTTTGGTGTTCTGCGGTCAGAGGTGAGGCGAGGGAGTCGTCGACGACGATGAGCCGTCGACGGTGACGTGCAGGCGATGGTTTTCCCAGCGAGACAGTGGGTTTGCGATGGGTTGTGGGTGCTAGGTTCTTAGGGTCGGGGATTTCTCGGGTGTGTAGGGGAGAGTCGCAGGTGATGGTGGTGATGAAGGAAGGCCGACGAGGGTGCCGGCGCTGGAGACGACGGCGACGATGGGTTCTCGTCGGGGTTGAGTTCTATGGGAAATGGGTTCCGTTGATCAGGCTTGGTGCAGGGTTTGTGTTGTCGGCAGAGGAGAGAGATCGAGGCGGTGGTGACGAGGTGACGCCGACGGCGGCAATCAGCGGTGAGGTTGCCGGCGACGTGTTGTGCAGGTCGGGTTGGGTTGCGGTGCAGAGACGTCGTGGGAAGAGAGAGGAGTGGAGGAAGAAGTGGAAGGAAGTGAGGTGATGGACGAGGGTGAGGTTAGGATGAAGGCGAGGGTGGTAGCGAGCTCCGGCGGTGAGCACGAGCATCGGGCGTGGGTTTGAGCGAGGAGGCGGGAAAACGAAAGAAATGAAAAGAAGAAGATGAGGGAGGAGAGAGAGACGTGTAGGGGTAAAAAAATTAAAAGAAATAATAATATATATAGTAAGAGAGAGAGAGACACAGGTTACAATCTGTTGTTTAAAATATATATTAATATATTTTTATCTGTTAAACATATATATTAATCAGTTATTAATATATAAGGATTTTATATTATATATTTTGAGATTTCAGGTTAATACAAAAATAGTCCAAAACACTCCGGGTCGGGTCTAAAATTATGGTTTGAAAATACGGTTAAAATACGTGTCAACCAAAACTAAAATAGGATATTCGGGTAACGAAAATGCATCCCCCCAAAACGGATACACGTAGCGTATACGTAGCGATCCAAACCAGTCCGTTTTACTGAACGGGGCAAGAACACGATGTACGGATGCTACCACAGGGTCAGGGGTATCATGCAGGCCATGCTAGATATTTTTAAAATATTTTATTTGACTTTATATGTTATATTAAAAAATGCAGATGCCAGATATGATGCAGTGATATAACATGAAAGTGTACGGATTCTCATAACTAGCCGGGATAAATCATAAACAGGAATCAAGACGGGTTTCCAGCAAGCGGGTCGGGTCGGATGCAAATATGGATACCAATTATACTATTCGCACCAAAAACACAATAAATCAAGAATAGCCATAAATAAAGAAATACCCAAAATAGAATTGGTATAAATGAACTAGGGTGTTACACATCTGGTTTAATTCTCGATAATCAATGCACATCCTCCGCGTGCCATCCTTTTTCTCGACTACAAGAACTGGAGCTCCCCATGATGAATTGGTGCTGCGAATCCAACCCTTCTCTAATAATTCGGTAACGTGTTTCTTTACCTTTTCTAGTTTCACCGGCGCCATCGGATAATACCTTTTTGAAATCGGCGATGCTCCAGGAATAAGGTCAATCGCGAACTCCATATCTTGTTTTGGCGGTAAACCCGAGATGTTCTCGAACACATCCATAAACTCCTGAACTACTGCTGGCGCTTCCTCCTTATCTACTTCCATCGACGAAAGAACGACACTTGTCGGTTTAGCCCTAAATTCGACTGGCCCAACAGATCTGCTACCTCTTGAAAATATACACCGAATGTCTGGGGAATCTGGAAAATCACTTTCTTTGCCCTATAATCGATGTGAGCGAGGAAAGTGCCAAGAAAGTCCATTCCCAAGACAACATTATAGCTGTCAGTATCAATCACCAAGAAATCCGTGAATAGCTCTCGTCCATATATAACAACTGAACAGTCCTTGCACTCGCTATTAGATATAATTTTCCTATTCCCAGTGTGTGTCCCAGCAACTAGACAGGGCCGTGTGTGGAATTGAGTGTGCACCAATAAACTTGGACAACATAAAGCAATAGGATGCACCTGAATCGAATAATGCCTATGCGGAAAAATTATAAACGGGTATGATACCTGAAACAACTTCGTCTAAAGTTTTGGCCTCATCGGTCGTCAAAGTGAAGGCCCGTGCTTGATTAAGCCTCTGAGTAATCTGCTTCTGCGGTGGCTTCTAAATATCGTCCCTCAATCGTAGTTTTGAAGGGTAAGCATTGATGGTATGGTCAGCTTATCCGCAGACAAGACAGAGTCCAAGCCTCCTTCGACATTCCTTCTGTAGGTGTTCGGGTAGATGGCAAAAGTCACAAATCACACTTTTTTGATCGGATAGAGCGGGCTTCTTCATGGGTACAATGCCTTGCTTGTTCACCGGGATGCTTCTACGTACAGGAGCGTACATGAGCCCTGTTTAGCGTAAACGCCGGTTTCTGTACTACGACAGCTTGCTGTTGAGTACCCTTCGCTTTCACTGATAAACTCTACTGCTCTTTGGCTGCCTTGAGAACTTGGGAGAAGGCGGTCAATCCCAGAAATATGACGTGTCTATGAATCTCCACATCCAAGTTGCGCATGAACCTCCATGCCCGATCTGCCTCATTGGCAACCAAAGGTCCCGCAAATTGACTGAGCCGAGTCCATTCAGTCGTGTATACGTCAACGGATCCGCCATTTTGTTTCAGGCTAATAAACCTTTCTTCCATTTCTTTTCGAGCAGTTTGCGGAAAGAACTTCTCCAAGAAACTTTGCGAAAACGTTGCCCAACTGATCGGCTTGGGCAGACGGGTCTCCTCTACAAGCCACCACTCGTGAGCGTAATCTACCAACTAGATGCGTACTGCATCCATCCTTTTTTTATCTGGAATTTGCGCAGCGATGAGCAGATTCTCTGTATCAACTAGCAACTGCTCCGCTGGCAATGGCTCCTCCAATCCTGTAAATATGGGCGGACCGAGCTTTCTAAAATCCGCCACGGTGCCCTCACGCTATGCTGGTCTGGGTGCTACTGTGACTACAGACTGCTGGACTGTCCGTAGACCCTTCTAAAAAGTCTCGGCCTGCCACTAATTAAGCTCAGTTTGCCGCTGCTGGTTTTCCAGCATACCATGTATAACTCCAAGTAATGCGGCGTCATCAACATGCCTCTGGTATGACCGCAAATCTCTATCCGCCATGATTCTGAAGCCAAGACACTGAAGATGATTAGCAACGGTAAACGGGATTCAATAAACAAGATAGCTATAGATTCAAGACTGGTAAGATAGTAATGTGGCAAGACATATTCTTAATTATGGGTTTTCTGGTTAGTGTATTGGGATCAATACCCAACTACAAAAGAACCAAACCCGACTAATCCTAAATCCTAGGCTCTGATACCAAACAAACCCTGTCACAACCCGCTTCTCAAGATACATAAATTACGGCACGTCCCAGAGCCAACCATGCTATCTGTGGTTAGGAATCATCCCTCCACAGTCACATTATTGCTATTTATAAGATATCAAGAACATTAAAATATATAATCTATCTAGTATATGTCCATTTGCCACAGTAAATAAAATCAAGAAACTGCATAAACGGAAACGAATTAAGATTCAATAAACAATATCTAAAAACACGTCTTAATATGGGCTCACATCAAAAGAAATAAAATTGCGGAAATAAATAAACTAAATATCTCTAATAACACATGCTCAACTCCTCATTGCTCAGCTTGATTGCTAAAATACTCTTGATCAGCCTGCGATAAAGATAGAGGAAGCGGGTCATGCAAAACCCAGACGTCAGTGCGTCATAATATCAAAATAATAGTAATAATAAGGATATGATGCTATGATTCAACATGAATGTAAATAATAAACACAGGTGTAAACAATGAGCTGTATGTATATGATGTGTATTCTAAAGTCTGTACCTCTAGGTTTTCTATTCTAGAAGTTTTTGAAATCAATTTAATGGAATCGTCGATATAACTTAATAGTATCACGTGCGTGTCCGGGACCACGGTCAAGACCCTCGGCCTGAATCCGAGACGCGTCGTTAAGCAGTAAACATGTAACATGTACAGACGAATGATGTCGGCAGCATCATTCCGGGGCTGGCCGAGCCCATAGAGACTGATCAGTATAAGCATTGAACTGTTGAGTTACAAGTCAGATTTCATTATTGGTTTCCCCTTACCCCAAGGTTTTGTGTTTAAGTGAGGTATTTATGATATAAATCTAATGCCAACACAGTATCAAGCAGGTACATGTTTTATCTATACAAACAACAAGTCACGTCCGTCAGGACAAGTCAGGATTGTCGCCATTAATAATAATTCAAGTAACAGGTCTGGTAATATCTTGTGAACATGTCAGGTAATGTATATTAAACAAAATAGATACTAGATGGAAAACCGTAACCAATAATCTAAATACGGTAAGCATGACTAATGCCCCGGATGTATATGTATCTATATGTAATAATCGTTTTATGTCTGTTACCAGGTATATGGCAATCTAGATAAAGATTACTGAACTGATATAAAATTATAATAATATTGTGATGATCTGGCATGCAACTAGATAAAACCATTATTGGTACGGATACGACTGATGCTATAAAACTATAAATCGATAATATTTGCTGAATATTAAAACACATATACTATAATTAATCATATAAATATTGATATAAATAAAGTAGCATGTTGCAAGTTTAGAACTTGCCTGATCGGATCTCACGACGGGATACGGATGCTACGTCCGACGTCGGAAAATAATGTCGCAATGCAAACTTACACGCTCAGGACTGGACCTGGCTGATCAGTGACGTGACGTGATGACTAGGCTGGACGACGACGGTGACCGAGTAGTCTGGATCGTCGGCGACGCGTGCAGCTCCGGCGAGATGGCCGGAATAACAAGAAAAGAAAGAAAGGAAGAAGAAAATTGGGGGTTGCTCGGTTCTGGGTTATGAGGTGGTGAGAGCAGAAGCAAGGTGACAGCGACGATGGCGGTTTGCCGTCGGCGACGAGAGCAGTGGGATTCTCGGGTGGTTGTCGGGGTTGTTGCAGCCGAGGGTTGATGGTGGGGGTGGCTTATGGCATCGGAGAGACGGATGAGGAGGTGAAGGTGGTGACGACGAGAGGAGGTCGGCGGCGAGTCTCCTGCGATGTGGGGGTTTTGGGGATTGGGTCGCGGGTTGTCGGGGGTGCAGGGTTGGCGTCGTCGGGGAAAGGAGATGGGAGGTGGATGTGGAGGTGGTATTGAGGGCGAGAAGACGAGGGTGGTGAGCTCGAGGTCGGCGATCGGCGGCGGCGGTGCAGGGGTTTGGTTAGGGCTCGAGTTTCTCGGGTGAGGTTTTTGAAAAGGAGGAGAGAGAGAGCACGTATTTTAATTATTAGGTTTATAAATATATATATATAGAGAGAGAGAGAGAGAATGGATTATTTAGTTAATTATATATATATATATATATTATAAACTGTTCATATAGTAGATTTAAGAAATATATTATAATATATATATTAGGTTTAAACAACTAATATCAAAATACTTTGAATGTAATCCGGGTTTCTTCTAAAATTCTAGTTTTAAATTATGGAGAATATACGTACAAGTTAAAACCATAATGTGATACCCGGTTAATAAAAATGCATACCCCCAAGTACGGATCTACATAAATATACGTAGCGATCCAAACGAATCTGTTTAAACAATTTGGACATGAACATTATGTATGGATGCAACTATATGATATGGAGTATGATAACATACCATACTAGATATTAAAATATATTATTTGGCTATTATTTATATTATTTGAAAGATATGCGGACACATAAATATATTATACATGTATATAGAATTTAGATGTGCATGGATCTTCTATACGATCAAATATATGACGTAATCTTGGACCATAATAGGTTTCAAACATGCGGGTCAGGTCGGATACTAACCACACTTGCCAAATGCACTAACCACACCCAAAAACAATAATAAATAAGAAGTTGTCGCAAGTTTTGAAAATCCCCAAATAAAATATGGTATAAATACACTAGGGTGTTACAGGCACGAGCGCGGGCGCGGGTGCATGTCCGGGGTTGCGTAGACCGGGTTTGGAGTTAAACTCCTAAAGTAGTTTTATTTGGAGTTAAACTCCCAAAAGGTTTTATGTGGAGTTAAACTTTTAAAAGATTTTGTGGGTGGAGTTAAACTCCCAACACAATTTTATTTGGACCAGAACTCCCAAAAGAATTTTTGGTGGAGTTAAACTCCAAAAAATTTCCTCCTTTCTCTTTTGAGAAGAAACTCAAAGGGGTTCTCTTGAAATTCTAAGAAAGAGATTCTTTTTCTTCTCTTGATAGGGGCTCTGGGAGATGTGTTTCCCTCCTCTCTCAAATTGGATCTTGAGGAGGAGGAAGATAGTAAAAATCTTCTCTTTTTGTATTTGTTGTGAGAGTCAAACTCTCCATCAATGGGTTTATGATGAAATTTTATTTAGTTTAGAGAAAAAGAGAGCTAAGCTCTTGATTTAATTGGAAATGAAGTGAAAGAACTTGAGAGGGAGGAAGATGGAGGCACAAACCCTAATATTTTGAGGGGAATCAATTATTGTTCATTTCTTCATAATATTGTTTTATATAAGCTTACAAGTTTATACATAGCCTTTTGGGTTTTACAAAATGGCATTTTACCCATCCCATACCCACGTACTTAATTCTTTTTGCACATGAGACATAGGCTTTACAAAATTTTGGTTTTTTGTTCATTTATTTTACATTTATGCATGAAGATTACATCAAACCTATTTATTGCTTGATAATTATTCATTTGGCATGGGGAGGGCTGGCCTTTTCATGCTCGGGCTCGACTTGGGTATGGGCCTACTTGACCGGGGCTTGCCCCTGCCTGCTTGGTCTTGGGTTCGGGCTTGGGCCCGCTTGACTTGGATACGAGCTTGGGCCCGTTTGACTTGGATTTGGGCCCGGGCCCACTTTTTGGGCTTTGACTTTGATTTATTGACTTGTTGATCTTGACTGTGGGGTGTAAATTTTTACCCCAACACCTACGACACATAACACTCCTAAAGCACTTCTCCATGTAAATCATCCCGCTTTGGTCTTATGAGTTACATTCTCGATCTTTCCATCATTATTAATTATAAATCCTAAATAATGAAAATGGTTCTTCCTTGATATTTCATAGCCATCAATTTGCACCGAACACTCATTTCTTCGCACCGTTTTGCGGATATTGCATTCCATATATTCAGTTTTTGTTATGTTAATTCTAAATCCTTTAGATTCTATGGCGTATCTTCATTTTTCTCTTTTAGTAAATATTCTAAGGCATCTCGCCATTTCTGCTTTAGATTCTAAGGATCATAGTATACAATAATTGAAAGTTCTTTTAGGATATCTCTATTAATATAATGCGAACCAAATAGGCGGTTTCATGTTTCAGGATTGTCCACGGGTACGAGGCAATGTGGCTCTTGAAAATAGCGAATAAAAAGGGAAAATTATGAATGTCCTTTTAACCAATCCTATTTATACATATAGCCCCTTAAAACTTGGCGTCCACTCCAACTACTTTTATGAGACGGTCTCACTATTGAATATAGGTGTCCTTAAGGTAATTATTGTAATTATTAGAGGACCTATGCAGAGAGAATCTTATTCGAGATGATAATATGATATCGGGTTTGTCTTTATCATTAATGTGTATACGTTTTACTCGTCACATATCGCTAATACATAATGATAAAGCCCGTAGGATCTTTGCTTGACTACTAGAGTTATGATAGGGATCATACTAATGGGGCATGAATAGTCTATAAGAACATTCTTAAATGTCCCTAGTCGTGGAAGTATCGAGGCTGGGTATCGATATTCCAGAGTAGACTAGTATATACGTTTCTTGATCCCGACCGGGATAATGGTTGATCACATAGCCATTGGTGTTTGACACCGAAAATTGTATATAGGTGCTCATTGGAGAATGAATTACACTGGACGGACTCACTAGAGAACTTCTAGATGGGATTTACCTATCGGTCAGATAACAGTTCTCTAGTGACATAAGTACAGGGTAGTCTGTACACCGGAGATCATCATAGTGTCTTGTGTGTTCCCACTGTACTTTGATTACTGCTCTACCACAGCTTTAAAGAGCCGTGCAAACGGGTTTTAGTTAGGTACAGTCCCGAACCACATGGAGGCGGTGAGTGATCGAAGGGATTTCGTCTCTCCCGGTATAGGGAGTCATGCTGTACCAAATCGACTATAATCATAAGTCCTTGGCCAAAACAAATGAGATTTTCTGAGAAGTGTTATCGGTAGTTTCTTAGGTGGTTATGAGTTCATGATCGTCATGACTTGTCGGGTTATTGGAAGTATGACGGTATTCACCTCCCAGACCCGGTATGCGACACTCCCAGACCCGGTATGACTAGACTGTACGGTGTCACTGATAGGCTATGTAGGATTTCGGATGATCTTGCTTGTCGATCTTCTTTTCGATCAATACCTGTGTAGCTATTACGTGCGGCTAGTACCCCTGACGTGCTTATGGGGTTAACCCGTGAGGGGATATTTCAGATCAATTGGATGTGATCCTAACCTACTGCCAGCGTATTGTCGAGTCTTTAGTCCCACACATTGGTTTTCCAGCTAAGGTGAAACGATACAGAGTGCGTATGAGAATACGTACAGGAGTTCGATCAAGCATGTGTATTTGATACACGAATTTTAATCAGGCGTTTTATGATATTAGCCGGTATATATATTGATTTAACGGATTATTAAATCAAGTGTTGATTTAATAATTATATATATATATATTAACTAATACCATGATTAATTTATATTTTCTTCTTTTTATAATTATGTGTATATGATACAAATAATTTTTCATGTATCAACATACATGAAGCATGTGTGTATGAGACACATGGAAAGTGAGATTAGAACAAAATCATTTTCTTTATTTTTTTAAAGAAAAGAATGGGTTATTTTAAAGAGAAGAGTATAGAATTATTTGGATAATTCTTTGACTTTTCCTTGGATAAGAATGGCTAATTCATTTTGTTCTCATTCATTATCATCTCATTATCATCTACTCTCTCTTTCTCTCTTGAGTTTTATTAAGTGAGAAAGAAAAAGGAATAGAGAACTAAAACTAGTGAGCGATTTTATCTACATCTTTTATCATTAATCTAGCAAATTAGTGTTATTAGCTTCTTCACATACACCTAGTTTATGAAGTTGGAGCTTGTGTTGGGCAAATCTCAAGATGGATCAACTTTGACAAGGAAGTCTACATTCAAGCTCGATCCCGGAGTTTAAGAATGTAGCCGGAGTCCAAGGATAGGTGGTCAACGCGCTACAAAGGTTGTAGTTCGCAAACTTATAGAAATGGCTCTCCTTTGTTGTATGAAGTTGTAGTCATTGGTCTTGATTCTATACGTGCTTGCTATAGCTCTCTTGAAATTTAAAATTATTGCTTCCGCTGCACTTTAAACCGTCTTGTAGAGAGTAGCAAACCTACAGTAGTGTCAGAGCAATTGTTGCTGTTGGGGAAATTATCTGGTTTTGCCTATCGGCAAATTTTTGGTTTTGAATAACTGTTATTATGCACAAATATTTTTAAATTGGTATATCCGCCTCTTTATTAGATAAAGGATGATATAAATTTTGAAAAATATGTTCTAAACATTTACCTATATCAATCTGTTGATTGGATAAGGTGCATAAAGATAACGGTGTAAACATTCTTAATCAAATTACAGTTTTCAAATTATAAAACACGGAGTATGAGTTAGTGAACTCATAAGACTTATACATATTGATGTATGTTGTGTGATGTCCATATGGACAAGGGGATTGGTACTGATACTTTATTCCGTTTTTTAATAGTTCTCTGGTTTTAGATACGCATTCTTATTGAAATGCAAAATTCAAAGATTTTGAGAAGTTTATAGTGTGTAAGAATAAAGTAAAGAACCAAACGTTGGAAGTATCAAGATTTTTTGAAGTGTTCGAAAATATGGATACTTATGCTAGGTATTCCGTAGTTATATAATTGAGAATTTAATTCTCTTTCAGATTACTCATCCGTGGGTGCGCTTCTTAATGAGTGATACTGAATGTCTTTTTCATTAAAAGATATAGACGGGAAACAGTTGCATATTAACTGAATATGGTTCCATCTAAATTGGTGCTTGTGATTCTATATATAATATAGAACGAGAACATATCTTAAAGATATCTTAAAGTTAAGAGATCAAGTTATCCGGTTTATGCTTAAAAACACAATCCGGACAAACTTAAGGCACGTTTTAGTAATGAGTAGTTTGTGGGCTAACCCAAACTTTTGCAAGGGTTTTAACTTCTACTATTTTCGGGATCAAAAAAATTGTTTTGTTCTCGACACACCATCTTTTTAGAAAAGGAATTTCTTGCAAAAGAAATTAGTGGGAGTATGGTAGAACTGGAAGTGATTTCAGAACCACAAATGATTACTAAAAAGTTTAGTAGAACCTGAAGATTCAATTGACCTTTACAAATCTTAGACACTCCGCAGATTTAGTAGATGACGTCAGCCATCTAAGAGATACTTCGGTTCCCTTGTAGACGGTGACAAGAAAGCTTGCATCATGTGATGATAACCATACTATTTCAGCAGACCATAGGAAGTAGTGATTTTCGACTGATAGCTGGATGCCAAGATATCCAAGTTGGACTTTATGCACTGCAACAAAGTATGGACTTTGTTGGATGCTTCTGAAGGGGTAAAATCCATCAGGAGCAAGTAGAACTTTCGAGATCAGTTCAAGTGCAAATGGAAAGATAGTAACCTAGTAAGGCTAGACTTGTAGTAAAAGGTTATCATCAAATATTCAATGTGGATTGTGATGAAACTTTTACTTCAGTCTCTGTGCTGAAGTCCATATGGATATAACTTGGCATTACTGTTTTCCATAACTATGATATCTGGCAGGTGGATGCATACGTTTTTCTAAATAGGGATTTAAAAATGTACGTATATGATTCTGCCAGAGAGATATCGTGGTCAGTGGGAGCAGTGGAAGGTGTGCAATTTGCTTACGTCTATTTATAAATTAAAGCGGGCATAACGGAGAAAGGATCATTTGTTTTCGATGTTATAATCAAATTGTTTGACTTCATCAAAATGATAGATGAACCGATATTTGCAAGAAGGATGTAGAGAGTACTATCATGTTCCTCATATGGTATGTGGATAACACACCTGATAGGAAGTGAAGTTCCTATAGTGCAGCTTGGTCAAACAATGGTTGTCACGGATGTTTCTCCAAAAAGGATTTGGATAAAATATCAATTATTCTGGTGACTAGGTTTATAGAAATAGATTTAGTATGTTTTAGGATTGTCCTAATTCAAATAAGATGACACTATTCTAAAGGGTTTTAGAATGGACGTCTCATGGCTCGGTAGTGTACCGGCATGTGGAAGGGTCACCCTCTCTAAAGAGATGTCTTTTGGACTGACGAGAAGAGAGACTCGCATGAATCATTTTCTACCAGCTTCGGCAATTGGATCGATCAGGCGATATCATGTACCGGACCAGATGCTTTTGCATATGTTGTAGTAAAGTTATTAGTCTAATCCTAGGAAAGCAAAGGAAACTAGTGAAGAACATATGCACATGTTCTTGGTGTATGGTAATGTTAGCCTCCATTAGGAGGTAGTTACCGATTCCGGTTAATAAGGTGACATGAAAAACAGAGTGTATCATGAGTTATAAGTTTACTCTCTTTAGTGGGAGCAATATATTGAAAAGAGTTCCAAGCAGGATACTGGGATAGTCATAGCGCTGGGTGCTGATAATGAATCAGCTATGGATACAGCCTAAGAACTTGATAAATAAAATTGTTCATTTATGAACTTTGTCCTATCGTCTATCCAGGCAAATTTTAGGGCAGATATCACTCAATTCGGGAGATAGTTGATCTATGCAAAGTTAAGATATAGAGAGATGAATAAAAAATTATTGTAGCGGATCCACTCATTGATATTTCTCGAACACGGTTTGTGATACTGTTAGTAGAGAAGTTGGGTATGCGATAATGCAATAATTAGCCTTAAGTGTAAGTGGGAGATTGTTGGATATACGTGTCCTCAAGACGATTATTGTAATTGTAAGGGCATATACGGAGAGAACATTTTTACTCGAGATGATAGTATGCTATCTGGTTTGTCTTTATCATTAATGTATATACGTTTTACTCGTTATCACGTATTGCTAATACATAAGGATAAAGCCCGTAGGATCTTTGCTTGACTATCAGAATTATGATAGGGATCATATTAGTAGGGCATGGGTAGTCCATAAGTACATCCTTAAATGTCCATACTCGTGGAAGTATCGAGACCGAGTATCGATATTCCAGAGTAGACCAGTATATACGTTTCTTGATCCCGACCGAGGCGATGGTTGATCCCATAGCCATTGGTGTTTGGAACTGAAGATTGTATACAGGTGCTCATTGGAGAATGAGTTACACTGGACGGACTCTCATTTTGTCTTTCTCTAAAAACCTTTCAATTTTTATATAAATTAGAATAAACAGAAAAAATGAAGACAATAAACTCATTCTTATATTTCTATATTAAAGTGAAGTATTGTACTTAATTTTTTCAATAGTTTAATGCCCATTGGTGTTCCAAAAGTACCTTTTCGGAGTCCTGGGGAGGAAGATGCGGTTTGGGTTGACGTATAGTGCGACTTGTCAGACATATTGGGTCGGAAAAAAATTGGTCCGGATCTACTGCAGGAATTATTTGGAAGATCCAAAACTAAAAACAGCGGTATTTGCTAGCAACAACATCATGGAGGCAGTCAATCAATAGGATTCGAAATCTGATTCAAATCCAATATAGCACCTATGGGTATATAAGAAATGTATCGAATCGATTCTTTCGTAGGATCCGGGCAGTTCGGGGGACCCCCGCGGCTCCTCTCTTCTCGAGAATCCATACATCCCTTATCAGTGTATGGACAGCTATCTCTCGAGCACAGGTTTAGGTTCGGCCTCAATGGAAAAATGGAGCACCTAACGCCGCATCTTCATAGACCAGGAACTACGAGATCACCCCTTTCTTTCTGGGGCAATGGAGGGATCGTACCATTCGAGCCATTTTTCATGCTTTTTCTGGAGGTCTGGAGAAAGCAGCAACCAATAGGATTTCCTTAATCCTCCCTTCCTATAAGGACTCTTGTCCTATATAACCCATTCTCCAATGAGCACATGTATATAATTTTCAGTATAAAACACCAATGGCTATGGGATCAACCGTCGCTCCAGTCGGGGTCAAGAAACGTATACACTAGTCTACTATGAAATATCGATATTTAGTCTCGATATTCCCACTACTAGGGACATTTAAGGATGTACTTATGGACTACCCATGTCCCACTAGTATAATTTCTATCATAATCCTGGTAGTCAAGCAAACATCCTACTGGTTTTATCATTATGTATTAGTGATATGTGATAACGAGTAAAATGTATACACATTAATGATAAAGACAAACTAGATGGCATACTATCATCTCGAGTAAGATTGTTCTCTCCGTATAGGTCCTCTTGCACCCACCACATTGCAAAGTTATGAAATCTAATTTATACTTCTAACCCTATAAAACTTCATTTTGCATATATAATTTCTTTATAGAAACAAACTTATAAGCTTTTCATTTACTGATCGTATTGGTGTATGCTATTCGCTGATGATATTGTTCTAGTAAATGAGACGAAAGCAGGGGTTAATGCCAAATTGGAATTATGGAGGCAAACGTTGGAATCTTGGGGATTCAGATTGAGCAGGTCCAAGACAGCATATATGCATTGCAAATTTAGTAAACAGAGAAGTCAAAACCATATTGGTATAACATTGGAAGGGCAAGAGATATCACCGAGCGATCAGTTTAGATATATAGGTTTCATCATCCAAAAGGATGGGGAGATCGATAGTGATGTTAATCAAAGAATCCAAACTGGTTGGTTGAAATGGAGGAGTGCAATATGGATTTTGTGTGGTCGTAACTTTCCGTTAAAATTGAAAGTGAGTTTTATCGGAGCGCTATTCGGCTTGCCTTATTATATGGTACAGAATGCTGGGCTTCTAAGAAGCATCATACACAGCAGATGCACGTAGCGGAGATACGCATGCTTCGTTGGATGTGCGGTAACATTAGAAAAGATAAGGTACGAAATGAGAATATTCGTGCAAAAGTTGGTGTAGCACCTGTGGAGGAGAAGATGCAGGAAAACCGGCTAAGATAGTTTGGTCATGTGCGATGCAGACCTATGAAAGCACCGGTTCGACGAATAGATACTCTCGATATGGGTAATGTCAAAAGGGCAAAAGGGAGACCGAAGAAAACACGGATGGAGGTGATACAAAACGATATGGTTGTCAAAGGCCTCAATGAAAGTATATTGTTCGATAGGAGTGAGTGGAGGCGGAGGATTCATGTGCTGGACCCGGCGTGATTCTCATGTTGGTTCACGTAGCCTATCCCATATACTTGGGATAAAAGGCTCGGTTGTTGTTGTATTTGCTCGTCCTATTCTACTTCAATACTTTATTCGATTTTTGTAACATGCTTACCCTTCATATGCAAATCCTATATAAACTGTAGTACTGTATGGTTAATTTTGACGATGAATTATTTTTTATCAAGTGAGTTCTCAAAATCAATTTTTTCTATTTCAAATTACCTGTAAAATTTGAGAAATGTAATAACAACCGAAAAGTTTATTGCACCAATACGACTGTGTTTTCCCCCCATTTTTGATAATCCTAATACGGCTATTTTAAATTCAGCCAACCATTATTGAAAAGTATTTTAAGTTATTAAATTTTTAAGTTACATCTGCGTCGCATGTGCTTAGAACTAGTATCACAAAATCCCTGCATATTCTTTCCATCAAGGACCCCAAGCTTGATCACTGCATATTTCCGTTCTTTGTCATTAGCCTATGATTATATCGTGACTTGTTTCTTAAAGTCAAAATCAAAAGTCACATTGTCTTTTTATCACTTGTTTCAACATAAGAGATAAACATGTAGGACACTTACATTAGCCACCGATGCTCTGGATCCAACTTGATTTTAGGTTACTTGGCATATGAGTTGTGGACTTTATTCACATTCACATTGTTCACATTGTTTAGGCACCATTTACACTTGCAACAGTGTTGTGGAGCATCTGAGAACAATATATAAGCATTGTCATCAACTGTATCAAAGTGTTATGTTTGTTAGACATAGTTAGGAATCCAACAGCTCATGCTTTTGGGTGAATCGGTTTATATATAAAATGGTATTGAACACCAGGTTTCAAGAGGTCATGAGTTCAAACCTCCTTATTCTCAACTTAAAAATATAATTATTTACCCCACTTGCTCTATTTTCAGTTGGAGGCCTTTCTACATGGCCCAAAGGCCCTCTGTGAGGGCCCAGAGGGGCATCATTAAGTGTTATATTAGCTTGATATGCATAGTTACCCAACAACTTTAGCCTTTGGGTAAAGGGTTCTTGACATAAAGAATCAGTTCTTTTTTGGGTATTTTACCATTTGACAACCCCTTGGTCATCAAAAAGCCTGATGCGAATGGGAGGTATTCCACCACCCTATGTTTCATCCATGTTCTTATACCATTTTTTCCTCCAAACTGGGAAATCAAATTTAATTGATGCAGATCTGATCATATTTGGTTTCTGCATTATCCCACAGATATTGTTATCCAATTTATTGTGCTCCTTAAAATCGCACATTGTTCTTTCCATTCCTTCTATGAAGGTTTTATCGTAAGAATTCCATTGAAAGTGTCACTGCTGATGTTTTGCAGCCTCCTAGCATGTTCCCAAAGGAAACTACCAACAGTTCAGTGCCTGCATCTATTCTCATTCCTCATCTTCAGAATCTCTTTCAGCAGACTTCATTTCAACAAGTACACAAGAATGCTCTTTTCTTCTCTTACTATATATTGCTCTCTCTATATTCTTTATGTTTATTTATCTTTGTGACGAAGTTGGGATCCAATCATTCTTCAATGACTTTCAGGACTTGCTTATGAATCTCTTGAATAGCTTACAACAGAATGAGCTAGTTGATTGTAAGTAAAAGACTGAACCATTTTATTATTCTTGCATTATTTGCTTTTTGTCCTCCTTAATGCATAACAATTCTGCAGCTCTGCAAATGCAAGGTGGAATGCCTCCCCAAGCCTGCACCGCAGAAAATGATGTGGTGAGTATGCATCCCTATTTAGGTAGTTAGTCCATTTGCAGAGCTAATTCTTATTATTTCTGACTGATTCATGTTGCTTTATATGTTATAATTTTGCTCTATTTTCACTTTGCTATTGCATTAATTCTTTTTCCATATATGTTGGAAACAGAACTATTTGACAAAATTAGTTTCAAACTTGCGAAACTAACTTGAAGGTCTCTGACCATAAGGCATTTTCCCTGCAGTATAGATCTACTTTGAGATTTCTGTTGACAGGATAAGATGTTATTAGATTTCTTTCCCCAACAATCCATGGTTAATTTGACCAAAGTTTATGTCTGGATATCAAGGAACAACACATCTATGTTGTGTAGGGTCTGTTCATGCAGAATATGGACCCACCAAGTCCCTTTGGTAGGCTATAACTCAGAAATCAGACATATATCACCCAAATTTACATGGAAAGTCGTGGTTTTCTTTGGGCCTATAACTTGGCCCTATCAACTAGAGGAAGAAAAATATCATTGCTTCAGTTAAGATTTTTGCTCATTCAATTCTCTCTACCCACCTTTGCTGTGATAACAAGGCTGCGCTGTATGTTTCTATCAGGTTTCTTATTGAAGAAGACATGTTTTGGTTCATTGTGAATTTGTCTGACCATTTTCATTATTTGGATGTTAGTATTTTGACTCCTTCATACCTCATGCTTGACTTAGCAGGTTTACTTTCTAAGGCCTTTTCACTTTAAATTTGAGGGGGGCCTTACCACTATATTTCATTGGCTCATTTGATTTACTGTTGACTTTATGTAATGTTTTTGCAAGTATTGATTTCTCTACATTGGTAAGAATGGCCTCTCTGAATTGGTGTAGTTACTTGCAAATGCTTTTAAATTGATTAGGTTTGTTATCCATTTGTTAATCATGAGGGTTATGGCATTATGCTTGTAACAGATGCTACAATATCAGGCATCTGTAGAGGGGCTGTTCTATTAATGCATGGACACAGTCTAATTTTATGGTGCACTCATCCCTTCTTCATGTAGCAGCCATAGTGGTAGATGGAAATAATTTTGGAAGGTTTATCCTTCGTTTAAAGAGCTTAAACTGTTTACTGATATGACAAGTTCCTCACGTTCCTACCACCCTATTATGTTTTGTGACGCACTCCTTTTTTCATGTTTTATGCCATCAACTCAAATTGTTAATGCTCGAAGAGGTCGCATCCAAAAACAATGTAAAAAACCTTAAATGGTCAATGTGCAGATTAAATCATTATCAATCAATAGAGGCTTCTCGATGTTATATTCTATTTTTCTGCTGGCATCATTAAGATTGGAAAAAGCTTTGATGATGGTGATGACATGTCGACGTGATGACTTCACCTGAATTACACCATAATTTATCTTAAACAAGTATTGCAAAGTTTTCCAGATATTCTCTTAAATGAGTATTACTGTCTCTTTATTATTTGCAATATCTAAACAATGAACCCTCTTGTATTTGTTATTTTGGTCACTTGATATCATAAACTCGATAACTGTAAGAGATCTTCCTATTTTAATTGTACTGCAGCTAATTTTTACAGTTTTGTTGACAGTTGGGAATTTTCAGTCCGTGAAAAGTTATATACCGTCTATTCATGCACAAATTATTCTTATAGAATTTTTACGTTTCATATCCAATTCCTGCTATGGATCTTGGAATGGGGTTCTGAAAGTTGGTGCTTCTGGGTGCTTTAACTGTATATCGTGTATTTATTTATGTTTTTTTGATACAAAATATATGTACCAGTTCTTTCCTCCATAATTTTTTGGGTGAAGATACCATTCACATTTTTTCACAGGCTGAAGCAGCGACTACGGAAAGAGAGCGTCTATTACTTGTCAAAATCGCAGATTTACAAGCAAGGTAGGTCAAAAACATCTTAGTTAAGTCATATTTCACACGAGTGTTCTAAAAAGTGGTCTATGCGGCCGTCTAGACGGAAGCGGTGCAAAGCCGCTCCGATTCAGCCCTAAGCGGCTTAATTAAGTTGTTTAAGCGCTTAATCCGCCCAGACCGCTTAAGCGGGTGTATAAGTGGACCCAGACCCATTTAATGCAATAAAATTTAGTCATTTTTGAAGCATCATGGGTTGGATTTGTTCTCTTTTCATCATATCTGACCCAAATCTATACTTGACAAAATAAAAGTTGGTCAATTTTGGCCTTTTTATGAATAATTTTTGAGTTATATATCTCAAAATCTATTTTTTGCTGACTTTTACTGTTAAAACATCAACTGGTTATTATGTTGAATTATCAATATATTTCTATCTCTACTGCAGAAATTTCAATATGTTGATGTTTTCTATGCTGAAGTGTCAATACACTAATGAAATTTTAATATGTATATATATTAAATATAATTTTAACCCAAATTTATATTTAAAAAAAAACGCCTAGGCAGCTAGGAGCCAGGAGGTATCCTAATCACTCGGCTCCACCTAGCGCTTTGTACAACCTTGTACCACACAAACAATGGAGAAAAAGAGCCCATAAGTAATAATACGCCGATGAAGGCTAATTGTTTGCAAGGTTAATTGCTTATGGATCCTCTGTTCTGTAGGGGGTTGAGCACATACTGCCCCTAAACCGTCATAATAGCCAGATGGTCTGTTTTGGAGTTGACGACGAGCAAAGAAAAACGACGATTTCTCATTCATAAACCCCCTATGTCTACCAAATACTTTTCTAGTTCTCATTTTACCACCTCCTTCTACTTTTATCCTCAACAACCAATCTTTAATTCTAATCTAAAAGCTCAATGTTCATCATCTTTCACCACCAAACTTCCATCATCTCCAAATTATTTTTGTTCTATTGAAATTGCTTCTCTCTATTTTCGGAGCATGACGTTTGACATCTTCTCTCCATACATTTTAAAAGAAAAAAGAGATTCAAAATAATTGTATTTCTAATTTCTTTTAGTTGTTTTTGGTAGGGATTGTGAATTCCATACGGTTGATGAGGAAGAAGAAGAAAGGAATAAAATGGGAATTAGAAGAGGGGGGTAAAAGTTTTTATTATAATAGTCCAGGGTTAAAGCGCTTGATACCAAATAGTACGAGGATTTATGTGCTATTAACCCTTGGTTTTATTACAAAAGCATAAAACAATCAGCTTGTTAACTTATTATCAGTACAGCCATTTCACTAGTTTTGAACATGGTAAAGTATGAGTACGGCTTTTCAAGTTTAGCACTGCATAAAGTAATCTGTTGAATGTTTAATTAAAGAAATCAAGCTACTCGTTTCATTTGTTAGCTACATTACATGACATGTAGACATTGATCAGACAATACAACGTTAAAACATTTGGAATGGAAAGCTTTGATGTTGATCCATAGTGTGACTGTGTGTGTGTGTGTGTAGACCGAAATGGTCACACAAACATATACCACATACACATTAACGCATGAGCAAGGATGGTATTAAAATTCTCCTTCACTCTCACATGCGTTGAGACTTGAGATAATATTCTTTATTGCAATTGAAGTGCTCTGCCTGCTATAAGATTCTGAACATTGAGTCTGTTCTTTTTTTTTTCAAATAATATTCTTTCTTACGAACATTGGTTCTTAGAATAGTTGAGTCGAGCATTGGTTCTTAAAATAGTCGAGTAAGACCATACATAAATTGAAATGGAACGAAATGGTTACATAATCATACTGAATCGATATAGTCAGTTATATTACATCAAGCATTAATTCTGTAGTGGTTGAATGGTTAAAGGGTGCTTCATCTTCCAATACTGCAACATAAAAAGTGTGTGTGGTTTAGACACTCTATTTATGTGTGGATTCATGCCTAAGTAGACAACACTTGTATGTATATGTGCAACATGTTATTAGGGCTTACAGCAATTGATTGAAACAGTTCGTTCTCCTCCTTTAATCATTTAATCACATTAATTTTGAGTCATGCCCTAGTCTCCATTGCCTAGCAACTTTGTATTTGCTCGTCTTGCAACCACTTTTTCCCTGTCATTAATTATATTGCTACTTGCCAGACCTGAACTTAATTTTATCTTTCTTGACCACCTTGTTTTTTTGTTCTGGCAGGCTCACTCTGCCATTTCCTTCTGTAGCACCTTCATTGTATTTTCCTTTGCTACAATATTGAGTACCATGACCTTCGCAGCCTCCATTCACTCACCACCTACTCGGAAAGATGCTTGTTTTTTCTTTTTCTTTTTCTTTTTCTTTTTCTATTTTTTTTAAGAAAAAAAGGAAAGAGACTTTCATTTTCGTGAAATCTCTTTGAAACTATTTACAACTCCTGATTATCAGTAGGAAGCCAGCTCACCTCTCCTCCGGCTATCTGGGACAACCCTGTCCACAATTTCCATCAATTTTATTCTACCAATGATCGATACTAGCATAATCATTATCGAGTTCATTTTATTTAGATGAGATTGGAAATTTTGCAAGGGTGATCATGTGTATTAACTATAGATAAATTTTCGCTTATGCAGTCTAGTTTTGTTCGCATATTGTTAAGTTTACTCAAACGGTGGTCTGCCTTCAATTAACAAAAATGAGAGAAAGTACAGATGGTATGCGAAAGGTAAAATTGGACTAGGATTTTAAAAAGGTATTTCAGTTCAGAAAGTGCAGTTTTTTTATATAGGACTCCCAAATCTTTCATATTTCTAAAAGAGGACCTCCATATCTTCATTTTTTTCAAAAATAAAGATCTCAACACATCTGATTTAAACTTTCTAGTCCCCTTGATCAAGTAAAATGGCATCTTCAAGGATACTCTGTTAACATCCATGAAATTGATTCTTTGCAAATATCAAAGGATGTATGTATCCATCCAACCCTCAACCTCTTCTTCCCCTCTCCGCTTCTCTTGCTTTTCCAAGCATCGGCCACACCAACCTTTTCATCCTCCCGAGCAATAAGCACTCACCTACTTATTCAATCCCAAAACCATAACGTTCCTAGTATCTATGTACTCAATCGATCACAAATCATCCATTCTGTCATACATAGGAAATATGGACCAAAACCACCTGTGCTCCCAGACAAGGGGAAATCTCTTTGCCATAGTCACACCTAAGGCTCTAGTTAAAGCTGTAGGATAATATTCAAGATATAATACTAATATCATGTTGCAAGAATAACGAGTAATGGAATCACAGGATGATAGATCCAATAAAATATCCATGGAAGATAAAAGATCCGAAGAAATGAAATACATGATCCAAAATAAAGATACATCACTCCTAACATCCCCCGAAGCGCACATTCTAATAGCAAATGAAATAAAATAGAAATAAACCTACAAATACTACTGATCTTTGGTAAACTCCTGATAGTCACTCCGATCCTGCTCTGCCTGTGAATCAGTCTCTAAACCTGATATGGCAAATCCCATGGATGTCGGAATATCCCAACAAGTACTCAATCGTAATAATGTGTATGTATGTGTTAGCATGAATATGTGAGTGTAGTGAAGCCCGCATGCACATGTAAATATAAATATGGCAGTAATATGAAGCAGGCATGCAAACATGTCAAGTCAGTCAAGTCATATTCTAGTTGGTCACTAAAAGGTAATCTATCATATGGTGCGTTCGAGTGGGGACATCAATCTCTGCAGGATTATTTCCAATCCAAGGGTAGGGCCTCAGGGGCTAGGAAATACGGGACTAAATGTGGAATGAACAAGCGACCGATATAACCCGATACGAGCTGGCGGCAATAGGGCTTCTGAGATCCTGTTGAACGAACGCACGCTCAAATTACCCCAACATCCCGTGTATTTATAACTATCATGGAAAAGAACTCGACCACTAAATAAAATACTGACTGGACGACTGGAACTTGTAATATCATGTTAACGGTATGGAATAGAAACTTGTAAACAAGAATAAATGATATCATGGCATGAAATTCAACATTCTAATTAGAGATCTCGTTTTAAGTAAGGAACCGTAAATGTGAACAGGCATGGCA
The DNA here is from genome assembly GCA_030015575.1 of Agapanthus africanus. Taxonomy (NCBI): domain Eukaryota; kingdom Viridiplantae; phylum Streptophyta; class Magnoliopsida; order Asparagales; family Amaryllidaceae; genus Agapanthus; species Agapanthus africanus. Next base: position 463,452,884 of record CM057347.1, read on the forward strand.
TGTCAAGCAAGTCAATGGTCTAAGTAACATGCCAAGTACAATCGATATAATATGATAGTGTCCATAATGTAAACAAGAGTATATATAATTTGCAAGCATCTTTTTTTCACATCCGAATTTATTATTAAATTGAATATAATCAAAAATATGGTTTAAAGGTTTAATTTGATTAATGGGTGCTCTAGGAATCCTAGGGTTTTCATTGCATGCACGATAAACATAAGGTTTCATTTAATCAAGATTTCACAATATTCCGATTTGATCTTATCAAATATGATTAAAGTATGTATATCGAATGATTTGTCGATACTGCATCGGCTAAAGAGATAAGAGCAAGAATACTTGTTTTGGAGACGGATAAAACTTGATGACACGACGCAAAAACCAAGCTTGATGCTAGAGATCTTGATGGACTTGGGCTCAGCTCTGGTCTTGACTCAAGTGCTCTCGGTTAAGGTTGCTCGGTAAAGTGTATCTCAACTTGGGTGTTGCTGCGATGGGGTGCAGCGCCGGTGGGGGTCTCAACGACGAAATGGTGGAATCTTGATGATGGGCGCTTGGGGAGAAGATGGTGGCTGCTAGGTTCTGGTGAGGTGAAGGAGATGGGTTCAAGTCCTCAGGTGTTGGCAATGGTTAGGCGATGATGGTGATGGTGAAGTGCTGGGTGTTCGGCGATGGGGAGGGGTGGACAAGGTGGTGATGGGTGGGGGCGAGATCCTTGGGTTTGCGGTGAGGTGTTCAGGGGAAGAAGATCAAGTTGGAGGCGAGGGTGCTTGGAGGAGGCGCGGGCTATGGGGAGATGGGTTCGACTTGGAGTCAAGGTGCTCGGCGTTGGGGGATCGATGATGAGGATCTCGGAGAGAATGAAAGGATCGCCGTCAATGGGTCTCGGTGAGATGGAGGAAATGAAGTCGAGAGGGGGGCTTTGTGGGTTAGAGGAAGGAGAGAGATAGGTTTTATATATAGGAAAGAGAGAAAAGGAGAGAGATATGGTGTGAGGATATATATATATATATATATATATATATATATATATATATATATATATAGGGATTTGGTCAAAGAAGGTAGATAAATATTTTATCATATTATTATTTAAACTAACATACCGATATATCTTTGGTTAAGAATATAATGCTAAATATATTATTTGCATATAATTAAGATATCATAGATTAGCAGATAATATAAATACCAGTAAAATATATAATTAGTAGATTAGTTAAATTAGTTTGATAACTATACTATATAGATATATATTATCTATTATATGAAATATTAAACAAGATATTATAAGATTAGCATACAAATATTAAACTAATTTTCATATTTATTTAATAAACTAAGAAAACCATAATTATATCTATTATGAAAATAGCTCATCCTTACCAAATTATATATAAAAATATTAGACTCCCAAAAATAGTTTTAGTAGGGCAAAAATTTAAATTGATATAATTAATTATACTGTATCAAGATTCTAGGGTGTTACACATACATTCTCAAAGCTCTAATTGCTCATCTACTCCATTCCAATGTCTGGGAGAGAAGACTTTAGAAAGAAGAAGAGATGATAGAAGATAGACAAGGGGGTCGTTGGAAACGATGAAAGGACATGAGGGGGGTGACCGTTGCACTGGTGAGAGGGTGGGAATTTATGAGAAGACGGCAAATAAGAGTAAATGGGTAATAGATTGGCTAGCCCTTCAGTAACCTAATTAAAACCCGATGGATGGTTATTTCTAGTTAACTGATGATTTGGGGTGTCTTTTTTAACAATATGAAGATTTAGGGGCCTTTTTAGAAATATGAAAGAGTAGGGGTCCTATATATATATATTTTTAAAAACCAAACATTAAGAGGCTTAAAAAGAACGGACCAATAACCGAGTCACACTAACATTAAACCTTTGGGACCCAAACACATTTATCTCCTTTTATATTTTGGAGGCAGCCTATTTATGTAGTCCCGGGACATTTTCACATATAAAATCAATGTTGAACATTATTAAATTATTGTAGCTGAAGCTTATGGAGATGTTCATAATATGGTCTGTGCATGAGGTTACCTTTGCAGCTATTTTGACTGCAATAAGAAATTGAAGTTCCTCGAGCAGTGATGAAACTTTTTTCCCTTTCATGCAGGATGATTAGCCTTACTGATGAATTGACTACAGAAAGGCTTAAACATATGCAGGTGATATTTATAGTTCTCTTCCAATCAAATCATATATAAATATCTATAATCATGACCAAAAATAATCTCAAGCATCCCTAGCAAATGTTTATGGCATTTGTTACTACCATAATACCAATAATCTCCTCAGCAATTCTATGACTAGAAAAACTATTCAAACTGAATAAATGTAAACGAATCAACTCGTTGCTGCTTTCTGATTTATCCTCACTTTCAGTTGCAGGAACAGCTCAACGCAGTTTATCGTCAAGAAGAAATAGAGGACTTTTGAGTTCATTCATTACTGGGGAGTTTTCAAAAGGTTTTAGAAGGTTCCAAAGACTATGAAATAGCTTGCTCTCTCACCTCATCAAAGTTTTGGTAGAAACCAAGGCATACAAAGTTTCTCAATTTTTCAGCTTCAGAACGCAAAAAGGAAATGATGCTCGTCAGCTTGTGCATATTCTCAAAGCTGCTGATGAGATATCAACCCCTTCCAAAGGAACTGGTTCGGTATCGATAGAGCTATGGATTTGTACACGGACCTCCTTTGTGTGAAATTGTTGTGCATTGTTCTTTGTATATTGTGCTTCAATGTCATATAGGGCACTGGATTGAAACTCTTGGTTGTAATAGTTGCATCTCTACAGGCGGTTTGTTGGTTTTGTCTAATCATGTTCAGAGTGAAAATATTCTGAACATACTTGTGAATTTATTTGGAATGATAAAATATTACAAGGGGCGCAAGTTTGTTGGCATGTTTGACAATTGATTTTCTCGCTTCATGTGTATCACTACTTTGACTAGCTTTTCGCTATAAACTGCTGTCCCAGATTACAAATTGGGTATGAGAAATTTACACAGTATATATTTGTTTGGGTTTTGTCTGGATTCGAAGGCCTAGTCCAACTCAGCACGAAACTATGTGATCAATTATGTCAGAATTTGTCAGGTTTCAGGCTTTTATGGGGAGTTCCAGCTCTCCTGTGAGGAAAAGATTTCACTGTGATGCTTTGTGTATTTGTCAACAGACTTCTGTTTGGAACATTGCATTTGAAACGCTAAATCGTTATCAGCGTCTTCTTTGAGGAAGAGCATCAACTTGTTAATCGTTACAGTTTTGTTGATTGAGCTTTTGGTTGTAAGGAAAGCAAGTGACCGCTGTTTTATTTACCTGATATTCTATTTCCCTGATATTCGTTTCTGTTCTGATCATGCAGTGAATGAGGGTCTTCCCTCTCCCCCCCTTCTGGTTCATCAATGCTTTTCAGGATCTGATAAAGAAGCAATTCCGATGGTAATACCAAAACCGACTTCAATAAAGCCTGTGAATGCATCATCTCGTCAAAAATCAACCTTTAATATATCAGAAGTTAATTATTCCGGAGGTCCTACCAGAAATTGGTTGTTTGAAAAGGTATTTATTTATTTAGGCTAAATCTTGGTGGCAAAATACTTAAGTCCTTAATGAAGAAGACAACACTTAATCAAAGGTTTAATCATGATCGAAGTTGTCCATAGTGGCAGGGCATGGGCTTTGATCAGTTTCAAAACCCATTCGTCACAGCCGCCATCGCTCGCCAACTTCGAGCAATAATCAAAAGATTCAGCACGCGATTAGCTCCTCCTAACAACATCACCGGCATCACAACGATGACGACGACGACGGTGATCTCCGCTTCCTCGTCTCTCAAATCCCCTACTGTCTTCCTCCAACATGAGGCCTCGCTGGGAAGCTTAAAGAATTGGAAGAAGCTCAAGAAGATTGGGAACCATGTGAGCAATAGGGGGGAAAAACCCTAACTTTCACTTTAATTTTCAGTTTTGATCTATAAACCCTAAACCCTAGTTTGTTGGTTAATTGCAGGAAGTGATTAGAAGCAGGAGAAGGAAAGGATTATCGTGTAGATCTGAAGTTATTCAAGACGCCCCTTTCGCTGCTGCGATTGGTGCCTGCGTCTTGACGTCGATCATCTCTCCCATTTCATATAGCGATCCTGATGGTGATGAAGGCGGCGGAGGAGCTGTTGATACGACTGATGCGAGGTTCGCTGTGATGGGGGTCATCAGCTTCATTCCTTACTTCAACTGGATGGTAAAAAGATCGTCTTTTTTGAGTGAAAGTTTTCTCTTTTACTTGGTTTTGTAATGCCTAAGATTGTTATTGGGGATTTCTCTTGTGTGTTGTTTCGGCAGAGTTGGGTGTTTGCGTGGCTTGATAGTGGCAAACAGCGGTATCTCGTGTATGCCGTGGTGTATTTGGCTCCTTACTTGAGGTTTGTGATGCTTGTTGTGCTATGTTTTTGTATTATATGCTATAGATTTTACACTGAATTTTCTTTGAGTGTTCAGATTTTATGACGAATCAGTTTGTTGTATGCTAGATATTCTTTGTTACGACTAACAAGGTGATATTGGTTTAAACTTTTCCTATTAAAGCTTAGTCTAAGCTAGAAAGTGCACCCTTTGTTTCATAGCAGTTAATTATGATCGTCGTTTAACTTTGTTTATCTGTATATAAATCTCTGATCTTGATAATTATGGCTAACATTGGGTTGAAGTCCCTTTATAGTTGCTTTAGAGAGTAGATTCTTCACTAATCCATTTTTTTCTTCACCATTTTTGTCTCCCTTTTTTACCAAAGCTTCCCTAATTTATTTCTACTTACCAATCAAAATCCTAACTTTATCTCTCTGAAAATAGAAATCTTCGTCCTACTCATATGACACTGAGGAAATGACACTTGAGACGTCAGTTTTGAAGAGTTTTCTTTGATTCTCAAAGAAACTTTAAGAAAGGCAAGGAGTATTGAGGAAAAGATGAGGGTTTTATAGCGTTTGAAGAGATAGTTGTGATTAAGATTATGGTGATGAAACTCTAGTCAATGGTGATGTGAAGGCATAGGAAGTGAGAGTGTAAAAGGGGTTGGGTAGCTAGGAATAGAACAGTATTTGTATAGACTAAGTGCAGCGTGGCAGCGGGAACAGGCTCAAGCTTGCTTGGATAGGACTCCAATCAAATCGTGTCTAAATCTGGTTCTGGTTGCAAGAGTTATTGAAATGGTTTGGACATGATTATACCCCAAAATCTGCCTGGCATATCCCATGAAAAAAAGTTCTAGCTTGGATGTAAATTAATGGCTCCTGTCATACATATTTGAAGTTTGGATTATGTTTTGATGAAATGATATGGAAGTCATTGCAATAATTTACACATAGATATGGGTTTGTGTTGTTAACGTATAATGCAACATCCGTTAACAAAAGATAGTGTTTTTAAAATTTGTAGCATATTAATAGATCAAAACTAATGAGATGTGTGGATTAAAGTCCCACATTGGAAAACCTATGGGATGCATATGGGTAAGATATAAGACGGGATAAACCTCCAGAAGGCTTGAGTCTTTTGGATAGAGTCACATTATATCAAAACCCGTGTGCATCCATGTGTGGGTCCATGGGTTGTGGGTCCAAACCAAGTTTTACGTGGTATATCAGAGCCCTAATGGCTCGATCCAAAAATTCAACAATACCTCTGAGAGTATGCTACAAGCACACAAAAAAGTGCCTTTGAAAGACCTAGCTCTACAAGTGTTGTGCAATCCACGTGACAACCACACCAAAAAAAAGTGATGGGGACACTTGAGGGGGAGTGTTGAGATGGAAAAACTATTCGAGTCTTTTGGATAGAGTCCCACCATATCAAAGCCCATGTACATCCATGTGTGGGCCCATGCGTTGTAGGCCTAAACGGAGTTTTACAAAAGCAAATGGTTAAGTTGGGAATCCCACTGACAATCATTAATCTAATATTTTATTGAGTAAATGGACTGTTAGAAATATCCATTAACAAGCAATGACGTCATAAGATATTGACAATTATTAACAACTCATTCAGAAATATTACATACGAGGTCATTGTACAACAAATTAATAAGTGATAGGCTCTTAGATTTATAGAATATGTTAATGGCTTGTAGAAAATGGAATAATGGAATACAGGTTACTCCAATCAGTTCTGATCTAAAAAACAAACAATCATCATTTATAGTGAGGTAGAGTTTGGTTAGCTCATCATGTTCTTAGTGTAGAAGAAGCATTCTGTTGCAAATTCCCTTCTTTGAATTGTTTAATGTGTGTTCTTCAGTCAAACTGCAACTGAAATGATACATCTACAAATTTAGTATCCAAAGCATTAAATTCTGTTTGAGTTGGTGGCCTCAATATGCCTGATGATGCCTTGCTCCTAAATTGACAGGAGACATTTTAATGTCACTTGCCAGTTAACTTATTGTGGCTTTCTACATTTTTATGTAATCTTTGATATGTCATCCTTTCTCAGTGGTAGCTGCAAGTCCTTATATAATAATTACTACCCAAAAAAGTCTCTTCACAATTAGTTTGGTGATGGATAGTTATCACTTGCAAGGGAAATAAAATCAATTTAGTTCCAACCAATCACCATAACTGATCACGGCTTAATTTTCACTAGAATGGAACATTTTGCTCTATTTCATAATCCATGCCCCACCTTTTAACTTTCACCACCAACAGTCATCTTCAATTGCAATATAATTTTGCAGGACAAACTTATCACTTTCTCCGGAGGAGAGTTGGCTTCCAATTGCTAGCATAATTATGTGCATCATTCATGTTCAGGTGACTTCAAAAACTCTTTTTTTTCTTTCATCATTCTTCGATTTGTTTTATTCTGAGATGTATTACTTGTTTGCAGCTGGAAGCAAGCATTAAGAATGGAGATCTCATTGGCATCCAATTCTTTGGCAGAGCTCTAAATCTATTTTCTCCTTTAGAGGAGGACGATGGCGCCAAGTTTCAGCCTCATCAAGATATACCCAAAAATGGAAGGAACAAGAAGCGGGATGATCTACCTTCTGCACGAAATATAAGAGATGGGTCTGGAGAATGGGGAAATCCTAGAAATCATGTGGGTGAGGAACATCGATTGAAGGAATACTTGGATGGAGATGAGAGCGAAGATAAATGATAGAGAGTAGAATGCCATGAACAATTTGTTTCAATTTGGTATACATGTAAGGGAGAGAGGGAGGTAGGGGTGATATCTTCTGTTGCAGAATATAAATATTTATTCGAGGCGTCATATAAAAAATATCACCTCTTGTTGAATACTTGTCTACGGCACGGCCCTCCTAGTTTTGAGAATGCAGTCCAAGGATGTTGTAGTTTCAGGAAGTGTAGTAACTTTCAAGAAACCTTTTTTTTTTTTCAGGAGGGTGCGGGTTGGAATTAACTGCATAAATATTCCACAATTTTTACATTATTGTGTGAATTGACTGAGAATTGGTGTATGAACCTATCAAAATTAACCCATGTCTAAGGCCATGTTACTGATTTTGTTCATATTTTCAGTTGTCAAGGCAGTTGTTCATTTTTGTCATTTCAGGACTAACAAATATCATAATGTTTCCTCAAAAAATCAAATTATCCTAAGATGCATATTGTATCTATTTGTTCCTCTCTCTCAACAAATATAGATGTACTTACTCACAAGGCACTATTGAAAACTTCAAACCATAATCCACAACCTATTCCTGAAAAACTATTTAGCCTTTGCTCAGTTGGTATCAATTTCCTCTCCAATGTGAGAAAACGCAAGTTTGATTCTCGGTTGATTTCAAAAAATATTTTTAAACATACCCATTCCTGTGAAGGAGACTCCAACAAGTTATTGATTCCGGAAGCAAGAATATTAATATCGAAGCTGGAATATTTGGAATAAACCGTTCATGAGATGAATGAATGAAATATCTCTAGCTGTTACATTTAATGGTATCAATAGCCATTTACGATAAGTGTCACAGGGCTAGATTGCCTATACAAAACAATTTGTAAACGAACAAACAAAGATAAAATAAATCAACTAACAAACATATATGACTAATTTTTTTGGTAGTCCAGTAGAATCTGTATAAAAAAGTATAAGAAAATCTCCTATCATAAGGTCTTCTACTTCTAATCTTTCAAGGCCTTGCTGCTTCTACTGCTGCCTTCGCCATTCTCAAAAAGACTGTTCTTGTCCTCTGGCTTCTGAATTCTATCTCCATACTTGGCAAAAGCTGCTGAGAGAGCTGATTTCACATTCGGAGTTGGTTCCTTTTTCGCTTCAGATGCTTCCGAATTGTTCTCTTTTGCCAAAGTGCTATCATCGACTGATGGAGGTTCTCCGATATTTTTGTCTTTGGTGGGGGTCTCGGGCGCAGTAACAGCAGGTCGGATTGAGACCCGCCTGAATGGTTCGTGGAAAGTGTCATACAGGCGCTTCACCTGCAATGATAAAATAAACTTTGATTATTCATATAAATGGCGAAATTCATAAAAGTTAGAAACTCTGTCGATGGAAAGGCACAGATGAGGAGATGCAATGGTGAATTTTCTTGGACTAGATGATAGAAAGGGTGATTTAAAATATAAAGGCTAAATCACTGAAAATACCCCTCTTTTCAAGACCATCGCTCCCGCTATTTTCCCGGCCACTAAATTTTTATGTTAAAATCAAATTTTTATTCTCAAGCAATCCTCAGTAGGAATACCAATAGGAACCACTAATGAAATAATTGTTAAAAGAAAGCAGAAGGTAATGGTATTTTTATATGCTAATTAGACATGACGAATATAAAACCACTGTTAAACTTGGAGGCAAAGTGCATTTATTTGGAAAGAGGAATATTTCTTGCTATACAGCCCACTGAGGGGAATTTCCTGCAATTTAGCTAAAGAAAAAAGCCCCTGATAAATTAAGGGAGACCTGAGGAGTGAACAGAAAATAAAGCTAAGGGGATGAGAAGTAATTTTTAAATCACTATCTCGACAGAAACCAATCACTACAACTCTATCTGGCTATTTGAGTAGGAAAGCATATTTTCTTAGCGTAGTAAGCTTATAGAGATATGCAAGTGCAAGAAATGTTTTCGTCAATATGATAAAATACCTTGCGTTCGCCAATGCCAGGGCATCGGGCCAAGTCTTCCATAGAAGCATCCATAATCCGAGAAAGAGACTGCATTCACATAGTATTGGATGAATTTACATTTTGGAGAAGTAACGATTGGTTGGTATAATACCCTTAAAGTCAGTAAGATGGAAACAGCCTACAACAAATGGACAATGTAACACAAGTCATACCCCAAAAGCAGAACCAAGGGTCACTACATCTGTCTTGTTAACACGTCGAATAGTTGTTAAGGCATGTGTCAGCTACAAAAGAACAAGAAATTTTAGTAACATTCGAAGATATAGTGTTTTAATACTAGAAAATTTAAATCAATCAACTAATAATTTTGCGAAAGTTAGGGTTAGATTTAAAACCTATTAATATTTTTCAGAGATGACAATGTCAAGGTTAGTAGAAGTTCGTAGGTACTATATTTCTAAGTATAAGCTTCATTTGGCTTATATAAGACGCATTCAACTGAAAAGCTGTACAAACAGCTTCATCTGGCTAAGTAGATATACAAGAAACAGTCAAATGCAAATTAGTTTTGCAATCTTTTTGACCGAAGAAGAAGAAGAATAAGAAGATTATGAAAAGAAAAATCTCTGGCATCCCAGATCGAGTGATTCACCAAATAAGATGTCGATAACGCATGAGAAATGATTATGCAAAGGTATGTACCCGTGATAAATAGTCTGTATCTGTTTGCTCCCGAATGAGATCTGAAGGTTTGTTTTCATAAACCTTTATTGTCTCCAAGTAGCGACCACACTCTTCCAAACTAGCAAAAGATAAACAGAGGGTATCACTTGTATTGTCCATATGCTAGAAAGAAGGTTAATTAAGAAGTAAAACATCACTTCTAGATCATGCTATTTATTAACTTTTTCCTCAATGATAAGAATCATCAAGAAGGAACTTCCACAATGTTCCATAGGGATGCCTGAAAATGTGTGTGTGTGTGTTTTATTATGGTTCCAAAGCATTCACATGTTTAGGGCCATTCAAGCTAACTCAAAGAAGCCTTCCTAAACACAAAGGCTTGTAACATATTTATAAGGTTACTTGCTGGTAGTTTCAACCATTAGACCTTTTTGAAAGAGTGCTTATGATTTAAGATAGAATTTCCTAAAGGAAACAAGAATAAGAAAGAAACTAAATTGTATTGACTGACACAAAGTTTTAGAATTGGTACTTGTGCATTAAGAAAGATGATGGCGAAAATCAAATGCCAGTCTGTTCTTTGGTTTGTGTCTCTTTAAGCATGTTTGTACAAAAGCTCCAGGCAAGGAACAAATTATGATTATCTAATTCAATTGCAGTTCATCTACTGTCTATCCTCTAAAAAAATAATAGTAACCACATTAAAAACTTTTATAATCACACTAGAAGAAAGAAAGCGTAGAATGCATAATTTAATGTTGTGATATAACGTATAAGGCATTTTCCATCTATGGAGAAGGAAAAGGCCAGCTTCATATAATCAGCCCAAATGAATGAGCGGCTTTTCTATTCTCATTGTGACCAACAGAAATGCTCCATACAGAATACTTTAGAGTAATAATTTTTCAGGTACTATGATCTTGAGGATGTTGCAAAGTTTATTGTAAAGATATTCTGATAAATACTACATAATACACCAAACACAATTCCAAAGATGTGTAGTATGTCCTTTTTCAGTTGTTGCCTTTACAAACCTAAAATTGACATATACATCAAAGAAAGTAAGACAGCATGGTTCTCAACCACCTAGGTAATGAGGATATATACTAAAGTGCATTAAGCTTTTTCAGCAAAATAATAGTCCTCGTATGGTACCTAAATTCTTTTATATCATTTACCTTGTGAAATAACTAATGCATCATATGAAATATAAACAGATAATCATTTTACAAATTGGTAAGGCAACCATCTAAACTATATGTTTACGGTTTTATCAATCTCGGATACTTTCAATTTTCCAAATTAACATGACATCAGCTTATACTAAGCATATGCTCAAAGCAAGCAAAAAAAGGTATGGTACCTCCAAGCACATAGAAGGGTGCAATCATGAAGCATTGCTGTTTTTGTAACTTCAAGTAAAGGTTTCACCACATCTTCCTGAAACACGAAAGATGAAGTATAAATATCACCCAAAAGCAACGGATAAACAACCATTATATAAAAAATGATAATTTCTCAAAGTCCAAGCAGGCTAACTACAAATGTAAAAGTTTTAGTAAAGCCTAAAACTTGGTAGCTGGGAATATGGAAAAATCTATGTAGGTATAATATTAAATGCAGGCTTACCACATCGACATGGCACAAAACCACACGAAGCTTAAAATTTTTCTGCAGCTCCCTTATTCGAAAATATAAGTAATCCGGATGAAGAAGGTGATAGCGGAGACTGCATAATTAGATAAACTTTGATCAGAGAACGGTATTAGATGTTAGGAGTTTTTTTATAAGTTTCTCTGCAAGTTTTCCTTGAACAGGTAAGAAAGTGAATTTCTCAATTTCATGGTAAGAATTCAAATTACATGTTTCAGGAGAATGTTTTCTTTTTATTTTTGTACTTTTGGCTCTTCGGTTAATATGATGCGGCAAAGATAAATAGAATTACTTCTAGAAAATTATCTTCATCCTTATTCTAGGCCAATGTCTAGAAATTTTTGGAGATTTCTTCTAGATTGCTTAAACTAAATCTCACCAATTATGTAGATTTTCCTGTATGCCAAGTTAGGTTTCACGCCATGCTTTACTGTTCATGGTTTACTTGGCTAAAAAGGCAATGGAGTAACACCGTTTAAAAGGTTGGCATTAGGATGTCTCTTAAGGTTCAGCCTTTGTAAAGTCTTTCATGGGTTTTGGGATCCTAATCTTAATTTTTCAGTCACTTCCTATATGTACACCTTGCTAAGTTATATGGCCAAGGTATACTGTTAGTACCCAATTTATCATTCAACAAATCTTCGAATTTCAAGTTTACACCTTTTCTACTTCAAGAAGCACATCCAAGTTGTCCTTGAATAGCCATACGTAAAGAAAATGAAATATATGTATTTGGCAGATGATGCAGTATTCATTGAGCCACATAAAATGATGTTAACAGGATTTATACGCTATGCGGCTCTTCGAGCATGCTCCTTTCGATATACTACTTATGTTGCTTCCAATAGCATAAATTTTCCATACAAACATCAGTTATTTCATGAGGGGCAGCCTGTACACAAATTCAAGTGCCATAGACAAGACTCGTCACTTGTGTTAACTTTGACAGTCATGTATTTTTCACATTTAAAATAAAAGTAAACTTTGTTTTATTCTCCATTTCGATCTTGCCTACAAGTTCCTTTATATTTGTTTTACAAAGTTGCACAATTTATCTTCATAATAAACAGAGTAACCAAATGTCCGACGTGAAGTCGTCCCAAGAAGTCATCAACCCAAGTACTGATATAGCTCGTGCACACTTTACTATGGAGATTTTACCAGTCTCTACATCATAAAAATTACAGTAATTCTTGAGTTCACTGGAACTATGATATACCAAACACGTTTATCCCAACCAATATGAAACACACGCGCGCGCGCGCGCATTTTATATTAAACACTTTTGTGGCCATGCCACCCTTCAGCTATTACCCAACATCCTGGGCTTTTTTTATGCTTATAATCTAAAGATCTCTCTTTTTAGTTTCTTGTCAGTATCTCTTCAGGATGCTACATATGTAAGGCAACAACTTTATTTTAACTAAGCCTGGGATACAAAATACAATAGACCAAAGGTCCGCAATCGAGCACAATCAGCTATTAACCAAGTTGCAGTTGCACAATACAAACAGATCCGCACACAACCCATCAAAACACCTCAGTGCTAATAGCCACATTGTTAAAGGAAACAGTAGCTTTGAAAGAATGATATGACCTCTACCTGATATACGTATGGAACAACACAAAATTATTGAATTCAAGAAAAAAAAAGGGGCTCCTTAAATTAATACACCAAAAAGTTAAAGGTACCTTAAATATAAAGCGCATGAGCTCTGCCCCAACAAGTAGTCACAGACAATATCCGCAAACATCCACCTTACATTCCTAATATGCTTGAGCAAAGGATTTCCCTTCTGCAGCATACACAGCTTTTTAACAATATGAAATTGAGATAATGAACTGAAACATAAATTGTTATTTTACGTAACAGAGCAAATTCTTATTAGTTCAAAATTATAACCTTTAACCTCAGTGTCTTGTATTTAACCCGTAAATTTCTAAACATGATTCATTAATATTCTAATTAACTTGACACTGGTATCTGCAACATATTCTTTTAGCGCCATTTAATAGTCTACAATAGGACATCTCTTCAAAATCCATACTCTAAAAAGATGCTTGAAATCCATATAATTGTATTCACTTTTAGAACTTTTGTCACCCAACCTTCTCTGTTGAACGGTTTTTTTTAATTAATAAAAGTTTACCTCCCATCTTGCATAAGAACTAGTACAATCTAAAATGACAATGTGTGTTTCAAGTAGAAAGTAGATACTCAACAAAGATATTCTTGCAATGCTCGACTCAGCAAGTTAATCACGATCTAGCTTAACTTGAAGGTAAGTTTATTATTGGTTAAGGGATTGAAGAGAGAGAAAGAATATTAAGATTACGAGGTGTGTTGTAGAAATAATGGAGAAATTGGGTTATGATATAAGACCGACGTAAAAGCTTGTGATGAGATAAATGGGACTTTAACAAGTCCCTTGAAATAGAACATTTGACATTCCTCCCTAAAATCTCAATATTTGCTTTTAGTTTCCCTAACCTAGTTAGGCGATTTGGTATTTGGTTAAAACCAGACATGAATTATGGGATTATTTCGATTTTTCATTCAATTGTGTAGAGGTCATCTAAAGGTAAGCATTTTACCCTTCCGACTCTTTCTTCCTGTGGATAACCTCTAACCTAACCTAATTGACCACATCATTCATCCAATAAACCTTCTCCCTACACTGATTTAGGGTTCACTTACCTTGTCGTGGTTTCCATGTTAGGTTAATGGTTCATAAGTCTTAAGTAGGTCATTAAATTAAACATAAAGTATGTTACTAATGTGTTTTGCATTGTGAGATATCAGGAATAGGCCTAAATTAAGCAACTTGCATAAAAAAATAAATAAATAAGCTCTCTTTTTACCTGCCTATGGCTGACGAGAATCGCATTTCGGCTCTGCACCGTGGCATTGCTATAATTAGTATGCCCAGAAGAAGATGGCGTTGCTCCAGCAGAATCTCTACTTTCATCAATAGGCCTTTTGAAGAAACAATGAAACTGTGAAATTAGGGTTCAATCGCTGCGAAAACAACAAGAAATCGCGAGAAAGAACTCACCTTGCTGCGTTATTTTCAGGAGGAGGAGGAGGAGGAGGAGTGTAGAACTCTGAGGATTTGATAAAGGAGAAAACTTGAGAGAATGAAGAAGGAATTGGGGGATTGTAGGGTTTGGGATCAGAGCTGCTGCTGCTGGTGTTCCCATTGAAAACTTCTTGATATGAAGGGATTTGAATGATGCCCTTTCTCCTCTTCTCCTTTCTCTCTTCATCTTCTCCTTTATCTAGGGTTTCCATTTTTTTATGGGATTTGAGAGGCAAGGATTTGATTGAAGAGGAGGGAAGCAAGGAGAGGGGTTTTTTTTTTGGTCTCTGATTTGGGACACAGTGGGGATATTTGAGGTTTTGAGGGATATTTGTCATAAGTCATGTCATCAAGACATGTTGAAATTTTTCCTGCTTATAACCACCGCTTGTTTATTTGCACTATTGCGTTAAACTCGATCCATGGGCTGCAGGGTCTACTTGTTGTGACATTCATGGCGAATATTGTTTTAGGAAAAAACAACATGAAATTTATGCTTGTAAAGATCAGAATTGGCATAAAAAGATGATAATTGATATGTCACATGAAATGGGAAGGATGCATTTATAGAATTGTAGGTAATCGTGCATTAAATATGAACAACAAAGGAAAGGAAACGGAATGGGTAAAGAGATCATGCAGGAATTGTCTACGGATGGTTGACTGTATTCTATATGTTGCAAAGCAAACTATATTAACTCAATGGTTAGAAAATAATTGGGATCCGTATTATTTACACAAAAAAGTGGCATTCGGTTAAGCGGATCGAATGAGGCAGGATAAGTAAAGGTTAGTTCGGCCCAAATCATTTGGGGCCGAATCAATTACTTAAGGAACCGGATCAATATACTCAAGAAAGATACGAAGGATCGGAATAAGGTTTAGTGAGAGATTTACAATCGGTCAGAAGTCGGTAGTTGCAAAGCTGAAGCTCCAAGCGAGAGTGTGATTGATGTTCAAATCAAGGAAAATCCAGGGTTTTGAACTATTTCCCAACAACCCACATAAAGGCCAGAGTTGAAGACGAAGGAGAGGCTATCTCTCAATCAATCAACCAATTATCAATTTTCCTAATTCTAGGGCTTCTCAGCGTCACGCCCCGCTTCCTAAAATACAGAAATATGGTAAGCAGCTAAGGCCGGCCACACTCTGGTAAGGGAAAAAAACCTTTCATGCTCACGCTACGGTTTCTAGCTAAACCTGTACGATAATATCCAACATGTATATCAATATATAAAGAGATAACACTAATAATCATGGTGCATAAAATAACAATGAAATACATAAGTGGGTCCAGAAAATGATAAAAGATTCAAATAAAAATCCATAGAGTTGACAAATAGGTTCAAGTATCTAAATACAAATATGAAAAGAGATACAAAGGTCTTACGTCTCACGTATTGCTCACATACTAAATACGGACTGAAATAAAAGAAAGAAAAAACACTCTACGCTCAACTACTATTTTTCGGCTAGCTGCTGAAGACAGTTCTAATCCTCCCATGTCAGTGGGTCCGTCTCTAAACCTGAGGTAGTAAATCTCAGGGGTATCAGAACACCCAACAAGTACTCGACGTAAAAGTGTACGTGTGTATGTGATAGTATGAATATGTGGGTGTCGTGTAATGCCCGCATGCACATGTAGATATGGGTATAACAAAAAAATGATAAGAATATACATATCAACAGTTCAAGTCGATTCCTAGAGGTCACTACAAAAGTAATCTAAACAAATGTAAGTTCGAGCGTGTAGCGTCTTGAAAAGTCGTTTTGGTGTTTTCCTGAAAATCGGTGAAAATTCGGTATTTTTCCGAAAACCGTCTTTCTCGTTATTTTGCAGTTTAGAGCTAATTATACCTAAAATGGATAGGTAATTGCTTGTTTTTAGTAGCTAATGAGTTACTTATGAAATTCTGGTCGTTTAAAAAAATTTCCCTATTTTTCAATTTTTTAATATTATTTTAAGCCGGTAAGAAAATACATTAATTTAGCGATAAATACAAATTTTTCCGGGCTAATTTTAATCTTTAAAATTATGTTAATTAAAATCTAGTGGTAACATAAATTTTTAGTATTTTATTTTGATTTTTAACAAATTTTTATGATAGGAAACGAATTTATTGAATTTTAAGCTAAAACTTGCAATTTTTGACTTGTAGGGGGCCTTTTTGCATAAAATTTCTTTTGTAAAACCCCTCTCTCTTTTCCCTCAGCCCTAGGACAGCCCCACCTTGTGCAAGTCCAGAAATTTCTGGCCTCATGTTGGTTTCTTTCTTGTGTTGAAAATGGGGTTGTTTATGAATTTATTTTAAATATAGTTGATAAGGTATGGTGCATTGACTTTGGAGACTTGACTCTTGACCTTTCCCACACACCCACACCCTCCCCCTTACCTCATTTCTGGCCGAAATCTGCACCTCCCCCTCTTCATCTCTTTTCTTCTCATTTTCTTCTAAATTCTTCAAGTTTAATTCATCAAAATTGCAAATTAAAGCTTACAAATTAAAACCATCCTTCATCTTTCTTTTCCTTCACCTCCCTAGCTTGGATCTTGATGCTTGAGGCCATTATTTGGAGCAAATTTATTCTTGCTAGATCTCAATTGAGGTATAATTTCCATCAAGTTACTTTCTTTTTGCTAAATTCCTTTAAGTATATGGTTTTAGCGTTAAAATTTTAACTAATTTCTAATCTAGTTTATAAAAGAGTAGTTTGTATTAAACTAGGGTTTTTGAAGCCATGATGGTTAATTAACTTGTTTTGTAGTTAATCTAGTTGTTAATTAGCTAATCTATATGGTTACCTTGTTATGTAGTCTTCAAATTTATGCTAATTTAGTTAATTTTAAAAGTTTGATTTTGGTTGTAAATTGTTGTTTTAGGAATTTCAAGAGAGGGTTAGTGTATGGAAATGGGTTGTGAAGCATCATTAATGAGTTGAATTAAGGTTTAGAAACCATTATTTAGTTGTTTAAATCTAATTTGTTATCTAGTTGTTTTGCTAACCTAATCTAGTAGGTTAACTTGCTAATTGAGTTATAAATTAGTGTTAATTTAAGGTTTTCATATATAGTTTGGATTAAGAATTGCTAGGTTATAAAATTCAAGCAATGGTTGTTATGGAAAATAGGTTTGAATCTTTGCTAATGTGTTGTAATTATAGTGTTTGTAGATTGCTTGTTGTGTGATTGGATTGTGATAACCGTATCGCTAATTTTCGATTTTCGCACCAAAATTGCTAGTTTTGTGCTTACTAGGTTTATATTAAAATTATTTGGTGAATTATTTGTGATACCTTGGGGATATTTTTAGCATCTCCTGTGACGTTTAGGATGCGTGAGTGCGGATTTTTGGGTAGTCGGGTTTTAGTTTTGCCGGGCGATCAAATCGGCGTTTTTTGGCAGTTTTTGCGATTTTCGCGTGTGTTCCGCGCACCCTGCGCCCGTTGTACCTAGCTAGTGAACTTTAGTAGTTTCGATGGGTTTTGCGTCGTTCTTGATAAGTAACCTTATGTTGGTATTGATGTAAATTCCAGGTTCGGTCGCGGAGACGTCAGACGCGGCGCGAAAGGGAAAGGCGGTGATTGGACACAGCTAGCCAGGGATTCCGGTGAGTAGATGTAACATCTACGGGGGACTATCGTTGGATGGCGCAAGCCGCCCGATAGTTTTAGTAACTTACAAGATTCTTAGTGATGTTAGTAATTAGGGGTGAAATACTTATTTGACTATTTGCTGCATCCATGCATTATATTGACATACCTATACGAAACCATTTTATAGGACACATGCACCATTGCCAGGGTTTTTATATGCAGCACGAGCACTATTCATGCTTACACACACACCCTGGTAATTGCCATGCCACCACACTAGATAACCTTTAAATTTAAACCTTTTACTAATTGATACTTAAACTTGTGCTATTGCCTTTAATTCCTTAAAATGAAACCGTAGGATTGCTATTCATGTGCATGTACTTCATCATATTAATTGTTCATGCTTAATCCATTAATCACACATCGCAACTTGATTATTGATACCATATGCATTCATTATCACTGATATATGCACTTATGAGGATTTCTTGAGATTTTATGATATTGCTGGATTTCGGGGGAAAGCCGCAAAATTTCTAAACTTATTATATTTTTAAAATATGTAAATTGCGGTTTTCTAGTGATGTAAGTGTCGTCCACCATGAGTTTGCTATGGTTTTGGAAATCCGTGTCGAGGAGTGGAGGAACCGGCACGGGTACATGGTGGGCCCGGTAAGGTACCCCGGGGCAAGAGGAATGTGGTGTTGACGTTGAGCCTGGCAGGGGACGGATTACCTACCGGTGACTGTTTTGGACGGCGGATATCCAGAGGATACCGACCGTGGCCGCGAGAGGATGAGATATTGATATTGAGATGGGTCAGCCGGATGGCTGAGGCCAGAGACACTATGACATGGATTTATGAGATTTGAGACAGCTTTTGGGTGTCGTTGCTGGACACCGGTTTTCGTCGATTCATTGATATTATGCTGGCATTCTAAAAGAGTTTCAAAAACAAAAAGAGATAAAAATGTTTCTTATATATACCTATTGAGACCTCAGATATTCATGTTGCATACATATTAGTACACTGATGTTGTATACACACCTGCTAGTGCATCCAGTCATACCTGTATTTTAGATGCTAGGATGCTTGTGTGCATGCATACGATAGCCTTTGTAGGTGTTATTTATTACTCACGAGTTGGCAACTCACCCCCGTTGTGCCACAGTCTTTTGCAGGTCCGCTCCGTCAGTTCAGTAGCGGCGGGCGCACTTGTTCTTTTACCTCCTTTGCCTGGACTCGAGGTTTTGCTCCTAGGTGGGTTATATTACTATTTTGTACCATCTTGTATATTCTTTGTATCTAGGGTACTCCATCTACTGTATCTACCAGCATTATTGTATATTGACCTAGAGATGAGACTGTGAGATTTGTAGACTTTTATGCTGTATTTTGGGGTCGAGCTCACTTGAGTCGACTTGCTGTTTTCTTATGCTTCATTATGATTATTATGCTTGTTGTCATTTTATATTGCGTGGGATTTGTGACCGCCTTGTGGCGAAGAGCTAGCTCCCGCTTGGGGATGCCCTATTTTGTTGGATTCATATATATTTTTGTTGTACCCAGTTTGGGGGCCAGTATTTACAAAGGAGACTCTGCCGAAATTTTCGGAAAAATTGGTATTGTTTTTAAAAAGGGTTTTACATGACTTATTTGATAAACTCGCTTTCAATTGATTGGGTTTTCTTCACTCTTTTGCTTAAATGGTTTTGTTTTCTGGGCTTTGGCTTACTTACTTTACGGACGTCTTTAGACGTTTCGTAAACTTAAGTGACAGTCACGTTCCGTACCCTGCGGGTCGTGACAGAACGTGAACGTCAACCACTACATGAATATTCTCTATACCCAAGGTTAGGTATAGGGGTAAAGAAACATGGGCCCAACTGAATGTAATGAAATGTACCGTTCCCGTCCGGTATCCCAGCAAAATGTAATAGATCGATACCATTCCCGTTCGGTCTCCCCAGCAAAATGTAATCATGAGATCTACCGGTAATGGGACTCCTGAGATCCCGTTGATCGAACTCACACTCAAACTAGCCCAACACCCTGTATTTATAATTTTATATAACAATACTAAAACTCAATCACAAAACATGAATGCCGACAGGACAGTTTCTGGACTCGAATCATGAGTAATCACGATAATATCTCTGGGTAGGAAACATGTAGACATGAATAATTGTTCCAAGTCATATGCTTTAGCATTCCAGTCGGTGATTGTATTTTAATGTCAATGAACAATGATCATGAATAGGCATAGCATGTCAAGGAGTTGTTCAAGCATGTCGATAATAACGAATAATGAATGATTGAAATAATAACTATAACGAGAATATGTGTCACGCCCCGCTTCCTAGAGTGCGCTAAGATTGGCACGTGACAGAGCCAACCATGCTACCTGTGGTTAGAAAACATCCCTCCACAGTCACATTACGGCTGTCTATAAGATATCAAGAACAGTAAAGTAAATAAACTATTTAGTACATGTCCATATGCCAGAATAAACGAGTCAAGAAATAGTATGCGGAAGCAATAAATCCAATGAGCAATAACATCTGGAAAGTAAACATAACTAAACTGAATACTAACTGGATACTAACAGGATCCTCACTGCTCGGCCTGACGGCGGAAATACTCCTGATCAGCCTGCGACAAGGGTAGAGGATCTGGGCCATGCAAAACCCAGACGTCAGTGCATCATAATATCAACAATAATATAATCAAGGGGTAGCAGGATATGCAGGCACGAGTATGAACAGTAAAAAGTCAACATGAATATATAACAGTGAAGTATATACGTATAAGTAACGTGCAGTGATCAATCTAAACTGTGCTACTGGGTTATCTATTCTAAAGTCTTCGAAATCAATTAATGTAATTCTCATCGTAACTCATCGGTCTATGCCCCGTTCAACCCCACAGGACCACAGTAACAAGATATGATAGACTGTGAGTCTATGTCCCGTTCAACCCCATGGGACCACGGTAACATGATGTAATAGCCCTTTGAGTTACGTTCGGCTACATTCCTGATTTTCCCATACCCCCAAGTTATGTATGTAAGTCAGGTATTGAATAATCTGGAGCTAATGCCAACACAGGATCAAGCAGGTACAGGTTTGTCTGTATAGACAACATGATATGTCCGTAGGGACAACAGGTCAAGATTGTCGACATTAGTAACAAGATCAGGTATCAAGTCAAGCAGTGGTATATCAGGTCATGACAGGTAGTGCACATGTGTCAAGCGGATGCTCATAATAAAACTGTAACAAGTACGGATGCACAAATAAAACATGGATGCATAAATATTTATCAGGGATTACATCATGACTATGTAGGATACACAAGATCAAGTATGGGATACTAATGTAACAGTAAAATGAAATAATATGGTCTCGGTGTGCAACTAGATATGTAATAAACTGTACGGATACAGACGGATACTATAAAACTGTAAATCGGTAAAATTTGCTGAATATTAAAACACAAGCACTATTATTTATTAAATAGATATTGATATAATAATATTAACATGGATAACATATTCAAACCGATTAATAACTATAAAAGTGGTATTGATTAACCATGCACAAGAAAGTTCTGTTCAGAAATCCAGCGTTACCCTGATCTGTAAAATAGCTTAAAAATAACAAACGTTCTCCAAAAGGGACGTGTCTTATACCAAAACAAAGATAATTCAATAAGATTTTCATTTTTATAAGTTGAAGTATCTCAGGTTGTTCCTACAAAAATCTATGAATATTCGAAGTTGAAAGTTTGCTACTGGAATTTCCCTGGACAGCGGTGTAGAGATATTTTCATTTGTATTTTACGTTATTTAAACAATTTATTTTGCAAGTAAATATATCATAGAGTTATAGTATTCTGAGTTATCTTTGTAACGAACTAAAGAACGTATACTAATGATTTTTCTATGATTTATAATGAATTTTATAAGGTAAGGTGTACGGTAAATTTTAGATTTGTCGTATCCGCTTTGCAACGACGTTTCATGTGTAAACTATAATATTTTCAAACTATATTTTGTATAACATTATAAAATGCAGATTATAAACTAATTAAAGATAATAATAAGAAATATTACGACGATATAAATTTTATATATTTAATTATAGCATGTCGCAAGTTGTAAACTTTCATACATTTTATATTATAAATCCGATTAACGTTAAATAACTACGGTGTATAAATTATATAGACACAGCTGTATGATGATGATGATGACGATGATGATGATACAGAAACATATAAATAAATTACATAAAGTATAGCATGTAGCAAGTTGTAAACTTGCCTCGATCGAATCACGCAACGGATACGCACGGCACGTCCGATGTCGGTAAATCGTCGTAACGCACACGCGGCACGCGGGATGGGTCCAGGCAAAGCAAGAGGGTGATCACACAGGCAAGGTACATTCACTGGATCACTCGGATCGTCAGCGACGAGCACGGCTCCGGCGGTGATCACCGGAATCAAGAAACAAGATCAAGAAAAGAAAGAAAGAAGAAGAAGAAGATGCTGTGTATTAAATAAGGAAAGAAAAATAAATAAATAAAATATATATAAATACATATATGAGAGGAGAGAGAGAGAGAGGTTGTTATTAAGGTTTAGATTTTAATTTCAAAAGATTTTGTAAGTTATAAATATTTTAAACTGTTAAATTTTAATAAAGATATTAGATGAAATAAAATTGGATTTTCTGGTAAATACAAATTTAGTCCAAAATACGCCCGGGTCGGGTCTAAAATTCAGTTTCAAAAATATAAAAAAATATACATGTCGACCAAAACTCAAATTGGATGTCCGGGTAACGAAAATGCATACCCCCAAGAACGGATGCACGTACGTGCGCGTAGCCATCCAAACAAGTCCGTTTCACTGAACGGGACGAGAACAAGATGCGCGGATGTTACGACAGGGTCAGGAGTATCATGCAGGCCATGCTACCGATGTCGGTAAATCGTCGTAACGCACACGCGGCACGCGGGATGGGTCCAGGCAAGGCAAGAGGGTGATCACACAGGCAAGGTACATTCACTGGATCACTCGGATCGTCAGCGACGAGCACGGCTCCGGCGGTGATCACCGGAATCAAGAAACAAGATCAAGAAAAGAAAGAAAGAAGAAGAAGATGCTGTGTATTAAATAAGGAAAGAAAAATAAATAAATAAAATATATATAAATACATATATGCAGAGGAGAGAGAGGTTGTTATTAAAGTTTAGATTTTAATTTAAAAAGATTTTGTAACTTATAAATAT
Organism: Agapanthus africanus; assembly: GCA_030015575.1. Taxonomy (NCBI): domain Eukaryota; kingdom Viridiplantae; phylum Streptophyta; class Magnoliopsida; order Asparagales; family Amaryllidaceae; genus Agapanthus; species Agapanthus africanus. The sequence continues at coordinate 463,476,322 of CM057347.1, forward strand.
TTTAAACTGTTAAATTTTAATAAAGATATTAGATGAAATAAAATTGGATTTTCTGGTAAATACAAATTTAGTCCAAAATATGCCCGGGTCGGGTCTAAAATTCAGTTTCAAAAATATAAAAAAATATACATGTCGACCAAAACTCAAATTGGATGTCCGGATAACGAAAATGCATACCCCCAAGAACGGATGCACGTACGTGCGCGTAGCCATCCAAACAAGTCCGTTTCACTGAACGGGACGAGAACAAGATGCGCGGATATTACGACAGGGTCAGGAGTATCATGCAGGCCATGCTAGATATTTTTTAAATATTTTACTTGACTTTAAATGTTATATTAAAAAAATGCAGATGCCAGATAAAATGCCAGTATGCAGTAAAAAATGAAAATGCATGAATCCATGTAACAGGTTAGGATAAATCATAAACATGAATCAAGACAGGTTTCAAGCAAGCGGGTCGGGTAAAATGCAAATACAAATGTCAAAATACTATTCGCACCCAAAACACAGTAAACCAAGAAACTATCATAAATAAATAAATACTTGAACTGGAATTGGTATAAATGAACTAGGGTGTTACACGGATCCTCCAGCCGAAGACCCTCCAATGACCATTGAAGACGACAGAGGGGAGACATCAAACCCTCCTCCGACTTTATCAGCAGCCAGGGAGGAGACGATCTCCAAACCCACCTTTGATGACTACATAGCTCAACAAATACGAGCTCATCAAGCGAATGAAGCGGCAGGCCAAGTCATCAGAACTGGGCGACCTTATCCAGGCTGGTACGACCAAATTAAGTACCTGCCAGGATATACAATCCCCAAATTCCATGTGTATAAGGGGACGTGCAATCCGCATCAGCACGTATCTCAATTCAGAGCTTTGTGCGGTAATACTGGGGGCGATGACAAACTGTTAGCATCGCCAGTTTGTTGGCAGCTTGTCGGAGACGGAATTTGAATGGTACTCCGAGCTCCCAAATGACCCTGTCAAGACATTTACGGAGATGGAACTACTGTTCACACAACGGTTCACAAGCGCAAGCGAGCGCACCCCAATCACGGCATTGATCAACGCCAGAGTGAAGCCAGGAGAGACCTGGGTTCAATACGCAATCCGGTGGCGTAATCTATGGTCAAAATGTGAACAATGCATAGAAGAAGCTCCTGCTGTGGACATGTTCGTGGGGACCCTTGATCCTCAGGCAATTATATCCCAGTTTATGATGTTCTTCAAGCCGACCACCTTCCAGGCCTTGATTGACAAACCAGCCCAAATGGACCAGATGGGCCATAGGCCATCCTTTTCAAAGACAGATCTTCGGAATGAAAACGGCAAAGGGAAAGCGACCTTCGTCGCTAACACTCAACAACAACCGAGTGACCCGAAATCGGTAGCTCGCCAAAACAACAAACCAAGATCCCTCGAAGAAAAGTTGAGACGTCTTTATTCGTTCCCTAGGGATAAAACGAGGAGACTATTCGAACTGGCGGTGCGCAACAGGCTCATCACTCTGCCGGATCCGAGACACCCACTGCAACCAGGCGACATCAACAATCCCAATTACTTCCCCTACCACCAAATAGCGGGCCACCCAATCGAAGATTGCTATGTCTTCAAAAACTAGGTTGAAGACCAGTACCAACAGGGCAAGTTCGCGTTGTCCGAAAATTGAAAAGTAAACCCGCCACAGCAGCACGCTCCTAAAAAGGTGGATACGCCGGGGGAATCATGCTCATTTGTAGAGGAAGCTCCGTGGGAAGTTGTCATTTCGGCTAAAACTAAAAGAATGCTGAAGGATCTTCAAGCATGTCCGGCGATTAGGTGGAAAACCCCGCTGGAGCCTGAGATTATTGACGGAATGCTGAAACCGCGCCCAACACCGAAAGTTGGTAACGATGGGCAAAACCTCCAGGCCAAGCCTCCGAAATCCTTAAAGAAAAAGAAGAAGGCCAAGAAGCCCGTGCAACTCGACGGCAATCATACGGGTCTGCAAAAGTACATCGACGTACTGGAGGAATACAACCAAAAAGTGCGGACCCCAGTCACATTGGAAGAATTCTTCAAGCATGTTCTTAAGAATGGAAACAGTGACATTGATAAAGGAGACGATTCTTCAGAAGAGCCCGAGTATTATGTGGCGAGCTGCCACATGATCTCTCACTTGTCAACAAACGGCAAAGAAGCTCCTGACATTGAGAAACTGGGCAGATCCAGAACCAAAATCCATGGAACCATCAGATGACCTGATCGACAAGCTGTTGAACGAAGCCCTCCAAAAGAGCAAAACTGACCAGGGATGTGAAGCGGCCATATACGAAAAGGCCAAGCGTCGGCGTCATGCTGAAGAAGCCCCGGTAATGAGAAGTCATAAAGTACCCTAACCGGATCGAAGCGCACCTGCCACCAGCAAGTGCAGAATCAAGGTAGGGAAGTAGTTCGCCAATACTCTATCAATAGGATTGAAGCTGCCTCCTTTCGAAGGAAATACTCCCGGGAGTACGTGCCTCGACGAAGCGAATGTATACCCGAACTACTGCTTGTACCATCGGAAGGTCACGCACCCTACCGAAGAGTGCAATGCCTTCAAGAAGTGGTGGCAGGGATACGTCGCCCATCGACAACGCTTCAAGTAAATGAAGTGCAAAGCCCGTCAGGAACAGAGAAGCGCGACAGAGGAGCGTGAAGGAACATCCGGTAACTGTCATATGGTTGATGCCATCCCGACAAGAGCAAAACCTCAAGTTGTTACCTTCAGGAGCAATTCTGACGAAGAAATAGCCCTCAGCCCTCTCTTCAAGGAATCCACCTCTGAAAAAGAAGAGGAGATGAAGAACTGTGAGAACATTCAGCTGCGTAACCGTACATTGCCTGAAAAGAATTTCAGACCCTCAAACAAAGGTTCGAGCAAAAGAGTTAAAGGGAAGAAAAAAGTCCCTGAAGAGATTGCCCTCGATGATAGAGTCGTCGAAGAGCTCACAGCCAAGGACCCGCCCAAGAAAAACAGGGTGGATTACAATGTCCTGGCACATCTGAGAAAGATACCCTCACAATTAAGCATTTTGGATGCCCTTCTCCTATCTAAAGAGGCACGAGATTCCCTGACCAAGGCGTTACAAGAGCCCGACCAGTTTCAAGCCTTCCCTGCAGAAGAAAAGATGAAGGACGAGCTGAAAGAAGTCCACACGGCTGACATCACCTTCAGCGATGAAGACCTCCTCCTCGAAACGTGCGAGCACAACCGTCCGCTATATGTAACAGGGTATTGTCACGATATCAAAATAGGAAAGATCCTAGCCGAAAACGGGTTCTCTGTCAACCTTCTTAATATGAGAGTGTTCCCCTCCGAACGGCGGCCTGCGACGTTGGGACGTCACGTAACCTGGGGTTCGGGGCAGATGCTATTTGGTTTTTATCCGTCCACCTCTCCGAAGATGCCAAGTTGATTTATGGCACCGTGTATCGAAGGTTTAGACGGATGCGGCCGATGTTTGTCAGATTCCCCCTCAGGGTGAGGGGTTTTTGATTGTGGGGACGCTCTTCCCTGCAGGCGCAAGCCCCTGCAGTTAATTACGCTATCGCGTTGCGATAACAACTTTCTCCTTCTCCAGAATTTCACTTCGTGTCGTGTATGTTTATTTTATTTGTGGTTGCCCGTGGATTGTATACGGAGACTTAGTGATGTCGTCGCCCGTAGGACGTGGATTAGTCCAAATCCGTGTTTGCTTAGATTTGAGTTTGGTGTTTTTAGTTTAAGGATGCATTGGTCGCGTTGCGACTAAGATCAACTTAAACGTTCATCGAGGATACGCTAGTCCTGTTTTGGACTAAGATCGACCTGACGTAGTGATTGATTTAATTATCCGGCCGTCGGGACTCGTCACCTCTCTGACGTCATTGAGGGATTACAACGACATACGTCTGAGGAGTTCCGAGATGTACCCTTGAACCAAAGTTGGTTTGGGATTTCATTGTTTATTTAGATGTCTAAGGACACGTTAACCGTATTTGGGGTTAAGATCAACTTAGGCGGGACCGTTTAGATCCGACAAAAGAGCGTTTGGGCCCTATTATGTCAGTTTAGGGATGTAGCGGTCCATATTCCAATTTAGGGACGTGGTGGTCCATTATTAGTTTAGGGACGTTTCGGTCCGATTTTAGTTTAGGGACGTTTCGGTCCGATATTAGTTTAGGGACGTTTCGGTCCGTCGCCAGTTTAGGGACGTAGTGGTCCGTCATTAGTTTAGGGACGTTTCGGTCCGATATTAGTTTAGGGACGTTTCGGTCTGTATTCCAATTTAGGGACGTGGTGGTCCATTATTAGTTTAGGGACGTTTCGGTCCGATTTTAGTTTAGGGACGTTTCGGTCCGATATTAGTTTAGGGACGTTTCGGTCCGTCGCCAGTTTAGGGACGTAGTGGTCCGTCATTAGTTTAGGGACGTTTCGGTCCGATATTAGTTTAGGGACGTTTCGGTCCGTCATTAGTTTAGGGGACGTTTCGGTCCGATATTAGTTTAGGGACGTTTCGGTCCGATATTAGTTTAGGGACGTTTCGGTCCGATATTAGATGAGTGGTCGTTGGGACTCGTTACCTCTCTGACGTCGCTGAGGAATTACAACGACAGATGTCAGAGGAGTTCGGAGATGTACCCTCGAACCGGTCATGACTTGGTTTATGAGGGGCATTTAATTTAAGGACTTACAGCCAGGATTGGGTTAAGTCCAATTTTTATTTTAGGCTTTGCCAGATTAGAAGAATCAATCTAAACAGGGCTTTGCCCCTTTCATTATTTTACAAGTCTGATTTGGGCCAGGCCCTTCTAATTAATGAGTTACAAGGACTCAGGAATTCTCCAAACAGGGCCTTGCCCTTTTTATTTATTATTTTTTTTTTCTGCAATTGGGCTAGGCCCTTTTAAATAATGAGTTTCAGAAACTCAAGAAGTTTTTACAAACAGGGCTTTGCCATTTTATTGTTCTGTAATTTAGTTTGGGCCAGGCCCATTTGAATAACGAGTTTGCAGAAACTCAGGAATTTTTCCAAACAGGGCCTTGCCCTTTTATTATTTCAATTTAGTTTGGGCCGGGCCCAAAACAAGGGGTTGCAGAAACCCTAGAAATCTTCAGATTGAAGAACACAAGTGCATGGCACTTTGATTTGAATTTGGATCAAAGGAAAACAAGTTCTTGTTTTTTCCTGATCATACAGAACCGAGGGTTCATATTAAGTGCAAGGCACTATTTATTATTTTTTTATTTATATATATATATTTTTTTTTAGAACCAGGGGTTCCTATCAAGTGCAAGGCACTATTTATTTTCTCCTTTTCTGTTCTTCAGAAATTTTACCTTCTTTTTTTTTTTTTTGGTTCTTGATTAATCTTCAAGAGCTCTCTTTTTTCAGAAGCTTTTTCCCTCTCTCGATGATGATTGATTATCTGATGCCTTTGAATGAGGCCTGGGGTCTTATTTATAGTGCCCACCAATTTGTTGGATTTGTTAACAAAATCTTTCATGAATAATTTTGGGAATTTTCCCACCATTGGATCAGAGATCCAAGGGTCCCTGTTTTACAGGAGAACAGAAAAGATCCACTTAAATTTTCATTCAGTTGCTGCGCAACTCACCAGCGCGTGACACGTGTCCCGCATCTGTGCGCTTGCGCAGTTGCGGATGCGCAACTGCGCAGACACGTGTCGCGCATCTGTGCGCTTGCGCAGTTGCGATTGCGCAACTGCGCAGACACGTGTCACGCATCGGTACGCTTGCGCAGTTGCGAATGCGCAACTGCGCAGACACGTGTCCCTCATCTGTGCGCTTGCGCAAACACGTGTCCCGCATCTGTGCGTTTGCGCAGTTGCGATTGCGCAACTGCGCAGACACGTGTCACGCATCTGTGCGCTTGCGCAGACACGTGTCACGCATCTGTGCGCTTGCGCATACACGTGTCACGCATCTGTGCGCTTGCGCAGTTGCGATTGCGCAACTGCGCAGACACGTGTCACGCATCTGTGCGCTTGCGCAGACACGTGTCTCGCTGCCATGCATTTGCGCAGTTTAAGTCTTAATTTTGTTTTCTGAAGAGCCTTGCTCTGATGGGACGCACTGTCTCGGGCGTTACGCTGCCGAATCACCTTCTGCCATGTGGCAAATTGCGCGCTGCGCACGGAAACCGAAGCGTTGCTTCGAATTTTGAATTTTCAAAATTCAGTTGAGCCTTGCTCTGATTGGGGGAAACAGATGCCCCCCCACCGTTGCGCTCACGTGGCGCGCGCGTGAGTGCAACGGTGGCAAGATCCTGACCGTCGGATTGACGGGTCAAGTGAACAGGCGCAGGCGCCTATAAATAGGACCCTTGGTCCTTGGTAATTTTTTACCATTCTCAAGAAATTAAATTTCAGAGCCTTGCTCTTACTTGAGAACTTCCAGAGCCTTGCTCTTGCGATTCCTTAAGAACTTCCAAGTTCTATCCTTAGAACCATTCTAGGTAAATTAAATTAATTTAATTTAAATCAAACTTAATTAACAGAGCCTTGCTCTTATAGATCTTTGATCTAAAGGAAACCCCTTTGGGGTTTCTTCAACAGAGCCTTGCTCTTATAGATCTTTGATCTAAAGGAAACCCCTTTGGGGTTTCTATTCACAGAGCCTTGCTCTCAAAAATTTGCAGAGACTCTGTTCTTAGGTTTTAACCCATGAACAGAGCCCTGCTCACAGATCAACTAGAAAACTTTTTAAAAGTTTTCATGGATCTTTAAGACCCCAAAATTTTAATTCTTAGGAGTTGTGAATTTTTATTACTGCTACAGAGTTAGGCTCTTTTTTAAGAAATTTTATTCTTTTGAAACAGGAGTTTGACAAATGTCACTCTGTGACAGAGCTTTGCTCTGAAAAGAGGAGATCTTCTCCTTGTCTCTAGGGGTCCCCCCCAATGAGGATATTCTCTTGGGAGTTCTTTTTATTGACTGATAGTCTCATCCAATGGTGGGATTGTCTCATCAAATGATGCGCCGTCATCTTGATTTTGTGGGTCCCCCTTTGGTCCCTTACCCTCTGCATCACAGTGTGGAGCAAGATTTTTATTTATTATTATTTTTTTTTATCATTATTTTTTTTTTATGTTTAAACGCCAGGCCACTAATGATATATATATATTTTATGCAGGAAAGATGTCTGACGACTTGTCTTTTCCCTTCGTTCGCTCAGAAGGAGGGTTCCCACATGCACCAGTGGACCGGGTAGTGTTTGCTTTGATTAAAGATCGTGATCCTGAGTGCAAACATCTCCACCTATGGGGAAGGTGGTATAGCCAAATCATCCAGGGTCGTCGCAGTTTTAGTTCCGCCTCGCCCTCCGAACCTATAGTTACGATCCCCTATGCGGATAAACCCCCGGTGGAGTATGCCGTGGAGGTTAAAAATTGGAATTCGGACGACCTTCTCCAGCCTGCAATCGGCGCTATTCCGGTACAGCCGCCGCCGGCCATAGATATCTTAGGAAGGCGAATCTGTCAGGGTGAAGCACGCCCTTGGGGACAGGCTTACAATATTGGATTAAATCCGCGACCGCTTGCTGGATACCTGCCATGGGCCCGGTACATTTTAGCGGCGAAAAGAGCTCACCTGACGAAGATAGGTTTATATTCCGCCGTCTACGTCTCGCTTTTCGAGTATCCTACTCCTCCAACGTGGTGGACAAAGGCCTTCATCGAACAATGGAATATCCCCACGCATACTTTCCTGGCAGCGGATAGGGAAGTTTCAATTTCTCTAGAGGAATTCGTTGAGCTTTCTGGTTTACCGGCGAGGGGGGAGCACTACGAAGAGTTGCTTCCTCCTGATGAGTACGTCTTTGCCACCAAGCAAGTGGTACTCGACTTGACTCCGGAAAATGCCATCCAGCATCAGCATCCGGGCCTGGTGAGGGTGTTGGAGATTTACGAGGAGCTTCATTTGGAATTGGGCGACCGAGGAGTTAGTTTTGCGGACTTCATTGCTCGTTTTATTCGCCCGGAATTTTTATCAGAGCAAGGTGAGAAGTTCGCCCAACTTGCTGATCCTTTTGGTTTCGGCCTGGACCGCCGACCTTCATCGGAAATTGATCAGCGAAGTTTTTACCTTCCCGGTACTGCTAGCGTTCCTTTCTCAGAGATCGCCGTTCCTGGCATGGATGAGGAGACCTTCTTCATCGGGTTCTTAGGTCTGTGGCTGTGCAGCTTCGCGCTTCCCATGCACCCACGCCTCATGAGGTCTTCTGTCTTTTACCCGGCGCATCAAATGGTGGCCGGTCTACAGTTATCAGTGGGGATCGCCGGGTTGGCTCACCTCTACAATGGACTTAGCGTAGCGGCGGACGCTAATGAACCTGGGGTGCAGCCTGCTAACTTCCCGATGCATTACTTCACATCTTGGATGGAGCTGCATGTTCGAGGAGTGTTTGGCGCCCACAAAACTCCTCCATTCTTTGAGAGATTCATATTTCCAAGAATCATACGATTGATCGGGGCTTCCATCGTGTTTGCACCTCCGCGGGAGTCTAGGGGACTGCTTCTGCGTTCGCATCTAGTCGGGGCGAAGACCTCTTTTGTGGATAAGGTCATCACCATGGGTTCCGAGACCACTAAGTCGGTGGTGTCGCTGCGTGATGACTTCAAGGGCGGTGTCTCCGTGTTGAAGGCTCGGGAAATCCTCCACCTTTATTCCATTCGGCCGGGTTACTTGGTATTTAGGCAGAATGAAACGGCCCTCTTCATGAGGTATAACCCGCATCGATTTGCCCGGCAATCGAGTTATAACCAAGGAGTCCCGTTGGAAGCCTTCTTGGGAACACCTGCAGTCGGTCCAGAGGGAGTACGGAATGCGATGCATCACTTCATCCGGCTCAATACAGGCTCCTACTTTTTCATCAGTGAGCCCAGCTGTACCCCCAAGATACTCAATTCGTATGTGGCTTGGTACGCGCACGCGATGGGCCCAATTATCTTGATGGAGAAACGTCTACTGGTCGATCGTAGGGCTGCGCCTCCCGGCGGCAATCGCAAGGCTCCATTGCAGCCCAGGGTTCAGGTTATCCCTCCGACGAAAGAGGCCGGAGCTGATCGACCACGCGTGTTGGCCCCTCCGCGTGGATTGCCACTGCCTACTACGATGGATGCCCCAACGGCGCCCCGTGCTCCGACAGAGACGGTTAAAGCAGCATCGCCGGAGTCGGGTGCAGGAGCGGACATCGGGACTCGCCGCTCGAAAGTGACTGCCAAAACTGGCAAGCGCAAAACTGCTCCGGGTGGATCCAAGGCTGGTGAACAAAAGAAGAAGAAGTCCACCTTATCCCTCGACGCGATTCTTAATTTAGAGCCCGCGGCTCATTCTGCCGAGACGATATGTGAATACGGCAGCAACGAGGGTTTCATGGTGGATCCTGCGGACACCAACCTAGCCGCCGCCATTGCAGAATCAGAGCGATCGGCGAGGCTCGAAGCGATGCTGAGTAAACTCGCTGAGTCCGGTAATCATCAGACGCCTTATTTGTTATCTCATTGCACTCTATATTGTTACATTTAACTAACTTTTGCTCCCTTTCTTAACAGGTATCTCCACTGAAGATGCTATCGCTGCATCCTTGAAGACCTTCCAAGAGGAGGAGAAGAAACGAGCCCTGGCAAGCGTCGGTATGTTTTATCCCTTTCTCTTTTATAAGGAAAGTTTGTTGTCTTTTTACGATAGTCGACCTGATCTTCTCTTGTTTCTTTACAGGGGTGGTATTAATCGGCGCAAGGACCCTTCCCAAGCCCGTCATCGAAGTCCCAGCTCCGTCGAAGCTGCCGCAAGAGCCTCGGCTTGATGCAACAACGAGGGATGCTCTGAAAAATCTGGAGGCATCCCTCTACACGGATGAGGAGGCTTCGCTCAAGGAAGCTCTGATGGCATCTGTCTCATCGGCTCAAGAGGAACGGAAGCGGTCCAGACGCGAGGCTAAGGCGCGCAGAGCTGCTCTGGCCGCAGGGGCGGGCCCCAGCACTGTTCCTCGCGCTAGTACTCCTTCTGAAGAGCCCCCTGTGGCCCTGTCTACCGCTCGTCGGCAAGTTGCGCGCGCGGTTCGGAACGCCAATGATAAATCCGCTTCAGGTAGTACTCCTTTCAGAGCCTTGTTGTATGACTTGTAAAACTATTGGCTTATACATATCTCATCTTGCAGGGTCAAGTCCAACTGAGGGGGAGGCGGAGACGACCGTCGAACCCAAGGGAGCGGAAGAAGCGGTACTCGCCGAACCCGAACCGACAGTGGACAACTTTATCGGGGCCGTGGGGACTGGAGCCGAGATTAAGGAACCTACCGCGGAGAAAATCATTGATGCCGTACCCGAAGCGGTGGCAGATGATATGATTGTCTCGACCGAGCCGCAGGCGGTAGAGGGCGAGGTACTTGAGGCTGGGGACCTCGTGGTGCCGGTGGACGGGGCAGCTGTAATCGCTGATCCTGAGGGAGCAGCAGGTGAGGCGGCCATGATTCCTGAGGACGAGCTAGGCGCTCCTTCTCAGGAATCTGGCAATGTTCCTATCTTGGCCCTCCCTGTCTATGGTTCCCCACCGCCTGCAGAGCTTGAGAGCATAACAACGGTTCCCCTTGAGTCAGGTGATGAAGCTACAGGCGGTGGTCTTCCGTCAGTGGAGGAGGGGACCGCCTCAGTTTCTGCTGGCAGCTCGTCAGGTAAAAATTTTATCACCAGCATTCCCCCCCCTTTTTTTTGTATATATCTTGTGATCTCTTCTAACGAATTTGTTCTTGCAGGTGCGGCCAGTACCGATGCTCCACTGCTCGAGGGGGCACCGTCAACTACTGCTTTGGCAGTAGTCACCTCTCCGTCTTCCCTTGTGCCGTCACGGATGTTGGGAGGTATGGATTTACGACTCATGCATTAATCTTTCAAAAATGCAGCTTTTGTACTAACGTTACACCATTGTGCCTTTGCAGGAGTGCTTTTTGATCACTTGTATCAAGTGTTGCTCCCGCACTTTTCTTTCCCGTCCGAACTCGCTTCTCCTTCTAGTGGCGCCGGTAATATCTTTATTTACTTCTTTTTTCTAGCAATGGGATGATTTCTGACTTTTCCTTTTCTTTATTGTAGTTCCACAAATCGAAGGAGGGGATGTAAGCCCCGTCGCGCTACCGGCCCTTCCGGCTCTGCCGTCCGTTGCTGCTGGTATAGTAGATCTCCTTTTTGGTAATCCTTTAACATCTTTTGAACCATCGCTTAACCCTGTTTGTTTTGCAGCTATTGTTCCGGTTCCGGTCCCCTTCGAGGCTCGCGTCCTTTTACCGGCAGGCCCCTTTCTGAGACGTCCGTCTTCAAAGGGTGCGGTGATGAGTCTAGGCATGCTGAGCGGGTATATTGAAGAGCTCAGCATGGACGCTCTCCCTTCTGCTATCGATTTCGCTGCGGATGTTAACCCAATGTTAGCGGCGCTCGTAACTTTTCATGACGAGGGCGTCGTTGAATCTTGGGTTAACCACTGCAGGGAGATCGAGGCCTGCTTGTATCGGCTGGAGTTGACGCGTCCTGCTCCCGAAGTTTTAGCTCTGAGCGCCCAACGCACAACTTGGCTCGAGCAAAGCACTTCGCACTCCCGCCACTTGGAGCAAGAAGCAGCTCGGAGACTAAGGGAATGCCAAAAGACCTCAAACGAAACGGCCCATCTGCGCGCTGAGGTTGAGGCAAATGCTGCCCAAGTGAAGACTATCTTTGAGGGTCTCCTGGGGCGCATCTCCCACGGGCTAAACTTAAAGCGGAAGCTTGACGTGGCTGAGCGCAATGTCCCCAGTCGGGAGGCCGCTTATCAGGGCGTGAGGGAGCAGCTTGCAGTGGTCTTGCGGCAACGAGCCCAAGTGGAGGCAGAGCTGGCGGTGGTAGCCGATCAAGAGAAGGCATGGAAGGACGTCTGCGAGCGATTGCTGCACCTATGCAAGACGCCTCCTTCCCAATAACTGCCATTGTATCAATATACTTGTAATTTTCTTTTTTGAATAAGATGTATACATTCTTTATTCTTTTATACGATTCGCCATGTACTTGATTGAGTTAATAAATAAAGATACACATTTTTTGCAATGTCTTGTATTATTTCTTTGCTTTCTCCCTTCTCTTATTATCAGCATGCTGTCTTGATAAACATGTTTGACAGGTAACAGAGTAAGCATTTTGGTTTCTTCAAGATATAACGATGGCTTAGGCCGCAGGTTCAGATCTGCCGCCTAAGACTTTTCAATTCTATGAGCCGTGAGGGTCTCATAGAGATTTTTCTCCCTACGGATCGAGAGGATCTCATAGGTGGATTTTCTCCTTAGGAATCGTGAGGATTCCTAAGTGTGGTTTTCTCTCATAGGTCGAAAGGATCTTATGAGAGAATTTCTCCCTCTTACGAGTCGAGAGGGCTCGTAAGCGGTTGTTTCCCTCTTTGTCGAGAATCGACTTCAGAGAGTGAGACCCGTGAATAGTATGCAAGAGACCATTTAGGATTGACTTGCAGGGTCCCATTGTTCAGGAAGCAAGTTTTTGAATCCTTACTGCCCGAGATGTGAGTCAGAAAAGCTCTCGTCACGGAGTGTTTGTATCCGTGAGTTGAGAAGTTTTGCGAGGGATTATTTGTTTCCCAAGCGCCAAGGATTATTTGTGTCCTTGGGGTTTGAAACGAGTCGATGGTTCCCACGGAGGCGCTGGTGGCTCTGCGAGTCGACGTGGATCAGAAGGCTCTCGTCAAGGAGTGTTTGTATCCGTGAGTCGAGGAAATTGCTGGGATTATTTGTTTCCCAAGCGCCAAGGATTATTTGTGTCCTTGGGGTTTGAAACGAGTCTATGGTTCCCACGGAGGCGCTGGTGGCCCCGCGGGTCGACGCGGATCAGGAAGCTCTCGTCAAGGAGTGTTTGTATCCGTGAGTTGAGAAGTTTTGCGAAGGATTATTTGTTTCCCAAGCGCCAAGGATTATTTGTGTCCCTGGGGTTTGAAACGAGTCTATGGTTCCCACGGAGGCGCTGGTGGCTCCGCGGGTCGACGCGGATCAGGAAGCTCTCGTCAAGGAGTGTTTGTATCCGTGAGTTGAGAAGTTTTGCGAGGGATTATTTGTTTCCCAAGCGCCAAGGATTATTTGTGTCCCTGGGGTTTGAAACGAGTCGATGGTTCCTACGGAGGCACTGGTGGCTCTGCGGGTCGACGCGGATCAGGAAGCTCTCGTCAAGGAGTGTTTGTATCCGTGAGTCGAGGAATTTGCTGGCTTCTTCGGTTGAAATGAACCGTTGAGGTTTGGCTTCGTCATTCGACGGAATCCGTTGGGGAAGTATGGTTTCCTCTTTGTTTGCGCCCTTGGATTGTATACAGGGATCGATGTGATCTTAACTGTAGGGACGAAGTTTCATCATTTCTTATTTTTGTTTTATTTTATTTCCGCGATGCTCTATCATTTCAGCTTTTATATCGCGAAGGTCGCGATTGCCCAATCATTTCGGCTATTTTTCGCGGTGCCCAATCATTTCGGCTTTTTTATTTTATCTTTACTCGTTGCTTTTTATTACGAGTTGCCCGATCATTTCGGCTATTTTGCATGCATACATTTTACTTGCTGCTTTTTATTGCAAGTTGCCTTATCATTTCGGCTATTTTGTATGCATGAGCGGCCTACTAGCTTTCGCCATAAACCTGAAATTGGGCACCGACTTCGGCATCAGCACCGCTGCAACTGGAATATTGCCAGGAGCGAATCATCATTTGCCTCTGTCGTTGTCGAGCAAAGGAGGCTTAGCGACCAGGGTTAGGGTCCTGTCGGCTAAGGCTTTTGACTTCATGAGCCGTAAGGGTTTCACGAAGTTATTTCTCCCTACAAGTCGTGAGGATCTTGTAGGTGTATTTTCTTCTTAGGACTCGTGAGGATTCCTAAGTGTTCGTTTCCTCTGTAAGTCGTAAGGATCCTACAGGAGGGTTTTCTCCTTGTAAGTCGAGAGGACTTATAAGGGTTGTTCATCATGCGAACATATCCCCAGTCTCGGATGAGACTTGATTAGGGAAATGTTTATTCGCGCCCGTGGATTGTATACAAGGGTCAATATTGAGCCACTTGTAGGGCAATATTGGAAGTTTGTGGGGGCTTGCTTAAGCACAGGTTTAGGTTTCTGTAACTTAAGACTTTCAAATCTCATGAGCCGTGAGGGTCCCATAAGAGAGTTCTCCCTACGAGTCGTGAGGATCTCGCAAGCGTATTTTCTCCTTAGGAATCGTGGGGATCCCTAAGTGTGTTGCTCCCTTGTGAGTCGTAAGGATCTCACGCGGGTAGTTTCTCCTTACAGGGTCGAGAGGACCCTATAAGTGTCTTTTAACGAGGTTGCGCCCTTTCGGTTTTTCACAAACACTCGCCGGTAGCCCTGCTGTTTTTACTCACGGAGCCCTTTCGGGTTTTCATCCGTGCCCATTTTGCTTATGGACATACCGTTTTTTTTTTTTTTTTTTTTTTTTTTAACGAGGTCGCGCTCTTTCGGGTTTTCACGAACACTCGCCGGTAGCACTGCTGTTTTTACTCACGGAGCCCTTTCGGGTTTTCATCCGTGCCCTTTTTGCTTATGGACATACCGTTTTATTTTATTTTATTATTTTTTTTTTATATATATTTTTTTACATCTCGTCAGCCTAGAGGTGCTGCGCTAGTAGTTTCAAGACGTCTCGGTCTGCTATTAGTTTAAGGACATTTCGGTCCGCCGTTGAGAGGGCTGGCTACTGTTTATAAAGCCTGAGCTTAGGAAGATAGCGAGCGGACATAGTCGTCGTCATCTATCATTGACCTAAACTAAGGCTCGTTAAGCGTAGTATTTCTTTAGGAAGCGACCGTTTATTGGCCTGAAAGGCCTTTCACCGTGCATGTCCATGAGTAGATAGGCTCCGCCCTGGTAGACCTTATCAATGATGTACGGTCCTTCATAATTTGGCTCAAATTTTCCCCGCTTGGCGCGATTGGGGACCATGGGCCTTTTGACGACTAGCACGAGTTCACCTTGGTGGAATGTCCTCGGGCGGCTCAATCTTTCATATGAGCGCGTCATCTTTGCTTTATAAGCTTCCAAATTTTGCTGTGCTAGAAGCCGGATTTCATCAAGGGCGTCAAGCTCTTCAAACCGAAGGTGAGCATTTTCTTCGTCCGTCAACTCGTAATGGACTGCCACTCGTAGAGAGGGTAATTCTATCTCGAGGGGGAGTACTGCTTCTGTCCCAAATACCAACGCGTACGGCGTTGTGTTTGTGGCCGTTTTAAATGTAGTTCGATACGCCCAAAGCGCCTCTTGCAATCTTTCGTTCCAATCTCTCTTATTTCGTGACACCGTTTTCTTCATGATCTTCGTCAAGGTCTTGTTGAAGGCCTCAGCTAGACCGTTAGCTCGGGGGTTATAAACTGAGGAATATCTCCAGTCTATATTGTGCTGTTGTGCGAAGCGGCTAATCTTATGACTTCGGTAGGCTGGCCCATTGTCAGAGATGATCCTTCTTGGGGTTCCAAACCGGTATATGACATGCATTTTGAAGAAATGGAGGATGTTCTCCGTTTTTACTTCCCTCAACGGTACCGCTTCTGCCCATTTGGAGAAGTAATCAGTCGTCGCCAAGATGAAACGATGTCCCTTTGACGATGCTGGTTCGATGGGACCGACTATGTCAGTTCCCCACATTTCAAATGGCCAACTAGCCACTGTTGGATGCAGTGGATTGGGATGCTGATGGATGAAGTCTCCATGAATTTGGCATGAATGACATTGCCTCGCGTATTCTAGGCAATCCTGCATCATCGTGGGCCAGTAGTAGCCCATCCGCTTTATCTTTAACTTCATCTTAAGGCCTGCTTGGTGGGAACCGCAGAGTCCGTCGTGAACTTCTTGGATGACCCTTCTCGCTTCATCAGGTCCTAAGCATCTCAACCACAGAGAATCGAATGACCTCTTGTACAGAGTATCATTGACGAAGGCGAAAGACAGAGCTCGTTTCGTGAGCTGATGTCTTGTGGACGCTTCTTCAGGTATTCGGTGGAACTTGAAGTAATCTATGAAGACTTCTCTCCAGTCTTCAGCGTTTTCCCAGTCTTTTATTTGCAGGGTTGTCTCCTCTTTCGCTCCTTTTTCTTCAGACGATTCCGGAGATATTTCCGTTGGGGCAAGCACTCGACGACTTTGCACCACGATTCTAACGTCGTCGAGGTTCTCGTCAGCCAGTTCTTTAGCAAGTTTGGCTAGTGCGTCTGCTTTGCTGTTTTCCGCGCGCGGTATGCTTTCCAACGTGTAAGAGGGAATTTGGGTTAGCAGTTGTTGCACTTTTTCACCGTATTTTACCAATTCCGGTTTACATGTTTGGTAATCGCCGTTTACTTGACTGACGACCAGTTGGGAGTCCCCGTATATGAGGAGGCTCTCAATTCCCATATCAATGGCGATCTCAAGGCCTGCTATCAGAGCTTCATATTCAGCTTCATTATTCGTCCTCGGCTCCGTTAAGGAGAAGGCGAAGCGCATTATTCCTCCTTGGGGGGTCACAAAGATGAGTCCCACCCCCGATTTGATCGTTGGCATACTTTGTTTGTGCTTTTTCATAGAAGACGCTCCATCGAAGTAAAGCTCCCAACGGGTATCACCACTGTCGATTGCGTCAAATGCATGTCTGTCTGGCAAATCGCAGTTTAAAGGAGAGTCGGCAGGTATGGGATGCTCAGCAAGGAAGTCAGCGATGGCCTGGCCTTTTACTGCCTTGAGAGGTTGATATGTTATGGAAAATTCCATCAAGAGCAGGGCCCATTTAGCGAGTCGTCCTGTCAATATGGCTTTTGACATTAAATATTTGAGAGGGTCCACTTTTGAAATCAGACGAACCTCGTGCGCCAACGCATAGTGCCTAAGCTTTGTTATTGCGAAGATTAATGCCAGGCAGTGTTTTTCAATGGGAGAATAGTTGCTTTCTGCCCCCAGCAGCACTCGACTTAAGTAGTAGAGCGCCCTTTCTTTCCCTTGATCGTTCTCTTGTGCCCATAATGCGCCTAAGGAACCTTCGAGGGCGGTTGTATAAAGAATGAGAGGCTTCCCCTTAACCGGGGCAGCCAATACCGGCGGGTTCTGCAGGTACTGCTTGATCTCGTCTAGTGCGCCTTGGCATTTTTGATCCCAAACGAATGGGGTTCCTTTCTTCATCAGGTGACTATATGGCCGGCATTTTCCTGAGAGGTTGGCTATAAATCGCCGTATGTATGCGAGTTTCCCTTGGAGAGACCGCAGCTGTTTGAGAGTCCTCGGCGGAGGCATTTCCATGATTGCTTTAATCTTTGACGGATCTATTTCAATACCTCGGTGTCGAACAACGAATCCCAGGAATTTGCCCGAGGAAACCCCGAACGCACATTTAAGAGGATTCATCTTCAGGTTGTACTGCCGAAGGCGTTGAAATACAGTCTTCAGATGCTCGAGATGTTCCTCGTATGATTTGCTTTTAACCACGAGATCGTCGATATAGCATTCAACGATTTCGTGTATAAGGTCGTCGAAGATCTTTGTCATGGCCCTCTGATAAGTAGCACCAGCGTTCTTCAAACCAAAGGGCATCACTTTATAACAAAATATACCAAGAGGAGTCCTGAAGGCTGTGTGCTTCTGGTCTTCGGGATGCATTTTTATCTGGTTATACCCCGACGAGCCGTCCATGAAGGAGAAAACCTCATGAGTGGATGTATTGTCTATCATAAGTTCAGTAACTGGCACTGGGAAATCATCTTTTGGGCAGGCTTTATTAAGATCCCGAAAGTCTACGCATATGCGCACTGTCCCATTTTTCTTCATCACTGGGACGATGTTAGCGATCCATTCAGGGTATTGAACTTCCTGGATGAAGCCAGAGTCTATAAGCTTTTTGACTTCGGCGTTGATGCTCATCTCAAGCTCGAGTCGCATTCTCCTCGGCGCTTGTTTGACGGGCTTGATGTCCGGAGATATCGCCAATTTATGTACAGCAATTTCTGGATCTAGTCCCGGCATTTCGGAATAGTTCCACGCGAAGCAATCTTTGTGTTGTAGAAGCACATCCTTCAACGCAGTCACCCTTTTTTCAGATAACAGCTCGCTGATGAATGTTGGTCGCGGGTCATTTTCCGTCCCCAACTCAATTTTCTTGAGATTATCTGCAGTGGTGTGGATTCCATCCTCCAGTTCTTTCGGAGCTGGGGGAAATTCTGAGATTACCTCATCGCTGCTGTTTTCAAAGCACCAAGGGAAGTCGTTCATGTCCTCGGATTCTTCTTTTAATATTGTTACCACGTGGCAAGTGTGAATTTTCTGCCAATCCCAATGCGGAGTTGGTTTTTCTTTTGCAGCCTCGGGTTCGTGCTTCTGTGGTGGTGCTACCCTCCAGTTGTCAGAAAGCGCGAATTTGCCTAACTGATATTGGTCCTCAACCCAATTCTTAAAGGTGAAACAATCTTCAAGCGGATGCCCTACTACTCGATGGTAAGAGCAATAATTTGGGTTGGAGACTTCGCCTGCTTGCTCAGGGTGTTTAGACTCTGGCAGAGTAAGCATTTGATGTTTTAGAGCAAGATCAAGTATTTTCCTTGTTTTGTTCCGAGGAAACGAGTATGCTCGACCCATTTTCTTCATAAGGGCTAGGTCAATAACGCTCGCCTCTCGTATGCGTGGCTTCTTAGCTCTGTCTTGTGGTTGTCGAGCACCTTTTCGGCCCCTCGACTTGTTTTTGCTTTCGCGTCGAACCCTTTTTGTAGCAGGCTGACGTGGGGTAACATCTTCGTTCTTTACTGCCTGTCGAAGGAGACGCTGTGTCTTGGCTTTCTCATAGATTGCCATTTCACGATCGTGATCATCTCGGGCTTTTTGACTCGCATCCTTTATAAATTTGTTCACTGGGTCTTTAGACGATGGACTGGGCGGCTTTGTGTCAGGAACTTTTGCTGATTCGGGATTAGCGTCCTCCCATTGAGCGTCCGCTTCTTCATCAAAGTCATACATGGCATAACAGCTGTTTATTAACTCCCGTTTCTTTGGCCGGATGTACCCGAGCCCTTTTGTTTCCGTTCTCCCGTTAGGCAGTTTGCATTGAGTTCCGGGAACGTTCCAGACCTTGTCATAGAATTTGGCTTTTCTGATGGTCTGTGTGAAGGACATCCCTTGGCGTTTCAGCAGTTTCTTCAAACCTTCGGTATAATATCTGGGAAGACGGATAGGCTGAAGCTTGTTGAGCGTGGGATCCGCGCCCTGCCAAATTTCTTTTTCCACCTTGTTTTCTTCAGAACGGTAGAATAGGATTGCCTTCTCGCCTTTTCTTCCGGGAGGGATATAGAATGTCTGCAATTCTTCTACGCTGTTGGTGTCGAGTGCATCCAGTTCTTTGTAATGTTCAAGCGGCACCATGGTTATCTGCAGACTTCGCTCTTCATCAGTGGAAATCTGTATTGAGGGCCGAGCGGGGAATACAGCATGAACTTCATCCTCTGAGTCACTACCGAAGATCAATGAAGGAACAGATGGTCCTGGCCTGGTGGACTGGGACGGACCTGAATAAATTATATCCTCCTCCTCCTCGGTGTCACTGCCGAAGACAGGGATGGTTGCGTTAGTTTTGTTCTCCGGTTTGTGACATCTTTCCGTGTCTTCGAAACTCGGTAGGAAGTATTTGGCATCTTCATACTTGCGAACTTCGTTCACGGAAAATGGATTCAACTCTCCTGCCACTGTGTACTCGAGGCCGTCCCTAGAATACTTCATGCACTGATGCTGTGTAGAAGGGATGATATTGTATTCGTGTAGCCATGGTCGGCCGAGCAGAGCATTGTAGCACGTCTTGGCGTCTATAACATGGAATTTGATGTCTGTGACGAGCACCCCGAAGCGTAGCGTCAATATCACAGATCCAAGAGTCTTTGAGGATTGAGAGTCGAAACCGGAGATGGTGATTTTGTCCCGGGCGAGGTGTTGGACACTCATGCAAATCTCCTTTAACACTCGCACATTGAGTAAATTGACAGACGATCCGTTATCGACCAAGATTTTTCCTATCTTTATGTCATGGCAGTATCCTGAGACATAAAGTGGGCGATTGTGTTCACACGTTCCGAGGAGAAGGTCTTCATCACCAAAAGCAACGTCGGCTGTGTGCACCTCTTCCAATTCATCCCTCATCTTTTGTTCGGCTAGGAAAGCTTGGAACTGGTCCGGATCTTGTAGGGCCTTAACCAAAGAATCCCTCGCCTCTTTTGAGAGCAATAGGGCATCGAGAATGCTGAGTTGTGAGGGTAGCTTTCTCAGATGCGCCAAGACATTGTAATCTACTTTATTCCTTTTTGGGGGATTCTTGGCGGTTAACTCTTCCGCAACTTGGTCATCCAAAGCGATGTCTTCAGAGACCTTCTCTTTCCCTTTGTTTTTCTTATTCAAGGGTCCGAGGTTCTTTTCGGGTAATGTTCGATTGCGCAGCTGTATATTCTCGCAGGCCTTTGGTTCTTTTTCTTTTCCCGAAATGGATTCTTCGAAGAGGGGACCAAGCTCTAGCTCTTCATCGGAGTCGCTCCCAAACGTAGGCACTTGTGACCCGGTAGTGTTAACCATGTGACAATTGCCGGCAGTTCTTTCAAGTTCTTTAGTCGTATTTCTTCGCTCTCGGCGAATTTTACGTTTTTCCCATTTAAATCGTTGTCGATCAGCGACGTATCCTTGCCACCATCCATTGAAAGCTTTGCAATCTTGGGTGGAATGCGAGACCTTCTGATGGTATAAGCAATAAGAAGGGTGCATTTCTACCGCGCCAGTAACTTTTTCTTCAGAGGGTGGTAGCTTCATGCCCATCGATATGGCCTTAGCAAATTTCTTTTTTATCTTGAATTGGCTTTTGTCAGTGGTGGAGACATTTTGCTCCAACGGGATCATTTCAGCTCCTTCCTCAAGTCGCTGACGCTTGGCCCTTTCGAATATAGCCGTCTCGCGTTCTCGATCAGCCTTACTTTTCAACCGAGCTTCATTAAGAAACGCGCTAATCATTTCAACTGGTAACCCTGGGGTTTTTGATTTGGCATTTGCCCCCAGCGTTTCAGTGCCAGAAGTTCCTTCATCGTTCGTGATCGAATGGGAGATCATATGACAGCTTGCTACATATTCGTCAGACTCATCCGATGAACTTTCTCCTTCACCTTCTTTTTGGAAGACGTGATCAAGGAAATCTTGGAGCGTGATGGGAGTTCGCGCCTTTTGGTTATATTCATCCAGCGCATCGATTTGCTTTTGTAAGTCCGTGCGCTTGTCGCCAGGCTTCACGGGCTTCTTAGATTTCTTCTTCTTCTTTTTCGAAGATTTTGACGGCTGGCTATGAACGCTTGAACTACTACCATCGGTCTTCGGAGTCGGTCGTGGCTTCAACATCCCTTCAATAACCTGCGGTTCAAAGGGGTTCTTCCACTTGACCGCTGGGCAGGTTTGAAGATCATTTAGCATTCTCCTCGTTTTGGCCGATAATACAACCTCCCAGGGAGCCTCTTCAATAACGGAGCATGTTGCCCCCGGCGTATTCGTCCTCTTATAGGTGTGGGGCTGCGGAGGGTTCACCTTCCATTTGTCAGACAGCGCAAATTTGCCCTGACGGTATTGATTCTCAAGCCAATTTTTGAAAACGTAACAGTCTTCGATTGGATGTCCCAACACTCTGTGATAAGGGCAGTAATTAGGATCGTTGACGTCATTCGGTTGTGACGGACGTTTTGGATCTGGCAGATTTATAAGCCTGTTGCGCAACGCCAGCTCGAATAGCCTCCTTGTTTTATCACGGGGGAAGGAGTAAGCACGTCCCATCCTGTCCTCAAGGGGTACATATGGGCGTGTATTGTTTGGACGAGCAGCCGGCTTCGAGTCGCTCGGTTGTTGTTGGGCATTGGCGACGATGATTGCTTTTCCCTTTCCTTTATCGTTTCGGGAATCCGGCTTCGGGAGAGGGGGTTTATGGCCCATCTGGTCCATCTGCGCCAATTTGTCGATCAAAGCCTGGAAGGAAGTCGGCTTGAAGAACATCATAAATTGTGAAATAGTTGCTTGTGGATCAAGGGTTCCAACAAACATTCCCACTGCAGGGGCTTCTTCTATGCGCTGTTCACATTTAGACCATAGATTACGCCACCGTATAGCGTACTGAACCCACGTCTCGCCGGGTTTTACCCTGGCATTGATCAGTGCCGTCATCGGGGTACGCTCGCTGGCACTTGCAAAACGTTGGGTGAAGAGCAGCTCCATCTCCGCAAAGGTTTTAATAGAGTCGTTGGGGAGCTCGGAATACCATTCGAAAGCCGTGTCTGATAAGCTTCCAACGAATTGGCGCAGCAAGAGTTTGTCGTCGCCTCCAGTGTTACCACACAGCGCCCTGAACTGGGCAACGTGTTGATGGGGGTTGCCGGTCCCCTTGTAGACATGAAACTTAGGAATTGTGTAACCTGGCGGGTACTTAATTTGATCATACCAGCCCGGATATGGCCGCCCCGTTTTCACGATCTGACCGGCTGCTTCAACCGCCTGATGCGCCCGTATTTGTTGAGCAATATATTCATCCAAATCAGCTTTTGATATGGTATCCTCTTTAGCTGCGGATAGAGCCGGTGGAGGATTCGATGTCTCTCCCCTATCATCTTCAAGAATGATCGGGGAATCTCCAGCAGGTGGATCTGGTTGAATCATCATACCCACCACATCCTGGAACAGGAGGGCCATTTTCTTTATGTTGGCCGCCTGTTCCGCAGCCTCTTTGTCTCTCTTTTCCAGTATTCGGCGGAGGAACTCAGCGTCGGTCTCCTCCTCTTGGCGTTCATCTAAGGACGTCTCAGGATTCTCTTTTGGCCCCGTGAGTGCAGCCATTGTAGTCATCATCTCCTGGAGCTTTTGTTGCTGCTCCTGAGACCTGGTCACTGACCGGGTAAGCGGTCGGTGACCCGTAGAAGTACGACTTTCTTCTTTTCCTGAAGCCATATAGATCGTATGAACTGTTATGCCCCCTGACTTGGGGCGTTTAGGTTCACCATTGTTAACTCTTGCTGCTGTTGCGGGAGCTTTCTCTGGCCTCCTTCTTTTGTAGACCTTTGAGGTTGAAGGAGCCGTTGAAGTGGGCATTCTAGCATTTGTTGCCCCCTGCTGTTTAATGGGGCAGTTTTTGTTATTCTCCACCTTCGCCTTTTTCTGGTGACGCAAGTGGTCCGGATCGATCACAGAGTTTCGAACCCTGCGCCATACTTTATAAATTCTGGACGACAGCCGTTGAGAGGGCTGTTCTTGTTTTGCCTCCGGAGCTTTCTCCACGGGTGGAGGAGATCTTTTCAACACGGCGATTGGGGAGTTCTTTCTCACTTTTCTCAGTAATTCAAAGCTGTTCCCAGTTGGAACAGCAGCGTTGACCTCCGCCATCGGAGCAGGCGGGGTTAGCCCTGAAGGGGAGTTACCTCCTGCTTTCCTTATTCGTTGCCAATGACGACGTCGCGCACGACGAGCCATTGGGACTGGCTCGGAAATCGGGATAGTTTCTTGTTGCCCCCTGTTTGGGTGTGGGGTAACTGCCGGTGTCAGCCTATCAAAGACTGATGCTTTTTGACCAGCTGAAGGAGGAGTAGGAACCGTCAATCTTGTGAAGACTGACTTTCTGATAGGAGAAGCCGCTTCAACGACTTCCGAAGCTGTGGCCGTTGCCCTCTTTGGGACAGCCACTTTATGATCCTGACCTAGCCTGGTGAAAACAGAGGCTGTCAGCTTAGTAGCGGGCGACCCTTTGACAGGGGTCGTGGTAGCAGTGAGCCGGTCGTATACCGACTTCTTGTTCGCTTCTGGTGCGGATATCGGCATAGAGAAGCTTGCAGGGGGGACCATGGTCCCGAAAAACAGGCCGGTGGTGGCCTGGGTCACCTGGCCTACCGGCAGAGTAAGGAAAGACGCCGCTTGGGGCCCATACGTCACCCCTCCTGGTGAAGTGGAGCGTTTGTTGCAGTGGCATCTCGAGCAGCTGGTGCAATTGGAGGCCATTGAATCTCGAATTCTGCGCCAGATAAAAGACCAAATCTTAGCAACTTGAAATCCGAGGACAACCATTTAACAAACCGCGATTGATTCGCGAAGACGACACACGAAGTGTGGAGTGGAAAGAGGAAAAGGTCCCACCGGGCGTGCCAGAATCTGTTCCCCTCCGAACGGCGGCCTGCGACGTTGGGACGTCACGTAACCTGGGGTTCGGGGCAGATGCTATTTGGTTTTTATCCGTCCACCTCTCCGAAGATGCCAAGTTGATTTATGGCACCGTGTATCGAAGGTTTAGACGGATGCGGCCGATGTTTGTCAGATTCCCCCTCAGGGTGAGGGGTTTTTGATTGTGGGGACGCTCTTCCCTGCAGGCGCAAGCCCCTGCAGTTAATTACGCTATCGCGTTGCGATAACAACTTTCTCCTTCTCCAGAATTTCACTTCGTGTCGTGTATGTTTATTTTATTTGTGGTTGCCCGTGGATTGTATACGGAGACTTAGTGATGTCGTCGCCCGTAGGACGTGGATTAGTCCAAATCCGTGTTTGCTTAGATTTGAGTTTGGTGTTTTTAGTTTAAGGATGCATTGGTCGCGTTGCGACTAAGATCAACTTAAACGTTCATCGAGGATACGCTAGTCCTGTTTTGGACTAAGATCGACCTGACGTAGTGATTGATTTAATTATCCGGCCGTCGGGACTCGTCACCTCTCTGACGTCATTGAGGGATTACAACGACATACGTCTGAGGAGTTCCGAGATGTACCCTTGAACCAAAGTTGGTTTGGGATTTCATTGTTTATTTAGATGTCTAAGGACACGTTAACCGTATTTGGGGTTAAGATCAACTTAGGCGGGACCGTTTAGATCCGACAAAAGAGCGTTTGGGCCCTATTATGTCAGTTTAGGGATGTAGCGGTCCATATTCCAATTTAGGGACGTGGTGGTCCATTATTAGTTTAGGGACGTTTCGGTCCGATTTTAGTTTAGGGACGTTTCGGTCCGATATTAGTTTAGGGACGTTTCGGTCCGTCGCCAGTTTAGGGACGTAGTGGTCCGTCATTAGTTTAGGGACGTTTCGGTCCGATATTAGTTTAGGGACGTTTCGGTCCGTATTCCAATTTAGGGACGTGGTGGTCCATTATTAGTTTAGGGACGTTTCGGTCCGATTTTAGTTTAGGGACGTTTCGGTCCGATATTAGTTTAGGGACGTTTCGGTCCGTCGCCAGTTTAGGGACGTAGTGGTCCGTCATTAGTTTAGGGACGTTTCGGTCCGATATTAGTTTAGGGACGTTTCGGTCCGTCATTAGTTTAGGGGACGTTTCGGTCCGATATTAGTTTAGGGACGTTTCGGTCCGATATTAGTTTAGGGACGTTTCGGTCCGATATTAGATGAGTGGTCGTTGGGACTCGTTACCTCTCTGACGTCGCTGAGGAATTACAACGACAGATGTCAGAGGAGTTCGGAGATGTACCCTCGAACCGGTCATGACTTGGTTTATGAGGGGCATTTAATTTAAGGACTTACAGCCAGGATTGGGTTAAGTCCAATTTTTATTTTAGGCTTTGCCAGATTAGAAGAATCAATCTAAACAGGGCTTTGCCCCTTTCATTATTTTACAAGTCTGATTTGGGCCAGGCCCTTCTAATTAATGAGTTACAAGGACTCAGGAATTCTCCAAACAGGGCCTTGCCCTTTTTATTTATTATTTTTTTTTTCTGCAATTGGGCTAGGCCCTTTTAAATAATGAGTTTCAGAAACTCAAGAAGTTTTTACAAACAGGGCTTTGCCATTTTATTGTTCTGTAATTTAGTTTGGGCCAGGCCCATTTGAATAACGAGTTTGCAGAAACTCAGGAATTTTTCCAAACAGGGCCTTGCCCTTTTATTATTTCAATTTAGTTTGGGCCGGGCCCAAAACAAGGGGTTGCAGAAACCCTAGAAATCTTCAGATTGAAGAACACAAGTGCATGGCACTTTGATTTGAATTTGGATCAAAGGAAAACAAGTTCTTGTTTTTTCCTGATCATACAGAACCGAGGGTTCATATTAAGTGCAAGGCACTATTTATTATTTTTTTATTTATATATATATATTTTTTTTTAGAACCAGGGGTTCCTATCAAGTGCAAGGCACTATTTATTTTCTCCTTTTCTGTTCTTCAGAAATTTTACCTTCTTTTTTTTTTTTTTGGTTCTTGATTAATCTTCAAGAGCTCTCTTTTTTCAGAAGCTTTTTCCCTCTCTCGATGATGATTGATTATCTGATGCCTTTGAATGAGGCCTGGGGTCTTATTTATAGTGCCCACCAATTTGTTAGATTTGTTAACAAAATCTTTCATGAATAATTTTGGGAATTTTCCCACCATTGGATCAGAGATCCAAGGGTCCCTGTTTTACAGGAGAACAGAAAAGATCCACTTAAATTTTCATTCAGTTGCTGCGCAACTCACCAGCGCGTGACACGTGTCCCGCATCTGTGCGCTTGCGCAGTTGCGGATGCGCAACTGCGCAGACACGTGTCGCGCATCTGTGCGCTTGCGCAGTTGCGATTGCGCAACTGCGCAGACACGTGTCACGCATCGGTACGCTTGCGCAGTTGCGAATGCGCAACTGCGCAGACACGTGTCCCTCATCTGTGCGCTTGCGCAAACACGTGTCCCGCATCTGTGCGTTTGCGCAGTTGCGATTGCGCAACTGCGCAGACACGTGTCACGCATCTGTGCGCTTGCGCAGACACGTGTCACGCATCTGTGCGCTTGCGCAGTTGTGATTGCGCAACTGCGCAGACACGTGTCACGCATCTGTGCGCTTGCGCAGACACGTGTCACGCATCTGTGCGCTTGCGCAGTTGCGATTGTGCAACTGCGCAGACACGTGTCACGCATCTGTGCGCTTGCGCAGACACGTGTCTCGCTGCCATGCATTTGCGCAGTTTAAGTCTTAATTTTGTTTTCTGAAGAGCCTTGCTCTGATGGGACGCACTGTCTCGGGCGTTACGCTGCCGAATCACCTTCTGCCATGTGGCAAATTGCGCGCTGCGCACGGAAACCGAAGCGTTGCTTCGAATTTTGAATTTTCAAAATTCAGTTGAGCCTTGCTCTGATTGGGGGAAACAGAGAGTGTTGAAGGATATTTGCATGAATGTTCAACACCTGGCTCGGGACAAAATTACTATATCCGGGTTCGACTCGCAGTCATCACGAACGCTCGGGTCTGTAATATTGACACTACGCTTCGGGCTGCTCGTCACTGACATCAAGTTACATATTATTGACGCCAAGACTTGCTACAACGCCTTGCTCGGCATGCCTTGGTTACATAAGTACAACATCATCCATGTTTACCGCCAAAAACAGAAGACGAAACCGCGTAGATCGTCTTGCCTGAATCTGGGAGCAGATGCTATTTGGATTTATCTGTCTATCTCTCCGAAGATACCAAGATGATTTATGACGCCGTGTATCGAAGGTTTAGACAGATGCGGCCGTTGTAGCAGACTTCGTCAGATTCCCCCTCGTTGTGAGGGTTTTTTGATTGTGGGGGCGCTCTTCTCTGTAGGCACAAGCCCCTACAGTTAATTACGTTACCGCATAATGATGACCACTTTCTCCTACTCCAGAAGGTCACTTCGTGTAGTGTGTGTTTGTTTTATTTTTTTTGTTGCCCATGGATTGTATACGGAGACTAATCTGTATTGTCGCCCGTAGGGCGTGAATTAGTCCAAATCCGTATTTTCTTAGATTTGGGTTTGGTTTGATTTAAGGATTGTTAACCTTGTTTGATATTAAGATCGATTTAAATATTTGTTAAGGATACGTTAATCCGATATTGGACTAAGATCTACTTAACGGGGGTTCGGGATCACTTTTGATCCAATAAAAGAGCATTTGGGCTTTATCGTTTTAGTTTAAGGACGTTGCGGTCCACAGCTAGTTTAAGGACATTACAGTCCACAGGGGTATGCTCATAGGTTTGAGAGTGCGTCCAAGAGCTGTTGGTTGTCGGGACCCTCCACCTCTCTGACATCGTTAAAGAATTAAACGACATGTATCAGAGGTGTGGAGAGATGTACCCTTGAACCGAACTTCAGATTAAAGGGAGAGATCATGGTGGAACGAACATCATCTTAGATGCCATGTGTCGGGAGATCATTGGTCATCTTTGGAACTAAGATCGATTTGGGGAGACCTGAGTATAGGGGGGCTCGGTTGATTGATGTTCAAAAAGGTTTTTGGCCTCAGGAAACTTGGCTAATTTGGGCTAGGTTTGGTCCCTCACAGTGTTAAACACTGCTAGTTGTTTGGCGCTAACGTCCTCCCACGTGATGCTCTCAAGCAGTGTTAAACACTGAAATTTGGAGTGCTCACGTGTGGCACGTGAGGCACCTGAATATTGGGCACTGTTTCTTTGGGCTTATTCCCTTATTTTATACATATAAGCGTTAAACACTTGAATCTTATAATCATCACATGTGGACACGTGAGGCACCCCCAAGTTGGACACTGCCTCCTTTAGATTTATCTTCCTATTCTTTTCTAAGTGCTAAGCACTATTGGAGGTCATGTGGGATCACGTGACCCGATCTCATTTATTCCTTTTTGTTTCTCAGAGGTGCTCACGTGAGAACACGTGATCTGTCGTTATAGCGTTAAACGCTAATATGCATGGATCTCTTGATCTAAGCCTTGAGAATTTCAAGTCCTTTGTTTTATGAGAATTAAATTCATATGCAGGGTTAAACCCTAGTTTTATCAGAGGAATTAAATTCCTATGTCTTTGGAAGAATTAAATTCTTCAAATCTAGTTCTTTCCTCTAAGTTTTGGGACTACATAACAGAATCTCCCCGATGAGAATTAAATTCTCAACTTGTAGAGAGATCTGCTTCTGCAGACCTCAACCAGAGGAAGAACTAAGTTCCTTTTTGGAAGAGTTAAACTTTTATAAAAGGAGATAAAATGATCTCTAGGCCTTTTTCCCTCACCTAGGGATTCTTTTTCTTCAAAGAGAACTCCTCTTCTTTTTTTTTTCTCAAATCTTACGGGGGGTCTCTCTCTTTCTCTCTTTAGTTTCGAGTCCTTTATATAGTAGAGGCAAGTTTGTTGATTTAGTTAAGGAAATCTCTCATTGAGAGATTTTTTGATTGATTCGGGGATTTTATCCACCGTTGGATCTTTGATCTAGGGACTTCTGTTTTACAGAAGATATTTTTCTTATTTTTAACAAGATTGGAAAAATATTTTCCCATAGATAGCTTATTCTGTAGCTTGATGATTTTCAATCACCATTAGATTTTTAATCCAATTATGCTCTGTTTTACAGAGCATAATCTTTCTTGTTTAGAAAGATTGGGGAAATATTTTCCTATACAGAGCTTATTCTGTAGCTTGGTGATTTTTAATCACTATTGGATCTGTAATCCAACGGTGCTCTGTTTTACAGAGCGTGATCTTTCTTGTTTAGAAAGATCTGAGGAAATAATTTCCAAATAGGGTTTTGATATCTTTTATTTAGAATTTAATTCTGTCACACCCTGCTTCCCGGTATACGGCGAAGGGGACGCGACTGATCCGCTACGTTTTTACTGCGAAGTAAATACGCTAAGCGTATCTAAGCAATATAAAAGTAAAGCACAAGAGATAAGATATAATAAAAACAACAATTTTATTTATTCACATTCTTTCTGTACAATGCATGGAAAGTAAGTACAACTGAAATAAAGCAATGCCTAAATAATGGCATAACAGAAATGAAAAGTACTGAATGGAAAGTTTACAATAACTAGAGCTCGGGGTCTTCACTAAACTGGTCCAAGTCTTCACCAGTGGGCTCGATCTCTGAAGTGTCCAGATCACCTGACAACATTCAAAGGAGAAAGAAAGAGAATGTCGTCAGCGAACGGGTCGCTCGATAAGTCCCAAAGATAAGGGAGAAATAGACAGAATAAGAGGTATCTTTTAAAGTTGTATTATATTGTTGTAATGTTGTGTTAACGTTGCTGTTTGTAGCTTGGTAAAGAAGGATACCAGTGTATACGAGAGGGGTCTCTATATGCTAGAGACCAGGGCAAATTGAATGTACAAGGAACCGTTAAGCCACGGTACAACAACAACGGAATATAAGTTAGGTGTCTTAATCTTACTGTCTCGTGCCACTTTTAACACCTTCTGTATCAATCTACCCCTTAAACCCCGTAGTGTTTTGATTGTGTTGTTGTATTATATTGTATAGGTTGTATAGTTGGATGATTGACCAAAACCATGATATCAGTAAACGGATGTAACTGTAGAATAATGTAAATGGAATAACTGGAGAACCATGTAAATGGAATGTATATCCATGGTTCGGTTCAGTCAAGTTGTATAGATTGTTAATTGGATTCATGGATTCATGTTGAATTGTAATATTGTAGATTATAGATTGTGGATTGTACTTGAATCATATTCAAGTCAGATTATAATGAGACCCAATCTGAGTCAGACAATTAGAGAAGTAAATTGAAGTCCTGATTGTTTTGATGTTATCGGTAACCGCTGCACATGGGCGGCAGGATTTGTGTCTTTTTCAAAAACGATTACCGTATTGATAACACCGTTTGTTAAGTTGTCTATCTTAGATAGGCAAGCACCCACTTCTCTGGCTCCCTGAGGCTCAAGAGATTGGTCCTGCTTAAACCCATATTTACTAGGGTCCTTAGGGTAAATTATAGAACTTGGGGGTTTTTATGTAAAAATACTCTTGTATAGTTTTCAAAATACACCCTAAATATTTATTAATCGTCTTTAGAGTTGTAATGAATGTAGATTTTATATTGTGATATTTCTAGTGAAAATATCCTATTTTCATAATAAGTGGTATTTATTTGTAATATTGGTTTTGTATGGAATTCATGGTATTTTAGTGTAAAATCGATTCTTGTGATTTTTAGAAAAAGGTGGAATATTTATATCATAACAAAATAGGTATTTTAATGATAAATATACATATATTTATACAAAAATAATTTTAATATATATTTTATATTCTAAAAATCTCATTTTCTTAAGATGTCGTATTTTAAATCTTTCGAGACCGAATACTCCTTGCGGAGGTCTGAATCTCGCACTACTGAGCCCGAAGATGTGCGATAATCCGCACCATCCCAAACAGGTTCCTCAAAATGGGTTGTAGCGGCGCTTTGCAAAGATCTGTATAAATACTAAATCCTTTAGAAAACGGTTTTATTAAGTAAATGGTATTTAAATAAAAATGTGTCGCTTTCCGTATTCTATGTTCCCAAGGGTATGGTGCTATGTTGTATATGAGTGTGTGAGGAGGTAGGTTATTGCCTCATGATCTACTTAAATGTATAGCAAGTTTTGATGGTTTAAATGTAGAAGTGAAATTATGTGGTATTTAAATGAAAATACGGTAAAATGAAATAGTAATTATTTTTATGATATGAAATTTGATCAAATTGGTTGATTAGTGTTTAATAGTCAACATGAATTGGTTTAAGCATGATTGTATTAAAGAAAAGTGAGGTTTTATAAGGAATCCGAATCGGAAATCGGATTTGTTCCGATTCCGTCGGGTTTTATAATTCCGTATTTTTAAGAAAGAAAAGAAAGATAGAAATGGGGACTTACGGGTTTAGGACAACAAAGAGAGGGAGATTGATCGGGAGGAGTCGCCGGTGCGTCGTTTCGTCACCGTGAGCTCCTAGGATGGTCGTCGGATGTTCTCCGGAAAATTCGTCGTAGCTTCGCTTCTTGCTCGTTTTCAAAGTACACAAGGTTTCTTGAAAATTTTTGAGAGTTGGCTCAGAATTTGGGGTGAGGGGGTAGTGTGGAAGGTTGGTATTTATAGGGTTAGGGTAGATGAAGGGTTTTAATTTAAAAAATATATTAAAATATATTAAAATGTAATAAAAGTGAAGTAAATGGGGTTTTAAAAGAGCTCTGGAAATGGTCTGAGGATAAAATTTTGCAGGTGTACGAGGGAGGCCAAAAGACATATTTTTTGTGTTGGGGTCGTCGCCGGAATCGGCCGACTCGGCCGTGACTTGGTCGGAGTACTGAATCGGCCGAGTCGAGGCCGATTTGGACGATTCCCGGCCGAGTCAGGCGGCCGAAATCCCCCCCGACGGTTCATCTAACCTCTGGCAATGTTACATTTTTGGGTGTAGTGGGGTTTTTGTGAGGTATGCACGTGTAAACCCTTGGTATTCTAAAAGTTTTTAAAAAAATCAATATTAAAAATAATGTGGGGTATGGGATTTGAACTCTGGTGGCTTGGTTCAGCAGTGGACGGTATTACCAATGAGCTACAAGCTCCTTCTTGTAATTAAATAGCTAATTAATTACTTATGTCTTGTGCTCAGGCAATAAATACCCCTTTATGGATTTTGAAAAAAAATTTGTAAAGAAAGTTATATAAGAAAATTAGGGTTGTTACAAATTCTATCGGCTCAGAAGGCATTAGGAACCCTCACGTATAGCACATGACCCATAGCATTAGACCGGTTTGCTTATAAGCAACAGTCCCAGAGAAAAGCATCACATGTTGGCACGTGAGCATTTCTAGCCTGTTATTTATTTTAGGAAGGTGCCTATACACTTTGTATATAGATGTTCATGTGCCTGCACGTGAAGCTCAATTTCAGCCTTATTTGTTGAGCGCAATACCTATAATCTTTGGCCCAGGGCGCATTACGTGTGGGCACGTGATGCTCCATTTGGGGAATTTTTCCTATCACTTTTTGTTCATTATTTATTTTTTTATAAGGGAACAAATGCCCCCACAGCGTTGTTCTCACATGGTTTGCACGTGAGTGCAACGCTGTCACCTTTACAGCCGTTGGATTGCCTAGGGGAAAGAGGAGGTGAACCGCCCTTGTCATGTCTTATAAATACAAGGGTTTGGTCTTTGGGAATCCACTGTTCTTTTATCTTCTTCTTTCCTTATCTTCTTTGAGAATTTAATTCTCTTCTTCAGAACTTAGTTCTCTGCCCATTGCAATTCCAGAGTTAAACTCTGTCAGAAAAAGAAACCCTTTTTAGGTAAAGATCTTGAACATCAGAGAAACCCTTTTCTTAAAAAAAATTCTGGATTTTAAATCCACCATAAGAGTTTTGCTCTCTTCTGAAACCCATCTCTTAGAGATCCAAAGACATGATCTTTGAGTAGTAAACCTCAATATCTTGGGCATTCCTCCTTTGACTTTTAAGGATTCATGGCATTTTATTTTTCGTTTCCCCATCATGGGAGTTTCTGGAATTTAATTCCATCGCACAAAAAAAAATTAATTCCTCACCGAAGAGCTTTGCTCTGAGGATCAAGAGGGCTTCTTAGGAATTTCATTCCCTGGTGTTCTTGAGCATATTTTCATAGGGTTTTTCCTTACTTGCACAAATTCAAATTTGTTGGGTATTTTAACAGAACTTGTTTTCTATATGAGGATGTCAAGAGTTGTTTAAACTCCCGTGTCCGTTTAATGAGAATCTTTTTTGATTCTCACAATAAGCATTTTCTTGATCATTTTGATCACTAAACTCTCACTGATTTTTCTTTTCAGATACTATGGCCGCTTATCTGTATGATCTTGACGAAATTATCTCGTATGAAGACATTCGCGTCTAAGGCCGCTGTCAAAACCAGGAGTTTACGAATGCCCAATGCGCTGAGGTTATGAGTCGTTTCGATGAATACAACGGTCGACTACTCCCCCGTCGTTCCGCTCTATTGAAGATCATTATGGGGGTGAATTGGGAAGCACTTCCTGAATTTAACGAAGCCATGCCGCTTGAGGCGCTTGATGATGCCGAAGATAAGGTGCACTCGGTATATCTGATAGGCTTGAACTCGAAGAGGCGGCGGGATGGTCTTGTTGATATCTTACATCAAGTTTTCCAACAAACGACGATAATCTCTGCCAATCAGAGGACGGATGACATCAGCGAGAATCCTGACGCTTGCATTCGTGAGAAGATGCATGCAAAAATGGTCAGAAAAGCCAGAAGCATTTTACTCGGCCTTGCTTCTGAATTCCTCAATCCATGTCCGGGATTAAGTGTTTTACCATTGTAAACATTTTCTTTTGTTTTTTATTCCATGTATAAGTTCTTGGAGCATGAATGACAAAACTTCCTATTTCCCCCCTTTTTTGCTCACATGTATTCTGCATGAAGTGTCGTTATACTGTTGTTGGCATTCACGTGTTTTGCGCATGAGGCGCTGTTGGGGATTTTCATCCCGAACTAGCGTCGGCGTTCACGTGTTATGCACGTGCGGTGCTGCTTTAGTTTTCAAAAGGATCAACGTGGGTGCTCACGTACCATGCGCGTGAGGCTCTGCTGATGAGGTCGTTTCGCCTCCCTACTCTTATTCCAATGAGTCACTCTTTTCTTTTCCTATGCTCCCCTTTTTTAGGCCTTGGGAATAGTCCCACCATGCATGACATTTTCTGTGCATAGCCTTGAATGCCTCTCTTTATAATCCGAAGCTACGTCTTCCTCTTTCTTCACAGAGAGAGAACCATTTAGACCTTAGGGTGATCATTTTGAGAAACAAACCAAAGGTTATGGCTTGCAACCGTCCCCACGCTCGTCGGAAACCCTGGGAGGTGCCTATAGAGGAGATTATTCCTCGTTTTGCCGCGCGGTTAGCGGATCCTCTTTTCACCGATGACCAATGTGACACGACACTGTATGAACTCTTGGCCCATAGTGGCTCTCCTCTTCCTATGGGTTCCATTTGGCTCAGGATGGTTTTCTTGTCCGTGCTTGCTGATATCCTTCCTCATCCGGCGGAGATGACTCCGGCGATTCTTGATACGGAAGAGGACAAAATTGAGTGTTTCCACGATGCACACTTAATTACCCAGGCTCTGAAGGATCGTTCGGTTCATTTACTGAGTCAGATAAAAGCCCGGCGGGCCATCATATCCGCTTTCGCTGATGAGCATAGTGCTAATCGGTGGGGAGCAACTCCTCGCGAAGACCATCGCTTCGACATGGTGGAGAGGGCAGAGAGGGAATTGGAGAACTTTGTATTTTGTTTTGTTAACCCCTGTATCTCCGATCCCATATTTGGTGATCTTTTCCCTGTAGAATAGTATATCTATATCGATGTATTTATCTTATTATTGACTGTTGAATGTTTTCTGTTGAATGTCTTCTGTTCATCGTATATTCGTATGTGTATCTCGCCTCTGTACATGAGCTTTATATTTTACCCTTAGGAATTTTCTTTTAAGTGCGAGCGCTATTGTCATGTTGCCCACAAATCAGCGTGTTTTGGACACCATTTTCATTTAGGCAGGCATACAGTCATGACTGAACACTTAGTGGAACGTGAACCAAAGACTCTCTTTACTACCTTGCATAGTACATGGTTGGTGCTCGCGGGTTGCGCCTTTCTGTCTCGACTTACGTGACGTAGTTTATGAACTCATTTCGGAGCTTGTTTAGTTTACCTCCTTTGGGCCTGCTGGCAGACTTATCCTAACGTCGCAGTTAACTCCGTCATGTTGGCTGACGCATTCCCCGATACACGGTTTTGCTGTTCGAGTAGCCCGGCAACTGTCGTGTCTTTGATCCCTTCGAGGCTGGACAAGACGTCCTCAAATAATCTCCTAAGCCACATTACCGTCGGGAAAGCACATTCTCTCTAAGAGTTAGGAGGATTTCTAAGTGTTCATCGGCTCCATGAGTCGTAAGGATCTTACTCGGGTATTTTTCTCTTGCGAATCGTGAAGACCCGTAAATAGCTTCTTCATTTCAGTGACATGTGACTTTGGCAAATGTGGCACGTAGATAGTCTATCTTGATCTCCTTGCAGGGCAGCGATGGCTTAGGAAACAGGTTCAGGTCTGTCGCCTAAGACTTTTCAACCTTATGAGCCGTGAGAGTCTCATAAAGACTTTTCTCCCTACGAGTCGAGGGGATCCCGTATGTGTATTTCTCCTTAGGAGTCGTAAGGACTCCTAAGTGTGTGTTTTCTTTTGAGAGTCGTAAGGATCTCACAAGAGAATTTTTCCCCCTTACAAGTCGAGAGGACTCGTAAGTGGTTGTTTCCCTCCTTGTCGATATTCGACTTTGGAGAGCGTGGCCCGTGAATAGTATGCAATAGTCCAGGTTAGACCGACTTGCAGGGCCCCAGTGCTTAGGAAACGTGTCCTTATCCCTATTACCTAAGGCTTTATCCTACGAGTCGAGATAAATCGAACAGTTCTCACCAGGACACTAATTTCCTCACGAGTCAAGACGAATCGAGAAGTTCTCGCAAGGGTGTCCTAACGTCACAGTTAACTCCTTCTAATAGAAGTCCGTTAGGGTCTGTGGTACTAGGGTTTTTTACCCGTTGCACCGTCGCGTTGGCCAATATATTCCCCGATATGCAATCTTGCTGTTCGGGTAGCCCCACGACTATCGTGTCTCTGATCCCTTCGGGGGCTGGACAATACGTCTTCAAGTAATCTTCCAGGTAATATTACCATCGAAAGAGAAAGCGTTAGGGATATTCCATGTCGCTTTTTACTTGAGCTTAGGCTCAGTTTAGGAGCCCCGATGGGTCATGACCACTCCGCACTGGAGTGGGATGATTTCCGATAGTCTTTCAGGTTTCATTTAAGTTGCCGTCAAGACCCTGAAGCTAGGGATCTTCCTTTGCTTCGTTGGTTGACACTGTGTCTGCAATATTGCGACGAATGTCGAGGTTGTTTTTGGGTTGTCTGTGAACCTTCGAGATTTGGAACTAGGGGACTTTGTCATGGCTCCGTTTGTTGATGTTGCGCATGTATCCTGCTGGAGGGAGGAAGAATGTTGTTGGTTGATCTCTATGCTGTGGATGCTACCGTCGAGACTTAGAACTAGGGACTTTGATATGGTTCCGAGGTAGTCTCTAGGTTGTCTGTGAACCATCGAGATTTGGAAATAGGGGACTTTGCCATGGCTCCGAGGTAGTCTCTAGATTGTCTGTGAACCGTCGAGATTTGGAACTAGGGGACTTTGCCATGGCTCCGTTTGTTGATGTCGTGCCTGTATCCTGTTGGAGGGAAGAAGAACGATGTTGGTTGATCTCTAGGCTGTGGATGCTGCCGTCGAGACTTGGAACTAGGGACTTTGCCATGGTTTCGAGGTAGTCTCTAGGTTGTCTGTGAACCATCGAGATTTGGAACTAAGGGACTTTGCCATGGCTCCGAGGTAGTCTCTAGGTTGTCTGTGAACCGTCGAGATTTGGAACTAGGGGGCTTGGTCATGGCTCCGTTTGTTGACGTCATATCTGCTTCTAGTTGGAACGAGAAGGAACGCCGTTATTGATTTCTAGGCTGTAGGTGTAGCCATCGAGATCCGGCTTCCCCTTTTGACGAAGCCTGGTGGGACAATGTGGTTCTCTTTTCGTTTGTGCCTATGGATTGTATACAGGGGTCGATGTGATCTCACCCGCAGGGCAGAAATTTCACTTCATTTTTTATTCCTTTCCGTGATGCTCTATCATTTCAGCTTTTTATATCGCGAAAGTCGCGATTGCCCAATCATTTCGGCTATTTTTTCGTGGTGCCCAATCATTTCGGCTATTTTTCTTTTTCATTACTCGCCGCTTTTTATTGCGAGTTGCCCAATCATTTCGGCTATTTTTATATGCATATATTTTACTCGCTGATCTTTGTTGCGAGTTGCCCTATCATTTCGGCTATTTCATATGAAATTTTGGCTCGCTGATTTTTTGCTGCGAGTATGGAACTTGAGGTCTGATACCAATCTTAGCATCAGCATCGCTGCGACTGGAATATTGCCAGGAGCGAATCATCATTTGCCATGAAAGGACTTGGAATTTGATACCGATTTAGGCATCAACATCGCTATAACCGGGATATTTCCACGAGCGAATCATCATTTTCCTTTGTCGATTCGAACAAAGGCGGCTTAGCAAACAGGGTTAAGATCCTGTCGATTAAGGCTTTTGACTTCAAGCCGTAAGGGTCTCATAAAGGTGTTTCTCCCCACAAGTCGTGAGGATCTCATAGGTGTGTTTTCTCATTAGGAGTCGTGAGGATTTGATTGTTAGGGTTTGTGCGTGTTCAAGTTTAGTTTTAAATACCGCAATCAAGACGGTTTCGCTTGTAGCTAGCCGGTTGAGTACGGGTCGTCCGCAGGGAGATGGGAGTCTTTTTCTATGTGCTTTAACGAGTTAAGTCCGGTTTTTCAGATTTTGTTGTGGTTATCTAAGTGTTAAGTTGATATTTAAAGAGAGCTTGTTAGGGTTAGGATTAGGTTAGTTTGAGTTAGGAGCCTCCACATCTTTCGTTGCCCCTCTTAATATCGGTGTTACGATAATCGGCAACAACGGGGATTAGCACGACTAGGAAGGACTTTGCGAGTATAAGCTAGGCTTTCCAACGCATAAGTCTTCCTTTTGGTGCTTGTCCGTCCGTTCTTGGCTCTTAGCCATAACCTCCGGTTAATTCAACCACAACCGGTCTCACTACGGAATCACCGCTATCATGTAGGATAGGGTGCCGTAAGGAGCGGATTGTGGTTCAATTAACGGGAGTCGATTTAAGCTGTTGGGCAAGGAAAGAGTGAGAGAGATTTCCTTCTCTCAAACTTCCCTTATCCTACCCTAACAAGTATAAAACTACTCACACTTCATGATACGGAAAAAACAAAACAAAACAAAAGAGGAAGATAGAAAGAAGGAGATTAGAAGAATACGACTAGCTATTTGCGACCTCACCTTGGCGAGGATC
Source organism: Agapanthus africanus (assembly GCA_030015575.1). Taxonomy (NCBI): domain Eukaryota; kingdom Viridiplantae; phylum Streptophyta; class Magnoliopsida; order Asparagales; family Amaryllidaceae; genus Agapanthus; species Agapanthus africanus. The sequence goes on from CM057347.1 coordinate 463,515,107, forward strand.
GAGCGTAAGCATCATTGTCGTATGTAAGGATAAAGAAAAAGAGAGAAAGAAACAACAAGAAAATAACAACTACTTAACGAATTAAAATTACAACAATTATAGCAAAAGTAAAACAAGCATGATAATAAAATGATCTTCTTTATTCATCACTCTTCACTCACAAGCTCACTACAAGTTTAATGGAGAAGAGGTGAGAAGAGGAAGACGAAACACACTAAACTTAGCAAAATGAAAATACAAGAATGGACCCTTTCCTTCACAAAGTTCTGGGCTATTTATAGGCCAAAAAAATGAAAACCTAGGGCAACCACCAGAACACCTGTACAAAGACCAAAATACCCCAAAAAACTGAGCAACTGCCGCCACCATATGGCCGCGGATCCGCGGCCTAGACCCCCTATTGGCCGCGGATCCGCGGCCCTTTAGAGGAGTTGGGCCCTCTTCTTTTTTGTGCTTCCCTGTTCTTCAGTGTACCTAATTCTGGTACATGTATTTTCTTAATTTGGCTCCACGATTTTTCCAGAATTTCTGTTGAGGGAAAGGTGGACTTTTTGTCAAGATTTTGTCATGATTGCCTCGAGCTCCGTGTAGATTTCTTGGATCTTGTGCTGCCATTGAGCCTTGTGCATTGATTTGACATTTTTGTCTTCCTAAACTGGTATCTGGCAACATACGGATGAAGAGCGGAGACCGTGTTTTATCTGTGGTTGGCAGGAACCCGGATTTTTTTTGTGTTTTTCCATGAATTTCACCGTTTTAGAACCGAGAACCTGTATCCTGCAATTGACTAGCAAACACGGCTCAAGAGTATCTACGGATATGCAATGTGATAAAAATTGGGCGGTATGAAAATGCAAAAATCTGATATGAACAAATACCCCCAAACTTATCATTTGCTCGTCCCGAGCAAAGCCCATTTATTCACAAAAAATTTCCTAACCTCACTTTCGCAGGGAACGCGATTGCACTGAGCATGTGCAACAAGCCGTTAAACCTCTAGGTGTCCCTAGTAGGAGGAGTGCTGTCTCCTGAGGGTTTTCAGCGGATACTACCCACAAAATCCGGTCAAGTTGGTTTTGTAAAATAACTAAGATTCAAACCCTAAAGTTTTGTTTTAGAAAATAACAATTCTATAATCCTAAGTCTAGACCATCGAACCTTTATTTTTCACACCTCGCTTCTTATTTAACTACAGATTTTATATGTCTTTACGTGCAGTGCAAATAGTGTCGTTAAGTTCCAGAAGGATCGATTAAAGTCATCATGTCGCACAATAAAGCCCAAATAACAATTTTAAAAGGATCACATAAGTTTTATAAAGAGTTAAGCATTTTTCAAGTTTCGTTTTCCAGTAAGGTTTCAACTTCAGAATTTCTATCTTCCTTAACAGGAAACTAAGTCGTATTTTTCACTCCACCTTTTTCTTGTTTTCATTTCATACACACCTTTGTGAACGTGCAATAGTCTTTATCATAGAATAAAACCTTCATATCTCCGTTAAATTTTTTTATAAAAGCCTGTCTTTTATCAAGATTATTCTCACACAAAGAACCGTTAGGAATTTTAACTCGGAGAGAACACTTGCTTGACTTTGTTTTAAACTGGACTTTCTAGGCTTCTTAGCGAGCTTTGGGCCAATGCACCCAAACCAGTTGGTTTTAGGGCATTAGGTGTAGAAACACCCCAGCGGACTTAATTACTCAAGTTACCTAGGTCCAAAAACAAAAGACAGTTTGGCGTGAAAATCAGATGATTTAATACGAACGGAGATATAACCGGCAGTTCAATTATTTTTTTGGATAAAAGACGTGTTTAGTGGGTTTGGTGTGTAATCATTCCAATCAAGTTTCCGATGGGTTATTTTTCAGACTTAACTCCAATTACGGCATCAATAACATTCCTTCATATTCGCTTTACTTCATAAACTATTCTTGACATTACTTATTTCAGAACAAACCTATTTGATCCTCAGAAAATCATTTATCTGTTTAAAAGTTTAAACATGAAAGACTTGTCATCTAATTCCCAAAATTCACGACACGTGTAGTGTGATGTAAAGACGTATATCAGCTATAGTTAACTTCAAAGGAGAGTTATCTTTCAGGTTTTCAAAATCCAAACATAAGATTTAGTTATTCCTATTTTTTCAAACAAAAACCGTCGAATGTTGAATCAGAGTTCTTCCACTAGCTAACTTGACAAAAAAGTTTTTATATTTTAAGAAAATTTTCAGATTTTTATGGATTTTATGGATTTAATATGCAGATGCAAAATATACATATGAATGCGAAGGTAAGAAATGCGTACCGAGCGTACCCCCAAACTTAAACTGGACAGTGTCCTCACTGTTATAGCATGAAGAGATCATTGGAAGGGTCAAAATTGTCGGTTAGCGAGACACAAATTTTTATTTGTTTTTTTTTTTAAAGAAAAGAAAAAGAATATACACAAATATATACAAAATGGTTTGTACATACCCCCAAACTTATTTGGAACAGTGTCCACTGTTCTTGGCTGGATAACCGAAGTTTGGAGGTAGGCAGAGGAAGATCATGCAGGGTAAACCGGCTCCTGTAAGAACAGGAGCTCCTCTGTTGGTTCGGCGCTAAGGTATGGTTTGCATCGGTGTCCATTTACCTTGAAGAGTGAACCGTCCTTTGGATTTTCCAAATCCACAGCGCCCTGCGGATACACATTCCGCACAAAATATGGCCCTTTCCAGTGAGATCTGAGCTTTCCAGGATGGAAGTGAAGTCGGGTGTCGTAAAGAAGTACCTGCTGACCAGGTACGAAGGTTTTGCGCAAAAGGTGTTTATCGTGAAACACCTTCGTTCAATTCTTAACGACAACCGCGTTATCGTAAGCCTCATCCCTAAGCTCGTTCAGTTCGTTCAACTGCAGCTTCCGATGGCTGCCCGCATCTTCGAGAGACAGATTCAGCTCTTTTATCGCCCAAAATGCGCGATGCTCTATTTCGACAGGAAGGTGGCAGGCTTTTCCGTACACAAGCCGATAGGGAGACATGCCATGGTCGGTCTTATAAGCGGTTCTAAATGCCCAAAGGGCATCAGTGAGTTTCAGAGACCAATCCTTACGGTTCTTGGAAACCGTCTTCTCCAGTATCTGCTTGATTTGCCGATTTGAAACTTCGGCCTGCCCGCAGGTTTGGGGGTGGTAGGGCGTAGAGAGCTTATGATTGATGGAATACTTCCGCATCAAGGCCTTGAAAGTCCTATTGCAGAAATGACTTCCATTGTCGCTAATGATCGCTCGGGGGTGCCCAAACCGGGAGAAAATGTTTTCTTTAAGGAACCTAACGACAACCTTGTTGTCGTTAGTCCGGTTGGGCACAGCCTCGACCCATTTAGAGACGTAATCAACAGCTAGAAGGATGTACAAGTTTCTGAAAGAGCTGGGAAACGGCCCCATGAAATCTATCCCCCAAACATCGAAAATCTCCACAACCAAGATCGGTTGGAGCGGCATCTCGTTCCTCCGGGATATCCGGCCCATGTGTTGGCACCGGGAGCAAGTCTTGCAATAGTCGTGAGCGTCTTTGAAAAGTTGTGGCCAGTAGAAACCACATTGCAAGATCTTCTCAGCTGTCTTTCTGGGCCCAAAATGCCCGCCACACGCTTGATCGTGGCAAAATGACAGCACACTCTCGAATTCCTCATCAGGGACACACCGACGAATAATCTGGTCGGGACAGTACTTGAACAAGTAGGGTTCGTCCCAATAAAAGTGTTTTACTTGGGATAAGAAGCGAAGTCTGTCCTGACGTGACCATTCGGTCGGTAGTAATCCCGTGGCCAAATAGTTTACAATATCTGCGAACCAGGGTTCGCACGATACTGTCAAGAGCTGTTCATCCGGGAAAACGTCGTTGATCGGAATTGGATGCGAAGGCGAAGAAGGAAGTCGTGAGAGATGGTCGGCAACTACGTTTTCACATCCTCGTTTGTCCTTAATGACAAGGTCAAATTCTTGAAGCAAGAGGATCCAACGTATTAACCGAGATTTGGCATCTTTCTTCGCAAAAAGATGGCGCAGAGCTGAATGGTCTGTGTAGACAATGACTGGAGAGCCGATGAGGTAGGGCTTGAACTTTTCTAAAGCAAATACAACAGCCAAGAATTCCTTCTCAGTTGTTGTATAATTGAGTTGGGCGTCGTTCAGGGTTCGGCTCGCGTAATAGATTACGTGCGGCATCTTGTTGATGTGCTGTCCAAGGACAGCACCGATGGCAAAGTCGGATGCATCGCACATAATCTCGAATGGGTGCGTCCAGTCAGGTGAAGAAAGAACGGGAGCAGAAGTGAGTGAGCGTTTCAGTGACTCGAATGCAGTCACACAGCTCGAGTTGAAGTCGAAAGGCGTGTCCTTGGCCAGCAAAAGCGTCAAGGGCCTAGCAATCTTGCTAAAGTCCTTGATAAACCGTCTATAGAAACCGGTATGGCCAAGGAAGGCTCGGATATCTCTGACGCATCGGGGAGGAGGCAGATTGGAAATGACCTCAATCTTTGCTTTGTCAACCTCTATGCCATTTTGCGAGATGATATGTCCTAAGACAATACCTTCGCGCACCATGAAGTGGCATTTCTCCCAGTTCAAAGTGAGATTCTTGTCCTTACATCGGGTAAGGACAGCGTCAAGATGCAGCAAACACTCGTCGAAGGAGTCGCCGAAGATGGAGAAGTCATCCATGAAAATCTCCAGAAATTTTTCCACCATGTCTGAGAAAATTCCCATCATACACCGCTGGAAGGTAGCGGGCGCATTGCATAACCCAAAGGGCATGCGTCGATATGCAAACGTGCCGAAAGGACAAGTGAAAGTGGTCTTGTCTTGGTCTTTTTCGGCGATGGGGATTTGATTATAGCCGGAGTAGCCATCAAGAAAGCAGTAGTACTCGTGTCTGGCCAATCGTTCAAGCATCTGGTCAATGAAAGGTAGCGGAAAGTGGTCTTTCCGCGTTGCGGCGTTGAGTTTTCTGTAATCAATGCAAACTCGCCACCCAGTTTGGGTGCGAGTAGGGATTAACTCATTCGCCACGTTGGTTATGACCGTGATGCCCGATTTCTTGGGGACAACATGAATGGGGCTAACCCACTGGTTATCAGAGATAGGGTAAATGATACCACTATCTAGACATTTGACGATCTCCTTCTTCACAGCCTCCTTCATGACTGGATTAAGACGTCTTTGTGGATCCCGGGCTGGTTTGGCATCATCCATCAGATGAATGTGATGCTCAACGATGAGGGGACTAATCCCCTTGATGTCCGCCATGGACCAGCCAAAAGCTTGCCTGCTGCTGTGCAAGACCGCGAGAAGGGCTTTCTCTTGCTCGGGAGCTAGAGAAGCCGAGATGATGACAGGGAGGGTCTCATTCTCACCTAAGTAAGCGTACTTAAGGTGAGACGGCAAAGGCTTGAGTTCGAGCGTTGGAGGTGAAACGATAGAAGGCAAGATTGGTGCAAAGGTTTCGAACTCAAAGGACTCCAGCAAAGGTTCAAAGCGAGTGTAGGCAACCGAGTTGGATGGTTCAGGTAACTCATCCGGAAAGTCGAAGGATTCAAACTCGGGTTGTGCGCAGCTAAGATCGTTCGAAAACGTGAAACACTCGTAGTCGTTGTCGGGCGCAGAAACAGCAGCAGGTTCGAAGAGAAACGCACTAGTGGCGTCAAGATTGTCGTGTTCAAACAGAAACTCGAATTCACACTCTTCCGGGGTGATCTCCTGGATCGAGCAGACGTCCAGTATATGAGCATTAGGTTCGGCGGGCTGATTCCCCAACCTAAAAATGTTGAGTTCAATCGTCATATTTCCAAAAGAGAGGTTCATCGAACCATTACGACAATTGATCACAACATTTGAGGTTGCGAGAAATGGGCGACCGAGTATCACCGGAATTTGATTCCGGGGGTTAGCTACAGGCTGTGTATCTAATACAATGAAGTCAACGGGGAATATGAAGTCCCCGACTCTTATCAACACATCCTCTAGCTCACCCCTAGGATGGGTGATCGATCGGTCGGCCATTTAGAGAGTGCAGTGCGTGGGTTTCAGCTCTCCGACACCTAATTGCTCGTATACTGAATACGGAAGCAAGTTAACACTGGCACCAAGATCTAATAGTGCGCGGTTGATGTTCTTATCCCCAATGGTAATTGAAATCGTAGGACAGCCAGGGTCCTTCCGTTTTTGTGGTAAAGATTGGGTAAGGGCATCACTCACAGCCCTAGCCAAGAAAACTTTCTTGGGTACCTGAGACTTCCTCTTTTTCGTGCACAAGTCCTTTAAGATTTTCGCGTAAGACGGGACTTGTTGGACAGCATCTAAAAGAGGAATGTTAATGTTAACTTGCTTAAATAACTCCAGAATCTTCTCCATTTGAGGATTTTGTTTATTAGATCTCAACCGGTTTGGAAATGGAACATTTTGAAAATTGGTTGAGTCTAATGCTGGAGGAGGAGATTGTGGAGTTGGAACGGATCCCAGAATAGGTGTTTTCGTGGAGTGAGAAGTGGGTCCGTTCAGAGAAGAAGAGGAAGGAGAGCCTTGTGAAGAACGGAGAATAGGCTCAGAAGACGAAGAAGAAGAAGGAGAAGAAGAAGAAGAAGAAGAAGAAGAAGCAGCGGCCGGGGTGTCATCGTTGATCCGTGTGCCAATGTTGTTTTGCAGCATCCTCCCCGATCTCAGTGTAGTCACGGCACTCACATTATGGTTTTGTTGTTCAAGAGCAACATGTGCATTATGTGGTGACCGGGATTTGGAAGTGGCTGGGACGGGAGCTTCCCCTTCTCTCGCTCGCTTAAGCCCGCGTTCAGCTGTGCAATCTGGGCCTCGATGGTCTTGATGCTTTGCCCGTAAAAATGGATCACGTTGAAAATACGGGTGAAAATGGATTTGGCGACAAAAGGGCAAGTTTTTATAAAAGTTTTTGATTTTTTCTTTTTCTTTTTTTGTTTTTAGAAAGAGATTTACAGAATTATGTACGGAAATACGGCTTAAGCAATCACAAACAAGATATGCACAATCACACCTAGATCTAGGGTAACCTAGGTCTACTAGACCTGCTCCTGAACTTGATTGTCGAAGTTAAACAATGTCGAGAAACGGGCTTAAAAATACACTGATCACGAGGCCAGGTAAGTGCAGAGATAAGGGGAGGTTGTCCAACGCTTTCGCGAAGTTCCTTAATTAAATAACCCTTTCTCTTTCGGCGGTTGCGCCTTTAACACTTTCCTAGACACCCCGTAAACAATATACGGTTAAGCGAGGTTCTAAACACGGTTTATCTTCTACTAATGAGCGCGAAGTCCTTAGGGCTGAAGTCTAGTATTTTTTAATTTACAATGGACAATGCATATGCTTTAGTGATTTTTAGGGTCCTGGGAAGGGTGATGAAATCCCCACCCAATCTGGATTGGTTTCAAGCCCCTTAAGTCCGTATTAAAGAAATGCAAAGCAGTAACAAATCAACTACAAACAATTTTTATTTGCGGCGCAAAGAATCCTGCACAAGAACAGTTTATTGGAAGGGGGAGAAGAGTTTGCGCAAAGAAAGCTGCAGAAAACACAATTCAGTGGAGTCCAGAGGAGTGGGAGAGAGGAGAGTAACACTTACAGAGAAGATGGCAGTCCAAGGCCACCAAACGGCCGCGGAACCGCGGCAATGTGGTGGAGTTGGGGCTTCAGCTTTGTTGTGTGGGTTCTGTTGGGTGTTTTCTTCTCTTCTGGATGTGTGGAATTCTGATTTGCTCACTGTATCTGCTCCAGATTTGTTCAGTAGACCGTTAACTTTGTTTTGTCCGTCGCGGTGTAGCCGCGAAATGTGGGTCTATCTTCCCACGTCTTTGGCACTGTACTTGAACTCCGTATTTTCAACGTCTTGGCCACTGAACTCGAACCTTGTATTTTCCTGCACACTTGCACAAAAGCTAATAAAAAAAAACAACAAGATGGTTTTTTTTACAAAGTATGTATTTTTTTCGTTTTTTGGTTATATTTATACTTACAAATTAACCCGAAATTACACAAGGAAATAAACTACCGTCTCCCCGGCAACGGCGCCATTTGATTGTTAGGGTTTGTGCGTGTTCAAGTTTAGTTTTAAATACCGCAATCAAGACGGTTTCGCTTGTAGCTAGCCGGTTGAGTACGGGTCGTCCGCAGGGAGATGGGAGTCTTTTTCTATGTGCTTTAACGAGTTAAGTCCGGTTTTTCAGATTTTGTTGTGGTTATCTAAGTGTTAAGTTGATATTTAAAGAGAGCTTGTTAGAGTTAGGATTAGGTTAGTTTGAGTTAGGAGTCTCCACATCTTTCGTTGCCCCTCTTAATATCGGTGTTACGGTAATCGGCAACAACGGGGATTAGCACGACTAGGAAGGACTTTGCGAGTATAAGCTAGGCTTTCCAACGCATAAGTCTTCCTTTTGGTGCTTGTCCGTCCGTTCTTGGCTCTTAGCCATAACCTCCGGTTAATTCAACCACAACCGGTCTCACTACGGAATCACCGCTATCATGTAGGATAGGGTGCCGTAAGGAGCGGATTGTGGTTCAATTAACGGGAGTCGATTTAAGCTGTTGGGCAAGGAAAGAGTGAGAGAGATTTCCTTCTCTCAAACTTCCCTTATCCTACCCTAACAAGTATAAAACTACTCACACTTCATGATACGGAAAAAACAAAACAAAACAAAAGAGGAAGATAGAAAGAAGGAGATTAGAAGAATACGACTAGCTATTTGCGACCTCACCTTGGCGAGGATCGAGCGTAAGCATCATTGTCGTATGTAAGGATAAAGAAAAAGAGAGAAAGAAACAACAAGAAAATAACAACTACTTAACGAATTAAAATTACAACAATTATAGCAAAAGTAAGACAAGCATGATAATAAAATGATCTTCTTTATTCATCATTCTTCACTCACAAGCTCACTACAAGTTTAATGGAGAAGAGGTGAGAAGAGGAAGAAGAAACACACTAAACTTAGCAAAATGAAAATACAAGAATGGACCCTTTCCTTCACAAAGTTCTGGGCTATTTATAGGCCAAAAAATGAAAACCTAGGGCAACCACCAGAACACCTGTACAAAGACCAAAATACCCCAAAAAACTGAGCAACTGCCGCCACCATATGGCCGTGGATCCGCGGCCCTTTAGAGGAGTTGGGCCCTCTTCTTTTTTGTGCTTCCCTGTTCTTCAGTGTACCTAATCTGGTACATGTATTTTCTCAATTTGGCTCCACGATTTTTCCAGAATTTCTGTTGAGGGAAAGGTGGACTTTTTGTCAAGATTTTGTCATGATTGCCTCGAGCTCCGTGTAGATTTCTTGGATCTTGTGCTGCCATTGAGCCTTGTGCATTGATTTGACATTTTTGTCTTCCTAAACTGGTATCTGGCAACATACGGATGAAGAGCGGAGACTGTGTTTTATCTGTGGTTGGCAGGAACCCGGATTTTTTCATGTTTTTCCATGAATTTCACCGTTTTAGAACCGAGAACCTGTATCCTGCAATTGACTAGCAAACACGGCTCAAGAGTATCTACGGATATGCAATGTGATAAAAATTGGGCGGTATGAAAATGCAAAAATCTGATATGAACAGGATTCCTAAGTGTGTGTTTTCTTATAAGTCGTAAGGATCTTACAAAAGTGTTTTCTCCTTATAAGTCGAGAGGACTTACAAGTGTCGTTCGCCAAATGGGGAAATTTCGCGCCATTGGTGGAACTTGGTGGGGGAAACGTTTATTTGTGCCTGTGGATTGTATACAAGGGCCGATATTGAACCGTTTGTAGGGCAACTTAGGGAGTGTGATGGCTTAAGAATAGGTTCAGATCCCTGTAGCTTAAGGCTTTTTTGAATCTTACGAGCCATGAGGGTCTCATAGGGGGAGTTCTCCTTACGAGCCGTGAGGATCTCGTAAGTGTAATTTCTCCTTAGGAATCATGGGGACCCCTAAGCGTGTTTCTCCCTTGTGAGTTATAAGGATCTCACGCAGGTGTTTCTCCTCACAAGGTCGAGAGGACCTCGCAAGTGTGCATGAATTTTTTACGAGTCTGCGCCCTTTTGGGTTTTCACGAACTCGCCGGCAGTCCTGCTGTTTTTACTCACGGAGCCCTTTCGGGTTTTCATCCATGCCCATTTTGCATTTGGACGTAACTTTTTTTATACGGTGGGGCTTCACCAACCGGGGTAGCTGCGGAGCCAGAGGGACTTAAGATTTAATCCTTGCTGCTAGGACTTGTGGACCTGGATTCCACTGTCGCCAGATTTTTGAGGCGGCGTATTTAGTGTAGAGACATCACAGTCCGTCGTTAGTTTAAGGACATCTCGGTCCATAGATAGTTTAAGGACGTTGCGGTTCATTGTTAGTTTAAGGACATTACGGTCCATAGCTAGTTTAAGGACATCTCGGTCCGTTGGGATTTTGAGGCGAGGTTTCGCTGGATACTACTTATAGAGTTTGGACTCAGGAAGACAGCGAGCGGACACGAGCGTCGTCATCCATCATTAACCTGAGCCGTAACTTGTCAAGCGTAGTATTTCTTAAGGAACCGGCCGTTTATTGGCCGGAAGGGTCTTTCGCCACGCATATCCATAAGCAAGTAGGCCCTATCTTGGTAGACCTTGTCTATGATGTACGGGCCCTCATAGTTCGGCTCGAATTTTCCCCGTTTAGCACGATTGGGGATCATAAGTCTTTTTACAACTAGCACGAGTTCTCCTTGGCGGAATGTTCTTGGCCTAGTCAATCTTTCGTATGAGCGCGTCATCCTTGCTTTGTAAGCTTCTAGGTTTTGCTGCGCTTTGAGATGAGTTTCATCGAGGGCATCGAGCTCCTCAGGTCAAAGATGGGCATTTTCTTCATCTGTAAGTTCGTACCGAACCGCCACTCGTAGAGAGGGTAGCTCTATCTCCAAGGGAAGTACCGCTTCCATGCCGAATACTAACGCAAACGGCGTTGTATTCATGGCCGTCTTGAATGTGGTCCGATAGGCCCATAGAGCTTCATGCAATCTTTCATGCCAGTCCTTTTTTTCTGGACACCATTTTCTTTATGATCTTTGTCAAGGTCTTGTTGAAAGCCTCAGCTAGACTGTTAGCTCGGGGGTTATAGGCTGAAGAATATCTCCAATCTATTTTATGCTTCTGTGCAAAATGACTGATCTTGTGGCTTCTGTAGGCCGGCCCATTATCCGAGATAATCCGTCGCGGAGTGCCGAACCGGTATATGACATATGTCTTGAAGAAATGAAGGATGTTCTCCGTCACCTCTCTTAACGGTATTTCTTCTGCCCACTTAGAGAAGTAATCGGTTGTTGCTAGTATGAACCGATGTCCCTTGGATGATGTTGGTTTGATGGGCCCGATTATATCGGTCCCCCACATTTTGAACGGCCAGCTAGCCAGCATTGGGTGTAGCGGATTTGGATGCTGGTGGATGAAGTCCCTGTGAATTTGGCACGAGTAACACTGCTTCACATATTCGAGACAGTCCTGAATCATCGTGGGCCAATAGTAACCCATTCTTTTGATCTTCAGCTTCATCTTTGGCCCAGCTTGATGGGAACCGCAGAGTCCATCATGAGTTTCTTGAACGACCCTTTTTGCTTCTTCTGGTCCCAGACACCTTAGCCACAGGCAAGCGAACGATCTCTTGTATAGAGTATCATTGACGAAGGCGAAAGACAGAGCTTGCATCCTGAGCTGATGTCTTGATGACGTGTCTTCGGGCATTCGATGGGATTTGAAGTAGTCTATGAAGACTTCTCTCCAATCCTTCGCCTTTTCTTCATCCTCTAATTGGAATACCGCTTGTTTGATTGCTTCCTCTTCTCTAGACGTCTTCAGAGATATCTCTGCTGGTGCGAGAATCCGGCGGCTTTGCACAATGATCCTTACGTCATCGAGGTTTTCGTCGGCCGGTTCTTTAGCGAGCTTGGCTAACGCATCTGCCTTGCTATTTTCTGCACACGGTATTCTTTCCAGGGTGTAAGAGGGGATTTGCGTTAGCAGTTGCCGCACTCTTTCACCATACCTTATCAGTTCTGGTTTGCACGTCTGGTAGTCGCCATTTACTTGGCTAACGACCAGCTGGGAGTCTCCATATATGAGGAGGTTTTCGACGCCCATGTCGACAGCAATCTCAAGACCTGCTATCAAACCTTCATACTCAGCCTCATTGTTTGTTCTCGGCTTTGTTAAAGATAGGGAAAAACGCATTATCCCTCCTTGTGGAGTTACAAAGATAAGGCCCACCCCGGCTTTAATCATGGGGGTGTTTTGCTTTCGCTTCTTCAAGGAGGACACTCCATCGAGGTAAAGTTCCCATTGGGTATCATTCCCTTCTTTCTCCCTGTCAATTGCGTCAAACGCGTGTTCGTCCGGCAAGTCGCAGTTCAAGGCAGAGTCAGCAGATATCGGATGCTCAGCGAGAAAATCGGCGATGGCCTGGCCTTTTATTGCTTTGAGGGGTCGATATACTATCGAGAACTCCATCAAGAGGAGGGCCCATTTGGCAAGCCTTCCTGTTAGCATGACTCTTGACATCAAATACTTGAGAGGATCCACTATTGATATGAGTTGGACCTCATATGCCAATGCATAATGTCGAAGCTTCATTACCGTGAAGATCAGCGCCAGGCAATGCTTTTTGATAGGGGAGTAGTTATTTTCTACCCCCAGGAGGACTCGACTCAAATAGTAGAGAGCTCTCTCCTTTCCCTGATCGTTCTCTTGTGCCCATAGCACGCCTAACAAACCTTCAAGGGCTGTTGTGTACAAAATGAGGGGCTTCCCCTTGACCGGAGCGGTCAGTACCGGCGGGTTCTGCAGATATTGCTTAATTTTGTCCAGTGCGCTTTGGCATTTGCGATCCCAAATGAACGGGGTCCCTTTCTTCATTAGATGACTGTAGGGGCGGCATTTGCCGGAGATGTTAGCTATGAACCGCCGGATATACGCGAACTTTCCTTAGAGAGACCGCAGTTGTTTGAGAGTTCTTGGCGTGGGCATTTCCATAATTGTCTTGATCTTTGACGGGTCTATTTCGATGCCCCGGTGTCGTACAATGAATCCTAGGAATTTGCCCGAGGAAACTCCAAACGCTCAATTTAGAGGGTTCATCTTCAGGTTGTATTTCCGAAGGCGCTGGAACACTATCTTTAGATGCTCCCAGTGCTCCTCGTACGATTTGCTTTTCACCACGAGGTCGTCGATATAACATTCAACAATCTCATGTACAAAGTCGTCGAAGATCTTTATCATGGCCCTTTGGTAGGTGGCGCCAGCTTTCTTCAGACCAAAGGGCATCACTTTGTAGCAGAATATGCCTAGCGGGTCTGGAAAGCGGTGTACTTTTGGTCTTCAGGATGCATCTTGATTTGGTTGTACCTTGAGGATCCGTCCATGAAGGAGAAGACTTCATGGGTGGATGTGTTATCGATCATCAGCTCGGTAACAGGCACTGGGAAGTCATCTTTCGGACAAGCTTTGTTGAAATCCCGAAAATCTATGTAGATGCGTACTGTCCTATTTTTCTTTATTACCGGAACGATATTGGCGATCCAGTCAGGGTATTGAACTTCTTGGATGAAGCCGGAGTCGATTAGCTTCTTGACTTCGGCATTGATACTCATCTCAAGCTCGAGCTGCATTCTTCTTAGCGTCTGTTTGACTGGCTTGACGTCCGGCGATATCGCCAGTTTATGCACAGGTATCTCTGGATTTAATCCCGGCATCTCGGAATAGTTTCATACGAAACAGTCTTTATACTGCATAAGCGCGTCCTTTAACGAGGCTACTTGCTTCTCAGACAGCTGCTCACTGACGAACGTTGGCCTTGGCTCGTTTGCCGTCCCCAAGTCGATTTTTCTCAGGTTGTCTGCTGTGGTGTGTATTCCATGTTCCAGCTCTTTTGGCGCCGGTGGAAATTCTGAGATCACCTCGTTCTCATCTTCATTTGCGAAGCAATGGGGGAGGTCGTTCGTATTCTCCTTCCTTTGAGAATGTTATCATGTGGCAGGTACGAGCTCGTTTCCAAGTTCGATGCCGATCTAGACTTTCCCTCACAGTGCAGGTTGCTTTTGGCTCATGCTTTCGTGGCGGGACTACTCTCCAACTGTCGGATAGAACAAACCTACCTTGCTGGTACTGATCCTCAACCCATTCTTTGAAGGTGAAGCAGTTTTCAAGAGGATGTCACACTACTCGGTGGTAGGAGCAATAATCCGGGTGATGGGCCTCGTTTATCCGTTCGGGGTATCGAGACTCCGGGAGCGTCATCATTTGATACTTCATGACAAGGTTGAATATTTTCCTTGTCTTGTCTTGAGGGAAAGAGTACTCCCGGCCCATCTTCTTCATAAAAGACAGGTTACAGCTGATTTTTCCTCGCTTGCGTGGTTTCTTGGATCCGCTTCGCTGTCTTTGAACGCCGTCCCCATTCTTGACCTTGCTGTTGTTTTTACGTCGGCTTTCTTTTTGCCATGAGAGCGTACAACGGGTTGGGGGTGAAAGGGATCGTCATACTCCGTAGCCTGCTGAATGATACGTTGCGTCCGGGCTTTTTCTTAAAAGGCCATTTCGCGGCTGTGGTCATCCAGAATCCTTTGACCTGCTTCTCTTATTAGCTTGTCAATGTGCTCTTTGAATGACGGACTTGATATTCGTACGGCAGGATTTCGCTCTGCTTCAATATCAACGCTATCCGGAAGGGCATTCTCTTTTCCACCGGAACCATTTATAACATAGCAACCATGGACTCGCTCCCATTTCTTGGACCAAACGTATCCCATGCCGGCCATCTTCATTCTCCCGTTGGGCATCTTCCGCTGAGTCCCAGAAACATTCCAAATCTTGTTATAGAACTGGGCTAGTCGAGCAGTCTGTTTGAAGGGCACACCTTGGCATCTCAATAGCCTTTTCAGTCCCTCTGCGTAGTACCTGGGCAGACGGATTGGTTGAAGCCTGTCGAGCACAGGTTCGACACCGTGCCATACTTCTTTCTCCACTTTAGTCTCCGTGGATTGGTAGAAAAGGATCGCCTTCTCACCTCTTTGCTTAGGAGGGACGTAGAAGGTCTGCAGCTCTTGCACTCTGTACGTATCAAGTGCATCAAGTTCTTTGTAATGCCGCTGTGGGACCAGGGTAATCTGTAAACTCTGGTCAGCTCCAGCAAATGTCTACATTGACGGGCGGACGGAGAACACTGTGTTGGCCTCGTCTTCAGAGTCACTACTGAAGACCAGAATAGGAGTAGACGGTCCTAGCCTATTGCCTTGGGGTTGTCCCGAGTAGACCATCACTTCATCCTCTTTGGTATTGCTCCCTAATATCGGGATAGTGGTGATGGCTTTTTATTTATTCTCCGGTTTGCGACATCTTTCCATGTCTTCGAAGTCTGGTAAGAAGTACTTGGCGTCTTCATATTTGCGAACTTCATTTACGGAGAATGGGTTCAGCTCCCATGTAACTGTGTACTCGAGGCCATCCTTAAAATACTTCATACACTGATGTTGTGTAGAAGGGATGATGTTGTACTCATGTAACCAAGGCCTGCCGAGCAAAGCGTTGTAGCAAGTCTTGGCGTCAATAACATAGAACTTGATGTCAGCGACGAGCAGCCCGAAGCGTAATGTCAGTATTACAGACCCGAGCATTTGTGATGATTAGGAATCAAAAATGGAGATGGTAATTTTATCTCGAGCCAGGTGCCGCACTTTCATGCAAATCTTCATCAACACCCTTACGTTGAGAAGGTTGACGGAGGACCCATTGTTGACCAGGATCTTCCGTATCTTGATATCGTGACAATACCCGGTTATATACAGCGGACGGTTGTGCTCGCACGTTCCGAGAAGGAGATCTTCATCGCTGAAGATGATATCAGCCGTGTGGACTTCTTCCAGCTCTTCTTTCATCTTTTCCTCCACCAGAAAGGCTTGAAACTGGCCGGGCTCTTGTAACGCCTTGATCAGGGAATCTCGTGCTTCTTTAGACAGTAGAAGGGCATCCAAAATACTCAATTGTGAGGGTATCTTCCTCAGATGTGCCAAGACATTGTAATCCACCTTGTTCTTTTTGAGTGGGTCCTTGGCTGCGAGCTCTTCAACGACTCTATCATCGCGGGCAATCTCCTCAGGGACTTTTTCCTTCCCTTTGTCTATTTTTCCCGAACCTTTGTTTGAGAGTCCGAGATTCTTTTCAGGCAACGTACGGTTACGTAGCTGAATGTTCTCACAGTTCCTTATCTCTTCTTCTTTTCCAGAGGCGGATTCTTTGAAGAGAGGGCCGAGGGTCATTTCTTCGTCAGAATCACTCCCGAAGGTGAGAACTTGAGGTTTTGCTCTTGTCTGGCATCGACCATATGATAGTTACCGGCTGTTCCTTCATGCTCATCTGTCGCGCTTCTCTGTTCCCAACGGGCTTTGCGCTTTACCCGCTTGAAGTGTTATCGGTGGGCAACGTATCCCTGCCACCACTTCTTGAAGGTGTTACACTCTTCGGTAGGGTGTGTGACCCTCAGATGATACAAATAGTATTTCGGATGGACATCCGGTTCGTCGGGGCACGTATTCCCGGAAGTATTTTCTTCGGAAGGTGACAGCTTCATTCCCATTGACAGAGCTTTGGCGAACTGCTTCCTTATCTTGATTCTGCTCCTGCTGGTGGCAAGGGTACTTTGATCTGGTTGAGATACTTTATGGCTTCTCATCACCGGAGCTTTTTTGGCCTGACACCGACGCTTGGCCTTTTCGTAAATGGCCGCCTCACGTTCTTGGTCGGCTTTGCTCTTTTGAAGAGCTTCATTCAGCAGCTTGTCGATGAGGTCATCCAACGGTTCCCTGGGTTTTGGTTCTGGATCTTCCCCCCGTTTCTCTATGTCAGGAGCTTCTTTGTCGTTTATCGACGAGTGAAAGATCATGTGGCAACTCGCTACATAATCCTCGGGTTCTTCTGAAGAATCGTCTCCTTCATCAAAGCCATTGTTTCCGTCTTCAAGAACATGTTTGAAGAACTCTTCCAGTGTGATTGGGGTCTGTGCCTCTTGGTTGTATTCCTCCAGTGCATCGATGTATTTCTGCAGACCCGTACGATTGCCGTCGAGCTGCGCGTGCTTCTTGGCCTTCTTCTTTTTCTTTGAAGACTTCGGAGGCTTGGCCTGGAGGATTTGTCCATCGTTACCAACTTCGTGGTTTCAACATTCCGTCAATAATTTCAGGCTCCAACAGGCTTTTCCACCTAATCGTCGAACATGCTTGAAGATCCTTCAGCATTCTTTTAGTTTTCGCCGAAAGGACGACTTCCTACGGAGCTTCCTCTATAAATGAGCATGATGCCCCCGGCGTGTCCACCTTCTTAGGAGTGTGCTGTTGCGGCGGATTTACCTTCCAGTTTTCAGACAGCGCGAATTTGCCCTGTTGGTACTGGTCCTCAACCCAGTTTTTGAAGACGTAACAGTCTTCAATTGGGTAGCCCACTATTCGATGGAAGGGACAGTAATTGGGATTTTTGACGTCGCCCGATTGCAGTGAGCGTTTTGGATCCGGCAAAGTGATGAGTCTGTTGCGTACTGCTAGCTTGAACAATCTCCTCATTTTATCCCGGGGAAACGAGTAAGGACGTCTCAACTTCTCTTCGAGGGCTCGCGGTCTGTTGTTTTGGCGAGCCACCGTCTTCGGGTCACTCGATTGTTGTTGAGCGTTGGTGACGAAGGTCGCTTTCCCTTTCCCATTTTCATTCCGGAGATCTGTTTTTGAAAAGGACGGCCTATGGCTCATTTGGTCCATTTGGGCTAGCTTGTCAATCAAGGCCTGGAAGGTGGTCGACTTGAAGAACATCATAAATTAGGATATAGTTGCCTGAGGATCAAGGGTCCCCATGAACATGCCCACAACAGGAGCTTCTTTTATGTGTTGTTCACACTTTGACCATAGGTTACGCCACTGAATTGCGTACTGAACCCAGGTCTCTCTCGGTTTCATCCCGGAGTTGATTAATGCAGTGATTGGGGTGCGCTCGCTAGCGCTTGCGAACCTTTGTGTAAACAGTAGCTCCATTTCTGCAAATGTCTTGATGGAATCATTCAGAAGCTCCGATTACCATTCAAATGCTGTCTCCGCCAAGCTACTAACAAATTGGCAAAGCAATAATTTGTTATCGCCCTCGGTGTTACCGCACAAAGCTCTGAATTGAGCAACGTGTTGGTGCGGATTGCCCGTCCCCTTATACACATGGAATTTTGGGATCGTATATCTTGGCGGGTACTTAATTTGGTCATACCAGCCTGGGTAAGGTCGCCCAGTTCTAACGACCTGACCTGCCGCTTCATTCGCTTGATGAGCTCGTATTTGTTGAGCTATGTAGTCATCAAGGGTAGCTTTGGAGATCGTCTCCTACCTGGCTGCCGATAAAGCTGGAGGAGGGTTCGATGTCTCCCTTCTGTCGTCTTCAATGATTATTGGAGGGTCTTCGGCCGGGGGGTCCGGTTGGATCATCGTCCCTACCATGTCTTGGAAGAGAAGCGTCATTTGTTTTATATTAGCCGCTTGTTCCGCTGCCTCTTTATCTTTCTTTTCAAGCACCCTCCATAGGAATTCGGTGTTGGTATTCTGCTCCTGGCGTTGTTCTGACGATGCTTTTGGGCTTTCTTTCTGCCCAGTGAGTGCGGCCATCCTTGTCAGCATCTCCCAGAGCTTCTGTTGTTGCTTTTGAGCTTTTGTCATAGACCGTGTAAATGGTCGATGACCCGTGGAAGTAGAGCTATCCTCTTTTCCGGATACCATGTAGACGGTATGCACAACCATGCCCCCAGACTTGAGGCGTTTGGATCCATCACGCTCAGAATTTGTCGCCAGTGGTGGGAGGTTCTCAGGCCTTCTCTTTTTGTAGGAAGCCGAAGTTAAAGGGGCCGTTGCAGCAGGTACCCACGTAGATGACACCTTCCGTGGCACGGCGGAGGGATGATCCTCTTCTTGCCGAGCCTTCGTCTTCTTCAGCCGGTGAGAGTAATCTTTGTCAATTACAGAGTCTTGGACTTTCCGCCAAACTCTGTGGATCTTGGAGGAAAACCGCTGAGGAGGCTGTTCCGGCTTCACCTGTATTGTGTTTTCAATAGGAGGAGAAGACTTCTTCGGTATGGCAGTTGGAGAGTTCTTGTGCACCCTCCTGAGCAGTTCAAAGCTGTTCCCAGTTGGAACAGCGTCATCAACTTCTACCGTTGGAGCTGGTGGAGTAATTCCAGAGGGAGAACTGCACCCAGCCTTCCTTACTTGGCGCTAGTGGCGACGTCGAGCATGTCGTGCAGACGGGAATGGTTCAATTACGGGAGTGGCTTTGTCACGCCCCTTACTCTGATGGGATGTTGTTGGTGTCAACATGTCGAAGACCAACATCCGCTGAAAGGGAACGGTCAATCTTGCAAAGGCTGACTTTCGAATTGGGAAAGCACTTGTAACGACCTCACCCGTAGCAGGAGTTGGAACGGCCAGTTTTGCGAAGACCGATCCCTTAGCAGGAGAAGCCCTTTTGATGACTTCATTTACCGGAGCTAGAATGGTTATCCGGTTCGGGATAACCCCTTCAGGTATTGCGGGTCTCTTTACAGGCCTGTTCCCTGATTAAAAATTAGGAAAAGATTCAGAAGAGGCATCACGTGCTCACACGTGACCAGTGGTCACGTGTTGGCACGTGATGGTTAAGCAGCGGCACAGAGCATATTTGTTCTCTAATTAAAAGTCAATAAGAAGCTTCAGAACATGCATCATGTGCTCACACGTGACCAGTGGTCACGTGTTGGCACGTGATGGTTAAGCAGCAGCCAGAGAACAGAGCGCAGAAGAAGAGAAGCCCATTCCAGGGGTCATGTGCCTACACGTGACCAGGGGTCACGTGGCCACACGTGACCGGCTTTAAAAGCCTTATTCTTTGACAGAATTAAATTATGAGGGAAGATCTTTCAAATCTTTCCAAAATGAAAAAGGATTATCTGAAACCGTTGGATTAAAACATCTAAAGGTGATTAAATATCACCAATTTATAGAAAAATCTTGGACTTGGAAAGATTTCCCCCTAAATCTAACCGAAATAATAAAGAGATATCTTTGGATTTAAAATCCAATGGTGAATAAAATTCACCGAATAATCTAAAGGCCCAGATTAATGATAAATATAAATTAAATCTCTCAATGAACAAATCAAATCTCTCAATGAGAGATTTACCAAACAGATTGATTCTTTTCCTTCTCCTATAAATAGGAGCCAAGAAAAGAAGAGAAAAGACCTTTTTTTAGAGACATACAGAGAGAGAGAGAGAGAGAGATATAGAGCCTTGGAATCTTGAAAATTCAAAAGGAAGAATTTGATTCTTTGCAAAAGAAAAACCTTAGGTAAGAAAAGAAAAGGGAAGCTTCAAAAGAGAATTTAATTCTCAAAAGAGTTTAACTCTTATATAAAGAAAAGAACTTAGTTCTTTCTCTGGTTGAAGATCTGCAAAGTGCACATCTCCCCATAAATTGAGAATTTAATTCTCATTGGGTTGAGATCCTGCCATGCAGATCTAAAACATAGAGGAGGAATTGAGTTTTGAGAATTTAATTCTCACAGAATTACAGGAATTTAATTCCTTTGAGATAAAATTAGGGTTTAACCCTAGGAATTTAATTCCTTCAGAATGGACAGAACTAGGGTTTTGAGAACTTAATTCTCTCAAACTCACAGGAATTTAATTCCCTTAAAGAAAAAAGAATTAGGGTTTCACCCTATACCAGAATTTAATTCTTTACAGAAAAGAAATTAGGGTTTAACCCTATTTAAGAATATAATTCTTCAGAAGAAAACAGGAATTTAATTTCTCTAAAGTTTATTGTTAGGGTTTGACCCTATGAAGAATTTAATTCTTAAAAGATGAACAAATCTTTAAAACATGCAAAGAGCCAGAGTCACGTGCTACCACGTGACCCCTGCAAAGATCCACAGAAAAGAACTTTGAGTCAGAGTCACGTGCTACCACGTGACCCCTGCAAAGATCCACAGAAAAGAACTTTGAGGCAATGCCCCACGTGCCCCACGTGACCCCTGAAGCACACAGAGAAAAAGGCAAAAGAAACAGAAAAGAGCTCTAGAGCGCTCTCACGTGCTACCACGTGACCCCTTGGCTGGGGCTTTGACAGACAAATACCCAAATTTCCATCACGGGACAGCACGTGATGCTCCAAAGTATTCAATGCTTTTGGCAGAACAAAATAAAGGAAAGCAGGGCGACCTCACGTGTCACCACGTGACCCATAATGAACATTCTAACAGATCAAAGCGTGAGCCCCCATCACGTGCCCACACGTGATGGCTTTCAGAATAAAAAGTGTTAAACACTTATCTGTATAAAAAAATGAGGGGGATCTGGCCCTACCTTTTGGATGCCATTACGTGCTCCCACGTGATCTCCTCTTTGCTAATGTTTAACACCAAACTGATAACTTAGTTGCCAGTGTTTAACACTGATTCGAGAATCACAATTTTTAGTGTTTAACACTAATCTGATAATCTTATTTTCCAGTGTTCAACATTGTTGGTCTCTAGTGTTTAACACTAGCTTTAGCCCAATTGGCTAAGTTTCTAGAGGCAAAGCCTCTCCTTCAATAAACCAACAGAGGGTCAATATGAAACATGATTGGACTTAGTCCAAGAAGGCCACAAGTCCTCAATTCAAACTTAACTGGGCCAATGGGCTCATAATATAATAATTGATCTTAGTTTCTAAATTGGACTACAGATCACTTAATCTACCTTGGTTCAAGGGTACATCCCTTCACTCCTTTGATACTTGGCGTTATAATTCCTCAACGTCTTCAAAAAGGTGACGGGTCCCGATGACCACACATTGATACGGACTGTGGGGTCCTTAAACTCATGGACTATGAGGTCCTTAACCTTAACCGGGATGTCTTAAAACTGACACCGGACTGTGGGGTCCTTAAACTCATGGACTATGAGGTCCTTAACCTTGACCGGAATGTCTTAAAACTAACAACGGACTATGACGTCCTTAACCTTGACCGGGATGTCTTAAAACTAACGTCGGACTGTGAAGTCCTTAAATCCTCGGACTATGATGTCCTTAATCTTGACCGCAACGTCTTAAAACTAACATCAGACCGCAATGTCCTTAAACTACCTATCGACCACAATGTCACTAAACTAAACAACATGGCTCCCCTAATTGCTCTCTTGTTGGATCTAAACGATCCTGTTAAGTTGATCTTAGTCTAAAACTAGACTAACGTATCCTTAACAAACGTTTAAGTCGATCTTAGTCTTAAATGAGGCTAACGTATCCTTAAACACAACTTCCAAACCCAAATCTAAGATAATACGGATTTGGACTAGTCCACGCCCTACGGGTGATGACATAACCTAGTCTCCGTATACAATCCACGGGCAACCAAACACAAAATAAACACACACGACACGAAGTGATCATCTGGAGAAGGAGAAAGTTGTTACCGCAATGCGGTAGCGTAATTAACTGCAGGGGCTTGCGCCTGCAGGGAAGAGCGTCCCCACAATCAAAAACCTCTCAAGCGAGGGGGAATCTGACGAAGTCTACTACATCGGACGCATCCGTTTAAACCTTCGATACATGGTGCCATAAATCAACTTGGCATCTTCGGAGAGGTGAACGGATAGCACCAATTAGCATCTGCCCCGAATTTCAGGCAAGACGACTTTGCGTTGCGCCGTCTTTCGGAGGGGAACAGATTCTGGCACGCCCGGTGGGACCTTTTCCTCTTTCCACTCCACACTTCATGTGTCGTCTTCGCGGACGAATCGCGGTTTGTTAATGGTTGCCTTTGGGTTTCAAGTTACTTAGATTTGGTATTTTTCCTGGTGTAGAAATCAAGCATCAATGGCCTCCAACTGCTCAAGCTGCTCAAAATGCAAGTGCAACCAACGCTCCGCCTCACCTGGAGGTGTAGCCTATGGGCCTCAAGCGGCCTCCATCCTTTCCATGCCGGTGGAACATGTGACCAGGGCCACCACCGGTCTATTTTTCTGGACCATGCTCCCGCCCGCAAGCTTCACCATGCCAGTGCCCGTACCAGAGGAGAACAAGAAGTCGGTCTTCGATCGGCTCACCGCTACAACGACCCCTTCCAAAGGGTCGTCCGATATCAAACCGGTAGCCTCTGTCTTTGCCAGGCTTAACCAGAACCCTTATAGGCTCGCCAGGAAGCCTATGAACCCTGAAATGGCCGTCCCGAGGAAGACAGCCACCTCTGCTCCTGAAGTCGTCAAGGCGGCTTCTCCTGTTAAAGAGTCAGTCTTTTCAAGGTTGACCATCCCGGTTCCTTCTCCTACTCAAGGATCTGTCTTTGACAGATTGAACATTGTCACTCAAAGGGCAACATCAGTCTTTAAGAGCCCGGCACCAGCAGCGCTTCATCAGGACAGGGGGCAAAACGAAATTATCCCTATCGCTGAGCCAGTCCCAACAGCTCGACATGCTCGATGTCGCCACTGGCACCGAGTAAGGAAGGCCGGGGGCAACTCCCCCTCAGGGCTAACTCCGCCTGCTCCAGTGGTGGAAGTTAACGCTGCTGTTCCAACTGGGAACAACTTTGAACCACTAAGGAGGGTACGCAAGAACTCTCCAACTGCCACGCTAAAAAGATCTCCTCCACCTGCGGAGAGTGTTATGGATGCAAAGCCGGAGCAGCCCCCTCAACGGCTGTCCTCCAAAATTTATAAGGTCTGGCGACGGGTCCAAGACTCAGTAATCGACCAAGATCACTCTCGCCGACAGAAGAGGGGGAAGGTTCAGGAAGAAAAGAACCGTCATGTCAAACAACAAAGGACAACAATCGCTTGGGTGCCCGCTGCAACGGCTCCCTCCACGTCGACTACTCAAAAGAGAAGGAGGCCGGAAAAAGTCCCCACTCCTGTAGCAAATGTCAAGGACAATAAGCCTAAACGCCCTAAGTCTGGGGGCATGATGGTGCATATGGTCTACATGGCATCAGGGAAAGAGGACAGCCGTACATCTACAGGTCACAGACCGCTTACGCGATCGGTGACTAAAGCTCAGGAGCAGCAGCAGAAGCTCCAAGAAATGATGAACGCGATGGCCGCACTCACTGGGCCGAAAGAAAGCCCCGAAGCGTCATCTGATCAACGCCAGGAGCAAGAAACTGACGCTAAATTCCTTCGTAAGATATTGTAGAAGAAGGATAAAGAGGCTGCCGAACAAGCAGCCAATATACAACGAATGGCCCTCCTGTTCCAGGACATGGTGGGAATGATGATCCAACAAGATTCTCCTGCTGAAGATCCTCCAATCGTCCTTGAAGATGACAGGGGGGAAACGTCAAACCCTCCACCGGCTCTGTCAACAGCCAAGGAGGAGACAATCTCCAAAGCTGACTTGGACGAATATATAGCTCAGCAGATACGGGTTCATCAGGCAACTGAGGCGGTCGGCCAAGTTGTCAAGACGGGACGACCATATCCAAGCTGGTATGATCAGATCAAGTACCCGCCGGGCTATACTATACCGAAATTCCATGTCTATAAGGGGACGGGCAATCCCCACCAGCATGTTGCCCAGTTCAGGGCGCTTTGCGGCAACACCGGCGGTGATGATAACTTGTTGCTTCGCCAGTTCGTCGATAGCTTGTCAGAAACGGCGTTCGAGTGGTACTCTGAGCTCCCGAACGACTCCGTCAAAACATTTGCGGAGATGGAGCTGCTATTTACGCAGCGATTCGCGAGCGCCAGCGAACGCACTCCGATAACGACATTGATTAATGCCAGGGTAAAACCAGGTGAGACGTGGGTCTAGTACGCTATACGCCGGCGAAACTTGTGGTCAAAATGCGAACAACGCATTGAGGAAGCGCCTGCGGTGGGCATGTTCGTGGGTACACTAGATCCTCATGCAACTATCTCACAGTTCATGATGTTCTTTAAACCAACCACGTTCCAGTCTCTGATCGACAAGTTGGCCCAGATGGACCGGATAGGTCACAGACCGCCTCCCCCGAAGCCGGAACCTCAGAGTGACAGGGGTAAAGGGAAGGCAACCTTCGTTGCGAACGCTCAGCAGCAACCCAGTGCCCCAAAGCTGGCGGATCAACTGGAAGAAAGACGGCGGTATTATAATGAGAAAATGAAGCGCCCCTACTCATTCCCGCGGGATAAGATGAAGAGGCTATTCGAGCTGGCGGTACGCAACAGGCTTATCAACTTTCCAAATCCAAGGCTACCGCCGCAACCCAGTGAGGTGAATAACCCCAACTACTGCCCTTACCATCAAACGGTAAGCCATCCGATTGAGGATTGCCTCATCTTCAAAGGATGGATTGAAGATCAATACCTACAGCGCAAGTTTGCGCTGTCCGAGAAGTGGAAGGTGAACCCGCCACAACCTCACACTCCTAAGAAGACGGACACACCGGGGGCAACTTGTTCTTTCATTGAAGAAGCTCCATGGGAAATCATGCTTTCGGCGAAAACTAAAAGAATGCTGAATGAGCTCCAGACATGCCCGGAAGTCAGGTGGAAGAACTCGCTGGAACCCCAGATCATTGAAGGGATGCTGAAGCCGCGCCCAACTCCAAAGATCAGTGGTGATGGCCCGAGCACTCACAACCAGCCGTCGAAATCTTCAAAGAAAAAGAAGAAGAAATCTAAGAAGCCCGTGAAGCCTGGAAACAAGCGTACATATTTGCAGAAACAGATTGACGCGCTAGAGGAATACAATCAAAAGGCACGAACTCCCATCACACTCCAAGAGTTTCTCAACCACTTCTTTCAGGAGGAAGATAACGGAGAGAGATCGTCGGATGAATCCGAGGGATACGTGGCGAGTTGTAATGTGATCTCCCACTCGTTTACGGGCGATGAAAAAACTCCTAGCACTAAGAAACTGGGGGCAGAGCCTAAACCGGAGCTTGTGTGGCCGACAGACGAAATGATCGACGCCTTTCTAGACGAGATTCGTTTAAAAAGTAAAGCCGATCGGGAGCGTGAGATGGCCGCATCAGAAGGAGCCAAACGCAGGCGACTAAACGAAAGAGTCTAAGCACTCCCGCCAGATCGAAAGACACCCGACGCGGATAAAAACATATTCAAGACGAGGAAAATGTTTGCCAAAGCCATGTCAATGGGAATGAAACTACCACCCTCGGAAGAAAACACGCTCAATGGGGCGGAGATGCACCCTAATTATTGCTCATATCATCGGAAGATTTCATACCCCACTGAGGAGTGTGATACTTTTAAGACATGGTGGCAGGGATATCTTGCTCATCGGCAACATTTTAAGCGAATGAAACGCAGAACTCGTCGGGAGCAGAGAAGTACGACTGAAGGACACAAAAGAACTACCGGTAACTGTTATACGGTCAATGCCGGGGGATCGCAAGTGCTCACATTCGAGAGCGATTCTGATGAGGAAATGGCTCTGGGCCCTCTCTTTAAAGAATCCATCTTAGGGAAAGAGGAAGAACCAGAGGCCTGCGAACACATTCAGCTGCGCAATCGCATGCTCCCGGAAAAGAATCTCGGACCCGCAACTAGAAAAGATAAGGGAAAGGAAAAGGTCGCTGAGGATATCGCCTTAGACGACCAAGTTATGAAAGAACTGACTGCCAAGGACCCGCCTAAGAAGAATAAGGTGGACTACAACATCCTAGCGCACCTGAGGAAGCTACCTTCGCAGCTCAGCATTCTCGATGCCCTCCTGTTATCAAAGGAAGCGAGAGATTCATTAATCAAGGCGCTTCCAAGCCTTCCTCACCGAAGAAGGGATGATGGATGAACTGGAAGAAGTGCACGCGGCTGATATCACTTTCGGTGACGAAGACCTGCTCCTTGGGACATGCGACCACAACCGTCCCCTATACGTCTCTGGATATTGCCACGATATCAAGATAGGCAAAATCCTGGTTGATAATGGATCCTCCGTCAATCTCCTTAATGTTCGGGTGTTGAAGGAAATCTGCATGAGCGTTCAGCACCTCACTCGGGACAAAATTACCATCTCCGGTTTCGACTCCCAGTCATCACGAACTCTTGGATCTGTGATATTGACACTACGCTTTGGACTACTCATCACGGACATTAAGTTTCACGTCATAGATGCCAAGACATGCTACAATGCTCTGCTCGGCTGACCTTGGTTACACGAGTACAACATCATCCCTTCTACGCAACATCAGTGTATGAAGTATTTCAAGGATGGTCTCGAGTACACCGTAACAGGAGAGCTGAACCCGTTCTCCGTAAACGAAGTCCGCAAATACGAAGATGCAAAGTACTTTTTGCCAGATTTCGAGGATACAGAGAGGTGTCGCAAACCGGAGAACAAAGCTGCCGCCACCATTCCTGTTTTCGGGAGTGATACCGAAGAAGAAGAAGAGATAGTTTACTCTGGGCCGTCTCGACGCAACGACCCGGGACCGTTCGCTCCTATATTGATCTTCGGAAGCGATTCGGAAGATGAGGTTAATGCTGTGTTCTTCAGTCGACCGTCGGTACAAGAATTTCCCGGTGGCAATCAGAGTTTGAAAATCACCATGGTTCCGCGGGAGCACTACAAAGACCTTAATGCACTTGAAGCTCACAACGTGCAAGAGCTGCGGACATTTTACATCCCTCCCAGGCGAAAAGGCGAAAAGACGATCCTATTCTATCGATCCTCGGAAACAAGAGTAGAGAAAGAAATCTCGCACGGCGCGGATTCTATACTTAACAGGCTCCAACCCATCCGTTTGCCCAGATATTACACAAACGGACTAAAAAGGCTATTGAAGCGCCAAGGGATACCCTTAAAACAGACTATTCGACAAGCTCGATTCTATAACAGGATTTGGGATGTCCCTGGGACTCAGCGGAAGTTACCCAACGGGAAAATGGAAACGCTTGGGCTCGGATATGTGAGATCCGGGAAACGAGAACGAGTCCACGGTAGCTGCGCCGTATATAACTTCGATTAAGAGGAGGATGCCCTGTCGGGAAACGCCGACCCTTTATCAAAACTAGATCCTGCAATTAAAGTGCCGAGTCCGTCATTTGAAGAGCGAATGGACAAGCTTATCAGGAAAGCGGGTCAAAAAGCTCAGGACGACCATAACCGCGAAATGTCCATCTACGAGAAAACCAGGACGCAACGTCTTCTTCAACATGCTGCAAAAGACAAAAATACTCATCCCTGTCAACCTGTTGTGCAAAAGGCCCGACGCAGAGGTAGAAACAAGTCAAAGAGCAGAAAAGGCGTTCGACAGCGACAAAGCGGGACCAAGAAGTCACGCGATCGGAGATCGAGCGGTCCGGATTTGTCCCTTATGAAGAAGATGAGTCAGGCATACTCTTTTCCTCAGAATAAAACACGGAAGATACTTGACCTCGCTTTAAAACATCGAATGATTACACTTCCGGAGTCTAAACACCCTGGGCAAGCTAATGAGGTCTCTCATCCGGGCTATTGCTCTTATCACCGAGCCATAGGATACCCTATCGAAGACTGCTTCACCTTCAAGAACTGGGTTAAAGACCAATACCAGCAAGGCAGGTTTGCTCTATCCAGCAGCTGGAGGGTAACGCCGCCACAAAAGCACGAACCCAAAGCCACAAGAGCAGAACCAGATCCACATCGGTCTTGGAAGCGAGCTCGTACCTGTCATATGATAACGGTATTAAAAGAAGAGCCCGAGGACATGAATGACCTTCCCTGGTGCTTTGAAAACAGCAATGACGACGAGGTAATCTCAGAATTTCCGCCAGCGCCAAAAGAGTTGAAAGATGGCATACATACTACTGCAGATAATCTCAAAAAAATTGAGTTGGGAACGACGAACGACCCGCGACCGACATTCGTCAGCAAGCTGCTATCTGAAGAAAGGGTGGCTGCGTTAAAAGACGTGCTTATGCAGCATAGAGATTGTTTCGCATGGAACTATTCTGAAATGCCAGGACTAGATCCAGAAATTGTTGTACATAAATTGGCGATATCCCCGGACATCAAGCCAGTCAAACAAGCGCCGAGAAGAATGCGGCTCGACCTTGAGATGAGCATCAACGCCGAAGTCAAGAAGCTGATCGATTCTGGGTTTATCCAAGAAGTTCAATATCCTGACTGGATCGCCAACATCGTCCCAGTAATGAAGAAAAATGGGACAGTGCGCATATGCGTGGACTTCCGGGATCTCAATAAAGCTTGCCCGAAGGACGATTTTCCAGTACCGGTAACCGAGCCGATGATAGATAACACGTCCATTCATGAGGTTTTCTCTTTCATGGACGGCTCATCAGGATATAATCAGATAAAGATGCATCCCGAAGACCAGAAGCATATCGCTTTTCGGACTCCTTTGGGTATATTCTGCTACAAGGTGATGCCCTTCGGTCTAAAGAACGCCGGTGCCACCTATCAGAGGGCCATGACAAAGATCTTCGATGACCTCATACATGAAATCGTCGAATGCTATATCGATGACCTTGTGGTCAAGAGTATGTCATACGAAGAGCATTTAGAGCATCTGGAGACTGTATTTCAACGCCTTCGGCAATACAACTTGAAGATGAACCCCCTCAAATGCGCGTTCGGGATGTCCTCAGGCAAATTCTTAGGATTCATTGTCCGGCACCGAGGCATTGAGATAGATCCGTCGAAGATCAAGGCGATCGTGGAAATGCCACCGCCAAGGACTCTCAAACAATTGCGGTCTCTCCAAGGGAAGCTCGCGTACATCCGGCGATTTATAGCCAACCTTTCAGGAAAGTGCCGCCCTTACAGCCATCTGATGAAGAAGGGAACCTCGTTCGTCTGGGATCACAAATTCCAAGGCACACTGGACGAGATCAAGCAGTACCTACAAAACCCGCCGGTGTTAGCTGCTCCAGTCAAGGGAAAGCCTCTTATTCTGTATACAACAGCCCTCGAAGGTTCCTTAGGCGCATTATAGGCACAAGAGAACGACCAAGGGAAAGAAAGAGCGCTCTACTATTTAAGTCGAGTTCTTCTGGAGGCAGAAAGCAACTACTCCCCCATCGAAAAACACTGCCTGGCGCTGATCTTTGCGATAACAAAGCTCAGGAACTATGCGTTGGCGCATGAAGTCCGTCTCATATCGAAGGTGGACCCCCTCAAATATCTGATGTCGAAGGCCATATTGACAGAGAGACTCGCTAAATGGGCCCTACTCTTGATTGAATTTTCAATAACCTATCAGCCTCTTAAGGCAGTAAAAGGCCAAGCCATCGCCGACTTTCTCGCCGAGCATCCAATACCTGCCGACTCTCCTTTGAATTGCGAGCTACCAGACGAACATGCGTTTGACACGATCGACGGAAGTGGTCCCCGGTGGGAACTCTACTTTGACGGAGCGTCTTCCATGAAGAAGCGCAAACAAAGCACCCCTATAATCAAGTCGGGGTAGGTCTCATCTTCGTAACTCCACAAGGGGGGATAATGCGCTTTGCTTTCTCCTTGACAGAGCCGAGGATGAACAACGAGGCTGAATACGAAGCTTTGATAGCGGGTCTCGAGATCGCCATCGACATGGGGATTGAGAACCTCCTCATATACGGAGACTCCCAGTTGGTCATCAGTCAAGTAAACGGCGATTACCAAACATGCAAGCCAGAGCTGGTAAAGTATGGTGAGAGAGTACAGTGACTGCTAACTCAAATCCCCTCCTACACCTTGGAAAGCATACCGTGTGCCGAAAATAGCAAAGCGGATGCATTAGCCAAGCTTGCTAAAGAACTAACCGACGAGAACCTTGATAATGTAAGAATCGTGGTACAAAGCCGTCGGGTTCTTGCTCCGGCAGAAATATCGCCGGAATCATCTGAGGAAAAGGAAGCAACTGAGCAGACGACCCTGCAAATAAATTGCCAAGAGAAGATTGAAGATTCGAGAGAAGTCTTCATAGACTACTTCAAATCCCGTTGAACGCCTGAAGATACGTCCTCAAGACATCAGCTTGTGAAACGAGCTCTGTCCTTCGCCTTCGTCAATAATACTCTGTACAAGAGGTCATTTGACTCTCTGTGGTTGAGATGCCTGGGACCTGATGAAGCGAAAAGAGTCGTTCAGGAAGTTCACGACGGACTCCGCGGTTCTCATCAAGCGGGCCCAAAGATGAAGCTGAAGATCAAACGAATGGGTTATTATTGGCCCACAATGATCCAGGACTGCCTCGAGTATGCGAAGCAATGCCACTCATGCCAAATTCATGGGGACTTTATCCATCAGCACCCAAATCCTCTACATCCAACGGTGGCTAGCTGGCCGTTCGAAATGTGGGGAACTGACATAATCGGCCCCATCGAACCAGCATCATCCAGGGGACATCATTTCATCCTAGCGACCACTGATTACTTCTCCAAATGGGCAGAAGCAGTACCATTGAGAGAAGTGAAGACAGAGAATATCCTCCATTTCTTCAAGACGCACGTCATTTATCGGTTCGGAACTCCGAGATGAATCATTTCCGATAACGGGCCAGCCTACAGAAGCCACAAGATTAGTCGCTTCGCACAACAACACAACATAAACTGGAGATATTCCTCAGTTTATAATCCCTGAGCTAACGGTCTAGCTGAGGCTTTCAACAAAACCTTGACAAAGATCGTGAAGAAGACGGTGTCCCGAAACAAAAAGGACTGGCACGAGAGACTGCAAGAAGCTCTTTGGGCTTATCGGACTACGTTCAAGACGGCCACGAACACAACGCCATACGCGTTGGTATTCGGTACGGAAGCGGTACTCCCCCTCGAGATAGAGCTACCTTCTCTACGAGTGGCAGTCCACTACGAGCCGACGGACGAAGAAAATGCTCACCTTCGGCTTGAGGAGCTTGATGCCCTTGATGAAACACGGCTCATAGCACAACAAAATCTAGAGGCTTACAAAGCAAAGATGACGCGCTCATACGAAAGATTGACCAGGCCAAGGACATTCCGCCAAGGCGAACTGGTGCTAATGGTCAAAAGACCTATGATCCCCAATCGCGCCAAACAGGGAAAATTCGAGCCAAACTATGAAGGCCCGTACATCATAGACAAGGTCTACCAGGGTGGAGCGTATCTACTCATGGATATGCACGTTGAAAGACCTTTCGGGCCAGTAAAAGGTCGCTTCCTGAAGAAATACTACGCTTAACGGGTCAAGGCCTAGGTCAATGATAGATGACGACGACTATGTCCGCTCGCTATCTTCCTAAGCCCGAACTCTAAGTAGTAACCGACCTTCTTCAACGACGGACCGAAATGTCCTTAAACTAACGACGGACCGAGACGTCCTTAAACTAATGACGGACCGAAACGTCCTTAAACTAATGACGGACTGAAACGTCCTTAAACTAACAATGGACCACTATGTCCTAAAACTGGCTGTTGACCAAGATGTCGATAAACTACGGTGGATTGCAGTATCTCAAAGCCGATATAAAAAAAATAAAAATAAAATAAAAACGGTATGTCCATAAGCAAAATGGGCACGGATGAAAACCCGAAAGGGCTCCATGAGGAAAAACAGCAGGGCTACCGGCGAGTGTTTGTGAAAACCCGAGAGGGCGCAACCTCGTTAAAGGACACTTGCAGGGTCCTCACGACCTTGTAAGGAGAAACTGATTGGTTCGAAAAAGTGTGTTTGTAGTTAACCGCAATCAATAACGGTGTCGCGTGTAGCTAGACCAAGATGAGTACGGGTCGTCCTCTGGGAAACGTGGAACGTTTTACTTTTACTTTAGATGTGTTGAGAAAGAGAGGAGGAAGAAAGAATTTGTTGAAAGATTTCTAGATCTACGTTAAACAAGAATGTAAAATATAGATCTAGATTATTTTAGAGATTTAAATAATATAATAATAGGGCTTGTAGGGTTCGTTAGGATTTAGTAGTTATGGACGATTAATTAAAGTTACCCTTTTTATCCATTAATAGATTTAGAACTAGAACGACGGTGATGCGTGTAGATTAGGGTTTCTGGAGGGAAAAGGAATCCCACTCTTAACCCTTATCTCGACACGGAACTCCGTTCATATCCAGCCTTTACCAAAACAATCATTAATCTAATCTCTAATCGTGGTCGGAACTAGCAAAGAATTGCTAGCGCGCCCGATTAGGATGTTAATGATTCTTTTGATAAAGTTCCTATACTTTATAGGACTTAAAAAGGGTTTAATTATTTTCATCGTCCATTAGCCTACCCTAATCCTACGAACCCTAACAAGCGGAGAATTACTCGCGCATGTTGGGAGAAGAAGATGAAAAGAAAAAGAGGGGAAACATAATGTAAAAAACAAACAATTAAATAAAAAAAACTACATTTATTAATCGACTTCTTCAAACTACACTTTTAATCCATAGAAAATGATTACAAAACTTGATTTGCTTCTCGATCTTTCCTAAGGAGGTAGTCGAACAGTCGATGATCAGCCTGGATGCGTGAGCGTCGGGAGCTTCGTGATCTCTTCGGCTTGATAACTTTTCCAAGAGGCCCTCGGTGCCCTTTTATAGTGCAAAGCCAGAATCTTTTAGTTGAAAAGTTGGTAAAATATTGCATAGATCAATCTCCCAAAATCTTGCATTCTCTCTCCCCTAAATTGCGGCGGATCCGCGGCAAATGGTGGATAGGGCCGCGGATCCACGCTCAAGGGATGAGATCTCTTTGTAGTTTTTCTTGGGCTCTCTGATAGTGACATTTGGCAATCCTGGGCACATTCATATTTCAGAAATCTTCTCTCGGTTGCTTCCAGACTTGGTCTCCAAGTTTGCTTCTTAATTTGGCAAGTTTTCATCAACAAATTGATTTGTTTGTTAAATCCTGCATAACAACTTGGAAAATTCTGCACCATAATCTCAAATAATATTTAGTAGACTTAGTTCTACTAGGATTTGGTCAATAGATTTATTTGCATACATTTTTCTACCAAATGATAATTAAAATATATTAACACATGGAAAATAATGTTTTTACACATAAACCCTCATATGTATAATATATCATATTAAAGTCCTTTTTTAATATAAAAATGGTAGGAAAAATGTAATACAAATGTGCAGTTTTATCAACTGAACAAATACCCCCAAACTTATCTTTGATCGTCCCGAGCAAACTAGTTTATTTAAGAGGAGAAAAAGAAAGGAGAAAACTAAGCACACTTTCGTAGGCAGACACGATTGCACTGAGCACGTGCAACAAGCCGTTAAACCTCTAGGTGTCCCTAGTAGGAGGAGTGTTGTCTCCTGAGGGTTTTCAGCGGATTACACCCACAAAATCCTATAACAAAAGAGAGATGGTGAAAGTTACATATAAACATAAGAACTATAAAAGAAAAGCCTTGAAAAGAAGAGTTTCCAACTATGCCAGCTTTTCAGTTGTTATGAGCCCTATCTTAATAGTCATGAAAAAATGTTAGAAATCACATCATCTCTCAATAAAACATCGTCTTTATTCTTCATTCCTACCTTTTATCCAAACATTGATCATATAACCCCACGTGTGTGTAAATAACATCCCTACACTCGGAGAATTCAATTCAAGCTATCATACTCATATCCATCTACCTTAGTACTTTTTAATTTGATGAATATTAAAGATTTGCTCACACATTTTCATACGACCGTTAATACTTCTTGAGGTACTAACCGACCGATTACTCAAGTGCTTGCTGATTTGGTGATAATATTTTCCTCGTCTTGCACCACCTAAGGCTTAGCAGTGACTCCCAGACCAGTTGGCCTTAGGGCACTAGGTGAAGAGGCACCCTCACTATATTTTTTATTGCTGCCTTGGCGATAACAAAACCAGTGTTTATTTTTTTTTTCTTTTCACCATTTTTATATTTTCTTCATTTTTTTTATTTCCTTCATACTTTGGCTTTTAGACAAGAGCATTTCAAGGTATCCTCTACTATCCCGAGTTTTAAGACGTGTGTAGGTGCATATTGTAGGGTATCAACATTCAAATGTTTGGCTTCCAGAATAGAAACTATTTTTCAGACTTATTTTTATCCTCAGATTAGTGACTTCCTTCATCTTACTAACCCTTGGGACAACAGCTCATAACTACTTATTACTAGTTCGTGTAAGAAAACTTCTAATTTTCTTGGTTTTCTTAAACTATTCCAATCTTTTGGATGTAATTTTTCACTTTCTATTCTTTTGTTATATAAAATTTTTTTTTTAAAATTTTTGAAAATGTTGTGCTTATTTAAAATATGATGCAAATTGATGTGTAAATAAGCACAAACCTCCCCCAAAGCTGTTTACAGCAGTGTCCTCACTGATGTCATCCGTTAAGCTCAAAAAACCTGTAGACTTGGGAGGAAATTATTAATGGGGGCAAGAATATATGAAAGTGAAAATCCTCCCCCAAACTTATTTTAGGCTCACAATTTTGTAAAAATCATTTTCTTTCAAGAGCCAAAATATACCACCCCTCCCCCAAACTTGAGTTAAACAATTTTAATCTTTTTAAAATCACATGAGGGGGTCAAGGTTATTGGTCAATGCCAAGCTTTGCAAAGACCGAAGGTCAACACCAACCATTCGAAAATTTTATCGATGAAGCACCAAGGTTGATGGAAGAACATGTCACCTATTGACGTGAAGAAGTGGGGAGGTGACAAGAGCTGTATTGGAAAAGGATTGCATCTCAATTTGGAGAGACGACACAGTGATAGTAATGATGGATTATTCACATTATCATGATCGTCCAAAAGAGGGGGTGGAGGTCCAATTTCTTCATCTTGGAGTTGATTTATCTCAACACCCGTATCTTGTAAAAATGCGAGTTCATCAGCGAAAATTTCCTCAAAGCTTTCATCGATACCCCGAAGAATAATGTCATCAGAAAAAATGGGGTGATCGTCCGACTCTATAAAATGTTCCTCATCAGCGTTAGATGTTGACCCGGACAACTCGGTGGAAGAGTCCGTATCAAGCAACAACATATGAAAAGAGTCAGAATTATGAGGTTGATCATATTCGCTGCTGTCGACATCCATTAATTCGACAGAACACACATGAGCATAGGGTTCGGAGGGTTCACTTCCCAACTTGTAAATGTTAAGCTCAATTGACTTCTTTCCAAAGGATAGGGTCATAGAGCTGTTTCTACAATTGATTACTGCGTTGGAAGTGGCCAAAAAGGGTCGACCGAGTATCACCGGGATTTGATTGCGTGGGTTTGCTACAGGTTGTGTATCTATAACGATAAAGTCCACAGGGAATATGAATTCCCCGACTTTGATTAACACATCCTCTAGCTCACCCCTTGGTTGGGTGATAGATCGATCGGCCATTTGAAGAGTGCAATGCGCTGGTTTTAACTCTCGGATCCCTAATTGCTCATAAACCGAATACGGAAGCAAGTTAACACTAGCACCTAGATCGAGTAGAGCACGATTAATATTTTTACCCCCAATAGAAATTGAAATTGTAGGACTTCCGGGGTCCTTTCGTTTCTTGGGAAGTTGTTGTGTAAAAGCAGTGCTCACATTACTCGCAAGGAAAACTTTTTTAGGTACTTGAACTTTTCTCTTCCTAGTGCACAAGTCCTTTAAGATTTTTGCATATGACGGAACTTGTTGAATAGCATCTAGGAGAGGAATATTTATGTTAACTTGCTTAAAAATTTCCACAATCTTCTCCATTTGTGGACTTGGTCTGTTGCCCCTTAACCTGTTTGGATAAGGTGCTTGATCAATAAGTTTTGGGTCCAACGTTGGAGAGGATTGTGGGGACGGATTCGATCCCAAAACTGGAGTGGGAATCGACTTAGATAGATTTGGTGAAATGGGCGAAGGGTTCGAGCCTTGGGGAAAACGGAGAATAGGCTCGGGTGAAGGTGGGAGACTAGACGAATTAGGGGAAGAAGAAGAAGAAGCTGGGGTATCATTGGTGTCACTATCATCACACTGCTCACCCACTCGGTTATTCAGCACTTTTCCCGATCTCAACATGGTAACAGCACTCACATTATAACTTTGTGAGTGGCCAGGATTAGGTATGGGTTGAGATGGGAGTTTCCCTTTCTCTCTCGCACTCATTGCGGCGTTTAACTGTGAGATTTGGTTTTCTATTGATTTAATACTCTCACCATGGGAGGAGGAGTTTTTCGTTAGGGCATCAATAGAAGACCTCATCTCAGCCGAATTTTGCATGGATTGTTTCATGAACATATCCAAAGTTTGTGCAAGTGAGTTGTCAATACCAGCCACTTGTGGTGTAGAAATGTTGGCCGGATTTTGGAAATTTTGTGACTGAAAGGGGGGCTGATTCTGTGGTTGTGGTTGCTGTGGAGGAGGTCTTTGATAATTACTTTGTTGGTTTTGATTCCAAGAAAAGTTAGGATGATTCCTCCATCCTTGATTATATGTGGAAGAATAAGGATCGTTTCTAGGTCGCTGCTGAAAAGCAGCATTAGCTTGAAACGATGCATTCATAGGACATTCTTCCGTTAAGTGTGAAGGATCCGAACAGCAACCACAGACGGTCTTAGGAAGCGTGACCTGATTTAGGGAGAAAGATGAGAACTTGTTTTCTATAGCGTCGAGTTTCTTTTGTATCGCTGCCATTTCGGCTTTCACTGCGATGGAAACGTCGAGCTGGTGAATACCTCCCTTAGTTGAAAGTGGTCTTACGCTTTCCCACTGCAAAGTGCTTTCTGCGAGATCTTCCAGATATTTCCAAGCTTCACCATCATCTTTAGACATGAAATTGCATTGACACATTGTTTCAAGCATCTGCTTTGTCGCTGGATTAATGCCCTCATATATAATCCGACATAAATCCCATCTTTGTATTCCGTGATGGGGGCATTGGACAAGCAGATCTTTGAAACGTTCAAAGCACTTCCAAAATGGTTCATTGGGAAGCTGGGTGAACTGGTTAATCTCGCTCCTAACATGTGCAGTCTTATGATTTGGGTAAAACTTCTTAAGAAATGCTACGACAAATTCATCCCAATTAGTGATAGAGTGTGCGGCAGTATTATAAAGCCATTTTTCTACCAAGTCGCACAGTGTGAATGGGAGAAGACGTAAGCGCATAGCATCTAAAGTCAATTGTGAAGTACCCATCATTGCGCATACGTTTTCGAATTTGGTGATGAAAACGTACGCGTCTTCCGACTCAAGCCCGTGAAATTTGGGCAGCAGATTGATGTAGTGGGGTTTAATTTCGAAATTATCCCCGTTAGGTGGTGGAAGAGATAAACAAGTAGGAAGGAGACCACGAAAAGGATAGCATCTCTCTTGGAGAGAGATGCGCGGTGGATTCTGCGCACCTGCGGGCGGTGGCAGCGTGGTGTTATAATTAGATGGAGTGTCGTCCATCACGATCGATGTGGTGTGTGGTGGGGGAAAAGAAGATGAAGAAGTACCGACTTCGGTGTCGATAGCAGGAACGCGGACAAGACGGGCACTAGGATCCCGTGTCCAGCCGAGCATGCACTAAGCGGGTTTAGTGCAAGTGACAGCGTGTGTGTGATTTAAAATTGGCTTGTTTTGAAAAAGTGGGACTCAAGACAAATCTTCCTAAGATGCACAAGCAACCCTAGAACTAAGGTCACCTAGGTCCAGTCTCTAGACCGCTCCTAGACTTCCAAAGGACAAGCCGCAGGATAAATCCTCTACCGCCTCCGTACTACCCTTGCAGCGAGGTAAGTGCCAGGTAAGTGGGAAGGAACCACCACAACAGTGGGCCTAATTAAAAACCACTAGCCTTTGTCACACTTGCCTAGGCACTACAAAAGTAATGCGGATAAACGATAGATTACCCACGACCTTCCTTTGTCCTTATTGAGCGCGACAGTCCTTAGAGTCTGGTCTAGATATTTTTTAAATTAATGAAGGGTTGATCTATATGCTCGGTTTGTGATTTGTGGGTCTTAGGAAGGGTGATGAAATCCCCACCTAATCTTGATTTGGTCTTTGCCCCTTAGAATCCGTATTAAAATATGCAAAACAAAACCAATCACAAAACTTTTGCAAAAAGATTTTTTTGAGCGGCGCAATTTTGCAAAGAATCCTACAGAAAATAGATTTTATTGGATTTTAGGAGAGAGAGAAGGAGTTAAGAAAGATACCAGAGAAGATTGAAGCCCTGATTCCTCTAGCCTGCCGCGCTTCCGCCGCCAAAGGTGCCTTTATGCCGCAGTTACGCCGCGTGGTAGAGAGAACAGTTGATGAAATTTTTTCTGTGATCTCCTTTGCTCCTCTGGATCTCTAAAAATCTCTCTGTTTCCTGTTTTCCTCAATTCTGTGACTCCAGATCTCCTTGCAAAAATCCACGCACAAATCGTTAAATATGCAATTTACAGTTTTGTTTTAATAATGATATGACTCGTCTAAGAATTCAACACAAATAGTAAAAATAAAAAATTACGCACGTATCCCCGGCAACGGCGCCATTTGATTGGTTCGAAAGAGTGTGTTTGTAGTTAACCGCAATCAATAACGGTGTCGCGTGTAGCTAGACCGAGATGAGTACGGGTCGTCCTCTGGGAAACGTGGAACCTTTTACTTTTACTTTAGATGTGTTGAGAAATAGAGGAGGAAGAAAGAATTTGTTGAAAGATTTCTAGATCTACGTTAAACAAGAATGTAAAATATAGATCTAGATTATTTTAGAGATTTAAATAATATAATAATAGGGCTTGTAGGGTTCGTTAGGATTTAGTAGTTATGGACGATTAATTAAAGTTACCCTTTTTATCCATTAATAGATTTAGAACTAGAACGACGGTGATGCGTGTAGATTAGGGTTTCTGGAGGGAAAAGGAATCCCACTCTTAACCCTTATCTCGACACGGAACTCCGTTCATATCTAGCCTTTACCAAAACAATCATTAATCTAATCTTTAATCGTGGTCGGAACTAGCAAAGAATTGCTAGCGCGCCCGATTAGGATGTTAATGATTCTTTTGATAAAGTTCCTAAACTTTATAGGACTTAAAAAGGGTTTAATTATTTTCATCGTCCATTAGCCTACCCTAATCCTACGAACCCTAACAAGCGAAGAATTACTCGCGCATGTTGGGAGAAGAAGATGAAAAGAAAAAGAGGGGAAACATAATGTAAAAAACAAACAATTAAATAAAAAAAACTACATTTATTAATCGACTTCTTCAAACTACACTTTTAATCCATAGAAAATGATTACAAAACTTGATTTGCTTCTCGATCTTTCCTAAGGAGGTAGTCGAACAGTCGATGATCAGCCTGGATGCGTGAGCGTCGGGAGCTTCGTGATCTCTTCGGCTTGATAACCTTTCCAAGAGGCCCTCGGTGCCCTTTTATAGTGCAAAGCCAGAATCTTTTAGTTGAAAAGTTGGTAAAATATTGCGTAGATCAATCTCCCAAAATCTTGCATTCTCTCTCCCCTAATTGCGGCGGATCCGCGGCAAATGGTGGATAGGGCCGCGGATCCGCGCTCAAGGGATGAGATCTCTTTGTAGTTTTTCTTGGGCTCTCTGATAGTGACATTTGGCAATCCTGGGCACATTCATATTTCAGAAATCTTCTCTCGGTTGCTTCCAGACTTGGTCTCCAAGTTTGCTTCTTAATTTGGCAAGTTTTCATCAACAAATTGATTTGTTTGTTAAATCCTGCATAACAACTTGGAAAATTCTGCACCATAATCTCAAATAATATTTAGTAGACTTAGTTCTACTAGGATTTGGTCAATAGATTTATTTGCATACATTTTTCTACCAAATGATAATTAAAATATATTAACACATGGAAAATAATGTTTTTACACATAAACCCTCATATGTATAATATATCATATTAAAGTCCTTTTTTAATATAAAAATGGTAGGAAAAATGTAATACAAATGTGCAGTTTTATCAACTGAACAGAAACCACCCGCGTGAGATCCTTACGACTCACAAGGGAGCAACACACTTTGGAGTCTTCACGATTCCTAAGGAGAAATTACACTTCCGAGATCTTCACGACTCGTAAGGAGAACTCTCTTATGGGACCCTCACGGCTCATAAGACTTGAAAGTCTTAAGTTACAGAGACCTGAACCTATTCTTAAGCAACCCCCACAAACTTCGATATTGCCCTACAAGTGGCTCAATACTGACCC
The DNA here is from genome assembly GCA_030015575.1 of Agapanthus africanus. Lineage (NCBI taxonomy): Eukaryota > Viridiplantae > Streptophyta > Magnoliopsida > Asparagales > Amaryllidaceae > Agapanthus > Agapanthus africanus. The sequence goes on from CM057347.1 coordinate 463,556,226, forward strand.
TTGTATACAATCCACGGGCGCGAATAAACATTTCGCTAACCAAGTCCCATCCGTGACTAAGGATATGTTCATATGGCGAGCAGCCCTTGTAAGCCCTCTCGACTTATAAGGAGAAAACCCTTTTGTAAGATCCTTACGACTTGCAAGAGGACATGCACTTAGGAATCCTCACGATTCCCAAGGAGAAAACACACCTGCAAGATCCTCACGACTTGTAGGGAGAAATACCTTTGTGAGACCCTTACGGCTTATGAAGTCAAAAGCCTTAGTCGACATGACCCTTAACCCTGTTTACTAAGCCACCTTTGCTCAATATCGACAGAGGAAAATGATGATTCGCTCCTGGCAACATCCCAGTTGTAGCGGTGCTGATGCCAAAATCGGTGTCTAAAATCCAGGCTTGCAACGAAAAGGCTAGCGAGCCACATATGCATACGAAATAGCCGAAATGATGGGGCAACTTGCAATAAAAAGCAGCAAGTAAAAATGTATGCATGAAAAATAGCCAAAATGATTGGGCAACTCGCAATAAAAAGCAGCGAGTAAAAATAAAATAAATAGCCGGAATGATTGGGCACCGCGAAAAATAGCCAAAATGATAGGGCAATCGCGACCTTCGCGATATAAAAGCTGAAATGATAGAGCATCGCGGAAAAAGAAATAAAATAAAAATGAAATTTACGCCCTACAGGTGATGTTACATCTATCCCTGTATACAATCCAGGGGCGCAAACAAAGAAGGGATCATACTCCTCCCCCAGGTTTCATCATAAGAAGAAGCCAAATCTCGACGGGCCGCAAGTGATCTAGAGATCGTCTCAACACTCTTCTTGTAATAACGGACACAACTTCAAGCGAAGCGGAACAGCGGCAACTCCCAGTTCCATGGCTCGGCGATATACAGATCACCAAGAGTCAAACCTTCATTCCGTGAAATGCGGATACAATCAGCAAAATTCCTGGTCACGTAGAACGCGGATAACGTCACTCTTTGACCCCGTGGAAAACGTCCAGAGCGGAGCCTGGTCCTCGCAGCACACGGCAGTGAACTCGTGGGAAGCATCCAGAGCAAAATTCCTGGTCACGTGGAACTCGGATAACGTTACTCTTTGACCCCGTGGAAAACGTCCAAAGCGGATCCTGGTCCTCGCAGAGCACGGCAGTGAACCCATGTGAAGCATCCAGAGTGGAGCCTAGTCCTCCCCGAACACGGCAATGAACCCGTGTGAAGCATCTAGAGCAAAATTCCTGGTTACGTGGAACGCGGATAACGTCACTCTTTGACCCCGTGGAAAACGTCCAGAGCAAATCCTGGTTCTCGCAGAACACGGCAATGAACCCGTGTGAAGCATCCAGAGCGGAGCTTAGTCCTCGCCGAACACGACAGTGAACCCGTGTGAAACATCTAGAGAAAAATTCCTGGTTACGTGGAACGCGGATAACGTCACTCTTTGACCCCGTGGAAAACGTCCAGAGCGGATCCTGGTCCTCGCAGAGCACGGCAGTGAACCCGTGTGAAGCATCCAGAGCGGAGCCTAGTCCTCGCCGAACACGGCAGTGAACCCGTGTGAAGCATCTAGAGAAAAATTCCTGGTTACGTGGAACGCGGATAACGTCACTCTTTGACCCCGTGGAAAACGTCCAGAGCGGATCCTGGTCTTCGCAGAGTACGGCAGTGAACCCGTGTGAAGCATCCAGAGCGGAGCCTAGCCGAACACGGCAGTGAACCCGTGTGAAGCATCTAGTGCAAAATTCCTGGCCACGTGGAACGCGGATAACGTCACTCTTTGACCCCGCGGAAAACGCCCAAAGCGGAGCCTGGTCCTCGCCAAGCATGGCAGTGAACCGTGTGAAGCATCCAGAGCAAACACCGGACTGCGGAGTCCTTAAAATCCACGGACTATGATGTCATTAACCTCGACCGTAATGTCTTAAAACTAACAATCAACCATGATGATTCTAGACTGATTTTACCTTGGTTAAAGGGTACATCTCTTCACTCCTTTGATATTTGGATTTGTAATTCCTCAACGTCTTCAAAGAGGTGACGGGTCCCAGTAACCACACGTTTCGTGGACTGTGGAATCCTTAAATCCACGGACTATGAGGTCCTTAACCTTGACCGTGATGTCTTAAAACTAACATCGAACTGTGGAGTCCTTAAATCCACGGACTATGACGTCCTTAACCTTGACCGTGATGTCTTAAAACTAACATCGGACTGTGGAGTCCTTAAATCCATGGACTATGAGGTCCTTAACCTTGACCGTGATGTCTTAAAACTAACATCGGACTGTGGAATCCTTAAATCCACGTACTATGACGTCCTTAACCTTGACCGTGATGTCTTAAAACTAACATTGGACTGTGGAGTCCTTAAATCCACGGACTATGACGTCCTTAACCTTGACCGTGATGTCTTAAAACTAACGTTGGACTATAGAGTCTTTAAATCCACGGACTATGATATCTTTAACCTTGACCGCGATGTCTTTAAACTACCGTACTTTGAAAAACATCCCAAAGCAACCCCTGACCCCGTGAAATACGGATAAGGGCGACTGCACCCAGCACTTGCGGGTCCTCACGACCCGTAAGGAAGAAAACTCTCTTGTGGGATCCTTACGACTCCCAAGGGAAAACCCTCTTAAGAATCCTCACGATTCTTAAGAAGAACTTACACATACGGGATCCTCTCGACCTGTAGGGAGAAAAACTCTTTATGAGACCCTCACGGCTCATAAAGCTCAAAAGTCTTAGGAGACAGATCTTAACCCTGAATCCTAAGCCATCGCTGCCCTGCAAGGAGACCTAGATAAATTGTCCGCAGAACACATTCAATAAAAGGAGACATGCCATTGAGAAGAAAAATATGTCTTTATTCATAAACTAAAATGAATACAAAGTACAATTCATGAAAGAACAAAAGGAAGATACTCTCATTCAGGAGTGTGTACAAAAAGAAAGGAAAAGATACAAGTTTTTCAAGCCGGAGGGCGATTTAGCAATTTTGCTAGCTCATCCTGCTTTTGCTGGGCCATAGCTTCATGATTCAGGATCGCCAGAAGACGAGCCTCCGCCTGAGCCTGCTGGGCCTGATACGAGGCGAGCCGGCCTTCGAGCTCTTTCTCAGTGACCTTATGAGCCTCGACCCTTTCGCGAGTGAACACGACAGCTTTATCAAGAGCCACCACCTCTCTGATAGACTCTTAAAGTACCCGCCAGAGTTCATACGCTTTATTGGCTTTGGCTGTAAGGCTTGTTTGAAGCTCGCTCAATGCCTTAGAGGCCAACTCCCTTTCCGAGAATTTTCGGCCGAGCCTCTTCTCGCATGATGCCATATTTGCCGCGCACCGTGCTATCAACCCCCGCAACTCCGCCTTTGCAGCCACGGCCTCCGAGGAAAGGAGGGAACACTCAAGGGCGTGCAAGCAAGCCTCCACCTGCCGACAGAACTCCACCCAGACTCGCACCACCTCTTCGCTGTGGTAGGTGGCAAGAAAAGGAAGAGAACCGTTAGCTTCAGCGGCAAATGCTTCAGCTGTGGTTGCGCTGCCAGCACGAAGCTCCTCGATCAAAGACGACAATGAGACAAGGCTTAATTGGACCAAGCGCTCCGAGGCTCGCAAAGCATAAGGGCCGGGCGGCATGGCGATGCGTGAATCCAGCGCTATGGGGGCTGGCAGGGCTGTTCAGATTCGAAAAATGTCAGTAAAACTCTTAAGCAAAAGAACAAGTGGGGCTATATTGAAATGTCACTTACCTACGGTCATGCAAGTAGGAGCTGAAGGTTCCCCTGGCCCTTCGAGGGCCTCAACCTCATCATCGGCCTCCAAAACTGTAGAGAACATCAATGTCAATACGCAAAATAACAACGATGCTATGAGAAATGATGAACGACACTAACCTTGTCCAGAGGAAAGCACGATGCGCTGAGGGGAGATCGCTTGCGGAGCTGCCATCTCCAATAGACGCTGAAACGATTGCCAAGGAGACAAATCAGCGATTGAGGCCGCCAGCCCGCGCAATTCTGGGAAAATAAAAGAGTTTAGACGAAGAAAAATTGCCAATTTAAAATGTTGAAGGTTACCTTCAACACTCCTCCCATTCTGAGTCCAGGGGATGGCGGCTTCAACGGCCTCCACCGTGATCTCCGGCTCCAGCAAAGGGAAAGTAGTCCCGGCTACCTCTCCTCCAGCCTCTGGGCCGCCCGCAGGAAGAATCGTTGGGACGGCAACCCCCAAAGGAGCCTCTTCCAAAGGAGCAAGCGCTCCGTGATCAGGAACCGCTACTGGAGGCTCTATGGTAAGAGGAACAGCCTCGTCAGCCCCCTCTACATTGAGCAAGGCTGCATCAGGAACGTCAACGGGCTTTAGCTTCAACAAGCCCGTAGGGACCTCCCCCATCGCCGAGGACTCTGCACAATCCACAGAAGAAATCAGAATACATATATACGAGCATAAACAATCTGGCAAAAAACCGCAAAGAAGTATATAAAAAAAACATACCAATGTGCAGGGAAGCCTTCAATATGGCTTCTTCAAGCCGGTTCTCCTTTTCAAGGAGGCGTGCTCGCCGGGGTTCGAGGGTGGACTCATGGCCGCAAGTCCATAAGGAAAGCGCGTCCGCAGCATCCTCCGAAGCGGCCTGCTTCAGGGCCCGTTCTCCCCATTCCTCCAAAGGGCCAATAAACCGCCGCCGGATCTATGAGGGGTCTTCATAGAAGATCACGGCAGGATAGGGTTTCTTCGGAACCCTTGCGTTCTGAGACTCATCTTTAGAACGTCTTATAGCCTCAGCCAATTATGCGGCCTCCTCGGCAGCCGAGCCCGGGAAGAGAAGACCAGCGTCCGACTCTTGCACGACCAACGGCTCATCTGGAAGTATGGGCTCAGACTCCGTTAAAGAATCAAGTAAGTTAGTGGCCACCCTCCTCCGCCTCTTAGATCCAGAACCGGCCGCCGAAGACGACAGTTTCTTCCCCCTTGAAGCCTTAGTGCGGCATCAGCCCACGTCGCCCTCAACACCCTCAACACTCTCATCCCTGTCACCCTCACCCGGTGCCACAACCGAGGATGACACCGCCATTGTCGATGCCGTAGGGGGTGGTGCTGCCTCAGGTGGTGGCATTGTTACCGGAGCCTATCTACCCCGCGACCGAGTACCCAGGGGTATACCAGCTGTTGGAGTAAGATCCACCCCCGACTCCCCCGGAATAAGCGCGGTGCCGGTATCCCTCAGAGGAAAGCGGACCGGGGCGCGCGGTCGCAGCATAGCTCTTATGGCCGGAACCTGAGTAGGGGCACCATGACCAAGAAGCACCCTTCTTTCCTCAATAATAATCGGGTTGACTCGATGGAGATACCAGCCCGTGAACGACCCCATGCATCGGGGCACGTAATCACCATCAGGGATCATGAACTGAGAACCGGTGTTCAGCCTCACAAAATGATGGGCGGCATCTCGAACGGCCTCGAGCGAAGGAACCAGCACGACTATGAAAGCCTTAAACGGGACACCCTGATCATAACCAAACTGCCGGGAAAAGCGGCATGGATTGTACCGCATGAAAAGGGCCGCTTTATCCTGACGGAATACAAGGTAACCCGGTCTAATTGCGTATAAGCGCGCGGCCTCCCGGGGCTTCAAAAAGGGCGCGTTATCTATCGACCGGTCCTAAAGCGGCTGGGCTGAACCCGCGAAAGAAGATAAGACCCGATCATTAAAAACCAATCCACCAGCAGTAGCATAAGGAGAAATCAACGCCCGAATAGCCCCGAATTGAGTCGGGTCAGCGGAAGAAGCATCTACCAATCGCATAAGCCTCGGGAAGGTATAAGCGTCGTAGAATGCGGGCCTTTGATGCATAGAAAAAGCACCCAAGATGTGCATTTCGATCCAAGACGTAAAGTAGTGAAGCGAGAAATTTACCACATCTACGCCAGGGGTGGAAGTATTAGCTGCAGCGCCCAACCCATGATAGAGATGCGCCAACGCCGGGATGCCAATGGCCAGCCGCGTTCCCTCAGCTATACGGTGAGCCGGATAGATGACCGAAGCTCTCATAAAGCGGTGATGCATAGGGATGACAAACCAGCTGAGCCAGACACTGATAAACCCAATGAAGAACGTCTCCTCATCCATGCCGGGAGCTGCGATGGATTCGAAAGACATTGGCGACATTATGGAGATGTAGTACTGCGGTAGATCCGATTCATTGGTCGGCAGCTTCTTCGGACCGAACCGAAAGGGGTCTTTGATATTTGCAAACTTCGGAGCTGTTTTCGACAAGACGCCCTCGCAAAGAAAACAAGCAATGAAGCTCTTAAAAGTAACGCCCTGCTCCTCAGATTTGGTGAACAATCGATCAAAGATACCCAGCACCTTGATCAAGCTGGGACGCTTGTGGTGGACGACGTTCCGGGTACAAAAAAGCGAAGAATAGAGATTGGATAAAATCTCTAGCGCTCACTCCGTCGTTAGGGGATGGGACCAATATCGCGCTAGCGCTCACTCCGTCGTTAGGGTAGGCAGACAAGCCGTCAAGCGGTGCGGGCTCGGGTTCAAAGACGTATTCATCAGAGGGCAGCAACTCCTCATAAAGTGTCCCTCGAATTGGCAGCCCCGAGATCTCATAAAATTCCCCCAAAGAGATCGAAACCTCTCTGTCCCCCAAAAGAAAGGTGTTGGTGGGGAGATTCCATTGATTCAAGAACGCCTTAACCCACCAGAAATGCGGGGATTGATAATGGAAGAGCGACGCATATATTGCCTGGTAAAGCCCAACCTTCTGTAGCCGCGCACGATGGGTAGCAAGGATGTAGCGAGCCCAGAGGAGGTAGCCCGTGGGGTGTCGAGAAGTGAGCCCTATCTTATAAATCTATCCCCATGGGTGGCCTCACCCTGACAAATGCGTCGTCCCAGGATATTTATAGCGGGGACCGGATGGTTCGGGATACCGGTTGTTGAAGGCTCGAGCCGTCTCGTTGGAGTCCAATTTGGCATCTCCACAGCGAAAACCATCCTCGGAGGGTCCATCGGCAAGAACAGGAAAGTGGGCTCTGTCGGCACTTCACAGAGAAAACTCCGGCGACCCCGGATGATATGACTGTACCAAGTTCCCCATAGAAGTAAACTGGTGCAGTTCGGGTCATGAGCCCGGATCATCGCTATCGCTTCCTCGTCGGATGGTGATTGAGGAAAAGCGGCATCCGAGCGAGTGAAGGGAAAGCACGGAACAGAAGCCATCGCACCTGAAATCAAATAAAGGAAACTGTCAAAAGCAAAGCCAGCAATACACACACACACACACACACACACATGAGCATAAATATATATATGAAGACAGTTGAAGAAAGCGACAGCAGACTCTTTTTATGGGGCCATTGGCTACAAAACACATGGGCCCCACGTAATCAGGTTGACGGCTCGTTAATAATGAGGCCAAGCAATTATAATGAGACAAAAGGAATGTTCTCATTAAATAGGCAGTGGGTTTCAAGTGGCCCTATACACTCCCCTAAAAGACAAATCCATCTTGGACTCTGTGATGAATCAAATAGAATCAATGGAATTAAATTCCCAGGGAGCAACATTGTGAACTTAGATGTGCAGGAGACAACCCAGGGCAAGGAGACCCCAAAAAGTCCCCATGAGAACAACTTAGTTCTTCATACAAATTAAATTCCTTTTTGAAAAAAGGAATTAAATTCCCAGAAAGTTTTGTTCCAGAGCCAGAGCTCCTTGGGATGGAATTAAATTCCATGGAAAACAACCGACATTATCATCTCCCTAAAAGATTAGAAAAGCCCTAAGAGATCTACAGTTTGAAGATTATATGGTTTTCTGTTCTTGTTGAAGAACTTAAAGAAAAAATGGGTTCATGTTAAAAGGGTGAAACCCTTGATGTGGATTTAAAATCCATAGAGTTTTTTTAAAATGAAGGTTCTTCGATCGTTCAACATCATTACCTGAAAGGAAGAGTCTTTCCTGAACAGAGTTAAACTCTGAAAATTTTTCAAGGCAGAGAACTAAGCTCTGGAAAAAGAGAATTAAATTCTCAAAAGAAGAAAGTTATCAAAGGAGGAAGATGAGCAAAGTGGAGGCTCTTCTGAAAGGACATAGGCATTTATAGGATGGGATGGAAAACATTTCATCTACCCTACTTCCAAAGCAGATCCGACGGTCACAAAAGTGACAGCGTTGCACTCACGTGCAAACCGTGAGAACAACGCTGTGGGAGCATTTGTTCCCTGATTAAAAATCAGGAAAAGATTCAGAAGAGGCATCACGTGCTCACACGTGACCAGTGGTCACGTGTTGGCACGTGATGGTTAAGCAGCGGCACAGAGCATATTTGTTCTCTAATTAAAAGTCAAGAAGAAGCTTCAGAACAGGCATCACGTGCTCACACGTGACCAGTGGTCACGTGTTGGCACGTGATGGTTAAGCAGCAGCCAGAGAACAGAGCGCAGAAGAAGAGAAGCCCATTCTAGGGGTCACGTGCCTACACGTGACCAGGGGTCGCGTGGCCACACGTGACCGGCTTTAAAAGCCTTATTCTTTGACAGAATTAAATTCTGAGGAAAGATCTTTCAAATCTTTCCAAAATGAAAAAGGATTATCTGAAACCGTTGGATTAAAAAATCTAAAGGTTATTAAATATCACCAATTTATGGAAAAATCTTGGACTTGGAAAGATTTCCTCCTAAATCTAACCGAAATAACAAAGAGATATTTTTGGATTTAAAATCCAATGGTGAATAAAATTCACCGAATAATCTAAAGGCCCAGATTAATGATAAATATAAATCAAATCTCTCAATGAACAAATCAAATCTCTCAATGAGAGATTTACCAAACAGATTGATTCTTTTCCTTCTCTTATAGATAGGAGCCAAGTAAAGAAGAGAAAAGACCTTTTTTTAGAGACATACAGAGAGAGAGAGAGAGATATAGAGCCTTGGAATCTTGAAAATTCAAAAGGAAGAATTTGATTCTCTGCAAAAGAAAAACCTTAGATAAGAAAAGAAAAGGGAAGCTTCAAAAGAGAATTTAATTCTCAAAAGAGTTTAACTCTTATATAAAGAAAAGAACTTAGTTCTTTCTCTGGTTGAAGATCTGCAAAGTGCACATCTCCCCATAAATTGAGAATTTAATTCTCATTGGGTTGAGATCCTGCCATGCAGATCTAAAACATAGAGGAGGAATTGAGTTTTGAGAATTTAATTCTCACAGAATTACATGAATTTAATTCCTTTGAGATAAAATTAGGGTTTAACCCTAGGAATTTAATTCCTTCAGAACGGACAAAACTAGGGTTTTGAGAACTTAATTCTCTCAAACTCACAGGAATTTAATTCCCTTAAAGAAAAAAGATTTAGGGTTTCACCCTATACCAGAATTTAATTCTTTACAGAAAAGAAATTAGGGTTTAACCCTATTTAAGAATATAATTCTTTAGAAGAAAACAGGAATTTAATTCCTCTAAAGTTTATTGTTAGGGTTTGACCCTATGAAGAATTTAATTCTTAAAAGATGAACAAATCTTTAAAATATGCAAAGAGCCAGAGTCACGTGCTACCACGTGACCCCTGCAAAGATCTACAGAAAAGAACTTTGAGTCAGAGTCACGTGCTACCACATGACCTCTGCAAAGATCCACAGAAAAAAACTTTGAGGCAATGGCTCTCGTGCCCCACGTGACCCCTGAAGCACACAGAGAAAAAGGCAAAAGAAACAGAAAAGAGCTCTAGGGCGCTCTCACGTGCTACCACGTGACCCCTTGGCTGGGGCTCTGACAGACAAACACCCAAATTTCCATCACGTGACAGCACGTGATGCTCCAAAGTATTCAATGCTTTTGGCAGAACAAAATAAAGGGAAGCAGGGCGACCTCACGTGTCACCCCGTGACCCCTAATGAACATTCTAACAGATCAAAGCGTGAGCCCCCATCACGTGCCCACACGTGATGGCTGTCAGAATAAAAAGTGTTAAACACTTATCTGTATAACAAAATGAGGGGGATCTGGCCCTACCTTTTGGATGCCATCACGTGCTCCCACGTGATCTCCTCTTTGCTAATGTTTAACACCAAACTGATAACTTGGTTGCCATTGTTTAACCCTGTTATTTATTAGTGTTTAACACTGATTCGAGAATCACAATTTTTAGTGTTTAACACTAATCTGATAATCTTATTTCCCAGTGTTCAACACTGTTGGTCTCTAGTGTTTAACACTAGCTTTAGCCCAATTGGCTAAGTTTCTAGAGGCAAAGCCTCTTCTTCAATGAACCAACAAAGAGTTAATATGAAACATGATTGGACTTAGCCCAAGAAGGCCATAAGTCCTCAATTCAAACTTAACTGGGCCAATGGGCTCATAATATAATAATTGATCTTAGTTTCCAAATTGGACTACAGATCACTTAATCTACCTTGGTTCAAGGGTACATCTCTTCACTCCTTTGATACTTGGCGTTGTAATTCCTCAACGTCTTCAAAGAGGTGACGGGTCCCGATGACCACACATTGATACGGACTGTGGGGTCCTTAAACTCATGGACTATGAGGTCCTTAACCTTGACCGGGATGTCTTAAAACTAACACCGGACTGTGGGGTCCTTAAACTCATGGACTATGAGGTCCTTAACCTTGACCGGAATGTCTTAAAACTAACAACGGACTATGACGTCCTTAACCTTGACCAGGATGTCTTAAAACTAACGCCGGACTGTGGAGTCCTTAAATCCTCGGACTATGATGTCCTTAACCTTGACCGCAACGTCTTAAAACTAACATCGGACCGCAATGTCCCTATCGACCGCAATGTCACTAAACTAAACAACAGGGCTCTCCTAATTGCTCTCTTGTTGGATCTAAACGATCCCGTTAAGTTGATCTTAGTCTAAAACTAGACTAACGTATCCTTAACAAATGTTTAAGTCGATCTTAGTCTCAAATGAGGTTAACGTATCCTTAAACACAACCCCAAACCCAAATCTAAGATAATACGGATTTGGACTAGTCCACGCCCTACGGGCGATGACATAACCCAGTCTTCGTATACAATCCACGGGCAACCAAACACAAAATAAACACACACGACACAAAGTGATCCTCTGGAGAAGGAGAAAGTTGTTACCGCAATGCGGTAGCGTAATTAACTGCAGGGGCTTGCGCCTGCAGGGAAGAGTGTCCCCACAATCAAAAACCCCTCAAGCGAGGGGGAATCTGACGAAGTCTACTACATCGGACACATCCGTTTAAACCTTCGATACATGGTGCCATAAATCTACTTGGCATCTTTGGAGAGGTGAACGGATAGCACCAATTAGCATCTGCCCCGAATTTCAGGCAAGACGTTCCTGTGTCGCGCCGTCTTTCGGAGGGGAACAAGGCCCAGTGGAGTTTTGGCTCAGCCTATCAAAGACTTAGGATGCAGACTTGGATGATCCGTTTATAAGGGCCATGGTGGTTGCGAGCCGATCAAAGACCGACTTCTTTAGGGCTTCCTGTGATGATATTGAAGCATTGAAGCTCATTGGCGGGAGCATGGTCCCAAAAAACAGTCCAGTGGTGGCCTGAGTCACCTGTTCCACCGGCATTGCGAAGATGGAGGCCGCTTGGGGCCCATAAGTCACTTCTCCAGCAGGGACGGAGTGGGAGTTGATGTTGCAATTGGTGCAGTTGGAAGCCATCGATGTCATCTTCTCTTCTGCATGGAGCAAGACACCAAATCATAGTACCTCGAATCCAGGGGCAACTATATTAAACCGTGATTCGTTCGCGAACACGACACGCGAAGTGTGGAGTGGAAAGAGGAAGAGGTCCCACCGAGCGTGCTAGAATCTGTTTACCACCGAAGACAGAAGACGAAACCGCGTAGATCGTCTTGCCTGAATTTGGGGGCAGATGCTATTAGGATTTATCTGTCTATCTCTCCGAAGATGTCAAATTGATTTATGGCGCAGTGTATCGAAGGTTTAGACAGATGCGGCCGCTGTAGCAGATTTCGTCAGATTCCCCCTCGTTGTGAGGGGTTTTTGATTGTGGGGACACTCTTCCCTGCAGGCGCAAGCCCCTGCAGTTAATAACGTTACCGCATAACGACAACCACTTTCTCCTTCTCCAGAAGATCACTTCGTGTCGTGTGTGTTTGTTTTATTTTTTTTGTTGCCCGTGGATTGTATACGGAGACTAATTTTTTGTGTCGCCTGTAGGGCGTGGATTAGTCCAAATTCGTATTTTCTTAGATTTGGGTTTGGTTTGATTTAAGGATCGTTAACCTTGTTTGAGATTAAGATCGACTTAAATATTTGTTAAGGATACGTTAATCCGATATTGGACTAAGATCTACTTAACGGGGATTTGGGATCACTTTTGATCCAATGAAAGAGCATTTGGACTCTATCGTTTTAGTTTAAGGACGTTGCGGTCCACGGCTAGTTTAAAGACATTACGGTCCACAAGGGTATGCTCATAGGTTTGAGAGTGCGTCCAAGAGCTGTTGGTTGTCGGGACCCTCCACCTCTCTGACATCATTGAAGAATTACAACGACATGTATCAGAGATGTGGAGAGATGTACCCTTGAACCGAACTTCAGATTAAAGGGAGAGATCATGGTGGAACGAACATCATCTTAGATGCCACGTGTCAGGAGATCATTGGTCATCTTTGGAACTAAGATCGATTTGGGGAGACCTGAGTATAGGGGGGCTCGGTTGATTGATGGTCAAAAAGGTTTTTGGCCTCAGGAGACTTGGCTAATTTGGGCTAGGTTTGGCCCCTCACAGTGTTAAACACTACTAGTTGTTTGGCGCTCACGTGCTCCTACGTGATGCTCTCAAGCAGTGTTAAACACTGAAATTTGGAGCCCTCATGTGTGGCACGTGAGGCACCTGAATATTGGGCACTGTTTCTTTGGGCTTATTCCCTTGTTCTATACATATAAGTGTTAAACACTTGAATCTTATAATCATCACGTGTAGACACGTGAGGCGCCCCCAAGTTGGACACTGCCTCCTTTGGATTTATCTTCCTATTCTTTTCTAAGTGCTAAGTGTTCCCCTCCGAAAGGCGGCGCACAAGACTGCGAAGTCCTGACGCTGAGATTCGGGGCAGATGCTATTTGGTTTTATCCGTCCACCTCTCCGAAGATGCCAAGTTGATTTATGGCACCGTGTATCGGAGGTTTAGACGGATGCGGCCGATGTAGCAGACTTTGTCAGATTCCCCCTCGCTTGAGGGGTTTTTGATTGTGGGGACGCTCTTCCCTGCAGGCGCAAGCCCCTGCAGTTAATTACGCTACCGCATCGCGGTAACAACTTTCTCCTTCTCTAGAATTTCACTTTGTGTCGTGTGTGTTTGTTTTGTTTATGGTTGCCCATGGATTGTATACGGAGACTAAGCGATGTCGTCACCCGTAGGACGTGGATTAGTCCAAATCCGTATTTACTTAGATTTGGGTTTGGTGTTTTGGTTTAAGGATACGTTAGCCGTATTTAGGCTAAGATCGACTTAAACGTTTGTTAAGGATACGTTAGTCTGATTTGAGACTAAGATCAACTTAACGGGATCGTTTTGGATCCGACAAAAGAGCGTTTGGGGACTCTATTGTTCCAGTTTAGGGACATAGTGGTCCATATTCCAGTTTAGGGACGTGGGGGTCCATCGCCAGTTTAGGGACGTGGTGGTCCATATTCCAGTTTAGGGACGTGGTGGTCCATCGTTAGTTTGAGAACGTTTCGGTCCGTATTCCAGTTTAGGGACGTGGTGGTCCATCATTAGTTTAAGGACGTTTCGGTCCGACATTAGTTTAAGGACGTTTCGGTCCACGAGTTTAAGGACCCCGCAGTCCGTATTGATGTGTGGTCGTCGGGACCCGTCACCTCTCTGACGACGTTGAATGATTACAACGACAGGTGTCAGAGGAGTTCGTAGATGTACCCTCGAACCAGATATAAATTGATTTAGGGAGCAGCCGTGCTCAGTCAATTTAATTTGAGGACTTACGGCCATGATTGGGCTAAGTCCAATTGAAAAAGATCAATATTTTTATTTATTTTTGGTCTATTAGACCTATGCTAGGGCTTTGCCCACATTTTTTTTAGTAATGCACTGCATTATTTTTCTTTGTTTTAGTTGGGCTCTGCCCCTTTTATAAATGATGCAAAACATCTACTTTGTTTGGGCTCTGCCCTTTTTAAAATGCATAGCATTTTTTTATTATTTTGTTTGGGCTCTGCCCATTTATAAATGATGCAGAGTATCAATTCTGTTTGGGCTCTCCCCTTTTCATTGCATTACAATTTAATTAGGCCTGCTTGGTCTTTTTGATTTGGGCCTGGCCCTTTAGGAAATGCATTGCATTTGTCAGGAGCTTTGCGCCAATCAAAGAGCGCAAGCGCTTGTGGTGTTGACACATGTCACACAAGCGCAGAGCGCTGCGCCTGCGCTGCTGACACGTGGCGCGCTCTGGTGGCTTGCGCCAATCCAGGAGCGCAACAGCGCAGTTTGCAAGTGCAAGGCACTATAATTTGAGAATCTTTTAGAACCAATGGTTCATGATAAAGTGCAAAGCACTGTTTGTTTTCTTCGATCTAATGAGAATCAAAGAAAACAAGTATTTCTTGTTTTTCTTGTTTTAAAGAACCAGTGGTTCATAAGAAGTGCAAAGCACTGTTTATTATGTGAAGATCATTGATCTTGTTCTTAGATCAATGATCTATTACAAGAAATTTCTTCTATTTTATGAAGGTTTTTTACCTTTTTCTTGAAACTTTTTCAGAGTTCTCTCTGTTTGAAACTCTTGATTTCTCAAAAAATGTTCTTTTTCTGAATTGAGGTCTAGGGTCCTTTTTATAGTGCCCATAAATTAGTTAAAGAGATCTTTCTCTGAGTGATTTGGGGAATTTTCCCCACCGTTGGATGTTTGATCCAAGGGCTTCTGTTTTACAGAAGAAAATCTTCTTGTTTTTAACAAGAACAGAAAGATTTCTTTAGAATCTTGATTTTGTTTGGCGCAAATGCCCCAGCGCGTGACACGTGTCAAGCAACGCACAGCGCGGCGCAACTGCGTTAGCGCATCTGCGCTGACACGTGTCGCACAGCGCAAAGCGCGGCGCAACTGCGCTAGCGCATCTGCGCTGACACATGTCGCGCAGCGCAACTGAAGCGTTGCTTCCTTTTGTCTTTTAATAGAGCTTTGCTCTGATTGGGCGCGCTGCCTCGGGCGCTGCACCGATGTATCAGCACCTGACATATGGTGCGTTGCGCGCAGCGCAAAGAATTTGAAGCGTTGCTTCATTTACTAAAGTTTAAATTTTCAAAGTAGAGATTTGCTTTGATTGGGGGAAGATGAAGCGTTGCTTCATCTCCCGCCTTGGAATTTGAACAGAGCTTTGCTCTGATTGGGGTAAACACTAAGCAATATTGGAGGTCACGTGGGATCACGTGACCCGATCTCATTTGTTCCTTTTTGTTCCTTAGAGGTGATCACGTAGGAACACGTGATCTGTCGTTATAGCGTTAAACGCTAATATATATGGAGCTCTTGATCTATGTCTTGAGAATTTCAATTCCTTTGTTTTATGAGAATTAGATTCTTATGCAGGGTTAAACCCTAGTTTTATCAGAAGAATTAAATTCCTATGTCTTTGGAAGAATTAAATTCTTCAAACCTAGTTCTTTGCTCTAAGTTTTGGGACTGCATAATAGAATCTTCCCGATGAGAATTAATTTCTCAACTTGTGGGGAGATCTGCTTCTGCAGACCTCAACCAGAGGAAGAACTAAGTTCTTTTTTGGAAGAGTTAAACTCTTGTAAAAGGAGATAAAATGATTTCTATGTCTTTTCCTTCACCTAGGGCTTCTTTTTCTTCAAAGAGAACCCCTCTTCTTCTTTGTTTCTCAAATCTTAAGGGGGGGTCTCTCTCTCTTTCACTCTTTAGTCTCGAGTCCTTTATATAGTAGAGACAAGTTTGTTGATTTAGTTAAGGAAATCTCTCATTGAGAGATTTTTTGATCGATTCGGGGATTTTATCCACCGTTGGATCTTTGATCCAGGGACTTCTGTTTTACAGAAGACATTTTTCTTGTTTTTAACAAAATTGGGAAAATATTTTCCCATACAGAGCTTATTCTATAGCTTGGTGATTTTTAATCACCATTGGATCATTAATCCAACGGCGCTCTGTTTTACAGAGCATAATCTTTCTTGTTTAGAAAGATTAGGAAAATATTTTCCCATACAGAGCTTATTCTGTAGCTTGGTGATTTTTAATGACCATTGGATCTTTAATCCAACGGTGCTCTGTTTTACAGAGCGTGATCTTTCTTGTTTAGAAAGATTTGAGGAAATAATTTCCAAATAGGGTTTTGATCCGTCTTATTTAAAATTGAATTCTATCGGCTCAGAAGGAATTAAGAACCTCACATGTAGCACATGACCCATAGCATTAGACCGGTTTGCTTATACGCAGCAGTCCCAGAGAAAAGCATCACGTGTTGGCACGTGAGCTTTTCTAGCATGTTATTTGTTTTAGGAAGGCGGCTCTACACTTTGTATATAGATGCTCATGTGCCTGCACGTAAGGCTCAATTTCAGCCTTATTTGTTGAGCACAATGCCTATAATCTTTGCCCCAGGGCACATCACGTGTGGGCACGTGATGCTCCATTTGGGAAATTTTTCCCATCACTTTTTGTTCATTATTTATTTTTTATAAGGGAATAATCCCTTCTACATAATATCAGTGTATGAAGTACTTCAAGGACAGCCTCGAGTACACGGTTACAGGGGAGCTGAACCCATTCACCGTAAATGAAGTCCGCAAATATGAAGACGCCAAGTACTTCTTACCAGACTTCGAAGACATGGAAAGATGTCGCAAACCGGAGAATAAACAAAAAGCCATCGCCGCTATCTCGATCTTCGGGAGCGATACCGAGGAGGACGAAGAGATGTCTATTCGGAACAACCCCAAGGCAACAGGTCAGGACCATCTACTCCTATTCTGGTCTTCGGCAGTGACTCTAAAGACGAGGCCAACACAGTGTTCTCCGTTCACTCGTCAATACAGACCTTTGCTGGAGCTGACCAGAGTTTACAAATTACCATAGTTCCGTGGCGGCATTACAAAGAATTTGATGCACTTGATACGTACTGCGTGTAAGAGCTGCAGACCTTCTACGTCCCTCCTAAGCAAAAAGGTGAAAAGTCGATCATTTTCTACCAATCCATCGAGACTAAAGAGGAGAAAGAAGTCTGGCACAGTGCCGAACCTGCGATCGACAGGCTTCAACCAATTCGTTTACCCAAATACTACACAGAGGGACTGAAAAGGCTATTGGGACTCCAAGGAATACCCTTTAAACAAACTGCTCGACAAGCCCAGTTCTATAACAAGATTTGGGACATTCTCGGGACTCAGGGGAAGATGCCCAATGGGAGAATGGAGACGACTGGCCTTGGATACGTTTGGTACAAGAAACGGGAGCGGTTCCATGGCTGCCATGTCATAAATAACTTCGGTGGAGAAGCGAATGCATTTCTAGATAGCGTTGATGTCGAACCAGAGCGAGATCCCGCTGTGAGAATACCAAGCCCGTCATTCAAAGAACAGATTGACAAGCTGATAAGAGAAGCGGGTCAAAAGGTTTGGGATGACCATAGCCGCGAAATGGTCATTTACGAGAAAGCCAGGACGCAGCGTATCATTCAACAGGCTACGGAAGGAGAAGAAGACGACGATACCCTTCACCCTCAGCCTGCTGTGCGCTCTCGCGGCAAGAAAAAAGTCCGACGCAGAAGCAATGACAAGACCAAGAATGGGGACGACGTTAAAAGATAGCGAAGCAGATCAAAGAAGCCACGCGAGTGAGAAAAAGTCAGCTGGAAATCGTCTTTGATGAAGAAGATGGGTCGGGAATACTCTTTCCCTCAAGATAAGACAAGAAAATTATTCAACCTTGTCATGAAGCATCAAATGATAACACTCCCGGAGTCTCGATACCCCGAACAGATAAACGAGATCCATCACCCCGATTATTGCTTCTACCACCGAGTAGTAGGACATCCTCTTGAAGACTGCTTCACCTTTAAAGACTGGGTTGAAGATCAGTATCAGTAAGGCAGGTTTGCTCTATCCGACAGTTGGAGGGTATCCCCACCACGAATGCATGAGCCAAGAGAAACCTACACCGCGAGGGAAAGTCTAGATCAGCATAGAGCTTGGAAACGAGCTCGTACCTGCCATATGATAACATTCTCAAAGGAGGGAGAGTAGGAGAATATGGACGACCTCTCTCAGTGCTTCGCAAATGAACATAAGAACGGGGTGATCTCAGAATTTCCAACGGCGCCAAAAGAGCTGGAATATGGGATACATACCACGGTGGACAATCTAAAAAAATTGACTTGGGGACGGCAGACGACCCAAGGCCAACGTTCGTCAGTGAGCTGCTGTCTGAGAAACAGGTGGCCACGTTAAAAGACGTGCTTATGCAGTATAAAGATTGTTTCACATGGAACTATTCCGAGATGCCGGGATTAGATCCAGAGATAGTTGTGCATATACTGGCAATATCACCGGACGTCAAGACAGTCAAACAAGCACCAAGAAGAATGCGGCTCGAGCTTGAGATGAGTATCAATGCTGAAGTCAAGAAGCTAATCGACTCTGGATTCATCCAAGAAGTTCAATACCCTGACTGGATCGCCAATATCGTTCCGGTAATGAAGAAAAATGGGCCAATACGCATCTGCGTAGATTTTCGGGATCTCAACAAAGCTTGCCCGAAGGATGACTTCCCAGTACCGGTTATCGAACTGATGATTGATAACACGTCCACTCACGAGGTCTTCTTCTTCATGGACGGATTTTCAGGCTACAATCAAATAAAAATGCATCCTGATGACCAAAAGCACACTGCTTTCCGGACTCCGCTGGGCATATTCTGCTACAAAGTGATGCCCTTCAGTCTGAAGAACGCTGGGGCTACCTACCAGAGGGCCATGACAAAGATCTTCGATGACCTCATACATGAGATTGTCGAATGTTATAACGATGACCTCGTGGTGAAAAGCAAATCGTACGAGGAGCACTGGGAGCATCTGAAGATAGTGTTCCAGCGCTTCGGAAGTACAACCTGAAGATGGACCCTCTGAAATGCGCGTTTGGAGTTTCCTCAGGCAAATTCCTAGGATTCATCGTACGACACCGAGGCGTCGAAATAGACCCATCAAAGATTAAGGCGATTATGGAAATTCCCGCGCCAAGAACTCTCAAACAACTGCGGTCTCTTCAAGGAAAGCTCGCGTATATCCAGCGGTTCATAGCTAACCTCTCCGGCAAATGCCCCCTACAGTCATCTAATAAAGAAGGGGACCCCGTTCGTTTGGGATCGTAAATGCCAAAGAGCACTAGACGAAATCAAGCAATATCTGCAGAACTCGCCGGTAATGACCGCTCCAGTCAAGGGAAAACCCCTCATCCTGTACACGACGACCCTTGAAGGTTCTTTAGGCGCGCTATGGGCACAGGAGAACGATCAGGGAAATGAGAGAGCTCTCTACTATTTGAGTCGAGTTCTCCTGGAGGAAGAAAACAACTACTCCCCAATCGAAAAGCATTTCCTGGCACTGATCATCGCAATAACGAAGCTTCGACATTATGCCTTGGCATATGAGGTCCGTCTCATATCAAAGGTGGACCCTCTCAAAATATTGATGTCAAGAGCCATACTAACGTGAAGGCTTGCCAAATGGGCCCTCCTCTTGATGGAGTTCTCGATAGTATATCGACCCCTCAAGGGAATAAAAGGCCAGGCCATCGCTGACTTTCTCGCTGAGCATCCGATACCAGCTAATTATCCCTTAAACCGTGAGTTGCCGGACGGACACGCGTTTGATGAAATTGATGGGGAGAAAGAAGGGAGTGATACCCAATAGGAACTCTACTTCGATGGGGCATCGTCTATGAAGAGGCGGAAGCAAAGCACCCCCATAATCAAAGCTGGAGTAGGCCTTATCTTTGTGACTCCACAAGGAGGGATAATGCGTTTTGCCCTTTCCTTAACGGAGCCAAGAACAAACAACGAAGTGGAATATGAAGCTTTGATAGCATGTCTCGAGATCACCATTAACATAGGAATCGAGAACCTTCTCATATATGGAGACTCCCAGCTGGTCGTTAGCCAAGTAAATGGCGACTATCAGACGTGTAAGCCAGAGCTGGTAAAATATGGCAAAAGAGTGCAACAGTTACTGACTCAAATCCCCTCTTACGTCCTGGAAAGCATACTGCAGACGGAAAATAGCAAGGCAGATGCATTAGCCAAGCTCGCTAAAGAACTGGGCGACGAAAACCTCGATGACGTAAGGATCATTGTGCAAAGCCGCCGGATTTTCGCGCCAGCAGAAATATCTCCGGAGTCGTCTGAAGAAAAGGAAGCGGCCGAACAAGCGGCATTCCAATTAGAAGATGAAGAAAAGGCGAAGGATTGGAGAGAAGTCTTTGTAGACTACTTCAAATCTCATCATACGCCCGAAGACGCGTCATCAAGAAATCAGCTCATGAAGCAAGCTCTGTCTTTTGCCTTCGTCAATGATACTCTATATAAGAGATCATTCGATTGTTTGTGGCTAAGATGCCAGGGACCAGGAGAAGCAAGAAGAGTCGTCCAAGAAACTCATGACGGACTCTGCGGTTCTCATCAAGCTGGGCTAAAGACGAAGCTGAAAATCAAAAGGATGGGATACTATTGGCCCATGATGATTTAGGACTACCTCGAATACGCGAAGCAGTGTCACTCATGCCAGATTCACGGGGACTTCATCCACCAGCATCCGAATCCGCCACACCCAACATTGGCTAGCTGGCCATTAGAAATGTGGGGAACCGATATAATCAGGCCCATCGAACCAGCATCATCCAAGAGACATAGGTCCATACTAGCAACAACCGATTAGTTCTCTAAGTGGGCAGAAGCAATACCGCTAAGAGAGGTGAAGAAGGAGAACATCCTCCATTTCTTCTGGACACATGTCATCTACCAGTTCGGCACTCCGCGACGGATTATCTCGGATAACGGGCCAGCCTACAGAAGCCATAAGATCAGCTGCTTCGCACAGCAGCATAAAATAGATTGGAGATACTCTTCAATCTATAACCCCCGAGCTAACGGTCTAGCTGAGGCTTTCAACAAGACCTTGACAAAGATCATAAAGAAAACGGTGTCCAGAAATAAAAAGGACTGGCACGAGAGATTGCATGAAACTCTCTGGGCTTTTTGGACCACGTTCAAGACGGCCACGAATACAACGCCATTCGTGTTAGTATTTGGCACGGAAGCGGTACTTCCCTTGGAGATAGAGCTACTCTCTCTACGAATAGCGGTTCGATACGAGCTGACGGATGAAGAAAATGTCCATCTTCGACTTGAGGAGCTCGATGCCCTCGATGAAACTCGTCTCATGGCGCAGTAAAACGTAGAAGCTTACAAAGCAAGGATGACATGCTCATACGAAAGATTTACTAGGCCGAGAACATTCCGCCAAGGAGAACTCATGCTAGTCGTAAAAAGACCTATGATCCCCAATCGTGCTAAACGGGGAAAATTCAAGCCGAACTATGAAGGCCCGTACATCATAGACTGTTGGAGATAGTGCCCTCAGAGTCAATTATTGGATCACAGGCACGTGATTGCAATGATTGAGGGAGGACTTATCCCGGTAGGATAGTCTTACTCAAGATGATAGTATGCTATCTGGTTTACCTTTATCATCGTGTACTGCTTCAGGTGACCTTACAGGTCACTATTGCACGTTGATAGACCCCCTAGGATTCTTGCTTGACTGCCAGCAGTATGAGGGCGATCATATACGTGGGAGCTGGTAGTCTATAAGCACATCCTTAAAAGGTCCCTAGTAATGGGAGTTTCGAGACAGGGCATCGATACTCCAGAGTAGACTAGTGTATACAGTCGAGACCCTGAGGAGGGGCGGTGGCCGGTCTCACAAGCCACTGGTGTCAGTCGGTTCACCTAAGATGTATACAGGTGCTCATTGGGTTATGAGTACACCGGACAGGACTCGCCGGGAACATGCTAGTTGGTCTTATACCTGACGTCAGATAGCAGTTCCCTGGTGACATGTGTACAGGTTAGTTCATCGACCTGAGGATCGTCATTTGTCTCGTATGAGTTCCCACTGTACTTTTATTACTACCCTACCACGCTCAAAGGAGACGTGCAAACAGGTTTTAGTTCGGTACAGTCCCGAGCCACATGGAGGCAGTGAGCGGATCTTCAGGGGTTCGTCTCTCCCGGTATTGGTGGTGAGGTCGCGCTGTGTCTAGGAGAGCCCTTACACGAAGTCCTTGGCCAAGGCAGGAGATTTACTGGTAGGTATTCCAGTAATATCTCAGGGTGTTCTGGGCTACACTCCGATACGACTTGTACCGCTTTTGGGGGTCTGACTTTTACCAACCCCCTAGGCCCGCTATGCGATGCTCATAGACGAACGGACCGGACTGTACGGATATTGTCACTGACAGGCTCAGTAGGGTGTCAGGATGAATTCGCTCATCGACGTCCCTTTTGGTCAATACCTGGTCGCCCGTTACGTATGGCTAATACCTCTGACGTGCTAGTGGTTAAATCCACAACCAAAGTATTGACGAGTCTTTAGAGTTCCCCACAGACAGTTGCTCAAGTTTCGGGCGAAACGCTGTAGAGGCCGTATGGAGATATGGCAGGGTTCGATCAGATAGTGCGGTATTGCACGGATCAGGATCGGACGGATAATACTAGCCGGCTTTGGTTTAAGCCAGATCCTAGTATAGTACAGTGTAGATTTTGTCTCATTGCATTTGTATTTCGGTCGGAATACAAATGCGGGTATGTATATACTGTAGCGGGGTTTTCCTGTAATTTATTACAGGACCAGTTTTATGGAGTTGCCAGTTTGTTTTCCGTTTCAGCCATATTTCTTTGTATCTTTCATTGGCTGAAGATTGGTGGAGAAGGGCTTATTTGCAATTGCGTAAATAAGCATTTGTGGAGGGTGTTATTTGCATTTTGTTGTGTCATGATCACTTGACTTTCTTTAGTCATCATGGCTTGACTTGTGGTGTCATGATGGTTGTTGTTGAGTGTGGTTTTAGTTAGTGATCATGATTCATCATGATAACTTTCTTCTCTCTCTCTTGCATTATGAGGTTCACTCTCTTTTTGATACATACACTCACTCCCTCTCTCATATACTCTCTCCTCTCATTCTCTCAAGGATGGCCGGCCATCATAGAGGGAGGGGCTGCTCATTTTTGATGTGGGAATTTTTGCTCCTTTCATGCTACAAAAATTCCCAAGTTCATCCACAAAAAGCTTTGATCTATTTTCCTCCGCCAAAAGGCAACTCCCTACAACCCAAAATGAGACATAGCACTCTACACTATATTCTACAGCAAATCTTGGGCACGTCGACTCGCCAGCTTCGTGCCCGAGTTGCCTCGGTCCAGAGGCGGGAGCCCGTAAAAGAAGCCGGCGACGTGGTGCCCTTCCGGCGACTTGGTGGAGACCGGAGATTCCGCGGGGAGATCGGGACGATGACGAGAAGACCGAAGGACACGGATCGCTCGGTATATCTCTTAACCCCCTTCTCTAGATAGCTAGGACTAGATAAATGGCACGATCCGGGTTTATAGAGCGCGGTGGTGCCAGTTTGAAAAGTTAAAGTAAATCATCGCTTCCACATTCCGGCGTCGGATTGACGGCTGGGGCGCCGCCGTGCACTTACATAGACAAGGTCTACCAAGGTGGGGCCTACTTATTCATGGATATGCATGGCGAAAGACCCTTCCGGCCGATAAACGGACGATTCCTTAAGAAATACTACGCTTGAAAAGTCACGGCTCAGGTTAATGATGGATGAAGACGCTCGTGTCCGCTCGCTGTCTTCCTAAGTCCAAACTCTATAAGTAGTATCCGGCGAAACCTAGCCTCAAAATCTCGACGTACCGCAACATCCTTAAACTAGCTATGAACCGTGATGTCCTTAAACTAACAATAGACCAAGATGTTCTTAAATTAACAGTGGACCGAGATGTCTTTAAACTAAATGCACCGCCTCAAAACATAGCGACAATGGAATCCACGTCCACAAGTCCCAGCGGCAGCGGCGAGGATTGCAACTTAAGTCCCTCTGGCTACCCAGCTCCCCCGGTCGGCGAAGTCCCACTGTGATTTAAAAAAAAACAGAAAAACAGTATGTCCAAAAGCAAAATGGGCACGGAAGAAAACCCGAAAGGGCTCCGTGAGTAAAAACAGCAGGACTGCCGGCGAGTTCGTGAAAACCTGAAAGGGCACAAACTCATAAAAAAAATTCATGCACACTTGCGAGGTCCTCTCGACCTTGTGAGGAGAAAACACCTGCGTGAGATCCTTATGACTCACAAGGGAGCAACACACTTAGGGATCCCCATAATTCCTAAGGAGAAATTACACTTACGAGATCCCCACGACTCGTGAGGAGAATTCCCCATGTGAGACCCTCACGGCTCATAGGATTCGAAAGGCTTAAGTTACAGGGATCTGAACCTGTTCTTAAACCATCACATTCCCCAGATTTTCCTACAAGCGGTTCAATATTAACCCTTGTATACAATCCACGGGCATAAATAAACGTTTCCCCCACCAAGTCCCACCAACGACGAGGAATGTCCTCATGTGGTGAATGACACTTATAAGTCTTCTCGATTTATAAGGAGAAAACGGTCTTATAAGATCCTTACGACTTATAAGAGAATACACACTTAAGAATCCTCACGACTCCTAAGGAGAAAACACACCTACGAGATCCTCATGACTCATAAGGAGAAACACCTTTATGAGACCCTTACGGCTCATGAAGTCAAAAGCCTTAGTCGGCAGGATCCTAACCCTGTTTGCTAAGCCACCTTTGTTCGAATCAACAAAGGCAAATGATGATTCGCTACTGGAAATGTCCCAGTGGTAGTGATGCTGATGCCTAAGATTGGTATCAAATTCCAAGCCCTTTCATGGCAAATGATGATTCGCTCCTGGCCATATTCCAGTCGTAACGATGCTGATACTAAGATTGGTATCGGATCTCAAGTTCCATACTCGCAGCAAAAAATCAGCGAGCCAAAAATGCATATAGAAATAGCCGAAATGATATGGCAACTTGCAACAAAAATCAGCAAGTAAAATATATGCATATAAAAATAGCCGAAATGATTGGGCACCGCGAAAAATAAACGAAATGATTGGGCAATCGCGACTTTCGCGATATAAAAAGCTGAAATGATAGAGCATCGCGGAAAGAAATAAAATAAAATGAAACTTTTGCCCTGCAGGCGAGATCACATCGACCCCTGTATACAATCCATGGGCACAAACGAAAAGGGAACCATATTGTCCCACCATGCTTCGTCAAAAGGAAGCCAGATCTCGACGGCAGCGTCCACAACCTAGAGTTCACCAACAGCATTCTTCTTCCCTCCAGCAAGATGCAGACGCGACATGAATGAATGGAGCCACGGCAAAGTCCTCTAGTTCCAAATCTCGAAGGTTCACGGACAACCTAGAGACAACCTCGGAGCCATGGCAAAGTCCCTGGTTCCAAGTCTCAACGACAGCATCCACAGCCTAGAGATCAACAACAACGTTCTTCCTCCCTCCCAGCAGGATGAAGACGTGACATCAACAAACGGAGCCATAGCAAAGTCCCCTAGTTCCAAATATGGACGGTTCACATACAGCCTAGAGCTCGGAGCCACGGCAAAGTCCCCTAGTTCCAAATTTCGACGGTTCACAGACAGCCTAGAGACTACCTCGGAGCCACGACAAAGTCCCCTAGTTCCAAATCTCGATGATTCACAGACAGCCTAGAGACTACTTCGGAGCCACGGCAAAGTCCCCTAGTTCCAAATCTCGACGGTTCACAAACAGCCTAGAGACTACCTCGGAGCCATGGCAAAGTCCCCTAGTTCCAAATCTCGACGATTCACGGACAATCCAGAGACTACCTCGGAGCCATGGCAGAGTCCCTAGTTCTAAGTCTCGATGGCAGCATCCACAACCTAGAGATCACCAACAACGTTCTTCCTCCCTCCAGCAGGATGCAGACGCGACATCAACAAACAGAGCTATGGAAAAGTCCCCTAGTTCCAAATCTCAGCGGTTCACAGACAACCCAGATACAACCTCGACAGTCGTCGCAATATTGCAGACACAATGTCAACAAACGAAGCAAAAGAAGATCCTTAGCTTCAGGGTCTTGACGGCAACTCAAATGAGACCTGAAAGACCATCGGAGATCATCCCACTCCAGCGCGGAGTGGTCATGACTTATTGGGGCTCCCAAACTGAGCCTAACATCAAGTAAAAAGCGACATGGAATATCCCTAACGCTTACTCTTTCGACGGTAATATCACCTGGAAGATTACTTGAAGACGTCTTGTCCAGCCCCCGAAGGGATCAGAGACGCGACAGTCGCGGGTCTACTCGAACAGCAAGATTGCGAATCGAGGAATACACCGGCCAACGCGACGGTATGATGGGTAAAAAACCCTAGTACCACAGAACCTAACGGACTTCTATTAGCAGGAGTTAACTGTGACGTCAGGATAACCCTGCGAGAACTTCTCGATTCGTCTCGACTCGTGGGGAAAATAATGTTCCTGCGATAACTTCTCGACTCGTCTCGACTCGCAGGGAAAAGCCTTAGGCAACGGGGATAAGGACCTGTTTCCTAAGAACTGGGGCCCTGCAAGTCGGTTCAAGATGGACTATTGTATACTATTCACGGGCCACATTCTCCAAAGTCGAATACTGACAAGGAGGGAAACAACCACTTACGAGTCCTCTCGACTTGTAAGGGGGGAAATTTTCTTGTGAGATCCTTACGACTCTCAAGAGAAAATGCAGTTAGGAGTCCTCACGACTCCTAATGAGAAAATACACCTACGGGATCCTCTCGACTCGTACGGAGAAAAGTCTTTATGAGACCCTCACGGCTCATAAAGTTGAAAAGTCTTAGGCGGCAGATCTGAACCTGTTTTCTAAGCCATTGTTACCTTGCAAGGAGATCAAGATAGACTATCTACAAGAAGCATTTGCTAAAGGGACATGCTAGTATGAAATAAAATATGTCTTTTATTCATGAATCTAAATGAATACAAGGTACATTTCATAAAAGAATCAAAATGAATACAAGATACACTCATTTATGAGTAAATACAAAAAGGGAGAATGGACAAAAAAAATCTTTAAGCCGGCGGGTGGTGCAATAAGCTTGTCAGTTCATCGTTCTTCCGCTAGGCCTTGGCTTCAAGCTTTGTTTGCCACAAGACGGGTCTCCGCCTGAGACGGTTGGGTCTGATACGAAGCGAAACGACATTCAAGCTCCTTTTCAGTAACTTTATGAGCTTCAACCATCTCACGGGTAAAGATAACGGCTTTATCAAAAGCTGCCACCTCTGTGATAGCTTCTTGAAGCACCCGCCAAATTTCATACGCACAGGTGGTCTTGATAGTGAGTTGAGCCTGGAGTTCCCCCAAAGCATTCGAGGCTAGCTCCCTCTCCGAAAATTTCTGGTTGAGCCTCTTCTTGCAAGATTGTAGATTAGCGGCACACCGCTCAATCCACCCCCATAGGCTCGCCTTTGCAGTTAGGAGCTCGAAAGGAAGGCATATGCAGTCAGGATCATGTAAGCAAGGTTCCACTCGACGACAATACTCAACCCAAACATGCACCAATGTTTCTTCATAATAAGTGTCAAGGAAGAGAATAGAAGTATTAGCTTCGGCAGCAAATTCTTCGGCCGTAATAAAACTACCAGCATGAAGATCTTCATTGAGAGCCGACAAGGAGTGAATGCTTTATCTCGCCATCCTTTCAGACGCACGTCGGGCATATGGGCCCGATGGCATAGAGATTCGAGACTCTAACGGAGCCAGAGCTGGCAAAGTTGTCAAGATTTATGAATAGTCGGCAAGACTGGCAAGCATGGGATAAACAAAACAATGCTAAGGGTAAAGCTTTACTTACCCACAATCATTTAAGGGGGGTTTGAAAGATCCCCATGCCCATCAAGGATCTCCACTTCGTTATCGGCTTCCAGAACCGCAGAGGGCGTATTAGCATCATTATAAAAAAACGATAATAACGCAAAGGGGTCAAAGAATACCGACCTTGCCTGGAAGAAAGGACGATGCTTTGCGAGGATATCGCCTGTAGGGTAGCCATATCAAGTAGGCGCTGGAAGGACTTCCTAGGAAATAGGTCCACTATAGAAGCCGCCAATTCCCGCAAATCTGAAGGAAAAAAGAGTTTAGATAATGAGGAGATCATTAAAATGAATTGTAAAAGATTACCTTCGATGCTCTGCTTGCCTTGAACTGGAGGGATAGCAGCTTCGGCAGCCTCCTCCGCGCCCTCAGGCACATCACCGGGGATATTTGCTGGCGTAGCAGCTTCCAGCTGCGGAACGACAACCGCCACTTCAGGCTCCAAAGAAGGAACAGTGGTCTTGGCAGTCCTCCCCACAATCTCCAGGATACCACCAGAGAGATCCATTGGAGCTACGGCCGGAAAGGTCGCCTCTGTGGAAAGTACAGACGCTTAAGAAGTGGAGGTCATCACCGGGAGCTTCAAGATAGAACTAACAGCTCCGACAATCTCTTCTACACCCTTCAATGCCTCACTAGAGACATCCATAGGGTCCGCGGCCAATGGGGTCACCTCCGCTCGGGGAGTGGGCACCAAAGGAACAAGAGTCACCACCGGAAGTTCCACCACAGGAGCGTCGGTCGTAGTGATCTCTTCTGCACCTACCGATGCGTCATGGGAGACATCTATAGAATCTACGGTCATAGCGCGACTTGGGCTCAGATACTTTTTCGTTGCTGAAGTCCCTGCAAATTTTTCGCAAAGATAAGAAGATATAAAAGCGATACAAATTACTTTCCAAAAGAAAGATACGGAAAACACGCATACCGATACGCCTGGATGCTTCTAGTATGGCTTTTTCGAGCCGTCGTTCCTTCCTGAGGAAATGTGCTCGCCGGGCTTCAAATGCGGATTCATGACCACCAGTCTTCAGTGCTAGCTCATCTTCAAAAGCGACCGAGATGGGCTGCTTGAAGGCTCTTTCGTCTTCCCTTCGCAGAGGACCCATATGTACCCTCCGTAGCGATGGGGGATCTTCGTAGAAGATAACCGGAGGGTAGGGCTTTTTCGGGATGTGCACATTCTCGGTCTGATCCTGGGAGCGCCTTAAAGCTTCAGCCAATTGCGCGGCCTCCTCAGCGGACGAGCTAGGGTAAATAAGACCAGCGTCCGACTCCTCCATAGCAATTGGTTCGTCCTGAATGAATGGCTCGGACTTGTTGGGGTCGAAAATTACACCCCGGTTGACCAAGTCAAAGTCAAGGTCAACCCCAAGCCAAATGGGCCCAAGCCCGGATCAAGTGGGCCCATGCCCAGGTCGAGTCCGAACATGAAGCGGCCGGCCCTCCTCCATTCCCAAAATGAAATCATGTAATAAATAATTTTTATGTAATTTTTTATGCATGAATGGGCATAAAGCCAAATTTTTGTAAAGCCCATGGCTTATATGCAAAAAGAAATGGCACATGAGCCATGAGATGGACAAAATGCCATTTTTGTAAAGCCCAAAGGGCTATATGTAAAGTGTATAGCCTATAAAGGCCAAGATAATGAAAATATCTCAACAACTTTTTCTCTCTCCCAAAAAGTATCAAGATCTGTGATCTTCTCCTTCTTCAAGGTTCTAAAACCTTCTTCTTTCTTTTGAATTAAATCAAGAGTTTTACTCTTCCTTTTATAAAACTAAATAGTTTTTCACCACAAAACCCACAAAGGGGAACTCAGATCTTCCATTAGATCTCAAAAAGAGGAGATCTTTAAATCTCACCCCCTTTTCTCCAAGATCCGGCCAAACGACAGGAAGAAGAAGGAGACTCATCTCCAGAAACCCCACTTTGGGGAAGATCCAGGGCTCAAGGGGAGAAGCCCCTTCATCAGCTTCAAAATATCCTAGGAGTTTAACTCCTCATACACACACACACACAAAATAATAAGTGTTCCTTTCTGGGAGTACAACTCCCGTTGCAGGGACCAAGTCCCTTTTGCCTCCCAAAGCGCTAGCGCCCTTGCGCTCAAAGCGCTAGCGCTCAGAGCGCTAGCGCCCACGTGCCTGGCATGTGGAGCGCTAGCACCCGAGCGCTTAAATACTGGGGGCAATGATGCGCTCATTCTCCGTCAGTTTGTTAATAGCTTGACGGATGTTGCTTTCGATTGGTATGCAAGCATACCAGAAGACTCGATCACGACGTTCGCTCAAATAGAATCCATGTTCAAGCAAAGGTTCATGATTGTTAGCGATAAAATCACCATTGCCAACCTCGTAAGGACAGAGCCAAAGAACAACGAAAGCAACATGGATTTTACAGTCCGATGGCACAATCTCTCTGTTAAATGTGAACCGCCGTTGGAGCAAGACCAATCCGTCAGTCTTCTTATAGAAAATCTGAAGGACTGGATGAAACCTTTCCTGTGCACCGCGGGCCTTAAAACATTCCAAGAGCTGACCAAAAAGATCCAAATGTTGGAATGCTCAAAGCCCGAGTCCGCTCAGGATCTTCAGTTCACAAACAGACCGAAAACTTAGAGGGAAGACAACCGAAAAGGCGGAAGTTCTAACAGCACCGATTCTCTAAATAAGCAGAGAGAGGGCGGAGCAAAAACTAATAAATCTCGAGAGCCAACTTTGGAGGAAAGAAGAAATAAGGTCTACTCATTCCGAAGGGACAAGGTCCACAAAATTTTTAAAGATGCTCTGAAGAATGGCTTGCGGCTGCCAGAACCAAAAGGGCTAAGCGAAGCGAACATGACTGATCATCCCAACTTTTTCCCATAGACACACTATTGAAGACTGTTGCGTCTTCAAGGATTGAGTTGAGAAACAATACAAGGCGGGAGAAATATCATTGTCTCCTGGCGTGTTAATAAACAATCAAGCTGCGACCGCCAATTTCATACAAACGGAGACCGAAGTCCTTCAGGGACCTGATTCTCTCAGACATCTGCCTTTCTCTAAAAAGAGCGGACCAATGCAACAAGCTAAGAGCCAAGCGAGCAACATTTCCAATGAAGAAGCAATAGACGGGTACACAACCCATACGGTCTATATGATGGAGCACAGAGGAACAAGTCCTCCTACGCCTTATAACCATGACAATGACGCGGTTGTTGCTATCCAACATCGGCCCGATCCAAATGATGAAGAGCTCGTTCAGGCCATTGAGCCAAAGGAACCCGTGGTTCATGCCGAATCAAGTTCAGGCGGTAGGGATGACCCCGTTGTCATACCCGGAACTATAGAACAAGCATTATTTCAATGGCTTCAAAGGCAACTTCAGGACAGGGATGAGAAGATAGCCAAGGTCCATTCTAAAGTCGACGAGCTGGCAAATGTCGTGGCGGATCTCATGACCCAAGTCACCCGATTATAATTACAGCAAAATCAAATTTTGGTTCGTGAGCTGGGGATTGATATCCAGAAGCAGCCGACCGATACTCCCTCCAGCCCGAGAGCGGAACACCTTTGTGAAAAACGGACGCGGTCAGCCTCCAGTCCCTCCGATGCATACACTGAACGTGGTAAGCGGACAGTAGGCGAACCAAAGACTGATCGTCCTCAGGGTCCAGTATTAGTAAGGGCACCTACTCTAATGGAGAGAAAGAAGAAAGCATACTCCTTCAGGAGGGATAAAGTCCGCGAAATATTCGTGGACGCCTTGAACAACGGTCTTCAGCTGCTTATTCCAAAGAGGCCACATGAGATGAACATGACCGGCAATCCCATTTACTGCCCATATCATAGAATGGTGAGTCATACCATTGAAGACTGCTATATTTTTAAAGATTGGGTGGAGAACCAAAACAAACTCGGGAAAGCCTCACAGTCGTCAGATGTACCAACAAGCCACAGAGCTACGGTCATCAACACAGTCCCGCCAAGATCAAAGTTCGAGGAGCTGGGATAAGCAAACCACTGACCACCACGTCGTTAAACTGGGAACAGACGACCACCACGTCGTTAAACTGGGAACAATCGACCTCTAAGTCGTTAAACTGGGGATGAAAAATATGTAAATAAAATAAGAAAAAAAAGAAAAAAATAATATAAAAGCCGAAATGATGGGGCAACTCGCAATAAAAATCAGCGAGTAAAATAAAGATGAAAAATAAAGCCAAAATGATAGGGCAACCGCGAATCAATAGCCGAAATGATAGGGCAATCGCGACCTTGGCGATAAGAAAAGCCGAAATGATAGAGAAATTGCGGTAAAAAAAAAGAAAAAAAAAACGGTGAATGATGAGTCGCTCCTGGTACCATATTCCAGTGCAGCGATGCAGACACCGTCCAAAACTCAAATCCCCAACGGCGAATGATGAGTCGCTCCTGGTACCATATTCCAGTGCAGCGATGCAGACGCCAACCAAAATTCCAAATTTCTGAATGTCCCAACGGCGAATGATGAATCGCTCCTGGTACCATACTACAGTGCAGCGATGCAGACGCCGACCAAATTCCAAATCCCAATGGCGAATGATGAGTCACTCCTGGTACCATATTCCAGTACAACGATGCAGACGCCAACCAAAATTCCAAATTTCTGAATGTTCCAACGGTGAATGATGAGTCGCTCTTGGTATCATATTCCAGTGCAGCGATGCAGACGCAAACCAAATTCCAAATCCCAATGGCGAATGATGAGTCGCTCCTGGTACCATATTCCAGTGCAGCGATGCAGACGCCAACCAAATCCCATACCCTAACGGCGAATGATGAGTCGCTCCTGGTACCATATTCCAGTGCAGCAATGCAGACGCCAACAAAGTCCCAAAATTTTCCAGTCCTACGGTCTGGATCATACATCCTGCAAAACTGTATACAATCCACGGGCGTAAAACGATCCCAATCTCTCCCAAGTCCTACCGGCAAAAATTAAAAATATATATATAAAATAAATAAAGTAAAAAAAAATGGTATGTCCACAAGCAAAATGGGTACGGATGAAAACCCAAAATTGCTCCATAAGTAAAAATAGCAGGACTGCCGGCGAGTTTGTGAAAACCCGAAAGGGCGCAAACACGTAAAAAAGAGATGAAATGCACTCTCAAAGTCCTCTCGACTTTGTGAGGAGAAAATTCCCGCGTTAGATCCTTACGACTCACAAAGGAGCAACACACTTAGGAGTCCGCACGACTCCTAAGGAGAAAATACACCTACGAGATCCTTTCGACTCATAGGGAGAAAATGCTTTTATGGGACCCTTACGGCCCATAAAATTGAAAAGCCTTAGGTGATAGGGATCTAAACCTGTCTCCTAAACCACCAATTCCCAAATTCTTCCCGGGGCAAATGATGGGTTGCTCATGGCATTATTCTAGTGCAGCAATGCAGATGCTAAACCAAAACCAATACCCAAATCCTCTCATGGCAAATGATGATTCGCTCCTGGTACCATATTCCACTATAGCGATGCTGATGTCAACTCAAATCAAAAAAATCAAACCAATCAATTCCAACATCGACCTATGCGTCAAACAACACACACTTCGTGCCGGGGACACGTCGACCAGCGACACTCCGTAATGGGGAAACGTCAAGCAAACACTCCGTCTCAGGTGTTTCCTTCCGAATCACGAAGACGTGGCCGCGTAGGTTCGTCTAGCCTGAAATTCGGGGCAGATGCTAATTGGTGCTATCCGTCCACCTCTCCGAAGATGCCAAGTTGATTTGTGGCACCATGTATCGAAGGTTAAACGGATGCAGCCGATGTAGCAGACTTCGTCAGATTCCCCCTCGTTTGAGGGGGTTTAGATTATAGGGACGCTCTTCCCTGCAGGCGCAAACCCCTGCAGTTAATTACGCTACCGCATCGCGGTAACAACTTTCTCCTTCTCCATATGGTCACTTCGTGTCGTGGGTGTTTGTTTTGTGTTTGGTTGCCCGTAGATTGTATACGGAGACTAAGTTATGTTGTCGCCCGTAGGGCGTGGACTAGTCCAAATCCATATCTTTCTTAGATTTGGGTTTGGGGGTTTGGATTTAAGAATACGTTAGCCTCATTTGAGACTAAGATCAACTTAAACGTTTGTTAAGGATACGTTAGTCTAATTTTAGACTAAGATCGACTTAACGGGATCGTTTAGATCCGACAAGAGAGTAATTGGGCTCTATTGTTTTGTTTAGTGACATTGCGGTCGATAGTTAGTTTAAGGACATTACGGTCCATTGTTAGTTTTAAGACATCGCGGTCGAGGTTAAGGACATCGTAGTCCATGAGTTTAAGGACCTCACAGTCCGGTGTTAGTTTTAAGATATCACGGTTGAGATTAAGGACATCATAGTCCGTGGATTTAAGGACTCCATAGTCCGATGTTAGTTTTAAGACATCACGGTCGAGGTTAAGGACATCATAGTCCGTGGATTTAAGGACTCCATAGTCCGTAGCAATGTGTGGTTATCGGGACCCGTCACCTCTCTGACGACGTTGAAGGATTACAACGACAGATATCAGAGGAGTAAAGAGATGTACCCTCGAACCGGGTGTAAATTGATTGGAAGAGCAAATGAGCTTAGTTCAATTTAATTTGAGGACTTACGGCCAGAATTAGGCTAAGTCCAGTTAAAAAAATGTTTAACATTTTATTTTTTGTTCTGCTTGTTAGGCCTTTGTTTGGGCTCTGCCTTTTTAATAATGCTAAGTATTGGGCTTTGACATATTTTTTTGTCTTATATTGAATGCATAGCATTTATCAAAACAAAGTATGTTCTGACAGCGCGCCACGTGGCGCACTAGGCGCTTTGCGCCAGTCAAAGAGCGCATTGCGCTTCTGTCGGTTAGCGCACACGAGGAGGACACGTGTCGCGCTTAGCGCTAAGCGCTAGTTTGTTAGAGCGTCGCGCTTTGAATTA
Organism: Agapanthus africanus; assembly: GCA_030015575.1. Lineage (NCBI taxonomy): Eukaryota > Viridiplantae > Streptophyta > Magnoliopsida > Asparagales > Amaryllidaceae > Agapanthus > Agapanthus africanus. The sequence goes on from CM057347.1 coordinate 463,591,265, forward strand.
TGAGTGCGTTGTGCTAGTTTATGGGTGCGCCAGTGAGTGACACGTGGCGCGCTTGGCGCTGAGCGCCAACCCAAGAGCGCGGTGCGCTGTTTTCAGGAGCGTAAAGTGCAGATCGTGTCTATGGTTGACATGAGGCATGTTTTGGCGCTGAGCGCCAGTCTAAAGAGCGCCAAGGCGCAGTTCATAAGTGCAAGGCACTTTTCAGTAGCGCAAAGCGCATCTGATCAAATTTAAGATCAAAGAACAACTTTTATGTTCTTCTTAAAGGAGGCTTTGCCTCAAGATTCAAGAACAAAAGTTCTTGTTTTTATAAAAGGCTCTGCCTTTATAGATCAAAAGATCTGTGAATGAAGTAAAATACTTCTTTTATATTTTTATGATTAGATCTTTTGGTCTTTTCTTTTTAATCAAAGACCTTGGTCTTTTTTTATAGATCTAAGATCTTTTTAGAAGATATTTCTTCTTTTTACTAGATGATTTCATCTCTGTTGTTCAAGAATTAATTCTTTACATTTAAAGATGAAGAAATGATCTTCTTTCTTCTAAAGGCTTGCCTTTCTTTCTCATTGAGTTTTTCTCAAAGTTTTCAGAGGGTTTTTTCTATATGAGACTTGAAGTCTTGGAGCCTTTATATAGAGCCAATTGATTTGTTAAATCAATTCAAGAGATCTTTCTCTGATTGATTTGGGAACATTTCCGACCGTTGGATCTTTCATCCTAAGGCTTCTATTTTTGTCACGCCCCGCTTCCCAAAATACGGAATACGAGGGATTGACAAGGCCAGCCATGCTCCTACGGTCAAGGAAACATCCTGCCGTAGTCACACTTCGGCTTCTAGCTTTACATGGTGATCAGTAAATAATGCGCAGGTAATGAGAAATGCAGTAACTGGAACAAAATAGTATAAAGAACTGACCTGATGGGAAACAAAAGGTATAACCCTGGATAGCTAATCAAGATGTCCGTGATGTACGTCTAGTCCTGGTCCAGGCTAAATCTTCTCCTCACACTGAGCATGCATACTCAGGTCGTCAGAGCGACACAATAGCAATATAATATATATAAACAAGTGACAACTCGAATAGTGCTAATAGATATATATAATAGTAAATCAGAATGGTATAGATATGAACTTGCAGTAATCAATGAAGTGTCTAAAGGATCAGGTGAACAGTAAAACAATAATATAATATGCCAGGCATGTCAACAACGGTAAGTAATGTATATCAATGCCGTTATCCCTATCGGTCTCTAAGTCTCACTGTACAGGTCATTAAGCCTATCGTCAGTCCAAGTATGAGGGTCAACCACTCGCGAGTGTCCTCCACCCAAGGGCAAGGGACCACGGGCCCAACATGTAACTCACGGTAATAATCATGTACCCTGTAAATCTCCATATATCTCCATATATATAAGCCGGCAAGGGACTCCCGAGATTCCGTTGAACTCATACTCAAACTATCCCACACCCCGTGGTCTACATCAAACGCTAACCATAACCCTAAATACCAGTCGATCTGTGACAAGTCTGCGCGAGAATTGGAGGCAGGACCTCCGTCAAGCACGTCCCGACTAATACTTAAGATAAATGGCAGAGTCTGATGTCTTATCTATGACACCCATGCAAGAGTTTCCATAAGTGTCCCATACCACTTATAGTTACACGTACATGCGTCCCACAGACGTCGACAATGCAATAGAATCATAAGGTTCACTGATTGTGTACAAGTACGTATCACTTTCACTTAATCGCTGATACATGAACACTAACGTACTTGCCACAATCATCACTAATACCTAACACTGGGTAATGCACATTATCACTAGGTTATCAATGCAGTGACATGTGTATGATATGATGCGTAAACGGTATGTAAAGCATGATTAGGGTGTCATGAATCAATAATCTACCACTTGCATAATTTATCATAAATCATACGGTTACAGTTTAGTGAAACGATGAATGGGGAATAAATAGTATGTTCAGTTATCTATCCAGCGAATTTAGTTTCATGCCAATCGGGTTCCAGGATCATTAATTATAGCCATTTCGTTTTAAGCGTTCACGGCTGGAAATCCGGTTTCAGAATCGGAAGTCCGTTTCGCAACGCATTTTAATCCTAGTTGGGACCAGATTTTAGCGACTCTACAGTTGAATGAAATCTAGGGTTTTCAGTAAGGTTTTCAACGCAATAGACGTATCTTCAATCGCGTCTGTACGTCAGGAGATGTACACTGTTCAATACTAGTATGTAAATTCTGATTCTGTTGGGACGGTTATACGTCCCCATCTTTTAAATTGCAGATTAAATAACAAACGATAACGAAACAGGATGGAACTACTTGTGTTGTCTAGCCAACAGATTCACCTATAATAACCACTAGAGTTCCTCAACCTACGAGTTAAGGAAACAGGGTGGTGTTCATTACGGGACAGTAAACAACAACTGGAGTCGCTCTGGACTGCAGTCCAGAGTCGCACTCCGATCCAAATATTGTCACAGTTTAAGTACAGAAACAATTAGAAATTTGCATAGGGTTATAGTTCATCGAGTCGGCTTCAATTTAAGCCCTCGAACGCATCATTCCAGTGTGTAAATAATTTATGGTGATTTTAACGGTTTTCAGGTACAAGAAATTTCCAGTTTTACAGGTAAACTTGGGGGTAGTCGTTTTGGTCGTTAACGGTCATATTTTCCAGCGAAATTTGTACAAGGTATTCATCACTACACGGGACAATATAAACAATCCAGTTCTGTCAAATTAGATAAGTATTTTCTTTGGGATCATGTATCGAACAGGTACGTAGTATAATTTATTCAGAAAATAACTACAGAATCTAAACGATTTTAATTTGTAACAAGCATAACTTAGCATGTAGCAAGTAGAGAACTTGCCTGGATACGTTCTGGTGATGCGCGGCAGCGGAGGCAGTAGTGACACGTCCCGGGCACGGAGTAGCAAGCACGTGATGAGTCTCGGCTAGGCTTGGGTTTGGCTCGAGCTTGGGGATGGGCTGTTGCGAGTTCAGGCGGTGTCGGGGCTGGGGATCGCTGATGCTGTCGAGGCCGATGGAGAGGGATTGCAGAGGGAGAGAGAGAATTTAAAGAGAGAGAGAGTTAGAAATATATAGAGAGAGATATTTGAGAGAGTGAGAGAGAGAGAACAGAGAGAGACAAAGAGTGAGGGATCAGAGAGAGAGTAGAGGAAGAGAGAGAGGGAGAGAACACAGAGAGAGAGTGATAGAGAGAGAGAGAGAGAACAGTGAGAGATAGAGAGAGCATAGAGAGAGGGTGATAGAGAGAGAGAGAGAGAGCACGGTGAGAGAGAGAGAGAGCACAGAGAGAGGGTGATAGAGAGAGAGAGAGCACAGTGAGAGAGAGAGAGCACAGAGAGAGAGAGAGAGAGAGATCGGGAGTGAGAAGGAGAGAGGGAGATCGGGAGTGAGGGGATCAAGAGAGAGAGAGAGATTACGACGATGATGATGATGATGATGTTGACGAGGAGGGTGCAGGGGAGGCTCGCCGGCGAGAGATACAGTGGCCGAGCTCGGGTGGGTTTGGGTGCTGTGGCTTGAAGGAATGGTGAGCAGGAGGAGGAAGTCGAGGGAGAGAGGAAGTGGGGAGCTCGGGTTGTAGAGGGGAGCGAGGGAGTTTTGAAGGGTGGTAGGGTCGTCGGCGGTGGCGAGGCGAGCACGACCGTGGGTTCAAGAGAGGGAGCGGAAACAGAGAAGGGAGAAAGTGCGAGATGAGAGAGGTGGTGAAGGGTAGAGGGGACAAAGGGTGCGCGTCGTGGGTAACGCTCGCGTACGTGGGCGCGAGGGGCGGCGACGAGAGCGCAACGGGAAGATTTCACGCGGGAAATCAGGAGAGCCATTGGGGGAGAAGATGGGGCGAAGCGGGTCGGGTCGGGGTAGCGGGCGCGGGTTGGAGGCGTGGGAGCGGGCTGCTGGGAGTGGGCTGGGCTTGAGTTTTAAAAGAATTCCTTATAAGAAATTTTGTGGGCTGAGGAGAAGAGTGGGCCGGGGTTAATAAAGGAAAATTTGAGGAGAAAAGGGGATGGGCCAGCTTTAAAAATAAAAGGAGTTTCTTTTATGAGGCTGAGGGGATGGGCTCCGGAGTTGGGCCAGGGGAAAATTAATAGAAAGGAGGGAAAATATAAAGGGCCGGCTTGTGAACAAAATCCAAGAATAAATAGTAGAAGGGATGGGCCGGGATGAGAAAATAGTTGGGCTGGAGGAAAAGAAAAGAAAACGAATTTAAAAGAATGGGCTTGGGGTTTTGGTTTAGGATAAATAATTAGAACTAGGGTTTGGGTTCAGGGCCGACTTTAGACGGAAAATATACATAAGATTTGTTTTGGGTTTAATTTCGATAAAAGGAAAACGGCTTAGGCCGGAGGAACTGAAGAGTAAGGTCTGGGTTTAATGGGATTTTGAAAATAAACAAATAATTATAAATAAATTTTATATGTTAAAGAGATATACGGATATAGGTGTATATAAATGAACCGGGTATTACAGTTTTACAGAAGATAATCTTCTTGTTTTTAACAAGATTGGAAAGATCTTTCCAAAACAGAATTTTAATTCTGATTAATTAATAATTTATTATCATTAGATCTTTTGATCTAACGGTGGGGAATTCTTTTAATTCCAGCGCTGACGCACTTTGCGCGAGCGCACCTACGTTCGACAAGTGGCGCGCAGCGCAGAGCGCAGCACAACTGTGCTAGCGTACCTGTGTTTGACACGTGGCGCGCAGCGCAGAGAGCTCGATTTGAAGCGTTGCTTCAACTTTTAGATTTTGAATTTTGAAACAGAGCTTTGCTCAGATTGGGGGTGCGCTGCCTAGGGCGCAGCGTTCCTGGCGCTGGCGTGTCTGCTTTTGACACGTGGCGCGCAGCGCATGGGATCTGTAGCGTTGCTTCGATTTTGAATTTTGAAATTCAGAACAGAGCTTTGCTCTGATTGGGGAAACAAATGCCCTCCCCCCCACCGTTGTGCTCACGTGACACACACGTGAGTGCAGCGGTGGCAACATCTGAGCCTTTGGATCAACTCAAAAGTTGAGGAGGCGGTTCAGCGCCTATAAATAGGACCTTTTGGTCCTCAGATGATTTTCATCTTGTTATTAAAAATTTTATTCAGAGCCTTGCTCTTTTGCTCAAGAACTTTGATGAGTTAAAACTCTACTAAATTTAGGTTAAATTAAATTAAATTAATTTTAATAAATTAGAGTTTTTACCCATTAACAGAGCCTTGCTCTTCATAGATCTTTTGATCTAAAGAAAACCCCTTTAGGGTTTCATAAACAGAGCCTTTCTCTCATGAACCCATAAATCTAAACAGATCTTTTCTTAGGGTTTCTTAGCCCATGAGTCAGAGCTCTGCTCCTTTGACAACGCATAGATCTTTTGATCTTTTGATGAAGAACTCTTAAGAGTTTTCTCATGGTTCTTCAAGATCCCAGAATTTTAATTCTCAAGAATTAATTTTCATTAATCTTTGATGGATTTTCCATCATCATTACAAAGCTAGGCTCTTTAAGAAATTTTACTCCCTCGTGACCAGAGTTTGACAAGTGTCACTCTGTTATAGAGCTTTGCTCTAAAAGGGAGATTTTCTCCTTCTCCCGAAGGATTTCTCATTCAATGAGAATATTCTTTGAGAATTTTCTCATTAATTGGCAGTCTCATCCAATGATGAGGCTGTTTTATTAATTGATGCATTGTCATCTGGATTTTATGGGTCCACCTTTGGTCCCCTTTCCACTGCATTGCAGTGTGGTACCAATTTTAGAGTGTCGCTCAGAATTTTAATTTTAAGATTAAATTATAGTACTGATAATTGAATTCTGTTCCTTTTTGCAGGCGACATGCCTTCTGATCTTTCTTTCCCGTTTTTCCGTTCGGAGGGAGGATTCCCTGAGGTACCGGTGGGCCGGGAGGTTCTTGCGCTCATTAAAGATACGACCCGGAATACAAAAACCTTCACCTGTGGGGTAGGTGGTACGACCAAATTATCAAAGATCGCCGAAGCTTCTCTTGTGCGATGCCGTCAGAGCCGATCTCATCGATCTCGTATGCAGATGCACCCCCGGTGAACTATGGCGTGGAGGTTGTCAATTGGACTTCGGAGGGTCTTCTCCAACCTTCGATTGCCGCTATACCCTTGCAGCTGCCGGCGGCTTTGGATACTCTAGGGCGATGCATATGCTAGGGCGAGTCGCGCTCTTGGGGACAACCTTACAATATCGGGTTGACTCCCCGACATTCGACCGGATATTTGCAGTGGGCCAGGTACATCTTGTCGGTGAAGAAAACCCACTTGCTGAAGCTCGGCTTATATCCTGCAGTCTCCGCGTCGTTGTTCCAATATTCTGCTCCTCCAACATGGTGGATTAAGGCGTTCGTGGAGCAATAGAACATCCCAACCCATACTTTTCTTCTAATGGACAGAGAAGTTTCCATCTCTTTAGAAGAATTTGCTGAGATTTCCGGTCTGCCGGTGAGGGGAAAGCACTATGAAGAGTTGCTTCCTCCGGATGAATACGTTTTTGCCACCAAGCCGTTGGTGATGGGCCTAACATCAGAGAACGCCATTCAGCACCAGTTTCCAAGTCTAATAAAGGTGCTGAATATATACAAGAGTCTCTTCTTAGAATCCGGCGGCCGGGGGGTTAGTTTCACAGACTTTATTGCCCGGTTTCTTCGCCTGGAGATTCTATCGCAACGAGGCGAAAAATTCGCCAAGCTCGACGACCCCTTCGACTTTGGCTTGGACCGTCGACCAGCACTGGAAGATGATCATAAGGGGTTTTATCTTCCCGATGCCGCGATCGTCCCTCTATCGGAAATCGCTGCTCCAGGCATTAACGAGAAGACTTTCTTTCTCGGGTTTCTGGGGCTGTGGTTGTTCTGGTTCGCGCTCCCCATGCATCCTCACTATATGAGGCCGTCCGTCTTCTACCCAGCACATCGAATGGTGCCAGGAATACAAGTGGCCATCGGGATTGCCGGGCTGGCCCACCTGTACCATGGTCTTAGCGTGGCGGCAGATATAACTGAACCGGGAGTGCAAGCTGCCAATTTCCCGATGCACTACTTTACTTCGTGGATGGAAATTCACGTGCTCGGGTTTTTTGGTATTCATAAAAGACTCTCATTTTACGAGAAGTGCAGATTCCCGAGAATTATGCGGCTGATCGACGCTTCTATCGTGAATCCGTCTCCGCGGGAGGCTAGGGGCTTGCTTCTTCGCCCGCGCACCGTCGGGGCCGGTATATCTTTCATGGACAAAGTCCTGACAATCGGCCAGGAAACTTCCAAAATGGTGCTGGCGTTGTGCGACTCCTTTAAGGACGGGGCCTCCGTGTTGAAAGCCCGGGAGATTCTTCACCTGTACTCCATTAGGCCGGGCTTCCTCGTATTCAGGCAAAATGATGCGGCACTTTTCATGAGATACAACCCCCATCATTTTGCCCAGCAGCTGAGCTATAACCAGGGGGTTCCACTGGAAGCGTTTTTGGAAGAACCTGCTGCCACCAGAGAGGGAATACGGGGTGCGCTACATCATTTCATGCGCTTGAATACGGGCTCCCACTTCTTCATTAGTGAGCCAAGTTGCATTCCAAGGGCCTTCAACGTTTACGGAGCCTGGTATCAATATGCGATAGGCGCTGTCATTAGGGAAGAGGGGCGGCTGCTGCTCGATCGTAAGAGTGCGCCCCCCGCCAGCGATCGCAATGTCCCCTTGAAGCGACGGAGCGCTGTCCCTCCTCCTCTAAGAGGAGATGCTGCAGTTGAGCCCCCACGTGTGCTAAGCCCCATGCATGGATTGCCTCGTGATCCTGTAGAGACGGTGGACATGCCCTCGGTGCCCTGCGCTCCCATGGAGACGGTAAACGTGGCTTCACCCGAATCCGGCGTGGGCTCGGATATTGGGACCCGCCGTCCAAAAGTGCCCACGAAGCGCAAGCTGGTTTTGGCTACGACCGGAGTTCGCGCGCAGAAGAGGAAGAAGAAGTCGATCCTCTCTGCTGACATTGTATTTGGTCAGGAACCTCATGCTCCTTACAGCGAGGACTTGAGTGAGTACGGGACCAACGACAACCTATTTATGCCGCCAGATGACACCGATCTGGCGGCTGCCATCGCAGCTTCTGAGCGATTGGCAAGACGCGAAGAGTGGTTGGCTAGACTTGCGCGATCAGGTAATCATTAGCTGTATTTTTCGCCATTGCATCATACCTCTATCATTGTTTTTTGACTAATGCTTTTCCTTCTTTAATAGGTATTTCTACCGAAGAAGCTCTCGCTGCTTCTCTCAAGACTTTTGAGGAGGAGGAACGACTTCGAGCATCTTTAGGCCTTGGTACATTTCGGTTCGCTATGTTTCTGCTTCCGTTTCTTATGAGTAATCTGACCCTCTCTTTGTCTTATCGCAGGGACCACAAGGCCTATCCCGCAAACCGATGCGGAAACTCTCCCCGGGCCGGCTACCGAAGTCCCGGCCTCTTCGGTATTGCCGCGAGAGGCCTTACTTAAAAGACCGATGATGGAAGCCTTGACGGCTCTGGATGTAACCCTGAATGCGGACGACGACGCCTTGCTGAAGGAGGCTTCTAAAAGGTCTGTCGTGACGGCCCGGGAGGAAAGGAAGCGCCTGAGGCGCGCAGCAAGGGAACGTAGTGCTTCTTTGGCTGCGGGGGCAGGTTCAAGCACCGTTACTCCCGCTGCTACTCCTTCAGAGGAGTTCTCGGGTGCCTTGTCTACTGCTCATAGACGGGCGACACGTGCAGCTCGGGAAACCAACGGTAAATCAACCCCAGGTAATGTGTTTTAAGGCTTCGTTATCAAAGCTTTAAACTATCTGTTCTTATATATCTTGTCCTGCAGGGCCGAGCCTTACTGAAGGAGTGGCGGCGACCATTGAGCCTGAGGGGGCGGTGGAAGAGGTAGCCGCTAAACCCGGGGTGACAGTAGGCGATGTAACCGTAATTGCTAGGCTCGAGATAGTGGCTGACGAGTCAGTCACGACTGCTATGCCCAAGATAGCTACCACTGCAGAGCGCGAGGTGACGGCGGGTGAGACGGATACCATGGCCGAGCCTGAGGCAGCGGTGGACGAAACGGTTGCTATGGACAGGCCTAAGGCAGCGCTGGACGAGACGGCTGCGACCACTGAGCCCGAGGTGGTAGCGGGCGAAACGGGTACGATTGCTGGGCACGAGATGGACGCTCTTTCTCAAGAGTCGGGCACCGCTCCGATCATCGCTCTCCCTGCCTACAGTTCCTTGTCGTCTCCCGGCATCACGAGAGTGATGACGGCTCCTGTGGAGTCAGGGGATGAGGCGACGGGAGGTGCGACCACCCCGATGGAGGAGGGAGACGCCACCGTTGTATCAAGTGACGCTCTCGTCACGGCTCCGGCTGGCGACTCATCAGGTAAATTTTGGGTCACCGCCCTTCTTTTTTTTTATTCTGCAATCTTTCTTAATAAGGTTTATCTTGTTTCTAATGCAGGTGCGGCTAGTGCTGATGTCGCGCTACTCGAGACAGCGCCGTCAGTTACCGTCCTGACGGTGACCACCTCTCTACCTTCTCTCGCACTGTCGCAAATGCTGGAAGGTACGGATTTGTAACCCATTAGTCTTATCTCTCGGCCGTATAATTCATGTACCGACGTTGCGTTATCGCGTTTTTTCAGGAGACCTTTTTGACCACCTAAACCAGGTGCCGCATCCACACTTCTCCTTCCCGTCGGAGATTGCTTCATCCAGTGGCGCTGGTGAATACAGCTTCCAATTAATGCTCTTTCTTTTACCGATAATGAAATAATTTCTGATTCTTCTTTTCCTTGATTGCAGTGCTACAGATTGAAGGAGGGGATGATAGATCAGTTGTGCCACCGGTCCTTCCGGCTTTGCCACCTGCTGCAGCTGGTATAGTAAATTCCATTGTTCATGAATCTCTTATATTTCTAGATCCGTTATCTGATTGTGACTTGTTTTGCAGCGGTCTCTTAGACTCAGGCCTCTTTCGAATCTCACATTATGATGCCGGCAGGTCCCTTCTCTAGACGTCCATCCTCAAAGGGTGCTGTGACGAGTCTGCGCATGTTGAGCGAATACGTCGAGGAGCTTGATGCGGAAGCTCCTACATCTGCCGCAAATTTCGCTGCCGAGGTCAATCCGATGCTGGCGACGCTTGTAAATTTCCATAATGAAGGCGTCGTCAAGTCTTGGGTTAGTCACTGCAGGAAGATCGAGGCCTGTCTGCATCAGCTTGAACTTATGCATCTTGCCCCTGAGGCTCAGGCTTTGAACTCCCAGCGGGCCGCATGGGTCGAGCAGAGTGCGTCTTTCCTCCGCCATTTCGAACAAGAAGCGACCTTGAGGCGGAAGTAATGCGAGGAGGCTTCCGCTGAGTCTATCCAGTTGCGTGCTCAGGTCGAAGCGAACGTCGCACAACCGAAAGCTATCTTTGACACCTTGCAGCAATGTATCTCAGACGGGCTTGTATTGAGACAGAAGCTCGACTTTATCGAGCGGGTTACGCAGAGTCGTGAAGTTTCCCAACGGGAAATTGATGAGAAGATTTCATCATGCTTGCAACGAAGGACTCGAATAGAAGCGGAGCTAGCCGCGGCGGCTGATCATGAGGAGGCACTGAAAGAAGTGCGAGAGCAGCTTGTGGACTTGTTGAAAACGCTTCCTCCTCAGTAGCTGCCTTTGTATCATACACTTATAATCTCTGAATAATATGTATATATTTTTTATTCCTTTATGTGATGTATCTTGTATTCAATTGAGTTTCATGAATAAAGACATTCTTTTTGTTATACTGTTGCTTTCTTCTCCTTACTGTGTTGTTGCCATGTGATTTTAGCAAGTGAGATCTGTAGATAGCATATAGCTGTCAATTTTGGATTCTTTGTAGAGTGGTGATGGCTTAGAAAACAGGGTTAGGATCTGTCCTCTAAGACTTTTCGACTATATAAGCCGTGAGAGTCTCATAAAGAGTTTTCTCCTTACCGGTCGAGAAGATCCCGTAGGTGTAATTTTTCCTTAAGAATCGTGAGGATTCCTAAGTGCGTTTTCTCTTGAAAGTCGTAAGGATCTCACAAGAGAATTTACTCCCTTACGAGTCGTGAGGACCCGCAAGTGATGGGTGAAGTTGTCCTTATCCGCGTTTCATGAAGTTAAGGGTTGCTCTGGATGCTTCCCATGGGTTTACTGCCGTGTTTGGCGAGGACCAGGCTCCGCTCTGGACGTTTTTCAGGATACCGTAGTTTAAAGACATCGCGGTCGAGGTTAAGGACATCATAGTCCATGGATTTAAGGACTCCACAGTCCGTTGTTAGTTTTAATACATTATGGTCGAGGTTAAGGACATCATAGTCCATGAGTTTAAGGACCTCACAGTCCAATATTAGTTTTAAAACATTACGGTCGAGGTTAAGGACATCATAGTCCGTGGATTTAAGGACCTCACAATCCAATGTTAGTTTTAAGACATTACGGTCGAGGTTAAGGACATCATAGTCCGTGGATTTAAGGACTCCACAGTCCAATGTTAGTTTTAAGACATCACGATCGAGGTTAAGGACATCATAGTCCATGAGTTTAAGGACCCCACAGTCCGTGAAATGTGTGGTTGCCGGGACCCGTCACCTCTTTGAAGACGTTGAGGAATTACAACGACAAATATCAAAGGAGTGAAGAGATGTACCCTTGAACTAAGGTAAAATTAGTTTAAAGACATTACGGTCCATTGTTAGTTTTAAGACATCACGGTCGAGGTTAAGGACATCATAGTCCGTGAGTTTAAGGACCTCACAGTCCGATGTTAGTTTTAAGACATCACGGTCGAGGTTAAGGACATCATAGTCCATGGATTTAAAGACTGCACAGTCCGATATTAGTTTTAAGACATCACGGTCGAGGTTAAAGACATCATAGTCCGTGGATTTAAGGACTCCACAGTCCGATTTTTGCTCTGGATGCTTCTGTTAGTTATGTATATGCCCTAGAGGCCATTGTTGTACATATGATGTATATTATAATGGATGCTTGGATATATATAGAGATGACTTTCTTGCTCGTCATGATAGTATGCTATTTGGTTTCACTTTATCTTAACATGTTGACTTGTATTGGTTTACTGTTTTTCTCTCACATGTTGATAAAGCCCTTAGGATCTGTACTCGACTACTGGGACTATGATGAGATCATACTAGTGGGGCCTTGGTAGTCGATGAGTACATCCTATAACTGTTCCTAGTCGAGGGTATATCGAGACAGGGCATCGATACACCAGAGTAGACTAGCGTATACGCATCTTGACCCATATGATGGGCGATGGATGATCCCATATCCATCGGTGTTTGACATCAGAGATGGTGTACGGGTGCTCAGTGGAGACTGGGTACACTGGAAGGACTCGCCGAGAACTCCCAGATGGTGATATACCACACGTCAGATGGCAGTTCTCCGGTGACACTGGTGCAGGGTAGTCTGTAGACCCGAGATCGTCATAGAGTCTTGTGTGATTCCCACTGTGCTTTGATTTCCACCTTACCACGTCCAAGAGGGCGTGCAAAACGGTGGCTTTTGGGTACAGTCCCGAATCACATGGAGGCAATGAGCGATAGGAGGGGATTCGTCTCTCCCGGTAGAGGGAGTTGATGTTGTGCTGTGTTCGATTGGCTATAACTGGAAGTCCCTGGCTAGGGCTGATATAGAGATTTACTGGTAAGTGTTACTAGTAGTTTCTCGACCCGTTATGAGCCATACATCGACACGACTTATCGGTTACTGGGGTCTGACGTATACCACCCCTAGACTTGATATGCGACATATCAGACGAACAGACCGGACTGTACGGGAGTGTTACTGATTGGATTCACAGGAGAACGCACAGGCTAGCTTGTTGATCTTCTGATCGCTCAATACCTGGGTGGCTGTTACGTTTAGCTGACCGCTTGCAGCTTGTGGGTGTTTGATATGATCATCACCTGCTACCGGCGTATTGACGATTCTTTAGAGTCCTACACAGAGGTTTCTTGGCTCAGGCGAAACGGAGTAGAGGCACATATGTGATATGCGCAGGACCGAGGATAATGCGATATAAGATACCGTATTATATTCTCGCGATATTTAGATATGAACCGAGTCATCGGATCATGTGTTGGTTCGATAAATCAGTACATGATATATTAGTCGGTAATATTCGATATAGCCGGATCGTCGAATCAAATGTTGATTCGATGATTTAATGTATAATAATATATATGATATATTGTATTACATTATCTAATATTGGCTCGCTTTATTATTTCATTTTCTCACTGGATGATACATTGATATATATGTGATATATGTTAATTGTATTATTTTCTTTTGTTGCAAATATATAATATATATGTGATATATATTATTGTGACATGATATGATTTATTGTTAAACATGTTTAAGGATGATTAAATGAGGTTAGGGTTTGATTAGGGTTAGTTGCTTCATGCACCTTCTAGAAGCTTTATCTTTTGTCATGGTTAAGATATTTTTTTGATGACACATTCCTAACCAAACCAAACCCTAACTCTAGTTGTTTCTCTACACATTATTAGTCACTCATCCTTGACCATGGTTTATACATCAATCATATACTTTTATTTCTATTCATCACAAAAGGAATGATCATCATCATTTTCCATTATCATCTTCTTCTCTCTTGAAAAAGCTCACTTGAAATTCTTTATGTGATGAATAAATATGAGAAAATGATTTAAAAAGAAAGCAAAAATACTACTCTCTCATCCTCATCTCATCTAGCCCATGAGATTAGTGTGTTCATCTCTTTAGAGTGAGAAAGCTTGAGTCTTTGCAACTTCGACGTAGATCATCGGAGATTTGGAACACTTCAAGCTAGCATGGATCGTTCGAGTCGTGGAGCCTCTCATGAGTCCGGGAGATCGTGGATCGCGGCAAAGGGACTTCTACTCGGAGCTTGTGAAGCGAAGGAGCGGACTACAAAGGTTGTAATCCCTTACACTTAGATAAAAAGTTATCATCTTGCATGTTTAACCCTAATAATCTAGCAAAGATCCCGGCTTTGGGTTGTTCGGCACGTCTAAATTTTTATCCGGGCATGTTTGATGCCTTATGAACCTTCACAAGAGTGCCTAGGAACCCTACAGTAGTATCAGAGCTACTAGGCATTGGATGTCGACCTATGGGGGGTTCTCACTGTGTGACAGTGTGGCGAAGCATAGGCTCTTACCCCCAGGGTGTCCCGAGACCGGAAGGTGTTCCGGCGGGTTATAGTCTTCACGAGGGGGCATGCGTAAAAAGTAGCGGCTGAGGAACCCGTTGGTGCCACGGCGACCCCATTGGATGGGGTGGCTGCCTGACCTACAGTGGTATCAGAGCCTAGCTAGAGCATTAGACGACGTGTTTACGAAGTTAAAACTCCGATCAAACCCGAACCGACAAAGTTTACCCCCTCTCTGGAAATTTTTTAAAATCTGGTTTTTTTCTGAATTAAAAATACCTGAAAAATACAGCAGACAAAAATAAGAATAACTGTGAAATTCGAGATTGTGATCTATACAAACGACCGCGGAATCGCGGCCATTGCCTGCTTTGGCCGCGGTTCCGCGGCCGTATTGTTTAATTGGACTTTGTTTTTTACACAGTAATTCTTTATTTGTGGTTTTATAGTTTCTGGTATTTTTATATTGACTCAAAAGTTGAGTGATCTGGGGTTTGTTTTGTAATAGTAGACTCGATCGGAAATTTTAAATTTGTATTTCTTTCCGGATATATAGAAACTGTTAAACTAGTTGAACGGATGTCATTAACCCACTTTTTCCCGACACGTAAAACTTTCAAGTGTTGAATTTTTATCGGGTTTAAATCTTTCGGAAAATTGTACAAGTTGAGCGGTGGACCCTCTAGAAGACAACAAACCTTAACTCGATTATGTGACCGTCTTGAACTGCCTTTTGAACCTTCGGGTTTGGGGCAGTACGGCGTGCCACATGTGAGGCGTTGGCTTGACCCTTCTACGGCTGGATCACCGGTACTGTGACATATTCTGAGATTATTTGAACTCCGCTTAAGTGTTGAGCAATTTAGGAAATTTTGGGTATTTGATTATCTGTTCGGAAAGTTTAATACTGTCTATTTATCTGGAATGTGATACAATATGTGGAATTCATAGAGTTAGGCATGAAATGCGGAGTATGTGATATATCGGATTTATGATGTCTAAAGTGATTGTGAATTCCAAATATTGTAGTTTTACACTTTCTTTTCTGTGACCGTAAGTGTAATATGTGATATCGCCGGTTTCGTTGCTATATGTCAACGACAATTGGGATGCGCATATTTACTTACGTTGATGATATGTGATATTATGTGTTGATGTGATATGTTATATTGGATCGTCGCGTTCAGAATAGCCGGGGGTTTTATGTGAGATGAGGGTTTTTATTTTCATTCATGTAAAATTCATTTGTAATGTAATATTCTTTTATTTGGGGCACTTCCAGATTGAGGTTGATGTCACCCTTGTATATTATTTACTTTTCCGCATTAGGTAGACCCAAGGAGGGGAGCACAAGTAACCGGGTTCTAGGGTCCAGTGGGAGGCCATCTCGAGGAGTCGAGACCGGGTCTCCTAACCCTAGAATTGGCAGTGTTACTTGCCGCTCTCGTAGGGGTCTTGGGATGTGGGTTTGGCTATTCGTCGCGACCGTGGAATCCGTGTTTTATACAGGCTCGTATTGAAAACACGGACGTCCTAGTATATCCAATATTTCATATATGTTCTTCTGCTGCAATGTTCTGTGATGAGATCATATTACTGCCTGAGACGAATGCTTATACTATATATATATGCTGATATATAAATATTACTGCTTTCGTTTCTTCTGTGATGCTTAGGAAGCATAAGCTGATGGGATTTTTATTAATGAGATTAATAAAAGGAAAAGAAACCTAAAGATGTTGTAGAATCAAAACTTTATAAAAAAGGGGTAGCTACAGTTTTGCTTTGCACAGTGATATATATGATATATCTTGCACCTTATTCGATGGGGAAAGAGCCGAGATCCCTTCACCGGGAGTGACCTCTTTAGCGAAACTGGCAGATGCTACAAAACGCGGTTTGTCTTTTGATTGCTTTTAGAGTTTTTCTTTGCACAGCGGTATATATGATATATCCTGCACCTTATTCGATGAGGAAAGGGCCGACGATCCCTTCACCGGGAGTGACCCCTTTAGCGAAACTAAGAAAAGCCTCAAAAACACTCCTTTTCAAAACTTCACTCGATTATACAACGATATCAAGTTCATTACGCTCATGGTTTTCTGAAAAACCTGCATAGCCCTCCGTCATTTCAGATAAGTACTACTTAGTATTCGTGCTACGGTAGTTTGGCATTCGTCAAGGCGTAGTGTACGGTAGCTAACTAGTATTTATCTGCTTATGCATATGATGTAGATTGGATTAGGGTATTCGTACGGCGTTGTTTGGCATTCGTCAAGGGTCGTGCGGGTGGGTTTAATTCAATCAAGAAATGTACGGGTTGAACTTGACTAGTGGACTATGGGTTGTTTGGCATTCGTCAAGGTCATAGAACACTAGGGGTAAAAATATTATCGGGAATTTCAAATGTTGAAATTTGCAATGAGATTGCATACCTTCTATGAGATAGTTGGATCCCGATACCCACTGCGAGTAAGAGTTACTCCTGGGAGAGTTTTACACAGGACAATTAGTCATTCAAGTAGGTGTCTAGAAAAGTGTTAACGGGGTTACGCCTCTGGGAAAATGAGGTTTACTTTAATTAGGTCCGTGCGAAAGCACGGGGAACCTCCCTCAAAGTACCGACACTGATCTGGCTGAAAGATTGACGAAATTGTAGGGTGTAATTAATCCCGGCTAATCTTACCTTTTAGGGTTTTAAGGTAGATTTGATAAAAACAGTGGGAGACATCCTGATTAGATAAGATAATAACCAATCTAATCTTGCAAGAGCGTACGCTAAAGTGTTTTCTTCTCTCTCTCTCCAGGTAGCGACCATGTCAGGCCATAATCAAGATAATAATATGGATGTATTGACTGAACCCGATTATTGTACTGAGCAAGGGAACGTTGGACCCGTTCTTTCTTATAAGAGTTATAAGACTGAACAGGAAACAGGAGAATATCTGGATTCTCACGCCGCCCAAAAGAACATGCATGTTGATGCATCTTCTTAGGGTGTGTTAGTTATTGAGAACTGTTTCTCAGTTCACCCTACGTCCTGGGTATTAGATACCGGGTCAGGATCCCACATATGTAAACAGTTACATGGGCTACGTAAAGGTAGAGAACTGGGAAAATGTGATCATTCCGTTCAAGTAGGGAACGGTGCAAATGTTGCAGCCAAAGCAGTTGGCGAATATCACCTAGTATTACCAAGTGGTGATACACTGATTCTAAATGAGTGCTATTATATACCGAACATGATGTGCAACATTATATCAGTTTCTTTATTAAGTAAAGAAGGATATAATTTTATAGTAAAGGATAATGTTATGAACATATTCCTAGATCAAAAGTTGATTACATCAGGCTCGTTACATAATGGCATATTCATTCTAAATCAGAATACAGTCCTAAATATACAAAACACACACAAGAGGAAAAGTTCAGATATGAACGAATCCTACTTGTGGCATTGTAGACTTGGTCATATCAATGCGACACGACTGGCTAAGTTACATAAGGATGGTTATTTTAATCCGTTCGAATTATCATCTTATGATACTTGCCATTCATGTCTCAAAGGAAAAATGACCAAAGCTCCGTTTAGAGGACACGGAGAAAGAGTTACTGAACTCTTAAGACTAATACATAGTGATATATGCGGTCCCATGTCTACGCATGCCAGGAACGGTTCTTCCTACTTCATTACATTCACTGACGATCTCTCTAGATACGGACATGTGTTTCTGATGAAACACAAGTCTGAAGCTTTTGAGAAATTCAGAGAATATAAGCACGAAGTAGAGAACCAAACGGGCAAAAGTATTAAGATTCTTCGATCTGATCGAGGAGGTGAATACTTAAGCGGTGAGTTTTTAGATTATCTAAAAGAGAATAGGATTCTCTCTCAGCTTACTCCTCCTTATACACCACAGCACAACGGTGTATCGGAGCGAAGGAATCGCACCCTATTAGATATGGTGCGCTCGATGATGAGTACAGCTGAGTTACCTATTTCCTTTTGGGGGTATGTACTTGAGACAGCCATACACCTATTGAATATGGTTCCTACCAAATCAGTGCCTACCACTCCATATGAGATATGGAAAGGGAAGAGACCATCTCTTAAGTATGTTAAGATATGGGGTTGTCCAGCCTATGTCAAAAGACAAAATCCGGACAAACTCGAGGCAAGATCAGTCTTATGTAAGTTTGTAGGATATCCCAAAAATTCACAAGGGTATATCTTCTACCACCCCGAGGAACAAAAGGTGTTTGTTTCTCGACATGCCACTTTCTTAGAAACAGGTTTTCTTATGAAACAGATTAGTGGCATTGAGGTAGAACTGGAAGAGGTTCCAGCAACACAAACTATAACAGAAGACTTGGTAGAACCAGAAGATTCAGTAGTACCCGACGAACCCCAGCCTCTCCGCCGATCTAGCAGGGTTTCTCATCTGCCTGAGAGATACTACGGTTTTCTCATTGATGGTGGAAGCGAGGATTGCATCATGGAAGATGATGACCCGACTAGTTTCGAGCAGGCCATCACGAGTGGTGACTCTATGAAATAGCTGGATGCAATGCGATCTGAGATGGAATCCATGTACACCAATAAAGTATGGATTTTGGAAAATGCTCTTGAAGGGGTAAAACCCATTGGGAGCAAGTGGATTTTTAAAAGGAAATTTGGTGTAGATGGAAAAGTTGAGACTTTCAAAGCTAGACTTGTAGCAAAGGGTTTTCGTCAACGACCAGGTGTGGATTATGACGAAACCTTTTCTCCAGTGGCTATGCTTAAGTCCATCCGGATCTTACTTGCCATTGCTACATACCATGACTACGAAATCTGGCAAATAGATGTTAAGACCGCC
This sequence comes from Agapanthus africanus, assembly GCA_030015575.1. Lineage (NCBI taxonomy): Eukaryota > Viridiplantae > Streptophyta > Magnoliopsida > Asparagales > Amaryllidaceae > Agapanthus > Agapanthus africanus. The sequence continues at coordinate 463,610,398 of CM057347.1, forward strand.
TTTCTAAACGGTGATTTAGAAGAGAGCGTGTACATGACTCAGCCAGAGGGCTTCGTAGATAGTGGGAGCAGCGGAAAGGTGTGCAAGCTGCTTAAATCCATTTATGGGTTAAAGCAAGCATCGCGGAGTTGGAATATCTGTTTTGATGTTGTAGTTAAAGAGTTTGACTTCATCAAAAATATAGATGAACCTTGTATCTATAAGAAGGTAGCAGAGGGTAAGGTTGTCTTCCTCGTATTGTACGTGGATGACATACTCTTGATAGGAAATGATATTCCTATGCTGCAATCAGTCAAGCTCTTCTTATCACAGAGATTCTCAATGAAAGATCTAGGTGATGCCTCCTGCATATTGGGAATCATGATCTATAGAGATAGATCTAAACGGATACTGGGATTGTCCCAATCCAGGTACATTGACACCATACTAAAGAGGTTTAGTATGGAAGAATCCAAGCGTGGAAACCAACCCACGATCTCTGGGCTCACTCTCTCCAAAGAGATGTCTCCCAAGACTGGTTTGGAGAGAGCTCGCATGCAAGGGATACCCTATGCTTCGGCAGTAGGCTCTATCATGTATGCGATGCTATGTACCAGACCCGATGTAGCATACTCACTAAGTGTAGTGAGTCGGTATCAAGCAGATCCTGGAGAGAGTCATTGGACAGCTGTGAAGAACATTCTCAAGTACTTACGAAGGACTAAGGAGATGTTCTTGGTGTATGGTAATGGAGAACTCCAGGTGGAGTCCTTTACCGATTCCAGCTTCCAAAGTGATAAGGACGACTCTAAGTCGCATTCGGGTTTTGTCTTTACCCTCAATGGAGGGGCGGTATGTTGGAAGAGTTCCAAACAGGATACCGTTGCAGACTCAACGATGGAGGCTGAATACATCGCTGCCAACGATGCTGCCAAAGAGGCTGTCTGGATCAAGAAGTTCATTACTGAACTTAGAGTGGTTCCATCCATTGAGCATCCAATACCTCTGTATTGCGATAACAATGGAGATGTGGCATTGGCCAAGGAACCCAGATCCCATCAGAAGTCCAGATATATTCTGAGGCGGTATCACCTGATCAGGGAGATAGTTGATCGCCGGGAGATCGAGGTCAGGAGAGTAGATACGAAGGACAACACTGCGGATCCATTCACGAAGGCTATTCCCCAGATACAGTTTGAGAGATTATTCGGGATGCTAGGTATGAGATACTACAGCAGCTGGCCTTAGTGCAAGTGGGAGATTGTTAGTTATGTATATGCCCTAGAGGCCATTGTTGTACATATGATGTATATTATAATGGATGCTTGGATATATATAGAGATGACTTTCTTGCTCGTCATGATAGTATGCTATTTGGTTTCACTTTATCTTAACATGTTGACTTGTATTGGTTTACTGTTTTTCTTTCACATGTTGATAAAGCCCTTAGGATCTGTACTCGACTACTGGGACTATGATGAGATCATACTAGTGGGGCCTTGGTAGTCGATGAGTACATCCTATAACTGTTCCTAGTCGAGAGTATATCGAGACAGGGCTTCGATACACCAGAGTAGACTAGCGTATACGCATCTTGACCCATATGATGGGCGATGGATGATCCCATATCCATCGGTGTTTGACATCAGAGATGGTGTACGGGTGCTCAGTGGAGACTGGGTACACTGGAAGGACTCGCCGAGAACTCCCAGATGGTGATATACCACAGATCAGATGGCAGTTCTCCGGTGACACTGGTGCAGGGTAGTCTGTAGACCCGAGATCGTCATAGAGTCTTGTGTGATTCCCACTGTGCTTTGATTTCCACCTTACTACGTCCAAGAGGGCGTGCAAAATGGTGGCTTTTGGGTACAGTCCCGAATCACATGGAGGCAATGAGCGATAGGAGGGGATTCGTCTCTCCCGGTATAGGGAGTTGATGTTGTGCTGTGTTCGATTGGCTATAACTGGAAGTCCTTGGCCAGGGCTGATATAGAGATTTACTGGTAAGTGTTACTAGTAGTTTCTCGACCCGTTATGAGCCATACATCGACACGACTTATCGGTTACTGGGGTCTGACGTATACCACCCCTAGACTTGATATGCGACATATCAGACGAACAGACCGGACTGTGCGGGAGTGTTACTGATTGGATTCACAGGAGAACGCACACGCTAGCTTGTTGATCTTCTGATCGCTCAATACCTGGGTGGCTGTTACGTTTAGCTGACCGCTTGCAGCTTGTGGGTGTTTGATATGATCATCACCTGCTACCGGCGTATTGACGATTCTTTAGAGTCCTACACAGAGGTTTCTTGGCTCAGGCGAAATGGAGTAGAGGCACATATGTGATATGCGCAGGACCGAGGATAATGCGATATAAGATACCGTATTATATTCTCGCGATATTTAGATATGAACCGAGTCATCGGATCAAGTGTTGGTTCGATCAATCGGTACATGATATATTAGTCGGTAATATTCGATATAGCCGGATCGTCGAATCAAGTGTTGATTCGATGATTTAATGTATAATAATATATATGATATATTGTATTACATTATCTAATATTGGCTCGCTTTATTATTTCATTTTCTCACTGGATGATACATTGATATATATGCGATATATGTTAATTGTATTATTTTCTTTTGTTGCAAATATATAATATATATGTGATATATATTATTGTGACATGATATGATTTATTGTTAAACATGTTTAAGGATGATTAAATGAGGTTAGGGTTTGATTAGGGTTAGTTGCTTCATGCACCTTCTAGAAGCTTTATCTTTTGTCATGGTTAAGATATTTTTTTGATGACACATTCCTAACCAAACCAAACCCTAACTCTAGTTGTTTCTCTACACATTATTAGCCACTCATCCTTGACCATGTTTTATACATCAATCATATACTTTTATTTCTATTCATCACAAAAGGAATGATCATCATCATTTTCCATTATCATCTTCTTCTCTCTTGAAAAAGCTCACTTGAAATTCTTTATGTGATGAATAAATATGAGAAAATGATTTAAAAAGAAAGCAAAAATACTACTCTCTCATCCTCATCTCATCTAGCCCATGAGATTAGTGTGTTCATCTCTTTAGAGTGAGAAAGCTTGAGTCTTTGCAACTTCGACGTAGATCATCGGAGATTTGGAACACTTCAAGCTAGCATGGATCGTTCGAGTCGTGGAGCCTCTCATGAGTCCGGGAGATCGTGGATGACGGCAAAGGGACTTCTACTCGGAGCTTGTGAAGCGAAGGAGCGGACTACAAAGGTTGTAATCCCTTACACTTAGATAAAAAGTTATCATCTTGCATGTTTAACCCTAATAATCTAGCAAAGATCCCGGCTTTGGGTTGTTCGGCACGTCTAAATTTTTATCCGGGCATGTTTGATGCCTTATGAACCTTCACAAGAGTGCCTAGAAACCCTACAGCTTCCCACGGGTTCACTGCCGTGTTCGGCGAGGACCGGGATCCGCTCTGGACGTTTTCCACGGGGTCAGAAGTGACATAATCCGCGTTTCACGTAGCCAGGAATTTTGCTCTTGATGCTTCCCACGGGTTCACTGCCATGTTCGGCGAGGACTATGATCCGCTCTGGATGCTTTACACGGGTTCACTGCTGTGCTCTGCGAGGACCGGGATCCGCTTTGGACGTTTTCCACGGGGTCAGAAGTGACAAAATCCGCGTTCTACGTAGCCAGGATTTTTGCTCTAGATGCTTCCCACGGGTTCACTGCCATGTTCGGCGAGGACTAGGCTTCGCTCTGGATGCTTCACACGGGTTCACTGCCGTACTCTGTGAGGACCAGGATCCGCTCTGGACGTTTTCCACGGGGTCAGAAGTGACATAATCCGCGTTCCACGTAGCCAGGAATTTTGCTCTGGATGCTTCCCACGGGTTCACTGCCGTGTTCAGCGAAGACCAGGCTCCGCTCTGGATGCTTCACACGGGTTCACTGCCGTGCTCTGCGAGGACCAGGATCCGCTCTGGACATTTTCCACGGGGTCAAAGAGTAACGTTATCCGCGTTCCACGTGACCAGGAATTTTGCTCTGGATGCTTCCCACAGGTTCACTGCCGTGTTCGGCGAGGACCAGGCTCTGCTCTGGATGCTTCACACGGGTTCACTTTCGTACTCTGCGAGGACCAGAATCCGCTCTGGACGTTTTCCACGGGGTCAGAAGTGACATAATCCGCGTTCCACGTAGCCAGGAATTTTGCTCTAGATGCTTCCCACGGGTTCACTGCCGTGTTCAGCGAGGACTAGGCTCCGCTCTGGATGCTTCACATGGGTTCACTGCCGTGCTCTGCGAGGACCAGGATTCGCTCTGGACGTTTTCCACGGGGTCAGAAGTGACATAATCCGCGTTCCACGTAGCCAGAATTTTTGCTCTAGATGCTTCTCACGGGTTCACTGCCGTTTTCGGCGAGGACTAGGCTCCGCTCTGGATGCTTCACACAGGTTCACTGCCGTGCTCTGCGAGGACCAGGATCCGCTCTAGACGTTTTCTACGGGACCGGAAGTGACATAATCCGCGTTCCACGTAGCCAGGAAGGGTTGACTTTATCCGCATTTCATGGAGTCGAAATTTGACTCTCGGTCATTTTTACACTGCCGAGTCATGGAACTGGGGGTTGCCGCTGTTCCGCTTTGCTTGATGTTGTGTCTGCTGCAATGAGATGAATGTTGAGATGATCTTTAGGCTATTTGTGACCCGTCGAGATTTGGCTTCTTCTTCTGATGAAACTTTGGGAGGAGGAGTGTGACTCCCTCTTTGTTTGCGCCCCTGGATTGTATACAGGGATTGATGTAATATCACCTGTAGGGCATAAATTTCATTCATTCATCATTTTTTTTATTTCTTTCCGCGATGCTCTATCATTTCAGCTTTTATATCGCGAAGGTCGCGATTGCCCCATCATTTCGGCTATTTTTCACGGTGCCCAATCATTTCGGCTATTTATTTTATTTTTTACCCGCTGCTTTTTATTGCGAGTTGCCCAATCATTTCGGCTATTTTGCATGCATACATTTTTTACTTGCTGCTTTTGTTGCAAGTTGCCCTATCATTTCGGCTATTTCGTATGCATGTGTGGCTTGCTAGATTTTCGCTGCAAGCTTAGAATTAGACACCGATTTCGGCATCAGCACCGCTACAACTGGGATATTGCCAGGAGCGAATCATCATTTGCCTCTGTCGATATCGAACAAAGGTGACTTAGTGAACATGGTTAGGATCCTGTCGACTAAGGCTTTTGACTTCATGAGCCGTAAGGGTCTCACAAAGGTATTTCTCCCTGCGAGTCGTGAGGATCTCGTAGGTGTGTTTTCTCCTTAGGAATCGTGAGGACTCCTAAGTGTATGGCTTCTTGTAAGTCGTAAGGATCTTACAAGAGGGTTTTCTCCTTATAAGTCGAGGGGGCTCACAAGGGTTGTTCACTGTGCGAACATATCCCTATTCACGGATGGGACTTTGTTAGAGGAATGTTTATTCGCGCCCGTGGATTGTATACAAGGGTCAGTATTGAGCCGCTTGTAGGGCAATAGTGGAGGTTGTGGGGGCTTCTTAAGAACGGCTTCAGATTCCTGTAGCTTAAGACTTTCAAATCTTATGAGCCGTGAGGGTCCCATAAGAGAGTTCTCCTTACGAGTCGTGAGGATCTCGCAAGTGTAATTTCTCCTTAGAAATCATGGGGATCCCTAAGTGTGTTGCTCCCTTGCGAGTCGTAAGGATCTCACGCAGGTGATTTCTCCTCACAAGGTCGAGAGGACCCTGCAAGTGTCTTTTAACGAGATTGCGCCCTTTCTGGTTTTCACAAACACTCGCCGGTAGCCCTGCTGTTTTTACTCACGGAGCCCTTTCGGGTTTTCATCCGTGCCCATTTTGCTTATGGACATACCGTTTTCTTTTTTTATTATTCTTTTTTTTAATTCTAACGAGATTGCGCCCTTTCGGGTTTTCACAAAACTCGTCGGTAGCCCTGCTGTTTTTACCCACGGAGCCCTTTCGGGTTTTCATCCATGCCCTTTTTGCTTATGGATATACTGTTTTCTTTTCTTTTTTCTCTTTTTTTATTCTTTTTTTGTATCAGCTTTGGGATGCTGCAATCCACCGTAGTTTATCGACATCTCGGTCAACGGCTAGTTTTAGGACATCTCAGTTTAAGGACGTTTCGGTCTGTCGTCAGTTTAAGGACGTTTCGGTCTGTCGTCAGTTTAAGGACGTTTCGGTCCATCGTCAGTTTAAGGACGTTTCGGTCTGCTGTTAGTTTAAGGACGTTTCGGTCCGCTGTTAAGTAAGCCGGTTACTACTTATAGAGTTTGGGCTTAGGAAGATAGCGAGCGGACATAGTCGTCGTCATCTATCATTGACCTAGGTCGTGACTCGTTAGGCGTAGTATTTCTTCAGGAAGCGGCCATTTATTGGCCTGAAGGGTCTTTCACCATGCATGTCCATGAGCAGATAAGCCCCTCCTTGGTAAACCTTGTCTATGATATACGGGCCTTCATAGTTCGGCTCGAATTTTCCCCGCTTAGCACGATTGGGGATCATAGGTCTTTTGACCACTAGCATGAGTTCACCTCGGTGGAATGTCCTCGGCCTGGTCAATCTTTCATATGAGCGCGTCGTCTTTGCTTTATAAGCTTCCAGATTTTGCTGCGCCAGGAGCCGAGTTTCATCAAGGGCATCGAGCTCCTCAAGCCGAAGGTGAGCATTCTCTTCGTCCGTTAGCTCATAATGGACTGCCACTCGTAGAGAGGGTAACTCTATCTCGAGGGGAAGTACCGCTTCTGTACCGAATACCAACGCGTACGGCGTTATGTTCGTGGCCGTCTTGAACGTAGTTCGATACGCCCAGAGAGCTTCTTGCAGTCTCTCGTGCCAGTCTTTCTTATTTCGAGACACCGTCTTCTTCACGATCTTTGTCAGGGTCTTATTAAAAGCCTCAGGTAGACCGTTAGCTCGGGGATTATAGACTGATGAATATCTCCAGTCTATATTATGTTGTTGTGCGAAGCGACTGATCTTGTAGCTTCTGTAGGCTGGCCCGTTATCGGATATGATCCGTCTCGGAGTTCCAAACCGATAAATGACGTGTGTCTTGAAGAAATGGAGGATATTCTCTGTCTTCACTTCCCTCAGCGGTACTGCTTCTACCCATTTGGAGAAGTAATCAGTCGTCGCCAAAATGAACCGATGTCCTCTGGACGATGCTGGTTCAATGGGGCCGATTATGTCAGTCCCCCACATTTGGAACGGCCAGCTGTCCACCGTTGGATGTAGTGGACTTGGATGCTGATGGATGAAGTCCCCGTGAATCTGGCACGAGTGGCACTGCTTCGCATATTCGAGGCAGTCCTGAATCATCGTGGGCCAATAGTAGCCCATCCGTTTGATCTTCAGTTTCATCTTCGGTCCGGCTTGGTGAGAACCGCATAGTCCGTCGTGAACTTCTTGGACGACTCTTTTTTATTCTTCAGGTCCCAGGCATCTCAACCACAGAGAATCAAACGATCTCTTGTACAGAGTATCATTGACGAAGGCGAAAGATAGGGCTCGCTTCATGAGCTGATGTTTTAAGGATGCATCTTTAGGCGTTCGACGGGATTTGAAATAGTCTATAAAGACATCTCTCCAATCCTCAGCCTTTTCTTGGTATTTTATGCGCATATCCATTTATTCAGTCGCTCCTTTTTCTTCGGACGACTCCGGAGATATTTCCGCCGGCGCAAGAACCCGACGGCTTTGCACAACGATTCTCACGTCATCGAGGTTCTCGTCGGCCAGTCCTTTAGCGAGCTTAACTAGTGCATCCGCTTTGCTATTTTCTGCACGCAGTATACTTTCCAAGGAGTAGGAAGGAATTTGGGTTAACAGTTGCTGCACCTTTTCGCCGTACTTCACCAACTCTGGTTTGCACGTCTGATAGTCACCATTTACTTGACTAACGACCAGTTGGGAGTCTCCGTATATGAGGAGGTTTTCAATTCTCATGTCGATGGCGATCTCGAGGCCTGCTATCAAAGCTTCATATTCGGCTTCATTGTTTGTCCTTGGCTCTGTTAAGGAGAAAGCAAAGCGCATTATCCCTCCTTATGGAGTTACGAAGATAAGGCCTACCCCGGATTTGATTATAGGGGTACTTTGTTTGCGCTTCTTCATGGAAGACGCTCCATCAAAGTAAAGTTCCTATCGGGTGCCACTACTGTCGATCGTGTCAAACACATGCTCGTCTGGCAGTTCGCAATTCAAAGAAGAATCGGCAGGTATTGGATGCTCAGCGAGGAAGTCGGCGATGGCTTGGCCTTTCGCTGCCTTAAGAGGCTAATAAGTTATTAAGAACTCCATCAAGAGCAAGGCCCATTTAGTGAGCCGTCCCGTTAATATGGCCTTAGACATCAAATACTTGAGAGGATCCACCTTCGATATGAGACGGACTTCATGCGCCAATGCATAGTGCCGGAGTTTCGTTATCGCGAAGATCAACGCCAGGCAGTGTTTTTTGATGGAAGAATAATTGCTTTCTGCCCCCAGGAGAACTCGACTCAAGTAGTAGAGAGCTCTCTCTTTCCCTTGGTCGTTCTCTTGTGCCCATAATGCGCCTAAGGAACCTTCAAGGGCGGTTGTATATAGAATGAGAGGCTTCCCTTGACCGGAGCAGCTAGCACTGGCGGGTTCTGCAGGTATTGCTTGATTTCGTCCAGTGCATTTTGGCATTTGCGATCCCAGACGAAAGGAGTTCCCTTCTACATCAGGTGACTGTAAGGGCGGCATTTCCCTGAAAGATTGGCTATAAATCACCGGATATACACGAGCTTCCCTTGGAGAGACCGCAATTGCTTAAGAGTCCTTGGCGGAGGCATTTCCATGATCGCCTTGATCTTCGACGGATCTATCTCGATACATCGGTGTCGAACGATGAATCCTAAGAATTTGCCTGAGAAAACCCCAAACGCGCATTTGAGAGGGTTCATCTTCAAGTTGTATTGCCGAAGGCGTTGAAATACAATCTTCAGATGTTCAAGATGTTCCTCGTATGATTTGCTTTTCACCACAAGGTCGTCGATATAGCATTCGACGATTTCATGTATGAGGTCATCGAAGATCTTCGTCATGGCCCTCTGATAGGTGGCACCAGCGTTCTTTAGACCGAAGGGCATCACCTTGTAGCAGAATATGCCCAAAGGGGTCCGGAAAGTGGTGTGCTTCTGGTCTTCGGGATGCATCTTTATCTGATTGTATCCTGACGATCCGTCCATGAAGGAGAAGACTTCATGAGTGGACGTATTGTCTATCATCAGCTCGGTGACTGGTACTGGGAAGTCGTCCTTCGGGCAAGCTTTATTGAGATCCCGAAAGTCTACGCATATGTGCACTGTCCCATTTTTCTTCATCATCGGGACGATGTTGGCAATCCAATCAGGGTATCGAACCTCTTGGATGAAGCCAGAGTTGATCAGCTTCTTGACCTCGGCGTTAATGCTCATCTCAAGCTCGAGTCGCATTCTTCTCGGTACTTGTTTGATTGGCCTGACGTCCGGGGATATGGCCAATTTGTGGACCGCAATCTCTGGATCTAATCCTGGCATTTCGGAATAGTTCCATGCGAAGCAATCTCTATACTGCATAAGCACATCTTTTAGCGCAACCACCCTTTCTTCAGATAGCAGCTCACTGACGAATGTCGGTCGCGGGTCACTTGCCATCCCCAAATCAATTTTCTTGAGGTTATCTGCAGTGGTGTGTATTCCATCTTCCAGCTCTTTTGGCACTGGTGGAAACTCTGAGATCACCCCGTCATCATTGTTTTCGAAGCACCAAGGGAGGTTATCCATATTCTCGGGCTCTTCTTCTGATAGTGTTATCATATAACAGGTACGAGCTCGCTTCCAAGATTGATGTGGATCTGGGTCTACCCTCGTGGAGTTGGGTTCATGCTTCTGCGGCGGACCTATCCTCCAACTGTCGGATAGAGAGAATTTGCCGAGCTGATATTGATCTTCGACACAGTTCTTGAAGGTGAAACAGTCTTCGAGAGGGTGTCCTATTGCTCGGTGATAAGAGCAATAGTCTAGATGATAGACCTCGTTAGCTTGCTCAGGGTGCTTGGACTCCGGGAGTGTAAGCATTTAATGTCTTATGGCAAGATCAAGTATCTTCTTTGTCTTGTCTTGAGGAAAAGAGTATGCTCGACTCATCTTCTTCATAAGGGACAAAATCCGGACCACTCAATTCCCGATCGCGTGACTTCTTGGTCCTGCTTTGTCGTTGTTGAATGCCTTTTCCGCTCTTTGACTTGTTTCGGCCTCTGCGTCGAGCCTTTTGTACAACAGGTTGACAGGGAGGGGCATTTTCATCTTTCGCAGCCTGTTGAAGAAGGCGTTGAGTCCTGGTTTTCTCATATATGGTCATTTCGCGATTATGGTCGTCTCAAAATTTTTGACCAGCTTCCCTTATAAGCTTGTCCATTTGTTCTTCGAACGACGGACTGGGCATTTTCACGTCGGGGGCTCTTTCTGGTTCAGGGTTAGCATTCTCCCATTGAGCATCTCCTTCTTCATCGAAGTCATGTATGACATGGCAGTCGTGGAGTAGCTCCCGTTTCTTGGACCAAACATACCCAAGCCCAATCGCTTCCATTCTCCCGTTGGGCAACTTACGCTGAGTTCCGAGAACGTTCCAGATCCTATCATAGAACTTAGCTTTTCGAGCAGTCTGTTTAAAGGGTATCCCTTGGCGCTTCAACAGCCTTTTCAAGCCTTCTGTATAATATCTTGGCAGACGGATGGGCTGGAGCCTGTCAAGTATAGAATCTGCGCCGTGCCAGATTTCTTTCTCCGCTTTGGTTTCCCCGGAGCGGTAGAATAGGATCGCCTTTTCGCCTTCTCGCCTGGGAGGGACATAGAACGTCTACGGCTCTTCCACACTGTAGGTATCAAGCACGTCTAGTTCTTTATGATATTTGTGCGGAACCATGGCAACTTGCAAACTTTGCTCTTCATCAGCGAATGTTTGCATTGAAGGCCGAGCGGAGAATATAGCAAGGACCTCATCTTCCGAGTCGCTACCAAAGATCAACATAGGAGCGGACGGTCCTGGCTTGTTGTACTGGGGTGGGCCTGAATAAACTATCGCTTCCTCTTCTTCAGTATCACTCCCGAAGACTGGAATGGTGGTGATAACTTTGTTTTCCGGTTTGCGACATCTCTCCGTGTCCTCGAAATCTGGCAAAAAGTATTTTGCATCTTCGTACTTGCGGACTTCGTTCACGGAGAATGGATTCAGCTCTCCTGTTACGGTATACTCGAAACCATCCTTAAAGTATTTCATACACTGATGTTGTGTAGAAGGGATGATATTGTACTCGTGTAACCAAGGCCGGTCGAGCAAAGCGTTATAGCATGTCTTGGCGTCAATGACATGAAATTTAATGTCTGTGACAAGCAGTCCGAAGCGCAATGTCAATATCACAGACCCAAGAGTCCGCGATGACTGGGAGTCAAAACCGGAGATGGTGATTTTATCACGAGCGAGATGCTGGACGCTCATGCAGATTTCCTTCAACACTCGCACGTTGAGGAGATTGACGGAGGACCCATTGTCGACCAGGATTTTGCCTATCTTTATATCGTGGCAGTACCCTAAGACATAGAGGGGACGGTTGTGCTTGCACGTCCCAAGGAGGAGGTCTTCGTTGCCGAAGGTGATATCGGCTGTGTGTACTTCCTCCAGCTTGTCCTTCATCTTTTCTTCGGCGAGAAAAACTTGGAATTGATCTGGCTCTTGTAGCGCCTTGATCAATGAATCTCTCGCTTCTTCGGATAGTAAAAGGGCGTCAAGAATGCTGAGCTGCGAGGGTAACTTTCTCAAGTGCTCCAAAACGTTGTAGTCCACCTTACTCTTCTTTGGCGGGTCCTTGGCGGTCAGCTCTTTCATGACTTGGTCATCCAGGGCGATATCCTCAGAGACCTTTTCTTTTCCCTTATCTTTTCTACTCGTGGGTTCGAGATTCTTTTCTAGAAGCGTGCGATTGCGCAGCTGAATATTTTCACAGGCCTTCGGTTCTTCCTCCTTCTCCAAGGTGGATTCTTTAAAGAGAGGGCCAAGAGCCATTTCTTCGTCAGAGTCGCTTCCAAAAGTGAGAACCTACGATCCCCCGGTGTTGACCATGCGACAGTTACCGGTAGTTCTTTTATGCTCCTCGGTCGCACTTCTTTGCTCCCGACGGGTTTTGCGTTTCATCCGCTTAAAATGTTGCCGGTGAGCAACATATCCCTGCCACCATCTTTTAAAAGCGTCGCACTCTTCGGTAGGGTGCGAAATCTTTCGATGGTATAAGCAGTAGCTAGGATGTGTTTCTGCTTCACCGGGAGTGTTTCCTTCAGAGGGTGGTAGCTTCATTCCCATTGATATGGCTTTAGCAAACCTTTTCCTCGTCTTGAACTTGTTTTTATCCGCGATGGATATTCCTTGATTCGGCGGGAGTGCCTCGACTCTTTCGTCTAGTCGCCGGCGTTTGGCTCTTTCAAATATGGCCATCTCACGCTCCTGATTGGCTTTACTTTTCAGATGAATTTCATTCAGGAAGGCGTCGATCATTTCGTCTGTCGGCCATAGAGGTTCCGGCTCGGGACCTGCCTCCAGTCTTTCTGTGCAGGGAGCTTCTTCATTATCTAGCGATGAATGAGAGATCACATGGCAGCTTACTACATAATCCTCAGATCCATCCGACGAGTCTTCTCCATCATTTCCGTCCTCAAGGACGCGGCTAAGGAACTCTTGGAGCATGATTGGAGTCCGCGCCTTCTGGTTATACTCTTCCAGCGCGTCAATCTGTTTCTGCAAGTCCGTGCGCTTGCCTCCAGGCTTCACGGGCTTCATGGATTTTTTTTCTTCTTTTTTGAAGATTTCGACGGCTGGGTGTGAGCATTTTGGCTATCACCACCAATCTTCGGAGTTGGGCGCGACTTCAGCATCCCTTCGATGATCTCAGGTTCCAACGGATTCTTCCATCTGATCGCCGGGCATGTCTAGAGATCATTCAGCATCCTTTTGGTTTTGGCCGAAAGAGCCACCTGCCATGGAGCTTCTTCAACAAAGGAGCACGTTGCCCCGGTGTGTCCGTCTTCTTAGGAGTGTGCGGTTGTGGTGGGTTTACTTTCCACTTCTCAGACAGCGCAAACTTACCTTGTAGGTACTGATCTTCGATCCATCTCTTAAAGACGAAGCAATTTTCGATCGGGGTGGCTTACCATTTGGTGGTAAGGGCAATAATTGGGATTATTCACTTCGCTGGGTTGCGGCGGTCGCTTTGGATTCGGCAAATTGATAAGCCTGTTGTACATTGCCAGCTCGAACAGCCTCTTCGTTTTGTCCCGCGGGAATGAGTAAGGGCGTTTCATTTTCTCATTGTAATAGCGTCGTCTCTCTTCCAACTGATCCGTTAGTCTTGGAGCACTGGGCTGTTGTTGGGTGTTAGCAACGACGGTCGCCTTCCCTTTACCCTTTTCGTTCCGCGGTTCCGGCTTCGGGGGAGATGGTCTATGACCCATCTGGTCCATCTGGGCCAGCTTGTCGATTAGGGCCTGAAACGTGGTCGGTTTGAAAAACATCGTGAACCGTAAAATAGTTGCATGAGGGTCTAGGGTGCCCACCGCTGGTGCTTCCTCGATGCGCTATTCGCACTTCGACCACAGATTTCGCTATCGGATTGCGTATTGAACCCAAGTTTCGCCTGGCTTTACCCTGGCGTTAATTAATGCAGTAATCGGGGTACGTTCACTTGCGCTCGCGAATCGCTGGGTCGCTGGGTGAACAATAACTCCATTTCTGCGAAAGTTTTGACGGAGTCGTTTGGAATTTCGGAGTACCACTCAAACACCATCTCTGATAAGCTGCCGACGAATTGGCGGAGCAAAAGCTTATCATCGCCCCCGGTGTTGCCTCACAAAGCTCTGAACCGGGCGACATGCTGGTGGGGATTGCCCGTCCCCTTGTACACATGGAATTTGGGGATTGTGTATCCCGGCGGGTATTTTTTCTGGTCATACCAGCCCGGATATGGTCGCCCAGTCTTCATGACCTGGCCAGCCGCTTCATTTGCCTGGTGAACTCGTATTTGTTGAGCAACATAATCATCCAGGGAGGCCTTGTATATAGTTTCCTCTTTGGCTGTTGAAAGAGCCGGAGGTGGATTTGATGTTTCTCCTCTGTCGTCTTCGAGGATAATCGAAGGATCTTCAGATGGAGGGTCCTGCTGGATCATCATACCCACCATTTCTTGGAATAGAAGAGCTATTTGCTTTATATTGGCCGCTTGTTCCGCAGCCTCCTTGTCCTTCTTTTCGAGCATTCTCCGAAGGAATTCAGCATCAGTCTCGTGTTCGTGACGTTGTTCCGATGACGCCTCCGGGCTTTCTTTTAGCCCGGTGAGTGCGGCCATTGCAGTCAGCATCTCCTAGAGCTTCTGCTGTTGTTGTTCCTGAGCCCTTGTGATGGATCGGGTGAGTGGTCGGTGGCCCATAGAAGCGCGGCTATCCTCTTTCCCGGATGCCATGTAAATAGTATGGACCACCATGCCCCCAGACTTAGGGTGTTTGGGCTCAGTGCCTTTGACATTTTTCGCAGGCATGGGGATTTTCTCCGACCTTCTCCTCTTATGAGTGATCAAAGTTGAGGGGGGCGTCGCAGTAGGCACCCAGATAGCTTTTCGTGGCTTGGCAGGATGGTTTTCTTCTTGTTGAACCTTCGCCCTTTTTTGTCGGCGAGGGTAATCTTGATCAACTACTGAGTTCCGAACCTGCCGCCAAACTTTGTAAATCTTGGAGGACAGCCGCTGAGGGGACCGTTCTGGCTTGGCTTCCGCAACATTCTCCACCGGAGGAGGAGATCTTTTCAGTACGGAGGTGGGAGAATTCCTGCGCACCTTATTCGGCAGCTCGAAGCTGTTCCCGATTGGAACAGCAGCATTGATTTCCACTGTTGAGGCTGGTGGAGTTAGCCCAGAAGGGGAGTTGCCCCCGGCCTTCCTTACTCGGCGCCAGTGGCGACGTCGAGCGTGTCGAGCTGATGGAGTTGGCTCGGTGACGGGGATGGCCTTGTCTTGCCCACTGTCCAGATGAGGGGTTGTTGCTGGTGTCAGCCTATTGAAGACTGATGTCCTTTGAGTAGCAGAAGCGAGAGTTGGGACAGTCGGTCTTGTAAAGACCGACCCCTTGGCAGGAGAAGCAGCCTTGATGACTTCAGGAACAGGGTTGGTTACTCTCTTCGGAATAACCTTTTCTTGAGGTGCAGGCTTCATCATGGACCCACCTGAACTTTGGCCCAATCTGGAGAAGACCGAGGAGCTGGAGTTGGACGACCCGTTGAGAGGGGCCGTAGTAAGTGTAAGCCGATCAAAGACCGACTTCTTGGGAGCTTCCGGTATCAGCACAGGAGCGGTGAAGTTCGTTGGCGGGAGCATGGTCCCGAAAAACAACCCTGTGGTGGCTTGAGTAACCTATTCCACGGGCATCGTGAACAGGGAAGCCGCTTGGGGCCCGTAGGCTATGCCCCCAGTTGAGGCAGGACGTGGGTTGCAGTTGCATGTGGAATATTTCGAGCAGGTGAACGCCATTGATCTTTGCTTTCTGCACCAAGCAAAACGCCAAATCTTAGTATCTCGAAACCCAAGGGCAACTATTGGCAAACCGCAATTGGTTCGCGAACACGACACACGAAGTGTGGAGTGGAAAGAGGAAAAGGTCCCACCGGGCGTGGCAGAATTTGTTCCTCTCTGAATCACGGAGACGCGGCCGCGTAGGTTCGTCTAGCCTGAAATTCGGGGCAGATGCTAATTGGTGCTATCCGTCCACCTCTCCGAAGATGCCAAGTTGATTTATGGCACCATGTATCGAAGGTTTAAACGGATGCAGCCGATGTAGCAGACTTCGTCAGATTCCCCCTCGTTTGAGGGGGTTTTGATTGTGGGGACGCTCTTCCCTGCAGGCGCAAGCCCCTACAGTTAATTACGCTACCGCATCGCGGTAACAACTTTCTCCTTCTCCATATGGTCACTTCGTGTCGTGGGTATTTGTTTTGTGTTCGGTTGCCCGTGGATTGTATACGGAGACTAAGTTATGTTGTCGCCCGTAGGGCGTGGACTAGTCCAAATCCGTATCTTTCTTAGATTTGGGTTTGGAGGTTTGGGTTTAAGGATACGTTAGCCTCATTTGAGACTAAGATCAACTTAAACGTTTGTTAAGGATACATTAGTCTAATTTTAGACTAAGATCGACTTAACGGGATCGTTTAGATCCGACAAGAGAGCAATTGGGCTCTATTGTTTAGTTTAGTGATATTGTGGTCGATAATTAGTTTAAGGACATTACGGTCCATTGTTAGTCTTAAGACATCGCGGTCGAGGTTAAGGACATCATAGTCCGTGGTTTAAGGACCTCACAATCCGGTGTTAGTTTTAAGACATCACGGTCGAGGTAAAGGACTTCATAGTCCGTGGATTTAAGGACTCCACAGTCCGATGTTAGTTTTAAGACATCACGGTCGAGGTTAAGGACATCAGAGTCCATAGATTTAAGGACTCCACAGTCCGTAGCAATATGTGGTTGTCGGGACCCGTCACCTCTCTGACGACGTTGAAGGATTACAGCGACAGATATCAGAGGAGTAAAGAGATGTACCCTCGAACCGGGTGTAAATTAATTGGAAGAGCAAATAAGCTCAGTTCAATTTAATTTGGGGACTTACGGCCAGAATTGGGCTAAATCCAGTTTAAAAAATGTTTAACATTTTATTTTTTGTTCTGCCTGTTAGGCCTTTGTTTGGGTTCTGCCTTTTTAATAATGCCAAGCATTGGGCTTTGACACATTTTTTTGTCTTATATTGAATGCATAGCATTTATCAGAACAAAGTATGTTCTGACAGCGCGCCACGTGGCGCACTGGGCGCTTTGCGCCAGTCAAAGAGCGCATTACGCTTATGTCGGTTAGCGCACACGAGGAGGACACGTGTCGCGCTTAGCGCTAGTTTGTTAGCGCGCTGCGCTAGTTTATGGGTGCGCCAGTGAGTGACACGTGGCGCGCTTGGCGCTGAGCGCCAACCCAAGAGCGCAGTGCGCTGTTTTCAGAAGCGCAAAGCGCAGATCGTGTCTATGGTTGACACGTGGCATGTTTTGGCGCTGAGCGCCAGTCTAAGGAGCGCAAAAGCGCAGTTCATGAGTGCAAGGCACTTTTCAGTAGCGCAAAGTTTATCTGATCAAATTTAAGATCAAAGAACAACTTTTATGTTCTTCTTAAAGGAGGCTTTGCCTCAAGATTTAAGAACAAAAGTTCTTGTTTTTATAAAAGGCTCTGCCTTTGTAGATCAAAAGATCTGTGAATGAAGTAAAATACTTCTTTTATATTTTTATGATTAGATCTTTTGATCTTTTCTTTTTAATCAAAGACCTTGGTCTTTTTTATAGATCTAAGATAATTTTAGAAGATATTTCTTCTTTTTACGAGATGATTTCATTTCTGTTGTTCAAGAATTAATTCTTTACCTTTAAAGATGAAGAAATGATCTTCTTTCTTCTGAAAGCTTGCCTTTCTTTCTCTTTGAGTTTTTCTCAAAGTTTTCAGAGGGTTTTTTCTATATGAGACTTGAAGTCTTGGGGCCTTTATATAGGGCCAATTGATTTGTTAAATCAGTTCAAGAGATCTTTCTCTAATTGATTTGGGAACATTTCCCACCGTTGGATCTTTGATCCTAAGGCTTCTGTTTTACAGAAGATAATCTTTTTGTTTTTAACAAGATTGGAAAGATCTTTCCATAACAAAATTTTAATTCTGATTAATTAATAATTTATTATCATTAGATCTTTTAATCTAACGGTGGGGAATTCTTTTAATTCCAGCGCTGGCGCGAGCGCACCTACGTTCGACACGTGGCGCGCAGCGCAGAGTGCAGCGCAACTGCGCTAGCGCACTTGTGTTTGACACGTGGCGCGCAGCGCAGAGCGCTGGATCTGAAGAGTTGCTTCAACTTTTAGATTTTGAATTTTGAAACAGAGCTTTGCTCTGATTGGGGGTGCGCTGCCTAGGGCGCAGCGCTCCTGGCACTGGCGTGTCTGCTTTTGACACGTGGCGCACAGCGCGCAGCGTACGGGATCTGAAGCGTTGCTTCGATTTTTGAATTTTGAAATTCAGAACAGAGCTTTGCTCTGATTGGGGAAACATTGGGGATACGTCAACCAGCCGACACTCCGTCTCGGGGAAACATCCAACAGCGACACTCCGTCTCGGGGAAACGTCCAACACAGACACTCCGTCTCGGGGATACGTCAACCAGCCAACACTCCATCTCGGGGAAACGTCAACCAGACACTCCGTGGCAGGGACACGTCGACAACAGAAACTCCGCCTCGGGGAAACGTCGACCAGCGACACTCCGCCTCGGGGAAACGTCAAGTAGACACTCCGTGCCGGGGGCACGTCGACAACAGACACTCCGCCTCGGGGAAACGTCGACCAGCGACACTCCATACCGGGGAGGGGAAACGTCAAGAAGACACTCTGTCTCGGGGATACGTAAACCAGCCGACACTCCGCCTCGGGGAAACGTCGACCAGCGACACTCCGTACCAGGGAAACATCCAACAGCAACACTCCGTAATGGGAAAACGTCAAGCAGACACTCCGTGCTAGGGACGCGTCAATCAGCGACACTCCGTCTCGGGGAGACGTCCAACACAGACACTCCATGCCGGGGAAACGTCGACCAGCAACACTCCGCATCGGGGAAACGTCTAACATCGACACCCCGTAACGGGGAAACGTCAAGCAGACACTCCGTGTCGGGGGCACGTCGACTACAGACACTCCGCCTCAGGGAAACGTCGACCAGCGACACTCCGCCTCGGGAAAACGTCAAGCAGACACTCCGTGCCGAGGGCATGTCGACTACAGACACTCCGCCTCGGGGAAACGTCGACCAGTGACACTCCGTGCCGGGGGCATGTCTACTAAATCACTCTGGGCCAGGGAAACGTCTACCACGGACACTCCGTCTCGGAGACGCGTCAAGCGTCGACCGTCCATGTCGTTAAAAGGGCAGTGCATCCCAAAAGGTGGGAACCAAAGCAAGTTGCCTCCACGCGAAAGAAGATCCATCAATTTCATGCACACGACCCATATATGTGGTGTGCATTTATTGATGGGGGGAACTTTGTTGGGGTCGAAAATTGCACCCCGGTTGACCAAGTCAAAGTCAAGGTCAACCCCAAGCCAAGTGGGCCCAAGCCCGGATCAAGTGGGCCCATGCCCAGGTCGAGTCCGAACATGAAGAGGCCGGCCCTCCTCCATTCCTAAAATGAAATCATATAATAAATATTTTTTATGCATGAATGGGCATAAAGCCAAATTTTTGTAAAGCCCATGGCTTATGTGCAAAAAGAAATGGCACATGAGCCATGGGATGGGCAAAATACCATTTTTGTAAAGCCCAAGGGGCTATATGTAAAGTGTATAGACTATAAAGGCCAAGATAATGAAAATATTTCAATAACTTTTTCTCTCTCCCAAAAAGTATCAAGATGTGTGATCTTCTCCTTCCTCAAGGTTCTAAAACCTTCTTCTATCTTTTGAATTAAATCAAGAGTTTTACTCTTTCTTTTATAAAACTAAATAGTTTTTCACCACAAAACCCACAAAGGGGAACTCAGATCTTCCATTAGATCTCAAAAAGGGGAGATTTTTAAATCTCACCCCTTTTTCTCCAAGATCCGGCCAAACGACAGGAAGAAGAAAGAGACCCATCTCCAGAAACCCCACTTTGGGGAAGATCCAGGGCTCAAGGTGAGAAGCCCCTTCATCAGCTTCAAAATATCCTAGGAGTTTAACTCCTCATATATATTAATATATATATATACAAAATAATAAGTGTTCCTTTCTGGGAGTACAACTCCCGTTGCAGGACCAAGTCCCTTTTGCCTCCCAAAGCGCTAGCGCCCTTGTGCTCAAAGCGCTAGCGCTCTTGCGCTCAGAGCGCTAGCGTCTACGTGCCTGGCATGTGGCGTGCTAGCGCTCTTGCGCTCAAAGCGCTAGCGCTCGAGCACCCACGTGCCTGGCACGTAGGGCGCTAGCGCCCGAGCGGTCAAAGTGCTAGCGCTCTTGCGCTAAGAGTGCTAGCACCCAAAGCGCTAGCACCCGAGCGTCCATGTGCCTGGCACGTAGGGCGCTAGCGCTAGCACCCAAAGCGCTAGCGTCCGAGCGCCCACGTTCCTGGTACATGAGGCGCTCGCGCCCTGGCGCTTTCTCCCACGCATTCTTTGGATGCCTTTATATATATACACAGACATATACACACACACACGCATACTCCATGAAACTGTCCCTGTTAGAAAAAAATTTCTAACGGAGCGTTGCTAGCCCCCTTGATCCCCAGCCCGCTATCCGGGTAGCGGGTCCCCCGTAAAAACTCTGCGGGTCCCCCGATATATCCAAAACCCCTCCAAAACACACCACTGCACATTGAGTTCGCATGACCAGTTTAACCCGTTAATCGAAGGTTCCCTCGCCCCAAAGGCGAGGGATAATTAACGGCAGCTTAGTCCGCGGCTGCCGGAGATTTGATCCCCGCAATCAATAAACCCCAGCCTGACCTAGGCAGGGGGAATCTGTAATGCGTCTGACAAGCGCGCGCATTCCCATCTCAACGGGGTGACGAAAAACACCCAACAGGACTCAAGCAAGGTGTCCAGTAAGCCGGCGACCGATCTCTTCCTCCTTTTCGAGCTGGAGATAACACTAGAAGAGGATCGCTTCCTTCCCCTCGGCGCTTTGGCGCGACGTTGGCCAACCTCGCTTTCGGTATCCCCTTTTGGAAATACCGCCACTGATGGCACTGCCGCTGGTACTTCATTGGAAGCCTTTGCTTGGGTTCTAGTATACACTGGCATACCAGCAGTGCGGGGGTCGATTCTGTTTCTGCGGCCTTAGGGATAAGCACCACACCACTATCCCTCAATGGAAGATGAACCACTGTCCGCGGCCGCAACGGAACACCAGAGGCTTAGGTCGGAACTGAGGATCGACATTCAAAGAGTACCCGCCTCTCCTCGATAATGATGGGGCCGACTCGATGATGATACCAACCCGTAAAAGACCCCACACACATTGGAATATAGTCAGCCTCGGGGATCATGAAATGAGAGCCGGTGTTTAGCCGCATGAAGTGATGGGTGACATTACGCGTGACTTCCAGAGACGGAGTAGGCTCAACTAAGAACGCTTCGAAAGGAACACCCTGGTTATAGCCCAACTGCTGGGCGAAGCGGTGCGGATTGTACCGCATAAAAAGGGTCGCGTTATTCTGACGGAACACCAAGTAGCACGGCCTAATCGAGTACAGGTGCATGATCTCCTTAGGCTTTAAAGATGACGCTCCACCTTTCGACAGATCAAACAGCTGCTGGATAGGCCCCGCGGGAGCAGACAGGACTCGGTCGCTAAAAACCATCCCGCCCTCGTTGGAGTACGGGTTAAGCAGCACGCGGAGGACTCCTAGCTGGGTCGGATCGGGAGCGGAAGCATCCACCAACCTCATAACCCATGGGAAGGTGTAGGAGTCATAGAAATCTGGCCGCCGATGCACTGCGAATGCTCCCAGTACATGCATCTTGATCCACGATGTGAAGTAGTGGAGGGAGGAATTCACGACATCTGTACCTATGGTTGAAGTGTTGGCCGCAACACTTAATCCATGATAAAGATGTGACAGTCCCATAATGCCAACAGCCAACCATGCCCCTTCGGCTATGCGATGAGCGGGGTAGAAGACGAAAGCTCTCATGAAGCATCGATGCGTCGGCAAGGCGAACCAACTGAGCCAAAGACCGATGAAGCCAACGAAGAAGGTCTCTTCGTCCATGCCAGGGGCCGCAATTGCATCGAAGGGCACGGCCAATGAGGTCAGAATGTAAAACTGCGGCAAGTCCTCTTCTTTGGCCGGCAGCTTATTAAACCCAAACCCAAAAGGGTCGTTAATGTTCGCAAATTTTGGAGCCTCTTTTGATAAAATATCTTCATGAAGAAAACAGGCGATGAAGCTCTTAAAGGTGACGCCCTGTCCTTCTGACTCCGCGAACAGCTTCTCGAAAATACCCAGAGTCTTTATTAGACTGGGGTACTTATGACGAACGGCATTTTCAGTCGTCAAGCCATCAAGCGTAGAAGGCACGGTCGTGAACACATATTCATCGGGAGGCAACAACTCTTCATAATGCTCTCCCCTGATCGGCAACCCAGAGATCTCGTAAAACTCTTCTAGTGAAATCGAGATCTCACGATCCCCCAGCAAGAAGGTGTTGGTGGGAAGGTTCCATTGGTTCAGGAAAGCTTTAACCCACCAGACGTAAGGAGCCGGGTAATGAAAAAGAGACGCGTACATCGCTTGATATAACCCAACCTTCTGCAACCGTGCACGGTGGGCGGAGAGAACATATCGAGCCCAAGGAAGATAGCCGACTGGGTGGGAGGGGTAAGCCCTACCTTATAAACTTGTCCCCAGTGTTGGGCTTCATCTTGACATATGCGGCGCCCCAAGATATCTATGACCGACAAGGGCTGGTTGGGTATCCCAGTTGTTGACAGCTCAAACCGGCCTGTAGGAGTCCAATTAACCGCCTCCACCGCATAAGCGGTCTGTGGACGCTCCATCAGCGATATTGGACGGAGAGACTCTGTTGGCATCTCATAAGTAAAGCTTCGGCGGCCCCGGATGATGTGCCCATACCAAACTCCCCATAGGAGCAAACTAGTACAATCCCTGTCATGGGCCCTGATCATTTCCATAGCCTCCTCATCCGACGGCGATTGCGGGAAAGCGGCGTCCGAGCGAGTAAAAGGAAAGTAGGGAAGAGAAGCCATTGTTCCTAAAAAAAGGGGAAAGAAAAGCTGTTAATGAAACCTATATATATATATATATATATATATATATATATATATAAACGACAGAAAGTTTGTTCCATGGGACCACTGATTGCAAAACTAATGGACCCCATAAAATCAATATGGCGGCTCACCAATGATGAGACAGGACAATTATTGTGAATAAAAAAGGATTCTCATTAAACAGACACGGGAGTTTAAACAACTCTTGACATCCTCATAGAGAAAACAAGTTTTGTTAAAATTCCCAACGAATTTAAATTCATGCAAATAAAAAAAACCTATGAAAATGTTCTCAAGAACACCAGGGAATGAAATTCTTGAAGGGCCCTTTTTGATCTTTCAGAGATAAGCTCTTCGGTGAGGAATTAAATTCCTTTTATGCGATGGAATTAAATTCCAGAAACCCCGATGATGAGGAAATGAAAAATAAAAATGCCATGAATCCTTAAAGATCAGAGGGGGAATGCCCAAGATATTGAGGTTTACTCCTCAAAGTTCACGTCTTTGAATCTCTGAGAGATGGGTTTCAAAAGAGAGCAAAGCTCTTATAGTGGATTTAAAATCCAGGAAAAAAATTTAAAAAAAGAAAGAAAAGGGTTTTTGTTGTTCAAGATCTTTACCTAAAAAAGGGTTTCTTTTTCTGACAGAGTTTAACTCTGAAATTGCAATAGGCAGAGAACTAAGCTCTGAAGAAGAGAATTAAATTCTCGAAGAAGACAGGAAAGGAAGAAGCTGAAAGAACAGTGGCTTCCCAAAGACAAAACCCTTGCATTTATAAGATGTGACAAGGGCGGTTCACCTCCCCATTCCCCTAGACAATCCAACGGCTGTAAAGGTGACAGCGTTGCACTCACGTGCAAGCCACGTGAGAACAACGCTGTGGGGGCATTTGTTCATTTATAAAAATAAATAATAAATAGAAAGCGATGGGAAAAATTCCCCAAATGGAACATCACGTGCCCACACGTGATGCGTCTTGGAGCAAAGATTATAGGCATTGCGCTTAACAAATAAGGCTGAAATTGAGCTTCACGTGCAGGCACGTGAGCATCTATATACAAAGTATATAAGCGCCTTCCTAAAACAAATAACATGCCAAAGAAGCTTACGTGTCAGCACGTGATACTCTTTGTTGAGCTTAATTTTGTGGGGGTCATGTGCCACACGTGATATTCCTGAACATCAGCTCACGTGCCAACACGTGATGCCTTTCTCTAGGGCTGCTGCATATGAGCAAACCAGTTTAATGACATAGGGGTCACGTGCTACACGTGAGGGTTCCTAATGCCTTCTGAACCGATAGAATTAAATTCCAAATAAGAGGGATCAAAACCCTATTTGGAAAATATTTCCTTAGATCTTTCTAAACAAGAAAGATTGCGCTCTGTAAAAAACAGAGCACCGTTGGATTAAAAATCCAATGGTGATTAAAAATCACCAAGCTACAGAATAAGCTCTGTATGGGAAAATATTTTCCCAATCTTTCTAAACAAGAAAGATTACGCTCTGTAAAAATATAGCACCGTTGGATTAAAGATCCAATGGTGATTAAAAATCACCAAGCTACAGAATAAGCTCTGTATGGGAAAATATTTCCTCGATCTTTCTAAACAAGAAAGATTACGCTCTGTAAAATATAGCACCATTGGATTAAAGATCCAATGGTGATTAAAAATCACCAAGCTACATAATAAGCTCTGTATGGGAATATATTTTCCCAATCTTTTTAAAAATAAGAAAAATATCTTCTGTAAAACAGAAGTTCTTGGATCAAAAATCCAACGGCGGATAAAATCCCCAAATCAATTAAGATCTCTCAATGAGAGATTTCTTTAACTAAATCAACAAACTTGCCTCTACTAGATAAAGGACCCAAGACTTCAAATCTTGCACAACAGAGGAAACCCCCCATAAGATTTGAAAAACAAAAAGAAAAGAAAAGAAGTGTTCTCTTCGAAGAAAACAAACCCTAGGTAAGAAAAAAGACTTGGAGATCATTTTATCTCCTCTTACAAGAGTTTAACTCTTCCAAAAAAGAACTTGGTTCTTTCTCTGGTTGAGATCTGCAGAAGCAGATCTCCCCACAAGTTGATAATTTAATTCTCATCGGGGAGATTCTGTTATACAGTCCCAAAACTTAGAGGAAAGAACTAAGTTTGAAGAATTTAATTCTTCCAAAAGATATAGGAATTTAATTCCTCTGACAAAACTAGGGTTTAACCCTACATAAAAAATAACTGAGATCGACTCACGTGTTCCCATGTGACCCCTTAAAACAAGTGCTTAGCACTTATAAAAGAAAAGGTGAATAAATTAAAAACAGTTCCCATTCTGGGGCGCCTCACGTGATCCCACGTGACCCCCTAATAGTGCTTAGCACTTTCAAAAGGAAAAAGAGAATAAATCAAAGATAGTTCCCATTTTAGGGCGCCTCACGTGATCCCATGTGACTCCCTAATAGTACTTAGCACTTTCAAAAGGAAAAGAGGAATAAATCAAATACAGTTCCCATTCTAGGGCGCCTCACGTGATCCCTCGTGACCCCCTAATAGTGCTTAGCACTTTCAAAAGAAAAAGGGGAATAAATCCAAAGACAGTTCCCATTTTGGGGTGCCTCACATGATCCCACGTGACCACCAATAGTGCTCACCACTTATAAAAGAAAAAGGGAATAAACCCAAAGAATCAGTGCCCAATTCTCAAGTGTCTCACGTGCCACACGTGAGCGCTCCAAATTTCAGTGTTTAACATTGCTTTAGAGAATCACGTAGGAGCACGTGAGCGCCAAGCAAATATCAGTGTTTAACACTGTGAGAGGCCGACCTTAGCCTAAATTAGCTATGTCTCCCGAGACCAAAACCTTTTGACCATCAATCAACCGAGTCCTCATATACTCAGGTCTTTCCAAATCGATCTTAGTTCCAAAGATGACCAATGATCTCCTGACACATGGCATCTAAAATGATGTTCGTTCCGCCATGGTCCCTCCCTTCAATCTGGAGTTTGGTTCAAGGGTACATCTCTCCACGCCTCTGATACATGTCGTTGTAATTCTTCAACGATGTCAGAGAGGTGGAGGGTCCCGACAACCAACAGCTCTTGGATGCACTCCCAAACCCATGAGCATACCCCAATGGACCGTAATGTCCTTAAACTAGCTGCGGACCGCAACGTCCTTAAACTAAACCCTCATACCAAAAATAGTGATCTATGGACCGTAACGTCCTTAAACTAAAGCAATAGAGCCCAAATGCTCTTTTGTTGGGTCAGAATAATCCCAAAATCATGCTAAGTAGATCTTAGTCTAAAGTTAGGCTAACATATCCTCAACAAACATTTAAGTTGATCTTAATCCCAAAATGAGATTAACGATCCTTAAATCAAACCAAACCCGAATCTGAGAAAATACGAATTTGGACTAATCCACGCCCTACGGGCGACAAAACAAATTAGTCTCCGTATACAATCCACGGGCAACCAAAAATAAAACAAACACACACGACATGAAGTGATCTTCTGGAGCAGGAGAAAGTGGTTACCGCGATGCGGTAATGTAATTAACTGCAGGGGCTTGCGTCTGCAGGGAAGAGCGTCCCCACAATAAAAAAAACCTCGCAAAAGAGGGGGAATCTGACGAAGTCTGCTACAACGGCCGCATCCGTCCAAACCTCCGATATACGGTGCCATAAATCAGCTTGGTTTCTTCGGAGAGGTGGACGGATAAATCCAAATAGCATCTGCCCCCAAATTCAGGTAAGACGGCCTACACGGTTTCGTCCCCATTTTCGGCTGTAAACACTTACTCAGAATTTCCTCACAAAACTCTCAAAAATTCTCAAGTCTCAAGTTGTGCAAGTGGAGTTAGCGAAGAGTGAAGTTCCGGCGAAGTTCCGAGGAGATTCCGGCGACGAAACGACGCCCCGTCGCTTCCTTAGTCTTCCCCTACCTCTCTTCTTCCTCGATATCCAGTAAGTCCCCTTTCCCCCTCTCATCTTCTATTCTAAAAACTTTCATTTCTAAAATACGACGGAAGCGGAGTTAATCCGACTTCCGATTCGGTTTCTTTTAAAATCTTTATTTTTTTCTTAAACAAGAAAATACCATACTCTCATATATTTTTTAACAAATATTAACAAACACATTAAAATAAGTTTCATATCAAAAGACTCTTTATTGCAACTTTTACCGTATTTTTATGGTAAAATACCTCATACTTTAGTTTCGATATAAATCAATATAATACTTGTATTACCTATAGATAACTAACGAGGTAATGACCTGCCTTATCACAATACACATATTTTACATAGCACGATGAGAATTTGGGAATATATTCATGGAATAATACGACATTACAGATAAATACCATTAACTTGCAAAACCATTTCTTTAAAAAGTGTGTTAAACAATTCCTTACAATTGCGCCTCTACAACCCACTTTTGGGGACCCCGTTTGGGATCGTACGGGTTATCGCACATCCTCGGACCTAGTAGAGCGAGATGCGGACCTCCGAAAGGAGCATTCGATCTCGATAGAATTTTAGTGCATTTTTCTTTAGAAAATAAGATTTTTACAAAAATAAATAAAATTTATTTTTATTAAATATATATATATATATAAATATTATCAAAATATCTATTTTAATTATATTATATAAATATTCCAAGTTTTCTAAATCAAAGAAATCACCACTACATGAAGATACCATCCAAATACAAAACAATACCGATATTTCAATAAAATACCATATACTGTGAAAATTAGGTTCTACTCACTAGAAATTTCACTCTAAATATACATCTATGAAAACCCTAAAGACGATAATTAAATACTTGAGGTGTATTTTGAAATTATATCAAAACTATTTTTACATAAAACCCTCTCAAGTTATACTAAATTACAATAAGGACCCTAGTAAATATAGGTTAAAGCGGGATCAATTCTCTTGAGCCTCAGGGAGTCGAAGAATGTGGGTGCTTGCCTATCTAAGATAGACAATCTAACAAAACAGTGTTATTAATACGGTAATTGTCTTGGAAAAAGACACAAATCTTGCCGTCCATGTGCAGCAGTTACCGATAACATCAAAACTAATTCAGGATTTCAAGTTCTTTTTAAAGTGTCTAACTCAGACTGGGTCTCAATCTAATCAATCTGACTTGAATATGATTCAAGTATAAATTACAATACAACATGAATCCATAAATCCGTCTATTCAATCTATATCAATCTTTATTGACTGAACCAAGCCAAGCCATGGATATATTCCGTTTACATGACTATCCATTTACATCCATTTCATTTACCGATATCATGGTTTCGGCAAGTCTTCCATTTACTACAAGACAATACACTACAATCAGTACAATCAATACAATCAATATAATAAGACATTACGGGGTTTATAAAGGGGTAAACTGGTACGGAACATGTTAAAGGTGGCGCGAGATGGTCACTTAAGACGTAATTACATCCATGTCGTTGTTCCGTGGTATTTTCGACGGAGCATTGTACTACGGGTTACCAAAGTCCACGGTGTAAGTTGGACTCCTCTCGTATATACTGGCATATTCTATACCAAGCTACATACAACCGCGTTAACATTATAATCAAACATTACTAGTTATACTATTTTTTGTCTATTCTACTTCTTCGCTGAAAACATTCATATTTCTCTTCTTCTTTGGAATGTTGTTAGGTGGATCGGACGCACTAGAGTTTGAGACCATCCAGGAGCACTTAAAGCAGATCCCTGAGCAGTTCACAGAAGATCCCGAGCATTGACTTTACTTGTACATATTTTCATTTCAATTATGCCATTGTTTAGTCATTGCTTTCTATTCATGTATTTACATTCCAGATGTACCTGTAAAAGAATGTTTAATAAATAAAGTTGTTGTTCATTTACATTCCTGTCTCATGTTTACTTTACTTTATATTGCTTAGATATGCTTAGCGTGTTTATTTATGAGTAAATACGTAGCGGGCCTCGCCACGTCCCTTCCCCGTATATTGAGAAGCGGGGCGTGATAGGCCGTCCTCAGGCCCTCTTGGAAGGCCTCTGCCTGTCGCTAGTTCAACTCTATTTGACGCTTCTGGTTTTCCAGCATACTGCGTATGACCCCAAGTAATGTGGCATCGTCTACATACCTCTGATATACCCTTGAATCTCTTCCTGCCATAATTCTGAAGCCAAGAATACCGAAGAGGATTATCAACGGAAACATGATTTGATAAAATAAGAAGTCGATAAACTATAGATTCATGACCGGTAAGATAGTGTTGTGGCAGGACACGTTCCTAATTCCGGGTTTTCTGGTCAGTGTGTTGGGTGCAATACCCAGCTACAAATTGAACCAAAACCGACTAATCCTAAAACCTATGCTCTGATACCAACAGAACATTGTCATGCCCCGCTTTCCAAAATACGTAAATACGGTACACGACAAAGCCAACCCGTCATGCCCCGCTTCCTAAAAGAGTGGTAACGGCACGTAACGAGGCCCACGACGTATTTATTCCGAGAAGGTCATTTCTCGAAGTAAATACGCTAAGCGTCTATAAGCAACATAAAATATCAAGGATAAATAAAAAAATGAAATCCAACCTTGATTTATTATATTCAAGACTCAATTGACAAAATATCTGAATACACGATACGATAACATGATAAGCTTTAACAAGGAGGCATACATAAATAAGCTGAAATGAAATGAAAAGCTGAATGAAACCAGACGTCCGGTTGTGATGCGAACTAGTTGTACTCCTCTTCGACCGCTTCTATCTCCATTGTCTCAATGCCAACTGATAAACATTCCAAGATAGAAAGAAAGATGGGTGGAATGCCCGTCAGCGAACTAACGCTCAGTAAGTCCCTAAAATGATGGCGTGACGTGTATAAATGAAATGCAAGGTGTAATGTGATATATAGTATAGCATGGATATAAATCATGAACATATAAACAAGTATAGTGGCGTGCATGGTAATGTGTATGTCAACTATATTAGCATGGCAAACAAGTATAATATGGCAATGGAGTGTAGGTATAGTGAACATGAAGAGAATGTAAGTGTCTTAAATGGTCTCTAAAGGGTAAAAGTGTCACGCCCCGCTTCCCAGAGTGCGCTAAGTTAGGCACGTGACAGAGCCAACCATGTTACCTGTGGATAGCAAACATCCCTCCACAGTCATATTACGGCTGTCTAGTGATATCAAGAACAGTAGAAATAAAATAAACTATCTAGTACATGTCCATAAGCCAGAGTAAACGAGTCAAGAAATAAAATGCGGAAGCAATAGATCCAATAAACAGTAATAATCTGGAATGTACGTCCCAAATACGGGCTTACATCAGGAATGAAAATGCTGAAAGAAACTAAACTAAAATACTAACAGGTCCTCACTGCTCGGCCTGTTCACTGAAATACTCCTGATCGGTCAGCTGCAAAGGTAGAGGATCTGGGCTATGCAAAACCCAGACGTCAGTGCATCATAATATCAACAATAATATAATCAGAAGATAACAGGATATGCAGGCATGAGTATGAAAGGTAATAACAGTATAACAGTACCACGAATAAGGAACAATGAAGAGTATAAGCACATGCGACGTGCGGTGAGTAATCTGAACTAAGTACTGGGTTAACTACTCTCAAGTCATTGAAATAAATTTAATGAATCGTCGATGTAACTCAATAGTATCCCGTCCATGCCCGAGACCACGGTCAAGATTCTCGGGCTGAATCCGAGACGTACCGCTAGGCAGTAAACAGGTAACATGTACAGATGAATGATGTCAGCAGCAGCATCCCGGGGCTGGCCTAGCCCGTAAAACTGATCAGTATAAGCATCGAACTGTCGAGTTACAAGTCAGGTTTCATCATTGATTTCCCCATACCCCCAAGTTATGTGTTCAAATCAGGTATTGATAAATCTGAAGCTAATTCCAACACAGGATCAAGCAGGTATATGTTTGTCTATACAGACAACAGGATATGTCCATCGGGACAACATGTCAGGATTGTTGGCATTAGGAACATGATCAGGTAATATGTCAAGTAATGATATATCAGGTCATGTCAGGTAGTGTACATGTATCAAGTCATGTCAAGTAATGGTGTATCAGGTCATGTCAAGTAGTGCACAGGTATCAAGCGGGTGCTCATAATCAAACTGTAGCAAGTATTAAATCAGGATGAAAGTACGGATGTACAATAAAAGCATGGATGCAAAAATATCGATCAGGGGTTACATCATGACTAAGTAGGATGCACAATATCAAGTATGGGGTACTAATGTATTGATAATATGAGTTAATATAATATGGGGTGCAACTAGTTATGCAGAATTAATGGTATGGATACACAAATAAACATGGATGCATAAATAACTATCAAGGGTTACAACTATAGTTTCATGACTATGTAGGATGCACATTATCTAGCATAGGGTGTTAATATAGCAGTAATATGAAATAACGTGACTTGGAATGCAGATAGATATATAATAAATGGTATGGATGCACAATTATCGATTAGGCTTATATTTACAGTTCCAAGACTAAGTGGGATGCACTTTATTAAGCATGGGGTGTTACTACAATAATAATATGAATTAATATGATCTATAGATGCAGTTATATATATTTTAAATGATATGGATGCAAACGGGTATCCGAAAACAGTAAAACTTCAGTATGGATGTACAATGTGATAAACGGGTAACATTTTACTCATATGGATGCATAATACTATACCTAGCATGTAGCAAGATGATTTAGCATGCGACTAGACATGTAAATAATGATACGGATGCACACGGACGTCATATAACAGTAGAAAGATAATCTGGTAAATGCATGATGTACAACTAAACAATATGAGATTTAAATATTCCATTGGGTGCAGTATATTGTAATATAGTATGTAACAAGAGAGGTTTGCATGCACTAGATGTGAAATAACTTGTACGGATGTCGTAAAACTGTAAAACTAAATATGGGATGCATGATTTAAAATACAAGTGTTATATTTATTCAGATAGATGTAAATACAGTAACATAGCATGTAGCAAGATAAACTTGCCTCGATGAATCGCGATACAGATACGCACGACACATCCGACGTCGATAAAACGTCGCAACGCACGCACACTGGACGGGTCCAAGCAAAGCAAGAGGGTGATCAAGTAGGTAAGGTACGTCTACTGGGTCGTCTGGATCGTTGGCGTCAAGCACGGCTCCGGCGATGGTTAGAAATCCAGAAATCAAGAAAATGAAGAAAAAGAAAAGAAAGAAGAGGAGGAAGAAGAAGAGAGAAGGAATGAGGCTTACTGGGGTTGTGCACAGGGGTCAAGAGAGAGGTGATGGTGGCGACGAGATCAACGGCGGCGAGGCGACAAGGCTAGGGTTTGGCTTCGAGGAGTTAGGATTCAGGCTCGGGTGTAGGTGCATGCTGGGGTTAGGTGTGCAGGGATTTGGCATAGGAGGGAGAAGAGAAGAGGAGAGGGAGAGGAGGAGATGGTGGTGGTGACGGCGAGGTCGAGGGATTGCCGGCGACGAGGTGTGCAGGGTGACGGTGATGCATTCTGTTGGGGTTCTTGATGTGCGGGGTGCTTGGGAATGGAGGAAGAAGAAGAAGGAGATGACGAGGAGAAGGAGGAGGAGGAGGCTCGGTTGAGGTGAGGAGGTGATGAAGTTTTAGGGTTAGGGTTTGAGGAGGCAGAGGAGATTTGATGGGTTCTTGAGGAGGCTCTCGGGGCTTTATAAAGAGAGAAGAGAGAAAAGAAGGAGAGAGGTGACGATTGGGTTCGGGGAGGTGACCACACTCGAGAAAGCTATAGGGATCGTGAGAGGAGTGAGAGAGGTGCGAGAGGAGAGAGAGAGAGAGACAGCTGCGGGGGAGAGATAAAGAGAAAGAGCTGGTGGGGTCGGAGAGAGAGGGGGAGAGAGAGTTGTTATAAAAAGATTTTAAATTAAATTAAAAGATTTGTAAGTTATTTAAATTTTAAATGGTTGATTTATTTTTAATAAAAATATTATTAATAAAATTTGATTTTCTAGTAACTACAAATTTAGTTCAAAACACGCCCGGGTCGGGTTGAAAATTTAGTTTCAAAATATGAAAAATATATGCGACGACCAAAGTTAAAAAATGAATGTCCGGGTAACGAAAATGCATACCCCCAATAACGGATGCACGTGCGTGCGCGTAGCCATCCAAACCAGTCCGTTTCACTGAACGGGACGAGAACAAGATACGCGGATACTACCACGGAGTTAGGGGTAACATATAGGCCATGCAATGTATATTTAAAATATTTTACGTGACTTAAAATGTTATATTGTAAAATGCAAATACCAGATAAAATACCAATATGCAAGATGTATAAATAAAAATGAAAGTGCACTAGTTTACGTAACATGTCAGGATAAACCATAAACATGAATCAAGACAGGTTTCAAGCATGCGGGTCGGGTCGGATGCAAATACAAATGTCAAATATACTATTCGCACCCAAAACACAATAAATCAAGAAAATACCATAAATAAGTAAATACTTGAACTGGAATTGGTATAAATTAACTAGGGTGTTACAAAAAGTAACTAACGTGAATCAACCAAATATCAAGAGTGTTCTCGAACCCAAAAGGATGTAATTCAGGGGTAAGGAACTATGGGCCCTCATGATAGTCAGTAACGGGATTTCGACCGTCGTCGAAGTATTCCAAACTCAACAGGTTATAATCCAGGAGTAAGAAAATACGGGTCCTCATGGTTGTTAGTATTCATGATTGTTAGCACGGAACTCTTGAGATTTCATTGGACTCATAACTCAAACTTCCCAACACCCCGTGTATATTAGTCTATAGTTAAAATTACAAGTCTTGCCCGAATCCATGAATACATCTAATTTTCAAGATTGAGTTCATGTCAAGATCAAGTATTCATGTCATGTTTCAAATATTCATGTCAAGTTGTATTCATGGTTCGGGTCAAGTCAAGTCAAGCATTTAATTGGATTATGTCAAATATATAACATCTAATTATGTTTTCATGTACATACAACAATTTAAAGATCAAGATAAACAAGGTATACATGTTCGAATAGCATGAAATAGGTCAAGTATATTATTCAAGTAACGGCCATAAATAATGCTGTCAAGAAGTGTTGTGTACGACTAATCAATCAAGTTAATCAATTTCGGAATATAAATAGAATTATAAATCTAAGTGTTGTGCATGTGTGAGTTCCAATCGAACCAAAATACGACTACCAGTTTGGGAGATATATCCATTTTCGTTTCATCGCGCAGAACAGATTAGAATCTGTCATGCACCGTCCCATATTTTTAAAACACAGTTTGACTTAATTTCCATCAGGTTTCAGGTTACGATGATTATTATAAAATTGTAGGTTTTTCGATGTACTTATCCAAAACACTAAGATTCGCACGATTTTGATTTTTTGAAGCTCAAGTTATGATCATTTTAACATCGGTGTTTAAAACAGAAATTCAGATTTCTGGACAGCAACTATATGTTATATTGCAAAGCCTATATAGGGTTGTTTCATGCGTTTCTAAGTAATCTAATATACAGGAAATTATAACCATATCAATTGTGCATCTACACATCTAAATTTTTTCACGAACGGACATCGGGAATTCGAGTTATGTCCAATTTAAAAACAATGTGTGAATCAGGACAGATTCTGTCCAGATCCGTCACTTAATATTGTAACACAGTTTTCTATATTTTATGTCGGTTTTCAGTAAAAACTTAAAACTATGAAAATCTAGATCTTTTGATATAGATATTCAAAACATCTGAAAACACTTAATTTGGATCAACGATTACAGAGTTATGGTCTTTTGAAAAATACCCTTAATGACAGTTTTCTGGTTTTAAAAATGGTGAATAAAAAACTACGTAACTCCTAAACCGTTATTCGGTTTGATATGAAATTTTTACTATAGATTTGTAATTCTATCTATTATTTTATCCTAATATTCCAAGAATTTCCAGAAGTGTAAATTAATTTATAAAAATTATTTTTAAGATAAAGGTTTTGTAAGATCGTATTTGAAAATGATAAATCTATGGTATTTATTTATAACTTTGTTTTATTGTATGCAAAAATAAATATAAATAATTAAAATTTCAGCGATAAATAACATGAATTAACATATGTGAAGAAAACATGTGATCCGGTCATGATTAACCGTCTAAAACAATAATACTTAACATGCTATCAACCATTGTATGCAAGATTTTATAACTAAATATATATGCTTTATTTCAACCATTTTTTAATTTAACAAAAAAAACTTTATCATTAGACTAACTAGTTATCTCAAGATTCGATATGATGGAGGCATGGTAAGAGAATGAATTTCAAGTAAAGAAAAAGAGGAGGAGAGTGGACTTACGGGTTGTGTGAGTCGGTATAACAACCGGTTCACCGATTCGATTCTAGCGGCAAAAACAAGTCTGTGTGACCTAGGCTTGAGCAACCAAGACAAGTATCAAGTTAGTTTCTAAAAGTATTTTTTATGTAGATTTTGAGAGGAAAGAAAGGAAATGTAAAGCGATACTTACGAAGTTTGTGAATGGTACAATACTTCGGTCTTGAATTTCCAGAGATGAAGTGAGCTCCGGTGACGCCGAAACTTTGAGAGCTCTGATAATGAAGATTTGAAATAAGATTTTTTTGAAGGAGGATGAACAATGAAGGAGAGAACATATAATAATTCATAATCATAACCATACTAATTATTATATGCATTCATTTTGAGAGTTAAAAGTAAGATGAAATGAAATATCCCATTTGTAGATTATGAGAGAGTTTTAAAAAAACAGATAAAAATAATTGCAAGAATGGGGAATTGAACATATGACTTATGGAATAACAATGCAAGGAATTAACCAATGAGCTACAAGATTGTTTATGCACATTTTTAATTAGAATTAAATATATGCCGTTACTTGAAAAGAAAATGGGCTTTTAGACTCATAGTTTTATAAAAGAAAAATGAAAATGAGATTGGGTTTGGGTTATGGGTTGGGTCAGGTCTTGCGTTTAATTTGAAATAGGTTAAGATTTAGTTTAAAGAAATGGGTTTGGGAAAAATAGATAGAATAATAAAATAATATATTTAATAGAAAACAAAATATACGGAAAAATACTAAGAATAAATAAATACAATATTTTATTAAAGAAAGAAAACACGAAGGTATAGTAATATTGAAGTCGTTATACAACCATGCTACATATGGCAAGAAAATATCCTTCCATAGTCACGTCACGCCTGTCAATCGGATATCAAGAACAATAAATAAATATCTAACTATCACATGTCCAACTGTTACAATAAAATAATAACGAGAAAGGTAGCGGAAACGAATAAAGATCCAACAAGAATAATATCCTAACCTCATCCCTTATGGGATCACAACGTTAAAACCATAACTAAAAAATAAAATAAAACTATATATCACTAAATTAATCAGCAAAGTTTCTCACAGCTCAGCTTGCCTATCAAAGTAGTCTTGACCTTCCAGTGATAAGGTTAAAGGAACCGGGTCATGCAAAACCCAGACGTCAGTGCGTCATAAACATAAACATAAACATAATAATAATAATAATAATAATAATAAACTGAATAGTGTGCTATATAGGGTGCCACGTGCAAAATAATGTATAATTATAGACAATTAATCACAGGTAATATAATAGCAGGTTATAGGTATGTCGCGTGTATCCTAAAGTCTGTGGTTCTATATTTACTATCCTACAGGTATTTGAAACCAATGAATGCACTCCTCCATATAACTCAAAAGTATATATCCCGTCACCCTCGGGACCACGGATCAAGTATGATTCAAGAATGATTCTGTTCCGTTACCCCCCGGAACCACGGATCAAGTAATAAGAACCACGAATGATTCTGTTCCGTTACCCCCCAAACCACGGATCAAGTAATAAGAATCACGAATGATTCTATTCTGTTACCCCCCGGAACTACGGATTAAGTAATATCCATTTAAGTTACACTTTTGGTTTTCCCATTTCCCCGGATTTCATTTTCCAAGTCAGATATGAATAATATCTACCTAATACCAACACAGGAATATGTAGGTCCATGTTATGTCTATCTAGACAACATGTCACGTCCATCAGGACAACAAGTCAGAATTATTGGCATTGGTAAATATCGCAGGTAACATATATAAACAATTAGTAATAGCAGTAGCAAGATAGCAGGTCGCAAGCATGTCAGATATTGTGTACCGCACCGGTGATATATTTACTTGCGCAATAAATCATAATAAAAGTAAGAATATAATGGTCATAAATATCTAGCTGATTTACAATAGCTTTTTACGATTATATAAATTAAATTGTATTAAGTTCTACTTATGGATGTAACTTCGCATAACTTTATCAATTATAACTACACACGTAATGGTGTTAATAAATGATAAAATATGGATTATCTCCATAAAATTGTATATTGATAATAATTTGCAACATTATAAATCCATATATGTAGGTATAGTTAAACTAGCATGTAGCAAGCTAGAAACTTGCCTTGCTCTGTATAAATATGATGACAAATACGAATACCCATACTACGAACACCGAACTACAATGACATAGAACTCGACGCAAGCAAGACCTCGGCCCGAACTTGGGCAACGACGACAATGTGACTGCGTTGGGGTGGTTGCTGCGACGATGGTTCGACGGCGATGATGAGGGTGGTTGTTGCGACGATGGTTCGACGCCGATGATGAGGGTGGTTGCTGCAACGATGGTCTCTGTAAGATAGTGTCGAGGTTGTGAGGAGGTGGTCGATGGAGATGGAGTTTGGGTTGGGATCGAGAGTGAGGAGAAGTAAGGTGGAGGTGGCGGTGTAAAGAGGAGGTTAGCTCCGGTGAAGAGAGATTGGTAGCGAGAACGAGGAAGATGGTGCGGTGATGGGTTCAAGCGAATGAAGATAAAGACGACGACGTGGTGATGAGGACGACAAGGTGATGAAGGAGATGCGCGGGAGCGAAGGTGTCACGACCCAAAAGTACGGAACGTGACTGACATTTAGATTACGAGACGTCTAAAGGCGTAACGTAACCTAAGTCAGCCAAAGCCCAGAAATCTAAACCAAAATCAACAAGAGTGAAGGAAAACCTTTTATGAAAACGATTTTTAAACCAATTTAGTTGTAATAATCTTTTTTTTTTTTAAATATCAAAATTTTCCGAAAATTTCGGCAGAGTCTCCTTTGTAAATACTGGCCCCAAAACGGGTACAACAAGATATATAAACCTGTAATGATATAATGGCATCCCCAAGCGGGAGCTAGCTCTTCGCCCAAGGCGGATCACAACCACACACAATATATATGTAACATCAAGCAAATAAGTATAAAGAAGCACGAAAAAAAGAAAAACACAACGTCGGCTCAAGTGAGCTCGATCCCAGAGAAACCACATATACAAAAATCTTTCGGTCTCATCACTAGGTCGCATATACAAAATAAGAAGTGGTAGATGGAGAATACTAGATACAATGATAGTACAAAAAGAGACACAGTGTCCTCGTAACCCACCTACAAGCAATGTCGCGAGTCTAAGCAAAAGAAGCCGATGGAGAATACTAGATACAATGATAGTACAAAAAGAGACACAGTGTCCTCGTAACCCACCTACAAGCAATATCGCGAGTCTAAGCAAAAAAAGCCAATGAAAAGATACGCCCGCCGGTACAAGGCTGACGGGTCCGACCTGCAAGACACTATGGCACAACGGGGGTGAGTTTCCAGCTCGTGAGTAGAAAATAACATCTAATAAGGCTATCGTAAGAATGCACGCAATGCGTCACAACCTGTATATCAAAGTATGATGCAATGCTACTAATATGTATGCACATGGATGCAAAATCAATACTAAATCTTTAAGTGTTTAAATACGATTATCTCAGCATTCTTAACTTAGAAAATATCTGTACAATAGCTAAGGTACCATCAATGAAATCATCCGAAAACCGTGTCAAGCATCGACACCAAATATGCTCACTATGTCAATATCTCAATACCTCGGGCTCCGTCAGTTCGGATCGTCCCATATCATCAAATCTCACGACAACGGTCGGTATCCTCCGGATATCCGCCGCGCCAGACATCACCGGTAAGTAGTCTTCCCCTGCCAGGCTCATCGTCTACAACTCGAGCTTCTTGCCCCGGGTACCATACCGGGCCTACCATGTACCCGAGATGGTTCATCCACTCCTTGAATCGGGTCTCAAAATCCACAGAAAACATGAAAACTCATGGTGGACGACACATACATCACAAGAAAACCGCAACTTGCTTTTTTTTAAAACATAATGAGTTTGGAAAATTCTTGCGGTTTTCCCCCAAAATCCAGAAATCTCATCAATACCGAAATCCTCAAGAAATCATAATATCTGACCTGTTGTAAATGATAGATGCTTATGATAGCAATATTATGCGATGTAGTTTATGACGAGGAATCTATATAAGCATGATAATGAAGTGAGGTATATACATGTTATGTAATTCAATGTATCATGTATGATGCAAGTGCTTGATACTGAACTAAGCAGGTTCTAAAGTGCTCGTGGCATGGCAATTACCAAAGGCGTGTGTGTTCACATGAATAGTGCGCGTGCAACATGAGCCAATGGTAATGGTGTAAGTGTCCTACGAGATGATATCACACATAGGTATATAGATAACCATGCAATGTCAGCAGACGAATAACTAGAAAGATATGCATATGAATGAGATGGTTGTTGGGATCAAAATTTACACCCCGGTTGACCGAGTCAAAGTCAAGGTCAACCCCAAGCCAGGTGGGCCCAAGCCCAGGTCAAGCGGGCCCATACCCAAGTCGAGCCCGCAGCCAGCCTCCCCATGCCAACAATAAAATCATGTAATAAATAATTGTTATGTAATTTTTTTTTGCATGAATGCAAGAAAATGGGCATGAAGCCAATTTTTTTGTAAACCCATGGCTTATGTGCAAAAAGAAATAGCACATAAGGCATGGGGTGGCACAAATACCATTTTTTAAAGCCTAAGGGGCTATATGTAATTTTGTAAGCCTATATAAGGCAACATGATGAAAATATCTAATATACAATTTTCATTCCCCGAAAAACTAGGGTTCTTTGTGCCTCCTTCTCCTTCTCCAAGGTTCTAAACCTTCTCATTTCTTTTGAATTAAATCAAGAGTTTTACTCTT
Organism: Agapanthus africanus; assembly: GCA_030015575.1. NCBI lineage: Eukaryota > Viridiplantae > Streptophyta > Magnoliopsida > Asparagales > Amaryllidaceae > Agapanthus > Agapanthus africanus. The sequence continues at coordinate 463,650,596 of CM057347.1, forward strand.
TCTTTTCCAAAACTAAGTAGTTTTCCACCACAAAACCCACAAAGGGGAACTCAGATCTGCCATCAGATCTCAGAAAGGAAAGATTTTTAAAATCTCACATCTCTTGATCTCCAAGATCCCGCCGACAGAGGAAGAAGGAGACCCATCTCCTAAAAATCCCACCTTGGGAAGATCCAGAGCTCAAGGGAGAAGCCCGTTTCAGCATTTCCAAGAACATCCTAGGAGTTTAACTCCTCACACACACACACAGATTAATAAGTGCTCCTTTCTGGGAGTACAACTCCCATTGCAGGGAACAAGTCCTTTTTGCTGCTTGAGCGCCTACGTGCTGACACGTGGTGCGCTAGCGCTCGAAGCGCTAACGCTCCTGCGCTCAGAGAGCTAGCGCCCGAGCACCCACGTGCTAACACGTGGTGCGCTAGCGCTCCTGCGCTCAGAGCGCTAGCGCCCGAGCGCCCACGTGCTGACACGTGGTGCGCTAGCGCTCCTGCGCTCAGAGCGCTAGCGCCCGAGGCGCCAGCACCCGAGCGTCCACGTGCTGACACGTGGTGCGCTAACATTCTTGCGCTCAAAGCGCTGGCGCCAGCCCCACGCATCCTTTGGATGCCTTTCCCCCCCTTTTTTATATATATACATACATATATATATACACATATGTATACATATATACACACACACATACTCCACGACACTGTCCTCCGTTAGAAAAAATTTCTAACGGGACGCTGCCCCGCACCCCGCAAGGGGGCTGCTAGCCCCCTTAACCCCCAGCCCGCTATCCGGGTAGCAGGACCCCCGTAAAAACTCTGTGGGGCCTCTGATATATCCAAAACCCCTTCAAAATACAACACTGCACATTGAGTTCGCATGACCGGTTTAACTCGTTAATCGGAGGTTCTCTCGCTCTAAAGGCGAGGGGTAATTAACGGCAGTTTAGTCCGCGGCTGCCGGAGATTCGGATCCCCACAATCATTAAACCCCCGCCTACCCTAGGCAGGGGGAATCTGTAATGCGCCTGACAAGCGTGCGCGTATTCCCATCTTAATGGGGTGACGAAAAACACCCTATAGATTCCGACACCCCCGGTAGGACCTTTCTCTCCTCCCATATTTCGGGTTAAATGTTCATGCGAACTCAAATCAATTTACATATCGACATCCTGTACTGAAATCATGCTTCTTTGTGCAGGTTAAAAAATTTCAAATTGCAATCTCCGGTCGCAGCAAAAATGTCTCCAAGGACAAGCTCAGCTCTCGACACAGCTCCCATCTCCTACACGATGAAGATGGACTCCCGGACGGTCCTCCCGGCCAGTCTCGGGCGACAATGGGAAGAGCCGCTGCTACCATTCGGCTCTATTCTGTTTGTGTCAGTTAACGCCGTCCCTATTCTTCAAGCTCCGGTAATTGACAAACCAGTCCCAAAAGGGAAAAGGCTGAATGCCATGGTCGTGAGGGCACCTCTGCCCAAGCACAAATCCGTTTCCAAAGGACCCTCCATCGCTCCAGCTGGGGGCAAGGCCATCGACGTTAACGAAGAATCAGGGCATCTCGGGCAAGCTCCAGCGGTACCCCCGACAACTGCTCGATTGGGTGTCTTTTCTAAGCTCCCCGCTAATCGACTCACGATGGATTCCCAGGAAACAGATGCCCGCCAAGCCCTTAAAATTGAGAAGCTAAGACAGAAAAGGCTCAGATATAGAGCCAACCAAAGGGCTAGGGCTCCTGCTAGGCAGAACCTCATGAGGTTCGAAGAACAGGGTTACCCCGCCGAAGATGAGGAATGGCTGGATATGTGGTCCACACTGTCTACACGGTGGGCACGCGCAGCAAGAGTAAGGACGAGGCCACCACATCTCAAATCCAATCTGGTTTGAATGTGGTTGCCGCTTCCCAAGAACAGCCACCTCCGCTGGATGATGAAAACCCTCTCGATGAGGATGATAGGCAAAAAGACCCTTCGATCCATGAGGAGTCGGGCTCGGAAAGCGAAGATGGGCCAATCTTCCATCCCAAGAACGCAGAGCAGCAACTTCTCCAAGAGCTCCGAAAACAGCTCAGAAGCAAAGACAAGGAGATGACCAAGCTCTACTAAAAAATTGACGACTTGACAAACGTCGTCTTACAGCTCACGGCCCAACTTGCCTCTCAGCCGCCCAATCAAGCGCAGGGCTCTCATGAACCGGGAAACGGTGTCCCAAAACAGCCGACGCCCGTTCCCTCAAATCCAAAAGTGGGCGGACCGTATGAAAATCAGTCGCATCCTATCTCGGGGAATGTCTTGGCTGCCGATGACAGTAGCCCGCTAACTCAAGATCAAATCATGGATTTGGTTGCCGACAAAGTCAAAACCTTGGTAGCCGAAGCCGAAGCGCAAAAAGATATCAGTAGTAGTGGGAGACCATATCCTGCTCAGTATGATCTGGTAGAATTTCTTAGCGGCTATGTCATCCCCAAATTCGGAAGATTTGATGGGACGGGAAATGCGAATCAGCACGTCGCCCATTTCAAAGCTTCATGCGGGAATACTGGGGGGCAATGATACGCTTCTCCTCCGCCAGTTCGTTAATATCTTGACCGATGTTGCTTTCGACTGGTACGCGAGCATACCGGATGGCTCCGTCACAACTTTCGTCCAAATGGAGTCTCTATTTCGGCAGAGGTTCATGAGTGTCAGCGATAAGATCACCATCGCCGACCTCGTAAGGACTAAGCCAAAGAACAACGAAAGCAGCACGTATTTTATAACCCGATGGCGCAATCTCTCCGTCAAATGCGAACCGCCGATAGAGCAGGACCAATCTGTCAGTCTCCTCGTCGGAAATCTCAACAATTGGATGACCCCGTTTCTATGTACCGCGGGTCTCAAAACATTCCAAGAGCTGACCAGGAAGGTTCAGATGCTGGAGCGCTCAAAGCAAGAGTCCTCCTCGGATTCCCAAAATAACAATAGGTCCTGGAGAAACCGAAAGGACGATAATCGCAAAGGAGGAAATCCCGAAGATTCTGAATCTTTCAACACTTCGGCTAACCGAAATAAGCGAGGGATGAGCGGGCCTAGTGCCAACCAGTCTCGGAAGCCAGTGTTCGGAGAGGGAGGAGAATCTCCACTGAAAGAAAAGCTGGATAAGGTCTATTCCTTCAGAAGGGACAAAATCCGTAAAATATTCAAAGACGCCCTGAAGAACGGTCTACAACTGCCAGAGTCAAAAAGACCGCAGGAAGCGAATATGACCGACGACCCCAAATACTGCCCCTATCACAGAGTGATAGGTCATTCCATTGAGGACTGCTTCGTCTTCAAAGATTGGGTCGAAAAGCAATACAAGGCAGGAGAGATAGAACCGTCTAAAGGCGTGTTAACAAACAGTCCAGCTGTGACCGCTAATTTCATATAAACGGAGACCGAAGTTCTTCGTGAAACTGATTCTCTCAGACATCTGCCTTTCTCTGAGAACAGTCGACCAGCACGTCATTAAACTGGGAACAGTCGACCTCTAAGTCGTTAAACTGGGAATGTAAAAAATATATATATATATATATATATATATATATATGTAAATAAATAAATAAAAATGTGTAAATAAAAGAAAATAATGAAAAGCCGAAATGATGGGGCAACTCGCAATAAAAATCAGCGAGTAAAATAAAGATGAAAATAAAGCCGAAATGATAGGGCCACCGCGAATAAAAGCCGAAATGATAGGGCAATCGCGATCTTCGTGATAAGAAAAGCTGAAATGATAGAGCAATCACGGTAAAACAAAGACAAAAACAAACAAACAAAAAAAACAAAACAACGGCGAATGATGAGTCGCTCCTGGTACCATATTCCAGTGCAGCGATACAGACGCCAACCAAAATCCAATTTCTCAAAATTCTCCCAGCCCTACGGTTAGTCCCCAAATTGACTACCATATACAATCCACGGGCTCAAATAATTCTCAGCATACTCATGCCCTACCATAATCACCAGTTACGCGGCTGGTCTCTGCCCTTGGAATTATGGTCCATTGGGAAGACCCACTCATGTGTCCTCACGATGCATAAGGAGAACAAACCTTTGTATGATCCTTACGACTCACAAAGGAAAAACACACTTAGAAGTTCTCACGACTCCTAAGGAGAAAATACACATGCGGGATCCTTACGACTCGCAGGGAGAAAATGCTTTTATGGGACCCTCACGGCCCATAAAATTGAAAAGCCTTATGTGATAGGGATCTAAACTTGTCTCCTAAGCTATCTGTAACAACCCTAATTTTCCTATACACTTTTCCATATAATTTTTTTTAAAATTTTTAAAATCTATAAAGAAGTATTTTAACCTAAGCACAATATATATAAGTAATTATTTTGTTTTTAAATAATTCCATTTTTAGTGTACATAAAATTGTTTAAAAATTAAAGTGTACTTAGGGTATTTAGTGTTGCTGTTACCACTTTAAGTAGTTATTTTCCCAAAATAATTACAAGAAGGAGCTTGTAGCTCATTGGTAACACCTTGCACTGCTGAACCAAGTCACCATAGTTCAAATCCCATACCCCACATTATTTTTGTATTTATTTTTTTTTAATTTCTTTTGGAAGTCAACGGTCAAAAGGCCATAACTCCCAAAATATGTACCGGACAACAAAAAGTAAATATACCAAATTGTACCCCCGAAGAATCCCCGGCCATTGGAACCCTGACCCGGCCCGACTCGGCGCCTCCTGCCGGCGACTCGGCCGACTCGGTTCGGCGCCGTCGACCGGACTTGGCCGGACGGCCGAGTCACCAACAGAGAAAAGATGCCCCTTGACCTGGTCTACCCTCCTGCATACTCTAAATGCTTGGATCGGTTATCAATTGTCCAATAAATCTCTTTTACTCCTAGGTTTAATGATTTTTAATGATTTTTATATATTTTTTATTTATATTTTTTATTTATTTTTTTTATTAAAAAACCTAACCCTAGCCTAACCCTATATAAACACCCCTACCTTCTACCCTCTCATCCTAAATTCCTAAGTCCACTCTCCCAAAATCCCAAAAGAACTTGGTACGTGAGAAAACGAGCGAAAGGTAAAGCGCTGACGAAATCGACGGCGAAATTCCGACGATCGTGCTAGGACCTCTCAACGACGATTCGACGCACCGGCAAACCCTCTACCTCTCTCTTACTGTCTAACTTGTCCAAACCCGTAAGTCCCCCTTTTCTATCCTTCTTTTCTTTCATTAAAATACGACTTTTCAAACCCGACGGAAATCGGAACAAACCGATTTTCGATTCGGTTTTCTATCAAAACTCACTTATCACTAATTCCATAATGCTTAAACATATTCATGTTGACTACTAATCACTTAAAAATTAATTTGAACAAGTTTTCACACATGAAATGATAACTTTTGCAATATACCGTATTTTTTCACGTAAATACCACCATGTTTAGTTTATCACATTTAACCCTTTAACATTGCTATACCTTAAAATAGATCATGAGGTAATGACCTACCTCCACACACACGCAAATACAACCCTAATTGATATCATCAAAACTTAGAATACGATAATACAAGATTTTACATTAAAATACCATTTTCTTTATAAACCTTTTCTAAAAGTTCTAAGTTATATACAATTTTAAAACAATATCTTTTAAAAGGAAAATACGATATGTCGTGGACATCGATCATTTATCTAAACCTGACTTTGTGGTGTCTAGGCAAGTGTGTCTAAGACGAGTGGTTACTTAATTAGGACCACTACTTGTAGTGGAGAGCCTCCCACTCACCTGGCCGCAATTGGCGGTGAAGAGGCGATTTGAGGCTTCTATGATTTATCATTTAGACCATTTAGAAATAGGTTAGTTGGCTTAGGAAATCCTAGAATCTAAAATACGGAAATTTACACCCTTTTACAAATAAATACATTATCTTTATAAAACCGTTTTCTAAATGACTAGTATTTATTAAATCTTTGCAAAGCACCACTACAACCTATCTTTGGGGAACTCGTTAGGGATAGTACGGTTTATTGTGCACCATCGGGCTTAGTAGTGCAAGATTCAGACCTCCGCAAGAAGCATTCGGTCTCGAAAGGTTTAAAATACGACATTTAAGAAAAATGAGATTTTTGGAAAATAAAATATTTATTAAAAATTATTCTTGTATAAACATATGTATATTTATCATTTAAATACCTATTTTATTATAAGATAAAGTTTCCACCTTTTCCTAAAAATTACAAGATTAAAAGTAACATTAAAATACCATGAATTTCAAATAAATCAATATTACAAATTAATACCTTTATTTATGAAATTAGGATATTTTCATTAGAAATATCACAAAATAAATCACTCATTATAACTATAAAGATGAATAATAAATACTTGAGGTGTATCTTGAAAACTATACAAAAGTATTTTTACATAAAGCCCCCTCAAGTTTATAAATTACAATAAGGACTCTAACAATTATAGAACTTCAAATTACATTTCTTTTAGTCTGACTCGGGTTTGAGTCTTATTATTTCTGACTTGAAAATGATTCAAGTCAATCTATATTCTTTAATATTCCAACTCAATATGAACACATGAATCCCAGAATCCAGTTAACAATCCATACAACTTGACTGAATCAAACCATGGATATACATCCATTATTCCGTTATTCCATTTATCTGATTATGCAGTTACAATATGTTTACTGATATCATTGTTTTGGTCGGTCATCCAATTTATACAATACAATACAACAATACAATCATAACACTACGGGGTTTAAGGGGTAGACTGGTACGGAATATGTTAAAGGTGGCACGAGGTGGTCACTTAAGACGTAATTACATCCATACCGTTGTTCCGTGGTCTTATCGATGGAGCCTTGTACTACAGGTTACCAAGGTCCCCGGTGTAAGTGGGACTCCCCTCGTATACACTCGCATCTTCTGTACCAGGCTACAAATAACAGCGTTAATACAATATTACAATATTATAATACAACATTAAAAGCTCTCTCTCTCTCTCTCTTACTTTCTGTCTATTTCTCCCTTATCTTTGGGACTTACCGAGCGACCTTTTCACTGACGACATTCTATTTCTTTCTTCTTTGAATGTCGTCAGGTGTTTTGGACCCGTCAGAGATCGAGCCCACCGGTGAAGACTTGGATCAGTTCCACGAAGACCCTGAGCTCTAGACATTGTACCTTGTTCTATTCAGTATTTTCATTTCCTGTTGTGCCATTGTTTAGGCATCGCTTTTATTCCAGATGTATTTACTTTTCATGCATTGTACAAAAGAATGTTATTAATAAAGTTGTTGTTATTTTCTATCTCTTGTCTCTTATGATTTACCTTTATATTGCTTAGATACGCTTAGCGTATTTACTTCACAGTAAATACGTAGCGGACCTCGTCGCGTCCCCTTCGCCGTACACCGGGAAGCGGGGCATGACAGGTTTTGTTGGTGGCCCATGCAGGTTAGAGTTGTATGAATCCCTATCATGCAGTTCTGGTCTGCGTGAACAACCTAAGCAATATAACACAAGAACCAGCAACTAAAACATTCTTTACAATCATGTTCCTTGAATCCCATCATTTCATATTCCTTAAATCATATACTTTGTATCTATCCTAACACAAAATCCCCTCACCTCTTTTACAATTTTACCAAAACCTTCGCATTCATTCATTCCTTCACACAACCTTTACATTTTTAAAACCCTGTCAGTACACTAGCACCAAACTTTTCTTGGATTTGTTACACTTTCCTTTTACAAATTTCGAGGACGAAATTTTTATAAGGAGGGTAGAATGTAACAACCCTAATTTTCCTATACACTTTTCTATACAATTTATTTTTAAAATTTTTAAAAATCCATAAAGAAGTATTTTAACCTAAGCACAATATATATATAAGTAATTATTTTGTTTTTAAATAATTCCATTTTTAGTGTACATAAAATTGTTTAAAAATTAAAGTGCACTTGGGGTATTTAGTATTTCTGTTACCACTTTAAGTAGTTATTTTCCCACAATAATTATAAGAAGGAGCTTGTAGCTCATTAGTAACACCTTGCACTGCTGAACCAAGCCACCATAGTTCAAATCCCATGCCCCACATTATTTTTGTATTTATTTTGTTTTAATTTCTTTTGGAAGTCAACGTTTAAAAGGCCATAACTCCCAAAATATGTACTGGGCAACAAAAAGTAAATATACCAAATTATACCCCCGAAGAATCCCCGGCCATTGGAACCCTGACTCGGCCCGACTCGGCGCCGTCGGCCGGCGACTCGGCCGACTCGGTCCGGCGCCGCCGGCCGGACTTGGCCGGACGGACGAGTCACCAACAGAGAAAAGATGCCCCTTGACCTGGTCCACCCTCCTGCATACTCTAAATGCTTGGATCGGTTATCAATTGTCCAATAAATCTCTTTTACTCCTAGATTTAATGTTTTTTAATGATTTTTATATATTTTTTTTTATTAAAAAACCTAACCCTATATAAACACCCCTACCCTCTACCCTCTCATCCTAAATTCCTAAGTCCACTCTCCCAAAATCCCAAGAGAACTTGGTACGTGAGAAAACGAGCGAAAGGCGAAGCGCTGACGAAATCGACAGCGAAATTCCGACGATCGTGCTAGGACCTCTCAACGACGATTCGACGCACCGGCAAACCCTCTATCTCTCTCTTACTCTCTAACGTTGTCCAAACCCGTAAGTCCCCCTTTTCTATTCTTCTTTTCTTTCATTAAAATACGACTTTTCAAACCCGACGGAAATCGGAACAAACCAATTTTCGATTCGGTTTTCTATCAAAACTCACTTATCACTAATTCCATAATGCTTAAACATATTCATGTTGACTACTAATCACTTAAAAATTAATTTGAACAAGTTTTCACACATGAAATGATAACTTTTGCAATATACCGTATTTTTTCACTTAAATACCACCATGTTTAGTTTATCACATTTAACCCTTTAACATTGCTATACCTTAAAATAGATCACGAGGTAATGACCTACCTCCACACACACGCAAATACAACCCTAATTGATATCATCAAAACTTAGAATACGATAATACAAGATTTTACATTAAAATACCATTTTCTTTATAAACCTTTTCTAAAAGTTCTAAGTTATATACAATTTTAAAACAATATCTTTTAAAAGGAAAATACGATATGTCATGGACATCGATCGTTTATCTAAACCTTATTTTGTGGTGTCTAGGCAAGTGTGTCTAAGGCGAGTGGTTACTTAATTAGGACCACTACTTGTAGTGGAGAGCCTCCCACTCACCTGACCGCAATTGGCGGTGAAGAGGCGATTTGAGGCTTCTATAATTTATTGTTTAGACCATTTAGAAATAGGTTAGTTTGCTTAGAAAACCCTAGAATCTAAAATACGGAAATTTACACCCTTTTACAAATAAATACCTTATCTTTATAAAACCGTTTTCTAAATGACTAGTATTTATTAAATCTTTGCAAAGCGCCACTACAACCCACCTTTGGGGAACTCGTTAGGGATAGTACGGTTTATTGTGCACCCTCGGGCTTAGTAGTGCGAGATTCAGACCTCCGTAAGGAGCATTCGATCTCGAAAGGTTTAAAATACGACATTTAAGAAAAATGAGATTTTTGGAAAATAAAATATTTATTAAAAATTATTCTTGTATAAACATATGTATATTTATCATTTAAACACCTATTTTATTATAAGATAAAGTTTCCACCTTTTCCGAAAAATTACAAGATTAAAAGTTACATTAAAATACCATGATTTTCAAATAAATCAATATTACAAATTAATACCTTTATTTATGAAATTAGGATATTTTCACTAGAAATATCACAAAATAAATCACACTCATTATAATTATAAAGACGGATAATAAATACTTGAGGTGTATCTTGAAAACTATACAAAAGTATTTTTACATAAAACCCCCTCAAGTTTATAAATTACAATAAGCACCCTAACAATTATAGAACTTCAAATTACATTTCTTTTAGTCTGACTCGGGTTTGAGTTTGATTATTTCTGACTTGAAAATGATTCAAGTCAATCTATATTCTTTAATATTCCAACTCAATATGAACACATGAATCCCAGAATCCAGTTAACAATCTATACAACTTGACTGAATCAAACCATGGATATACATCCATTATTTCGTTATTCCATTTATCTGATTATGCAGTTACAACATGTTTACTGATATCATTGTTTTGGTCGGTCATCCAACTTATACAATACAATACAACAATACAATCATAACACTACGGGGTTTAAGGGGTAGACTGGTACGGAATATGTTAAAGGTGGCACGAGATGGTCACTTAAGACGTAATTACATCCATACCGTTGTTCCGTGGTATTATCGACGGAGCCTTGTACTACAGGTTACCAAGGTCCCCGGTGTAAGTGGGACTCCCCTCGTATACACTCGCATCTTCTGTACCAGGCTACAAACAACAGCGTTAATACAATATTACAATATTATAATACAACATTAAAAGCTCTCTCTCTCTCTCTCTTACTTTCTGTCTATTTCTCCCTTGTCCTTGGGACTTACCGAGCGACCTTTTCGCTGGCGACATTCTATTTCTTTCTTCTTTGAATGTCGTCACGTGTTTTGGACCCGTCAGAGATTGAGCCCACCGGTGAAGACTTGGATCAGTTCCATGAAGACCCTGAGCTCTAGACATTGTACCTTATTCTATTCAGTATTTTCATTTCCTGTTATGCCATTGTTTAGGCGTCGCTTTTATTCCAGATGTATTTACTTTTCATGCATTGTACAAAAGAATGTTATTAATAAAGTTGTTATTTTCTATCTCTTGTCTCTTGTGATTTACCTTTATATTGCTTAGATACGCTTAGCGTATTTACTTCACAGTAAATACGTAGCGGACCTCGTCGCGTCCCCTTCGCCGTACACCGGGAAGCGGGGCGTGACACTATCGCTCCCCAATCCCCAAGTGGCGAATGATGAGTCGCTCCTGGTACCATATTCCAGTGCAGCGATGGAGACGCCAACCAAATTCCAACTCTCATACCCCAACATCGAATGATGAGTCGCTCCTGGTACCATATTCTAGTGCAGCGATGCAGACGCCAACAAAGCCCCGAAATTTTTTCGGCCCTACGGTCTGGATCATACATCCTGCAAAACCGTATACAATCCACGGGCGTAAAATAATCCCAATCTCTCCCAAGTCCTACCGGTGAGGCCACATTCAAAGTCCCACCAAAAATAAAAAAATTAAAAAAATAAAAAGAATGGTATGTCCACAAGCAAAATGGGCACGGATGAAAACCCGAAAGGGCTCCGTGAGTAAAAACGGCAGGACTGCCGGCGAGTTTGTGAAAACCCGAAAGGGCGCAAACTCGTAAAAAATAGATGAAATGCACTCGCAAGGCCCTCTCGACTTTGTGGGGAGAAAATTCCCGCGTGAGATCCTTACGACTCACGAAGGAGCAACACACCTAGGAGTCCCCACGACTCCTAAGAAGAAAATACACCTACGAGATCCTTTCGACTCGTAGGGATAAAATACTTTTATGGGACCCTTACGGCCCATAAAATTGAAAAGCCTTAGGTGATAGGGATCTAAATCTGCCTCCTAAGCAACGAATTCCCAAATCCTCTCGGGGCAAATGATGAGTTGCTCCTGGCATTATTCCAGTATAGCAATGCAGATGCCAAACAAAAACCAATCCCCAAATCCTCTCATGACAGATGATGATTCGCTCCTGGTACCATATTCCAGTGTAGCGATGCTGATGTCAACCCAAATCAAATCAACTGTAACAACCGAGTCCAATTCTACTAATTTCAGTTATCGTATGTATGGTGTGTGGTATTTATTTCATTTATCTTGCTTGACTGTTGCTAATTATAATTTACCCAGACAATTCATATCCTTGCATATAACAACTAAGTCTGTTAAAAATAAATTAAAAATAATTGACATGGCCTGCTTGACACCCCTAACCCTGTGGTGGCATCCTTACATCGTGTTCTCGTCCCGTTCGGTGAAACGGACGTGTTTGGACGGCTAAGCGCACGCGCGTGCGTCCATTCTTGGGGGTATGCTTTTTAATTATAAAATACTTCTTTTTAATTTTTGGAACCCACCAATAAATTTCATATTTCAAATTCAAATTTTTGGACTCGACCTGGGCGCAATTCTGAAATAATTTGTATTCCGCCAAATCCTATTTTTCTAATATTTCTTTAAAACCAACGAAATTTAAAATTCATAACTAACAGAAAATATTTTATCTATTTTTAAATCCCTTTAAAATCTTTCCCAACCTATCAGATTTTTCCTAACCATTTTACCCCCGCCAGCCAATCACAATCCTTCACTTTTACCCCCGGGCCCCACCAACTCTTATCTCTCTTCCTTCTTCAGCCGAGTATATTTCTTGGAGATTTTATAGAAATCTTTAATAAAATTTCTTTCCCAAACAAATCTTTTACCAACCAATCCTTATTTCGTCAGCCAATCAAAAGCTTCCCCTCACTTGCGCCTGGGCCCCACTTCTTTCTCTCTCTCCCTTTTTTCTCTTCCTCTTTCCTCCGCAGCTCTCTCCCTCTCTCTCTCCTTCTCCTTTCTCTCTCATCTCGCGCTCTCTCTCTCCTCTCGCGAACACTGTTCGCTTCTCGAGTCGCGTCACCGCCATGGGTATCCCGTCACCTCCCTCTTCTAATTCTTCTCCTCATGCTTCTTCTCTTCTTCTTTTAAAAACCCTACACGACCACGAGAACTTAGAGAACCCACTGCCCTCCTCAAACCCTAACCCTAATTTCCATTGCCTCCTCAACCTCTCCCCTCCTCGTCACCATTCCCTCTTCTCCTTCCTCCTTCTTTCTTCTCCTTCTCCCTCTCCCGAGACCCTGCACACCTACTGCACCCCAGAACCCATCACCGCCACCGTTCCGTCGCCGCCGACTCCCCTTCTCGTCGTCACCATCTCCCTCTCCCTTTGTTCTTGCTCTCTGATCTTTCCCCGAGCACTTAACCTGCAACCCTAGCCCGAGTCTTCCCTGTAGCGTGGACCCTGTCACCTTGCCATTGATCTCACCGGCGATCCCTTGGTGACGACTTCCCACCTTGGCATCCGCAGACGTCTCCCAAACCCACAGTAAGCGTTTCTTCTCTCTCCCATCCTTCTCTTCTTCTTCTACCTATGATTTTCCGTTAAGATTTTCTTGCTGTGTTTTGAGAAGCCTCTGGTGATTGTCGGAGCCCCGTCGATCTCATCACCGTGGTCTTACCGTCGCCGTTTGCATCCCTCTGCATCCAGTAAGCTATCCCTCCTTCACTTTCTCCTTCTCCTTATCCTGTTCTCTTCTTTTCTATTTCTGCATCTATTTTTTCTAGCTTATGTGTTTACTGTTTTGGGTTCGCCGAAATCCGGCTGTGCCGGCGACGTTTCCCGACGATCCAGCGAGGAAGCCTGACCCGTGTGGTTCCACTGTTCGTCGTTTGGGTTCATTCCGTGAACCGTGCGCACGTCGCGAGATTTCCCGCCGACGTATAGCGTTCCGTTTTCCGTTTCGCGACCCGTCGAGGCAAGTGAAACTTGCTACATGGTATTTTAAACTATTTATATGCTAAATTACTTATTTCCTGTTAAAACTCTAATTAGAATCGAAAGAAAAGGATTTCATGTTAACCGTATAAAGTTCCGTTACGCATTTTATGATTCCGAACGTGAAACTTAATCTTGCATCTGATTATTTTACATCTAACAATCACCTGTACATGATAGATCACATTCGTTTATTGCTATAATACCCTTTTATCCAGTTTAGCCTATCAGACATCCATGTGCAACTTAAACCGGTCTAATTACAACTGCATCCATTAAACAGATTATACATGTCGTCGCATCCATATTTATTAACCTGTTTTCTGCATTCACATCTATCATACTGTATTCACATAACGCTGACACTGTCTGTTAAACACAACTGATAACTGTACAGCTAATTAATTAAATCTGCTTTATTGCTTAATTTATTGCTTAGATCGTGTTATCGATAACCATGCTTGATTATTATAACCATGATTATACTAGTTGATTATGAGCACCCACATGATATCTAGTGTACCCTGACATGACTTGCTACACATATTACCTGACCCGACATGGTACCGTACACTACTTGACTCGACCTGATGTACCATGGCTTGACCCGTTACTTGATCTCGTGTCTAATGCCAACAAACCTGACATGCAGTCCTCACGGGCCGTTCATGTTGTCTATCCAGACAAACCTGCTCTTACCTGATCCTGTGTTGGCATCAGTTCTTGATTACTGAATACCTGACTTGAACACTTATAACTTGGGGTTATGGGGAAATCAATGGTGGAACCTGACTTGTAACTCAACAGTTCGATACCTATTCTGATCAGTCTTACGGGCTAGGCCAGCCCCGGAGTGATGATGCTGACAACACTCGTCTGTACATGCTACCTTTTACTGCCTAGCGTCACGTCTCGGTTTCAGCCCGAGAGTCTGTAGACCGTGGTCCCAGGCATGCACGGGATACTATTGAGTTATATCGATGATTCATCAATTTGATTTCAAAGACTATAGAGTAGAAAAACCCAATAGAACAGTTTAGTTTACTCACTGCACACTACCCTGCACTGCCTGATTTATATTACTGTTACACCTGCTTTTCATTCATGTTTATATTGGCATTTCCTGTTACTCTGTTCATATTTTATTACTTGATGACATGACGCGCCGACGTCTGGGTTTTGCATGGCCCAGATTCTGTACCGCTGCTGCAGTCCGAGCAGGAGTACTTCAGCCAGCAGGCTGAGCTGTGAGGTGTCAGCAGTAGTTAGTTCTTTTATTTCCTGCATTTTATTCCTGATGTGAGCCCGCATTATGGGATATAAATTCCAGTTATTTTGTATTGGATCTTTTGCTTCCGCATTTTATTATTCTTGACTCATGTTATCTTGGCTTATGGACATGTATTAGATAGTTTTATTTTATTCTTGATATCTCTACAGCCGTAATGTGACTGTGGATGGATACTTCCTACCCACAGGTAGCATGGTTGGCTATATCACGTGCCCAATTTAGCGTACTCTGGGAAGCGGGGCGTGACATCAACCCAACAACCTCTGCGGCGGAATCATGCTCCGTCCCAGAATTTACCCCGTGTCGAAATCATGCTTCGCCTTGGGATATCTACCTTCCCTGTCGGAACTATGCTCCACCTCGGAATCAAATCGACCAACCAGCTCTGCATTGGAATCATGCTTCGTCTCAGAGTGTACCCCGCGTCGAAATCAAGCCTCGCTTCGGTGTATCCGCCTTCCCTGTCGGAACTATGCTTCGGCTCGGAATTAACTAACATCCTCCTCGTCGGAATTATGCTCCGCCTCGGAATCAAGTCAACCAGCAAGCTCTGCGTCGGAATCATGCTTCCACTCAGAATGTGCACCCCGCGTCAAAATCAAGCTTTGCCTCGGTGTATCCGCTTTCCCTGTCAGAATTCTGCTTCGGCTCGGAATCAACCAGCGACCTCCTCGTCGGAATTATGCTCCGCCTCGGAATCAAGTCAACCAACAAGCTCTGCGTCGGAATCATGCTTCGTCTCAGAATGTGCACCCCGTGTCGAAATCAAGCTTCGCCCCGGATTATCTGCTTTCCCTATCGGAATTATGCTTCGCCTGGGGATCAACCTCTGCATCGAAATTATGCTTCGGTCAGAATGTATGCCGCTCTTCGGAATGATGCTCCGATCCCTGGAATCATGCTCCGCTCTTCGGAATGATGCTCTGGCCCTTTCGGAATGATGCTCTGAATCCTGGAATCGTGCTCCGCCCTTCGGAATGATGCTCCGATCCTTGGAATCATGCTCCGCCCTTCGGAATGATGCTCCGACCTTGGAATTATGCTCCGCAAATCGGAATGATGCTCCGATTCCTTGGAATCATGCTCCGCCCTTCGGAATGATGCTCCGAATCCTGGAATCATGCTCCGCTCTTCGGAATGATGCTCTGAATCCTGGAATCATGCTCCGCCCTTCGGAATGATGCTCCGATCCTTGGAATCATGCTCCGCCCTTCGGAATGATCCTCCGACCTTGGAATTATGCTCCGCAAATCGGAATGATACTCCGATCCCTGGAATGATGCTCCGCTCTTCGGAATGATGCTCCGATCCCTGAAATCATGCTCCGCCCTTCGGAATGATGCTCCGAACCCTGGAATGATGCTCCGCTCTTCGGAATGATGCTCTGATCCCCGGAATAATGTTTCGATCTCCGGAATGATGCTCTGATCCTCGGAATTATGCTCCGACCCCCTGGAATCATGCTCTGCGCTTCGGAAGGATGCTCCGACTCCTGGAATCATGGTCCGCTCTTCAGGAATGATGCTCCGATCTCGGAATTATGCTCCAATCCTCGGAATTATGCTCCGATCCCCGGAATTATGCTCCCGGGATGATTCTCCGCCTCTGGAATGATGTTCCACCTCGAAGTCCAACTTCAAGATCCATCAATTTCATGCACACAACTCATGCATGCGGTGTGCATTTATTGATAGGGGCACTTTGTTAGGGTCAAAATTTGCACCCCGGTTGACCGAGTCAAAGTGAAGGTCAACCCCAAACCAGATGGGCCCAAGCCCAGGTCAAGCGAGCCCATGTCCAAGTCGAGCCCGCGGCCAGCCTCCCCATGCCAACAATAAAATCATGTAATAAATAATTGCTATGTAATTTTTTTTTGCATGAATGCAAGAAAATGGGCATGAAGCCAAAAATTTTGTAAACCCATGGCTTATGTGCAAAAAGAAATAGCACATAAGGCATGGGGTGACACAAATGTCATTTTTAAAGTCCAGGGGGCTATATGTAATTTTGTAAGCCTATATAAGTTAACATGATGAAAATATCTAATATACAATTTTCATTCCCCCAAAAACTAGGGTTCTTTGTGCCTCCTTCTCCTTCTCCAAGGTTCTAAACCTTCTCATTTCTTTTGAATTAAATCAAGAGTTTTACTCTTTCTTTTCCAAAACTAAGTAGATTTCCATCACAAAACCCACAAAGGGGAACTTAGATCTGCCATCAGATCTCAGAAAGGAAAGATTTTTAAAATCTCATATCTCTTGATCTCCAAGATCCCGCAGACAGAAAAAGAAGGAGACCCATCTCCTAAAAATCCCACCTTGGGAAGATCCAGAGCTCAAGGGAGAAACTCGTTTCAGCATCTCCAAGAACATCCTAGGAGTTTAACTCCTCACACACACACACACACACACACACACACACAGAGAGAGAATAATAAGTGCTCCTTTCTGGGAGTACAACCCCCATTGCAGGGACCAAGTCCCTTTTGCTGCTCGAGCGCCCACGTGCTGACTGTTTACCCCAATCAGAGCAAAGCTCTGTTCAAATTCCGAGGCGGGAGATGAAGCAACGCTTCATCTTCCCCCAATCAGAGCAAAGCTCTGCTTTGAAAATTTAAAATTTAACAAATGAAGCAACGCTTCAGATTATTTGCGCTGCGCAACACGCCACGTGTCAGGCGCAGACGCATCAGCGCAGCGCCCAAGGCAGCGCACCCAATCAGAGCAAAGCTCTGTTTTAAACAAAATTAAATGAAGCAACGCTTCAGCTGCGCAAGCACTGCGCTGCGCGACACGTGTCAGCGCAGATGCGCTAGCGCAGTTGCGCTGCGCTGTGCGCTTCGCGATACGTGTCAGCGCAGTTGCGCTGCGCGACACGTGTCAGTGCAGATGCGCTAGCGCAGTTGCGCTGCGCTTTGCGCTGTGCGACACGTGTCAGCGCAGTTGCGCTGCGCGATAGTTGCGCTGCGCTTTGCACTGCGCGACACGTGTCAGTGCAGTTGCGCTGGCGCAGTTGCGTTGCGTTGTGCGCTGCGCGACACGTGTCGCGCGCTGGGGCATCTGCGCCAAACAGAATTAAATTTCTAAGAAATCTTTTCTGTTCTTGTTAAAACAAGAAGATTTTCTTCTGTAAAGCAGGGGCCTTTGGATCAAAAATCCAACGGTGGGGAAAATTCCCCAAATCACTCAGAGAAAGATGTTTTTAACAAATTTAACTAATTTATGGGCACTATAAAAAGGACCCCAGACCTCATTTCAAAGGGGGGGAGGAACATTTTTTTTTTCTAAAAAAAAAGAGAGAGAAAGCTCTGAGAAACTCCTCAAGAATAAAAAAGGTAAAAACTTTCAGAAAAAAGAGAAAGTTCTCTTATGAACAGATCATAGATCTAAAAACAAGATTAATGATCTTTAATAAAAATACAATAAAATAAAATAGTGCTTTGCACTTTTCATGAACCTTTGGTTCTCTGAGATAAGAAAAACAAGAAAAATTCATTTTTCTTTGATCTAATTTAGATCAAGAAATTAAATAGTGCTTTGCACTTCTGTTTTTGAATCTAAAAGATTCTTAGTGCTCTGCACTTACAAACTGCGCTAGAGCTCTGCTCTCTGGAATCGGCGCAACTCACCAGGACGCGCCACGTGTCAGCAGCGCAACAGCGCAGCGCACTAGCGCAGCGCACTGCGCTATTTCATTTGCGCTCACCAGAGCGCGCCACGTGTCAGCAGCGCAACAGCGCAGCGCACTAGCGCAGCGCATTGCGCTATTGCGTTTGCGCTCATCAGAGCGCGCCACGTGTCAGCAGCGCAACAGCGCAGCCCACTAGCGCAGCGCACTGCGCTATTGCGCTTGCGCTCACCAGAGCGTGACACGTGTCACCCCCATATGAGTTTGCGCTCATTACTTAGCGCAAAGCGCCTGACAAGCCACGTGGGGCACTGTCAGAGTATTTAATGCTCTGCATTGTTAAAGAAAAGGGGACAGAGCCCAATTAAAAGGCCCAACAGGCCTAATAAAAAATGCTATGCATTTTAAAAGGGGGGCAAAAGCCCAAACAAAAAAATAGATGCTCTGCATCATTTATAAAAGGGCAAAGCCCAACCAAAATAAGAATAATGCAGTGCATTACTAAAAAGGGGGTGAAGCCGTAGCACAGGCCAAAGACAAAAAATGTTGAAACTGGACTTAGCCCAATTTTGGCCATAAGTCCTTAAATTAAATTGACTGAGCAAGATTGCTCTTTTAAATCAATTCACTTCGGTTCGAGGGTATATCTCCGAACTCCTCTGACATTTGTCGTTGTAATCATTCAATGTCGTCAGAGAGGCGACGAGTCCCGACGACCATACATTAATATGGACCGAGACGTCCTTAAACTAATATCGGACCGAAACGTCCCTAAACTAATATCGGACCACCACGTCCTTAAACTGGAATATGGACCACCACGTCCCTAAACTGGAATATGGACCACCATGTCCCTAAACTGGCATAATAGAGCCCAAATGCTCTTTTGTCGGACCTAAACGATCCCGTTAAGTCGACCTTGGTCCCAAACTGGACTAACGTATCCTTAACAACCGTTTAAGTTGATCTTAGCCTCAAATATGGCTAACGCATCCTTAAACCTTCAAACAAACTTTAGTCCCAAATTGGACCATAAATTCCCCCAATCAACTTTGGCTCAAGGGTACATCTCTGAACTCCTCGGACATTTGTCGTTGTAATCCTTCAACGTCGTCAGAGAGGTGACGGGTCCCGACGACCATATATGCAATGGACCACTATGTCCCTAAACTGGAACAACAGAGCCAATTGCTCTTTTGTCGGATCTAAACGATCCCGTTAAGTTGATCTTAGTCTCAAACTGGACTAACGTATCCTTAACAAACGTTTGAGTCGATCTTAGCCTCAAAAATGGCTAATGTATCCTCCAAACAGACTTTAGTCCCAAATTGGACTATGAATCTCCCAAACTGGAACAATAGAGCCCAAACGCTCTTTTGTCGGATCTAAACGATCACGTTAAGTTGATCTTAGTCTCAAACAGGACTATCGTATCCTTAACGAACGTTTAAGTTGATCTTAGCCGCAACGCGACTAATGCATCCTTAAACTAAAAACACCAAACCCAAATCTAAGAAAATACGGATTTGGACTAATCCACGTCCTACGGGCGACGGCGGCATAAATTAGTCTCCGTATACAATCCACAGGCAACCACAAACAAAATAAATACCCACAACACGAAGTGAAATTCTAGAGAAGGAGAAAGTTGTTATCGCGATGCGGTAGAGTAATTAACTGCAGGGGCTTGCGCCTGCAGGGAAGAGCGTCCCCACAATCAAAAACCCCTCAAGCGAGGGGGAATCTGACGAAGTCTGCTACATCGGCCGCATCCGTCTAAACCTTCGATACACGGTGCCATAAATCAACTTGGCATCTTCGGAGAGGTGGACGGATAAAACCAAATAGCATCTGCCCCGAATCTCAGCGCCAGGACATCACGGTCCTGTGCGCCGCCTTTCGGAGGGGAACAGATTCTGGCACGCCCGGTGGGACCTTTTCCACTTTCCACTCCACACTTCGTGTGTCGTGTTCGCGAACGAATCGCGGTTTACTGTGGTTGCTTGTGGATTCGAGGTACTAAGATTTGGTGTCTTGCTCCGTGCAGAAAATAGAAGATCAATGGCTTCGAACTGCATCGCCTGCAGCAACAACTCTCGCTCCGTTATTATTGGAGGAGTGACTTATGGGCCCCAAGCGGCCTCCCTTTTCAAAATGCCGGTGGAGCAGGTGGCTCAAGCCACCACTGGACTATTTTTTGGGACCATGCTCCCACCAATGAGCTTCAACACCCTAATGACATTGCAAGAAGCTCCAAAGAAGTCGGTCTTCGATCGACTTACCACTACCGCGACCCCTCTCAATAGGTCGCCCAACTCCACTGCTTCAGTTTTTAATGGACTAGGTCAGAGCTCCAACGGGCCCATAAAGAAGCCTGCCATACCAGAAGGCGTTATCCCGAAGCGAATAGCCATCCCAGCTCCCGTTCTTGGTGAAGTCACCAAGGTTGCTTCCCATGTTCGGAAGTCCGCTTCTGACAGGTTGGCCGTCCCCGTTCAACGGACGTCGATCTTTAAAAGGCTGGTACCAGCATATTCTGACCAACACGGGGGGCATGAGGAGGTCACCCTATAGCTGAAACAACTCCATTAGCACGACATGCCCGACGTCGCTACTGGCGCCGAGTGAGGAAGGCTGGGGGCAACCCCCCCTCAGGACTTACTCCTCCAACTCTAATGGTGGGGATCGATACTGCTGGTCCAACCAGGAACAGCTTTGAGTTGCTGAACACGGTGCGCAGAAACTCTCCTACCGCGATGTTGAAACGAACTCCTTCACCTGTGGAGAATACTCCAGAGAAGAAGCTAGAGCAGCCCCCTCAACGGCTGTCCTCTAAAATTTACAAAGTCTGGCGACAGGTCCATGAGTCAGTGATCGATCAAGACTGCCTCCGACGACAGAAAAAGATGAAGGTTCGGCGGAGGAAGGATTACTCTGTCAAACCACAAAAAGCAAAAGCTACTTGGGTGCCCACTACAATGGCTCCCTTAACTCCAATCACTCAAAAAAGGAGGCCACAAAAAGCCCCTGTGTCTTCGGCAAATCGCAAAGACACCGAACACAAACGCCCCAAGTCTGAGGGCATGGTGGTGCACACTGTTTATATGGCTTCTGGAAAGGAGGAAAGCCGCACTTCTGCGGGCCACCGACCGCTCACCCGATCCGTGACGAAAGCCCAGGAGCAACAATAAAAGCTTCAGAAAATGATGACTGCAATGGCTGCACTCACTAAGCCAAAAGAAAGCTCTGAAACGTCTTCGGATGAGCGTCAAGAACAAGAAACCGACGCTGACTTTTTACGCAGAGTCCTTGAAAAGAGGGACAAAGAAGCTGCAGAGCAAGCGGCTAACATAAAACAGATGGCGCTCCTCTTCCAAGATATGGTAGGGATGATGTTACAGCCGGACCCTCCGGCTGAAGATCCTCCGATCGTCCTTGAAGACGACAGGGGAGAAACGTCAAATCCTCCGCCGGCTCTATCAACAGCCAAGGACGAGGCAATCTCCAAAGTTGACCTAGACGAATATATAGCTCAGCAGATCCGGGTTCATCAGGCGAATGAAGCGGCTGGGCAAATTGTTAGAACCGGACGACCGTATCCGAGCAGGTATGACCAAATCAATTACCCGCCAGGATATAAGATCCCTAAATTCCACGTACATAAAGGGACAGGGAATCCGCATCAGCATGTCGCTCAATTCAGGGCCTTATGCGGCAATACTGGAGACGATGACAAATTGTTGCTACGTCAATTCGTCGGCAGCTTAGCAGAAACAGCCTTTGAATGGTATTCGGAGCTACATAACGACTCTGTCAAAACATTTGCAGAGATGGAACTGCTGTTTACACAAAGATTCGCAAGTGCTAGTGAACGCACCCCGATTACAGCACTGATAAATGCCAGGATAAGGCCCGGCGAAACGTGGGTACAATACGCAACACGATGGCGAAACCTATGGTCGAAATGCGAACAACGCATAGAAGAGGCTCCTGCAGTAGGCATGTTTATGGGTACTCTCGATCCGCAGGCGACCATCTCACAATTCATGATGTTCTTCAGGCCGACCACCTTCCAGGCCTTGATTGACAAATTAGCCTAAATGGACCAGATAGGCCATAGACCGTCTCCTCCAAAATCAGATTCCCGAGATGAGAAAGGAAAAGGGAAAGCGATCGTCGTCGCCAATGCTCAACAACAGTCGAGCAACTCAAAGCCGGTCGTTCTCCAAAACAACGTGCGTCCACGCCCATCCCTCGAAGAGAGACTAGGACGTCCTTACTCGTTTCCTCAGAATAAAATGAGAAGACTGTTCAAGCTGGCCATGCGCAACAGACTCATTAATCTGCCGAGTCCAAAGCGTCTGTCGCAGCCAGGTGATCTTAATAATCCCAATTATTGCCCTTACCACCAAACGGTAAGTCACCCGATTGAGGATTGTTTCGTCTTTAAGGGATGGATCGAAGATCAGTACCTACAAGGCAAGTTCGCGCTGTCGGAAAACTGGAAGGTAAACCCACCACAGCCACACTCTCCAAAGAAAACAGACACGCCGGGGGCAACTTGTTCTTTCGTCGAGGATGAAAACGATGGAGAAAACTTATCGGATGAATCCGAAGACTACGTAGCGACTTGTCATGTGATTTCTCATTCACTGACGGATGATGAGGAGGCTCCTTGCGCTGAGAAACCAATGGCGAATCCTGAGCCAGTGAATCTACAGCCATCAGACAAATTGATCGATGTCTTCCTAAGTGAAATTCGTCTGAAAGCAAAAGCCAATCAAGAGCATGAAATGGCCATACTGGAAAGAGCCAAGGCATTCCCGTCAAATCAAAAGCCATACACTGCGGGTAAAAACAAATTCAAGACGAGGAAAAGGTTCGCCAAAGCTCTGTCAGTAGGAATGAAGCTACTGCCCTCTGAAGAAAATACTCTCGCCGAGGCAGAGATGCACCCTAACTTCTGTTTATATCATCAGAAGATCATACATCCTACCGAAGACTGCGAATCCTTTAACTGTTGGTGGCAAGGGTATGTCGCTCAAAAGCAACACTTCGACGGGACAAAGTGTAAAGCTTGTGGACATCGGAAAAATGCGATATATGAGCGCAAAAGAGTCGCCGACGATTGCCATATAGCCGACTCTAAGGCATCGCAAATTATCACCTTTGGAAGCAACTCTGACGAAGAAGCTATCCCCAACTCTTCCCTCGGGGAATCTATTTCAAAAATAAAGGAATTGAGAAGCTGCAAGAACGTTCAGCCATGCAATCGCATGCTACTCGGAAAAAATCCCGGCCCCGCAAACAACGGAGCGAACAAAAAGGATAAAAGAAAAGGAAAAAAGACCCTCGTCGCCAGCGCTCAACAACAATCAGGTGACCCTAGACCAGTTGCTTGCCAAAGCAACAAGCGGCAACCCCTTCAGGAAAAGTTGAAACGTCCTTACTCGTTTCCGCAAGATAAAACAAGGGGACTGTTCGAGCTGGCAGTGTACGACAGACTCATCAATCTGCCGGGTCCAAAACGTCCGTTGCGGCCAGACGATGTTAATAATCCTAATTATTGCCCTTACCACCAAACAGTAGGTCACCTGATCGAGGACTGCTACGTCTTCAAAAACTGGGTTGAAGACCAATACCAACAGGGCAAGTTTGCGCTGTCTGAGAACTGGAAGGTGAGTCCGCCACAACCGCACGCTCCGAAGAAGATGGATACGCCGGGGGCATCATGTTCATTCATGGAGAAGGACTCACAGACAGAAAAGTCGATAAACTAGATGTTCGCCTCAAATACGGCGACAATGGACCGAAACGTCCTTAAACTAACAACGGACCGAGATGTCCTTAAACTAATGATGGACCGCAATGTCCTAAAACTTGCAAATGACCGAAATGTCTTTAAACTACTACCGCAGCATCCTTAGGCTGACGAGATAAAAAAAAATATAAAAAATATATATATATAAAGAATAAAAAAAAAGAAATAAAAAAAAAAGTAAAAAATGGTATGTCCATAAGCAAAACGGGCACGGATGAAAACCCGAAAGGGCTCTGTGAGTAAAAACAGCAGGACTACCGGCGAGTGTTCGTGAAAACCCGAAAGGGCGCGACCTCGTAAATAAAAATAAAAATAAAAATAAAATAAAAACAAACAAAAAAGACGGTATGTCCATAAGCGAAACGGGCACGGATGAAAACCCGAAAGGGCTCCGTGAGTAAAAACAGCAGGGCTACCGGCGAGTGTTCGTGAAAACCCGAAAGGGCGCAACCTAGTCAAAAGACACTTACAGGGCCCCCTCGACCTTGTAAAGAGAAACCACCTGCGTGAGATCCTTACGACTCACAAAGGAGCAACACACTCAGGGATCCCCACGATTCCTAAGGAGAAAATACACTTGCGAGATCCTCACGACTCGTAAGGAGAACTCTCTTATGGGACCCACACGGCTCATAAGATTTGAAAGTCTTAAGTTACAGAGACCTAAACCTGTGCTTAAGCAATCCCTACAACTTCCGACATTGCCCTACAAGTGGCTCAATATTGACCCTTGTATACAATCCACGGGCGCGAATAAACATTTCCCTAACCAAGTCCCATCCGAGACTAGGGATATGTTTGCATGGCAAACAACACTTGTAAGTCCTCTCGATTTACAAGGAGAAAACCCTCTTGTAGGATCCTTACGACTTACCGAGGAACATACACTTAGGAATCCTTACGACTCCTAAGGAGAAAATACACCTACAAGATCCTCACGAGTTGTAGGAAGAAATACCTTTGTGAAACCCTTACGGCTCATGAAGTCAAAAGCCTTAGTCAACAGGACCTTAACCCTATTCGCTAAGCCACCTTTGTTCGACATCGACGGAGGCAGATGATGATTCGCTCCTGGCAATATCCCAGTTGTAGCGATACTGATGCCTAAATCGGTATCAAATTCCAAGTCCTTTCATGGCAGATGATGATTCGCTCCTGGCAATATCCCAGTTGTAGCGATACTGATGCCTAAATCGGTATCAAATTCCAAGTCCTTTCATGGAAGATGATGATTCGCTCCTGGCAATATCCCAGTTGTAGCGATACTGATGCCTAAATCGGTATCAAATTCCAAGTCCTTTCATGGCAAATGATGATTCGCTCCTGGCAATATTCCGGTTGTAGCGATGCTGATGCTGAGATTGGCACCAGATTCCAAGTTCTACGCTCGCGATAAAAATCAGCGAGCTGAAAATGCATATTAAATAGCCGAAATGATGGGGCAACTCGCAATAAAAAAAACAGCAAGTAAAAAAAATATATATATAGCCGAAATGATTGGGCAACTCGCAATAAAAAGCAGCGAGTAAAAACAAAATAAACAGCCGAAATGATTGGGCAACTCGCAATAAAAAGCAGCGAGCAAAAACAAAATAAATAGCCGAAACGATTGGGCACATGAAATAGCCGAAATGATTGGGCAACTCGCAATAAAAAACAGCGAGTAAAAATAAAATAAATAGCCAAAATGATTAGGCAACTCCAATAAAAAGCAGCGAGTAAAAAGAAAAAATAGCCGAAATGATTGGGCACTGCGAAAAATAGCCGAAATGATTGGGCAATCGCGATTTTCGCGATATAAAAAGCTGAAATGATAAAGCATCGCGGAAAGAATAAAAAAATGAAAGAATGAAACTTTTTGCCCTACAGGTGAAATCACATTGATCCCTGTATACAATCCAGGGGCACAGATAAAGAGGGAACCATACCTTCCCAACAGGCTCCATCAGAAAGCGAAGCCAAATCTCGACGGTTCATAGACAACCTAGAGACAATCTCGACATTTGTCGCAATATTACAGACACGATGTCAACAAATGAAGCAAACGAAGATCCCGAGCTTCAGGGTCTCGACGTCAATATCGACAACTTAGAGATCACCAACGGCGTTTCTCCTCACTCCAACTAGATGCAGACATGACGTCAACAACCGACCTCAGAATCGCAACGAAACGAAACCATGGCAAAGTCTCTAGTTCCAAATCTCAATGGCCACATCTGCAGCCTGGAGACCAACAACAGTGTGCCTCCTCATTCCAGCAGGACACAGATATTACACCATCAAGCGGAGCGATGGCAAAATCCCAGCTTCACCTCAGCATTCGTCTCGATACAGTAGACGCAATGTCAACAACAGCGTTCCTTCGCAGTCCAGCTGGAGGCAGATGCAACGTCAACAAAAGACCTCACGGTCAAAACAAAGCGGAGTAACGGCAAAATCCCAACTCCACCTTAGCATTCGTCTCGTTACAGCAGACGCAATGTCAACAACGGCGTTCCTTCGCAGTCTAACAGGGTGTACATGCAAAGTTAACAAAAGACCCCATGGTCGAAACAAAGCGGAGTGACGGCAAAATCCCAGCTCCACCTCAGCATTCGTCTCAATACACCAGACGCAGTGTGAGCAAATGAAGCGAAGGCCAAATTCCTAGCTTCAAGGTCTTAACGGCAAGTCATATAAGGCCTGAAAGACCACCGGAGATCATCTCACATGGAGTGGTCACCTCCTCGACGTTCGTTTCGATACAGCAGACGAGTTGTCACCCCAGCGTTCTTCCTCCAGCAGGGATTCGGACGTGACAAAGCAAACGAAACGAAGGCCACATTCCTAGCTTCAACGTCTTTACGGTAACTCACATAAAACCGAAAAGACAATCGGAGATCATCTCGCACCAGCACAGAGTGGTCACCACCTTGACGTTCGTCTCGATACAGCAGACGAAATGTCAACCCCAGCATTCTTCCTCCAACAGGGATTCGGACGTAACAAAGCAAACGAAGCGAAGGCCACATTCCTAGCTTCGACGTCTTGACGGTAACTCATATAAAACCGGAAAGACAATCGGAGATCATCTCGCACCAGCACAGAATGGTCACCACCTCGACGTCCGTCTTAATACAGCAGACGAGATGTCACCCCAACGTTCGTCTCGACCCAGCAGACGCAACGCCATTAAACGAATGGAGCCACGGCAAAATCCCTAGTTCCAAACCTCGACGGTTCACCAGCAACCTAGAGACAACCTCGACGTCCGTCTCGATACAGTAGACGAGATGCCACCCCAACGTTCGTCTCGACACAGCAGGCGCAACGTCATTAAACGAATGGAGCCACGGCAAAATCCCTAGTTCCAAACCTCGGCGGTTCACCAGCAACCTAGAGACAACCTCGACGTCTATCTCGATACAGTAGACGAGATGTCACCCCAACGTTCGTCTCGATACAGCAGGCGCAACGTCATTAAACGAATGGAGCCACGGCAAAATCCCTAGTTCCAAACCTCGGCGGTTCACCAGCAACCTAGAGATAATCTCGACGTCCGTCTCGATACAGCAGACGAGATGTCACCCCAACGTTCATCTCGACACAGCAGACGCAACGTCATCAAACAAACGGAGCCACGGCAAAATCCCTAGTTCCCGCCACAACATTCGTCTCGATACAGCAGACGCAATGCCAGCAAACGAAGCAAAGGCCAAATTCCTAGCTTCAGGGTCTTGACGGCAACTCATATAAAGCCCGAAAGACTATCGGAGATCATCCCCACACTAGCGCGGAGTGGTTATGACTCATCGGGGCTCACCAAAATAAGCCTAACCTCAAGTAAAAAGCGACATGGCAAATTCCTAACGCTTGCTCTTCCGACGATCAAACTGCTAAGGAGGATTGCTTGAAGACGTCTTGTCCAGCCCCGAAGGGATCAGAGACACGGCAGTCGCAGGGCTACTCGAATAGCACGATTGCCTATCGAGGACTATATCAGCTTATGCGACGGTACGATGGCCAAAACCCTAAGTACCACCAACCTTAACGGGCTTCTGTCGTAAAGAGCAGAGGTTAAATGCGACGTTAAGATGTTCTTGCGAGAAACGCTCGATTCGTCTCGACTTGCGGAAAAAATTGTTGAGGCGGCTCGACTCGTGAGATAAAGCCTTAGGCAGTGGGCATAAAAGAAGCATGTTTTCTAAGCACTGGGACCCTGCAAGTTGGCCCAAAACGGTCTCTTGCATACCATCCACGGGTCTCACTCTCCAACATCGAACTTCGACAAGGAGGGAAACAACCGCTTACAAGTCCTCTCGACTCGTAAGAGGGAAAAATTCTCTTGTAGGATCCTTACGACTTACAAGAGAAAACCACACTTAGGAATCCTCACGATTCCTAAGGAGAAAAACCCACCTACGAGATCCTCTCGATCCGTAGGGAGAAAAGTCTCTATGAGACCCTCACGGCTCATAGAGTTCAAAAGTCTTAGGCAGCAGATCTGAACCTGCGGCCTAAGCCCTCGCTATCTCGTGAAGAAATCAAGAAGCTTACTCTATTACCTGCTAATTGCGACGACATGCTGAGAAAGAGGAAAAGCAACAGAAAGAGTATCCGATTTACATTTGATCAAGCGTTCGAGACACATTCATTCATGCATAAGCAAAAGACTCAGAACAAAAGATAAGACAGGCTAGGAAAAACAAAAATCTTCATTAATATTGCCAGAAGTTCTTACAATCATAAAAGTAATAAACGAAAAACATTATTACAAGGGAATAACCTCGGACCCAGGACATGGATTGAGGAATTCAAAAGCGACCCTATCTATGACTTTCCAGGCCTCGCGGACCATCCTAGTGTGCTTTCTTTCGCGAGCACAAGCGTCAGGGTCCCCCCGATATCTTCCACCCTCCGATAAGCAGCGAGTATGGCAGACTGTTGAAAGACCTCGTGTAAGAGATCGATAAGACTGTCTCGCCGTCTCTTCGAGATGAAGTTCAATAGGTACACCGAGTGCACCTTGTCCTCAGCGGCATCCAACGCCCTAAGCGGCACGCCGGAACAGAATAGGGGAAGCGCTTCCCAGATGGCTCCCACGATAAGCTTAAGGAGGGAGGAACGCCGGGGGAGCAGTGGACCATTGTATGCGTCGAAGCGGCTCATAATTTCAGCACACTCCGCGTTTGTGAACTCTCGATTCTGAGAGCGGCCAAGTCGAGAGCGGCCAAGTCGGCGGATGTCCCCATAAGAGATGATCTCGTTAAGAGCATACATATGGGCATCCATTGTTCTTGTGAAAGAAGATCAACAGAATTAGCATACCGACTGATTAAGCGAATTCTTATTAAAAAAAAACGAGCACAGACAGTTAAACTCCTCGAGAGCAATGCTCTACGAACAGGAGTGACTATCAAAATCCTAATAAGGGAAATTTAAAGAAGTCCCCCAAGATTCTGAGATCATTATTATTAAAATATGATATAATCCTTTAAATACAAAACTCTATTTTTAATTTTCATTATCCATACTCAAACTCTTAAGATTTCATCTCATTTTTAGATCAAAGAGATCTATGTCTTGACAAAGATGCAGGGTTCTGTTCATGGGTCAAGAAACCCTGAAACAGATTCTTGAGAGCAAGGCTCTATTGGTGAAACCCCAGAAGGGTTTTCTTTAGATCAAAGATCTATGAGAGCAAAGCTCTATTAATTGAAATTAATTTAATTCAAGGTTAAGTTTTACCTATAAAGTTTCTTTTGAGGAAAATTTAACTCTGAGAGTTCCTAAAGGCAAGAGCAAAGCTCTGGAGTTTTGAAAGTAAAAATCTTAAGGATGATAAACAGCTGTGGAGGACCAAAGGTCCTATTTATAGGCATCAAGTGCCTCTTCAACTTCCAAAAGTTGCCACGGCGGTTAGAATTCTGCCACCGCTGCGTTCACGTTTGGGGCCACATAAGCGCAAAGGTGGGAGGGCATTTGTTTATCCCAATCAGAGCAAAGCTCTGTTCAAATTCCGAGGCGGGAGATGAAGCAACGCTTCATCTTCCCCTAATCAGAGCAAAGATCTGCTTTGAAAATTTAAAATTTAATAAATGAAGCAACGCTTCAGATTATTTGCGCTGCGCAACACGCCACGTGTCAGGCGCAGATGCATCAGCGCAGCGCCCAAGGCAGCGCACCCAATCAGAGCAAAGCTCTGTTTTAAACAAAATAAAATGAAGCAACGCTTCAGCTGCGCGAGCACTGCGCTGCGCGACACGTGTCAGCGCAGATGCGCTGCACTGTGCGCTGCGCGACACGTGTCAGGGCAGTTGCGCTGCGCTTTGCGCTGCGCGACACGTGTCAGCGCAGAGGCGCTAGCACAGTTGCGCTGCGCTTTGCTCTGTGCGACACGTGTCAGCGCAGTTGCGCTAGCGCAGTTGCGCTGCGCGACAGGTGTCAGCGCAGTTGCGCTGCGCGACACGTGTCAGCGCAGTTGCGCTGCGCTGTGTGCTGCGCGACACGTGTCGCGCGCTGGGGCATCTGCGCCAAACAGAATTAAATTTCTAAGAAATCTTTTCTGTTCTTGTTAAAACAAGAAGATTTTCTTCTGTAAAGCAGGGGCCTTTGGATCAAAGATCCAACGGTGGGGAAAATTCCCCAAATCACTCAGAGAAAGATGTTTTTAACAAATTTAACTAATTTATGGGCACTATAAAAAGGACCCCAGACCTCATTTCAAAGGAGGGGAGGAACATTTTTTTTTTCTAAAAAAAAAGAGAGAGAGAAAGCTCTGAGAAACTCCTCAAGAATAAAAAAGGTAAAAACTTTCAGAAAAAAGAGAAAGTTCTCTTATGAACAGATCATAGATCTAAAAACAAGATTAATGATCTTTAATAAAAATACAATAAAATAAAATAGTGCTTTGCACTTTTCATGAACCTTTGGTTCTCTGAGATAAGAAAAACAAGAAAAATTCATTTTTCTTTGATCTAATTTAGATCAAGAAATTAAATAGTGCTTTGCACTTCTGTTTTTGAATCTAAAAGATTCTTAGTGCTCTGCACTTACAAACTGCGCTAGAGCTCTGCTCTCTGGAATTGGCGCAACTCACCAGGGCGCGCCACGTGTCAGCAGCGCAACAGCGCAGCGCACTAGCGCAGCGCACTGCGCTATTTCATTTACGCTCACCAGAGCGCGCCACGTGTCAGTAGCGCAACAGCGCAGCGCACTAGCGCAGCGCATTGCGCTATTGCGTTTGCGTTTGCGCTTAACAGAGCGCGTTACGTGTCAGCAGCGCACTAGCGCGGCGCACTGCTCTATTGCGCTTGCGCTCACCAGAGCGTGACACGTATCACCCCCATATGAGTTTGCGCTCATTACTTAGCGCAAAGCGCCTGACAAGCCACGTGGGGCACTGTCAGAGTATTTAATGCTCTGCATTGTTAAAGAAAAGGGACAGAGCCCAATTAAAAGGCCTAACAGGCCTAATAAAAAATGCTATGCATTTTAAAAGGGGGGCAAAAGCCCAAACAAAAAAATAGATGCTCTGCATCATTTATAAAAGGGCAAAACCCAACCAAAACAAGAATAATGCAATGCATTACTAAAAAGGGGGTGAAGCCCTAGCACAGGCCAAAGACAAAAAATGTTGAAACTGGACTTAGCCCAATTTTGGCCATAAGTCCTTAAATTAAATTGACTGAGCAAGATTGCTCTCTTAAATCAATTCACTTCGGTTCGAGGGTATATCTCCGAACTCCTCTGACATCTGTCGTTGTAATCATTCAACGTCGTCAGAGAGGCGACGAGTCCCGACGACCATACATTAATATGGACCGAGACGTCCTTAAACTAATATCGGACCGAAACGTCCCTAAACTAATATCGGACCACCACGTCCTTAAACTGGAATATGGACCACCACGTCCCTAAACTGGAATATGGACCACCATGTCCCTAAACTGGCATAATAGAGCCCAAATGCTCTTTTGTCGGACCTAAACGATCCCGTTAAGTCGACCTTGGTCCCAAACTGGACTAACGTATCCTTAACAACCGTTTAAGTTGATCTTAGCCTCAAATATGGCTAACGCATCCTTAAACCTTCAAACAAACTTTAGTCCCAAATTGGACTATAAATTCCCCCAATCAACTTTGGCTCAAGGGTACATCTCTGAACTCCTCGGACATTTGTCGTTGTAATCCTTCAACGTCGTCAGAGAGGTGACGGGTCCCGACGACCATATATGCAATGGACCACTATGTCCCTAAACTGGAACAACAGAGCCAATTGCTCTTTTGTCGGATCTAAACGATCCCGTTAAGTTGATCTTAGTCTCAAACTGGACTAACGTATCCTTAACAAACGTTTGAGTCGATCTTAGCCTCAAAAATGGCTAACGTATCCTCCAAACAGACTTTAGTCCCAAATTGGACTATGAATCTCCCAAACTGGAACAATAGAGCCCAAACGCTCTTTTGTCGGATCTAAACGATCACGTTAAGTTGATCTTAGTCTCAAACAGGACTATCGTATCCTTAACGAACGTTTAAGTTGATCTTAGCCGCAACGCGACTAATGCATCCTTAAACTAAAAACACCAAACCCAAATCTAAGAAAATACGGATTTGGACTAATCCACGTCCTACGGGCGACGACATAAATTAGTCTCCGTATACAATCCATGGACAACCACAAACAAAGTAAATACCCACGACACGAAGTGAAATTCTGGAGAAGGAGAAAGTTGTTATCGCGATGCGGTAGCGTAATTAACTGCAGGGGCTTGCGCCTGCAGGGAAGAGCGTCCCCACAATCAAAAACCCCTCAAGCGAGGGGGAATCTGACGAAGTCTGCTACATCGGCCGCATCTGTCTAAACCTTCGATACACGGTGCCATAAATCAACTTGGCATCTTCGGAGAGGTGGACGGATAAAACCAAATAGCATCTGCCCCGAATCTCAGCGCCAGGACATCGCGGTCCTGTGCGCCGCCTTTCGGAGGGGAACACTGACACGTGGTTCGCTAGCGCTCGAAGCGCTAACGCTTCTGCGCTCAGAGCGCTAGCGCCCAAAGCGCTGGCGCCCGAGCACCCACGTGTTGACACGTGGTGCGCTAGCGCTCAAAGCACATAGATATATAGATAACCATGCAATGTCAGCAGACAAATAACTAGAAAGATATGCATATGAATGAGATGGTTGTTGGGGTCAAAATTTGCACCCCGGTTGATCGAGTCAAAGTCAAGGTCAACCCCAAGCCAGGTGGGCCCAAGCCCAGGTCAAGCGGGCCCATGCCCAAGTCGAGCCCGCGGCCAGCCTCCTCATGCCAACAATAAAATCATGTAATAAATAATTGTTATGTAATTTTTTTTTTGCATGAATGCAAGAAAATGGGCAGGAAGCCAAAATTTTTGTAAATCCATGGCTTATGTGCAAAAACAAATAGCACATAAGGCATGGGGTAACACAAATGCCATTTTTTAAAGCCCAATGGGCTATATGTAATTGTGTAAGCCTATATAAGGCAACATGATGAAAATATCTAATATACAATTTTCATTCCCCGAAAAACTAGGGTTCTTTGTGCCTCCTTCTCCTTCTCCAAGGTTCTAAACCTTCTCATTTTTTTTGAATTAAATCAAGAGTTTTACTCTTTCTTTTCCAAAACTGAGTAGTTTTCCACCACAAAACCCGCAAAGGGGAACTCGGATCTGCCATCAGATCTCAGAAATGAGAGATTTTTAAAATCTCACATCTCTTGATCTCCAAGATCCCGTCGACAGAGAAAGAAGGAGACCCATCTCCTAAAAATCCCACCTTGGGAAGATCCAGAGCTCAAGAGAGAAGCCCGTTTCAACATCTCCAAGAACATCCTAGGAGTTTAACTCCTCACACACACACACACACACACACAGAATAATAAGTGCTCATTTCTGGGAGTACAACTCCCATTGCAGGGACCAAGTCTCTTTTGCTGCTCAAGCGCCAACGTGTTGACACGTGGTGCGCTAGCGCTCGAAGCGCTAACGCTAATGCTCCTGCGCTCAGAGCGCTAGCGCCCAAAGCGCTAGCGTCCGAGCACCCACGTGTTGATACATGGTGCGCTAGCGCTTAAAGTGCTAGCGCCCAAAGCGCTAGCGCCTGAGCGCCGACATGCCGACACGTGGTGTGCTAGCGCTCAGGGCGCTAGCTCCCCAAAGCGCTGGCGCCCGAGCGCCCACGTGCTGACACATGGTGCGCTGGCGCTCAAAGCGCTCTTGCGCTCAGAGCACTAGCGTCCAAGGCGCTAGCACCCACGTGCTGACACGTGGTGCGCTGGCGCTCAAAGCTCTCAGAGCGCTAGCGTCCAAGGCGCTAGCGCCCACGTGCTGACACGTGGTGCGCTAGCGCTCAAGGTGCTAGCGCCCGAGCGCCCACGTGCTGACACGTGGTGCGCGAGCGCTCTTGCGCTCAAAGCGCTGGCGCCGGCCCTACGCATCCTTTGGATGCCTTTCCCCTTTATATATATATATATATATATATATATATACACATATATATATATATACATATGTATACATATATACACACACATACTCCACGACACTGTCCTCCGTTAGAAAAATTTTCTAACGGGGCGCTGCCTCGCACCCCGCAAGGGGGCTGCTAGCCCTCTTGACCCCCATCCCGCTATCCGGGTAGCGGGACCCCCGTAAAAACTCTGCGGGGCCCTCGATATATTCAAAACCCCTTCAAAGCACAACACTGCACATTGAGTTCGCATGACCAGTTTAACCCGTTAATCGGAGGTTCTCTCGCTCCAAAGACGATGGGTAATTAACGGCAGCTTAGTCCGCGGCTGCCGGAGATTCGGATCCCCACAATCATTAAACCCCCGTCTACCCTAGGCAGGGGGAATCTGTAATGCGCCTGACAAGCGCGCGCGTATTCCCATCTCAATAGGATGACGAAAAACACCCTACAATATTTAACTAAATAACTGTGCATATAGTTTGCAAGAAATAAAGTGATCCTAATTATGGGGCGCCTCGCGCCATCCAGATGATTTCCCCATAGATGTATACATCTACTTACCCGGACGCCTCGCTAATCTGATCCAATCACAGCTTTCCCTTTGCGCGCCGCGTCCGATGTTTCCGCAACCGATCCTAAAATTGCACAACACAAAACATAAGATTACATATTCCAGAAACGACGCAATGTCACAAAATGAAAAGATCAATGCTCACAAGTTAGGCACAACGTGTACTAGGTGCGCGGAACACACACGATAATCACTATAACCTTAACTAAAATCGTCGTTCGGAACGACCGTCAAAACTAAACCCGATCAAACCAAATTTCGCATTCACACACCCTAAATGTCGTAGGAGATGCTATTGATATAACCAATATTTCAAAAATAATTCACATCCTAATTAGATAAAAACCTAGTAAGCACTAAAAATTCCAAATTCGTGCAAATATCGTAGGTTTGCGATAAAGTGACAACAATCTAGCACAATCATCCAACTCAAACCACTAGATGGACACTACACTAAATTTAACCCATTTACAATGCTTCAAACCCTAATTTTAAAATCAAACCCGTTTCTTGAATTTCCTTAACAAGCAATTACAACCAAATTAACACTTTAAATTTCTATTTTAGCATATTTAAACTACAACTTAACCATTAGATTAGAGTTTTACCTCACAAGTATTGAACCCTAGCTTGCACTAGCCTCTAAAGATACCTCCTTTCTCCATGATTTAAACTAAATTGGGTTTGAGAAGAAATAGAATGAGGATTTGCTTTGAATTTGTGAAGGAATTTGTGAATTTTGATGGTTTTTTGATGGATTTTTGAACCAAGAAAAAGGTGGGAAAATGGGGGAAGTGCAGCAAGTTGCTCTCGGCCTGGGGAGGGATGGGGGAAAGGTGAGGGAATCGTGTAGAATTTTCTAAAGAAAAATATCCCTCAAGGTCAATTAATGCCTTTCACATCAATTCTTTTTCAAAAAATTTCATTTTAATTTAATTTAGACCATAGAAACAACAAATCTTGGAAAGTGTTGATAAAATTTTGTTACTACTAGATTTAGTTTGTAATGGATCCTAAGTATGTAATTTACCCATTCAAATTTGTATTTAGCACTCATTTAATGTATATTTAAAAGTTTAAAATAATTAATTAAGGATTTTTTTTAAATGACTAGAAATTTTTAAGTGACAATTAACTAACCAATTTCTAGCAATTTCTTATCTAAATTGTGTATAATTAGGCCTATATTGAAAAATAATTATTTTGACATTTTACGGAAAATTATGATTATTTTACCGATTATCGAAAAACTACCTAAACGATATTCAAAGTGTTACAGAAGGAGAGAGGGAGTTGTGACGAAGACGGGGTGGGGAAAGGCGAGTTCGGAAATGGTGCATGTGTTAAGGCTCGGGAAGAAAAGAGATTGAGGGAGATGGGAGAGATAGAGAACAGAGAGAGAAAAGGAGAGGTTTTGTTTTTTAAAAAATATATATAATAGTATAGTATAGTATATATATTAAACTATATACATATATTATAGTTTAATATAACTAATAGTATAAAAACGATATCAATCTTCGATCCGTCTCCACAAAAATCTCACTGATATATTTTGGAAAAGTAATACATATACGTAACATATTTAACTATAATGTAAAGAATATAATTTAAATATCTTATACCCTTTATTTAATATTTAAAAGGATTTTAAATATATTTAAATCTAATAAATATTTGGTATCTAGATTCTATTAGATTGAAGCGTAATAGATAAGAGTTAAAATAAAACATGAGATGCTTAAATTATCCTAATGACAGTTAATAATGTAATTATCTCTAACGTGTGGCTGCCAGACGATATGTGCTAATTTAGATATTATATATATCTGTTATACTAGATTCACATGGATTTAGCTTACTGATAAATATTTATAAAAAATATAATCTAGCACCATAATGGGTTCCAAACATGCGGTTCGGATCGAATATCCACATATACTATTCAAACCAATCACAACCCAAGTAATAAATAATTTTTTTCTCAAAATACTAATTAAAATCGTTAAATAACGTATGATCGTGTTATGGTGTTACAGAAGGCATGAGTAAGAGTATTTGCATGTCATCGA
Source organism: Agapanthus africanus (assembly GCA_030015575.1). Classification (NCBI taxonomy): domain Eukaryota; kingdom Viridiplantae; phylum Streptophyta; class Magnoliopsida; order Asparagales; family Amaryllidaceae; genus Agapanthus; species Agapanthus africanus. The sequence continues at coordinate 463,688,065 of CM057347.1, forward strand.
AGAATACGTGAGATCTCAAAACGACGGTGGTGATCTTGACGTGGTGGCTTCGGCCTGGGTGTAGACGTGGTGGATTCGGCCTGGGTGTAGACGCGCGAGAAGGAAAAGAGAGGACAATGATGATCGGCTTGGCGATGAAGACGATGGAGTTGGGTTCATGGTTGCTGGGTCTCGTTGAGGAAGAAGAAGATGGTGCACGAGAGGGCGAGGGAGAGAGAGAGAGAGAGAGAGAGACGGCCATGGTTAGAATAAGGGTTTTAATCGAGTTTTAGTCGTAGGTTTATATAGAGATTGGGTCGGTTACGAAAAAAAGATTTGCGTGAGATTTCTGGATTTACGATCAGATCTAAGTTAAGCCAGCTCAAAACAATGTTGAGCCATCTCAACGAGACAGAGAAGAAAATATAAGCTTCCAGGCATAATATGAGCCGTCTCAAAGTAGCCTTGAGCCATCTCAAGAAGGGGTTGAGCCGGTTCAACCGAATCATGCACCGTTTCACACAACCAGTGAAAAAATGGACAATTCTCTGGACTCATGAGCCAGCTCAAGATGGTCATGAGCCGTCTTATGCAGCCAGAGAAGAAATAAACATCAGGAATGACTTCTGAGCCGTCTCTGGCATGGTTGAGCCGGCTCAAGATGATATCTGAGCTGATATCAGATCACGAATGTTACTTAACACATTAAATGGATATAGAATCAAAGAAATATGTTCAAACACTTATTTTATTGGGATTTCGAGATACAGGGTGTTGCACTCGGCCACCCTACCGTATTTCCGTGACTAACGCCATCTCCATCGAGCCCCTGTCGAGGCTTGAGACGACCAGCCTTTCTCGACCAGGTATGCTTCCACGCCTTTAGATCTATATAAAGCAAAGCATGCAGATGAAGGAATGCCCTTTGGCCCTCCTTTCAGCGCGCCAGCACTTATATAACGTCGATTGGGGTATGGTCGAGAGCGCCGATGGCTAGAACATGGCTGTTATCATGCCTGCTAGAGGTTCAAACGTCCATCCTTACTCTCGTAACATGATAATAGAACCGATTTCGGCCTTTGACCGTATTAAGCTTGGTGGTCACAATACATGGAGTTTAGACGTCCATTCCTGCCCCTGTGTTACGATTCTGGGATTGGTATAGGTCTAGGCGAGACGATTGGGCCTCCAATCGGTCTAGTAATAAACGACCGAGAGATTTAGACGTCCATTCCTGCGTTCGGGTATTGAGAGCAACCCGAGCGGTGTGGCCAATGAATCATGATTCGGTTTGAGGCTCGCTGTGTAGGAGATTTACATGTCCATCCTTGCTCTTGCACTCTGTCTTCAAGACGGGGTCATGATCCAAGGGTTTGAGAGCTTATTTTTATTATCAGATCATTTGTAATTGTAACCCAATTTCATCAATAATATGATGGCTGGATGACCGTTATCTTTGCTGTGTTGTTTATAAATTTCTGTCTATGCAACCAAGAGGTCTATTTCTATTTTATTAAGAAAGAATGTTCTCCCCTTCCTCTAATGACGGCCCATCCGTCAACGGAGACAATGCCCCGCTAATTATTTTTGTATTTTGGGCTGATCTAATTTTAGAGCAAACACATATAATATTTGTCTGCACTTCATAGATAAAGTTAATTAAATTTTTATTCATTTATTGCATTAATTTTACATGTTATGATATTCTATCACTTTTTTTTGAATTTATTACAATTTCTGCAGTATTAATTTCATTCTAGATTCCATGCTCTATGGGGTTATTTTACCGCATTACAATAAATCAGGACTTACCGATCATATGAAAAGGAAAATAAAGAGTTTTAATGAAAGAGGGGGAAGGAGAGAGGGGATGGGGGAATGAAACTAGAACACAAAAGAAAATATACGGAAGGAAAGAAAAAACAAAAAAGATAATATTTGAAACCTCATAAAACTTTATTCTTCGAAGAGCTTGTGTCGTGTTTCGAACCGCTGCAACTTTTTCAAAACAGGATTTAGAAACCCTAATACTGGTTGGTAGGCCGAACACGATTACACTTCTTGAACCTAGGTCTTGAAAAGGAAATTGGGCTTCGAAACCATACCCTTGTTGCCAAAACGAGAACCCGAGGTTTACTGTATTTTAGTGAAAATTATACTCCCTATTTTAAACTCAGTAATGCTATCTGCGAGAGGACCCTACTCGTTACCCTTAAACCCTAATTCTCATCCCGCGTGGTATGTTTGCGCTTCGAGGGCTGTTAGGTCACAAGCCGCTCTTGCTCGAGGCTCGAAGCTTTCTTTCACTAATGGCGGTGGCGACTTCTTCCCCCTCGTGGAGCCCCTCTAGGGTTTCCGCTTTCTCTACTGGATCCCCAAACCCTGGCGTCTCCGCTCCCAAGAGGGTTGGGACCCACAACGGCAGCTTCCACTGCGACGAAGCCCTCGGCTGCTTCATGATTCGCCTCACCAACAAGTTCTCTGGTGCCGAGATCGTTCGAACACGAGACCCTCAGGTATCAATCCATCGACCAATTCGTTCCCCTTGTTGGATTTATGATTTGAATTGCAAAAAGTAGTATATTTGGTGATATGTTTGCTTTCAAACGAATTGCTTTTTGGCTTAATTGCATTTACATGAAGAAATCGAGGAACTGAAAGGGATAATGTGTGGATTCTATTTCTTTAGGTTTTCAGATCAAAACCAATATTTTGGAATCAAATCCACATAGAAATAGGAATTTATAGGTATATGTTCTCAGAGCTTTTATTTAAGGGAATTTTTTTTAGTAAAAGACCCTAGAATCTAATTGTTTTCAGATAATTTCCATGAACTTGGTGAAATACAAGTAAACGTAGCCTTTTTCACTATAATTTTCTACTCTGTTCTGCCTAATATCGTTTCAACAGAAATCCACCTGAATTAACATAGCTACAAGAGAATATAAACAAGATTTAGGTTGAAACCCCACTCCTATCCCAAAAGCAGACTGCCCAAAAAGTAAGGAAAAATTTGATCTTGGCCACTCGCAAATTATTTTAAGTTACAGGAATCAACATCATTTTAGAAAGTCGTTTCTGTGTATTAGAGTGTTGCAACGGTGTAAATAGATAGGTGACATCAATGCAATGAAATCATTTATCGCTGAGACGAGAGCTGTTTGAAAGGGTGACCGCCTGAAGTGAGTTGACAAATATTTTAAAACAAACATTAATTTATGATGAGTAGTTAACCGCAATATTTATATAAGACTTTCTATCAACAAATGAGATCTAAATTATTTGGAAAAAAATACAAAGCACTAATATTATAATAAACAAATTCACAAACCACAGACTAAATTTAAACTCACAAGCTAAGCTATCAAAGATTAAAGTAGACAGCATATATTATAAGTAACCAGAACAGTAATATTAACCAGTCTTGAGTTCTGAAATAAAGATGAGCACATGGCTTCAAAGATTGGTGGCTAGGGACGGTGGCTGATGGTTTTAAAGATCTGAGGGGATATGGCTTTAGAGATTGGCTACGACCGCGGCTTTAAACTTTGACGAAGAGAACTGGGTGAAAAGAAGAAGAAAGCAACGAAAGAATGAACAAATACTGATCTTTTTGGAAACTTAATCCTCATTTTATTGTCACGCTTTTTAGTAGGACCAGCACTCTTGTTTAACCTATATAAGGAGTGCAAAATGGTGTAAATGGGGTTTACATAGCGGCAACTTTTTTCTACTTAGGTGCATACCTAAGCGCCTCAAAATTGGGGCCCCAGGTGTGCGCTTGAGCCCTCAGGTGCTAGAGGCGCTCGTTTGTTCGAGTCCACCGCCTCCATCACTCAGTTCGAACCCAGGTGCAGCGTCTTTTGAACACTCTGATGACATGGTGCTTGATCGAGGTCGTGGGCTTTTCTATCAAGATGTCTCCATTTTAGCAAGCTTTTGCGTTCTTATATTCTAAGGTTGCCATGGTGGTTTTGAGTCTATTGTTGAATAGAAGTGGTGTGAACAGGGTACAAGTGAAGTTTGGAAATGCCCTAGGATCACTGTGGTTGGCCATATTAAAAAGTAGTTTTAGAGTGGTTCTATCTCGGTACCATGTGATACTCCACAAATTTTAGAGTCTGAGATTATCTTAGTTAGGAAAACCAAATTGTCTTGTATTTGGTGTGCATCTTATTACTTACTTGACATCAAGTACAAAGATTTAGTAGCGATTTCACTGTTGTGCATATTTAAACATCATGGGGAAGGGTCCTTTTGATCGTATGTCGGTGTCGTTGCATATAGTTTGTGTCCTTTCTTATTAGTGTCTGAATTGGTTTACACTCAAATATAGGCAATCTCTTTTTTAATTTACGAAACCAAATATTGGAAGGTTTGCATGGGTAATTTGACATAATTTAGTTTCAGATTGTTTTTCTTAAGGTATTGTGATATGTGATTCCATTGTTTTTTATCTTTCTGTTGGATATCCAGTATGGAAGGTCATCTCCATCGTTTCTTCACTTTTGTTTCCAATTACTGTAGAATATTTATTGAGGTTATCTCATTGATACTGCCCTTACTCTTTTTCAGTTCATATAAAATTTTAAATAATGCAATTGTAATTTGGTTATCATGACTACGAGAAAATGTTTACAGATACTGGATACTCTGGATGCTGTTCTTGATGTTGGGGGTGTGTATGATCCTGAACGTGATCGGTATGATCATCATCAGAAAGGCTTTAATGAGGCGTTTGGGCATGGATTCAACACCAAGCTAAGCAGCGCTGGACTTGTTTATAAGGTAGAATAATATAGCTCTGTGGCATATAAGGTATCGGTTGATTGTATGTGATCAGTACTTGTTACTAGCACTTTTTGAAATATGGAGAGATTATGGCCTGCTGGAATTGTTTGCATTGGTGCGAGGCTGTTGTACATTTGAAAATGAACTGAAATGTCGTGCTAATATTTGATCATAGTATGATGAGTCTTTCCATCACCTTTGGTTTTTCTACCTTCAGTATGGATGGTAACAATAGTTGATGAGTTTTAACTAGTTAAAAAGCATAAACAGACCGAACAATCCTCACAAGTATATTAAGGAAGTAAAAGTAAGAATAAATTTGCACCTGTACTCGAGTGGAACATGAACAGACCGGACAGTTCTCATAAGCAAATTAAGGACCATGGATAAATTTCCATTGTACTCGAGTGGCAATTGTATAATACTGGAAGTCCTAAGTCAATGCCAGAGAAATGTCTGATATTCTCTATGCTATTGTTGGAACTATACATTTTAGAAAGGAGAAGCTGCTTGAGCTGTAATATCAATGCTTTCCATATGATTTCATGTATTAAATGCATGGATAATGAAGTAATCTATGTGGAGTCTGCAACTTATCCTTCAGCAGTCAGTTACTGTAGATTCTTAACAATAGTTTACCTGATCAAATAATAAAGTTCTGTAAAATCCAGTTAATTCTGGATTAATCAACGCTACATGCGTACGTGTTGGGAAAAGTATTGTAAATGTGATGATTTCTACAAGTTTTAGCTTGTTATAACATTTGTTTCAACAACATAAACAATTGATATTGGTTTTTTTATAGGCTTGACTATATCTGAGAATTCAAATAACAATTTGCTATGTTGTGCTTAAATCCAGATTGCAAACTACTAGCATTTTACTTACTGCCTGTCTTTCCATTTAGCATTATGGGATGGAGATAATTGCTAAGGAGCTTCAGCTTGATGAAGGACACCAGAATGTTCTACGCTTGTATCTTGCTGTATATAAAAGCTTTATCGAGGTATTTCCTTTCACAATTTTGTTAGTGCTCAACTTTAACTGACTTTTCAAATTGTTTTCTTACTTTGGAATTCCAGGCGCTTAGCTCAGTCGAGTGTTCCCTTTCCATCAGTGCTTGGTTGATTTTTTTTTTGCTGCCTCTAAAAAAATAGGATTTCTCTTTGGTTGCATGAGCTTGAACTGCAGAATAAATGTACATGGCTTATAGTTATTCTTGGACTGTTGTTTATTCAATTGTGTGAACTGCGATCCTTGGCACGCTCAGAGTAATTATTATTATTTTAATGGCATTGGTAGTGACTGTCTTGTTGTTAATTTTAATATTGCTCGTCATCTTTCAAGAAAACAATGACGACCATGCCATAAAAGATAAAAAAAGAGAACTTTGCAGATTGTGGAATGTATGCCTGTGAACCTCTTTAAAATATTCAATTTTTTAATTATCTTTTGGAAAAATTTAATCTTTTATGCGATATTTTCATCCTGCCACAAAGCCCCTTTTGTTTTGGGTTCTTCAACCATTATATATTATCTGTCCTTGTGAGATGCTACAACAACCGAGTAACTGGCGCTTGTTATTTTAACAGGCCATTGATGCCATTGACAACGGGATTAATCGGTACGACACTGATCAGCCACCAAAGTATGTCAGTAACACAAACTTGTCTTCCAGAGTTGGGCGTCTAAATCTGGACTGGATGGATCCTGACCAGTCATCTGAGAATGAAAATGCAGCCTTTCAAAAAGCTATGAATCTTGCTGGAAGTGAATTTTTGGAGGTTAGACTTTCTTATATGGCCACACTGTAGATATAGCTTTCCTGTAGTTATATTCTGAATATTCCAAAAAACAGAAAATGTCAGCTCTATCCTCTTTAGTAACACCTTCATGCAAAAGCTCTTATGAAATAAAATTGACATCTTTATCGTTCACATATTTTCAGAGTGTTCGTTACTATGCAAAATCATGGCTACCTGCACGATCTATTGTTATGGAATGCTTGGCATCAAGAGGAGACATTCATCCCAGTGGAGAAATCATGGTTTTGAATAACTTTTGCCCTGTACGTTCAGACTTGTTCTTTAGTTGTTGGATCATTTTGTACCAATATTTACTTCTCCCGCCTTTTGGAGCTTCATGCTTATTCCTTTCTATTGTCTTCCTGCATTTTATTTGATATTTTCTGCTACAGACGGTAGATACTTATTTCCCTTTATGTGGCGAAATTGATTTTTCTTTTTTGTAATCTCATAGTTTAAGAACCTTAGTGTAGACAACATTTTGGCCTGCTAAGCAAAAGCGTTCGTTCTTGGTGGAATTAGACCCTTTATTCAAAATTGATTTGCAATTTTCTCTATATAATCAAAATATGTAAATTAAATGGCTGTTGACTGGAAATACAAATTCAACAAATATTGAAGACATCCTCGGCCATCATATCAAACCTAGTTCATGTCCGCGCATCCTTCCGGTTGTTATAAAAAAAACCTTTTTGTGCATAATATTATACTTTTCATGTCACAAAATTTATTGTTAATTTTGGTTTGTGACTATGAAATAGCCTTTGTTTTTTCGGCATATTTCACATAAACCACCTTGTGGTTTACCCAACTTGCCCAAAACCATCCTGGTGCTAAAACCCAACACTCCCTACCCTACCCTACCCTACCCCTGGAAGTTAAACTTCGTTAAGCGAGACCCCTTGCCATTTTGCTGCAGTAAATGACCCAACTGCCCTCTTCTTTCTCTATTAGAAAATTCACCTAATTTCCCAATTACCCAACTACCCAATTTCCCTGAATTTGTTGAGACACGAAATTTCTAACTTGCACTTAATGAAATTTCGTCAACCTCCACTGAAATTTTGACTTGATCTCAACGATTTTAGGTTGGTGATTTGGGGAAGAAGCCCCAATTTGGAAAGGATCGCCCTCTATTTAGATAAGTGGGGCCTGATATAGGGGGAGAGGATGAGCCATCTAAAAAAATAAGAAATGTGGTTGCATGACCATCTACGTGGCTGAAAACTGTAAAACATAATGGCTGGGAGTTTTGTCACTGTGTAACAGAATGATACTTCGGGGGGATTTGGTGATGGGTTTTGAAGTCAGGATAGTTTTGGGCTAGGACGGTTTTAGGCTAGGAAGCATGAACGCTTTTATTTGCTCTCCGTGTCCATGTCCAATAGGTATCAGACACTTGGACACTCCATCCGACACTGTGCGGTGTAGGCCTAAATTGGACATGTTTGACACTTCTACATAGCATAGGGGGTTTGGAAAATAAGAATGTGGTCTGTGTGGGCAACTTTGATATCTTTGAGGTTATAAGAATATTAACTGTTTCAAATTTCTCTCATGACGGACTAAAACTAGGAGTATAGGTCTATATTGATACAAACAATGAAGTCGAGTCAATGAAAGTCTCCAATTATAAAGGGTTAGTATTTTGTTTATTTTAACTCTTAAGGATTGTATTCTTATGTATTTAACCTTTAGTTTTATATATGTATTTGTTAATGCTCAAGAAAACTTATTGTTATGGATGAAAGCTATAACCTTATTTTCATTATGCCTCTAAAGTTAATCTAGTACATATTTCCTCCTGTATTATATATATATTACGGATCCGTTAGGGCATGTTCGTGCTTTTAAATTCACAAACATGAATAACATCCGTTGGAAGTTTTTGCTTTCAACGGTGCAGATTAAAATGACTTAAAAAATCCCTTTTATAAAAATAATATTCCCTTCCGTAATTTTAGGGATCTATAATTATATGATTCATATTAAAAGAACAACAAAAAACTCAAATTCCTTGAACCCACAATTGAAAAAGCAGAACATCCAACAAATCCTTATGATTTGAAACAATATTACCTAAAATATGCAAACAATAGGTATGGATCACTAAAATTTAGGAAGGAGAATATTTACTTTATCAATTAAGAGATTTTTAAAGTCATTTTAATCTGAGCCGTTGAAAGCAAAGACTAGATCCAACAGCTCTTATTCAGCTTTATGAATTTTAATCAGAACCCGTCCTAACGGATCCGTATATATATATATATATATATATATATATATATATATATATATATATAGAGAGAGAGAGAGAGAGACTGAGAGTGTCCCAATAGGGTGCACCCTACAGTGGAGCATATATGGCATCCATGCATTGGACTTTGCATGGTGCTTTGCACTTAAGCCCTTTCACCTTTTTATTGGGTCTTGCACTTAAATGCAAAAGTACCATGTAAAGCCCAATAAATGCATATCACATATGTTCCACTGTAGTATGCACCCCACGAGGACACTGTAGGCTCATTTTACCTATATATATATAGAGAGAGAGAGTAATGTAGAAAAGAGGCCATAGGAGGAAAAATACAGTCTCCTATGACATCGAAAAAATACAGCCTCCGTCATTTTTTCCGACGATCAGCACCCATCTTCATATTTATCATCTAAGATGTGGAAACACCAAAATTTCATATGATTGCCACTGTTCACCGTTGATTTCATGGGTGCAAAATTAACGGTTTATCGACAATAGAACTTTTCACATTGCTAATTCAACGGTGAAAAGGTGGTAGAATTACATGAAATTCAGTGTATCCACATCTTAGATAAAGATTAAGATGATGAATGTCGATCGTCGGAAAAAATTATGGTGGGCCTATTTTTTCGATGTAGGATGAAATTCCCTTTTATGGCACATTTCCTCCATCGTGCGCGCGCGCCCCCACACACACACACATATATATGGAGCTGATTCTATGAGGTCCGATCATATTTCTTATTTTGAGGTCTACTTTTCAAACACAATACGTCATGTTTTTCATCAATCCGCACCGATCATTGTGATTTACACATGTCAGATAGGTTATATATCAAATTTTACGATATTTGGAGAGCTTTAACTAATCCATCAAATAGACTAAAAAATTGACTGCTTTACGATGCATGAAAAACAAGATCGTTTGGTGGATGTGTTAGAGGTCTTCAAATCTACTGAAACTTTATACATAACCCATCTAATACAAGTAGATTAAAGTGATCGGTATGGATCCATGAAAACACAGGGGTTGTGCGTTTGAAAGTTTGGCCTCAAAATAAGAAATGAGATAAGATTATATATATATATATATATATATATATATATATATATATATATATATAGGAGCGATCCATTGCAAACTGGTCCGCTTTTTTTAAAAACGGGAACTCCCGATTTACTACATTTTTTAATGATCCGATCCGTTCAAGTTGATCACTCTACCCGCAAATATATATGTATGAAAAATCAAAGGATTTGAAGACTTTTAGCTTATGCATCGGATGAAATTTATGTTGCATTATAGAAAGACATGCATAGGATAGAGGTCTTCAAATACTTTGATTTTTCACACACATATTTAAGAGTAGGGTGATCAACTTGAACGGATCGGATTGTTAAAATATGTTGTAGATCAGGAGTTTCTGTTTTTAAAAAACGCGGACCGGTTTGCAATAGAGTACTCTTATATATATATATATATATATATATATATATATATATATATAGTCGTGTCCATGTGCCCTCCTTTTTGCAAATTTATCATGTCATGTGTCCGTGTTCATAATTGAGTCCATATCCGTGCTTCATAAGTTTTGGGCAATGACCCTTTTTTATCTGCTCTTGCTTTGCCACATATTTGTAAAATAATGAAATAAGATTTTCACTTCTGAGAGCTTATAAGCCTTTTTTGTTTGGTATGGCACCGCCGCCGCCTTTTCTTATTTTCTATAAATGTATTCATAATATTTTGGCTAAAAGGACACGTGTTCTTTAGAGATGTTCTGCTAAGAACAGGAAATCTGGTTTCCTGTTATAATAATGAGCATCAGTTGTGTATTAATGAGAGGGAAAATGAAATATCGTAATGTTTGGTGCATCACAAACACAAGTTTATCTTAAAAATATAATTAATATACCCTAATTCTGCCTTTCCAAGTGTGCCATGTTTCTGCTGGAGCCTGGAGGTCTTTTCGTGGTACAAAGGCCATGTGATGGGGAGTATTAAGTGATATGGCTGCTCTAATATACATTGTTACCCCCACAACCCAACAACTTAAGCTGCTGGGTGGTAAATCGGTTCTTAATAGTTCTAGAGCAAATTAAGTTTATTTATTTGATTTCAAGAGCTAGGAATATTGTTTCCTCTTCTTGTTGTTGACTTGTTGCTTACCTCACTTTCGCAATCTTGACAGTTGTTACATATGCTTTTTTTGGGGGGTCTCTTTTCTTTTCTTATTGATGATTTATATTCCAAAATATATTTTATGTCGTCTTTATTATTTAGGAAAACTTATTGGGTTCTATATGTTGCTACAGTGGAAGCTTCATTTGTTTGAGCTTGAGGAGGAGTTGAAGATTGATCCTCCTATCAAATATGTTCTGTATCAGGTGAGCTCATCAGTTCATCGTATCCTTTCTTTCATTTTGATTACATGGGTTGGTTTGGTAGATCTTCTACTTATTTGAACAAGCATCTCTTAATGTAGGGAAGCATCTCTTAATCGTATCCTTTCTTCCATTTTGATCAAGTATGTTTTTTTGGGGCATCGTTTTTTTGGTGGTCTAGTATTATGTTTTCCCTGTCAACAACTTGAAACCACTTATACATTATGAAAACTGAAAATGATTTTGAATTCATTTGCTTATGTGTCAGGTGATCGCAAATGGATGACTGAAAGTAGCAATTTTCATATAATCGCCCAATTTGGCATCATCCATGTTTCTTGTCTGGATGAAAAATCTAAGAGAAAGACGATAAATAACTGTGAGAAATTGTATGCTACACAGGCATAGATAAAGCCAAGGGCAAATTCTCACGATACCTGAAATAATAATTAAAAAAAACACATTATGAATGTTTAATAAAGTACTAAACAGGAACAAATTAAATAGCTAGAAAATTAATAGTACACAAAACATTTAAGGAAAATTAATTCTAAATAGATCGAGTATATGCTTGTGCAGAGTCAGTTGAATGCATATCTCATATCAATTCTACTACTTTGCTCCTCTTCTGGACTTTTACATCGAATAAAGTATGAACTGAAGGACTATCCCACAGATTTGATGAAGAATTTTTATGTCCTGCTCATGCAAATAATAAGATAATGAGCAATTTAAACTATGCCAGGGGCATATATCGAGTTCAGCATACCGGCCCAGTCCCCTTTAAAATACTATCGTCCCATTGATAACTTAGTTCTAGGCGCCCCTTATGTCCAATTGGAGCCTGGACATCATCTAATGCAATAAAAAAATCTATTTCTAATGTTTTCTTCAATAATTACAGGATGATAGAAGCAAAAGTTGGCGAGTACAAGCAGTAGCTATATCTCCAGATAAATTTGAGAGCCGGAAACCTCTTCCTCTGCCTTGGAGAGGCTTGAGAGATGAAGATCTTTCAAAAGAATCTCGAATTCCTGGTTGTGTTTTTGTTCATATGAGTGGATTCATTGGCGGGAACCATACTTATGAGGGAGCCTTGGCCATGGCTAAAGCTGCTCTAACATTTTAACGCTGCTAAAAACAATCGGCTTTATCCTCAGATTGAAGAGCTTTTCTTGGAAAGTCGAATGCTTTCGCTGCAAGGGTGTGGATTTTTTTCTTCTATAGATTATAATTTTAAAAAATTGAAATTTCCGTTAGTAATCTGCGAGATCATGTGTAATTCTGCAGAAAATATTTGTGAATTGTAATATTTCTGACATGATAATGAGTTGTATTATTGATGGCTTTGCCAGTAGTTGAAGTCTGCAAGAAAACAAAAGCAAGCAGATACATTGAGAGTCAGGACTGCGCCGGTAGTTAGATTCAGCTTCATAATTGTCACACCGTACATCATTCTGATGATTAAGCTCGCGATGAGGACTCTGAGGGTTAGTTGTTTCAACCATGGTGGTAGTTTCGCTTATTTTCGATTTGGGTACTTCTAAGTTAATGCATCTATCAATTGCTAGACTTTATTATGATTCTTCAATTTCCTACTTAAATTTGTGGCCCTTGCTTTTATTCCCTTTCTTGGAAGAACAAAAATAAGAAGTAAGAACTTGCTAGATGACTGATATTAATTTTTAGGGAAATCAGCAAAAGATGAGTTATTTAGATTGAATGCTGCATAAGCTTCGTAGAATAATGTTAAAAAAAGGGCAGCTTTATTATCTTCATCAATCAATGAAATTCGTTATAAAATAAGAATCCAAACAATTTCAAAACAAGATAAGGATTTGCCTCGGAATATCATTAAGCAATGATTTTCGATTTGTGTAATGAGTCCTTGCAAGCTCAAAAGTGAGGTCTTTAAATGTATAGCTGTTTCGAGTACAAATCAATGACCCACAATTTGTCATACAAATAGAACATGTCTGCAAGACTCCAATAACCAATTCCAAAGATAGTTGATGCATTTAGATAACTGAAAACACCACTAGCAAGAATTACAAGCAAGAATGTTGAAAAAGAAGTAGGAGACACGTATTAAATTTTTTTTTATATTAGAAACAGTGGGATTACCGCCAAGATTGAGAGATAAAGAAACAACACAACGGCCTCTTAAGAGTACATATAAGCAAAAGAAAAATAATGAAGACAGACACAAACTAGCTGCCTTGTTAGCATAAGTCTAGCCACATACCAGTCTTAAAATAACCATCCACCATACTATCCTACTTGTCTCTGATAACCATCCTTCAAATGGTTATCATCCTTTACATCTATAACTCACGCATGTATCTTGTATGTCACTGCCCTCGCAATCACTGCCCCCAAGGAGCTAGCTATTCGGGAGGCAAACCATCAAATTCTTAGACCTGCCCTAATTCTTTGTCTTAAAATAACCATTTAAGGAAGATGTCTTAGGGACAAAATCCAGATACTTCATCTTTCCATTCAGCCACTTCTCAAAAACTCTACCATATATGTAGACCAAAAGGTCTTCAGCGGGCAGTCTTTGATCGTCACCGGAATGGATGCATTCATTCTAAAAAGCAGAGCGAAGTTGGGAGAGGACAAAGATTGCATACTGATGCTGAAGGATTAAACGGTTCCACGTCGTTATGTAATCTTTCCCCTCCCTCTACTTTGCTATGCTTTTAAGAAGAATACATCCATTCCGGAAACCACCGAAGATTTTAAGCTCATTGGCGAAATTTCCCTCTTTCCCCTCTCCGTCTGTGGTGAGTCCGCCGTCGTTGCCCTCTCCGCCAAAGACCTATTGAAGGATGGAGAAATCTTGGGTGTTTTTCAGTTGTCTCCTACATTGAAGGAGAGAGGACGAACGAGATTGAGGGTTGAGATGGAATGAAGGGTGACGGAGAGGAAGATGACGATGTGGTTAAGGAAGAATTGGAGGAGGTCTTCTTGGCTTAGGTGACAGTATTGCTGGAAGCTGTTGGGGATCGGGATTATTCGTGTTGGGGAGCTGATGTCTAGGAGCACGTCGTCTGGGAGCACGTCAATCCTACATCACCGCATGAAAAGGGGTTAGAACCAACGGTTTTTAGTATAATTTGCAGCAGCCAGTGGCAGAGCCATGATGTTAGCTCATATAGGACAAAAATATTTACGCGGTGCATCAAAATTACATAAAAGAGAAAATTATATAAAAGGTGATCCGTCTATTCGGAATCCGACGAATCAGATTAACATGTCACAATGACATGATGTAAAGTTGGATGACCGGGACGTAAAGATGAAATTTTGTACAGAGCCACGTGTGCATGACAAAAAAAATTAAGTGTCTTCTTCTCCAACTTAAAAATTTCATTATTTTCACATACGGTGTCGTAATTAACTCAAGCTTGGTTCATTGGATTCGTATTTAAATTCTCTTTCAAATAAGTACCGATTTGACATATTTCGTATTCTTATTTGACAAGTGAAACATTTTTCTTTCCGAGTGGTACTTTTATGTTTCCAAATGAGGCTTTAAAATTTTAAGAATGAGCATGTATACATAAGAGAAAGAAGTGAGCATTAAATGCTTCTTTTGTCTTGTCAATTGAGTTTGTTGAAAGGGACATGTGGCGTGTCCCGATTGGTTTGTAAAACAAATCTCCATCTTAAGAATTTCATAATTTTCACATACGGTGTTAGAATTAACTTAAACTTGGTTCATTGAATTCGTATTGAATTTCTCCGTCAAATGAGCACTAATTTGACATATTTTGGATCCAGTCCACATCAAAAAGTCCCATTTAAAAAGTCTCATTTAGTAAGTACCACTTAGTAAACAAAAAGTCACACTTAGAAGAACAAATAGTACCACCTGAAGAAATACTCGGTGAAAATTTGAATTTTTTTATTTAGGCTATTTTATCACCATATATCAAATCGGTACGGTTGGATTTAAAAAGAAAAATATATATATTTATGACTCAAAATTTAACATTGATTGTTTATATAACATGTAAAACTATTAAGGCTGTTACGCACTAGTTAAGATTGAACTGTGAGTCCTATATAGATATTTAAAAAAAAAATCCAAACGTACCAATTTGATATATGGCAATAAAATAGCCTAAATAAAAAATTCAATTTTCTTGAAGTTCATCTGATCCTCGATTATAATCCTTTAAGATTATTTTTTCTTTGTGCATTAATTTTGTGAGTTTTTGATTAAGGGACAAATGACCTTCAAATTATCTGATTTTTTTTATGTAAGCTATCTTTATATCGTAGATCGCATCCGTACGGTTGTAATTTCGTTTTTCTTCGTAACTATTTTGATATAATTATTTGAATTTAATAATTATAACGACTAAATTCTCAAGATCCGATTGCAATTATTCAAGTTCAACTTTACGGATATATTTTACAATACATAAAGGACTTATAATCGAGGCTCAGATGAACTTCAAAAAATTTGATTTTTTTTATTTTGGTTATTTTATCACCATATATCAAATCGGTACGGTTGGATTTTAAAAAAAATACATATATAGAACTCACAGTTCAACCTTAACTAGTGCGCAGCAGCCTTAATAGTTACATGTCATCTAACCAATCAAAGTTGGACTATGAGTCATATATATATATATATATCTTTTTAAATCCAACCGTATCGATTTGATATATGGTGATAAAATAGCCTAAATAAAAAAATCCAATTTTTTTGAAATTCATCTACGTCTCTCAATCATAAGATTTTAAAATTATTTTTTCTTTATGCATTAGTTTTGTGTGTTTATGATCAAGAAACAAATCGCTTTCAAGATGAACTTTAAAAATATTGAATTTTTTTATTCAGATTATTTTATCACCATATATCAAATCGGCACGGTTGGATTTAAAAAGAAAAATACATATTTATGACTCAAAATTCAACCTTAACTAGTTAACTAGTGAGTCATAAATATGTAATTTTTTAAAATATCCAACCGTGCCGATTTGATATATGGTGATAAAATAGCCTAAATAAAAAAAATTCAATTCTTTTGAAATTCATCTGGGCCTAGATTCATAAGCTTTTAAGATTATTTTTTCTTTGTGCATTAATTTTATGAGTTTATGATCAAGGAACAAATGACCTTCAAATCAGGTAATTTTTGGTATGTGGCTTATTTATGTATTGTAAAACATATCCTGTAACACCCTAGTTCTTTTATACCAGTTCTATTTTGGGTATTTCTTTATTTAAGGTTATTTCTTGATTTATTGTGTTTTGGGTGCGAATAGTGTATTTGACATCTGTATTTGCATCCGACCCAACCCGCTTGGTGGAAACCCGTCTTGATTCCTATTTATGATTTATCCCGGCTTGTTTTGTGGATCCGTTCACTTTCATTTTTTTTATATATACTGCATACTGACATTATATCTGACATCTGCATTTTTTAATATAACATATAAAATCTAATAAAATATTTTAAAAGTATCTAGCATGGCCTGCATGATACCTTTAACCCTGTCGTAGCATCCGCGTATCTTGTTCTCATCCCGTTTAGTGAAACGGACTCGTTTGGATGGCTACGTGCATGTGCGTGCATCCGTTCTTGGGGGTATGCATTTTCGTTACCCGGATATCGTATTTTGGTTTTTGTCACTACGTATATTTTCCGTATTTTAAAACTGGATTTTTAGACCTGATCCGGACGTGTTTTAAACTATTTTTGTATTAGGCAAAAAAATCAAATATTTTTATTAATATAAATTTTTTTAAGTAAAACTGTTACATTTAAACTTTCGTAACTAACAAATATTTGTTAAAATTTTAAAAAGAAATCTTTTAAAACTAACAGAATTCACAGTCTTTCTCTCCCTCTCTCTTTCTCTCTCTCAGCTCTCGCGTTTCCTGTTCACCAGGGATCCCATCACCTCCCTATTGCACTACAGTCACCTCCCTTCACACTTCTTCTCTTTCTTCTTCTTCTTTATAAATCTCTGCACCCCGCGACGAGATCCCAGAAAACCCTAACCCTAACCCGAGTCGTCTCCATCTTCTCCTTCTCGCCATCCTCTCTTCTTCCTCATCACCCGTCACCTCTTCTCCTGCACCAACCGACCACAACACCCACTGCAACCCAAGAAACCCATCACCTGCACACCCATCGCCGAAGCTCCATTAACCATGACGACCTCACTTCGTCGTCGCCTCTTTCTTCTCCTCTTCTCCTTATCTCCTTCCTCCTCTCTTTTCTTTCCTTGCAACTCAAACCCAAGCACCCGACTTCATGAACCCTAGCCTGTCTTGCGTCGATCCTTTTCCGTCGCCTCAACACCTTCGCAACCACCCCATCGCCTTCTCCCAAACCCTAGCACCAACCCCAGAGCACCATCCTCTCTTCTTCTTCTTCTTCTTCTTCTTCTGTTTTTTTTTTTCTTTCTTGATTTCTTGTTTCTTTTCTGGTGATCATCCACCGGAGCCGTGCTCGTCGCTGCCGATCCAGGCGATCCAGTGAACGTCTCTTGCCTGCGTGATTACCCTCTTGCCTTGCCTGGACCCGTCCCGCGTGCCGTGTGTGCGTTGCGACGATTACCTGACGTCGGACGTGCCGTACGCACCCGCCGTGAGATCTGTTCAGGCAAGTTTATCTTGCTACATGCTATGTCTATATATTTTCATTATATGAATAAAAATATTGCATGTTTATTTTATTATGCATTCCATATTACCGTTATACTGTTTTACAATACCAGTGCACATCCGTATCATTTATTACATATCTAGTCGCATGCAAGTTTATCTTGCTACATACTATAATATTTATCTTGCATCCATATGAATAAAAATATCACATGTTGATTGCACTGTACACCCATATTAATGTTTTACTGTTTTCGGATACCCGTATACATCCATATCATTTATTAGATATGTAACTGCATCCAAAGATCACATTAACTCATATTACTGTTATATTAACACCCCATGCTTAATAATGTGCATCCTACTTAGTTATGGAGCTGTAGTTGTAACCTCTGATAGATAATTGTGCATCCATACCATTAATTCTACATATCTAGTTACATGCCATATCACATTAATTCATATTACTGTTACATTAGTACCCCATGCTTGATAATGTGCATCCTACATAATCATGATGTAACCCCTGATAGATGTTTGTGCATCCATGCTTTCACCGTACATCCGTACATTTACTGTGATTCGATACTTGCTACATTTTACCGTTGGGCACCCACTTGATATATGTGCACTACCCGACATGACCTGATATATCACTACTTGACATGTTACCTGATCCTGTTTCTAATGCCTACAATCCTGACATGTTGTCCTGATGGACATTATTGTTGTTTGCATAGACTAAACCTGTACCTGTTTGATCCTGTGTTTGCATTAGATATTGATTGGCAATACCCGACTTGAACACATAATCTTGGGGTAAGGGGAAATCAAGAATGTAACCGAACGTAACTCAAAGGGCTATTATATTATTTGCCGTTTTTCCGGGCGTTACGGAATATATTGTTTGCCGTTTTTCCGGGCGTTACGGAATAATCCTGTAACCGTGGTCCCATGGGGCATGAACGGGGTATAGACCGATGGGTTACGATGAGAATTACATTTATTGATTTCGAAGACTTTAGAATAGATAACCCAGCAGTATGGTTTAGATTACTTATTGCACTTCACATACACCGATACACTTCACTGATCCATATTCATGTTACTGTTATACACTTATTACTGTTATACCCATGCCTGCATATCTCGTGTATCCTGTTCATTTATTATAGTTTGATATTATGACGCACTGACGTCTGGGTTTTGCATGGCCCAGATTCTTTACAACTTTCGCAGGCTGATCAGGAGTATTTCTGCCAACAGGCCGAGCAGTGAGGATTCTGTTAGTAGCTAGTTAGTTCAGTTTTCTTTCAGCATTTTCATTTCCTGATGTGAGCCTATATTTGGGACGTACTTTCCAGATTGTTATTGTTTATTGGATTTATTGCTTCCGCATATTATTTCTTGACTCGTTTATTCTGGCATATGGACATGTACTAGATAGTGTATTTTCTATTTTGCTGTTCTTGATATCTCATAGACAGCCGTAATGTGACTGTGGAGGGATGTTTCCTAGCTACAGGTAGCATGGTTAGCTCTGTCACGTGCCGATCTTAGCGCACTCTGGGAAGCGGGGCGTGATAGGGTTTGTTTGGTATCAGAAACATAGGATTTAGGTTAATCGGGTTTGATTTTTTTGTAGTTGGGTATTGGACCCAATACACGAATCCGGATACCCGTAATTAGGAACATGTCCTGCCACATTGTTGTCGTGATCCTTGAATCTTATCTTTCTCTTGACCCTTGTCTTGACGATATGCAAATGACCTTACATCTCGACTTGAAATCCTTTTGGTTCCCTATTGTTTCTCCCGTCCTATTCTTTAATTCTGATACTAGTATTTGGGCGACTTGAACGGAGTTATGTGATTGTAATTATGAACTGCAACATGGTTACAATGCGGTACTCTATTTAAGTAACTTGGAGTCCTAGTCTTGATTCATCTCCTTGTTTTATGGTAGTTATATTACCTTGTTTCTCTCGGTTTTATTGCTTACCAGTTCATATTTTATCGCAAGTTTGAATCCTGTTTACCATGCTTATCTTCTTCGGTGTTTGGCTTCAGATGGAGTTGTTTCCGGTATCCTACTTGTTCATGATTTTCCCGCATTAGCATTATTCGATTCTGATGCATCCCATTGTTTTATGTCGCCCAAGTTTATTACCGCACACTTGATTGCTTGCACGGCCCTGTCTTATTGTTGGGACATACACAAGGGGAATGGGAAGATCATATCTAGTAGTGAGTGCAAGGATTGTTCAGTTGTTATCTGCGGACGAGAGTTATTTGCAGATTTCTTGGTGATCGATACTGGAAGTTATGATGTTGTCTTGGGAATGGACTTTCTCGGCACTTTCCACGCTCACATTGATTGTAGGGCAAAGAAAGTGATTTTCCAGATTCCCGGACATCTGGAGTTTGTTTTTGCTGGAGGAAGCAGTTCTGTTGAGCCGGTCGAGTTTAGGGCTAGGCCGACAAACGGTGTTCTTTCGTCGATAGAAGTTGTTAAGGAGGAAGCGCAGCTGTAGTTCAAGAGTTCATGGACGTATTCGAGGACATCTCGGGTTTACCACCAAAACGAGATGTGGAGTTCGCGATCGATCTTGTTCCTAGTGTAGCGCCAATTTCAAAGGCGTACTATCCAATGGCACCAGTGGAGTTGGAAGAAGTAAAGAAGCAGCTTACCGAATTACTTGAGAAGGGTTGGATTCGCAGCAGCAATTCACCTTAGGGAGCTCCAGTTCTTCTAGTCAAGAAGAAAGATGGCACAAGGAGGATGCACATCGATTATCGAGAATTAAACCGGGTGACTATTAAGAACAAATACCCGATCCCTCGCATTGGCGCATTATTCGAGCAACTTAGTGGCGCGAGGGTATTCTCAAAGCTGGATTTGCGGTCCGGATATCATCAGGTCCGAGTTAAATTAGAGAATATTTGCAAGACTGCGTTCCGAACTCGATATGGACATTACGAGTATTTAGTGATGCCATTCGGAGTCACGAACGCACCAGCGATATTTATGAACTTGATGAACCGAATCTTTTCACCGTTCTTGGACAAGTTTATAGTGGTGTTCATCGATGATATTCTGGTCTATTCGAGGAGCCTAAAAGAGCATGCAGAACACTTGAAGATCGCACTGCAGACGTTGAGGCAAGAAAGATTATATGCAAAGATGAGCAAGTGCGACTTTTGGCTTGAAAAAGTAAAGTTTTTGGGGCACGTAGTATCCGGAGATGGAATCGCCGTTGACCCCGAGAAGATTGCAGCAGTTCAAGATTGGCCGATTCCTAAGAACGTAGCAAAGATCAGAAGTTTTCTTGGACTTACCGGATATTACAGAAGGCTCGTGGAGAATTTTGCTCGTTTGGTTGAGCCTTTGACCAAGCTTACATGGAAAGATGTACCGTTCGTATGGACGGATAAGTGTGTGTCAGCTTTTGAGGCGTTGAAGCAGAGATTGATAACCGCTCCTATTTTGACCGTACCAGACGGTTTCAGAGGATTAGTGATTCACAGCGACGCATCTGGGAAAGGTTTGAGATGTGTTTTGATGCAGCATGGGAAGGATATAGCTTACGCATCAAGACGGTTGAAGACCCATGAAAAGAATTACCCAACTCATGATTTGGAGCTTGCGGCAGTGATTTTCTTTTTGAAGATTTGGAGACACTACTTATTGGGCAAAAGGGTCGAAGTATTCACCGATCATAAAAGCCTAAAGTACGTGTTCACACAGAAAGAGCTCAACATGAGGCAGCATAGATGGTTGGAGCTGATGGCCGACTATGATCTTGATTTAAGTACCATCCGGGGAAGGTTAATATAGTGCCGGATGCGCTTAGTCGGTTGCCAGCAATTCGGATGTTGACTGCACAGAAGGAGCTTATCGAGGATTTTCGGAGATTCGAGTTGGAGATCGTGCTACCGCATGCTTCAGGACAGTTGATGCAGCTGCAAGTACAGTCGTCGTTGATCGAGAGTATTAAAGCAGCGCAGTCGCAGGACCCAAGATTGCAGAAGTTTCGAGAACAGGTAGTAGCTGGACTGCGAACGGACTTGTTGATTCATGAAGATGGTTCGTTGCGTTATGGTAGCCGTTTGTGTGTGCCGAAAGGAGGCATTCGTGAAGAAGTCATGAAGGAGGCGTATAGTTCCGCATATTCCGTACATCTAGGAAGCACGAAGATGTACCGTGATCTACGACAGCATTTCTGGTGGGAAGGCATGAAAAGGGAGATCGCCCGCTTTGTAGCGAAGTGCTTGGTGTGTCAGCAATTTAAGGCTGAACATCAAAGGGTAGCTGGTTTATTGCAACCACTTCCGACTCCTCAATGGAAATGAGAACATATAACCATGGATTTCGTGACAACTCTACCGCGGAGTCCAAAGAGCAACAATGCAGTTTGGGTGATTGTTGATCGATTGACCAAGGCAGCTCATTTCATGCCATTTCGAGTTAGTCAGTCAATGGAAGCGTTAGCAGAACGGTACATACAGAAGATTGTGAGATTGCATGGAGTACCTGTGAGCATTGTTTCCGATCGTGATACCCGATTCTTATCACACTGCTGGAGAAGTTTACAGGAAAGTTTGGGGACGCGATTGAAGTTTAGCACCGCTTATCATCCCCAGACAGATGGCCAGTCGGAGAGAACGATCCAAACTCTTGAAGACATGTTGAGAGCTTGCATGTTAGACTTCAAGGGTTCATGGGAGGATCATCTACACTTGGTGGAGTTTTCTTACAATAACAGACGACTATTCAGATGGCTCCATTCGAAATATTGTATGGTCGCAAGTGTCGCTCACCCGTTTGTTGGGACGATGTTGGAGAACGAAGATTGTTGGGACCGGATCTTGTCGTGCAAACAGTAGAGAAGGTTAATACTATCCGGAATCACATGAAGGCAGCACAAGATCGGCAGAAGAGTTGGGACGATACATCGAGAAGACCTCTAGAGTTCGCTGTTGGTGATCTGGTATTCTTGAAGATATCACCGACTAGAGGAGTGGTTCGTTTTGGGAATCGAGACAAGCTTAGTCCTCGATTCGTAGGGCCTTTCGAGATTATGGAGCGTGTTGGAGAAGTGGCTTATCGATTGGCTTTACCATCGTCTTTAGCGAATGTTCATGACGTGTTTCATGTGTCTCAACTCCGTAAGTATGTTCGAGATGAAATACATGTGCTAGATCATTCGGAGCTGACTGTAAGGGAGGATTTGACCTTTGAGGAACGACCGATATCGATTGTTGATCGAAGAGAAAAGATCCTCAAGAACAAGGTTATCCCGCTCGTACTTGTTTCGTGGGGAAATCACTCGCATGGAGAATCGACTTGGGAACGAGAAGATGAGATTCGACAGAAGTTTCCTGATCTCTTCTTGTAGATTCATGCTTGTTTGTCTTTTCTTGTTCCGGGAATTTCGAGGACGAAATTTTTTTGTAGTTGGGTATAATGTAACACCCTAGTTCTTTTATACCAGTTCTATTTTGGGTATTTCTTTATTTATGGTTATTTCTTTATTTACCGTGTTTTGGGTGCGAATAGTGTATTTGATATTTGTATTTGCATCCGACCCAACCCGCTTGCTGGAAACCCGTCTTAATTCCTGTTTATGATTTATCCCGGCTTGTTTTGTGGATCCGTGCACTTTCATTTTTTTATATATACTGCATACTGGCATCATATCTGACATCTGCATTTTTTTAATATAACATATAAAATCTAATAAAATATTTTAAAAATATCTAGCATGGCCTGCACGATACCCCTAACCCTGTCGTAGCATCCGCATATCTCTTTCTCGTCCTGTTCAGTGAAACAGATTTGTTTGGATAGCTACATGCACGTGCGTGCATCCGTTCTTGGGGGTATGCATTTTCGTTACCCGGATATCATATTTTGGTTTTTGTCACTATGTATATTTTCTGTATTTTAAAACTGGATTTTTAGACCCAACCCGGCCGTGTTTTGGACTATTTTTGTATTAGGCAAAAAAATCAAATATTTTTATTAATATAGTTTTTTAAAGTAAAACTGTTACATTTAAACTTTCGTAACAAACAAATATTTGTTAAAATTTTAAAAAGAAATCTTTTAAAACTAACAGAATTCACAGCCTTTCTCTCTCTCTCTCTCCCCTCCTCTTTCTCACTGCTTTCGCGTTTCCTGTTCACCAGGGATCCCATCACCTCCCTATTGCACTACAGTCACCTCCCTTCACACTTCTTCTCTTTCTTCTTCTTCTTTATAAATCCCTGCACCCCGCGACGAAATCCCAGAAAACCCTAACCCTAACCCGAGTCGCCTTCATCTTCTCCTTCTCGTCATCCTCTCTTCTTCCTCATCACCGTCACTTCCTTTCCTGCACCAACCGACCACAACACCCACTGCAACCTAAGAAACCCATCACCTGCACACTCTGTTGGGGTCAAAATTTGCACCCCGGTTGACCAAGTCAAAGTCAAGATCAACCCCAAACCAGGTGGGCCCAAGCCCAAGCAAGTGGGCCAATACCCGGGTCGAGCCCGAACACGAAGCGTCCGGCCTTCCGCCATACCAGAATAAAAATCATGTAACGAATAATTTTGATGTAATTTTTTGTGCATGAATGTATGCAAAATGGGCATAAAGCCAATTTTTTGTAAGCCCATGGCTTATGTGCAAAAAGAAATGTCACATGAACCATGAGATGGGCAAAATGCCATTTTGTAAAGCCCAAGGGGCTATATGTAAATATGTAAGCCTATATAAGGCAACATGATGATGAATAAAGCATATACTTTTCATTCCCTCAAAAACCTAGGGTTTGTGCCTCTTTCCCCTTTTTGAAGGTTCTAAACCTTCTTCTTTCTTTTGAAATTAAATCAAGAGTTTTACTCTTCCTTTTCCAAAACTAAGGAGTTTTTCACCACAAAACCCACAAAGGGGAACTTGGATCTACCATTAGATCTCAAAAAGAAGAGATTTTTAAAATCTCACATCTCTTGATCTTCAAGATCCTGCCAACAAAGGAGGAAGAAGGAGACCCATCTCCAGAGACCCCACTTTGGGAAAGAACTAGGGCTCAAGGGGAGAAGCCCTTCATCAGCTTCAAAACATCCTAGGAGTTTAACTCCTCATACACACACACACACACACACACACACACACACACAGAATAATAAGTGCTTCTCTCTGGGAGTACAACTCCCATTGCAGGGACCGAGCCCCTTTTACCGCCCGAGCGCCCACGTGCTGACACATGGGGCGCTAGCGCTCAAAGCGCTAGCGCCCTTGCGCTCAAAGCGCGAGCGCCCACGTGCTGACACGTGGGGCGCTAGCGCTCAAAGCGCTAGCACCCTTGCGCTTAAGGCGCTAGCTCCCGAGCACCCACGTGTTGACACGTAGGGCGCTAGCGCTCAAAGCGCTAGCGCCCTTGCGCTCAGAGCGCTAGCGCCCGAGCGTCCACGTGCTGACACGTGGGGCGCTAGCACTCAAAGGGCTAGCACTTTTGCGCTCAAAGCGCTAGCGCCCGAGCGCCCACGTGTTGACACATGGGGCGCTAGCACTCAGAGAGCTAGCGCTTTTGCTCTTAGAGCGCTAGCGCCCGAGCGCCCACGTGCCTGACACGTGGAGCGCTAGCGCTAGCGCTCTAGCGTTCTTGCGCTCAAAGCGCTAGCACCCAAAGTGCTGGCGCTTTTTTACCACGCATCCTTTGGATGCCCTTTCCCTTTCTTTTTTTTATATATGTGTACACACACACACACACACACACATACTCCGCAAAGGGGCTGCTAGCCCTCTTGACCCCCAGCTCGCTATCCGGGTAGCGGGACCCCCGTAAAAACTCTGCGTGGCTCCCGATATATCCAAAAACTCCTTTCAAAACACAACACACGCACGCTGCACATTGAGTTCGCATGACCAGTTTAACCCGTTAATCGAAGGTTCTCTCGCTCCAAAGGCGAGGGGTAATTAACGGCAGCTTAGTCCGTGCTGCCGGAGATTCGGATCCCCATAATCAATAAACCCCAGCCTACCCTAGGCAGGGGGAATCTGTACTGCGCCTGACAAGCGCGCGTGTATTTTCATCTCAATGGAGTGACGAAAAACACTCTACAGATTCTGGCACGCCCGGTGGGACCAATCTCTCCTCCTACATTTCGGGTTAAATGTTCATGCGAGCTCAATCAATGTACATATCGATCGTATATACTGAAATCATGTTTCTATTTGTAGGGGTTAACAGTTTCCAATTGCCATCTTCGAACGCAAGTCGGTATTTGAACGGCTTTCCTTGGCCCCAGCTGGGGGCAAGGCCATCAACACCGACAAACTAATAAGGCATCTCATGCAAGCTCCCGCGGTGCCTTGACAACTGCTCAATCGGGTATCTTCTCTAAGCTCCCCGTCGGATGACCTCTAAGTCGTTAAACTGGAAACAGATGACCTCTAAGTCGTTAAACTGGAAACAGATGACCTTTATGTCGTTAAACACAGATGACCACCACGTCGTTAAACTGGAAACAGATGACCTCTAAGTCATTAAACTGGAAACTGATGACCTCTACGTCGTTAAACTGGAAACAGATGACCTCTAAGTCGTTAAACTGGAAACAGATGACCTCTACATCGTTAAACTGAAAACAGATGACCTCTACATCGTTAAACTGGAAATAGATGACCACCACGTCGTTAAACTGGAAACAGATGACCTCTAAGTAGTTAAACTGGAAACTGATGGCCTCTACGTCGTTAAACTGGAAACAGATGGCCTCTACGTCGTTAAACTGGAAACAGATGACCTCTAAGTCGTTAAACTGGAAACATATGACCTCTAAATCGTTAAACTGGAAACAGATGACCTCTACGTCGTTAAACTGGAAACAGATGACCTCTACGCCGTTAAACTGGAAACAATCGACCACCACGTCATTAAACTGGGAACAGTCGACCTCTAAGTCGTTAAACTGGGAATATATAAAAAATATATGTAAATAAACAAAAAAAATGTGTAAATAAAATAAAAATAAAGAAAAGCCAAAATGATGGGGCAACTCGCAATAAAAATCAGCGAGTAAAAATAAAAATGAAAATAAAGCCGAAATGATAGGGCAATCGCGAGCTTCGCGATAAGAAAAGCTGAAATGATGGAGTAATCGCGGTAAAACAAAAACACAAACAAAAAAAAACAAAACAAAGGCGAATGATGAGTCGCTTCTGGTACCATATTCCAGTGCAGCGATGCAGACGCCAACAAAAATTCAAATTTCCAAAATTCTCCCAGCCCTACGACCAGTCCCCAAATCGACTGCCGTATACAATCCACGGGCTCAAATAATTCTCATCATACCCATGCCCCACCGTAATCACCAGTTACGCGGCCGATCTCTGCCTTTGGAATTATGCTCCATTGAGAAAACCCACTCATGTGTCCTCACGATACATGGGAAGAACAAACCTTTGTGGGATCCTTACGACTCATAAAGGAAAAACACACTTAGGAGTCCTCACGACTCCTAAGGAGAAAATACACCTGCGGGATCCTTACGACTCGTAGGGAGAAAATGCTTTTATGGGACCCTCACGGCCCATAAAATTGAAAAGCCTTAGGCGATAGGGATCTAAACCTGTCTCCTAAACCATCGCTCCCCAATCCCCAAGTGGCGAATGATGAGTTGCTCCTGGCACCATATTCCAGTGCAGCGATGCAGACGCCAACTAAATTCCAAATTCCAATCCCCAAGTGGCGAATGATGAGTCGCTCCTGGTACCATATTCCAGTGTAGCGATGCAGACGCCAACCAAATTCCAACTCCCATACCCCAATGGAAAATGATGAGTCGCTCCTGGTACCATATTCCAGTGCAGCGATGCAGACGCCAACCAAATTCCAACTCCCATACCCCAACGGCGAATGATGAGTCGCTCCTGGTACCATATTCCAGTGCAGCGATGCAGACGCCAACAAAGTCCTGAAATTTTTTCGGCCCCACGATCTGGATCATACATCCTGCAAAACCGTATACAATCCACGGGCGTAAAAAAATCCCAATCTCTCCTAAGTCCTGCCGGTGAGACTACTTTTAAAGTCCCACCAGCGCAAAAAAAAAGGTATGTCTACAAGCAAACGGGCACGGATGAAAACCCGAAAGGGCTCCGTGAGTAAAAACAGCAGGACTGTCGGCGAGTTTGTGAAAACCCGAAAGGGCGCAAACTCATGAAAAAGAGATGCAATGCACTCGCAAAGTCCTCTCGACTTTGTGAGGAGAAAATTCCCGCGTGAGATCCTTACGACTCACAAAGGAGCAACACACTTAGGAGTCACCACGACTCCTAAGGCGAAAATACACCTACGAGATCCTTTCGACTCGTAGGGAGAAAATGCTTTTATGGGACCCTTACGACCCATAAAATTGAAAAACCTTAGGTGATAGGGAGCTAAACCTGCCTCCTAAGCCATCAATTCCCAAATCCTCTCGGAGCAAATGATGAGTTGCTCCTAGCATTATTCCAATGCAGCAATGCAGATGCCAAACAAAAAAAAACAATCCCCAAATCCTCTCAAAGACAGATGATGAGTCGCTCCTGGTACCATATTCCAGTATAGCGATGCTGATGTCAACTCAAATCAAACAAATCAAACCAACCAATTCCAACATCGACCTCTACGTCAAACAACAGACACTCCGTCTCGGGGATACGTCAACCAGCCGGCACTCCGTCTCGGGGAAACGTCGACCAGCGACACTCCGTACCGGGGAAACATCCAACAGCGGCACTCCGTACCGGGGACACATCGGCCAACGACACTCCGTACTGGAGAAACGTCCAACAGCGACACTCTGTAGCGGGGAAACGTCAAGCAGACACTCCGCATCGGGGAAACGTCCAACACAGACACTCCGCATCGGGGAAACGTCCAACAATGACACTCCGTCTCGGGGAAACGTCCAACACAGACACTCCGCATCGGGGAAACGTCCAACAACGACACTCTGTACCGGGGAAATGTCCAACAGCGACACTCCGTAACGGGGAAACGTCAAGCAGACACTCCGTCTCGGGGACATGTCCACCAGCGACACTCCGTCTCGGGGAAACATCCAACACAGACACTCCGTGCTGGGGACACATCGATGAGCGACACTCTGCATCGGGGAAACGTCCAACATAGACACTCCGCACCGGGGA
This sequence comes from Agapanthus africanus, assembly GCA_030015575.1. Lineage (NCBI taxonomy): Eukaryota > Viridiplantae > Streptophyta > Magnoliopsida > Asparagales > Amaryllidaceae > Agapanthus > Agapanthus africanus. Next base: position 463,717,109 of record CM057347.1, read on the forward strand.
AACGTCCAACACAGACACTCCGCATCGGGGAAACGTCCAACAACGATACTCTGTCTCAGGGAAACGTCCAACACAGACACTTCGTGCCGGGGACACGTTGACGAGCGACACTCTGCATCGGGGAAACGTCCAACACAGACACTCCGTATCGGGGAAACGTCCAACACAGACACTCCGCATCGGGGAAACGTCCAACAACGACACTCCGTCTCGGAGAAACGTCCAACACAGACACTCCGCATCGCGGAAACGTCCAACAATGACACTCCGTACCGGGGAAACGTCCAACAGCGACACTCCGTAACGGGGAAACGTCAAGCAGACACTCTGTCTCGGGTACACGTCCACCAGCGACACTCCGTCTCGGGGAAACGTCCAACACAGACACTTCGTGCCGGGGACACGTCGACGAGCGACATTCTGCATCGGGGAAACGTCCAACACAGGCACTCCGCATTGGGGAAACGTCCAACACAGACACTCTGCATCGGGGAAACGTCCAACAGACACTCCGTGTCGGGGACACGTCGACGAGCGACACTCTGCATCAGGGAAACGTCCAACACAGACACTCCGCATCGGGGAAACGTCCAACACAGACACTCCGCATCAGAAAAACGTCCAACAATGACACTCCATCTCGGGGAAACGTCCAACACAGACACTCCGCATCGGGGAAACGTCCAACAACGACACTCCGTACCGGGGAAACGTTCAACAGCGACACTCCGTAACGGGGAAACGTCAAGCAGACACTCCGTCTCGGGGACACGTCCACCAGCGACACTCCGTCTCGGGAAAACGTCCAACACAGACACTCCGCATCGGGGACACGTCGATGAGCGACACTCTGCATCGGGGAAACGTCCAACACAGACACTCCGCATCGGGGAAACGTCCAACACAGATACTCCGCATCGGGGAAACGTCCAACAACGACACTCCATCTCGGGGAAACGTCCAACACAGACACTCTATGCCAGGGACACGTCGACGAGCGACACTCTGCATCGGGGAAACGTCCAACAGCAGACACTCCGTAACGGGGAAATGTCAAGCAGACACTCCGTGCTGGGGACACGTCAACCAGCCGACACTCCGTACTGGGGAAACGTCTAACAACAGACACTCCGTAACGGGGAAACGTCAAGCAGACACTCCACCTCGGGGATACATCAACCAGCCGATACTCCGCCTCGGGGAAACGTCAAGCAGACACTCCGTGCCGGGGGCACATCGACAACAGACACTCCGTCTCGGGGATACGTCAACCAACCGATACTCCGCCTCGGGGAAACGTCAAGCAGACACTCCGTGCCGGGGGCACATCGAGAACAGACACTCCGTCTCGGGGATACGTTAACCAGCTGATACTCCGCCTCAGGGAAACATCAAGCAGACACTCCGTGCCGGGGGCACATCGACAATAGACACTCCGTCTCGGGGATACGTCAACCAGCCGATACTCCGCCTCGAGGAAACATCAAGCAGACACTCCGTGCTGGGGGCACATCGACAACAGACACTCCGTCTCGGGGATACGTCAACCAGCCGATACTCCGCCTCGGGGAAACGTCAAGCAGACACTCCGTGCCGGGGGCACATCGACAACAGACACTCCGTCTCGGGGATACGTCAACCAGCCGATACTCCGCCTCGGGAAAACATCAAGCAGACACTCCGTGTCGGGGGCACATCGACAATAGACACTCCGTCTTGGGGAAACGTCCAACACAGATACTCCGTGCCGGGGAAACGTCGACCAGCGACACTCTGCATCGGGGGAACGTCCAACAACGGCACTCCGTAATGGGGAAACGTAAAGCAGACACTCCGTCTCGAGGACACGTCAACCAGCGACACTCCGTCTCGGGGAAACGTCCAACACAGACACTCCGTGCCGGGGGACACGTCAACCAGCGACACTCCGTCTCGGGGAAACGTCCAACACAGACACTCCGTGCCGGGGGACACGTCAACCAGCGACACTCCGTCTCGGGAAAACGTCCAACACAGACACTCCGTGCCGGGGACATGTCAACCAGCGAGACTCTGTCTCGGGGAAACGTCCAATACAGACACTCCGTGCCGGGGGCACGTCGACTACAGACACTCCGCCTCAATGTCGACCAGCGACACTCCGTGCCGGGGGTACGTCTACTAAAACACTCCGGGCCAGGAAAACGTCTACCACGGACACTCCCTCTCGGAGACGCGTTAAGCGCTGACCGTCCAAATCGTAAAAAGGGCAGTGCATCACAAAAAGTGGGAACCAAAGAAAGTCGCCTCCACGTGAAAGAAGATCCATCAATTTAATGCACACGACTCACATATGTGGTGTGCATTTATTGATGGGGGCACTTTGTTGGGGTCAAAATTTGCACCCCGGTTGACCAAGTCAAAGTCATGGTCAACCCCAAGCCAGGTGGGCCCAAGCCCAAGCAAGTGGGCCAATGTCCGGGTCGAGCCCGAACACGAAGCGTCCGGCCTTCCGCCATACCAAAATAAAAATCATGTAACGAATAATTTTGCAAATCCCCGTTCTCATCAATAAAATTTTTGATTTTTCTTAGTTCCCCGATGTTCCCTCTTTCCTCGTAAATTTTTGTGTGAAACCGTTGTTAGGTTTTTCAGTATTTAAATTTTTCTTGAACCCTTAAAATCTCAGCCCAACAGAACAATTTAAATTAATATATACATCCACCAAGCCCAAAACAGAATATATATAATTTCCCCATTTTTAAACCTCAGCCCAAGAAAACTAAAACAAATAAATTAACCAATTTCCCTCTCCCAGCCCAACATAAATTAGTTTAATTAAACATCAAACTCCCTGGCCCAGCCCAACTCCAAGCCCGCGCCCGCAGCTTACCCGACCCGACCCGCTTCGTTACCTTCTTCCTCTCTTCTAAAAAAATTTCCCGCTCGATTTTTCCCTTCATTCCCACGTCGCCCCCGTCACGCGCCCACGCCCGCGTCGCCTCGCCCACGTTCCCACGCTCACTTCCCACAACCGCGCGCCCTCGAGCTCATCAACCCACTCCTCGCACCCTCTCTCCTCTATCCCTCTCACTCTCCAACTCACTCCTCTCCTCTCCCTCGAAAGCTCCAAGCTTCGAGCCCTCGCCGCCGCCGCCGCGACCGCCGACTACAACCCCCTCATCCTTCCTCCCTCGCTCTCTTCTCTCCTTCAACAGAGCCCCCCCACTACTCCACTCTCTTCAACCGCCGAGCACTGACCCCTGCACACATAACCTACCGCCGACACTCGACTCCCCTCGGTCACCACCTGCACCCATCACGTCGACGAGTCCCCACTGCCTCAATCGACACCTCTACACCCTCAGCAGCATCACCATCAACTCCAAACCGAGCCCCCACTACTTCTTTCTCTTTCACAAACCCAAATCGCCACGAGCTTCGAACCCTCGCTGTGCCCATCGCCGGAGTGACCACCGCCGACCATCGTCGACTCCAGTACATCCCAGGAGATCCACAGAGCATTCCACTCCGCTTCCAGCGAACACGAGCCATCTCCGGGCAACTCCGACGACGAACCCGAAACGCGAGCCAAGGCCGTGAATCCAAATCGCGCCGTTCGTAGCGCGTTTGTGCCGTAGCTGCTGCCGTGCATTGCCAAAGCTTCTCCAGGCAAGTACCCTACTTGCTACATACTAGATTATTTCCGTTACAAACCAAAATACCATTAATTCCATGTTTATAATTCGTGAAACTTATAAGACATAAGTGTTTGATGCAAGACCCCAATGAAAACCTTCATTTAATTTGATGGAACTCGATTGTGTATACTGGCCCGTGTGGCAATGAACATTGTGTAGGAATTTGATTGAAAAATATGATTGTTATTGGCTTAAATGATCATCCCCAATTACACCCGTAAAAACTGAGAATTTCCCGCACCTGAAACTTGTTAAAATCATAATTAATTGCTTACACATTGAAATGATGCGTTCGAGGGCTCAAATCGAAGCTGACTCGACGACCTATAACCCTATACAAGTTCTTAATTGTTTCTTCATTGAAATTATGACGAGAATTGGTTCGGAGAGAGGCTCTGGACTGCAGTCCAGAGCAGCTCTGGTGGTTGTTTTCTGTCTCGTAATGTTTACTACCTTGCTGCCTGAACTCGTATGTTGCGGAACCCTACACCTTTTTGAATATGAAACCGTTAGCTAAATAACGCAAGTGGTTTCACCCCTTTTTATCGTCGTTTACTATTTAAACTGCAATTTAAAAGAGCAGGACACATAGCAGTCCCAAACAGAAACAGAATTGACACACCAGTGTTGAACAGTGTATAACTTCTGACGTACAGATGCGGTTGAGAATCCGTTTGTTGCGTTAGAAACCCTATTAAAAAACCTATATTTCATTCAACTGTAGCGCCACTAAATTCTGATCCCAACTGGGTGAAAATTGTGCCGTGAAACGTATGTTCAGTTCAGAAACTGAATTTCCTGCAGCGAGCACTTAAATAGAAACGGCTGTAACTTGAATACCAGAAATCCGATTCTACTGAAACCAATTTTGCTGAACTGCCGACAGAGTGTACTTGTTACCGTATTTGTATCATTTCACTGAGTTCTGAACATATGAATTACTGTAATTTTTGTAAGCTTATAACGTGCATATTAGTTCATATTACACGACTTGTTAACTGCATAAATATACATACCTTACCCAATTGCCATATACATAGTGTTAGTGCGCGTCATTATTCACTAGACATTTCATTATCGTGCATGAATGAAATTGGTTTAGGAGTGTCAAGTACGCCAATGGAAAAGTGAATGATTCGTGACCGTGATTAATACAGTGAACAGTGACAAAACTGTGCTATTGGTGCATACTTGTACACGACTAAATCATACTCATCAATAGTGTAAACCTGGGGAAAAAGGGGAAATCGAAGTGGAAAGAGTATCGTATTTAGCGGGACCGTGTTTTAAAGGATGATCATTCGAACAGTGATTCTTATATATATTAGGTAGGATCCAGCGATCCGGCTGATAGGGTTATGTCCCGGGCGTGTGGGCCGTTGTCTCGGGTATGTACGAGTCTCCCGTTAAACATGATCCTCCTTTCCACTATTCGATTTTAAACATGACTTAGAGACCGATAGGGACACAGATCATACTTTGCATCATTTAGTGACATAGTGATTATCCGCATTTTACTTTCACTGTTATTACCTTGTTTGCCTGTTTCATGTCATTATTATAAAATTGCTATTACATCGCTCTGACGACCTGAGTATGCATGCTCAGACCTCGAGGAAGAACCAGCGCAGGAGTCGGACTTACCCTTCGAGCTAGCGGAGATCTAGTTGGAGTACCTTTTCTTCTTTTCTGCTTTCCCTAAAGAGACCTTGTATTCGAACTCGGTTAGTAGTTCCTTCTTGTTTATTTGTAAATTGTGAACAATGAACTTTGATGTAATAGTTTAGTGATGTATTTTCTTTACTGCTGTGCTTTGTTTACTGATTACCATGTAATGCTAGAAGCCGAAGTGTGACTACGGCGGGATTATTCCTTGACTGTAGGAGCATGGCTGGCCTAGTCATCCCTCGTTTTCCATATTTTGGGAAGCGGGGCGTGACATGGTTTTTTTGGTATCAGAGCCGTGTTTTGTAGTAAGGGATAACATTAACTACATTGTATTACATTATTTTCGCTTCACTATTCCTGATTTTCATCCTTGAATCTAATCATATCCTTTTGAATCTTCCAGCGATATGACGTCCCCGAACGACCACTCCTCGGACTCAAGTTCTCAGGATCGCACGGAAAGAATACTTAGTGCACCGACCTCTCTCGCAGAAGCTCAGGAAAGAAAGACGGACTTACTCGCCGAGGGACTCAGGGCTATTACCGCTGCAGGGGGACCCTCCGCACTCATTACCGCCTCCGAGGGCACTGCTCCACCAGCTTACTGTGCCAGGGCTGGCACCGTATCAGATTTCCGAAGGTTGCATCCAGCTGCATTTACAGGGCTAGCCGAACCACTAGAAGCCGAGCAATGGCTAGTGAACATGGAGAACTTACTGACGGCTGCCAGGGTACCAGATGAAGATAGGGTGAATGTGATAAAGATCCAGTTGGAAGATGAAGCCCGTACTTGGTGGACAGTTGAAAAAAGCAGGTTAGAGAGGCCAATTGAATGGAGCAAATTCAAGGAGTGCTTCCTGGACCATTATTTCCCTTCCACCGTCAAGGCTGAGATGGAAGAAAGATTCATCCTACTGAAGCAGATGGACGTCCCGTGGACGTTTACGCGGCAGAGTTCAACCGTCTGAGCCGATTCGCTCCATACATGGTTGCTTCAGAGGCCACCAGGGCCAGACGCTTCTTGCAGGGACTTGATTTCGAGCTGCAGCTGTTAATCGCGTCACTGGAGTTGCAGACTTTTGCACAGGTACCAAACGCGGCGCGAATTCTGGAGAAAATGATCAACAAATTCAGGAAGCCCCCAGTCGTTCCAGCACGCACCCACGCACCATCTCGAGGAGCCATACCGGTTCATAGGCCTGGAACTATACAGATGAAGCATCCGTTCGTGCCCCAGCATCGCCCCCTGAGACAGAACGTAGTTTGCGGCTACTGCAATAGAGATGGGCATACCCAGAAGGACTATCGCCGCGCCAAAGGACAGTGCTTGATTTGCGGATCCAGTCAGCACAGAATTAGCGGTTGCCCTGAGCGAGCAGAGATACAGGGAGGTTCCGGACCACAGCAGCAGAGACCACAGGAGCAGAGGCAACCCTATACAGGTCGCGGTCAGGGACGGGCTTTCACCTTGACCGCCGAGCAGGCAGAGACTTCTGGAGAAGTTGTTACAAGTACTCTACTCGTACATTCCTTGCCAGCTAGAGTACTATTTGATTCTGGAGCATCGCACTGTTTCATAGCTGAGCATTTCGTTGATACACACTCCATACCACATGAATCTTTAACCAAGGGTTGGGAAATACATACGGGTAATGGAGTGATTGTATCTAGTCGAGAATGTAGATCATGTCCGGTTGTAGTGTGTGGTAGGGAATTCTATGCGAATTTCCTTTTGATCGGGACATGCAGTTATGACGTAATTCTCGGGATGGATTGGATGAGTACCTTCCATGCAGTTATTGATTGTCGAGCAAGGAACGTGATCTTCCGCATTCCCAACCACCCGGAGTTTATTTTCGAAGGCGGGAGCGAATCTTTGGAGCCAGCCAAGTATAGAGCCAAGCCAAAGGAGCTGACAGCTATGGGGATTGATGAGAGCCCAGCCCCAGAGATTGTTCAGGATTTTCTGGACGTGTTTCTTGAAGATTTACCAGGTCTACCACCTCCACGTGTTTTGGAGTTCTCGATCGACTTAACTCCAGGTACAGCACCACTTTCCAAGGCCCCGTACAGAATGGCACTGGTTGAACTGGCAGAATTGAAGAAGCAAATTGAAGAACTCTTGGAGAAGGGATTTATTCGGCCAAGCGTTTCACCGTGGGGTGCACCAGTTCTGTTAGTGAAGAAGAAGGATGGATCGCTGCGGATGTGTATAGATTATCTGGAGCTGTACAAAGTCACAATAAAGAACAAGTACCCAATCCCGCGCATCGACGACCTTTTCGATCAGTTAAGTGGGGCCAAGGTATTTTCGAAGTTGGATCTCCGTTCTGGCTATCATCAGATCAGAGTAGCAGCCGAGGATGTATGCAAGACGGCTTTCAGGTCCCGATACGGACATTATGAGTTCCTCGTGATGCCGTTCGGTGTCACCAATGCTCCAGCAATATTCATGGACTTGATGAACAGGGTGTCTGCAAAGTACTTGGATACGTTTGTCGTTGTATTTATTGATGACATACTTGTCTACTCGAAGACCCGGGAGGAGCATGTTGAGCATTTGCGCACGGTTCTACAAATTCTTCGGGAAGAGAAGCTGTATGCGAAATTGAGCAAGTATGAATTTTGGCTCGACAAGGTTCAGTTCTTGGGACACATTGTTTCGGGCGAAGGCATCTCAGTGGACCCGGCAAAGATAGAATATGTCAGAAATTGGCCAACGCCGAAGTCAGTGGCCAAGATCAGAAGCTTTCTGGGATTGGCAGGTTATTATCGGAGGTTCGTCCAAGACTTTTCACGAATCGATGAACCGTTGACGAGGCTGACACGGAAGGATGTACCATTTGCGTGGACAGAGGAGTGTACCCGAGCATTTGACACACTAAAGCAGAAGTTAACCACGGCGCCTATTCTTACAGTACCAGATGATTCCAGTGGTTTGGTGATACATAGTGATGCCTCAGGGAAGGGATTAGGCTGTGTTCTGATGCAGCAAGGCCGAGTGGTTGCTTACGCCTCTCGACAACTGAGAAATCACGAGAAGAACTATCTTACGCATGACTTGGAGTTAGCTGCAGTAGTCTTTGCGTTGAAGATTTGGATGCACTATCTATTGGGCGAGAAAGTGGAGGTGTACACGGATCATAAAAGCCTGAAGTACGTCTTCACTCAGAAGGAACTAAACATGAGGCAGCGTCGATGGCTAGAACTGATGGCAGATTACGACTTGGACCTTCAGTGTCACCCGGGGAAAGTAAATGTTGTACCAGATGCTCTCAGTCGCAAGCCAGCGGTCATGATGTTGACTAGTCAGAGGAGCATTATTGAGGACTTTCAGAGACTCGAGCTTGAAGTCGTTACACCGAGCGCACTCAGTCAATTTTGGCAACTACAGGTACAGTCTTCCTTTGTGGACCGCATCAAGGATGCACAAGCAGATGATCCTCGATTGCAAAGGTTTAGAGCGCAAGTAGAAGCCGGGCTGAGAACGGACTTAATCATACATGAAGATGGTTCTCTGAGATTTGGTAGCAGACTCTGCGTACCCAGAGGAGATGTTCGAGAAGAAGTACTGGCTGAGGCGCATAGTTCAGCTTATTCTATGCATCCGGGAGGTACAAAGATGTATCGGGATCTAAAGCAGCATTTTTGGTGGAACGGGATGAAGCGAGAAATTGTGCGGTTCATATCCAGATGCTTGGTCTGCCAGCAGGTGAAGGCGGAACATCAGAGGACAGCAGGGTTGCTGCAACCACTTCCGATACCAGAATGGAAGTGGGAGCACATTACCATGGATTTCATGACGGCCTTACCACGGAGCCCTAGAGGCAACAACGCCATTTGGGTTATCGTCGACCGCCTCACGAAAGCTGCACACTTCTTACCATTCCGAGTGGGACAGTCGACAGAGTCACTGGTAGAGAGATACATGCAGGAGATAATGACTTCACGGAGTCCCGGTCAGTATTGTGTCAGATCGAGACACCAGATTCGTTTCGCACTTCTGGAGGAGCTTACAGGAGAGTTTGGGTACCCGCCTCAAGTTCAGCACAGCTTATCACCCGCAGACGGACGGACAGTCCGAGCGTACGATTCAGACGCTCAAGGATATGTTGAGAGCCTCCATGTTGGATTTTCAGGGTTCCTGGGAAGACCATCTGCATCTAGTTGAGTTTTCTTATAACAACAGTTACCAGGCTAGCATCCAGATGGCTCTTTTCGAAGCACTTTACGGACGGAAGTGTCGATCCCCAGTGTTGGGATGATGTGGGGGAGCGAAGATTACTGGGTCCCGAGCTCATTGTTCAGACAGTCGACAAGGTCCAAATGATCAGGCAGCGTATTAAGACGGCTCAGGATCGACAGAAGAGCTGGGCAGATACCAGCAGGAGGGCACTAGAATTTGAAGTCGGAGATCACGTGTTCCTGAAGATTTCCCCTACCCGTGGAGTTATCAGGTTCGGAGGTCGGGGAAAGCTCAGTCCCCGTTTCATCGGACCTTTTGAGGTGCTAGAATGAGTAGGAGAGATGGCTTATCGACTTGCCTTGCCTCCATCGCTAGCTGGTGTGCACAATACCTTCCACGTGTCACAGTTGCGGCGTTATGTTCGGGATGAGAGCCACGTTCTAGACTATTCGGAGTTAGTTTTGGGTACCGATCTATCATATGAGGAGCAACCCACCACCATCCTCGACCGCCGAGAGAAAGTGCTGAAGAACAAGGTCATTCCGTTAGTCCGAGTGTCTTGGGCGGTCGTTCCCCAGGAGAATCTATCTAGGAGCGGGAGGAAGATATCCGTGCACGTTTTCCATATCTCTTTGTTTAGTACCTTGTTTCATTGTATTCCTGTTAAATTTCGAGGACGAAATTTTTGTAAGGGGGGTATGATGTAAATCCCCGTTCCCATCAATAAAATTTTTGATTTTTCTTAGTTCCCCGGTGTTCTCTCTTTCCTCGTAAATTTTTTGTGTGAAACCGTTGTTAGGTTTTTCAGTATTTAAATTTTTCCTGAACCCTTAAAATCTCAGCCCAACAGAACAATTTAAATTAATATATACATCCACCAAGCCCAAAACAAATATATATAATTTCCCCATTTTTAAACCTCAGCCCAAGAAAACTAAAACAAATAAATTAACCAATTTCCCTCTCCCGGCCCAACATAAATTAGTTTAATTAAACATCAAACTCCCTGGCCCAGCCCAACTCCAAGCTCGCGCCCGCAGCTTACCCGACCAGACCCGCTTCGTTACCTTCTTCCTCTCTTCTAAAAAAATTTCCCGCTCGATCTTTCCCTTCATTCCCACGTTGCCCCCGTCGCACGCCCACGCCCGCGTCGCCTCGCCCATGTTCCCACGCTCGCCTCCCACAATCGCGCGCCCTCGAGCTCATCAACCCACTCCTCGCACCCTCTCTCCTCTATCCCTCTCACTCTACAACTCACGCCTCTCCTCTCCCTCGAAAGCTCCAAGCTTCGAGCCCTCGCCGCCGCCGCCGCCGACGACGACTACAACCCCCTCATCCTTCCTCCCTCGCTCTCTTCTCTCCATCAACAGAGCCCCCCCACACTACCCCACTCTCTTCAACCGCCGAGCACTGACCCCTGCACACATAACCCACCGCTGACCCTCGACTCCCCTCGGCCACTACCTGCACCCATCACGTCGATGAGTCCCCACTGTCTCAGTCGACACCTCTACACCCTCAGCAGCATCACCATCACCTCCAAACCGAGCCCCTACTACTTCTCTCTCTTTCACAAACCCAAATAGCCAGGAGTTTCAAACCCTCGCTGTGCCCATCGCCGGAGCGACCACCGCCGACCATCGTCGACCCCAATACATCCCAGGAGATCCACAGAGCATCCCACTCAGCTTCCAGCGAACACGAGCCATCTCCGGGCAACTCCGACGACGAACCCGAAACGCGAGCCGAGGCCGTGAATCCAAACCATGTCGTTCGTAGCGCGTTCGTGCCATTGCCGCTGCCATGCATTGCCAAAGCGTCTCCAGGCAAGTACCCTACTTGCTACATGCTAGATTATTTCCGTTACAAACCAAAATACCATTAATTCCATGTTTATAATTCGTGAAACTTATAAGACATAAGTGTTTGATGCAAGGTCCCAATGAAAACCTTCATTTAAATTGACGGAACTCGATTGTGTATGCTGGCCCGTGTGGCAATGAACATTGTATAGGAATTTGACTGAAAAATATGATTGTTATTGGCTTAAATGATCACCCCCAATTACACCCGTAAAAACTGAGAATTTCCCGCACCTGGAACTTGTTAAAATCATAATTAATTGCTTACACATTGAAATGATGCGTTCGAGGGCTCAAATCGAAGCCGACTCGACGAACTATAACCCTATATAAGTTCTTAATTGTTTCTGCATTGAAATTATGACGATAATTGGTTCGGAGAGCGGCTCTGGACTGCAGTCCAGAGCAGCTCTGGTGGTTGTTTTCTGTCTCGTAATGTTTACTACCTTGCTGCCTGAACTCGTATGTTGCGGAACCCTACACCTTTTTGAAGATGAAACTGTTAGCTAAATAACGCAAGTGGTTTCACCCCCTTTTATTGTCGTTTACTATTTAAACTGCAATTTAAAAGAACAGGACGCATAGCAGTCCCAAACAGAAACAGAATTGACACACCAGTGTTGAACAGTGCATAACTTCTGACGTACATACGCGGTTGAGAATCCGTCTGTTGCGTTGGAAACCCTATTAAAAAACCTATATTTCATTCAATTGTAGCGCCACTAAATTCTGATCTCAACTGGGTGAAAATTGTGCCGCGAAACGTATGTTCAGTTCAGAAACTGAATTTCCTGCAGCGAGCACTTAAATAGAAACGGCTGTAACTTGAATACCAGAAATCCGATTGTACTGAAACCAATTTTTCTGAACTTCCGACAGAGTGTACTTGTTACCGTATTTGTATCATTTCACTGAATTCTGAACATATGAATTACTGCAATTTTTGTAAGCTTATGACGTGTATATTAGTTCATATTACACATGACTTGTTAACTGCATAAATATACATACCTTACCCAATTGCCATATACACAGTGTTAGTGCGCGTCATTATTCAGTGGACATTGCATTATCGTGCGTGAATGATATTGGTTTAGGAGTGTCAAGTACGCCAATGGAAAAGTGAATGATTCGTGACCGTAATTAATACAGTGAACAGTGACAAAACCGTGCTATTGGTGCATACTTGTACACGACTAAATCATACTCATCAATAGTGTAAACCTGGGGAAAAAGGGAAAATCGAAGTGGAAAGAGCATCGTATTTAGCGGGACCGTGTTTTAGAGGATGATCATTCGAACAGTGATTCTTATATATATTATGTAGGATCTAGCGATCCGGCTGACAGGGTTATGTCCCAGGCGTATGGGCCGTTGTCTCGGATATGTACGAGACTCCCGTTAAACATGATCCTCCTTTCCACTATTCGATTTCAAACATGACTTAGAGACCGATAGGGACACAGATCATACTTTGCATCATTTAGTGACATAGTGATTATCCGCATTTTACTTTCACTGTTATTACCTTGTTTGCCTGTTTCATATCATTATTATAAAATTGCTATTATGTCGCTCTGACGACCTGAGTATGCATGCTCAGACCTCGAGGAAGAACCAGCGCAGGAGTCGGACTTACCCTTCGAGCTAGCGGAGATCTAGTTGGAGTACCTTTTCTTCTTTTCTGCTTTCCCTAAAGAGACCTTGTATTCGAACTCGGTTAGTAGTTCCTTCTTGTTTATTTGTAAATTGTGAACAATGAACTTTGATGTAATAGTTTAGTGATGTATTTTCTTTACTGCTGTGCTTTGTTTACTGATTACCATGTAATGCTAGAAGCCGAAGTGTGACTACGGCAGGATTATTTCTTGACCGTAGGAGCATGGCTGGCCTAGTCATCCCTCGTTTTCCATATTTTGGAAAGCGGGGCGTGACAAATTTTGATGTAATTTTTTGTGCATGAATGTATGCAAAATGAGCATAAAGCCAATTTTTGTAAGCCCATGGCTTATGTGCAAAAGAAAAGACATATGAACCATGGGATGGGCAAAATGCCATTTTGTAAAGCCCAAGGGGCTATATGTAAATATGTAAGCCTATATAAAGCAACATCATGATGAATAAAGCATATACTTTTCATTCTCTCAAAAACCTAGGGTTTGTGCCTCTTTCCCCTTTCTGAAGGTTCTGAACCTTCTTTTTTCTTTTGAAATTAAATCAAGAGTTTTACTTTTCCTTTTCCAAAACTAAGGAGTTTTTCACCACAAAACCCACAAAGGGGAACTTGGATCTACCATTAGATCTCAAAAAGAAGAGATTTTTAAAATCTCACATCTCTTGATCTTCAAGATCCTGCCAACAGAGGAGGAAGAAGGAGACCCATCTCCAGAGACCTAACTTTGGGGAAGAACTAGGGCCCAAGGGGAGAAGCCCTTCATCAGCTTCAAAACATCCTAGGAGTTTAACTCCTCATATATATATATACAGAATAATAAGTGCTTCTCTCTGGGAGTACAACTCCCATTGCAGAGACCGAGTCCTTTTTGCCGCCCGAGCGCCCACGTGCTGACACGTGGGGCGCTAGCGCCCTTGCGCTCAAAGTGCTAGCGCCCGAGCGCCCACGTACTGACACGTGGGGCGCTAGCGCTCAAAGCGCTAGCTCCCTTGCGCCCAAGACGCTAGCACCCAAGGCGCTAGCGCCCACGTACTGACACATGGGGCGCTTGCGCTCAGAGCGCTAGCGTCCGAGCGCCCACGTTCTGACATGTGGGGTGCTAGCGCTCAAAGCGCTAGCGCTCTTGCGCTCAGAGCGCTAGCGCCCGAGCGTCCACGTGCCTGGCACGTGGGGCGCTAGCGCTCTAGCGGCGCTCAAAGCGGTAGCATCCAAAGCGCTGGCACTTTTTTCCCACGGATCCTTTGGATGCCCTTTCCCTTTCTTTTTTTATATATGTGTATATACACACACACACACATACTCTACAACACTGTCCCTCCTAAAAAATTTTTGGGCCGGGGCACTGCCTCGCACCCCGCAAGTGGGCTGCTAGCCCCCTTGACCCCCAGCCCTATATCCGGGTAGCGGGACCCCCGTAAAAACTCGGCGTGGCTCCCGATATATCCAAAACCCCCTTTCAAAACACAACACACGCACGCTGCACATTAAGTTCACATGACCAGTTTAACCCGTTAATCGGAGGTTCTCTCGCTCCAAAGACGAGGGGTAATTAACGTCAGCTTAGTCCGCGGCTGCCGGAGATTCGGATCCCCACAATCAATAAACCCCAGCCTACCCTACGCAGGGAAAATCTGTACTGCGCCTGACAAGCGCGCGCGTATTCCCATCCCAATGGGGTGACGAAAAACACCCTACACACCCATCGCCAGAGCTCCATTAACCACGATGACCTCACTTCGTCGTTGCCTCTTTCTTCTCCTCTTCTCTATATCTCCTTCCTCCTCTCTCTTCTTTCCCTGCAACTCAAACCCAAGCACCCGACTTCAAGAACCCTAACCTGCCTTGCCGTCGATCCTTGTCGGCGATCCTTTGCCGTCGCCTCAACACCTTCGCAACCACCCCATCGCCTTCTCCCAAACCCCAGCACCAACCCCAGAGCACCCTCTTCACTTCTTCTTCTTCTTCTCTTTTCTTTTCTTTCTTGATTTCTTGTTTCTTTTCCGGTGATCACCCGCCGGAGCCATGCTCGTCGCTACTAATCCAGTGAACGTCTCTTGCCTGCGTGATTACCCTCTTGCCTTGCCTGGACCTGTCCCAAGTGCCGTGTGTGCGTTGCGACGATTACCCGACGTCGGACGTGCCGTACGCACCCGTCGTGAGATCCGTTCAGGCAAGTTTATCTTACTACATGCTATGTCTATATATTTTCATTATATGAATAAAAATATTGCATGTTTATTTTATTATGCATTCCATGTTACCGTTATACTGTTTTACGATACCAGTGCACATCGGTATCATTTATTACATATCTAGTCGCATGCAAGTTTATCTTGCTACATGCTATAATATTTATCTTGCATCCATATGAATAAAAATATCACATGTTGATTGCACTGTATACCCATATTAATGTTTTACTGTTTTCGGATACCCGTATGCATCCATATCATTTATTAGATATGTAGCTGCATCCACAGATCACATTAACTCATATTACTGTTATATTAACACCCCATGCTTAATAATGTGCATCCTACTTAGTTATGGAGCTGTAGTTGTAATCCCTGATAGATAATTGTGCATCCATATTTTATTGTGTATCCATACCATTAATTCTACATATCTAGTTACGTGCCATATCACATTAATTCATATTACTGTTACATTAGTACCCCATGCTTGATAATGTGCATCCTACATAGTCATGATGTAACCCCTGATAGATATTTGTGCATCCATACTTTCACCGTACATCCGTACTTTTACCGTGATTCGATACTTACTACATTTTACCGTTGGGCACCCACTTGATATATGTGCACTACCCGACATGACTTGATATATCACTACTTGACATGTTACCTGATTCTGTTTCTAATGCCGACAATCCTGACATGTTGTCCTGATGGACGTTATTGTTGTCTGCATAGACTAAACCTGTACCTGTTTGATCCTGTGTTGGCATTAGATATTGATTGGCAATACCCGACTTGAACACATAACCTTTGGGGTAAGGGGAAATCAAGAATGTAACCGAACGTAACTCAAAGGGCTATTATATTATTTGCCGTTTTTCCGGGCGTTATGGAATATATTGTTTGCCGTTTTTCCGGGCGTTACGGAATAATCCTGTTACCGTGGTCCCGTGGGGCATAAACGGAGTATAGACCGATGGGTTACGATGAGAATTATATTAATTGATTTCGAAAACTTTAGAATAGATAACCCAGTAGTATAGTTTAGATTACTCATTGCAATTCACATACACCGATACACTTTACTGATCCATAATCATGTTACTGTTATACACTTATTACTGTTATACCCATGCCTGCATATCTCGTGTATCCTGTTCATTTATTATAGTTTGATATTATGACGCACTGACGTCTGGGTTTTGCATGGCCCAGATCCTTTACATCTTTCGCAGGCTGATCAGGAGTATTTCTGCAAACAGGGCGAGCAGTGAGGATTCTGTTAGCAGCTAGTTAATTTAGTTTTCTTTCAGCATTTTTATTTCCTGATGTGAGCCCGTATTTGAGATGTACTTTCCATATTGTTACTTTTTATTGGATTTATTACTTCCGCATATTATTTCTTGACTCGTTTATTCTGGCATATGACATGTACTAGATAGTTTATTTTCTATTTTACTGTTCTTGATATCTCATAGACAGCCGTAAGTGTGGAGGGGTATTTCCTAACCACAGGTAGCATGGTTGGCTCTGTCACGTGCCGATCTTAGCGCACTCTGGGAAGCGGGACGTGACATATCCGTAAGGTTGAAATTGAATTTTTGCAATCTGATTTTGAGAATTTAGCTGTTATAATTATTAAATTCAAATAATTATATCAAAAAATTTACGAACAAAAACAAAATTACAACTGTACGGATGCGATCTATGATGTAAATATAGCTTACATAAAAAAATCAAATAATTTGAAGGCCATTTGTCTCTTGATTATAAACACACAAAATTAATGTTCAAATAAAAAATAATCTTAAAAGGACTAGATGAAATTCAAAAAAATTGAATTTTTTTTATTTAGGCTATTTTATCACTGTATATCAAATCGGTATGGTTGGATTTTAAAAAAAATACCTATGTAGGACTCAAATTTCAAACCTTTAAAAGTGCGCAGCAGCCTTAATAGTTTTATATGTTATCTAACCAATCAAGGTTGAACTGAGTCATAAATATATATATATATATATATATATATATATATATATATATATTTTTTTTTTTTAAATACATATATAGGACTCAAATTTCAATCTTAACCAGTGCGTAACAGCCTTAATAGTTTTACATGTTATCTAATAAATCAAGGTTGATTCGAGTTATAAATATGTATTTTTCTTTTTAAATCCAACCGTACTGATTTGATATGATGATAAAATAGTTTAAATAAAAAAATTCAATTTTTTTGAAGTTCATCTGGGACTCGATCATAAGCTTTTAAATTTATTTTTTCTTAATCCACTAATTTTGTGAGCTTATAATTAAGGAATAAACAATCTTCAAATCAGGTAATTTTTTATATGTAGCCTATTTATGTATTGTAAAATATATCCATAAGATTGAAATTGAATTTTTGCAATCGGATATTAGGAATTTAGTCGTTATAATTATTAAATTCAAATAATTATATCAAAAAATTTACGGAAAAAACGAAATTACAACCATATATATGCGATCTATGGTATTAAGATAGCTTACACAAAAAAATCAAAAAATTTGAAGGCTATTTATCCCAGTCATAAACTCACAAAATTTATGCACAAAGGAAAAATAAGCTTAAAAGTTTATGATCGAGACCAAGATGAACTTTAAAAAAAATGAATTTTTTTATTTAGACTATTTTATCACCATATATCAAATCAGTACGGTTGAATTTTTTTTAAAAATATCTATATAGGACTCAAAGTTCAACCTTAACTAGTGCGTAACAAGCTTAATAGTTTTACATGTTATCTAATCAATCAAGATTGAATTTTGAGTCATAAATATGTATTTTTATTTTTAAATCCAACTGTACCGATTTGATATATGATAATAAAATAGCATAAATAAAAAAATCCAATTTGTTTGAGGTTCATCCGGGACTCGATCAGAAGCTTTTAAGATTATTTTTTCTTTGTGCATTAATTTTGTGAGTTTATGATCAAGAAACAAATGACATTCAAATCAGATAATTTTTTGTACGTAACCTATTTATGTATTGTAAAATATATCTGTAAGGTTAAAATTGAATTTTTGCAATTGGATATTGGGAATTTAGCCGGTATAATTATTAAATTCAAATAATTATATCAAAAATTTTACGAACAAAAATGAAATTACAATCGTACGGATGCAATCTACAATGTTAAGATAGTTTACACAAAAAAATCAAATAATTCGAAAGCTATTTGTCTCTGGATCATAAACTCACAAAATTAATGCACAAAAAAAAATAATCTTCAAAGCTCATGATCGAGTCTCAGATGAACTTCAAAAAAATTGGTTTTTTTTATTTAGACTATTTTATGCATCGGTTAAGGTTGAAATTTGAGTCATAAATATGTATTTTTCTTTTTAAATCCAACTGTACTGATTTAAAAAGAAAAGTATATATTTATGACTCAAAATTCAACCTTAACCAATGCATAAAATAGCCTAAATAAAAAAAAATCCAATTTGTTTGAAGTTTATCTGAGACTCAATCATAAGCTTTTAAGATTATTTTTTCTTTGTGCATTAATTTTGTGAGTGTATGATTCAGAAACAAATGGCCTTCAAATCAGGTAACTTTTGGTACGTAGCCTATTTATATATTGTAAAACATATCCGTAAGATTGATCTTAAACCCATAAAATTTATGTATAAAGAAAAAATAATTTTAAAAGCTTATGATCCAGGCTCAGATGAACTTCAAAAAATTGATTTTTTTTATTTAGGCTATTTTATCACCATATATCAGATCGGTACGGTTGTTTTAAAAAAAAACCTATATATGATTCAAGGTTCAACCTTAATCAGCGCGTAGCAGCCTTAATAGTTTTACATGTTATCAAATCAATCAAGGTTGAATTTTGAGTCATAAATATGTATTTGCTATCTAACTAACCAAGGTTGAATTTTGAGTTATAAATATGTATTGACATGTTATCTAACCAATCAAGATTGAACTTTGAGTCATGAATATATATTTGTTATCTTAGATTGAACTTTGAGTCATAAATATATATTGGTTGCTGCGCACCGGTTAATATTGAATTTTGAGTTATAAATATGTATTTTTGTTTTTAAATCAAACCGTACCGATTTGGTATATGGTGATAAAACAGTCTAAATAAAAAAATTCAATTTGTTTGAAGTTCATCTGAGCCTCGATTGATATGGTTTTAAGATTATTTTCCTTTGTGCATTAATTTTGTGAGTTTATGGATCAAGAAACAAACAAACTTCAAATCAGATAATTTTTGGTACGTAGTCAATTTATGTATTGTAAAATATATCCGTAAGGTTAAAATTGAATTTTTATACTCGAATTTTGAGAATTTAGCCATTATAATTATTAATTTCAAATAATTATATCAAAAAATTCACGAACAAAAATTAAATTACAACTGTACGGATGCGATCTACGATGTTAACATATTAAGTGGTTAAGTTAATGTGTATTATAACTTTTTATGTATTGTAAAATATATCCGTAAGACTTAATTGTCGTAACGTTTTCAAGTGGAACTAAAAAGTTCCTAAGTGAATTATAAATATTGCAAATGAAACTATTAATCTATCAAGTAGAACTATTGATTTATCAATTTAGAATGAATTTTCACTGAGAATTTCTCCAGTACCATTTGTTCTTCTAAGTGGGACTTTTTGTGTACTGGGTGGGACTTTTTGTTGAATAAATGAGACTTTATAAATGAGACTTTTTAATGTGAACTGGACCCAAAATATGTCAAATTAGTGCTCATTTGGAAAAGAATTTCAATACGAATCTAATGAACCAAGTTTGAGTTAATTCTGACACCGTATGTGAAAGTTATTAAATTTTAAGCTGGAGATTTGTTTTATCATGAATTGAACCAATCGGGACGCGACACATGTCTCTTTCAATAAGGACAATGGACAAGACAAAAGAGACATTTAATTCTCTCTTCTTTTTCTGTCTTGTGTATGCATGTTCATTCTTATTGTTTACCTTAATCAGAGCAAAGCTCTGTTCAAATTCCGAGGCGGGAGATGAAGCAACGCTTCATCTTCCCCCAATCAGAGCAAAACTCTGTTGGAAATTCAAAATTTAAATTTTGAAGCAACGCTTCAAATTCCGGGCGCAACGCGCCACGTGTCAGGCGCAGACGCATCAGCGCAGCGCTCAAGAAGGCGCGCCCAATCAGAGCAAAGCTCTATTTTAAGCAAAATAAAAGGAAACAACGCTTCAGTTGCGCTGCGCTGTGCGCTGCGCGACGCGTGTCAGCGCAGTTGCGCTGCGCTGTGCGCTGCGCGACGCGTGTCAGCGCAGATGCGCTAGCGCAGTTGCGCTGCGCGACACGTGTCACGCGCTAGGGCATCTGCGCCAAACAAAATTAAAATTCTAAAGAAATCTTTTCCGTTCTTGTTAAAACAAGAAGATTTTCTTCTGTAAAACAGAAGCACTTGGATCAAAAATCCAACGGTGGGGAAAATTCCCCAAATCACTCAGAGAAAGATCTCTTTAACAAATTTAACTAATTTATGGGCACTATAAAAAGGACCCTAGGTCTCAATTCAAAGGCATCAACATTTTCTAAAAAAAAAAGAAGAAGGGAAAGAGAACTCTGAAGAATTCCTCAAGAACAAAAAGGTAAAAACCTTTAGAAAAAAAGAGAAAGTTCTATTATGAACAGATCATAGATCTAAAAACAAGATCAATGATCTTTAATAAAAAAAATAATAATAAAATAGTGCTTTGCACTTTTATGAACCTTTGGTTCTTTGAGATAAGAAAAACAAGAAAAACTAATCTTTTCTTTGATCTAAATTAGATCAAGAAATCAAATAGTGCTTTGCACTTCTGTTCTTGAATCTAAAAGATTCTTAGTGTTTTGCACTTCCAAACTGCGCTGTTGCGCTCTTGGGAGAGCGCCACGTGTCAGCTACAGAACAACTTGCGCTACGCGCTCTTGAAATAGGGCTTTGCTCTCCGGAATTGGAGCACCTCACCAGAGCGCGCCACGTGTCAGCAGCGCAACAGCGCAGCGCACTGCGCTGTTGCGCTTGCGCTCACCAGAGCATGACACGTGTCCTCATCACAAGCGCTCGCGCTCAATAATTGGCGCAAAATGCCTGACAAGCCACTATCAGATAATTAATGCACTGCATTATTTACAGAAGGGCCAAGCCAAATTAAAAAGGGCCTAACAGGCCAAATTAAATGTAATGCATTACTTTAAAAAGGGCAGAGCCCAAATAAAAAACAGATGCTGCGCATCATTTATAAAAGGGCAGAGCCCAAATAAAGGTCTAATAGACCAAACAAAAATGCCATGCATTATTAAACAGGAGCAGAGCCCCAGTAAAGGCCTAACAGGCCAAAAGCAAATAAAATGTTGAACAATTTCAACTGGACTTAGCCCAATTCTGGCCGTAAGTCCTTAAATTAAATTGAACTGAGCACAAATGCTCTCTCAAATCAATTTAGCTCCGGTTCGAGGGTACATCTCTGAACTCCTCTGACACCCATCGTTGTAATCCTTTAACGACGTCAGAGAGGTGACGGGTCCCGACGACCACATATCGATACAGACTGCGGGGTCCTTAAACTCGTGGACCGAAACGTCCTTAAACTAACAATGGACCGAAACGTCCTTAAACTAATGATGGACCACTACGTCCTTAAACTGGCGATGGACCGAAACGTCCTTAAACTAATGTTGGACCGAAACGTCCTTAAACTAATAGCGGACCACCACGTCCCTAAACTGGAGTGCGGACCACCACGTTCCTAAACTGGAATATGGACCGCAATGTCCCTAAACTACCTATGGACCACTACGTCCCTAAACTGGAACAATAGAGCCTCCAAATGCTCTTTTGCCGGACCTAAACGATCCCGTTTAAGTTGATTCTAGCCCCCAAATGCGGCTAACGTATCCTTAAACTAAAAACACCAAACCCAAATCTAAGTAAATACGGATTTGGACTAATCCACGTCCTACGGGCGACGACATTACTCAGTCTCCGTATACAATCCACGGGCAACCACAAACAAAACAAACACACACGACACGAAGTGAAATTCTGGAGAAGGAGAAAGTTGCTACCGTGATGCGGTAGCGTAATTAACTGCAGGGGCTTGCGCTTGCAGGAAAGAGCGTCCCCACAATCAAAAACCCCTCAAGCGAGGGGGAATCTGACGAAGTTTGCTATATCGGCCGCATCCGTCTAAACCTTCGATACACGGTGCCATAAATCAACTTGGCATCTTCGGAGAGGTGGACGGATAAAACCAAATAGCATCTGCCTCAAATCTCAGTGTCAGGACATCGCAGTCTCGTGCGCCGTCTTTCGGAGGGGAACAGATTCTGGCACGCCCGGTGGGACCTTTTCCTCTTTCCACTCCACACTTCGTGTGTTGTCTTCGCGAACCAATCGCGGTTTGTTAAATGGTTGCCTTTGGATTTCAAGTTAGTAAGATTTGGTCTTTTGCCTGGCGCAGAACTCAAGATTCAATGGCATTTAACTGTACCAACTGCTCGAAATGCCACTGCAACGGACGCTCCACCTCACCAGGAGGTGTAGCATATGGGCCCCAAGCGGCTTCCTTCCTCGCTCTGCCGGTAGACCAGGTAACCCAAGCCACCACTGGCCTGTTCTTCGGGACCATGATCCCACTTACAAGCTTCTCTGAGCCAATACCTGCACCGGAAGTGAACAAGAAGTCGGTCTTCGACCGGCTCACTGCTACGACGACCCCTGTCAACGGGTCGCCCACTACCAAACCGACAGCCTCTGTTTTCACCAGGATAAATCAGAACTATAATTTGGCTATCCCAAGAAAAGCAATAAAGGCTGCTCCAGAAGTCGTCAAGGCGGCTTCCCCTGTCAAAGAGTCAGTATTTTCAAGACTGACGATTCCTGCTCCTGCCCCTGCCCGAGGATCTGTCTTCGACAGGTTAAATATCATCCCTCAAAGGACAACCTCAGTCTTTAAGAGGTTAACACCAGCCGTGCCTCATTCAGACAGGGGGCAAAAAGAAGAAACCTCTATCTCCGAGCCAGTCCCAACGGCTCGTCGTGTTCGACGTCGCCACTGGCAACGAGTAAGGAAGGCAGGGGGCAACTCCCCCTCAGGGCTAACTCTACCAGCTCCAGAGGTGGAAGTCAACGCTGCTGTTCCAACTGGGAACAGCTTTGAACTGCTGAGGAGGGTACGTAAGAACTCTCCAACCGCTACACTGAAAAGATCTCCTCCACCTGCGGAGAGAGCTCCAGAAACGAAGCAAGAACAGCCCCCTCAACGGCTGTCCTAAAAAATATACAAGGTTTGGCGAAGGGTTCAAGACTCTGTGATCGACCCAGATCACTCTCGTCAACAAAAGAAGGCGAAAGTGCAAAAAGAAAAAGATCGTCCTATTAAACAGCAGGGGACAACAATCGCTAGGGTGCCCACTACAACAGCCCCTTCAACTTCAACGGCCCATAAAAGAAGAAGGCCGGAGAAAACCCTCGTGCCGGCGACAAATATCAAAGGTGGTGAACCCAAATGCCCTAAGTCAGGGGGCATGATAGTTCATACGGTCTATATGGCATCGGGAAAGGAGGACAGCCGTATATCAACAGGTCATAGACCGCACACGAGGTCAGTGACCAGGGCTCAGGAGCAGCAGCAGAAGCTCCAAGAGATGATGAACGCTATGGCCGCACTTACAGGGCCAAAAGAAAACCTTGAAACGACCTCGGACGAGCGTCAAGAACAAGAAACTGACGCTGAGTTCCTTCGTCGCGTACTGGAGAAGAAAGACAAAGAGGCTGCTGAACAAGCAGCCAACATAAAGAAAATGGCCCTCCTGTTCCAGGATATGGTGGGTATGATGATTCAACAAGATCCACCTGCTGAAGATCCCCCGATCATCCTTGAAGACGATAGGGGAGAGACGTCGAATCCTCCACCAGCTCTGTCGACGGCTAAATAGGATGCAATCTCCAAAGCCGATCTGGACGAATACATAGCTCAGCAGATCCGGGTCCATCAAGCGACGGAAGCAGCGGGTCAGGTCGTAAAAACGGGGCGGCCATATCCAAGTTGGTACGACCAAATCAAGTACCCACCCGGTTACACAATTCCCAAGTTCCATGTCTACAAGGGGACGGGCAATCCTCACCAACATGTTGCCCAGTTCAGGGCACTCTGCGGCAATACCGGCGGGGATGACAAACTTTTGCTTCGCCAGTTCGTTGGTAGCTTGTCAGATACGGCGTTCGAGTTGTACTCTGAACTCCCGAACGACTCTATCAAAACCTTCGCAGAGATGGAGTTACTGTTTACTCAGCGTTTTGCAAGCGCCAGTGAACGTACCCCGATGACGGCACTGATTAACGCCAGGGTAAAACCAGGCGAGACATGGGTTCAGTACGCTATACGGTGGCGGAACTTATGGTCGAAGTGCGAGCAGCGCATTGAAGAAGCTCCCGCAGTGGGTATGTTTGTGGGAACCCTCGATCCACAAGCAACCATCTCGCAGTTTATGATGTTTTTCAAGCCGACTACCTTCCAGGCCTTGATTGACAAGCTAGCACAGATGGATCAGATGGGCCATAAACCTCCTCTCCCAAAGCCGGACTCCCGAAATGACAAGGGGAAGGGAAAAGCGATCGTTGTCGTTAATGCTCAACAACAACCGAGCGACTCGAAACCGGTTGCTCGTCAAAATAATGTGCGTCCATACTTAGCCCTTGAGGAGAGGCTAGGACGTTCTTACTCCTTTCCCCGCGATAAAACGAGGAGGTTATTCGAACTGGCGTTGCGCAACAGACTCATAAATCTGTCGGATCCAAAACGTCCGTTGCAACCAAGTGACGTCAACGAGCCCAACTACTGTCCTTATCATCGAGTACTAGGCCATCAGATCGAAGATTGCTACGTTTTCAAAAATTGGCTTGAAAACCAGTACCGACAGGGCAAGTTCGCGTTATCTGACAAATGGAAGGTGAATCCCCCGCAGCCCCACACCTCTAAGGGGATGAATACGCCGGGGGCAACATGCTCCGTCGTTGAAGAAGCTCCTTGGAAGGTTGTATTATCAGCCAAGACAAAGAGGATGCTGAACGACCTTCAGACATGTCCAGCGATTAGGTGGAAGAACCCGTTGGAACCGCAGGTCATTGAGAGAATGTTGAAACCGCGTCCAACTCCAAAGACCGATGGTGGTGGCTCAAGCACTCGCAACCAGCCGTCAAAATCCTCGAAGAAGAAGAAAAAGAAGTCAAAGAAGCCCGTGAAGCCTGGCAACAAGCGCACGGACCTGCAAAAACAAATTGACGCGCTGGAGGAATACAACCAGAAGGCACGGACTCCCATTACATTCCAAGAGTTTCTCAACCACGTCTTTCAAGAGGAAGGTGAGGGAGAATGTTCGTCAGATGAATCTGAAGAATGCGTGGCGAGCTGTCATATGATTTCCCATTCGTTCACGAACGATGAGGAGACTTCTTGTACTGAAATGCTGGGGGCAGACCCTGAATCAAAAATTCTGGGGCCATCAGATGAGGAAATTGACGCATTCCTCAACGAAGCTCGATTGAAAAGTAAAGCTGAGCGAGAACGCGAGGAGGTTATATTCGAAAGGGCCAAACGCCAGCGCCTTGACGAAAGAATTGAGATACTCCCGCTGGAGCGAAGTACACCCACTGCGGACAAAAGCAAATTCAAGATGAGGAAAAGGTTTGCTAAGGCCATATCAATGGACATGAAGCTACCATCCTCCGAAGGAAAAATTACTGGTGAAATGGAAATGCACCCCTCCTATTGCTTGTATCATCGGAAGACTTCGCACCCCACTGAAGAGTGCAAAGCTTTCGATAGATGGTGGCAAGGATATGTTGCTCATCGACAACACTTTAAGCGAGAGAAACGCAAAATTCGTCGGGAGCAAAGAAATACGACCGAAGGGCTTAAAAGAACTGCTGGCGATTGTTGCATGGTTAACACCGGTGGATCACAAATGCCTACATTCGGGAGTGATTCTGATGAAGAGCTAGAACTTTCCCCTCTCTTTAAAGAGTCCGTTTCGGGAAAAGAAGAAGAACCGAAGGTCTGCGAGAATATCCGGCTGCGGAATCGGACGCTGCCTAAAAAGAACATCGGACCCTTAAACAGAAAAGATAAAGGGAAAGAAAAGGTCTCTGAAGATATCGTCTTAGACGACCAAGTGGTGGAAGAGCTAGCCGCTAAGGACCCGCCAAAGAAGAATAAGGTGGATTATAATGTCTTAGCACATCTGAGGAAGCTGCCCTCACAGCTCAGCATTCTTGACGCCCTTTTGCTATCAAAAGAGGCGAGAGATTCGTTAATTAAGGCACTCCAAGATCCGGAACAATTCCAAGCATGCCTGGCCGAGGAAAAGATGAAGGATGAATTGGAGGAAGTGCACACGGCCGGTGTCACTTTCGGCGACGAGGACCTTCTCCTTGGGACGTGCAAGCACAATCGCCCCCTCTACGTCTCGGGATACTGCCATGATATAAAGATAGGAAAAATCCTAATCGATAATGGGTCGTCCGTTAACCTACTCAATGTACGAGTCTTAAAAGAAATCTGCATGAGCGTCCAGCACCTTGCTCGGGATAAGATCACCATCTCCGGGTTCGACTCCCAATCATCAAAGACTCTTGGATCTGTGATACTGACGCTACGCTTCGGGCTACTCGTCACGGACATTAAGTTCCACGTCATAGACGCCAAGACATGCTACAACGCTCTGCTCGGCCGACCATGGTTACACGAGTTTAACATCATCCCTTCTACACAGCATCAGTGCATGAAGTATTTTAAGGATGGTTTCGAGTATACCGTGACAGGAGAACTGAACCCGTTATCTGTGAATGAGGTCCGCAAATATGAAGATGCCAAATACTTCTTACCGGATTTCGAAGACACGGAGAAGTGTCACAAGCCAGAGAATAAAGCTAACGCCACCATCCCTGTCTTCGGCAGTGATACCGAAGAGGAAGAGGAGATAGTTTGTTCGGGTCCGTCCCAACACAACAAGCCAGGACCGTCCATTCCTACGTTGGTCTTTGGTAGCGACTCGGAAGATGAACTCCATGCTGTATTCTCTGCTCGACCTTCAATACAAACGTCCGCTGACGAAGAGCAAAGTCTACAAGTCGCCTGGTGCCGCCTAAACATCATAAAGAACTGGATGCACTTAATATCTACAGTGTAGAAGAGCTGCGGACATTCTATATCCCTCCCAAACGAGAAAGCGAAAAAGCAATTCTATTCTACCGCTCTGAAGAAAACAAAGCGGAGAAAGAAGTCTGGTACGGGGCGGATCCTACGTTGGACGGGCTTCAACCCATCCGTCTCCCCAGATATTATACGGAGGGTTTGAAAAAGCTGCTGAAACGCCAGGGGATATCCTTCGAGCAGACCGTTCGAAAAGCCAAGTTCTATGACAAAGTCTGGAACGTTCCCGGGACTCAACGCAAACTGCCTAATGGGAAAATGGAGACAAAAGGACTTGGATATATCCGATCAAAGAAACGAGAGCTACTAAACAGCTGCTATGTCATGTATGACTTCGATGAAGAAGCGGATGCTCAATGGGAGGACATTAATCCTGAGACAGTGAAAGTTCCAAATGCAAAAGAGCCCAGTCCGTCGTTCGAAGAACAAATGGACAAGCTTATAAAGGAAGCAGGTCAAAAAGTCCGGGACGACCATAACCGCGAAATGGCCATCTACGAGAAAGCCAGAATGCAACGCTTCCTTCAACAGGCCGTGAAAGATGAAAATGCCGCTCCTTGTCAACCTGTTATAAAGAAGGCTCGGCGCAAAAGCAGAAATAAGTCGAAAGGCCAAAAAGGCGCTCAACAGCAACAAAGCAGGACTAAGAAGCCACGCAAACGTGAGTCGAGCGTTATTGATCTATCACTCATGAAGAAGATGGGTCGAGCGTACTCGTTTCCTCGGGACAAGACGAAGAAAATACTTGACCTCGCTTTAAAACATCGGATGCTTGCACTACCAGAGTCTAAACACCCTGAACAAGCAGGCGAAGTCTCTCACCCGGACTATTGCTTTTATCACCGAGTGATAGGGCACCCTCTCGAGGACTGCTTCACCTTCAAAAATTGGGTTGAAGATCAGTATCAGCTTGGCAAATTCACTCTGTCCGACAGATGGAGGGTAGCGCCGCCACAGAAGCACGAACCCAAGGCCACGAAAGAAGAACCAATTCCGCATTGGGATTGGAAGCGAATCCGTACTTGTCACATGATAACGATATCAAAAGAAGAGCCCGAGGGCATGCATAACCTTCCCTGGTGCTTCGAAAACAGCAAAGACGAGGTAATATCAGAATTTCCACCAGCGCCAAAAGAACTGGAAGATGGAATTCATACCACTGCAGATAATCTTAAGAAAATTGAGTTGGGAATGGCAAATGACCCGCGACCGACATTCGTCAGCGAGCTGCTATCTGAAGAAAGGGTGGCTACGTTAAAAGACGTTCTTGTACAGCATAGAGATTGCTTCGCATGGAATTATTCCGAAATGCCGGGACTAGATCCAGAAGTTGCCGTGCACAAATTGGCGATATCCCCGGACGTCAAGCCAGTCAAACAGGCGCCGAGGAGAATGCGGCTCGAGCTTGAGATGAGCATCAACGCCGAGGTCAAAAAGTTAATCGACTCTGGCTTTATACAGGAGGTTCAATATCCGGAATGGATCGCCAACATCGTCCCGGTGATGAAGAAAAATGGGACAGTGCGCATATGCGTAGACTTCCGGGATCTTAATAAAGCTTGTCCGAAGGATGATTTTCCAGTGCCAGTCACCGAACTGATGATAGACAATACGTCTACTCACGAGGTTTTCTCCTTCATGGATGGCTCGTCAGGGTATAATCAGATAAAGATGCATCCCGAAGACCAGAAGCACATAGCCTTCAGGACCCCTTTGGGAATATTCTGTTATAAAGTGATGCCCTTCGGCTTAAAGAACGCCGGTGCCACTTACCAAAGGGCCATGACGAAGATCTTCGATGACCCTATACATGAAATCGTCGAGTGCTATATCGACGACCTCGTGGTTAAGAGCAAATCATACGAGGAACTTCTCGAGCATCTAAAGACTGTATTTCAACGCCTTCGACAATACAGCTTGAAGATGAACCCTCTTAAGTGTGCATTCGGAGTTTCCTCGGGCAAATTCTTAGGATTCATCGTCCGACACCGGGGTATCGAAATAGATCCGTCCAAGATCAAGGAGATCATGGAAATGCCTCCGCCAAGAACTCTCAAACAGTTGCGGTCTCTCTAAGGAAAGCTTGCATATATTCGGCGATTTATAGCCAACCTCTCTGGCAAGTGCCGCCCTTACAGTCACCTGATGAAGAAAGGAACTCCATTCGTCTGGGATCAAAAATGCCAAGGCGCGCTGGACGAAATTGAACAGTACCTGCAGAACCCGCCGGTGTTGGCTGCTCCGGTCAAGGGAAAACCCCTCATTCTTTATACAACCGCCCTCGAAGGTTCCTTAGGCACATTATGGGCACAAGAGAACGATCAAGGGAAAGAAAGAGCACTCTACTACTTAAGTCGAGTTCTGCTGGGGGCAGAAAGCAACTACTCTCCCATTGAAAAACACTGCCTGGCGTTGATCTTCGCGATAACAAAGCTCAGGCACTATGCGTTGGCGCATGAGGTTCGTCTCATTTCGAAGGTGGACCCTCTTAGGTATTTAATGTCAAAGGCCACACTGACAGGTCGACTCGCTAAATGGGCTCTGCTCTTGATGGAGTTCTCGATAACGTATCAACCTCTCAAGGCAGTGAAAGGCCAGGCCATCGCTGACTTCCTTGCTGAGCACCCGATACCTGCCGATTCTCCTCTGAATTGCGATTTGCCAGACGAACATGCGTTTGACGCGATCGACGGTGGTGATACCCAATGGGAACTTTATTTCGATGGAGCATCTTCCGTTAAAAAGCGCAAACAGAGTACCCCTATAATCAAATCGGGGGTAGGCCTCATCTTCTTGACTCCACAAGGAGGGATAATGCGCTTTGCTTTCTCCTTAACAGAGCCGAGGACGAATAACGAAGCCGAATATGAAGCCATGGTAGCAGGTCTTGAGATCGCCATCGACGTGGGAATTGAAAACCTCCTCATATACGGAGATTCTCAACTGGTCGTTAGTCAAGTAAACGGCGACTACCAAACGTGCAAAACGGAGTTGGTGAAGTACAGGGAAAAGGTGCAACAACTGTTGACCCAAATTCCCTCCTATACTTTGGAGAACATACCGCGCGCGGAAAACAGCAAAGCAGACGCGTTGGCCAAACTTACTAAAGAGCTGGCTGACGAGAACCTCGATGACGTCAGAATCATGGTACAAAGCCGTCGGGTGCTTGCCCCAGCAGAAATATCTCCGGAATCATCCGAAGAAAAAGGAGCGAGCGAGCAGACGACCCTGCAAGTAAAAGATTGGGAAAATACCGAGGATTGGAGAGAAGTCTTCATAGACTACTTTAAATCCCACCGAATGCCTGAAGAAGCGTCCACAAGACATCAGCTCATGAAACGAGCTCTGTCTTTCGCCTTCGTCAATGATACTCTGTACAAGAGGTCGTTTGATTCTCTGTGGCTGAGATGCTTAGGACCTGACGAAGCGAAAAGAGTCGTCCAGGAAGTTCACGACGGACTCTGCGGTTCTCACCAAGCGGGCCCAAAGATGAAGTTGAAGATCAAACGGATGGGCTACTATTGGCCCACAATGATCCAGGACTGCCTCGGATATGCGAAGCAATGCCATTCATGCCAAATTCATGGGGACTTCATCCACCAGCATCCAAATCCACTACATCCGACGGTGGCTAGCTGGCCGTTCGAGATGTGGGGAACTGACATAGTCGGCCCCATCGAACCAGCATCGTCTAGGGGACATCGTTTCATCCTGGCGACGACTGACTACTTCTCTAAATGGGCAGAAGCAGTACCGTTAAGAGAAGTTAAGACGGAGAATATCCTCCATTTCTTCAAGACGCATGTCATATATCGATTTGGAACTCCGCGACGGATCATCTCCGATAACGGGCCAGCCTACAGAAGTCACAAGATCAGCCGCTTTGCGCAACAGCATAATATAGACTGGAGGTATTCCTCGGTTTATAATCCGCGAGCCAACGATCTCGCCGAGGCCTTCAACAAGACCTTGACGAAAATCATAAAAAAAACGGTGTCCCGAAATAAGAGAGACTGGCACGAGAGACTGCAAGAGGCTTTTTGGGCGTATCGAACTACGTTCAAGACGGCCACGAACACAACGCCATATGCGTTGATATTCGGTACAGAAGCAGTACTCTCTCTCAAGATAGAATTACCCTCTCTACGAGTGGCAGTCCATTACGAGCTGACTGATGAAGAAAACGCTCACTTTCGGCTTGAGGAGCTTGACGCCCTTGATGAAACCCGGCTCATAGCACAGCAAAATCTGGAAGCTTATAAGACAAAGATGACGCGCTCATATGAAAGATTGACCCGACCGAGGACATTCCGCCAAGGCGAACTCGTGCTAGTGGTCAAAAGGCCTATGATCCCCAATCGCGCCAAGCGGGGAAAGTTTGAGCCAAACTATGAAGGCCCGTACATCATAGATAAGATCTACCAGGGTGGGGCCTATCTACTCATGGACATGCACGGTGAAAGGCCTTTCAGGCCAATAAACGGTCGCTTCCTAAAGAAATACTACGCTTAATGAGCCACAGCCTAGGTCAATGGTAGATGACGACGACTATGTCTGCTCGCTATCTTCCTAAGCTCAAGCTTTATAAGTAGTAGCCAGCCTTCTCCATGACGGACCGAAATGTCCTTAAACTAATAGCAGACCGAAACGTCTTTAAACTACTACCGCAGCATCTTTTAGGCTGACGAGATATAAAAAAAACATGTAAAAAAAACGGTATGTCCATAAGCAAAAAGGGCACGGATGAAAACCCGAAAGGGCTCCGTGAGTAAAAACAGCAGGGCAACCGGCGAGTGTTCGTGAAAACCCGAAAGGGCGCGACCTCGTAAAAAATATATAAAATTAAAAAGAATAAAAAAAAGCGGTACGTCCATAAGCAAAATGGGTACGGATGAAAACCCGAAAGGGCTCCGTGAGTAAAAACAGCAGGGCTACCGGCGAGTGTTTGTGAAAACCTGAAAGGGCGCAACCTCGTTAAAGGACACTTATAGGGTCCTCTCGACCTTGTAAGGAGAAATCACCCGTGTGAGATCCTTACGACTCACAAGGGAGCGACACACTTAGGGATCCCCACGATTCCTAAGGAGAAAATACACTTGCGAGATCCTCACGACTCGTAAGGAGAACTCTCTTGTGGGACCCTCACGGCTCATAAGATTTGAAAGTCTTAAGTTACAGAGACCTAAACCTATGCTTAAGCAATCCCCACAATTTCCGATATTGCCCTACAAGTGGTTCAATATTGACCCTTGTATACAATCCACGGGCGCGAATAAACATTTCCCTAACCAAGTCTCATCCGTGACTGGGGATATGTTCGCATGGTAAACGACCCTTGTAAATCCTCTCGATTTACAAGGAGAAAACCTTCTTGTAGGATCCTTACGACTTACAGAGGAACAAACACTTAGGAATCCTCACGATTCCTAAGAAGAAAATATACCTACAAGATCCTCACGACTTGTAGGGAGAAATACCTTTGTGAGACCCCTACGGCTCATGAAGTCAAAAGCCCTAATCGACAGGACCTTAACCCTGTTCGCTAAGCCACCCTTGTTCGACATCGACAGAGGCAGATGATGATTCGCTCCTGGTAATATCCCAGTTGTAGCGGTGCTGATGCCGAAATCGGTTTACAGCGAAAAGCCAATAGGCCGCACATGCATACGAAATAGCCGAAATGATAGGGCAACTTGCGATAAAAGCAGCAAGTAAAAATGTATGCATGCAAAATAGCCGAAATGATGGGGCAACTCGCAATAAAAAGCAGCGAGTAAAAATAAAAAATAGCCGAAATGATTGGGCACCGCGAAAAATAGCCGAAATGATTGGGCAATCGCGACCTTCGCGATATAAAAGCTGAAATGATAGAGCATCGCGGAAATGAAACAAAAAAAAGAAATGATAAAACTTTGGCCCTACAGTTAAGATCACATCGATCCCTGTATACAATCCAAGGGCGTAAACAAAGAGGGAACCATACTTTCCCAACAGGCTCCGCCAGAAGACAAAGCCAAATCTCGACGGTTCAGTCCAACTCCGAAGAAACCAGTGTCTTCAGCAGACACCTCAACTCAAGGAAACAAATAATCCTTGGCGCGAGGGAAACAAATAATCCTTAGCAAATTCCTCGACTCACAGATACAAACACTCCTTGACGAGAGCCTCCTGATCCGCGTCGACTCGCAGAGCCACCAGTGCCTCCGTGGGAAATCCTCGACTCGTTTCAAACCCCAAGGAAACAAATAATCCTTGGCGCTTGGGAAACAAATAATCCCTAGCAAATTCCTCGACTCACGGATACAAACACTCCTTGACGAGAGCCTCCTGATCCGCGTCGACTCGCAGAGCCACCAGTGCCTCCGTGGGAAATCCTTGACTCGTTTCAAACCCCAAGGAAACAAATAATCCTTGGCGCTTGGGAAACAAATAATCCCTAGCAAACTCCTCGACTCACGGATACATACACTCCTTGACGAGAGCCTCCTGATCCGCGTCAACTCGCAGAGCCACCAGTGCCTCCGTGGGAAATCCTCGACTCGTTTCAAACCCCAAGGAAACAAATAATCCTTGGCGCTAGGAAAACAAATAATCCTTAGCAAATTCCTCGACTCACGGATACAAACACTCCTTGACGAGAGCCTCCTGATCCGCGTCGACTCGCAGAGCCACCAGTGCCTCCGTGGGAAATCCTCGACTCGTTTCAAACCCCAAGGAAACAAATAATCCTTGGCGCTTGGGAAACAAATAATCCCTAGCAAACTCCTCGACTCACGGATACAAACACTCCTTGACGAGAGCCTCCTGATCCGCGTCGACTCGCAGAGCCACCAGTGCTTCCTTGGGAAATCTTCGACTCGTTTCAAACCCCAAGGAAAAAAATAATCCTTGGCGCTTGGGAAACAAATAATCCCTAGCAAACTCCTCGAACTCACGGATACAAACACTCCTTGACGAGAGCCTCCTGATCCGCGTCGACTCGCAGAGCCACCAGTGCCTCCGTGGGAAATCCTCGACTCGTTTCAAACCCCAAGAAAACAAATAATCCTTGGCGCTTGGGAAACAAATATTCCCTAGCAAATTCCTCGACTCACGGATACAAACACTCCTTGACGAGAGCCTCCTGATTCGCGTTGGCTCGCAGAGAAACCAGTGTCTCTACGGGAAATTCCCGATTCGTCTCAACTTGCAAGATGAAGCCTCAGGCAGCAGGGACTAAAAAACTTGCTTCCTGAACAATGGGACCCTGCAAGTCGATCCAAAAAGATCTCTTGCATACTATTCACGGGTCTCACTCTCCAAAGTCAAATCTCGACAAGGAGGGAAACAACCGCTTACGGGCCCTCTCGACTCGTAAGAGGGAAAAATTCTCTTATAGGATCCTTACGACTTACAAGAGAAAACCATACTTAGGAATCCTCACGATTCCTAAGGAGAAAACTCACCTACGAGATTCTCTCGATCCGCAGGGAGAAAAATCTCTACGAGACCCTCACGGCTCATAGAGTTGAAAAGTCTTGGGCAGCAGATCTGAACCTGCGGCCTAAGCCATCGCTATCTCGTGAAGAAATTAAGGTGCTCACTCTATTATCTGCTAATTGTGACAGCATGTTGATAATAAAAGAGAGAAGAAAGCGACAGAAAGAGCATCCGATTTACATTTGATCAAGCGTTCGAGACGCACTCATTTATGCGTGGGCAGAAGACTCAGGATGAGAAATAAGACAAGCTGAAATAAAAAAAGAGGGGTTTCCATTCATATTGCTAAAAATTCTTACAATCGTAAAAGCAATGAATAAGAAATATTATTCAAATTATTACAACGGTATAACCTCATATCCGGGGCACGGATTGAGGAATTCAAAAGTAAGGCCATCCGGAGTTCTTCTGGCCTTCCTAATTATTCTTATGCGCAGCCTCTCGCGCTCCTGTGTGTCAAGATCCTCAGCAAGCCCTCCCGGACTTCGATATACAGCAACTATCGCCGTCTGCTGAAAGATTTGATGTAGGATGTCAATGAGGCCGTCCCGCCGTTTCTTCGAGATCAGCCCCGTCAGGTACACTGAATGCACCTTGTCTTCGGCATCATCCAGCGCGTTGAGCGGTAGGGCCTCGTGAAGACCCGGAAGTGCTCTCCATATTGCTCCCAGCACAACTTTTAAGAGAGCCGAACGATGAGGAAGCAGCCAACCACCGCTTGCGTTCAGACGACCCATGACCTCTGCACATTGAGCGTCTGTAAACTCCTGGTTTTGTTGACGACCCTGTGCGTGGATATCGTCATAGGTGATGAACTCGTGCAAACTGTATAGACGCACCGTCATCATGCCTGGAAGAAATACCACAGGAAGATTAGCGATAGAAGAAAAATAATATACACAGAGGGCTAAATTCCTCGAGAGCAAAGCTCTGTTCAGGGATTAAAACCCATGAACAAAAGCTCTGCAGATCTATAAGTTTTTTGAGAGTGAAGCTCTGTTTATGAAACCCCAATGGGGATCTCTTTAGATCAAAAGATCTGTGAGAGCAAAGCTCTTTGGTTAAGATTAATTTAAATTAATTTGATACATTAATTTTACCTAAAGTTTCTAACTTTGAAAATGAGCAAAGTTCTGCTGGTGAAACCCCAAAGGGACTTTCTTTAGATCAGAAGATCTATGAGAGCAAAGCTCTGTTGGTTAAGATTAATTAAAATTAATTTAATCTAAGAATCAATTTTACCTAAAGTTTTTCTAAAAACTTTGGAAAGGAGAGCAAAACTCTGGAGTTCTTGAAGGCAAGAGCAAAACTCTGAATTTTTTTGAAAATAAAAATCGGAAAGATGATGAGCATCTGTGGGGGACCAAAAGTCCTATTTATAGGCATCAAGTGCCTCTTCAACTTCCAAAAGTTTCCACGGTTGTTGGAATTCCGCCACCGTTGCGCTTACGTTTGGGGCTACGTAAGCGCAACGGTGGGGGGGGGCATTTGTTTACCCTAATCAGAGCAAACCTTTGTTCAAATTCCGAGGCGGGAGATGAAGCAACGCTTCATCTTCCCCCAATCAGAGCAAAGCTCTGTTGGAAATTCAAAATTCAAATTTTGAAGCAACACTTCAAATCCCGGACGCAACGCGCCACGTGTCAGGCGCAGACGCATCAGCGCAGCGCCCAAGAAGTCGCGCCCAATCAGAGCAGAGCTCTATTTTAAGCAAAATAAAAGGAAGCAACGCTTCAGTTGCGCAAGCACTGCGCTGCGCGACGCGTGTCAGCGCAGATGCGCTCGCACAGTTGCGCTGCGCTGTGCGCTGCGCGACGCGTGTCTGCGCTGTGCGCTGCGCGACGCGTGTCAGCGCAGATGCGCTAGCGCGACGCATGTCACGCGCTAGGACATCTGCGCCAAACAGAATTAAAATTCTAAAGAAATCTTTTCTATTCTTGTTAAAACAAGAAGATTTTCTTCTGTAAAACAGAAGCTCTTGGATCAAAGATCCAACGGTGGGGAAAATTCCCCAAATCACTTAGAGAAACATCTCTTTAACAAATTTAACTAATTTATGGGCACTATAAAAAGGACCCTAGGCCTCAATTCAAAGGTATCAACATTTTCTAAAAAAAAAAAAAAGAAGGGAAAGAGAACTCTGAAGAATTCCTCAAGAACAAAAAGGTAAAAACCTTTAGAAAAAAAGAGAAAGTTCTCTAATGAACAGATCATAGATCTAAAAACAAGATCAATGATCTTTAATAAAAAAAATAATAATAAAATAGTGCTTTGCACTTTTATGAACCTTTGGTTTTTTGAGATAAGAAAAACAAGAAAAACTTTTCTTTTCTTTGATTTAAATTAGATCAAGAAATCAAATAATACTTTGCACTTCTGTTCTTGAATCTAAAAGATTCTTAGTGCTTTGCACTTCCAAACTGCGCTGTTGCGCTTTTGGAAGAGCGCCACGTGTCAGCTACAGAACAACTTGCGCTACGCGCTCTTGAAATAGGGCTTTGCTCTCCGGAATTGGCGCAACTCAGCAGAGCGCGCCACGTGTCAGCAGCGCAACAGCGCAGCGCACTAGCGCAGCGCACTGCGCTGTTGCGCTTGCGCTCACCAGAGCATGACACGTGTCCTCATCACAAGCGCTTGCGCTCAATAATTGGCGCAAAGCGCCTGACAAGCCACTATCAGATAATTAATGCACTGCATTATTTACAGAAGGGCCAAACCCAATTAAAAAGGGCCTAACATGCCAAATTAAATGCAATGCATTACTTTAAAAAGGGCAGAGCCCAAATAAAAAACAGATGCTGCGCATCATTTATAAAAGGGCAGAGCCCAAATAAAGGTCTAATAGACCAAACAAAAATGTCATGCATTATTAAACAGGAGCAGAGCCCCAGTAAAGGCCTAACAGGCCAAATGCAAATAAAATGTTGAACATTTTCAACTGGACTTAGCCCAATTCTGACCGTAAGTCCTTAAATTAAATTGAACTGAGCACAAATGCTCTCTCAAATTAATTTACCTCCGCTTCGAGGGTACATCTCTGAACTCCTCTGACACCCATCGTTGTAATCCTTCAACGACGTCAGAGAGGTGACGGGTCCCGACGACCACACATCGATACGGACTGCGGGGTCCTTAAACTCGTGGACCGAAACGTCCTTAAACTAACAATGGACCGAAACGTCCTTAAACTAATGATGGACCACTACGTCCTTAAACTAGCGATGGACCGAAACGTGCTTAAACTAATGTTGGACCGAAACGTCCTTAAACTAATAGCGGACCACTACGTCCCTAAACTGGAATATAGACCACCACGTCCCTAAACTGGAGTGCGGACCACCACGTCCCTAAACTGGAATATGGACCGCAATGTCCCTAAACTACCTATGAAGCACTACGTCCCTAAACTGGAACAATAGAGTCTCCAAATGCTCTTTTGCTGGACCTAAACGATCCCGTTTAAGTTGATCTTAGCCCCCAAACGCGGCTAACGTATCCTTAAACTAAAAACACCAAACCCAAATCTAAGTAAATATGGATTTGGACTAATCCACGTCCTACGGACGACGACATTACTCAGTCTCCGTATACAATCCACGGGCAACCACAAACAAAACAAACACACACGACACGAAGTAAAATTCTGGAGAAGGAGAAAGTTGCTACCGTGATGCGGTAGCGTAATTAACTGCAGGGGCTTGCGCCTGCAGGGAAGAGCGTCCCCACAATCAAAAACCCCTCAAGCGAGGGGGAATCTGACGAAGTCTGCTATATCGGCCGCATCCGTCTAAACCTCCGATACACGGTGCCATAAATCAACTTGGCATCTTCGGAGAGGTGAACGGATAAAACCAAATAGCATCTGTCCCGAATCTCAGCGTCAGGACATCGCAGTCTTGTGCGCCGTCTTTCGAAGGGGAACACTTATAATTTTAAAATTCCACTTAGAAATATAAAAGTACCACTTGTAAGAAAAAATGTTTCACTTGTTAGATAACAAATTTCACCTAGGTTAATATAAAATTTTAAGAATACACATGATATAGAAAGAAAACATTAAATGTCTCTTGTATTTTGTCTATTGTCCTTGTTGAAAGAGACATGTGTCATTCAAATTTAAAAAATAAAACCCAACTATCCTTAAACCTGCTACAGCATGTCACAATCATTTTTACAATTAAAAAAAAAACATTTTTGGTGTACCGAATCATAACCCAATATTTACTGTATAATTCTGAGAATTAAAATGCTTGTTAGAATGCAAACTGAAATAGAATGGGCATATATAGAGAATAGAGGCCCCAGGAGGGATTTTCGTTAGGCGGCGTTGAAAGAATACACCTTCCAACATTTTATTCAACGATCGGCATCCATCATTATCATTTTTATCATCTAAGATGAGCATACACCAAATTTCATGTGATTCTTCAACTCTTTCACTGTTGGATTAGCAATATAAGAAGTTCTATTGTTGGTAAACCGTTAGTTTCGTACCAACTAAATCAACGGTGAAAATGTTGTAGAATCGCATAAAATTTGGTGTATCCACATCTTAGATGATGAAGATGAAGATGATGTATGCCGATTGTTGGAAAAAAATGATGGAATGTGTATATTTTCGACGCCATAGAAGGAAATTCCCTCTTATGACATCTTTTCTCCATTATATATATATATATATATATATATGAGGTTAATGGAGGAGAGGCCATAGAAGGGAATTTTCTTCTATGGCGTTGAAAAAATACATCCTTTCTCATTTTTTCTGACGATCGGCACCCACCATCTTCATCTTTATCATCTAAAATATGGGTACACCAAATTTCATGTGATCTACAATTTTTTCACCGTTGATTTAGTGGGTTCAAAATTAACGGTTTACCGATGATAGAACTTTTTACATTGGTAAATCAACGTTGAAATGGTTGTAGAATCACATGAAATTTGGTGTACCCACATCTTAGATGATAACGATGTAGATGGTGGATGCCGATAGGCAGAAAAAATGAGGAAATATGTATTTTTTCGATGCCATAGGGTGAAATTCCCTCATATAGCATCATTCGTCCATCATTCTCTCTCTCTCTCTCTATATATATATAAAGAGAGAGAATGATAGAGGAAAAAGGCCATAGGAGGTAATTTCCTTCTATGGCGTCGAAAAAGTAGACATGCCCTCATTTTTTCCGACGATCAGCACTCATCATCTTCATCATTATCGTCTAAGATGTAAAATGTGGATACACTAAATTTCATGTGATTCTACAACTTTTTCAATGTTGATTTAGCAAAGTAAAAAGTTTTGTTGTCGGTAAACCGTTAGTTTTGAACCCACTAAATCAACGATGGAAAAGTTATACAATCACTTGAAATTTGGTGTACCCACATCTTAGATGATAACAATGATGATGATGGGTGCCGATCGTCGGAAAAAACGAGAGAGAGCATACTTTTGTGACGTCATAGAAAGAAATCCTCTCCTATGACCTCTTTCCTCCATTATTCTCTCTCTGTATATGTATATAAATCTGGGTACAAATTTTGATTCAGGTCGTTTTTAATGTTTTAGTGCCCTGGTTTGCTTCTACGCTCTCATGAGCTTGGGATGCAGAATTTGGTTTATACCCCCTCAACTTTCTCTCAACTTAAGTTGGCACCCTCAGTGGCCTAAGCTCCATGAAAGCTTTGACTTCAATTTATTGTGTTGTTCTACTTAAGAAATATTTATGCTTTTTGGCTGAATTTTTGCTCCATCTAATTTTGGTTTTCCACATCCGTCCTGCACCAAGTGTGCACCATGCCTAAA
This sequence comes from Agapanthus africanus, assembly GCA_030015575.1. Classification (NCBI taxonomy): domain Eukaryota; kingdom Viridiplantae; phylum Streptophyta; class Magnoliopsida; order Asparagales; family Amaryllidaceae; genus Agapanthus; species Agapanthus africanus. The sequence goes on from CM057347.1 coordinate 463,757,916, forward strand.
TGGTGCGTATTTCTGTACTGTGTAATCTAGATTAAGGCAGTTGTCGGCCAACTATCAGCATTTGCGTAGGGTTTATTGCTAGTTAACTACTTAAAATGAACAAAGAAATTACGGATCTCTCAAATTTTCGACTTAAAATGCTCACTGACAGAAATTATGGATTTTAATGGCCATTTGACACTTCGAGCTAAAATGCTCGTTAAAGTCCATAATTTCTGTATCAAGAAATTTAAAATAAAATGCACTGTAAAACTGAAAAAAAAAAAGACTCATCTTAGGCTGAATCTGACTCCACTCATCCAAACGATCCCTCTTCATTTTGAGATCAATACATAAATGGGATTCATTAAAGCACGAATAAGCCGATTCGATATGTTTTCTCCATCCCAAAGATAGCAAAGTACGCCCGGCATGGAAATCCTCCCAATAATCTCAACATTAGAGGGGGTCGTCGAGGCTGGCATCACATGACAACGATTGTAGCGGATGCAAGAGAGTGGGAAGTTATATATGACTTAGCTTGAGGAGGAGGAAGAAGAGGGTTAAGGATGAAGAAGAAAGAGAGGGTTGAGGATGATGATGAAAAAGAAACCGAGGAGTGTGATAATATTTGAGTGCAATGGTAAGGAAGGAGTGTGTGATATATTGATATTTATTGAGAATGAGGAAGGTTGTGTGTCGCAAAAACTAGTTTTCATTTAGGAGAGAGGATAATCAAAACACAAAATTAAGAATAAAATCAATCAATATAAGTAGGAAGGAAAAAAAAGGATAATGCAACCGATCAATTGATTCAATCAGTACATCATACCCAAAATTAAAGAAAGTTATGTAAATTGCAATTCCATTCCTAATTAAACCTGAAATTTAGAAAATTGTTAATAATTATTTAGAGCAATATTTAAGCATCCGAAAAGAATCTTTGACAATTAAATATGCTAGTTAAATGAGATTCTATTTATTTTATATATATAGTCTTAACAATCAAACTATTTCAATGTATGTGCCTGCCCATGATTTTATTTGGAATAGTCTAACACTTGAAATTCAAAAGTATAATAAATGAGGTGATAAAACTTAATCCGTCCATTTTTTTAAATTTTTTAATTTTATTTTGGGAATTGACCCGTAATTCTCAGCCAAATACACACAACACCCACATACACAGCACACATGAGCACAAAGCACACACATAACTTGATCCATCCATGTTTTTTCGATAAAGCTTGAGAATATAGTAAAATAAATAAATCAAGAACATTAACTTCTTAAGTTGGGGATTTTTGCTTTAATAATTCTGCATAAGTTGTTGTACTAGATTGTGAGGAAGTTGAAGTTAAACATGAGGAATCTCAAACTATTTAGGTAGTTTCATCTTTCAATCCTTCTTTTTATAATCCTAATTTGCCTTAAAGGTCGTATGTTCTTAAAGAGTTAAATGACATACTCAATTACCTATCTTTATTATACTAATAGAAATTGGTATGACTTTGGCAGAACATGAATTTATTTACGCTTTTGCCATCAGCTCAATTATATTCAGTACATAAGGTTGGCATCTTTGAAATTACAACTACACATTAGGGGCAGTTTTGTCAAAAAGGCTCTGAGAGGATGCTGTTAAGAACGTGTCTGTACTTATGTGCTGCAGCAAAGAGTTAGGATGTGGGCCCCGCTTAATTTATAAAAAACCCTCGCTTAACCACCAACTTTGTCTTCATACATAAATACAATCCTATATCAATTTTATCCTAAAAAAATGTTACGAATTTAGGGATGTGATTTCTAAATTAATCATGAACTCGGAATCCCACTGGATTTTCTCTAAAATACCATGAGTTTTAAACATACAAATACTATACTTTATTTTCAGATAAATACCATGGATTTGTTTCTTATGAATAAATTCTAGCGTTTTTCGGATAAATGCTATCGACTTTGTTTCTTAAGAATAAATACCAGCGTTTTTTGGATAGATATGATCTACTTTGCAACTTACAAATAAATACCATGGATTTTCAATGTGTTTTGGATAAACACCATCGACTTTGTTTCTTATGAATAAATATCATGAACTTCCAATATTTTTTCTCATAAATAAATACCATTGACTTTCGCCGATTTTTTGATAAACATGGACCTTTTCACAAGTAAATACCATGGTAATTCATCGTTCTTTGTAAAAATATCATATACTTTGTTTGCCACAATCAATACCATGTACTTTTATATCGATAAATCTGTGAACCGTATGTACATAATCTTTTTTTCCAATATATAAAGTTTTCTGGACTATTCGTAAATCTTGCGCATCGATTATGCTTATGGGGGATAGTGAACTGTTTACTTTAGCAGAAGTAGCCATGATTTATGGTTATGCCATTGTGACTAATTACGGTTCCGCCGTTGACTTTAATTACAGATCTGCAATCACATTGCATTTCTAAACAATTACAGGTTGCCATCAATTTTAAAAAATTACATGTTTTCTCTAAAATACCCTGTACTTTCAAAATTTTACCATATGAATTATATTTAAGGTTTTGGAGAGTATCTTTTTACAAAGAAGCCGCAAAAAGCTAAAAGTCACTTCAAATTTGCATCTAGAAATAATTTTATTATTGGCATTTAAAAAAAAGTCACCCCATGATTTTGATTTATGCCCAGCACCATATACCTTGTTTCAATTCATTATTTCTTTTCAGCCAAAAACAGGGAAAAAATTAATTAGAATACATGGTCTTTAATTCCCTTATCTTCATATCATTTGAATAATGAGTAATATTTTATCTACCAACTTGAAATCCTATCTAAATCTATCCAAAAGATTAAATGGTATGACCCACAACATCTATAATATATGAGCACGGCGTGTATCCTGAACTGCAGCAAAAGGAACACAAGTATGGAAATACTAATTGAAATGGATATCAATGAGCTATAGCTCGGTTGGTATGAGCACTTTCCTTCTTATGGAGAGTGCGGTGTTCGAATTCAAGGAGTATGTCATCCACGCACAAAACGAGGAATACGACCTTACTCTCTACCACCTTTTTATATATACATGGTTCATCTAAGTTTTTGATGAAGTTAAACTCTTTGACTGCTACATCAAAACAGATGTTCCAGCTCCGCGACACCTATTTTAATCCATAAATCGATTTAAGCAGTTTGCACACCTTTCCGCTGCTCCCACTGTCTACGAAGCCCTCTGGTTGTGCCATATACACGCTCTCTTCTGAATCACCATTTAGAAAAGCGGTCTTGGCGTCCATCTGCCAGATTTCATAGTCATAGTATGCAGCAATGGCAAGTAGGATTCTGATGGACTTAAGCATAGCCACTGGAGAAAATGTCTCATCATAGTCGACACCTGGTCGTTGACGAAAACCTTTTGCTACAAGTCTAGTTTTGAAGGTCTCAACCTTTCCATCTACACCAATCTTCTTCTTGAAGACCCATTTGCTCCCAATGAGTTTTACTCCTTCAAGAGCAACCTCCAAAATTCATACTTTGTTGGTGTACATGGATTCCATCTCAGATCGCATTCGGCCATTTCACAGAGTCCCCAATTGTGATGGCCTGCTCGAAACTAGTTGGGTCATCATCTTCCATGATGCAATCCTCACTCCCACCGTCTATGAGAAAACCGTAGTATCTCTCAGGTAGGTGAGAAACCCTACTAGATCTGTGGAGTGGCTGAGGTTCGTCGAGAACTATTGAATCCTCCGTTTCTACCAAATTATCAATTGTAGTTTGTGTATCTGGAACTTCTTCCAGGTTTACTGAGCTCTCATTAATTTCTTTTGCAAGAAATTCCTTTTCCAAAAAGTGGCGTGTTGAGCAACAAACACGTTTTGTTCCTCAATGTAGTAGAATAGATATCCATGTGAATATTTTGGATATCCCACAAACTTACACAAAACTCATCGTGCTTCGAGTTTGTCCGGATTCTGTTTTTTAACATAGACCGGACAACCCCATATCTTAACTCGCTTAAGACATGGTTTCTTTCCACTCCATATCATATGGTGTTTTAAGCATAGATTTTGATGGAACTTGATTCAATAGGTATGCAGCTGTCTCAAGTGCATAGCTCCAAAAGGAAATATGTAACTCAACATTACTCATCATAGAGCGCACCATATCTAATAGGTGCGATTCCTCCATTCCGATACTCCATTATGCTGTGGTGTATATAGAGGAGTAAGCTGAGAGAGAATTCCATTCTTTTTTAGATAATCTCGGGATTCCGTGCTTAAATATTCGCCTCCTCGGTCGGATCGTAGGATTTTGATACTTTTACCCGTTTGGTTCTCTACTTCGCTCTTATATTTCTTAAATTTCTCAAAGGCTTCAGATTTGTGTTTCAACAAGAACACATGTCTGAATCTAGAGAGATCATCGGTGAGTGTAATGAAGTATGAGAAACCATTCCTGGCATGTGTAGACATAAGACCGCATACATCACTATGTATTAGTCCCAAGAGTTCAGTAGCTCTTGCTCCGTGTCCCGTAAACGGGGTTTTAGTCATCTTTTCTTTGAGGCATGACTGATAAGTTTCATAAGATATAAATTCAAACAGATTCAAATATCCATCTTTATATAACTTAGCTAGTCTGGTCGCATTGATATGACCAAGTTTACAGTGCCACAAGAAGGCTTCGTTCATATCTGAACTTTTCCTCTTGTGACTATTTTGTATATTTAGAACTGTATTTGATTTAGAACGTATAAATCATTATATAGCGTACCAAACCCAATCAATACTTGATTTAGGAAAATGTTCATAACATTTTCTCTAATGCAAAATTATATCTATCTTTATCTAATAAAGATACGGGTATTATATTGCACATCATAGACGGTACGAAATAATAGTCGTTTAAAATCAATGTATTACCAGTGGACAATATTATGTGAAATTCGCCGACAGCTTCAGCAACAACAATTGCTCCATTCGCTACTCTGAGAGACATATCACTCTTTCTCAGCTCTCTACTTTTCTTTAACCCTTGTAATATATTACAAATATGTGATCCTGATCCGGTATCTAATACCTAGGATGTAAAGCAGAGTGAGAAACAGTTCTCAATAACTAACACACCCGACGAAGATGCATCATAATGCTCTTTCTTTATTAGGATTGCATGGAAATCCTTGCATTCCCCTATCTCTTGTCCAGACTTATGACAGTTGTCATAAAATAGAGCGGAACCAACATTCCCCAGCCCTGTATAATAAGTGGGAGTTCAGTTGATAAAACTGCACTTTTAATATGACATTTTTTCTACTATTTCTATATAAAAAAATGTGTTTATTATAATATATGACACATATGAGGGTTTATCTGTAAAAATACTATTTTCATGTATTTATATATTATAATTAAAATTATGAAGGAAAAAGTAAGCATATAATATCCATATAACATTTGGCCCATTTAATATGCTTACATTATTAAATACTTTTGACCAATTATCTTAAAACTAAAATATCATGACAAATGGTTAAAGATAATATCTCAATAAAAAAAAATCTACTAACATCATTTATTGAGATAATTGTGCAGGAATTATATCATGACTGAAATCAAGGAAATTCAAGTTGGTAAGATCAAATCTACTGAAGATATTCAAGTAAATTGAAGAAACTAATTTTGGCAGAAACGTAGAGAAGATTTTCAAAGTCTAGATACTCAAAAGATCACCAAGTGTTACATATATGAAGCTACAAAAATTAGTGGCCATGATCTCACCAAAAGGTGGCGGATCCGCGGCCAAACCTATTCAATGGCCGCGGTTCCGCCGCACTTCTAAGGGTTTAGGCTCGGGATTTTGGTGGTTGGGATCCTTACAACTAGTTTCCATATTAGGAAACTAGGGTTCTGGTTTTGTGACCATAAAAAAGGATCGAGAGGCTCTTGGAAAATCATCAAACCGACGCGATCACGAAGTCCACGACGGCTCAAGAATCCAGGTTGATCATCGACAGTTCATCTACCTCCTTAGAAGAGATCGAGAAGCAAACTAGGGTTTTGTAATCATTTTCTAAATGAACAAAGTGTACTTGATCTTGCTGATTAATAAAGGTAGTTTTATTCTATTGCATTTTATTTTCTTTATTTACATCATGATCTCTATCCGTTCTTCTATCTCCATCATGCGTGAGTAATTCTTCGTTTGTTAGGGTTCATAGGATTTGGGTAGATTAATGGATGATGAAGATCTTTAAACTCTTTTTACGTCCTAAAAAGTTTATAAACTTTATCAAAAGAATAGTTAACATCCTAATCGGGAGCGCTACCAATTCATTGATAGTCACGACCGCAATTTGAGATTAGATTAACGATTGCTTTGGTAAAGGCTAGACATGAACGGAGATCCATATCAAGATAGGGGTTAAGAGTGGGAACCCTTTTCCTTGCAGAAACCCTAATCTACATGCATCACTGTCGATCTAGTTTTAAATCTATTAAAAGATAAAAGGAGTAATCTTTAATTAATCATTTATGATTACTAAATCTTAATGAACCCTACAAACCCCCTTCTACTATAAAACCTACATCCGTAGTTAAACTAGATCTATATTCTGCATCCGTATTTGACGTAGATCTAGAACCTACAACCATTTTTCACCATTCTTTATTCTTCCCCCTTTCCTAATCAACACGCCTAAAGTAAGATTAAAAGATTCAACGTTTCCTAGAGGACGACCCGTACTTATCTCGGTCTAGCTACACGCGACACCGTTATTGATTGCGATTACTACACACACTTCTTTAAAAAAACAGATCAATCAAATGGCGCCGTTGCCGGGGATACGTGCGTAATTTTTTTTTCTTAATATTCGTGTTGAATTCTTATTTGATCAATATCATAAATAAAACAAAACTGCATCTTGCATATTTAACGATTAGTGTGCGATTTTTGTAAGGGGGTCTGGAGTCACAGACTTGAGAAAACAAAGATTCAGAGACATTCATCAAGATCCAGAGAAGTAAGGGAGACCACGTAGCAAAAATCATCAAAAGACCCCTCAACTTCACGGCGGAACCGCGGCAAGAAGGCCTATTCGGCCGCGGAACCGCGGCGAAATTAAGGAGATTTTCTCTCCAATTGATTTAGGGATTTCCCCACCGTTGGATCTTTGATCCAAAAGCTTCTGATTTACAGAAGGCAATCTTCTTGTTTTTAACAAGATTGAAAAATCTTTTCCTACACAGAATTTATTCTGTATTTTGATGATTTTTAATCACCTTTGGATCATTGATCCAACGGTGCTCTGATTTACAGAGCACCATCTTCTTATTTGAAAAGATTTTGAGAAATCTTTCTTAACAGAATTTTATTCTGGTTAATTGATGATTTATCATCTTTATTAGATTTTTGATCTGACGGTGGGAAGCTTTTAGTTCCAGCGCTAGCGTACCCGTACTTTACACATGGTGCGCTGCTTAGAGTACAGCGCACACGTGCTTTGCACGTGGTGCGCTGCTTGTAGTGCAACGCTCTTAGCGCTAGCGCACATGTGATTTGCACGTGGTGCGCTGCTTAGGGCGTAGCGCACCTGGCGCTGCTATGAAGCGTTGCTTCATTTCAAAATTCGAATTTTGAACAGAGTTTTGCTCTGATTGGGGGAAACAAGTGCCCTCCCACCGTTGCGCTCACGTGGCCCACACGTGAGTGCAGCGGTGGCAGCATCTCTGCCGTTGGATCAACTTAGAAGTTGAAACGGCTCTTTATGCCTATAAATAGGACCCTTGGCCTTTTAGATGATTTATGTTCATCTTCTTCCTTCTGAGAATTTTTACTTCTCTTGCAGAGCATAGCTCTTTGGCTTAAGAACTTTCTTAAGGGCAAAACTTTGTCAAAATCTTAGGTAAAAGATTAAATATTTGAGTAGATCATTTAATAATCTAGGGTTTCACATATTTAACAGAGCTTTGCTCTTCATAGATCTTCGATCTAAAGAAAACCCTTTTTAGGGTTTTGTTAACAGAGCTTTGCTCTCTGGAACCCATAAATTTAAAGAGATCTTTCTTAGGGTTCCTTAACCCATTAACAGAGCTTTGCTCATGAAGAACTCTTAGGGTTTGTTCATAGATCTTGAAGATCTTAGAATTTTAATTTATTAAAAAAAATTTACTTTAAGTTTTCTGATGGTTATTTCATCATTTTTACAGAGCAAGACTCTTCAGAATTTTCTTGAGGAATTTTATTCCTCCATCATTAGAGTTGACAGATGTCACTCTGTCACAGAGCACTGCTCTCAAGGGGAGATTTACTCCTCTGCCCGAGGGGTTCTCATTGAATGAGAATCTCTTGAGAATTTTCTCATTTAATGACAGTCTCATCAAATGATGAGGCTGTTTTATTAATGATGAACTGTCATCACTATGTGGGTCCCCTTTGGTCCCTTTTTACTGCATTGCAGTGCGGTACGGCTTTAAATTACCTAGTGATAGAATTTAATCTGTAGTATTGGCGGCTGAAAATTTGTTCTTTTCCGCGTAGGTACTATGTCTTTCGACACTTCCTTCCCGTTCGTCCGCTCAGAAGGCGGATTCCTCGAAGCGCCTGTAGAGCGAGAGGTTCTTGCGCTGATCAAAGACCATGACCCGGAGCACAAGAATATTCACCTATGGGGTAGATGGTACGATCAAATTATCAAAGACCGCCAGAGTTTCTCTTGTGCGACACCCTCGGAGCCTATCTCTGCGATCCCTTATGCAGATGCATCCCCAATAAGCTATACTGTGGAGGAGGTGAATTGGACTTCAGAAGGTCTCCTTCGGCCTTCTACGGCCGCAATACCTGTGCAGCCGGCGGTAGCTTTAGATATTCTAGGGCGGCGCATATGCCAGGGTGAATCGCGCCCTTGGGGACAGCCATACAACAAAGGACTGACTCCCCGTCACCCGGCCGGATACCTGCAGTGGGCCCGATATATCTTATCGGCGAAGAAGTCACGGCTGCTGAAGCTCGGATTGTACCCTGCGATCTACGCTTTCTTGTTCCAGTATTCTGCACCTCCTACATGGTGGATCAATGCGTTTCTAGAGCAATGGAACATTCCGACCCACACCTTCCTCTTATTGGATCGAGAAGTCTCAATTTCCTTAGAGGAATTTGTCGGGGTCTCTGGTTTATCCGTCAGGGGAGAGCATTACGAGGAGCTGCTTCCTCCGGATGAGTATATTTTTGCCACCAAATCAGTGGTAATGGGTCTTACCCTAGAGAACGCCATTCAACACCAATTTCCAAGTTTGATAAAGGTGTTGAATATCTACGAGGTCCTATTTCTTGAATCTGGAAGCCGGGGGGTCGGCTTTGTGGACTTCATCGCCCGTTTTCTTCGCCGAGAAGTTTTATCGCGACAAGGTGAAAAGTTTGCCAAACTTGATGATCCTTTCGGCTTTGGCTTGGATCGCCGGCCAATATTGGAAGCCGATCAAAAGGATTTCTTTCTTCGAAACGTCGCGATATTCCCCTTTTCAGAAATTGCCGCTCCGGGCATCGATGAGGAAGCGTTCTTTCTAGGGTTCCTTAGTTTGTGGTTAAAATGGTTTGCGCTTCCGATGCACCCTCGCCATATGAGGCCGTCAGTCTTCTACCAACGCATCGAATGGTTGCCGGGATACAAGTGGCCGTCGGGATTACTGGGTTAGCCCACCTGTATTACGGCCTCAGCTTGGCAGCGGATACTACTGAGCCAGGGTTGCAGCCTGCCAACTTCTCAATGCATTATTTCACCTCATGGCTCGTGTTGCACGTACTTGGGGTCTTCGGTATCCACAAAAGGCCTTCCTTTTATGACAGATGTAAGTTCCCTCGGATCATGCGACTAGTCGACGCATCCATCGTAAATCCGACACCGTGGAAAGCTAGGGGTTTGCTCCTTCGTCCACGCACGGTTAGGGATGGTATGTCCTTCATAGATAAAATTTTAGCCGTCGGCCAGGAATCCGCGAGAACGGTGCTGCCATTGCAGGACATTTTTAAAGACGGGGCCTCTGTCTTGAAAGCTCGGGAGATTCTTCATCTATACTCCATCAGGCCGGGCTTTCTCGTATTTAGGCAGAATGATGCGGCGTTATTCATGAGATACAACCCGCATCATTTCTCCCAGCAGTTGAGATACAATCAAGGCATCCCGCTTGAGGCTTTCTTGGCAGAACCTGCTGCTACCGAAGAGGCTATCCAGAGCGCGCTGCACCATTTTATGCGTCTAAACACAGGGTCCACCTTCTTCATCAGCGAACCGAGCTGTGTTCCAAAGGCCCTAAATGTGTATGTGGCGTGGTATCAACATTCGATGGGCGCCGTCATTAGAGAGGAAAAAAGATTGCTTCTTGATCGCAAGGGTGCAGCGCCGGCTGGTGATCCGAATGTTCCTCTGAAGCGACGGACCATTGTCCGTCCTCCATTAAGAGAAGTTGCTGCGGTCGAGGTCCCGCATGATAGGCCTGAGCTACCGATACCCCGTGCTCCCATGAAAGCGGTGACTGTGGCGTCTCCCGAGTCTGGCGTGGGTTCAGATATCGGGACTCGTCGTCCCAAGGTGCCCACCAAGCGTAAGCTTGTGCTAGCGGCGACCGGTGCTCGCTCGCAGAAGAAGAAAAAGAATTCGATTCATTCTGCAGACGTTGTATTTGGCCAGGAGCCCCATGCTCCTTACAGCGAGGGCCTGAGCGAATATGGGACCAAGGAGGGTCTATTCATGGCGCCAGATGATACTGATCTGGAGGCGCCATCGCAGCTTCCGAGTGACTGGCTAGCCACAAGGCAGGACTGATCATCCTCGCTGAGTCAGGTAATCTTCAGTTGTATCTTTTGTTGCTGCATTACATTTTTTTTATCATGTTTTGACTGGCCCTTCTTTTTCAGCAGGCGTTTCTACTGAAGAGGCTCTCGCATCTTCACTCAAGACTTTCGAAGAGGAAGAGAGGCTTCGCGTCTCCTTAGGCTTCGGTACATTTTAGTTCATTATGTCTTCATCCCTTCCCTTTTTTTATAGGCAACCTGACCCGTTTTCTTTTTTTATAATAGGGACTACTTCGATCCTGGTCACCCCGAGTGAAATGCCAGCCCCGCATGATGATGCAGTGACGCTTGCAGGACCAGCTGCTGAAGTCTCAGCTCCTTCAGCATTGCCAACAAAGGCTTCGCTTAAGCAACTGATGACGGATGCCGTAACGGTTCCAGAGGTAACTCTTGGCTCGGACGAAGATGTCTCCTTGGCGGAGGTCTTGAGGAGGTCTTCCCTCACTGCCATAGCCGACAAGAAGCGCAGAAAGCGGGCTGCGAGGGAGCGTGACGCCAGCTTGGCCGTGGGTGCCGGTTCAAGCACTATTCCCCTCGTCACTATCTCTTCTGAAGACGCCCTAGCTGCCTTGTCTACTGCCCATAGACAAATGGTGCGCGCGGCTCGAGAAGAAGCCGTCAAGCAGCCCCAAGGTAATGTAATATTTGGTATTTTTTTATCGGAATTTGATTTTCAAATCCTTATGTGCCATTTCTTGCAGGGGCAAGTCCTGATGAGGAAGTGGCAGGTGAGACGGCGGCAACTAATGAGCCTGAAGTGGTCACTCTCTCAAGAGTCTGGAACTGCCCTAATTGCCGCTCTTTCCCCTTGCGGTTCCTTTCCGTTGCCGGGCACTGCAAGTATCACGACGGCTCTCGTGGAGTCGGGGGATGAAGCTATAGGCGGCGAAATCATTCCAATGGAGGAGGGTGAAGCAGTCACTGCACCCAGTGACGCCCTTGTCGCGGTTTCGACCGGCGACTCATCAGATAGATTTTGGGTCATTGCTTTCCTTTTCATTCTGCAATCCCTTTCAATCTCTTCTGACAGTACTTTGCTCATTTCTAATGCAGGCGTGGTGAGCGATGAGGTTGTACCATATGAAGAAGCACCACCAGTTACCGCTCCGACGGTCATTGCCTCTTCATCTCCCCTTATATCTTCTCAACTGCTGGAAGGTATGGGTTTGCGATTAACTTAAATCGGGGATAGTATCTTTTGTGTACTGACCATGTATCATCGTAATATTGCAGGAGTTCTCTTTGATCATCTATATCAAGTGCTGCACCCAAATTTCTCTTTCCAGTCGGAGATTGCTTCATCTAGCGGCGTTGGTGAGTATAGTCTTTGGCTAATACCTCCTCTTTTCTTTTACGGACATCCAAGTCATTGCTAATTCTTCTTTGTTTTGACTGCAGCATTGTAGATTGAAGGAGGAGATGAAAGAATAGTCGCGCCGCCGGTACTCCCGGTCTTGCCACCTGCCGCAGCCGGTATAGTATACTTCATCACCCATGTGATTTATTTATTTCGTGAGTTAGCTTTTAACCGTAATTCATTTTGCAACAGTCACACCGATTCCTGCTCCCTTCGAATCTTGTATATTAATGCCAGCAGGACCATTTTCTAGACGTCCATCTTCTAAGAGCGCTGTGACTAGCCTTCTTATGTTGAGTGAATCCATTGAAGAGCTTGACGCGGAGATCCCTGCACTCGCTGTAGATTTTGCTGCCGAGGTTAATCCTATGCTGGCGACGCTCGTGAACTTCCATAGCGAGGGCGTCGTTGAGTCTTGGGTTAATCACTGTAGGAAAATTGAGGCCTGCCTGCATGAGCTTGAGCTCGGACGTCCTGCTCCCGAGGTCCTGGCTGTGAACCTCCAACTGGCTGCGTGGGTCGAGCAGAGCACTCTCTACCTCCGCCATCTTGAATAAGAAGTGACCTTAAAGCATAAGGAGCACGAAGAGACTTCAAGCGAATCTGCCCGGCTGCACGCTTAGGTTGACGCAAATGCTGTATAGCTGAAAGCTATCTTTGAGGGCCTTCTACGATGTATTTCTGACGGGCTAACGCTGAGGCAGAAGCTCGACCTTATCGAGCAAGATGCGCAGAGTCGTGGGGCAGCTCAGCGGGTCATCGATGAGCAACTTTCATCTTATTTGCAGCAACGGGATCAGATTGAAGCGGAGTTGGCCGCGGCAGCTGACCGTGAGAAGGCCCTGAAAGGAGTGCGGGAGCAACTTGCTGACTTATCGAAAACGCTTCCTTCTCAGTAGCTGTTTTGTATAGATTGAACGCTTGTAATCTTTGAATAACATGTAACCATTTTTTATTCTTTCATATGATCCAACTTGTACTCCATTGAATTCATGAATAAAAAATACCCATTTTTTTACTGTTGTTTTCTTCTCCTCGCCGTGTCATCGCCATGTGATTTTAGCGAGTGTGGCCTGTAGATATAAGTGACGGTCTATCTTGGTCTCTTTGCAGGTTAACAATGGCTTAGGAAGCAGGTTCAGGTCTGCTGCCTAAGGCTTTTCAACTTTATGAGCCGTGAGGGTCTCATAAAGACTTTTCTCCCTACAAATCGAGAGGATCTCATAGGTGTATTTTCCCCTTAGGAATCGTGAGGATTCCTAAGTGTGTTTACTCTTGAGAGTCGTAAGGATCTCAGAAAAGAATTTTCTTCCTTACAAGTTGAGAGGACCCCTAAGTGCTTGATGAGTTGACTTGCTCCCGAATCAAAGAATTGCTTTGATGGGGAAGTCGAGGGTTGACTTTATCCGCATTTCACGGAGTCAGGGGTTGACCTTATCCGCATTTCACGGAGTTAAGAGTTGCTCTGGACGTTTCCCATGGGGTCAGGATTGACATTAGCCGTGTTCCACAGGACCAGGATCCGCTCTGGACGCTTCCCACGGGGTCAGGATTGACATTAGCCGTGTTCCACGAGACCAGGATTTGCTCTGGATGCTTCCTACGGGTCAGGATTGACATTAGCCATGTTCCACAGGACCAGGATTGGTTGACTTTATCCGTATTTCACGGAGTCAGGAGTTGACTTTATCCGCATTTCACGGAGTCGGGGGTTGACTCTCAGTTGTCTGTGCACCACCGAGTCATGGAACTGGGAATTGCCGCGGTTCTGCTTTGTTGACGTCGTATATTCCTGCAGAGAAACTGATTTCTCTGTGGGTCGACGCGAATCGAGATGCTCTCGTCAAGAACGCTGATTTCCCTGAATCGAGATTTTTGCCAAGGACACTGATTTCCCTGGGGTTGAGACGAATCGAGGTATTCCTGCAAAGACGCTGATTTCTCTGCGGGTCGACGCGAATTGAGATGCTCTCGTCAAGGACGCTGATTTCCCTGAATCGAGGTTTTTGCCAAAGACACTGATTTCCTCGGAGTTGAAACGAATCGAGATATTCCTGCAAAGACGCTGATTTCTCTGCGGGTCGATGCGAATCGAGATGCTCTCTGTAACATTTTCAAAAAATATAAAATATTAATTTTGGGAATTTTTATAATTTAATATTATTTTATTGATTATTTTAATATTAAATGCAAATAAATAGGAAAAATGTTAGAAAAAATTATGAAAAATTATGGAAAATTCTAAAATAGGGTAAATTAGTGGATTATGGCATTTTTAAGTTTTTGTGATTAGTTTGACAATAATTTAGTGCTAATCGCGATTAAAATCGCTAATCGGGTTTTTTGGCAATTTTGTGCAAAACTTGCACATATCACTTTTTCTACACTTGTGCATTTTTCTAGCCATGGTTTTCTTTTTGGATTACTATTGATGTGAGAAGGTTTGGATTTTAAAAGAAAAGGAAAAGAAAGGAAAATATAATGATGAGGGTAGGTGAGAGAGAGAGGTGGACTTTGACTTAGCATACTTAGCCATTCTCCTCGTTTTCTGTGCACAGCCCCTGTTCCTCTAGTGTTGACCCAGGGTACTTCTAGTTTTGACAGATTCTATCTAGGGTGAAATCTGGGACATATATCCTAAGTTGCTATTTTGGATTCGTGTTTCCGTATTCCGTATTTTTGATTCTGAAATGGTGGAATGTGTTTTGCCTCGACTAATTGTCGTTTATACGACGATGTAGAGGATTTATTGATGGTTTTGAAGGCGTGCCATAGGTTCTCACCTATAGGCCCCCTTATTGTATCGTTTTGGATTTCGTGCGCCGTTTTAGATTGGATTTGGTTTTAATGCGCATATACGATATTTTGATGTGTAGGTACCCATGAAGACTTCGGGACGACAAGAAAATACGTGGTGACGTCCGCAATTGTGATGCAAGGTGAGTAGATTATATCTACAGGGGGAAGTCGGGTGGATGGCGTATAGCACCCCCGCAGTCCGTAGATAGATTACTATGTAGTTTATTGTGATATTAGGTGTATTGTGGATAATGTAGGGTTAGAAGTGACTAGTGTAGTTCATAGTCGCGAACCCTAGGGTAGAATTACACCTACACACACACCCTTGCTTATCACTTGTACTTGCACTGTGATTGATGATATGTGATGACTTTGGAGATGAGTCGATGATGTGGGCTGGGTGCCCTGGGATCGGTGATTTTATACGATTCATATGTGGGATATGACTTGTGATTCTTGCGGGCTTGGGATATGTGTTTACCCCCGCATGCATACTTACTGAGGTTACCGTTTTGTACTAGACATAGAGTAGTACTCCAGACTATATGATCCGACGCTGGTGATATCTGTTATGTGTTGAGACAGTGAGATACTGACCCCTACCCAGCTATGGGGATGCCGTACGATGATTTACCGTACGAGCCGATATTGATGATAGATCCGCACTCATAACTCGAGGATATCTTATGATATGACATTGAGGCGAGATCACCGACTATATACTTTTATACATGTATCGACTCAGATTTAGGTGGTTTCTACACCTACCCCTCCTGATTGACCGGATACTTAGATGTAGTTTGCATAGTAGATACTTCACTGTGGTGTTGACTACTAGATATCTGCATTTTCCTGCTATTCGCATTGCTGGCATATGTTCATTGTTATATTATTATCATGCTGTTAGGACACCAGCACCATTATCGATGATGCGTATGTTTCACGTACACTATTTGCCGGCTCACACACTTCATCATCGATAATTGCCATGCCACTACACTGTAGTACTGTTGCATTCATGATATGATTACTGCTTGGCATATTGTACACATGTACCTGTACACAAACATAGATGATTCTGACTTGATTGAGATTGAGGACCGCAAGATATTCTTTAAACTGATTCATTCTAAAGGAGCGGTTCCTCCCGACATATGTACATTACTATTCCATGTTGCATGATTTCCGATATGATTATCTCTCTTTACATGTCGCATACATCATGGATTGATTGCATAGCACATTGCATTGGATTTACTTCTTGATGTGGATTTTCATGTGATTTCTGATTTTGAGGACCGTGGGATTATTTAAGAAAAGATGTTCTTTTATGAAAACCCGGTACCTCGTGATATGATATTTGGGTGCATCCACCACGCGTTTTCTCGGTGCTGAGACGTGTGCTTGAAACCCGATTCGAGGAGTGATGATCCGTTTGCGGGTTCGTGGTGGGCCCGGTATGGTTCCCCTCGGCGAGATGATCGATGGGTTATGCCGATTGAGCCTGGAGGCGGGCGGGTACCTACCGGTGATTGTATTTGAGCTCGGCGGATATCCGGGGGATACCGCCTGGAGCCGAGAGATGGGCGTACTGCCGGGGGCCGACGGGCCGCTACCGCAGACGGAGCCCAGAGATGGACATGGGTTGACTCGTGCTGCCGGGGCCGAGGGCCGATACCGCAGACGGAGCCCCATATGGATGAGGATTTACGTGTCGATGCTTGGCACGGGTTTCATGATGTTTTCCATGATATTGTTTATATCCTCATACTTGCATACATGATGCTTACTGTCAGTGGGTGACAGGTGGACGGGTTCCACATATATACAGACATGGATCATATACAGACTGGATTTACACTTGTCATACTTCATTTGTATATATAACAGGGTATGAGGGCGCTGTTATATATACCCTTACACCAATATTAGTGGTATGGGACGCTAATATATGTGTATTGATATCATTGATATTTCATCATACTTACCTCATGCAGGCATACCTTACACTGATGACATGTTATTACCTGAGTACCTGGCACTACATACATGATTAGATGTTACCTTGCCACCTTATTACACTCAGATGCACTCTTGTGGATTGTATTACTGATCGTTGACTTAGGTTTATGTCTTGCATTCGGTTTCTGCTTGTAGATATTTCTATTCACGAGTTGGCAACTCACCCCCGTTGTGCCACAGTCCTTGCAGGTTCTGCCGTACAGGTTTCATTGCGGCATTTCTGGCACACTACCTTCTTGCGGGTGATTTGCTTTGGTAGGTGGATTCTTTCGCATCAAGAATCACCATTTTATTCATGTATTTCATTGTATCTAGAAATTGTCCATCAACCAAAAACTTGTATATTCTTTCAGACTTAGAGACAGTGTGGTATTATTCGACCTTAGAGTCGCGCTTAGTAGTATTGCGGTTTTCTTGCTGCTTTTTGAGCTTTCCTTGATTTTGATCCTCGCCACTTGGCGTTGTATATTATCATATCATCGTGTGGTTGTGACCGTCGATTGACGAAGAGCTAGCTCCCGCTTGGGGATGCCTTTATCATTTTATATATTGTTATTCATGTTGTACCCCATTCGGGGCCAGTTTTACAAGAGAAACTCTGCCGAAAATTTTAGAAAAGACTGTACGGTTTTCAAATGCACATTCGGCTTAGTTATTTAAAAACCTTGATTTCAAACATGTTTTTCTTCACTTCTTTAAACCAGTTTTCTTTACTTATTCTCAAAAATGGTTTTAGATTTCTGGGCTTTTGGCTTACTTGGATCAGATGGAGTCCTATAGACTTCATATGGTTCAAGGGCCAGTTACGTGCTCTTTCGGGTCGTGACAAAGTTGGTATCAGAGCGCTAGGTTGACCTTGGTTCGAGTCTAAGTTTGACTATGTGGAGCCTAGGGAGTTGTTTATATACGGAACTTAGGCTTGACCTTACGGAACTTAGACTTGGTCGAGGGGGTGTAAACCCGAACTTTCGTCGTTTTAGGATGACCCTTGGTTGATGGATTTGGTGACTAAAGTAGAGTGACGTACCGTTGGTATGTTCCGCGGCATACTTACGACACGCCACTCCGCTTAAGGAACCTTAGGATGTACATACTTTCGAGATCAGTGATTCTCTTTATATCCAGGATTATTCATCCATTTGAGATCCCCGATTCTATTAGTTTCATGATCATACCTTCATTGATACTGTTCCTTCCTATGATCATGTATCCACTTTGGATCTGTTGTTTCCCTTCTTGCCACTGATGTGCTCTCTTTGATACTCGATTGAGATTCCTGTCACCGTGTTTGAGCGCAGTTTGGGCTGCTGCTAGGGTTACGGCCGGTGTGAGCTCGTTTGGTACGAGGGCCGACCTTTGTGTTTTCTGGTGACATGGGAACGTCTCGAGTTAGTGTTGGTGATTGTGACCTCTAGTGGAGGCGAGTGCTTGGTCTTGCACCGGATGATCGGGCCTTTGTTAGAGCTGCCAGTTGAGAGAGGACTGTTGATGTACAGCATACCTCAGAGATGGTGATGTCGCCTACCGTGCAGACAGATGGACCAGCTGTCGCTGAGATTGACAGGGTGTTGCTTTCGGAGCTTACGAGCTGAGATTGCCGGAGCTTTCAGGCAGTTATGCGACAGATGATAGCTAGTCTACCTGATTTGAGAGACGAAGGTGATTCGTCCGATTTTGCGCCAGAGCGGGCCCAGTTGAGTTGAAGATTTCCAGTGTGGAGAGTCTTACTCAGATCTAGAGCAGGCTGATTCAGAGATGACCGCTTATGTATTGCCTTTCCTGGAGGATTGAGGCGTTGTTCGGCGTACAGGCATATGAGCCAGTTGTTGCTGCAAATGATGAGATATCGCCCAGATGATTGGAGCTACTGCAGCATGAGCATGTTCTTAGAGAGATGATAGCGAGTTGCTAGTCACCGAGGATGGATGACTAGGACGCGTGGTGAGTTCGCTTACCCCGATGCGAGGTCATCAGGTGGATTGATTCCAGCTAGAGACGACTTCACGCAGATTCGTTGAGAGTCGATTGAGACGATCGAATGTCAGGAGCCTATTTTCCAAGTTTAAAGTATACGGAAAGACATGCAGGTGATTCTATGGACCCTCTAGAAGAATGAAACCCTAACTCGACTTAATGACCGTGTGACAGCCTTGGAACCTTAGGGTTTACGGCGGTTCCGCGGCGCCATTAGTGAGGCTTGGGTTTGCCCTTCTACGGCTGGACCACCGACGCTGTGGCATGTACTCGATACTATTAAACTGTACCCGAGATGTGAGCTCTTGGGGGATTATGAGGATCTGACGAGTCGATCGGATGGTTCGACATCTTTCGGATATCGTGATGGGACACTGCTTGGGAGACTCTAGGTGCGAGCATAGCCGTCGGAGCGCAGTTCGTGCAGCCATGATGAGACGAGTCCGAATCAGTCGACACTGATGCAGAGTGAAGAAAAGAGTTCGCAAGATATTTCGACGAGATGACGTCCCACTCCGCCGACATCAGAGATGTTATACGCACCCAGAGGCGTGGTATATGGATATACCTTCCAGAAAGAAGCGCGATAGGTATGCAGCCGTTCCGGAATAAGCTTTAGCTTCAGCATTGGATGATGACTTCCGGGCATTTCGGCAGGATTGAGATTTGAGAAAGGAACCTTGGCAGGACCTTTCTGGAGTACGATACGAGAAGACCTAGACCAGGAGTGGTCGTGTTGCGCACACCCAGCAGGCCAGAGTTCGGCATTGTCGACGAGGTAGTTGACCAAGTTCGGATAAAGGAACTTACCCAGATGCATTGCGAATGGATCAAGGACGGACGAGTGATGAGTATTCCTCCGATGGTTGGGACGTGTTTCCGAGGACCAGTTCGGCCTGACATCTGCTACAGAATGATGAAGCTACAGAGTACGCGATTTCGAGTCCGTGTGAGAGACTTCAGATTGACCGTGGCCGAGAGCAGTGCAGTGTATAGTAGCTTGGCGTGACGTCATAGTGGACGACGATGGAGACAAGTGGAACCAGAGGTTCGTGTGAGACACTGACGAGCTGTCATTGCTTCCCGTCGAAACTAGAGACCTGATATGCTTACAGAAACGTTGGGATGTGACCAATTTCCGAGAAATGTTGTGCTGAGGACACAGATGTCTTTCCAGCGAGAAGAGATAGTACAAGAGAGCCAGCCTCTGTACAGATCGGCATAGGCATGATTGGAAGAGACCTTGAGCAGGATTCCTTCCAGGACATTGCTGCAATGATGTTTGCACCCAGGATCAGATGTGTGACGTGCATTCAGATAGCCAGAGACCGACGTCAGTGATATGCTGCCTTACGAGTGGTCGTGAGGTTTGACCGAGAGGTGACCAGAAAAGTGCCAGAACGGAATCGTCCCCGTTAGCACACCTGACAGGGCCGATGAGCCGATTGACCGCGTGATAGGTAATCCGCAGAGAAGATAAGGACCTAGAGAGTCAGAAGACGCCAGACCGTGAGCAAGAGGCAGGTAGATATCCTGCGCTGCTAGCAGTGGATTACACTGACTCCTTCTCGACCTTGAAGGAGAAACTACCGAAGACGGTATTTATGATTTGTGATTTTGTGATTCGATTATCACGTATCCGTCATTTTGGATTTCGGTATTTTGGGCGTTCTATTTGCACGATCTAGTTTTGGTGACTGAGTTTCATGATATTGGTTTCATGCACCCACTGGATATTTATATATTTTGCGCAGAGTTTTCATGCATTTTAGTGTTAGGCTTTGATTCGTGCACGCTGATGCACACGGTTGTGAGATTTTCCTTGCGGTACCCTGATTTTGGTTTGAGCTGCATTATATCGTTGATTTTGACCCGGATTTTGATGGTTGATTTTTGCACTCCGTGCTGGCGATGTGCTTTACGCCTGTTCGGTGTTTGCTATTGGATTTCGTGATTTCCGTGCATGTTGAGTGCGCAGGGTTTAGATTTTCATTCGTGCACGATGGATGCACCGGTTTGGATATTCGCGCATGTTGGGCGCATGTTTTTAGATACGATTTTGGTGCACGCCAGATGCGCTAAATCGGGATTCTTCGTGCATGTCACATGCACCTGATTTATTTTGCTGTCAGGCACATACGATGCCCATGACAGATGCTTCGTGCACACCCGTTGCACTTGGATGTTGTTTTGTGCACCTGTTTAGCACATATATGGATTTTTTTTTGATTTCAGTGCGCACCAGACGCACAGGATGGTGTTATGTTTAGATTGGATGTCTACATGTGTAGTTCCGATCCATATCATATCGGTTTTGTATTGGATTTGACATTGTGTTTTTTTTACATTGACTCCGATGATTGCGGGATGCTTGACGGAGTTTTGTTTTCGAGTTATCTGCTCAGTACCCTTGCGCATGCATTGCGCTGTGACGTTCTATGTGTTGATGATTTCGGAGCCCCGACGACTTTGGTTTATTACTGAGATGTTTTTGTATCTGGGGGTTTAAATTTAAAATTCGGGGACCGAATTTCTTTAAGGGGGGTAGATTGTAACATTTTCAAAAAATATAAAATATTAATTTTGGGAATTTTTATAATTTAATATTATTTTATTGATTATTTTAATATTAAATGCAAATAAATAGGAAAAATGTTAGAAAAAATTATGAAAAATTATGGAAAATTCTAAAATAGGGTAAATTAGTGGATTATGGCATTTTTAAGTTTTTGTGATTAGTTTGACAATAATTTAGTGCTAATCGCGATTAAAATCGCTAATCGGGTTTTTTGGCAATTTTATGCAAAACTTGCACATATCACTTTTTCTACACTTGTGCATTTTTCTAGCCATGGTTTTCTTTTGGGATTACTATTGATGTGAGAAGGTTTGGATTTTAAAAGAAAAGGAAAAGAAAGGAAAATATAATGATGAGGGTAGGTGAGAGAGAGAGGTGGACTTTGACTTAGCATACTTAGCCATTCTCCTCGTTTTCTGTGCACAGCCCCTGTTCCTCTAGTGTTGACCCAGGGTACTTCTAGTTTTGACAGATTCTATCTAGGGTGAAATCTGGGACATATATCCTAAGTTGCTATTTTGGATTCGTGTTTCCGTATTCCGTATTTTTGATTCTGAAATGGTGGAATGTGTTTTGCCTCGACTAATTGTCGTTTATACGACGATGTAGAGGATTTATTGATGGTTTTGAAGGCGTGCCATAGGTTCTCACCTATAGGCCCCCTTATCGTATCGTTTTGGATTTCGTGCGCCGTTTTAGATTGGATTTGGTTTTAATGCGCATATACGATATTTTGATGTGTAGGTACCCATGAAGACTTCGGGACGACAAGCAAATACGTGGTGACGTCCGCAATTGGTGATGCAAGGTGAGTGGATTATATCTACAGGGGGAAGTCGGGTGGATGGCGTATAGCACCCCCGCAGTCCGTAGATAGATTACTATGTAGTTTATTGTGATATTAGGTGTATTGTGGATAATGTAGGGTTAGAAGTGACTAGTGTAGTTCATAGTCGCGAACCCTAGGGTAGAATTACACTACACACACACCCTTGCTTATCACTTGTACTTGCACTGTGATTGATGATATGTGATGACTTTGGAGATGAGTCGATGATGTGGGCTGGGTGCCCTGGGATCGGTGATTTTATACGATTCATATGTGGGATATGACTTGTGATTCTTGCGGGCTTGGGATATGTGTTTACCCCCGCATGCATACTTACTGAGGTTACCGTTTTGTACTAGACATAGAGTAGTACTCCAGACTATATGATCTGACGATGGTGATATCTGTTATGTGATGAGACAGTGAGATACTGACCCCTACCCAGCTATGGGGATGTCGTACGATGATTTACCGTACGAGCCGATATTGATGATAGATCCGCACTCATAACTCGAGGATATCTTATGATATGACATTGAGGCGAGATCACCGACTATATACTTTTATACATGTATCGACTCAGATTTAGGTGGTTTCCACACCTACCCCTCCTGATTGACCGGATACTTAGATGTAGTTTGCATAGTAGATACTTCACTGTGGTGTTGACTACTAGATATCTGCATTTTCCTGCTATTCGCATTGCTGGCATATGTTCATTGTTATATTATTATCATGCTGTTAGGACACCAGCACCATTATCGATGATGCGTATGTTTCACGTACACTATTTGCCGGCTCACACACTTCATCATCGATAATTGCCATGCCACTACACTGTAGTACTGTTGCATTCATGATATGATTACTGCTTGGCATATTGTACACATGTACCTGTACACAAACATAGATGATTCTGACTTGATTGAGATTGAGGACCGCAAGATATTCTTTAAACTGATTCATTCTAAAGGAGCGGTTCCTCCCGACATATGTACATTACTATTCCATGTTGC
Organism: Agapanthus africanus; assembly: GCA_030015575.1. Classification (NCBI taxonomy): domain Eukaryota; kingdom Viridiplantae; phylum Streptophyta; class Magnoliopsida; order Asparagales; family Amaryllidaceae; genus Agapanthus; species Agapanthus africanus. The sequence continues at coordinate 463,781,318 of CM057347.1, forward strand.
ATGATTTCCGATATGATTATCTCTCTTTACATGTCGCATACATCATGGATTGATTGCATAGCACATTGCATTGGATTTACTTCTTGATGTGGATTTTCATGTGATTTCTGATTTTGAGGACCGTGGGATTATTTAAGAAAAGATGTTCTTTTATGAAAACCCGGTACCTCGTGATATGATATTTGGGTGCATCCACCACGCGTTTTCTCGGTGCTGAGACGTGTGCTTGAAACCCGATTCGAGGAGTGATGATCCGTTTGCGGGTTCGTGGTGGGCCCGGTATGGTTCCCCTCGGCGAGATGATCGATGGGTTATGCCGATTGAGCCTGGAGGCGGGCGGGTACCTACCGGTGATTGTATTTGAGCTCGGCGGATATCCGGGGGATACCGCCTGGAGCCGAGAGATGGGCGTACTGCCGGGGGCCGACGGGCCGCTACCGCAGACGGAGCCCAGAGATGGACATGGGTTGACTCGTGCTGCCGGGGCCGAGGGCCGATACCGCAGACGGAGCCCCATATGGATGAGGATTTACGTGTCGATGCTTGGCACGGGTTTCATGATGTTTTCCATGATATTGTTTATATCCTCATACTTGCATACATGATGCTTACTGTCAGTGGGTGACAGGTGGACGGGTTCCACATATATACAGACATGGATCATATACAGACTGGATTTACACTTGTCATACTTCATTTGTATATATAACAGGGTATGAGGGCGCTGTTATATATACCCTTACACCAATATTAGTGGTATGGGACGCTAATATATGTGTATTGATATCATTGATATTTCATCATACTTACCTCATGCAGGCATACCTTACACTGATGACATGTTATTACCTGAGTACCTGGCACTACATACATGATTAGATGTTACCTTGCCACCTTATTACACTCAGATGCACTCTTGTGGATTGTATTACTGATCGTTGACTTAGGTTTATGTCTTGCATTCGGTTTCTGCTTGTAGATATTTCTATTCACGAGTTGGCAACTCACCCCCGTTGTGCCACAGTCCTTGCAGGTTCTGCCGTACAGGTTTCATTGCGGCATTTCTGGCACACTACCTTCTTGCGGGTGATTTGCTTTGGTAGGTGGATTCTTTCGCATCAAGAATCACCATTTTATTCATGTATTTCATTGTATCTAGAAATTGTCCATCAACCAAAAACTTGTATATTCTTTCAGACTTAGAGACAGTGTGGTATTATTCGACCTTAGAGTCGCGCTTAGTAGTATTGCGGTTTTCTTGCTGCTTTTTGAGCTTTCCTTGATTTTGATCCTCGCCACTTGGCGTTGTATATTATCATATCATCGTGTGGTTGTGACCGTCGATTGACGAAGAGCTAGCTCCCGCTTGGGGATGCCTTTATCATTTTATATATTGTTATTCATGTTGTACCCCATTCGGGGCCAGTTTTACAAGAGAAACTCTGCCGAAAATTTTAGAAAAGACTGTACGGTTTTCAAATGCACATTCGGCTTAGTTATTTAAAAACCTTGATTTCAAACATGTTTTTCTTCACTTCTTTAAACCAGTTTTCTTTACTTATTCTCAAAAATGGTTTTAGATTTCTGGGCTTTTGGCTTACTTGGATCAGATGGAGTCCTATAGACTTCATATGGTTCAAGGGCCAGTCACGTGCTCTTTCGGGTCGTGACACTCTCGCCAAGGACGCTGATTTTATTGAATCGAGGTTTTGCCAAGGACACTGATTTTCCTGGAGTCAAAACAAATCGAGGTATTCCTGCTAAGACACTGATTTCTCTGTGGGTCAACGCGAATCGAGATGCTCTCTCCAAGGACGTTGATTTCCCTAAATCGAGTTATTTGCCAAGGACACTGATTTCCTCGGAGTTGAGACTAATTGAGGTATTCCTGCAAAGACACTGATTTCCTTGCGGGTCGACGCGAATCGAGATACTATCGCCAAGGATGCCGATTTCCCTGAATTGAGGTTTTGCCAAAGACACCGATTTCCCTGGAGTCGAAATGAATCGAGGTATTCCGGCAAAGACACTGATTTCTCTGCGGGTCGACACGAATCGAGGTGCTCTCGTCAAGGACGCTGATTTCCTTGAATCGAGGTTTTTGCCATGGACACCGATTTCCTCAGAGTTGAAACGAATCGAGGTATTCCTGCAAAGACGCTGATTTCTCTGCGGGTCGATGCGAATTGAGATGCTCTCGCCAAGGACGTTGATTTCCCTGAATCGAGGTTTTGCCAAGGACACTGATTTCCCTGGAGTCGAAACGAATCGAGATATTCCTGCAAATACACTGATTTCTCTGCGGGTCGACGCGAATCGAGGTAGTCTCATCAAGGACGCTGATTTCCCTGAATCGAGATTTTTGCCAAGGACACTAATTTCCTCGGAGTTGAAACGAATTGAGGTATTCTTGCAAAGATGCCGATTTCTCTGCGGGTCGATGCGAATTGAAATGCTCTCGTCAAGGACGCTGATTTCCCTGAATCGAGTTATTGCCTAGGACGCTGATTTCTTCGGAGTTGAGACGAATTGAAATATTCCTGCAAAGACACTGATTTCTCTGTAGGTCGATTCGAATCGAGATTCTCTCGCCAAGGACTCTGATTTCCCTGAATCGAGGTTTTTGCCAAGGACGCTGATTTCCCTGGGGTTCGTTGACTTATTTCCGAGACGGAGCGTTGATCCGGCGGGGAGGTCATTGGTTGACTCTAGGTTGTCTGTGGATCGTAGAGTCTTGGAACTAGGGACTCTGTCATGGCTCCGTTTGGTGACGTTGCGTCCGAATCCTATTGGAATGAGGAGGATCACCGTTGCTGATTTTTAGGCTGTAGATATTGCCGTTGAAATCTGGAACTAGGGACTTTGCCATGGCTCCGCTTCGTTGTGACTCTGAGGTCGGTTGTTGACGTCACGTCTGCATTTGGTTGGAGTGAGAAGAAACGCCGTTGCAAATGTTGCCATTGAGACTTGGCTCTCTTTCTGATGGAGCCTTATGGTTCCCTCTTTGTTTGCGCCCCTGGATTGTATACAGGGATCCATGTGATCTCACCTGTGGGGCAAAAAGTTTCATTTCATTATTTTTAATTTCTTTCCGCGATGCTCTATTATTTAAGCTTTTTATATCGCGAAAGTCGCGATTGCCCAATCATTTCGGCTATTTTTCGCGGTGCCTAATCATTTTAGCTATTTTTGTTTTTTACTCGCTACTTTTTATCGTGAGTTGCCCAACCATTTCGGCTATTTTATATGCATATTTTTTTACTTGCTGATTTTGTTGCAAGTTGCCCCATCATTTCGGCTATTTCATATGTATTTGTGGCTCGCTAACTTTTCGCTGCGCTTGGGATTTGATACCGATCTCAGTATCAGCATCGTTACGACTGGAATATTGCCAGGAGCGAATTCTCATTTGCCGTGAAAGGGCTTGGAATTTGATACCGATTTAGGCATCAGTATCGCTACCACTGGGACACTGCTAGGAGCAAATCATCATCTGCCTCTGTCGATGTCGAACAAAGGTGGCTTAGTAAACAGGGTTATGATCCTATTGACTAAGGCTTTTTGACTTTACGAGCCGTAAGGGTCTCATAAAGGTATTTCTCCCTACGAGTCGTGAGGATCTCGTAGGTGCTTTTTCTCCTTAGGAATTGTGAAGATTCCTAAGTGTGTGTTCTCTTATAAGTCGTAAGGATCTTACAAGAGTGTTTTCTCCTTATAAGTCGAGAGTACTTATAAATGTCGTTCCTCATATGAAGATATCCCTCGTCAATGGTGAGACTCTGTTGGGGAAACGTTTGTTTGTGCTCGTGGATTGTATACAAGGGTCAATATTTAATCGCTTATAGGGCAGTCTGGGGATTGTGATGGCTTAAGAACAGGTTCAGATCCCTATAGCTTAAGGCTTTTGAATCCCATGAGCCGTGAGGGTCTCATAGGGGGAATTCTCTTTAAGAGTCGTGAGGATCTCGTAAGTGTATTTTTCTCCTTAGGAATCGTGAGGATTCCTAAGTGTGTTGCTTCCATTCGTAAGTCGTAAGGATCTCACGCAGGTAGTTTTCTCCTTACAAGGTCGAGAGGACCTTACAAGTGTCTTTTAATGAGATTGCGCCCTTTCGGGTTTTCACAAACTCGCCGGCAGCCCTTCTGTTTTTACTCACAGAGCCCTTTCGGGTTTTCAACCATGCACATCTTGCTTATGGACATACCGTTTTTTTTACCACGTCAGCCTGGGGACGCCGCGGGTTTGTAGTAGTTTAACGACGTTTCGGTCAATAGTTGCCGTATTTGAGGCGAATTTCTAGTTTATGGACTTTTCGGTTAATGGGGCTTTCTCTATGAATGAGCACGATGCCCTCGGCATGTCCACCTTTTTCGGAGCATGCGGTTGTGGCGGGTTCATCTTCCAATTTTCAGACGGCGCGAACTTGCCCTGTTGATACTGGTCTTTAACCCAGTTCTTGAAGACGTAGCAATCTTCGATCGGATGGCCCAATACTCGGTGGTAGGGGCAGTAACTGGGATCGTTGACAGCGTTCAGCTGTAGTAGGTGTCTCGACTCCGGTAGAGTGATGAGCCCGTTGCGCACTGCTAGTTCGAACAGTCTCCTTGTTTTATCCCGGGGAAACGAGTAAGGACGTCTCAATTTCTCATCGAGGGATTGCCGCTTGTTGCTTTGGCGAAAAACCGGTCTCGGGCCACTCGGTTGTTGTTGAGCGTTGGTGATGAAGGTTGTTTTCCCTTTCCCCTTCTTATTCCGAGGATCTGTCTTTGAGGAGGACAGTTTATGGCCCTTCTGGTCCATTTGGGCCAGCTTGTCAATCAAGGCCTGGAAAGTGGTCGGCTTGAAGAACATTATGAATTGGGAGATGGTTTCCTGAGGGTCAAGGGTCCCCACGAACATGCCCACGGCAGGAGCCTCCACTATGCGCTGTTCACACTTTGACCATAGATTCCACCACTGTATCGCGTACTGAGCCCATGTTTCTCCAGGCTTCACCCTGGCATTGATCAATGCCGTGATTGGGGTGCGTTCGCTAGCACTCGTGAAACGTTGGGTGAATAACAGCTCCATCTCTACAAACGTCTTGATAGAGTCATTCGGGAGTTCCGAATACCACTCAAATGCCGTCTCCGACAAGTTGTCGACGAATTGGCGAAGCAGTAGCTTATCGTCACCTCTGGTGTTGCCACATAGAGCCCTGAACTGGGCGACATGCTGGTGAGGATTGCCCGTCCCTTTATATACGTGGAACTTGAGGATCGTGTATTCCGGCGGGTACTTTATTTGGTCGTACCAACCCGGATAGGGTCGTCCAGTTTTAACAATTTTCCCAGCCGCTTCATTCACCTGATGAACTTATATCTGCTGAGCGATGTAATCATCCAGGGCGGCTTTTGAGATGGTCTCCTCCTTGGCTACTGACAGAGCCGGAGGAGGGTTCGATGACTCCCCTCTGTCGTCTTCAATTATTACTGGAGGATCTTCGGCTGGAGGGTCCGGCTGGATCATCATGCCCACCATATCTTGGAATAGAAGAGCCATTTGTTTTATATTGGCCGCTTGTTCTGCGGCCTCTTTGTCCTTCTTCTCAAGCATTCTCCGAAGGAATTCAGCATCAGTTTCTTGCTCACGGCGCTACTCCGAGGATGTCTCCGGGCTTGCTTTAGGTCCCGTAAGTGCGGCCATAGCTGTTAGCATCTCTTGGAGCTTTTGTTGTTGTTGCTCCTGAGCCTTAGTCACTGATCGCGTAAGCGGTCGATGACCTGTGGAGATATGGTTATCCTCTTTTCCGGATGCTATATAGATGGTGTGCACCACCATGCCCCCAGACTTGGGGTGTTTAGATTCAATGGTCTTGCGATTCGTTGTAGACTCAGGGATTTTCTCTGCCCTTCTTCTCTTGTGAACGGTCGAAGTTGAGGGTGCCGTTGAAGTGGGCACCCAAGTAGCTGTCGCCTTTTGTGGCTTGATAGGATGGTTCTATTCTCGCTAAACTTTCACATTTTTCTGTCAGCGAGAATAATCTTGATCAATCACCGAGTCCTGAACCTATCGCCAAACTTTGTAAATTTTAGAGGACAGCCGCTGAGGGGGCTGCTCTAGCTTCGCATTTGGGGCATTCTCCACAGGTGGAAGAGATCTCTTCAGCATGGCAGTCGGAAAGTTTTTACGCACCCTCCTTAGCGGTTTAAAGTTGTTTCCAGTTGGAACAACAGAATCAACTTCTACCGTTGGAGCCGGCGGGGTCAGTCCGGAAGGGGAATTGCCCCCAACCTTCCTCACTCGGCGCCAGTGGCGACGTTGAGCGTGTCGAGCCGTTGGGATTATCTCAGCTGTAGGAGTGACTTCCTCACACCCCCTGTATTGGTCAGAAGTTGTCATTGTCGGCCTATTGAAGACTGATGTCCGCTGAGTGGGGATAGCTAACCTATCGAAGGCAGACTTCTGAGCAGGGGAAGCAGCCTTGACGATTTCGCCTGGAACAGGAGCTGAAACAGTCAGTCTTATGAAGACCGACCCCTTGGCAGGAGAAGCACCCTTGACGACTTCAGGATCAGGAATGGCTATTCGCTCAGGAATAGCACCTTCTGGTAATGCGGGCTTCTTCATGGGCCCGTTGGAGCTTTGGCCCAGTCTATTGAAAACCAAGGCACTGGATTTGGGCGACCCGTTGAGAGGGGTGATTCGTATGTCAAAGATATTTCTAAACCGCAATCAAGAACGGTGTCGCTTGGTTGCTAGCCGGTAAGTACGGGTCGGTCCACAGGAATTTTGTGAATTTCCTAATCGCTCTTACGAGTTAATTCCGATGGGAGTCGGATTGATTAAATCTAAAAACCTTAATTGATTTATACTAAGATTATCTAGATCTAAATCTTGCTAGGGTTAGGTCTACAGTAGGTTTGGAAATGTAAATAAATCTCAACGCTTTCTATACCCAAATTAGGATCTATGAGGTGTTATGGTAATTATTAATAAAGGGGATTAGATCCATTCGGGAAGATGTTTCTTCCTCTAGGTTCTTGTCCTTCCTTTATCAATCCTTACCCTAACCTCTATGGAAAACACGCGCAACCGGGCCTTTATACTACGGTATCACCGCTACCTCGAGGGATAGGGTGCCGTAGGGAGCGGTGTGTGCAGTATGCATGGAGTCCTATTGATTATATGTGATGGGCAAGAAAGGGATGAGAGATCTCATCTCTCAAAAGCCTTCCCCAAAACTAACCCTAACAAGCGAGGAGACTACTCGCTCATTAGGGAATTGAAGAACATTCTATCTATCTAATTAGGGCAAGGAATTAAATCTAAACTAGGGAAATTAAATAAATCTACTTACTTTACAGATGGCTCTCTCCAAACATTTACACAGGGTTGTCAGATCTGAATAGATGAAATGAAAAGAGGCATCGATGCTCTCCAAAAGAAATCTGAATTTTATTAATGAAAGGAGGCATAACCTAATACAAGATTTAGAGTTCCTATTTATAGAGGATATGAACCCTAGAGTTACAATTGACTCGCATATCTGCTTTTACAAAAATACCCCTTAAGAAAAAGACCTATTCAACGCTCCGCGCATCGCCAGAGAAATCCATCGACACGGGCTCTTAATGGCCGCGGATCACGGCCAAAAGCATGCTTTGGCCGTGGTTCCGCGGCCGTATAGAGAGGTTCTGTGCTCAATTTTTCTGGTAATGTTGTAGTGCATGTTTCCTTGAATATTATTCAGTTCTTTTCTCAGATGGGCTTCTAGGTTTCTTTCAGATCTTTCCAGTGAACATTGTAGTGGACTTTTGCTGTTGCTTCGTGACGAAGTCTTGAACCTTGCACCGCCTTGTACTTTGTGAACTGATCTTTGTGTAGGCTTTATCAAGATTCTCTGTTTGTTGGTCGAAGTCTCACTTCCGTATCGTATTTTGTCTTTTTCACTGTTTTTATTCCAAGAACCTGTAACCTGCAAATAAGTAGCAGACATAGGTCAAAAGCACCTGTTTATTTGTAAAATGACTAGGACTGGGGAATATAATAATGCAATATTATGATATGAACAAATACCCCCAAACTTATCTTTTGCTCGTCCTCGAGCAAACCTAGTTTTTATTCTCAACAAAAACCTAACCTCATTTTCGCAGGGAAACGTGATTGCACTGAGCTCGTGCAACAAGCCGTTAAACCTCTAGGTGTCCCTAGTAGGAGGAGTGTTGTCTCCTGAGAGTTTTCAGCGGATACTACCCATAAAATCTTATCAATTTGGCTTATCAACTTTTATTCTTCAATTAGGTTTTCTAACAAGGAATTCTATTATCTTCGACTCGTAAATTATCCACCCGTATTCTTCATGCTTCCTTATCATTTAACTTAAAATTATATATGTTCTGCAGACCTATTTAGCTTTTGGCATCCCTTAAGTTTTCCTTCTAGGGTTCCATCTCAACTTAGGAATTTTTATCATCTCTATTAAAGAGATAAGTTCTATTCTTCATTCCTATCTCTTATCTAAACCCCAATCACATACTCCTGCGTGTGTGTATAAATCACCCCTACACTTGGAAATTCAAATCAAGCAATCATACTCTTGTCCGTTGTCCAAAGCACTACTTAATTGGTGAATTTTTAGATGCATTTTGCTCACACATCCTTCATGCGACCGTTAATACTTCTTGAGGTACCAACAACCGATTACAAGATTTGTTTGCACATTAAAGCATAATTCCTAGTCTTGTAACACCTAAGGATTTAGCAGTGACTCTCAAACCAGTTGGTCTAAGGCACTAGGTGATGAAGCACCCTCGCTAATTATTTTTCTATTTTTGCAGCCTTAAGTAATCACAAAAATCAGTGTTCATTTTTTTATTATCTCTTTATTCACACTTGAATTTTTTTTTCTTTTATTTTCTTCGTACTAAGGATTTTAGACAAGAGCATTTCAAGGTCTCTTCTACTATTCCAAGTTTCAAGGTGCGTGTTTGTGCAATTTGTAGGGTATGTATTTTCAGAATTTAGACTTAAGCTTAGGAATTATTTTTCAAACTTATACTTTAATAAAAACATCAATACTCTTCCCTTGTTTTAACTTAGCCCAAGAAGTGAACTCAAAATTTGCCTATTTCTAAATAAACTACAAAGACATATACTTTCTACCGTTAAACTTTAAGAAAGGTTATTTTTAGGGTTTTTAATTTACTAAGTCTAAGATCTAGTTTTTCCTAGCTAGTCAACCTTTTTGTCAAACTCAAGTCAATTATGGCCAAAATTGAATACTTTAATTTTTATAATTTTTAAAATTTTCAATTTTTTATGGGTTTTAAAATAAGTATGCAAATGCAAAAAATGTACATATGAATGCGAAGGAAGAAGGCTTACCGAGCATACCCCCAAACTTAAACTTGACAGTGTTCTCACTGTCATGCTACACCAAGAGGGTTGAGAATGTCGGCACTCCCCTGTTTATTTATTTATATATATATATATTTTTTATTTTTTTTATTTTTTTAAATTGTTAATAGAAAAAGAAAACAAAAAATATATACATATATACAACAAGGTCTTCCCCAAACTAAACAAGGCCTTACACAAGCCAAAAGTTAGCACCAACCATTCAAAAATCTTATCGTGGTAATGGTAGAGTTGGTGAAAGAATGAAATGTTAAGGAAAGAAATGCGAAACACACGAGACCGTGTGGAGATAGAAACGGTATACGGTCTCGGTGGAGGAGAAGAATGGCGGAAAAGAGAAAGAAGTGTAGTACGATCTTGAGGGTGTAAATCGAGTGAATAAATTAGCGCAATATGTGATGACCGATGTGTTAAAAGCGATTGTGCTAATTTATCAACCTGTCGAGAAATGGGGTCAAATCTCTCAAGATTCGCAAGAAAACATGGGTACATCGAACTTGGTAAACCCTCCATTGAAGATGGAAACGCGACGGAATCTTGCGTGGTCGAAACGATAGGAAGGACGAAAGGAAGTGATTTAGGGATAGTCTTAATCTCACCTAAGTAATCTGTCTCGAACCCAAAGGATTCCATTAATGGTTCGAATTGACTGTAAGCAACCGAGTCTGATGGTTCAACTAACTCATCTGAAAATGTAAAGGACTCAAACTCGGGAGGTGAATTTTCAACATCGTCCGAAAAAGTGAAACACTCGTAATCATTATCGTCTGTGAGAACTGTGTCAGATTCAAAGAGAAATTTTTCAAGCTCACAGTCTTCAAGCGTGATCTTTTGCGTGGTCGAAACGATGGAAATGAGAGATGATTTAGGAAGTATAACAGTTAAAGCTTCAGGAGGATGAATTGGAAAATCCGACACATCAAACAAAAATGGTTCATCCTCAATATCGTCCTCAATACTCTCCTCAATACCATTCTCATAATTCTCCTCAAAATTTAGCTTATCCATGCCATTATCATCAAAATCAAGATGCATATGAAGTTCGGGAGAAACATTTAATGACTCGGGATGATGAATTGGGGATAAAATTTCAGTCAAATCTACGGGTTCATCATCCAAAATATTCCCGGCGTCTATATTCTCAATCAAGTGAAAATCAATTTTTTCGGACACCTCATCAAAAGCATGGATATTTATCAATTCAGGTTCTAGATTGGAGGTGTAAAGATCGAAAGGATTAGGTGTGGTTTCACTCGAAAGAGACTCTCACAATCTGGAAAATCAAGCACTGCAAAGTCGCACAACTCATTAAATGTTTTATTTTGAACTGATGAGCATTTGGAACACTTGTTTGAAAACTGGAGTTGTGGAATTCAATTGGTAATGGGTAGGTTTGATTTGAAAGGGCGTTGAACTCACTTTCTCCTCTTAAATTCTCACTCTGTCCAACCGCCCCATCATACATCGGAAAATTTGGAGCTAGTTGGAAACTAGCTACCGGTTCATTAGGTTGTATAAGGGCGGCTATGGACGCATCCACATTCCTAATCATTTTGTTTATTACTAAAATATAAGCTTCCAACGACTGTTCCAAACTAGACATGGGTTGTGAAGGGGTTTCGGTAAAAGATTCGAAATTGTTTGGATATGTGAAACTCTCAAATGGCTGTGTAGAAGCAATGTCTAGTAAATGTGGGAAAGTCGGGTAGGACTGGTAGGAATTGGATGGTTGGACAGGAGTAGGGTCAACATTTGGATAAAAAGGTGAACGGGCTTGTTGATCCCTAGAACTGGATGTGTGGAGAGGAGTGAAAGATCGGCTACGAGATTGTTCAATATGCTCAGCAATAGACATGGGTTTAGGAGTTACAACAGGACTCGAAAAAGTGGTATCAACGTACGAAGGTGGTGAAGGTTGAAAAGGTTGATACAAAGTGGATTGCAAAGTCGAACTGTTTCTCCTAGACGCTTATATTTGATCTTTCAAAGAAATTTTAGGCATGGAGGGGTCGTCCTTAAATCAACTGAAACAATTCGCGTAAGAGGCAAAGTTTGGTTCAGGGTACCAAAGTTCGGCAAGAGATTTATGAGGTGGGGTACCCATGATGTCAGAAGGAGAAGAGAAAGAAGGTGGGTGTAAGTGGGGTGCAAGGATTTCTTAGCGACAAAATTTTTGCAAGTTTTTATAAAAATTTCCCTTTTTTTTTTATTTGTAACTTTTTGCAAAAAAAAGATTTTTGATAAAGGGCTTTGACACAAATGCAAATAACCACAAATGCACAATCAGGCCTAGATCTAGGGTCACTTAGGTCAGCTAGACAGCTCTGTTCCCCTCCGAATGGCGGCGGCGACGTGAGGACGTCTTGCCTGAGGTTTGGGGCAGATGCTATATGGTTTTATCCGTCTCCCTCTCCGAAGATGCCAAGTTGATTTATGGCACCGTATATCGGAGGTTTAGACGGATGAAGTCGATGTAGCAGACTTCGTCAGATTCCCCCTCGCTTGAGGGGTTTTTGATTGTGGGGACGCTCTTCCCTGCAGGCGCAAGCCCCTGCAGTTAATTACGCTACCGCATCGCGGTAACAACTTTCTCCTTCTCCAGAATTTCACTTCGTGTCGTGGGTGTTTGTTTTGTTTGTGGTTGCCCGTGGATTGTATACGGAGACCGAGTAATGCCGTCGCCCGTAGGACGTGGATTAGTCCAAATCCGTATTTACTTAGATTTGGGTTTGATATTTTTAGTTTAAGGATACGTTAGCCGCATTTGAGACTAAGATCAACTTAAACGTTCGTTAAGGATACGTTAGTCTGATTTGAGACTAAGATCAACTTAACGGGATCGTCTAGATCCATTTCCAGTTTAAGGACGTAGTGGTCCATTTAATATGTGGCCGTCGAGACCCGTCACCTTTCTGACGACGTTGAAGGATTACAACGACATATGTCAGAGGAGTTCGGAGATGTACCCTTGAACCAAAGTTGATTGGGGGTCTTATAGTCCAATTTGGGACTAAAGTCTGTTTGAATGTTTAAGGATACGTTAGCCATATTTGAGGCTAAGATCAACTTAAACGAGATCGTTTAGATCCGACAAAAGAGCATTTGGGAGCTCTATTGTTCCAGTTTAGGGACGTAGTGGTCCATAGCTAGTTTAAAGACATTGCGGTCCAATATTAGTTTAAGGACGTCTCGGTCCACGAGTTTAAGGACCCCGCAGTTCGTATTGATGTGTGGTCGTCGGGACCCGTCACCTCTCTGACGTCGTTGAAAGATTACAACGATAGGTGTCAGAGGAGTTAGGAGATGTACCCTCGGACCGGATGTAAATTGATTTTTAAGAGAGCAACTATGCTCAGTCAATTTAATTTGATGACTTACGGCCATGATTGGGCTAAGTCCAGTTGAAAAAAATTCAACACTTTTATTTGTTTTTATTTTTTTGCTTGGGCTCTGCCCATAAAGGATGCAGAGCATCAATTTATTTTGGACTCTGCTCATTTATGAATGATGCAGAGCATCAATTTTACTTGGGCTCTGCCCATTTATTGCTTTGCAATTTAATTAGGCCTACTAGGTCTTTTTGATTTGGGCCTGGCCCTTTAGGAAATGCATTGCATTTGTCAGGCGCTTTGCGCCAATCAGAGAGCGCAAGCGCTTGTGGTGTTGACACGCGTCAAGCAAGCGCAGTGCGCTGTGCCAATGCGCTGCGCTTGCGCTGCTGACACGTGTCGCGCTCTGGTGAGTTGCGCCAATTCCAGAGAGCAAGGCTCTATTTCAAAAGCGCATAGCGCAGATGGTTCAGATGCTGACACGTGGCGCTCTCTGGTGGCTTGCGCCAATCCAGGAGCGCAACACGCAGTTTACAAGTGCAAGGCACTATAATTTGAGAATCTTTTAGATTCTAGAACCAAAGGTTCATAAAAGAAGTGCAAAGCACTGTTTGTTTTCTTTGATCTAATTTAGTTTCAAAGAAAAACAAGCTTTTTCTTATTTCAGGAACCAGAGGTTCATAAAAAGTGCAAAGCACTGTTTTTATTTTGTTTTTTTTATTAAAGATCATTGAACTTGTTTTTGGATCAATGATCTATCAGAAGAAATTCTTCTATCTAAAAGGTCTTTTTACCTTTTTTTCTTCTTGGAATTTCCTCAGAGTTCTCTCTGTTTAATTTCTCAAGAATATTCATGCCTTTTGAATTGAGGTTTAGGGTCCTTTTTATAGTGCCCATAAATTAGTTAAATTTGTTAAAGAGATCTTTCTCTGAGTGATTTGGGGAATTTTCACCACCGTTGGATCTTTGATCCAAGGGCTTCTGTTTTACAGAAGAAAATCTTCTTGTTTTAATAAGAACAGAAAGATTTCTTTAAAATCTTCATTCTGTTTGGCGCAAATGCTCCAACGCGTGACACGTGTCAAGCATCGCACAGCGCAGCGCAACTGCGCTAGCGCATCTGCGCTGACACGTGTCGCGCAGCGCACAGAGCAGCGCAACTGCGCTAGCGCATCTGCGCTGACACGTGTCGCGTAGCGCAGTGTTTGCGCAACTGAAGCGTTACTTCCTTTTGTTTTTTAATAGAGCTTTGCTCTGATTGGGCGCGCCTTCTTGGGCGCTGCGCTGACGTGTCAGCGCCTGACACGTGGCGCGTTGCGCACAGCGCAAGGAATTTGAAGCGTTGCTTCATTTATTTAAACTTTAATTTTCACTTCGATTTTCAAAACAGAGCTTTGCTCTGATTGGGGGAAACAGAAGCGTTGCTTCGTCTCCCGTCTTGGAATTTGAACAGGGCTTTGCTCTGATTGGGGTAAACAAGCTTCTAACTGTTCCAAAAGGGCTAGAAATAGGACCTCAAATCGCCTCTTCACCGCCAATTGCGGCCAGGTAAGTGCAAGGTGAGTGGGAGGCTCCCCACTACAAGTAGTGGTCCTAATTAAGTAACCACTCGCCTTAGACACACTTTCCTAGGCACCGCAAAGTCAGGTTAGGATCAACGGCCGATGCCTATAACTAGTCCTCTGTCCTATTGAGCGCGACGTTCTTAGGGCCGAGTCTAGTATTTTTTAATTAAATATGGTCAATGCAAATGCCTTATGTGATTTCTGGGGTCCTGGGAAGGGTGATGAAATCCCCACCCAATCTGGATTGGTTTCAAGCCCCTTAAAGTTCGATTAAAAATATGCAAAACAGTAACAACCACTTGCAAATTTTTTTTTTATTTTAAGCGCGGCGCAAAGAATCCTGCACAAGATTTGTTATTTGGAAGGGGGAAGATTTTTTAAGCGTAAAGAATCCTGCAGGAGATTTGACAAAAGATATATCGGGATTTACAGAGGAGAGAGAAAAGATCTTACAGTGCAAATTTGGTCAACTGATGATGTCTCCAGAGCGCGGATCCGCGGCCCAAGCGCGTTCCTGCCGCGTTTTCGCGGTTGAATTTGAGGCACGGTTCCCGAGAAAAAAATTTTAGATGACGATGACACCAGGGCACCGATGTTCCGCGGTCGGATCAGGGTTACTGCGGTGGTTTAGCGGCGCGGTGGGAGGTTCAGATCTCCAGAAAAATTCTATTGTTCTGTTTTTGAAATCCCCCTCTGTTCTGATCTCCCGATTTCTGTTTCGCACTCTGGATTTTTTCAGATCCGTCGATCCTGCAGAGATTCACAAAAAAATACCCTTCACAAAAATAAAAGATGATAAATTTTTATATTTTCTGATTTTTCAGTTTTTATGATTTTTTTAATTTTATATTAACCCGAAATTGCAAAAAGGAAATTCTACGCCATCCCCGGCAACAGCGCCATTTGATTCGTATGTCAAAGATATTTCTAAACCGCAATCAAGAACGGCGTCGCTTGGTAGCTAGCCGGTGAGTACGGGTCGGTCCATAGGGATTTTGTGAATTTCGTAATCGCTCTTACGAGTTAATTCCGATGGGAGTCGGATTGATTAAATCTAAAATCCTAAATTGATTTATACTAAGATTATCTAGATCTAAATCTTGCTAGGGTTAGGTCTAGGGTAGGTTTGGAAATGTAAATAAATCTCAACGCTTTCTATACCCAAATTAGGATCTATGAGGTGTTATGGTAATTATTAATAAAGGGGATTAGATCCATTCGGGAATATGTTTCTTCCTCTAGGTTCTTGTCCTTCCTTTATCAATCCTTACCCTAACCTCCATGAAAAACACGCGCAACCGGGCCTTTATGCTATGGTATCACCGCTACCTCGAGGGATAGGATGCCGTAGGGAGCGGTGTGTGCATGTATGCATGGAGTCCTATTGATTATATATGATGGGCAAGAAAGGGATGAGAGATCTCATCTCTCAAAAGCCTTCCCCAAAAACTAACCCTAACAAACGAGGAGACTACTCGCTCATTAGGGAATTGAAAAACATTCTATCTATCTAACTAGGGCAAGTAATTAAATCTAAACTAGGGAAATTAAATAAATCTACTTACTTTACAGATGGCACTCTCCAAACATTTACACAGGGTTGTCAGATCTGAATAGATGAAATGAAAAGAGGCACCGATGCTCTCCAAAAGAAATCTGAATTTTATTAATGAAAGGAGGCATAACCTAATACAAGATTTAGAGTTCCTATTTATAGAGGATAGGAACCCTAGGGTTACAATTGACTCGCATATCTACTTTTACAAAAATACCCCCTAAGAAAAAGGCCTATTCAACGCTCCGCGCACCGCCAGAGAAATCCATCGACACGGACTCTTAATGGCCGCGGATACGCGGCCAAAAGCATGCTTTGGCCGTGGTTCCACGGCCGTATGGAGAGGTTCTGTGCTCAATTTTTCTGGTAATGTTGTAGTGCATGTTTCCTTGAATATTATTCAGTTCTTTTCTCAGATGGGCTTCTAGGTTTCTTCCAGATCTTTCCAGTGAACATTGTAGTTGACTTTTGCCGTTGCTTCATGACGAAGTCTTGAACCTTGCACCGCCTTGTACTTTGTGAACTGATCTTCATGTAAGCTTTATCAAGATTCTCTGTTTGTTGGTCAAAGTCTCACTTTCGTATCGTATTTTGTCTTTTTCACTGTTTTTATGCCAAGAACCTGTAACCTGCAAATAAGTAGCAGACATGGGTCAAAAGCACTTGTTTATTTGTAAAATGACTAGGACTGGGGAATATAATAATGCAATATTATGATATGAACAAGGGGCCGCAGTAGTTACAAGCCGATCAAAGGCCGACTTCTTCGGAGTTTCTTGCAACGACAATGAGGCGTTGAAGCTCATTGGTGGGAGCATGGTCCCAAATAACAACCCAGTGGTGTCTTGCATCTCCTGTTCCACTGGCATCGCGAAAATGGAGGTCGCTTGAGGCCCGCAGGTCACTCCTCCAGTCGGGACGGAGCGAGAGTTGTAGTTGCAATTAGTGCAGTTTGAAGCCATTGATCTTCTGCTTTCTGCACGAAGCAAGCCACCAAATCTTAGTACCTCGAATCCAGGGGCAACCATGTTAAACCGCGATTCGTTCGTGAAACACGACACACGAAGTGTGGAGTGGAAAGAGGAAAATGTCCCACCGGGCGTGCCAGAATCTATTCTCCACCGAACACAGAGACGGAACCGTGTAGGTTCGTCTTGCCTGAACTTTGGGGGCAGATGCTAATTGGTGCTATCCATCCACCTCTCCGAAGATGCCAAGTTGATTTATGGCACCGCATATCGAAGGTTTAAACGGATGCGGCCGATATAACAGACTTCGTCAGATTCCTCCTCGTTGAGGGGTTTTTGATTGTGGGGACGCTCTTCCCTGCAGGCGCAAGCCCCTGCATTTAATTACGCTACCGCATAGCGGTAACAACTTTCTCCTTCTCCAGATGGTCACTTCGTGTCGTGGGTGTTTGTTTTGTTTTTTGATTGCCCGTGGATTATATACGGAGACTAATTTATGTTGTCGCCCGTAGAGCGTGGATTAGTCCAAATCCGTATCTTCTTAGATTTGGGTTTGGGGTTGGGGTTAAGGATACGCTAGTCTCATTTGAGACTAAAATCAATTTAAATATTTTTTAAGGATACGTTAGTCTAATTTTAGACTAAGATCAACTTAACGGGATCATTTAGATCCAACAAAAGAGCATTTGAACTTTATTGTTTAGTTTAGGGATATTGCGGTCCATGATTAGTTTAAGGACATTACGGTCCAAGGTTAAGGACATCATAGTCCATGGGCTTAAGGACCCCACAGTCCGAGATTAAGGACATCATAGTTCATGGGTTTAAGGACCCCACAGTCCCGTTTAGAGGCATCATAGTCTATGGAGGTTAAGGACATCATAGTCCATGGGTTTAAGGACCCCGCAGTCCAGTTTAAAGACATCATAGTCTATGAAGTTTAAGGACATCATAGTCCATGAGTTTAAGGGCCCCACAGTCCATGAAATGTTTGGTTGTCGGGACCCGTCACCTCTCTGAAGACGTTGAAGGGTTATAAATACAAATATCAGAGGAGTAAAGAGATATACCTTGAACCAAGGAGATCTGTAGTCCAATTGGGACTAAGATCTGTTAATTAGATTACGAGCACATGGGCTCAGTTAAATCTGGATTGAGGACTTATGGCCAACTTGGGCTAAGTCCAATTAGGTTTAAAATATTGGAAATTTGTTTGGGTTGTTGGACATTTGTTTGGGTTGCTGAACATTTGTCTGGGCTTGGCCCTTTTAACAATGCTGAGCATTGATTTGAATTCTGACAATGTTTTTGTCCTTTGTTGAATGCTGAGCATTCATCATAGTTCTGGACTTATTAAAAGAACAATTTATATTCTCTTTAGCGCACACGTGAGGAGCACGTGGTGCGCTTGGCGCTTTGCGCCAGTCAAAGAATGCTAAGGCTCTTCTGCTGAATAGCGCACACGTGAGGAGCACGTGGTGCGCTTGGCGCTGAGCGCCAGATTATGAGCGCATTGTGCTTCTGCTGAGTAGCGCACACGTGAGGAGCACGTGGTGCACTTGGTGCTGAGCGCCAGATCATGAGCGTATTGCGCTTCTGCTGAGTAGTGCACACGTGAGGAGCACGTGGCACGCTTGGCGCTGAGCGCCAGATTATGAGCGCAAAGCGCTATTTGTTCAGTGGCGCATACGTGAGAAACACGTGGTGCGCTTGGTGCTGAGCGCCAGCCCAAGAGCACAAAGCGCTAGTTTATGAGCGCAAAGCGCTATTTGATCAGTTTTATGATCCAAGAACAGAGTTCTTATTTTATAGGAGATATTTCAATCTCTTACTTTGATGAAAGGTTTTGCCTTTATGAATCTGTGATCCTAAGAGAATTGAATTATTCCCCCCCTTTATTTTATAATGAGATGTTCATAATCTCCTTGTATAAAAGACCTTAGTCTTGAAAATCTATGATCTGTGAGAAGAATTATGTTCTTCTTCTTATTTTATGATGAGATCTTTTAATCTCTTTTTGAAAGACCTTGGTCTTGTAGATTTATGATCTTAAAGAAAGAAGTGAATTCTTCTTTTTAAAATGAGATGATTTCATCTCTCTTTTATTTTTACCTTGAAGAAAATCTTCTTCTTCCACCGAGAGCTTGGCACTTCTTTCTGAGATTTCTCAAAGTTTGGGGGGGGGGGGAGGGGGGGTTCCTCTGTTTTTTTCTGCAGACTTGAAGTCTTGGGGCCTTTATATAGGGCAAGCTGATTTGTTCAATCGGTTAAGGAGATCTTCTCTCCAATTGATTTAGGGATTTCCCCACCGTTGGATCTTTGATCCAAAGGCTTCTGATTTACAGAAGGCAATCTTCTTATTTTTAACAAGATTGAAAAATCTTTTCCTACACAGAATTTATTCTGTATTTTGGTGATTTTTAAACACCTTTGGATCATTGATCCAACGGTACTCTGATTTACAGAGCACCATCTTCTTATTTGAAAAGATTTTGAGAAATCTTTCTTAACAGAATTTTATTCTGGTTAATTGATGATTTATCATCTTTATTAGATTTTTGATCTGACGGTGGGGAGCTTTTAGTTCCAGCGCTAGCGCACCCGTGCTTTGCACGTGGTGCGCTGCTTAGAGTACAGCGCACACATGCTTTACACATGGTGCGCTGCTTGTAGTGTAGCGCTCTTAGCGCTAGCGCACACGTGATTTGCATGTGGTGCGCTGCTTAGGGCGTAGCGCACCTGGCGCTGCTATGAAGCGTTGCTTCAATTAAAAATTCGAATTTTGAATAGAGCTTTACTCTGATTTGGGGAAAAAAGTGCCCCCCCACCGTTGCTCTCACGTGGCCCACACGTGAGTGCAGCGGTGGCAGCATCTCTGCCGTTGGATCAACTCAGAAGTTGAAACGGCTCTTTATGCCTATAAATAGGACCCTTGGCCCTTTAGATGATTTCTGTTCATCTTCTTCCTTCTGAGAATTTTTACTTCTCTTGCAGAGGATAGCTCTTTGGCTTAAGAACTTTCTTAAGGACAAAACTTTGTCAAAATCTTCGGTAAAAGATTAAATATTTGAGTAGATCATTTAATAATCTAGGATTTCACCAATTTAACAGAGCTTTGCTCTTCATAGATCTTCGATCTAAAGAAAACCCTTTTTAGGGTTTTGTTAACAGAGCTTTGCTCTCTGGAACCCATAAATTTAAAGAGATCTTTCTTAGGGTTCCTTAACCCATTAACAGAGCTTTGCTCATGAAGAACTTTTAGGGTTTGTTCATAGATTTTGAAGATCTTAGAATTTTAATTCATTAAAAAAATTTTACTTTAAGTTTTCTGATGGTTATTTCATCATTTTTACAGAGCAAGACTCTTCAGAATTTTCTTGAGGAATTTTATTCCTCCATCATTAGAGTTGACAGATGTCACTCTGTCACAAAGCACTGCTCTCAAGGGGAGATTTACTGCTCTGCCCGAGGGGTTCTCATTGAATGAGAATCTCTTGAGAATTTCCTCATTTAATGACAGTCTCATCAAATGATAAGGCTGTTTTATTAATGATGAACTGTCATCACTATGTGGGACCCCTTTGGTCCCTTTTTACTGCATTGCAGTACGGTACGGCTTTAAAGTACCTAGTGATAGAATTTAATCTGTAGTATTGGCGGTTGAAAATTTGTTCTTTTCCGCGCAGGTACTGTCACGCCCCGCTTTCCAGAGTGCGCTAAGGTAGGCACGTGACAGAGCCAACCATGCTACCTGTGGATAGGAAACATCCCTCCACAGTCACATTACGGCTGTCTAGAGATATTAAGAACAATAGAAATAAAATAAACTATCTAGTACATGTCCATGAGCCAGAATAAACGAGTCAAGAAATAATATGGTCTCGACATGCAACTAGATATGTAATAAACTGTACGGATACAGACGGATACTATAAAACTGTAAATCGGTAAAATTTGCTGAATATTAAAACACAAGCACCATTATTTATTAAATAGATATTTATATAATAATATTAACATGGATAATATATTCAAACTGATTAATAACTATAAAAGTGGTATTGATTAACCATGCATAAGAAAGTTCCGTTCAGAAATTCAGCGTCACCCTGATTTGTAAAATAGCTTAAAAATAACAAACGTTCTCCAAAAGGGACGTGTCTTATACCAAAACAAAGATAATTCAATAAGATTTTCATTTTTATAAGTATAAGAATCTCAGGTTGTCTCCACAAAAAGCTATGAACATTCGAAATTGAAAGTTTGCTGCTGGAATTTTCCTGGACAGCAGTTTAGAGATATTTTCATTTGCATTTTACGTTATTTAAACAATTTATTTTGCAAGTAAATATTTCATAGAGTTATAGTATTCTGAGTTAGCTTCGTAACTAACTAAAGAATGTATACTAATAATTTTTCTATGATTTATAATGAATTTTATAAAGTAAGGTGTACAATAAATTTCAGATTTGTCGTATCCGCTTTTCAACGACGTTTCATGTGTAAACTATAATATTTTTAAATATATAACATTATAAAATGCAGATTATAAACCAATTAAAGATAATAATAAGAAATATTACGACGATATATATTTTAAATGATATGGATGCAAACGGGTATCATATAATCGTAAAATGATAAACTATCAAGTGCGGAACATATAACTAAGCAATATGAAATGTAATTATTCAATTCGATGCAGTATATGATAGTATAGTATGTAACAAAATAAGTTTTCATGACCTAGATCTGAAATGATATGAATGGATGCAGACGGAACATCGAAAAGTTATAAAACTAAACATGGGGTGCATAATTTTAAATACAGGTATTCCATTTGTTAAAATAGATACGTCTAATGTAATGTAACATATAATTAAGATTGGTTTGCATGCCCTAGATCTGAAATGCACTATACATATGTAAACGGAACGTCGAAAGGCTGTAATATGAAACATGGGATGCTTGATTTAAACTACAGGTGAGATATTTATTTAAATAGGTATATAATGAGTTATATAGCGTATAACAAGATTAACTTGCCCAGACGGAACAAGAACGGATGTGTACGGAACGTCCTTCGTTGGCGAAATGTCGCAACGCGTGCACGGTACACGGAACGGTTCCAAACAACGCACGAGGGTGATCACGCAAGTCAGGCACATTCACTGGATCACTCGGATCGTCTGCGATGAGCATGGCTCTGGCGGTGATCACCGGAATCAAGAAACAAGATCAAGAAAGAAGAAAGAAGAAGAAGAAGTAAGAAAAAAAGGCTGTGTATTAAATAAGGAAAGAAAAAATTAAATATATATATATATATATATATATATATAAATGCAGAGGGGAGAGAGAGAGAAATGGGTTGTTAGTTTGTTAGGAAATTAGTTTAGATTTAAATTTATAAAATCTTTTATTAGTTAACTAAATTTTAATTTGTATCAATTTATAAAATTAATGTTATATAAATAAAATTTGATATTCTGGTAAATACAAACATAGTCCAAAACATGCCCGGGTCGGGTCTAAAATTCAGTTTTAAAATACGAAAAATATACATGTCGACCAAAATAAAAAATGAATGTTCGGATAACGAAAAATGCATACCCCCAAGAACGGATGCACGCACGTGCGCGTAGCCATCCAAACAAGTCCGTTTCACTAAACGGGACGAGAACAAGATGCGCAGATGCTATCACGGGGCTAGGGGTATCATGCAGGCCATTCAATGTATTTTTAAAATATTTTACGTGACTTAAAATGTTATATGGTAAAAGATGCAATGCCAGATAAAATGCCAGTATGCAGTATTCATGAAAATGCACGTGTCTATGTAACAAGTCAGGATAATTCATAAATATGAATCAAACAAGTTTCAAGCAAGCGGTCGGGTCGGATGCAATACTAATGTGAAATACTATTCGCACCCAAAACATGATAAATCAGGAAAATACCACAATAAGCAAATACGATAACTGGAACTGGAATAAATGAACTAGGGTGTTACATTATACCCAACTACAAAAGAATTTCGTCCTCGAAATTCTAATAACAAGGAAAGATAAATAATCAAGAGACTATAAGAATAGTTACGGAAACTTCTGTCGAATTTCATCTTCATGTTCCCAAGTTGATTCTCCATGCGAGCGATTCCCACAAGAAACAAGTACGAGAGGGATAACCTTATTCTTAAGAACATTTTCTCTTCGATCAACAATCGACATCGGTCGTTCCTCAAAGGTCAAATCCTCTCATATAGTCAGCTCCGAATGATCCAGCACGCATGTTTCATCTCGAACATACTTACGGAGTTGAAATACATGAAACAGTCATGAACATTCGCCAAAGATTGTGGTAACGCCAATCGATAAGCCATTTCTCCAACACGCTCCATAATTTCGAAAGGCCCCACAAATCGAGAACTAAGCTTGCCTTGACTCCCGAAACAAATCACTCCTCTAGTCGATGATATCTTCAAGAACACCAGATCACCCACAGCGAACTCTAGAGGTCTTCTCGATATATCGGTCCAACTCTTCTGCCGATCTTTTGCTGCCTTCATATGATTCCGGATAGTATTAACTTTCTCAACTGTTTGCATGATCAATTCCGGTCCCAACAATCTTCATTCTCCAATATCATCCCAACAAACAGGTGAACGACACTTGCGACCATATAATACTTCGAATAGAGCCATCTGAATGGTCGCCTGAAAACTGTTAAAACTCCACCAAGTGTAGATGATCTTCCCATGAACCCTTGAAATCTAACATGCAAGCTCTCAACATGTCTTCAAGAGTTTGGATTGTTCTCTCCGACTGTCCATCTGTCTGAGAATGATAAACTTTGCTAAACTTCAATCGCGTCCCCAAACTTTCCTGTAAACTCCTCCCGAAGTGTGATAAGAATCGGGTGTCATGATAGAAAACGATGCTCACAGGTACTCCATGCAATCTCACAATCTCCTGCATGTACCATTCTGCTAACGCTTCCATTGACTGACTAACTCGAAATGGTATGAAATGAGCTGCCTTGGTCAATTGATCAACAATCACCCAAACTGCATTGTTGCTCTTTGGACTCCGCGGTAAAGCCGTCACGAAATCCATGGTTATATGTTCCCACTTCTATTGAGGAATCGGAAGTGGTTGCAATAAACCAGCAATCCTTTGATATTCAGCCTTAACTTGCTGATACACCAAGCATTTTGCTACAAAGCGGGCAATCTCCCGTTTCATGCCTTCCCATCAGAAATGCTTTCGTAGATCTCGGTACATCTTCGTGCCTCCTGGATGTACAGAATATGCGGAACTGTGTGCCTCTTTCATAACTTCTTCGCGAATATCTCCTTTTAGCACACACAAATGGCTACCATATCGCAACGAACCATCTTCATGGATCAACAAGTCCGTTCGAAATCCAGCTTCAACCTGTTCTCGAAACTTTTGCAATCTATGGTCCTGTAACTGCGCTGCTTTAATATTCTCGATCAACGACGACTGTACTTGCAGCTGCATCAACTGTCCCGAAGATTGCGGTAACACGATCTCCAATTCGAATCTCCGAAAGTCTTCAATAAGTTCCTTCTGTGCAGTCAACATCCGAATTGCTGGCAACCGACTAAGCGCATCTGGCACTACATTCACTTTTCCCGGATGGTTCTTGAGATCAAGATCATAGTCAGCCATCAGCTCCAACCAACTACGCTGCATCATGTTAAGCTCTTTCTGTGTGAATACATGCTTTAGGCTTTTGTGATCGGTGAATATTTCGACCCTTTCGCACAATAAGTAGTGCCTCCAAATCTTCAAAGCAAAAATCACAGCTGCTAGCTCCAAATCATGAGTTGGGTAATTCTTCTCATGGGTCTTCAACTGTCTCGATGTGTAAGCTATAACTTTCCAATGCTGCATCAAAACACATCCCAAACCTTTCCCAGATGCATCGCTGTGAATCACCAATCCTCCGGAACCGTCTGGTACGGTCAAAATAGGAGCGGTTATCAATTTCTGCTGCGTTCTTCGGAATCGGCCAATCTTGAACTGCTCCAATCTTCTCAGGATCAACGGCGATTCCATCTCCAGCTACGACATGCCCCAAAAACTTCACTTCTTCAAGCCAAAACTCGCACTTGCTCATCTTTGCATACAATCTTTCTTGCTTCAATGTCTGCAGTGCGATCTTCAAGTGTTCCGCATGCTCTCCAATGCTCCTTGAGCAGACCAGAATATCATCGATGAACACCACTATAAACTGGTCCAAGAATGGTGAAAAGATTTGGTTCATCAAGTCCATAAATATCGCCGGTGCATTCGTGACTCCGAATGGCATCACTAAATACTCGTAATATCCATACCGAGTTCGGGACGCAGTCTTGCAAATATCTTCTGATTTAACTCGGACTCAATGATATCCGAATCGCAAATCCAGTTTCGAGAATACCCTCGCTCCATTAAGTTGCTCGAATAATTCGCCAATGCGAGGGATCGGGTACTTGTTCTTAATAGTTACCCGGTTCAATTCTCGATAATCGATGCACATCCTCCTGTTCCCCTCCGAAGGACGGCACGACGAGAGACGTCTTGCCTGAGATTCGGGGCAGATGCTATTTGGTTTTATCCGTCTACCTCTCCGAAGATGCCAAGTTGATTTATGGCACCGTATATCGAAGGTTTAAACGGATGTGGCCGATGTAGCAGACTTCGTCAGATTCCCCCTCGTTCGAGGGGTTTTTGATTGTGGGGACGCTCTTCCCTGCAGGCGCAAGCCCCTGCAGTTAATTACGCTACCACATCGCGGTAACAACTTTCTCCTTCTTCAGCTGGTCACTTCGTGTCGTGGGTTTTTGTTTTGTTTGTGGTTGCCCGTGGATTGTATACGGAGACTAAGTTATGCCGTCGTCCGTAGGATATGGATTAGTTCAAATCCGTATTTTCTTAGATTTGGGTTTGGGGTTTTGGTTTAAGGATACGTTAGCCATGTTTGAGGCTAAGATCAACTTAAACGTTTGTTGAGGATACGTTAGTCTAATTTGAGACTAAGATCAACTTAACAGGATCATTTAGATCCGACAAAAGAGTATTTGGGGGCTCTATTGTTCTAGTTTAGGGACATAGTAGTCTATTGCCAGTTTAGGGACATGGTGGTCCATTGCCAGTTTAAGGACATGGTGGTCCAACATTCCCATTTTGGGGACGAATATTGGTTTAAGGACGCATTAGTCCATGAGTTTAAGGACCCCACAGTCCGTATTACCAGTTTAGGGACATGGTGGTCCAACATTCCCATTTTGGGGACGAATATTGGTTTAAGGACCTCATAGTCCATGAGTTTAAGGACCCCACAGTCCATATCAATGTGTGGTTGTCGGGACCCGTCACCTCTCTGACGACGTTGAAGGATTACAACGACAAATACCAGAGGAGTTCAGAGATGTACCCTTGAACCGGGTGTAAATTGATTTGGGAGAGCAGTTGTGCTCAGTTCAATTTAATTTGAGGACTTATGGCCAGAATTGGGCTAAGTCCAGTTGAGAATATTCAACATTTTATTTGTGTTTGGCCTGTCAGGCCTTTATTTGGGATCTGCCCTTGTTTAATAATGCATAGCATTTGTTTTGGTCTGTTGGACCTTTTAATTGGGCTCTGCCCCTTTTTTCAATAATGCACTGCATTTAATAGTCTGACAACACGCCACGTGGCCTGTCAGGCGCTTTGCGCCGATTGAGGAGCGCAAGGCGCAAACTGATGTGGAGGTGACACGTGTCACGCTCTGGTGAGCGCAAGTCTGTTAGCGCAGTACGCTGCGCCAGTGCGCTGCGCAAGTGCGCTGGTGACACGTGTCACGCTCCGCTGAGCGCAAGTCTGTTAGCGTAGTGCGTTGCTGACACTTGGCGCGCTCTGGTGACTTGCGCTAATCCAAGAGCGCAACAGCGCAAATCAAGAGTGCAAGGCACTGTTCAGTGGCGTAGAGCGCATCTTGATCAAATTTAGATCAACGAAACAAGTTTTTTCTTGTTCCAAAGAGGTTCTACCTCAAATTTCAAGCACCAGTGGTTCATCAAAAGGCAATGCCTTTATATAGATCAAAAGATCTAATAAAGAAGTAAATTACTTATTTTTTTTTAATTTATTGGATCTTCTTTGATTTTTTTCTTTTTTATGGAAGATCTTGATCTTGTTCTTAGATCATTGATCTTTTTAGAAGAAATTCTTCTTTTTTCAAAGGTTTTACCTTTTTCTCTTCGAGTTCTTCTCAAAGTTTTTAGAGGAGTTCTGTGTATATTTTTTTCTTCTTTTTTTCTCTGCTTGAGACTTGGAGTCTAGGGGCCTTTATATAGGGCCAATTAGTTTGTTAGGTCAGTTAAAGAGATCTTTCTCTGATTGATTTAGGGATGTTCCCCCACCGTTGGATCTTTGATCCTATGGCTTCTGTTTTACAGAAGGTAATCTTCTTGTTTTAATAAGATTAAAAGGATCTTTCTAGAATTTTAATTCTGTTTTAGTACTGGCACAGTTGGCGCAAGCATACCTGCGCTTGACACATATCGCGCAGCGTATAGCGCAGCGCAACTGCGCTCGCACAACTGCGCTGACACGTGTCGCGCAGCGCAGAGCGCAGCGCAACTGCGCTGACACGTGTCGCGAAGCGCAGAGCGCAAGTCATCTGAAGCGTTGCTTTCTTTATTTAATTTTTAAAACAGAGCCTTGCTCTGATTGGGTGAAACAGAAGCGTTGCTTCATTTCCCGCTTTAGAATTTGAACAGAGCTTTGCTCTGATTGGGGGAAACAAATGCCCCCCCACCGTTGCGCTTACGTGGCCCCAGACGTGAGCGCAGCGGTGGCAGAATTCCAACCGTTGCGCCATCTTTTGGAAGCTGAAATGGCTTTCAATGCCTATAAATAGGACCTTTGGTCCCTTAGATGATTTTCATCTCTTCATAAGAATTTTTATTCAGAGCCTTGTTCTTTTGTTCAAGCACTTTTAAGAGTTAAAACTCTAGAAAAAAATTTTTAGGTAAAAATTAAATTAGATTAAATTAAATTAATTTTAAGAGCCTTGCTCTCAATAGATCCCTGATCTAAAGAAAACCCATTTAGGGTTTCATTAGCAGAGCTTTGCTCTATAGGTCTAAAGGGATCTAAAAAGAACTAAAGAGAACCCTATTAGGGTTC
Source organism: Agapanthus africanus (assembly GCA_030015575.1). Taxonomy (NCBI): domain Eukaryota; kingdom Viridiplantae; phylum Streptophyta; class Magnoliopsida; order Asparagales; family Amaryllidaceae; genus Agapanthus; species Agapanthus africanus. The sequence continues at coordinate 463,809,312 of CM057347.1, forward strand.
CATCAATAGAGCTTTGCTCTCTAAAAGGATTTTTCTTGTGTTTTCTTAATTCATTAATGAAGCTTTGCTCCTTCCAAATCATATAGTCTTGATGAATTATATCATCTTACTTAATCGGTCTGTCTGCTAATTTTTGTTAATTTTCTTTTACAGGAGTAATGGACGCCCACATGTATGACCTTGACGAGATTATCTTTTACGGGGACATCCGCCGACTCGGCCGTTCTCAGAATCGAGAACTCACAAACGCCGAGTGTGCCGAAATTATAAGTCGCTTCGACGCCTATAACGGTCAACTGCTTCCTCGACGCTCCCCTCTCCTGAAGCTTATTGTGGGAGCAATTTGGGAAGCGCTTCCCCTATTCTTTACCGGCGTGCCGCTCAGGGCGTTAGATGCTGCCGAGGATAAGGTGCACTCGGTGTACCTGATGAACCTAATCTCGAAGATACGGTGAGACTATCTTGTCGATCTCCTACACCAGGCCTTTCAACAGTCCGCCATACTTGCTACTTATCGGAGGGTGGAGGACATTAGTGGGGATCCCGACGCTCATGCTCGTGAAAGAAAGAACACTAGGATGGTTCGCTAGGCTTGGAAAGTCCTGGACAATGTCACTTTCGAGTTCCTCAATCCATGTCTAGGATTTGAGGTTTTGCCGTTGTAATTATTTGGATAATATCTTTGTTTATTTCTTTATAATTGTAAGAACCTTTCCGAGTATGAATGACAGATCTTTTGCCTCTTTCCTTTCATTTTCTGCTTTGTTATTGGCATATTCCTTAAGTAAGCATAGCCTGTAGGTGATATAGAACATTCCGTCTTGAATACCTTGGGGAGTAGTGATGGCTTAGGAAGCAGGTTCAGATCTGCTATCTAAGGCTTTTCAACTTTATGAGCCATGAGGGTCTCATAAAGACTTTTCTCCCTATGAGTCGAGAGGATCTCGTAGGTGTATTTTCTCCTTAGGGGTCGTGAGGACTCCTAAGTGTGTTTTCTCTTGAGAGTCGTAAAGATCCCACAAGAGAATTTTCTTCTTTACAAGTCGAGAAGACTCGTAAGTGATTGATGAGTTGATCTACTCCCGAGTTAATGCATTGCTTCAACAGGGAGTCGAGGGTTGACTTTGGGTTGTCTGTGCACCGTCGAGTCATGGAACTGGGAACTTTGCCGCGGCTCCGCTTTGCTGACGTTGTATATTCCTGCAGAGACACTGATTTCTCTGCGGGTTGGCATGAATCGAGATATTCTCGTCAAGGACGCTGATTTTCCTGAATCAAGGTATTTGCCAAGGACACTGATTTCCTCGGGGTTGAGATGAATCGAGGTATTCCTGCAAAGACACTGATTTCTCTGCGGGTCGACGCGAATCAAGATGCTCTCGTCAAGGACGCTGATTTCCCTGAATCGGGGTATTTGCCAAGGACACTGATTTCCTCGGAGTTGAAACGAATCGAGGTATTCTTGCAAAGACACTGATTTCTCTGCGGGTCGACGCGAATCAAGATGCTCTTGTCAAGGACGCTAATTTCCTTGAATCGAGGTATTTGCCAAGGACACTGATTTCCTCGGAGTTGAAACGAATCGAGGTATTCCTGCAAAGACACTGATTTCTCTGCGGGTCGACGCGAATCAAGATGCTCTTGTCAAGGACGCTGATTTCCCTGAATCGAGGTATTTGCCAAGGACACTGATTTCCTCGGAGTTGAAACGAATCGAGGTATTCCTGCAAAGACACTGATTTCTCTGTGGGTCGACGCGAATCAAGATGCTCTCGTCAAGGATGTTGATTTCCCTGAATCGAGGTATTTGCCAAGGACACTGATTTCCTCGGAGTTGAAACGAATCGAGGTATTCCTGCAAAGACACTGATTTCTCTGCGGGTCGAGACGAATCGAGCAGTTCTCGCAAGAATATCCTAACGTCACAGTTACCCTCTGCTCTTTACGACAGAGGTCCGTTAGGGTCTGTGGTACTAGGGTTTTGTCCGTTGCACCGTCGTATTGGCTGATGTATTCCTCGATAGGCAGTCTTGCTGTTCGAGTAGCCTTGCGATTGTCGTGTCTCCAATCCCTTCTGGGGCTGGACAAGACGTCTTCAGGCAATCCTCCTAGGCAGTTTGACCGTCGGAAGATCAAGCGTTATGAATTTTGCCATGCTGCTTTTTACTTAAGGTTAGGCTCATTTTGGAGAGCCCCGATGAGTCATAACCACTCCGCGCTGGTGTGGGATGATCTCCGATAGTATTTCAGGCTTTATATGACTTGCCGTTAAGGCCCTGAAGCTAGGAATTTGGCCTTTGCTTCGTTTGCTGGCATTGCGTCTGCTGTATCGAGACGAATGTCGCGGTTGTGTCTAGGTTGCTGGTGAACCGTCGAGGTTTGGAACTAGGGATTTTGCTGTGGCTCCTTTTGGTGATGTTGCGTCTGCTGTGTCGAGACGAACATCGAGGTGGTGACCACTCCGCACTGGTGCGAGATAATCTCCGATTGTCTTTCAGGCTTTATATGACTTGCCGTTAAGACCCTGAAGCTAGGAATTTGGTCTTCGCTTCGTTTGCTGGCATTGCGTCTGCTGTGTCGAGATGAACGTCGAGGTGGTGACCACTCCGCACTGGTGCGAGATGATCTCCGATTGTCTTTCAGGCTTTATATGACTTGCCGTTAAGACCCTGAAGCTAGGAATTTGGCCTTCGCTTCGTTTGCTGGCATTGCGTCTGCTGTATTGAGACGAATGTCAAGGTTGTCTCTAGGTTGTTGGTGAACCGTTGAGGTTTGGAACTAGGGATTTTGCCGTGGCTCCGTTGTTGTTATCGCGTCTGCTGTGTCGAGACGGACGTCGAGGTAGTGACCAGTCCGCATTGGTGCGAGATGATCTCCGATGGTCTTTCCGGTTTTATATGAGTTACCGTCAAGACCCTAAAACTAGGAATTTGGCCTTCGCTTCGTTTGCTTTGGTGTGTCCGAATCCTGTTGGAGGAAGGATGCTGTAGTGACATTTCGTCTGTTGTGTCGAGACGAATGTCGAGGTGGTGATCACTTCATGTTGGTGTGAGATGATCTCCGATAGTCTTTTAGGTTTTATATGAGTTGCCGTCAAGACCCTGAAGCTAAGAATTTGGCCTTCGCTTCGTTTGTTTTGTCATGTCCGAATCCTGTTGGAGGATGGACACTGTTGTTGACATTGCGTCTGCTGTATCGAGACAAATGCTGAGGTGGAGCTGGGATTTTGCCGTCACTCCGCTTTACTTACCATGGGGTCTTTTGTTGACGTTGCATCTGCATCCTGCTGGACTGCAAAGGAACGCCGTTGTTGACATTGCGTCTGTTGTAACGAGACGAATGCAGAGGTGGAGCTGGGATTTTGCCGTCACTCCGCATTGTTTCGACCATAGGGTCTTTCGTAGACGTTGCATCTGCATCCTGCTGGACTGCGAAGGAACGCCATTGCTGATTCTTAGGCTGTAGATATTGCCGTTAAGCTTTGGAATTAGGGACTATGCCATGGCTCCGTTTTGTTACGACTCTGAGGTCGGTTGTTGACGTCATGTCTGCATCTGGTTGGAGTGAGGAGAAATGCCATTGGTGATCTCTAAGTTGTCAATATCGACGTCGAGACCCTGAAGCTAGGGATCTTCCTTCGCTTCGTTTGTTGACATTGCGTCTGCAATATTGCGACAAATGTCGAGATTGTCTTTAGGTTGTCTATGAACCATCGAGATTTGGCTTCGCTTTTTGGTGGAGCCTGTTGGGAAGGTATGGTTCCCTCTTTGTTTGTGCCCCTAGATTGTATACAGGGATCGATGTAATCTCACCTGTAGGCAAAAGTTTCATTCATTTTTTTGTATTATTATTTTATTTCCGCGATGCTCTATCATTTTAGCTTTTATATCGCGAAGGTCGTGATTGCCCAATCATTTCGGCTATTTTTCGCGGTGCCCAATCATTTCGGCTATTTTTCTTTTTACTCGCTGCTTTTTATTGCGAGTTGCCCAATCATTTCGGCCGTTTTTGTATGCATACATTTTTACTTACTGATTTCGTTGCAAGTTGCCCCATCATTTCGGCTATTTCATATGCATTTTTAGCTCGCTGTTTTTTTTATCGCGAGTATGGAACTTGGAATTTGGTGCCAATCTCAGCGTCAGCATCGCTACAACTGGAATATTTCCAGGAGCGAATCATCATTTGCCATGAAAGGACTTGGAATTTGATACCGGTTTAGGCATCAGCATCGCTACAACTGGAATGTTGCCAGGAGTGAATCATCATTTGCCTCTGTCGATGTTGAACAAAGGTGGCTTAGTAAATAGGGTTACGATCCTGTCAACTAAGGCTTTCGATTTCATGAGCCGTAAGGGTCTCACAAAGGTATTTCTCCCTACAAGTCGTGAGGATCTCGTAGGTGTGTTTTCTCCTTAGGAATCGTGGGGATTCCTAAGTGTATGTTCTCTTATAAGTCGTACGGATCCTACAAGAGTGCTTTCTTCTTATAAGTCGAGAGGACTTACAAGGGTTGTTCAACATATGGACATATCCCTAGTCACGGGTGGGACTTTGCTGGAGAAATGTTTATTCGCACCCGTGGATTGTATACAAGGGTCAGTATGAGCCGCTTGTAGGGCAATATCGAAGGTTGTGGGGGTTACTTAAGAACAGTTTCAGGTCTCTGTAACTTAAGACTTTAAAATCTTATAAGCCGTGAGGGTCCCATAAGAGAGTTCTCCTTACGAGTCATGAGAATCTCGCAAGTGTAATTTCTCCTTAGGAATCGTGAGGATCCCTAAGTGTGTTGCTCCCTTGTGAGTCGTAAGGATCTCATGCAGGTGGTTTTTCCTTATAAGGTCGAGAGGACCCTGTAAGTGTCTTTTAAAGAGGTTGCGCCCTTTCGGGTTTTCACAAACACTGGCCGGTAGCCCTGCTGTTTTTACTCACGGAGCCCTTTCGGGTTTTCATCCGTGCCCATTTTGTTTATGGACATACCGTCTTTATTTTTTATTCTTTTTATTCTTATTTTTTACGAGGTTGCGCCCTTTCAGGTTTTCACAAGACTCACCGGTAGCCCTGCTGTTTTTACTCACGGAGCCGTTTCGGGTTTTCATCCGTGCCCATTTTGCTTATGGACATACCGTTTTTTTTATCACGTCAGCCTGAGGATGCTGCGGTAGTAGTTTAAAGACGTTTCGGTCATTAGCTAGTTTTAGGACATAGTGGTCCATGGGGCTTTCTCTATGAATGAGCATGATGCCCCCGGCATGTCCATCTTTTTCGGAGCATGTGGTTGTGGCGGTCTCACCTTCCAGTTTCCGGACAGCGCGAACTTGCTTTGTTGGTATTGGTCTTCGACCCAGTTTTTGAAGACGTAGCAGTTTTCGATCGGATGGCCCAATACTCGGTGGTAAGGGCAGTAATTAGGATCGTTGACGTCGTTCGGTCGCGTTGGGTATCTCGACTCCGGTAGAGTGATAAGCTCATTGCGCAATGCTAGTTTAAACAGTTTCCTTGTTTTATCCCGGGAAAACGAGTAAGGACGTCTCAACTTCTCATCGAGGGATTGCCGCTTGTTTCTTTGGCGAACAACCGGTCTCGGGTCACTCGGTTGTTGTTGAACGTTGGCGACGAAGGTTGCTTTCCCTTTGCCCTTTTCATTCCAAGGCTCCGTCTTTGAAGAGGAAGGCCTATGGCCCATCTGGT